>CAKASE010000057.1:1422151-2844303 GCA_916720795.1 Danaus chrysippus | reverse complement strand
ATGATCAATCATGACTTATTTTTTTACTGTCACAGAAGTAATTGGTTGGAACAGAAACAACTGTTGTAGAAGGAATAAATGTTCCTTAAATTATAAAAATCTTTCATTATTTAAATTTACGAGTTGTTATAAAATATTCAATAAGTGCAAATTTTATGCAAACAATACGTAAAAAATAGTAAGTAACTAAGCGATTAAAATAAACTTAATAAAATTACACAGTTAAATTAAAAAGAAAATTGATTAGCACTTATGTTATTTAGTTACACGGTTTCACAGATGAAGCTTGAAACATTTTGTTATATTTCTTCTTCTCAGGTCAGGGTATTTTGTTTTCCGAATCGGTGGTAGTGTCTTAAGTGACCATCAATAAGAAAGTATAATGCTTCTATATTGAATAAAGTTATTTGAGTTTGAATTTGAGATTATATCAATTAATTTGTTGTATTATTTATATATAGTAGATATATATACATACATATTGTAGTACTACTTATAGTTTTGGCTCTTGTGAATTTTTTTTACACCCTCTGTATTCTTTTTATCTGCATACAATGTAATTCATCTTTACCTTAAACGTTTTTGTACTCTCGTCGAGACGAACTGGATTATTTATCTATAGACTAGGTCTCTGGCGAAGGAATGAAAACTAACAAATCAAATTTATGGTATTAAGTACTTATTGATTTTTAAGGATTTCATTGAATTGTGCAATAAGACGGAATATTTTTTTATTTATTAATTGACTGTGACCACAAATAATCTCAACATTTTAAGAGTTATTAGTATTAGATGTTTTTTATTATGTATAGATAAGAAAAAATATTATCTCAACAATTGTGTGAATGAAGTCTTTCAAGCTTTCAAATAACAACAACTTAAAATTTTGACCACCTGAATATTCTCCAAAACTTCTTCACAGTTAAAAACCTCCTGTAATAATATAATTCCATATTATAACAGTTGTTAAAGTAATAGTTTACATATGTGTACAATATAAGTTAGAGTACAAAACATATCAATTGATAAAATCGGCCGTTCATTAAAGTCAAAGCGACCTTTACTAATTAAAACTGGCTTCCACCGGATAAGATATATTATGTAGCAGTAGAAAATCATTGACAGAGTAATATTATAAGTTTATTTTAAGAACTAACAAGTTTTTAATATATATTTTCTATGACATATATAAGCAGTATTAATTCGTCACTGACATTTTAACATCCACACATAAAAACAGATATATGACCATAGGATCTTTATTTATTTGTCTTTATACAAACATATACATAATTTTATATATTACATTGTTATTTAAATTGAATTCATTAATTTATTTCACGAATTGATAGTGATTATTATTGTTACTAAATTTTTATTCGGTTTTAATTAACTTAATTCGCATTTTGTAAATATATATAAATTGTATTAAAATTATCAGTAAATAAATAACTTTATTATAACTCATTTAAATTAAGTGCAAAATTTTGTGATTTACACCCACCTGAAGCGACCGAAACTTCAACACGTGTTAAAGTTGATAACTTAAACTTTTTCCATTAAAAGTAACGTGAATAAAGATAGATAAAACAATTTAAAATCATTATCTATACTGGTACTGATTCCGATAAAAGTTTATGCAAATTATGAAATAACAAAAAATGTTTATTTTTGTTATCGAAAATGTAATAACATACGTAGATATGTAATTTTTTCTGGAAAATTACAATTAAAATTTCCAGAAAAGTGTCTCGATTATCTACTATCTATTATTATGGACGTAGAAGTAAATTTTTAATAATATTTTTGTATTATGGCAATGCATTTTGTAGTAAATATAATTGACGTAAGACAATCGTAGTTGGGGTAGTCATAGGATGAATTTGTTATTGCGTATGTATTCTGTCGTCAAAGCCCTGTTTATTGTTTTGAACATTACGTACACTATGAACTATGAAAATAATTGAACCCTATTTTGTTAATTTTAATTATTTATTTCATTTTCATCTTAATTGTGCAACCTGCTGTGTTTAGAATTAAAAGTAACTTTATCAAATGAAAGACTTTGTAGGCTATTTGATTTTAATGTAATTTGTTTTATAATCAATTTTGACTATTGTTAAAAACTATATTCTTTCCTTTAAAAGTATAAGAGATTTAAAAGAAATTATATCTTTAATTCGTTTATATTCAGCCTCGGTAATACCATGTTGATATTATAATAAACTGAACTGTTTGTGTACCAAAAGTTTGCAGTCATTATTAAGTAGCGTTTCGAGATGTTTATTCGTAAGCCTCAGTATTAAAGTGTGTTATTGGATGAAAATGCAAAAAGCTTCGTATGTAGGTAACGATGCAAACTTATACACGTTCGAAGGTAACAATCTGGTTTCTCTTAGCAACAATTTCGAATACGTTTCAGGTTTTCGTTAAATTTATACGACCGATGTGCTTACTCTAAAAGGAGTATTTATTCAAATTTCGCTCACATCAACCAACTATTATAATGCACAGACAAAAAGTCGATTCATTTGAATGTATTGCATCATCGGTATAGAAAAATATTTTTAGTTTTATTACTACAGCTCGCCAGTAATATATGTAAAAACATTTAAAAATGTTAGGAAAATTTATACAAAATATTCAATTTTAATTCCTACATTGACGTGAGCGTGAATGTTATAATTTTAAATTAATTTAGCCTATATTTTACTTTTAAACATCTTCTGTACTAACATTAATATATGTCAATGCTTACTATTGAGCGAAATCTCTATCATATATTATCTATTTGTAGAAGATCTATGAGTTTATTCACCGCCCTACGTCAGCGAAACTCGTGCGATGGAGAAATCTTCAAAACAATAACTGCTTACGCACACATGTTTAGGAATTTACGAATACAGTTAAAATTACGAACAAACACTTCATACAAAACATATTTTTATAATAAACAAAATAATTATAGGACAACCAATAATTATCATTGTAAAGATCTAAGTTTTTTGAATTGAAATGTATGTTTTTTATAATCCAAAAATAAGTATTGAAAATACATAATTGATCGTAAATGTTTTGATGATTATTAAATATAAACATGTAAACGGAAACGGTGAATGGGCATATTTTGGTAAGCGATGTTTGTCGCACGGGCCCTCGTAAGATAGCTGGCTGTTACATCAGATAGGCGCGTGCCTGAGAACTATAAAACCGACGTTCGGAACGCGACAAGCTCATTCACAAGTCGCTACTGATAAATGTACAGTCTATATTAGTTTGTGGCAATGATCAGCGCTCTCATGAATTTACCTGAAATCATTCATCTCAAATACGAACAGTGGTGGTACAGTGACAATTGGTGTGACAGTCATTCTCCTCGGTTCGAGCATCAGCAGAGATAACGAAAACTTCCTCCATTCACACAGAAAACAGGTGAATATTATTATTTTGGATCAATAATTATGGATGGATTGTTTAAAAGAAAATTTTAATGGATTGATAGTGATGGCCCTTTGCGTAAATATTTAACAGGGTCACAGCCTCAGATGAAATATTTATCATTTTGGCAATTTACGTCAATGTGCTGATAATATTTCTCGTATGATTCTGATAAAAGAACTTTTAAAGACGGAAGCGAATTACTTTTATATTGTTTATTATAAAAAATATCAGAAAGTAATATTTACTATGTGAAATTTAGGCTTTTATTTTGATTTCTATCAAAAATTTTATGTATGAAAACTGTCGAATAAATTGTATCACTTGCTTTTTAACCAAAATACTTCAGACTAGATAATATTACTTAGTAACTGAACATAAACAACTATATTTATTTATAATAAACAGGGTTGACATTTACAAATTTATTGACAACAATAAATTAACACGATTGATTAAGGTCAACTCAATTCTTATAATATATTAATATGTCAGATGTAGGTTTATTTTTAAAATATATAATTGAATAAAATGTACAACAATAATATAATAATGTAATCAAAGCCAACCCTGATTTTATAGCAAGGTCTTATTCTTTACAGTTGTTAACCTTCAACGGTTGAGAGAGCCGAGTGATCGACATAAGCTTATAGTTTTTGTGATACTTGGACAGAAGAAAACAGAATGGCTACTGTACAGTCATCGCCGGATATTAGTTTAGCATCCCCTTTACCAGTGAAGCAGGAGGCGAGCGAAATAGACATTATGGCGCTGACCATGGCCGCTCTCCGGCTGGTTAGCCCGTGGTCGGTGGAGAAGAAGCCTAAATGGTCATCAAAAATAGTACCGGGAGCCCCAGAAGCGAGGGACCGTATTCTAACTCTCGCAGAGATCTCCCATCACGACACTAGAGACGACTGCTGGGTTGTTATATACGACCGGGTCTACGATATATCGACTTTCTTATACGAGGTAGGGATTGCAAACAATGTTAATAATACTGTTTTAAACCTCATGTTATAGTTATAACTAACTTGTAATTTAATTGCAGCATCCCGGTGGTGATGAGATAATGCTAGAGTATGCAGGCCGGGACGCCAGTACTGCCTTTAGAGGCTCGGGTCATTCAAAAATGGCGCTAAAAGCGTTAGATCGCTTCTTAATTGGAGAGCTTCCTATGCACGAGAGAATGTACCGCAGGCCAGGCGGGATACGACTCAGCGATATACCAGAATAATATTAAATATAATTACTATAATTATTATCATAACGGGTAGTATAAAAGAATTTAGTTGCTAGGCTGAAAAGTGTAACCTTACAAACAGTTCGCGCTTTTATTGTGTATATTATCTGTATGTCTTTATTTTATCTTTAACCTGCGACCAGCAATTCGGAAATGATAATTCATTTTACAAACATTTTTATTGCTATTGTTTCGAGGTACTTACAATAATACAAGTTGAGACAGTTCATTTTACAGTATTATGTACCGAGTATGTATTTTTTTTATGACATATGTATTCCCTAGTTGTTGTTATGAACGACAATGTATTTTTGTATTTAAAAGTTCCTATATAAATTATTAATTATAAGTTTCTTTAATAAATATATTAAGCAAATGAAAACTCTATTTTTCTCAAACCTAATTTTCTGAAAACAACCTAATGGGTCGTGTGTTTAAATTTTTATATCATAATAATTAGTTTATAAATATTTTTTCATTTACATACATGAGAAGTAAAATATGGTACATGATTTCGATGTGTCATAAATTACGAGAGTTTTAATTAAAAGCAGATAAATTCCAAATTAATTAAGTGTATTTCTTATTTAAGTCGATTTTTTTAATAATACCTACTGTTTATTAGTTTAATTCATTCATCATCGTTAAAAAAATATTAATATTTCTGCTTATATGGATTCCAAACATAAAAGTGTCGAAATGACAACAATCAGATTCAATCAATTAAATGAATTGAAAACCGTTACTAATCAAGCTGTTTAGGCTTGGACGACATTATCAATTGACTACAAATTAATACAGGCTCCAATATGAAAAAAATCATTTGTCAGTTCTTAATAAGATATATTATTTTGAAAAAAATCATTTTACAATTCTTCGTTTTTGATTTTTAATTTAAAAACTTACTAAACTTTTATTTATATCAGCAAGCCTTAAATTATTTAAGAATTTTTAAGGAGTGCTTGATTATTTCTAGTCCGCCATTTTGGAAGTTCCGCCATGATGGATGCTAAATGACGTCACAACTTAAAATATATGGCCAACGAAATTATACGTGTTTATAAATATTCGACTTACTGCTTTTAAGATATCAAAAGAAACAAGATTGTGTAATAATACACTGTCAACTTTAATAAAACCTTGAAAATCATATTGAGCCATTGAAACATTTATTTTCTATTTACAATAGTTATTTTGTGTATACGACACGACTAAAACCAAATTATTGTTGTTAATTCTGTTTAAATCGGTAAATACAAGGATAAAAAAATAAAAGATTTAAATGAAACTGATAATGTCGGATTACTACGTGTATCTTATTATTTTAAAGCTATAAGTGTGTAGTTTTTAATAATAATAAAAAACGCATAGTAATCCGAAAATATTAGTTTCATTTAAATGAATACTCGCGAAAGTCTTAGATCCTTAAAATAAAAGACAGTCAAAATTACGATTATATATTTTATTATGAATCACATTACACAATTAATCTTTGGTATTAAAAGTCAGTAATCCTGCAAAATAATCACAGTTTCACAATCTTACAAAAAAAGCTAAAATAAGAAAAATAGCACTAAAGGTTGATATTGTATATTGCATAACATTTAAATTTGGAATCTCGAATTTTATACATTCGAAACAAGTAATAATCAATAAAAAAAAATCACTGATACTTCATTAACAATTATTATACTTATACCTATTTATTATAAAAAAAAAGTTAAGTAAATGAGGCTAATAATTTTAATTAAAAAAATGTATTAAAATTTAAAATGATACGTAAGCCGTTACAACACACAGATACAATAATATTATTATTAGCAAGTGACATTCGAATGTTGATCTAAATACGATTAAGAACGTCTCTGAACTCAACCCGACAACTGATCCCTCATGAGTACTCGTCAAACAACAACTATGTGTTTAATAAATATCTATTAAGTATAATTTTAATTAAGAAGCTTTGTAACGTTCTGTACATATCCCCAATGCACCCTTTTCTGCTGACTCTATACCTCATTCCTGCCTCATCAGCATTCCTTCCATCCATCACACATTTCAGTCTCAATCCATCATCCATTAAAAACGGTCATGTCTACTTTTCACACTAGATCTTTTTTTAAAAAACCCTTCAACCCTGACGCTCATAACATTTTGGTGGCAGCGTAAAGGGATTCAAAGAGTCTCCGGAAAAGTCTCTTCATTATTTAAAGTGTTAAATTCAGTGAAAAAGTGACAATTGTGAAAAGAACTCTAATATATATAAACTATTTCTACATCCTGGCAATTTAAATTACAAAATATGGAATAAAATATTCAATTTTTGCCACTAAAAAATAATAAATGTACTCAATTCACCAAATTCGACGCTTTGGGAAACATAGCTCCGGTCTTTGTTGAAGAATTCAAGGAACATGATTCTGCCTGTTATCGCTCTGTAAGTGAAAGCCTTATCTCTTGGTCATTGTCTTAATATTATACTCTATTATTGTTCAAACCTTTATATTAGTGATTTGTCTGGTTGTATTGCATTTTATATAGTGCTTTATTTTGTCTGTTGGTATTTTATATTGTATTTGGAATATATATTCTGTTGTTTTGTCGTATTGTAAAATATTTTCTGTGTTTTGGGTGATTAAAAATGGCTGAAAGTGGATCACAAAGCCTAAAAAATGAAAGACCAGAAATAGCCGTAACTGATACCGAGGACGATAGAGAAAGTCTTTGCCCCCCTCCTTCAGGACCATCAACTAGGTCCACGTCCAAAAGAAAAACACCGGTAACCAAACCCGAATTAGAGCTCTCAATCCTACTAAAATTTATTAAGCCCTATGATGGCCGAAGAGATACATTAAACTCATTTATAATTAATTGTAGGGGGAAGTCCCGTAACGCCGGACGGCACCTAGCGCCGGACACTCGTACTATTTAAGCGAGTATAAATCTGTTCGATTCAAAATACAAGTGAAAGGGGCGCGGGGGGCACACAGGTACAGGATCACGCGCCGCGCCTCGCCAGTGACGCACACGGCCACGGCGGGAGCAACCGTCAGCTGTTTTAGGCGCGAAATCACGGCGTCACCTAAATATCAATGTAAGTAATTCTAGTATATTTATGCATTTATATTTGAGTGGTATTCAAAGATAAAAGTAGTACTTGATTGTTATCCGTAAAATGGTAGAATATTATTAGATCTTTTAAACAATTTTAGTAGGTACCACCTAATGAACGAAAATGTCTGTCCCTTAGCACCGGACACTAAGTCGTCCCTTAGCGCCGGACAGTAAACATATTGATATTTCTTGTAAGAATTTACGTCATTTATTCTAATTATTTAATTTTGTTTTAGATTATAGAAGAAAGAAGATAATAAAAATGGAAGAGAAGAAAAAGAAAGGATCCTGGGAGCCACAGAGCTTACGAACTGCTATTGATAAGGTTATGTCAAAAGAACTGAGTGTAAGACAAGCTGCAATGCAATACAATATTCCTAAAAGCACTATTCATGATAAAATAAAGGCCCTAAATCGAGGAGAAGAAGTAACAATGAAACCAAAGTTAGGTAAGTTCACTAGCACCTTCTCAGCAGAGTATGAACAAGTCTTGGTGGACCACATAAAAGATTTATCGAATAGATGCATGCCGCTCATGAAAAAGGAGTTTCTAAAATTAGCATACGACTTAGCTGAAGTCATGAAGATTCCTCATCGATTTAATAAAGAAAAAGGCAGTGCTGGTAAACATTTTTACTACGACTTCATGAAAAGGCATTCTGACATTTCGTTGAGAGCACCGGAATCGACAAGCATGATGCGCGCCGTAGGATTTAACAAACCACAAGTGGATCTATTCTACGACAACCTTGAAAAGCTGATGAAACAGTACAAATTCACACCCTCAAGAATTTATAACTGTGATGAAACTGGTGTCAGTTGCGTGCACAAACATCAAAAAGTTCTCGCTCCGAAAGCCATCCGTCAAGTAGGTAAGCTCACTTCTGCTGAGAGAGGCAAAAACATCACAGTTTTGTTCTGTATGAGTGCTAACGGTCACTACATACCCCCATTTTTCGTATTTCCTAGACAAAGAATGAATGAAAGGCTTATGATGAATGCTCCAGCTGAGAGCATCGGTGTGGCCCAGCCAAAAGGGTGGATGAATAGTGACTTTTTTTTGCAATATCTAAGAATATTTGTCAAACACACGCAACCAACCAAAGAGAACCCTGTGCTGCTTCTACTAGATGGCCATTGCAGCCACAAGACATTGGCGGTAATCAGTTTTTGCAGAGAAAATCATATTCACTTGATGAGTTCACCACCACACACTACGCACAAGCTCCAGCCTCTGGACAGGACATTTATGAAGCCATTTAAAGATGCATACAGCCAACGATGCGACTTGTGGATGAGAACAAATGCTGGATGTCGGATAACGGATTACGACATTGCTGGTTTGGTCAAAGAAGCATTTATAAAAGTAGCTCGATTGGATATTGCAGTATCTGGATTCAAATGCACTGGAATCCATCCATTTGACAGACATTTATTTTTCTGACCTAGATTATTTGGCTGCAGATATGACCAATATACCACTAGAACAAACAGAAACTTCATCGAACCCACTAAACAACGAACAAGCTGTCGTGATATCAAACTCAATCATAGAAGAGCAAATAAAAGAATCCGAACAATCTATTAGTGAGCCTATAACCACAAGTCCCAAACCGTCGACAAGTTCTGCTCCCGATCTTGTTCAGATAATCCATAACTTATCACCGTTGCCTGACGCAGCAAAAAAACGAACAGCAGCTCGAAAAAGAAAGAGTGAACGAAGTGAAATTTTAACTTCATCGCCATACAAAAAAGTGGTAGAAGAAAAAGAAAATGAAAAGAACATGAAAGATAAAAAGAAGGAAATAAAATCTAAGTTTGAAGTAGCAATGAGAGGTAAAGGAAAGCAAACCAAAGGAATTAAAACCAAAGGAAAGAGCGTAGACAAGGGAAAAGAAGCGACAAACGTGAAACCTAAAGGAAAGAAAGGAAGTGAAGTAGAACCATTAACTGAAACATCTAACACAAACATAACAATTTGCGTAGTTTGCTTAGAAGACACTGACGAAGACTGGATCCAGTGCTCATCCTGTCGTGGATGGATACATGAAGCATGTGCAGACATTCCAGAGTGTGGAGATGACTATATATGTGATCGATGCAGGTTATTTTGAAATGTCCGGTGCTAGGGGTATGGCACAAGTATTCGTCCGGTACTAGGTGCCACTTTCTAAAATTATATTTTTTGTTAACAAAGTTTGATTGATAGTATTAATTATTTTTAAGCAGAGGTTGCATTTTTGTTAATTTAATTTGATTTCTAACTTTGTTATCTAATATAAGTCATAATTTAATAAACATTTCTTAAAATATTTTTTGTTTTATTTATAAATAACCTTAAGTGTCCGCCACTAGGGGACTTCCCCCTAATAATGCTTATGAATTAGCATCCGAAACCCAAAAAGATATTCTTTTCAAATTTATACTATGTCAATTAGAAGGAAAAGCTGAAACCGCCTGCTCCATTAATGAATTCACCAACTGGCAACAACTGAAAGAATTTCTTAAAACCCAGTTTAGTGTCTATAAACATTATGCTCACTTATTAACCGAATTACAAGAATGCAAACAGAAATCAAATGAACCAGTTAGTCAATATGCCTTAAGAGTAGAAACTTGCCTTTCATCGTTACTGACAGAAATTTCGATCACACATGGAAACAAAAGCCGTGAAATGATAGGACGCACACTGGCCATGGAAGAATTAGCCCTCCATCATTTTCAGATGGGATTGACACCGCGTATCTCGAACATAGTACGATGTAAATCAGTTAAAACCTTAAATGACGCAATAAATGCAGCTATCAGTGAAGAAAAAATTCAACAATCTCTTAATAAAAACATGACTTACAACACAAACGATAACATCCGTCTTAATAAATTTTATAACTTTAAAACAAATGTTCAAAACAATAATAGAATTCCAAATCGTCACTATGTTTCCTACCCAAATCAAACAACTTCAAATCATAATCGCCAGCATAATTTAAATGATTCCAAAAACATAATTTGCAGATACTGCAAATCTCCCGGTCATAACCTGGAACAATGCCGCAAACGTATATTTAATAACCAACGATTCAGAAATCCCCATCAAACCCAAAATATAAAAATTCCCATTCAAACTATGCCCAATATGAATTTTATAACTGAAGAAATTAATGACGAAATACCTAATGAAGATCTTAATGATGAAAAAGGTTACGATACTGTTGATATTTTACCCAAAAAACGAGTAAGAGTCTCGTCCCTGTGCCGAACGGGACTGCACAAGCCAAAAATCGGCACCCCAAAATCTAAACCTATTCCGCTACATGGCAATCAGAATACTATCTCGCCGGCATCGTTACATCATTCGCCAGTATCCACTGTACCCGTGCAGCAACAGCAAAATGTTGATCTGCCAAAATCCTCTGTATCCGTTTCTCATAATGAAACAAAAATCTTCGAGATCACGACAGATCCAACTAAAGTACTTCTTCCTCGTGTCATTATCAATTCATCCATTTCTGATTTCCTGTTACAGCTGAGAACCACAACGTCTATGAATGCTACATTTCTCCGTTAGTGACGATGAACCGCGTGTTAAATTCACGTCGACAGCCTGGACAACCAGAAATTCCGCCGCTTCCAGCAGCGATGATCCCTGCGGGTGGTATTCCCAATGAAAATCTACTTGGACATGGACCCCCCGAAATTTTACATCCAGAAGCTCGACAGAGGATAGAAGGTTTCGAGTTCCCTGAGGGTGATTCAGGTGCCGCTCGACTCAGAGTATGTCCTGAGTTAATGGCACGTATTAATACCGTCCTCTTTGAAATGAAAAATCGGTATAAGATGCGCGGCATAGGAGGTCATCCCCTGGTCAGCGAAATTATATCATTCCGAAGAATATTCCCAGATATATACAGTACGTGCGTGTTCCAGAGCAAGTTCCTGATGGCGTACGTCTAAGCAAGAGGATGTTCCGGTCGGGAGTGTGACAGCAACAGACGTTTCGATAATCACTCGTAATAAAACCTCGTAAAAAAGTGTTTCAGCTAGTTAAAACAGTGTACATAGCAGTTATAAAGAAACATTTAGTTGTGGAAAGTGTATCAAGTGAACAAATCACGCACAAACTATCTTCTAAATAATTAAATATTGCCGTGAAAGATCATTAATGAACCTCAAATATAATATTACCTCAAATATAAATATTATTGAGGGTAAACAAAAACAACACTGTCACGTCAAGTGTCAATGCAACCAACTTCACAAACTAAATTTGACAGATAGAGTGTTGCCATATAAGGAAACAAAATTACCATTAAATAATGAAATAAATAAATAAAACAAAAAATAAATAAATAAACATAATTAATATTAAAATAAAAGAAAGATATGGAAAACCAAATGCAACTTTTACTGGAAAAAATTCAAGAGCAAATGGATAAACAAACAATATCTATTACAAAGGCTGTTACTCAAAATATTTCACAGCAATTGAACGAAAGGTTCAAACTGCTAGAAGAACTAAACCAAGATCTTCAAGCAGAAGTTTCGGAACTGAAAGAAAAAATTAAAGGATTAGAGACACAAAATAAAAAGAACAATTTATTATTTTGTAGAATAAAAGAGAGCAACGAAGAAGAAAAAACTATAGTAAAATTCATGAAAGAGAAAATCAATACCCACCAGTACATGGATATTCAGGAACATGAAATCAATAAAGGTCATAGGATCGGAAAAATAACAAGCAACAGACCCCGACCTATCCTGATCTCCTTCACTTCCAACTGGAGACGAAACCTAATCCTAAAAAACAAAAAGAAACTCCCGGAAGAAATATACATAAAAGAGGACTTTTCAAAAGAAATACTAGAAATAAGAAAGTCTTTGCAGCCTAAACTCGAAGAGGAAAGGAACAAAGGCAATATTGCCTACCTGCGAGGAGGAAACCTTGTAGTTAAAAAACCATCGGATATAACCAAAACCAACAAACCTCCTCAGGGGGCTCAAAGAAAATTGTTGCAAAGAATGCTTTCGAGGTTATGACCCGGTCTCGAAGCAACCCACACAAAGGAAAGACCAATAATTAGCCATCAAAAGCTGCTCCCAAGCCGACTGGTCATCGTGGGAGTGTAAGACCAAAACCCTCTAAACCCCAACTTAACACCACACCAGAAATTAAACTTAAGCAAACGCCACAACAACTGAAGATATGCACATACAATGTAAGGTAGTTTGTTATAGTTTAGATAATAAAATTATGTTTGTTTTAAGATTACCTTTAGTTTCCCCTAAGGAATATAGTCTATTTCATACAATTGCTTTGCCTACTCCTTATCAAAATGTAAATCCAAATTCTTTTAGTTTTATAATACCTAATACGAAATACGTAGCAATGACCAAGGATAAGTCAGAATACTGCAACCTAGAATCACTCAAAGAGTGTAAAGCGATAAATCACCGTGAATTCATCTGTGACGTGATGACTGTGTTCTCCACGAGTGCAAATCCCACTTGTGAAAGTGAAATTATGTCCAAGGTTGTTAATTCCCTGCCAAAACAGTGTAAAACGCAAATTATTTAAGCAAATATTGACCTGTGGCAACCGCTCTCTAATAATAATTGGATTTTTGTGCAGTCGCAAGCTAATAAACTTTATCTAGAATGTCAAGGCAAAAATATAATTGAATTAAATATTATGGGAACAGGTATTTTAAATGTTCCTATCAATTGTGTGGCATATTGTTAGTCTACTAAATTGATACCCAAATTTAATAATTTTGCAATTAATGTCACCTCCATAAAATCCGATTTTAATATAATTATTATTATAATTAAACGTCGTTTTTATGACGAAAAGTCTGAAAATTAAGTTGATCTTTATAGTCAGACAGGATGTCAAATACCTACGAAAGTAGAAGAACAGTCAACCCAGTTCAGCGTGGAAAGCCCTCTAGTGGAATTGACACACATAGCCGAAGAATGAATACCGGCACTAGGAGCCAAGGAAGAGCTTACGAATACCAGCAACAACGTGCTGCTGAAACAGACTTGCCGAAGCGAGAGAATTCGAGGAGCAAGCCCCAAAACCACGTGGTCCAACCCAGCGTAGTACAGGATGGAAAGACAGACAACAGAAAAAGAAGCTAGAGTAGGAGAAGAAAGATGATGCCTCCGCTGCCTTTGACTTCAGAGCAACTCAAGAGACTGCTCCTGTTGATGAACCCCTCTACGATCTAGGACCCCACTCAAGCTCGATACCCGTTCAAGAGAATTACTCGCGAAATTTTGAATTTTCTGGATACATCGATCAGATTGAAAGAACATACGAAGCGATGAGAGGCATTGATCCCCGTTTAGACCGGAGGCTACCGTTCACTATGTTCCAGCACTCGGTGTGTACAGTTCTAAATTGTTACCTCATGGATCTGACTTCAAGTAATGGCGAGAGGAAGATGGGTGTGGGGAAATGCCAGAATCTACTTCCAAACTTTTGAAAGGTTCTTTTGGAAACGCGATATAACCGAGCTCCACGCGGGCGAATCTGCGGGCGGAAAGCTAGTAAGTGTATATACGTCTATAGTACGCTGATGATACTTGATATTTACATTAGGTTAAGAAAAAATCACCAAAAAACGATCACTTTTCTTTTTATAATAAGATAATTTTTATTGTTACTGTATTGTAACTAACTCTCTAGTTCGAACGTTACTTTTATTCGAAATATGTTTCCTCATAAGAAATCTTAGAAATACGTAATAAATAAATTTTATCCATTAAAACTCCGTTCAAAAAAAAAATTAGGACAGTATATTAAATGTAATTTCGCGAAACCGATCTTCGAGAACTACATTTATTAACTATGTCATTAAAATGAAATAATGAACCTCTGAAGGTTTGTTTACTCTCGCTTCATTGGCAAATAAACTGGATTACTGATATCATAAATTAGTTACAATATATCATATGTAAATATTGAGATTAATTAAGAAATATTTTTAATAAGACTTATCATATAAGACTTAATAAATGAGATTTCAGAGCCATTACAATTCCTACTCTATAGTATAAATATCTTACCTAAACAGACTTATTAGAAGTGAGATCTTTGATAGTGGTTACAGTTCTATAGTCTATGGTATATTCTATAGTCTATGGCATGTCTTAGCTACAATTGTTTATGGTTAAACCCAGTAACAACTCTTGAGAAATATTTAATATAAACCAAGAGCACGATGATGAGTATGACGGCTGTAAGTTGTATCGACCACTCGCTCGGTAACTCACATTTCAAAACTTTCACCTCCGATGTGTTTATGCTCACCTTAAAATAGGACATAACTGTTTAATTCCTTTCAAAATACAAAGAAATACTCATTTTTATTATCAACTGACATGATGACTCAAAAAATTAAGATTTTATCATATGTATCTCATATATTTTAATTTAAATTGATATATAACTTCTTATTTATATATTCTTTAGTATCTCCGTGAGTAATCTTGTGGTAATTAAAATGTAATCACGACCGCAAAGAAAGATTGATTGCATCGAGAGAAAAAAATATGAGAAATGAGAACATTTATCTATTGGTGTTGTAGGTCCCATACTTATTCTGGTTCGTTATATTTTTGAGGAAGTAATATTAACATAGGAATATTTTTTGAAGAAATAATAAGATATATTAAGAATATAACAATGATTTTTAGTATATCGCAAAAAATTTACCAGATTATTTTATGCGTCGAATTCTGTTATAATCCGCACAGAATTTATCAAACTTTGGGATGAAGGTAAAGTCATAGGTTAACTTAAATACATATTAAGGTTGCTGATTCATGGTCAGCTAAGAAGAAAAAACGCAATTTTGCAAGAAAATATAAATAAAAACATACCAAGTAATACTCGGGTTCCAGGCTGTTTCTCCACGAGAAGGAAGGTACTGTGTATTCCGTGAACTCAATCTTATGATCACGTGTCGGCATAAAACTGTGTTCAATTTTGCAGCCGTGGTGTGTATGGGCTCCGAATACCACTCGAGGTTGGAGGCTTTCTACGAGATACTCCGTGGATTCCCTCGACAGACAGTCCCAACGCTCGATGAACAATTCCGACTTCCTCGACCACGGCTCTACATTCGGTTCCTTACATATGCCATCGGACACCCTGTATAATGGGTAGTGCTGCAACAGATCATATACATATCTATATATCCACCTATACATTGACTCATCACAATATCTCTGGAACCATAAGGCGTAGCGACTTGAAATCTGGTAAGATTATTTCTTTTGCCGAGTAGAGGTCAGCTAAGAACGGATATTACGAAATTCCACTCACAAAGGGGGTTGCGGGGGGTAAACAATGAAAAATACGCTTTCACGCCTAAACCACTGAACTGATTTTAATGAAATTTGGTACAGAGATGGAGTTGACCTTAAGAAAGAATATGGAATAGTTTTTATTCCAGACTTTTGAAAGGTTCTCTTGGAAACGCCCGGACTCCACACGTTAGAAGCTGCGGGCGGAAAGCAAGTATTATATAAAACCCCTTTTTGTTGATCACGATACTTGTCTAAGTGTAACTGGTTTAGTTTTTATTGACATTGGAAATAGATTTCATGACAGGCGTTTGATAAGCATCAAAACTCAGATGTCTAGCCACAAAAAATTAAAAATTAACAAGAGCAAATAATTATGTAGTAAAATATTTACTAATAATAACAACCATTAAATTCAATCTTACAATAATGTTTACCAATTTTAATTAAAATATATTTTGATTTAATTTTAACATTATATCGCATAGAGAAATTTATTAAAAACTCAATACATAATTAAAATTGAAGCAATGACGGTAAGAATTTAAAAGAAAAAAAACGGTTTTTAAATTTTAAAATATTGTAAAATTCGAACGAAAAAGGATAATCATTATAATAGATAATAAAAAATGCACTTTAATTACCATAATATAAAAAAGTTGAGAGTCTGACTTGTTTATTTTATTATTACTATAAATTCCTAGACCGGTCCTTAGACGACAATATTTGAATAAAAATGAGCGGTATCTAGATTTGTGGAATGCGATTTAAGAAATTAAAATTTTAAATTGAAATTTCATAAAAAAAATATCAAACGAGAATTCATTAAGTCCTCTAAAACACTTCATTTAAATTTATTCAAAAAAAAGAATATTAATGATAATTAAAAACCAGCCGTCTCTATGTCTATAACCATCTGGTTATTAAATAAAATTTGTGAAAGATGATGTAACAAATACAGTGTCTTCTTCTTCCTGACAATTTCCCAGCTATAGCCAGGATCTGCCTTACATGTTGTGAAGAGTTTTGTCTAATTGTTTTTACGACCGGCCGCCTGCCTGACATCAACCCTCTTTGGAAAATAACAAATACAGTGTATAAAACTATATATAATGTTTCAGATATTTTCAACAAGTTTACCTGTAGAATTATTGGTTTGCTATATTTTTGTAGCTTTTCTCTTCCTTTACACAACTTAGATCCGCTACTGCATTTCATGATATCTACAAAAAAAAAGGAATTATAGGAAAAAACTTTGGCTGTGTTTATTAATGGACAATATTTCCTTATATTTATGAGAACCTGCTATTTTGTCGATTTCAGCTACAGCCCTCGAGCAGAAGGTGCATCCGTCTCCTTCCATCGCCATAGAGTTGAGCAGGACGAAATGATTCCCACGTATACTCACCAGTTGTACCGGAGGAGATTTCATCTTTTCCTCGAATCTATTCGCCAATTGCGGTGTAATTCTACATTCGAATATTTTAATTAATGCGTAAGACGTCAGATTTTTAGGGAAAAAATATCAAAATTATTTTAATTGAATTAATTATTCAAATGGTTATTGAGAACATTATAAAAACACATCGATAGGCAGACTTCGTTAGTTTTTTTGGGTTACCATATAAAATAATTCTACACAAAAAAAATGTTATAATATTAAAATTATATATCTTGTTAAACGATTAATGGTAAGCAATTAAGTCTTCATTTTTATAGGAAGCTAGTATTAATATTTTTTATAAACAAATATCGATTTTATTGGTAATAAACATAATTTCTTGACAGTATTTAAGTACGTCGTCGTATCTCAAAAACCGCTATCAAGTGGTTCCTCTGTTATCACCGAGGGCGCCACAGGCCATTCGCACGGTTGAGGGTCAACTGATTGGTGTAATTGTTCGAGGTTTTTGTACAAAAGACGTCTATCTAATACACTTTAATACTATATTTACCTCATATAGTGTACACATACCTTTAAATTGAAAACAAATTCTAAATACTAATACTTCGATTTAATTAACAAGATCAACAGAAAAGTATAAATTAAACAATTTGATTATCTCCATTTAAGATCTGATTTATATATGAATTGAATTTATATACAAATTATAAAAAATATTGTAAACCTTTTAAAACCTAAAATTTCCTATGTAGGAAATATTTATCAAACAGTTTTTTTTTAGGAGGTGAATAAAAAATTAATTAATAAATACTAATAATGAAATATTACTGTAATTGAATACTTATCATATGGTCCCATAAAACGATTTTATCGATTGTAGATATTACGGTATTAAAATAAATCGTATTGTTCTACTTAAATAAATCGAATAGTCAATAATACTCTAGTGATATACTAAGTTTGTTAATAGAGTTACTAATTTTTAATATAATACAATACCACTATAGTATCGTTTATATAATGAATATTAAAATGATGGTTTAAATAAAAGTTCAAGTTATGTTTTATAAAAAATGCAAATATTTTTTTAAATGTCTTCACTATATGTAACCTCTTTTGAATAACTTTAATTAAGCTCAACAATGATTTATAAAAAAAAAATTACCATAAACCAGTACCGCCTGAACAGTTAGACCGAAGAACGCAAGGGATACAGCCAATTTCATGTAATTAAGAAAAAAAAAATGTTGAATAATAAAATTACTTTGATGATAAAATTTATTAAATCAAAAGAGAATTTAATTTAAATTTTTGGTATTTTTTATTTTACTTTACACTTTATATATCTAATTAGTTGTGAATATTAATTATCACGTATGTCGGTGAAACACTTATAGATCGTAATAGATAAAAAAAAATAATATTCAAAAGGTTAAAAGGTTAACTTACCTGTAATGAAAACCGATATCGTGGTTGCCCACTACCGTGTACATTTTCGTATCAACAGGTATCTTGAAGAGACGATGAAATCTTTCCACGTATTCGTCGAACTCCTTTTGTGAACACCATTTCCCTTCATCAAACAAATCCCCTACAATACATTGAAAATGAATTAATTTTATTATAAGATACTTTTATCCAGATTTAGTAAAAATCGTAATAGTCATTATGGATACGTAAATGTCTGAAATAATATATAACCAGAATAAATTAAGGACATAATTTTAACAAAAAAAAAGCTGAACTCTCGGTGTGGAAGTGTAGGCATTAGGCAATGTTTTCTTTCCGATTGCTTAGTTTAAATTTGACTTCATGTGATGAAGATAACCTTGAGATTGATTAGTATATTTTCATTATTTTATACATATGTGTTGGTTGGAAGATAATTTAAAGAAAACTTATTGCATATATTTTATAAGTTCTGTAGTATTTACGACATTAATTTTATAAGGAAACACACTCTACTGTTTATAGATAGTATAGATTTAACATACATAACAAATTATGGTTGTGCTTTAGAGTACAGATATATATAACATATAAAATCTTATATTTGTATCTGTAACTTGTCAGATTACAAGGTAATCTTCTATGAAAGATTCTGGAGTGTAGGGGTTTCTCAGGAAGTAATCTATAATTGGAAAAATCCAATAGTCAAATACTGTCTAGTAAAATACTTGTTACATGTCATTGGTCCCAAGTTATATGTTAAATATTATATGTTACTATATTCCATAACAATCAGAGGATACATCTTGTCAGTGCTGGTTAAAGCCAAAGTTTAAAAAGTAAAGCCAAGTGATGTTAACTGTGAAAACTGATATCGTAGGGTCTCTTAAATAATTATTTTTAAAATGATTTGACGCAGTCTTATAAAAATATTAATATAAGTTTTAAATGTCTTTTTAATGAGTTACTGCAGTATAAAAGTATAGAGAATTCTAGCCATATTATTAATAATATTTTCATGGCCATATATAAGTTGGAATGTAAATTTTCCAATTATAGAACAGGAATAAAGTTAACAAAATCTTAAGTGCAGTATTAATGTGAGATAAAATTTTCTATTTTATTATAAAAAATAGTTGAATTACTTCTTATTAAACCTTATAAGTAATCGGTCAAGGAATTAGACACATAAATATTACTAGTAAAATAATTTTGTATTTTAAGATTACATACTAAATAAGATCATATCAAAAGCTTCCAATAATGATAACTATTTACTTGCCTAATACAAATACCACTTCGGGCTTATGTAAAGTCATGGCTGCTTGGAATCCTCGGTGCATCTGCCACTCTCTTCGCCATTTATCAAACCAGTGACCATCTCTGGAGCCTAGCAGATGAGTATCAGCAATGATCATGGCATACACAGGATCCGTCTTATCGAGGGGATCTTTGTTTAATACTGGCCAATCACACTACAATTTTATATATAAATGTAATAATATTAACCATATAAAGATTTATTTTTAATTTTTAAGAGCATTGCAACTATCTATAGTAACTAAAGTTCACCTGCATTTGAGTGACATAATAAACAAGATATTCACAATATACATAAATAAAAACAATTCCAAAAATCAATTTTGAAAATGTATTGCGAATAACTCGATATCGCCATCTCCTCATATACGGGAGCATTGCAACAAGTTGTATCAACACTCTTATTTGTATTTCAATAACCCCGCGAACATGTTTCTAATGTACAAGTAAAACGAGTTTATATTTCACTAATGTTGAATTAACATAATATCATATTTAAAATTTATCAATGTCAACAGTTTATTTAAATGAACAAGTTACCTACGGGGTACTACACAATAATGTTTGATGTATTCCGAACATACGTCTCAAAATATTTTTTTGAAAATCAATATGTATATTCTTCTTAGATATATGTAATTATATTACTGAATAATTTATTCTATTGTTTTAATAAAAAAAATTATAAAATTAGAAAAGTACCCAATGGATGTTTGAATATGATAGGTATCCGACAGTTTTAGAACTTCAGCTGTTTGCATTTGTCAAAGTTAAGAGTTGTCAAAAATCAAATGTGAATGTTATGAAAGGTTTTTGTCAGATGTGTTTGTGTTTATTTTTCACATGTTTTATTTGATAATTTTCTCCCTATGAATAGATAAACCATTTAATATATTTTATCCTATAACTTTAATTTAAATCAAAAATCATGTCGGTCCATTGGAGTTCGGAAATTATGAAATGGGAGTATAGAGAACTTCAAGCCACAGCTATGTCTGTTGATTATTCGGGAAATAATGTGTTACTGGCGGGTCGTCGGTGGTTAGCTATAAAACATATCAGTGTTGATGACGATTCCGGGGATATTGTTAAAAAGTATCCTCGCCCCAGTAAATATGACGCCGCTGGCGCAGAATGGTGTCAAACATACCCCGGGCAGAAACTGTGTGCAATTGCGGTATATATATTAAATACAGAATCTTTTATTTTATAATACTATATACATTTTATATACTTCTAATCTAAAAATACAGAGTAATCAACGAGTTGATGTATATGAATGGCGAGCTGGAAATGATCTAACATGTATATGTTCACTTCGAGGGCATACAAGGGTGGTCAGTGATACACATTTCCACAGACAGGATCACAACATTATAGCAACTTGTTCTATAGACACATTCACATACCTTTGGGACTTGCGGGATTCTAGAAAGCCAATAGTTTCACTGAGTGCTGTAGGCAAGTATTATATTTGTTTTCCTTTTTAAAATCATAGAATTCTGGATAATTATATGAAATTGCTTGAATATATAAGTGTTAGATTTTTTGCATGATTTTTTTATTTCAGTACAAAAATCTTTTTAATGAGAAACTTATAAGTCTATTATATTGTCCATAAACCTCATACTTTGCTGAGACACAATACAATTGTTAATGTTACTTGCTTGACCCAGTAGCCATAATTATTACTTGTCACTATATTTATATGTAATTCATTTAATAATTAATCAATTACTATTATGCTATTATCATAAATTATGTTTTAAATATTTTTAAATAATATTTGTAATGAAAAAGAAAGTTTAACTTTATAGGTATCATCTCTTATACAATATATTTTTTTGTTAGAAAATGAAATATTTATATTAAAAATACATATTACCTATACAGAATACAGATCATAATCTATTCAACAGTATTTAAGGAAGACAGACATAATGTCAAAAATTGGTGTATGGTGTAAATTATAAGTTTTGTTTCTGTTGATAATGTTATTTTCAGTAAACTATTTTATGTCACTCATATTTTTAGTTTATAGTGAAGATAGAAAGATAGAGACTTCCTTCTTTTTTTTCTCTATTATCTAGTCTTCTCTTAAGAGATTAACTATTATTTTGAATGAAAATAATATGAAGCAATACAACTTCAGACACTTTAAATTTATGGGTCACTCTAAAGGATGTTTAATGTCGCCAAGAAAGTGACATAAAAGATTGTAATATTTTCAGTCATAGATCCACCCAAAAATCTCCAATAAACTATATTTTTCGCATATAGCTTGCATTAGAAACTTTAACTTGAGATTGCTTTACACCATCGCGATTACTAGAAAACAAAATGAAAATGCATTTTTTTTAAATATTTACTTGTGGTAATATTAGTAATTAATTAATTATGATAATAGCCGAGTTAATTTTTGAAAAATATATTAATGTTAATTTCAGCCGGTGCATCCCAGGTGCAGTGGAACAAAGTTTCATCACACTTAGTAGCCACTGCGCACGACGGAGACATAAAGATATGGGATTATCGAAAAAGTTCCTCACCCCTCCACTACATATCAGCTCATCTGTGTAAGATTCACGGCGTCGACTGGAGCCCGCACCATGAATATCAGCTAGTAACCTCTAGTCACGACGGTAGCATTAAGTACTTTGATATAAACAATGCTAGGAAGGCTGAGAATGTTATAATGACTAATTTCCCTGTATGGAGAGCTATTTATACGCCTTTTGGTAATGGATTGTTGACTATTGGAGTGGGTTGGGGAGGTCTGCCTAGAGTGGAACAGGCCGGTGTTATTGGTATCTGGATTGGAGGAACTTTGACGCATAGGTTAGTAGGACACACGGACACTGTTCAAACTATGGTTTGGAGACCTAACACACTTCCATCAAACTACCAACTGGTGACCTGGGGTAGAGACCAAACGCTCAGGTTGTGGACAATGCACCCATCACTCCTCAAAATGTGTTCACATTATTTGCCTGATGATTTAGAAAATGAAGATATTAATAGCGATGGTACGTGATATACATATTATTTGAATAATCAAAATAAAATATTTTGATATATTATAGGTATGTACATTTTCATATTTGGTCATGTTTTTTGTTGCAGTAAGTTATGCTTCTACTATAAG
The DNA here is from genome assembly GCA_916720795.1 of Danaus chrysippus. Taxonomy (NCBI): domain Eukaryota; kingdom Metazoa; phylum Arthropoda; class Insecta; order Lepidoptera; family Nymphalidae; genus Danaus; species Danaus chrysippus. The sequence continues at coordinate 2,820,876 of CAKASE010000057.1, read as the reverse complement.
TTCAATTAACGATCTATCAGTAAGTGACAACAAGGGGGAAGAAATACAAATGGTACACAGATTAATAAAACTTATATATATTTTGCAGATCTGCACAAATTTTTAACCAATCTCAATGTGTCCTTGTAAATTATTTTCAGAATAAAATAGTACATAAAACAACTACCTCAATAGACGAAGAGTTCGAGTCTATTCGTGAGATGGCCAACATAGAGGTCACTGACATGAATATAGAGACGAGAATATGTCAAATACATTCAGAGAGAAACGGTTACACTGCCAATTTACAAGTGACCTTCCCTAGAAATGTTACAGAGCAAACTATACCAAAATTCTCATGGTTATCAGGTACTAATGTAGACAGCGGTACCACTATTAAAATTTTACAAGCTATCAACAGAACCGCCTATCGAAAGAAGAAGGAGGGGCATAGATGCTTGTTACACTGCCTCAAGACGCTAGCGACATCTATAGACGAGGTAACCAAACTGGTATCAAATGAAACTAATGTTTTTAGATTACTACACATTATTTTATTATTTTTCCAACAACTAATTTCCGACGTTTCGGTCACTTTACATCAACCGTGATCACGGGCAGACGAGATGTAAATGTTACATATTAACGCGTAGTAATCCGAAAATATTATTTTCATTCAAATGAATTCTCGCAAAAATCTCAGATCTCATTAAACAGGTATCAATTTCTTAAGCAATTTCATCATACTAACGATAATGACAATTCAGATACCAGTGAAGTCCAACGAGGATTCTGATTCGATGAAGTCAAGTCAAAGAAGTCACTCGGAAAGTGAGAACGCCGGTGATTCTTGCATACCGTTCCCTAGAACGTGTGGTGCTAAGTGGTGCGGCGTCAGTACGCTGGTCGTGTTCAACCGACCTCCAAACACCAGACGACTCTCTTTGAAACCTGAGACCGGAACTCCAAGGTCCATGTCGTCTCTGTCACTGACGCCAGGCCTATTCACATCCAGCTACACTTCCGTTTCCCCTCACGCGACCACCACGCCCTCACCGACGAACGCTTCAGGATTCCCACAGCTACATCACAGACACGCGTCCAATTCAATCACAACCTTCTACTTCCAAGATCGTTGGGTGAGTGTGTATGCCTCTGAATAACAACCTACTCTGTAATGCTATCCGATATTTTGGGTACATTACTCTGCTAACATGATTTTCATCCATGAGCTATTTATGCCAATTTAATATAAAAATGCTCTTATAATATAATATCAAGTTTCAGCTTGTATAACATTGGTTATTACATATTTCTCCGCCATTAGAAGGCTCAAAGTCGTCGTGCGGGCAGCATGCGTAGTCGCGGCAGCATCTCAGGCTGCCTGGCGCCGCGCGTGCTGCTCTACGCTGCCAGCGACCTATTCCCTCTCAACAGAACCCTCGCAGAGAGATACGTCATCAACGCTGATAACCCTGTTGGTTAGTCGGTTCATGTACTGTTGAATATTTAGGACAAGCACTTAATGCAGAAAATAGGATGTCAGATGATTTCATCTACATATATTCGAAATAAACTTTTTGCAGTTGATTGTAATAGAGTAGTATTGAGAAAATGTTTTTAAATCTAATATTAGATTAGATTATTATCATTAGATGAAGTTATTTTTAAATCTTAATTTTATTAAAACACTTTAAAAGATGCATAACTTCTTTTTACCAAATATTTGAATCACCATTAATCAGTAAGGAGGCATTTGAAATTGAATATTGATCAATCGTTTTTTGTTTCGAATTGACTAAAGTTGTTAGCCCTAATGGCTTTCACAGCGTCACCGAGAGGGGTGGGTGGCTCTGATGGGACGAACCCGATGATCAATCGTTTAGCATTCATTCATTCGTTCTTTTCTTCCTAGACATGTGTGAAAAGAATGCAAAAGTTGCGACGGAGGAGGGAGAATTGGAGCTAGCTCATGCGTGGGGTCTGGCGGGACTGGCTGCTCGGTCGTTAGACGCGAGGACGGTGGACCACATAGTGTCCAGTGAAGAGAGTATGGGGTGGACCGGACACCCGCTGTGCTGCAACCTGGTACAGGCGCTGTGAGTGTATTAAGATTTTTATTAATAAGTCAAAGTCAATACAAAGATTTAAGGGGAAGCACTCTCCTATTTCATTTTGCTGTAAATTCTAAAGAACTTCCCTTTAAATATCAAGCTACAAAAAGTTAAGTATTCTTTACATGGCTTCTGTTGATCAAAGAATGATTAAATACTTTAATATTTACCTTTTATTTGATATATTTTATTTATTTACCAGAATAACACATTATGCAAAATCATCGGACCTGCAAACAGCGGCTATGTTGACGTGCGCGTTCTCCGTCTTCAACGACACGAATATCTCGAGTTCCGTGTCTACAATCAGCAGTTCTAGCTGTGTAAATATTATACAATAGAAATATACATTATTTTTATATAATAATATAATTTAATCTATATGTAATGTATCTTCCAGGGCAACAGTACTTCACCTTACAGTACAATAAACCAATACAGCGAAATAAGCGCTGACGGCTGGACGCTACCCATTATACTGCGAAGTAATTCGTGTTCTGAAGCAGAGAACTTGAACACAGAGTACAGCGGCACCAAGTCCGAGCCTTCCACAGCTTGTGTTATAGACAAGTCAACTGCTCACTTGTACCACTGCTTCAAGAGGGCGTATGCTGATGTGTTGCATAGATGGCAGCTCTTGTACAAACGGACTGAGGTCATTATTAAGAGTGCTTTTACTGTAGTGTGCGTTAATAGAAAAAATTGTATATGCTAAAAAATACTTGCTATTTTTTTCTAATGCACTACATAAGTGTTTATTAGTTCATATTATGTCATGTTATTCATTGTAGTCTTCATTTGGTTTAATGTAATCTCTCGTCACATCGATGTTTAATGATGTATTCAAATTAATATTAATTTTGCAATACTTGAAGGTTTCTGAAATGCGTATGAAAGCTTCATATTTTGTATGAATATATGTATCTAACCAACTAACAAAGTTTTACGAAACAATCGTTGTTGTATTATGTAACGTACAATATTTTTACCAGGTGATGAAGCTAGTGCGCACATACCCAGAGACAGTGATGGGCGGTATGGGCACTATGAGCGGTGTGGGCGTGGTGGGCGAGGCGGCGTGGGAATGCGCGTGGTGTGGGCGCACAGTGCGAGGCCCCGCGTGTAGTTCGTGTCGGCGGCTCAGTCTGCGGTGTGGCGTGTGCTCGCGGGGTGTGAAGGGCCTCGTGCTCGCCTGTGGACTGTGCTCACACGCCGCTCACGCACATCACATGCTAGCATGGTATACTATGAACTCAAACTCAAATAACTTTATTCAGTATAGGCATTACACTTTCTTATTGATGGTCACTTGAGACACTACCACCGGTTCGGAAAACAAAATACCCTGACCTGAGAAGAACCGGCGACCCCTGGCGTTACTATTAATATTAGTCTTTCTATGGAGAAATTGAGATATGTTGTTGCTATGACAAAAGCGTCAGGGGTCAGGCGTTAATAGACACAAGGTCGTAATTAATTAGATATAGATTTCAAATTATATATAAAGATTAGATAGGGCAATTTTTTATATGAAAAATATTATTTTTTAGTATAAATTATTTATGCAGGTTCTCACAACACGACACATGCCCCACGGGATGCGGCTGCAAATGCGTCATAGAAGGGAATTCAATATGGAAAGGTGTCAAATACGTCTGAAGATAGTGACAGGCAGACCCTGGCTAAAGCTGGGAAATTGCCAGGAAGAAGAAGATAGTGACAACGGCCGTTACTATTTATACAAAGCGAAATGTCTTTGTCTAACACATGTTTATACACTGATATATTATTTAATATGAAACAAAGACTGCTTTTGTACATAATTGTGGATTAAATGAATAAGAAAACGTTTTAGAGAGCTTTATTTAACAAACATCCTTATAATACATTATAAACAAAAATCAACAGTGCGCGTGAAATACATTCTTGGTGAAGATAAAGAATTAACTCTATACAATAATGTACCTACTGTACGGCGTAATAGAGAGTACTGTCGCTTGAAAAATAATAATGGCGGGAGTATTCTATAACAATAAAGTTGATGAATATATGTAATTATATATGAAAACCATTATATTTTTGATTTAAGACGACAGTACTGCTAAATTACTCGATCTAATCTCGACTCACTTCAGTCTCATTGAAGCAATTTCGGAAACCTCTTATTCAGCGGATGTCTTAAGCTCACATGGAATAACTAAATGTTAAACAATTCGGGTCCCATTTATTAATGATTTATATGCGAACTACACAAAGTAACTCACAAAAATGGCCAAAGACAAGCCCAACATATTTTTCTAAATAAAAAAACAATAACAATTCTGGCTTAGACTTAAATAATGATTTATAATTTGTGCGACGTTGACAATAAATATGTAACTATCACGTTTCACCAAAACACTTGCAAATAATATCTTAGAAGACTGGTTGTTGACTAAATTATTATCTCGTAATTAAAATATTTCACTAAACGTATACCGTTTAATTCTAAGGTCGTTTGCTTTTAACTTGTAACCTACCTTTTTTGCAACCATAAATAAATTCTTTAATATCATCTACACTTAATAGATTTTAATTTTTTTAATAAAACTATGAATAAAATGAAAAAAGAAATACGACATAATTACATACGTAACATTATAATGAGAATTTGTCGTTGTTTAAATTAACAATATTTTGAAAAAAAAAATGAATAAAAGTCCTTTAAAACTAAATTTAAGACAATACTAAGATTGCTTATGAATCATTTGACATTCACAAAAAATTATTAGGTATTATATCTACTAAGTTATTTTTCAAACATAGCACAGCGGGATCTGTTCATGTACTGGTAAGCTTATATTAACAATTTAAGACCAAATGACTTATTTGTAAATATAAAAAAATAGGCACCAATGTTTTAAGCGAACTACTTCTAATTATTTAAAGTTTATCTAAATTAAAAGTAACTTTAAAATCTTAAAACTATTATCATATTGGTAATCTATAAAAATTATAAGTGCTTTATATCGTGAATTTCAAAATCAATCACTCTGTACCTTATATTAAGGATCATTTTATGAATGTGTTACATTAAAACTACGAGATACTATTGCTAGAGAAGGACGTTTTAATTCGATTCAGTTTTAGATATAAATTAACATTAATTTCTTTAAATATCGCATAATAACTTTACATAATAGATAAATTTATTATTATATAGAATTTGGATTATTCATTATAAGGTACAGAATATTGTCGGATAGTTAGTACTTTGGCTACATCAGACTGTCATGACTTCTAATATAAGTCTAGGAGACATGCACGATGGGATGACGAAAGTGCTTCAAAGTCGGGTTGTTCTATTGTAGCAGCTAAAACAATTACACACATTATTAGTAAATTAATTACACGTTTATTAATAACGAAACACTAAAAGGAGCATTCACTGGATACTTCAAAATTATTTTTATTAATAAATCAATTTAATTTCTGGAATTCTTATGCAAATATTTCATTCTACGTCAAAACTAAAAGGAATCTCAGCTATTGCTTATCGCATAACATTAGACGTAATAAATTCTACTAATAGTTATTTGTAACTTAAACATTACTGTCTATTTCATTCTATATATATGAAGCTTTTAATGGATTATACAGAAGTTAATCGACCCTGGTTTGTCTGATATACGGCGAGAGTATGATAAGTGTGAGATGGTTTCTGGCGTACCTCTCGAGCAGCCGACGCTTCAGTTCCGGCGGGTAAGTCACATATATGTAGTGGTCGTCGTGATCGTGGTCATGATCCTCATCCAACAAGCTATCATCAGCGCCGCGAGCTGGCGACGAGTGGGTCGTCATTGACACCGAACCACTACCAGCTATACTACCTTCTTCCGAACTGAGGATTGAAATAAACCATTTTATTTTACGTTCTACTTTCATCTTCTTCTACCTGGCAATTTCCCGGGTATGGCCATTGGCCAGGGTCTGCCTTACATGTTGTGAATAGTTTTGGCTAATTGTTTTTTACGACCGGCTGCCTGCCTGACATCAACCCTCTTTTTGGGAATTTACGTTCTACTTTCATATCTAATCAATATGGTGTGTTCAGCATTATTGTAATACCTACAAAATGGAAGGCGAATCACATTACAAAAATATATATTCGATATTAAGCTTAAGTAACTCACTCGAAGACGATCCATATGATGTAGTAGCACATGCAGAGCGCGAGTGCTAAGCCTGTTGCCAGAGCTAGGAGTAGGGGCCAGGGAAAGGCTCTCGCGGCCGGCGCTGTGTCCTCCCAGTAACGATCACAGCTTAAATACCAACATACCGCACGCTGCATCTCCTCTGTGGGTAGATTCACATTATGAAAGTTACACAATCAGGCATGGCTTCTTGAATCAATTTTAAATTACCAACGTATAGAAATTACCATCAAAGAAGACTTTCATCTAGAGTTTGTACGTAATACTTGAGTTCTACGAAATAAAATATCTACTCTTAATTAAAAAACAAAGCATATTCTTTGATATATAAAATGGAAGAGATCGCTGTTTTAGCGATAAGGCCGCCTATTGTACATTTTTCTTTTCATTATTTTACTCCTATTATTTTTGTCTATATTGGTGTGCAATAAAAAGTATTTAAATAAAATATAAATAAAATAAATTCTTAGAAAACTTATGATAATATACCTTCAAGTTCTGAAAACTGATGCTGCGTTAGGTGCAATAATAATGTTGCTATGCAGGAATGCACGACCCTTTCACAGCGGACCTAAAACATAAACTTATTTATGTACATAAACGTGGAAGATTGTCTCTTGTATAATCAGAATGCGTGATCACCTTAAGCCCTTGCAAGTGCGTTGGATCACAGGCAGCTCGTTCTGCCTGTAAATCTGCCAACCTCTTCTGACGACTGTCTGGCGGTAGAGAAGATTCTACCGTGTCAACGTCACACAATTCTGCTGTTTGATTCGTGTCTCCTTCATTCTCTTCTCTTTTCTTGTCTTCGGTTTCTATAGCAGGAGTATGTGTACCTAAACGCAATAAGAGTTATCAGTGTTATGTAAAATATTCTATTTACAATTTTTATGTAATAGTTATAAACATGAAACAAATGTTATATTCAAAAACATTTCATATTTTATACTACATATATTACCTGTCTCACTGTCGTGATCCGATTTAGGGCAGTCCGCAACGGTAGTGGGAGGGCGAGTTCGATGTCTTCTTCTGTTGGTAACTCTCGCAACACTTCTCGTGGCGGCCGGGGCTAGGGCCTTCTTGGCGACCTCTGCGTCCTGCCACAGCTCAACTTCAGTGACGGGTCCGCTGCCCCGGCTCAGCAGACCATGCGCAACCAGAACCTGGCAGCGCATTATATCGCAGTAGTCCGCAAGACATACTGCGTCTTCCGCCTTGGGAATAAATTAGTGTTATTGTCATTAAGATATTTAGTATATTGCCTTATGTAAATTAAATCGGTGAATGGATTTTGTTTGTTATATAGGATCACGGATGGGGTATAGTCGGGCTAGGAGAGGTAAAACTTTGATTATTTTCAAATTTACCCCTAGAAAAGTAAATTAATTGATTGTAGTAATGATGATTACATTTAATTCTAAATACCATACACCGATTTTAAACTTTAAGTTAAACAATCTTTCCTTTCGATATTTTACCAAAGGATATTTGATCTCTGATACTTTCATCACCTTATTAATCTGGTGCCTGTGTCGCTGATCGAAGTGAGTGTCGAGATGTCTCTCCTCGTAGAAAGACTTGCCGCAGAAGGCGCATGTCCATTGGGAAGAGCGATGTTGTTGCTTGGCGGCGTGCTGTGGCGCAAAGATATCTCGAGCCGGATGAAATGGACATTCCAACGGCAGTTTTACCTGCAGAATAACAATACTTAGAAGAATAAAAACAGAGAATTTGACATTATGAGTTTGTTGGCCTGTACATATTTGTTTGGGGTAATGACAAACATCACATTTCAAAGATTTAACCAAACAGAAAACTTAAGGAATTTAATTGCTCAAGAACATTATTAAAATGGGATAAACCTGTCTGCCTTTCAAAACCGTTCAAACCGTACAATTGTAATTCTACTTTTTCGCAATTTATTTTTAAAACCTCACTAAGGTTGAAAAAGTTTGAAAGATTTGCAATAATGATTCACATTTTCTTTATTTTTAATAATAAATACCAATAGCCGTATACATAAAACCACAGTTTTTATAGACTTATTAACATACCAAGGCACTTGCCTTTGCGTGTAAAAATTTTAATACTTCAATTGGTCAATTGCCATAGGTAACAAATATTTTAGTAAAAAACCTTCATACTCAAGTTTCGAAACAGCGAAGAAATGTGAAGTGTTTGTTAAATAGCTACACTATTTGTATTGAAAGTAAGTTAAAGGATATCAAACAAAGAAGAATATGTCACGAAATGTTTTACCTGAAACCTTTCCAACACAGGTAACCACTTGTTTTCTATAACTTTTCTTACGATTTTTGAGTTGTCACGAGAACACGTGATTTTGAAGACTGATGGTCCCGGCCAAGGGATCAGGTTGAGAAAAAGTAGGACCAAAACCTGAAAGTTATGAATATTACATCAGAAGTAAGTAAAATTTTAAAGTAACTACTATAACTTATAAATCTAATAAAACCATAAGATTCACCATCATTCACTTTTTTATAATATACCTATGTATACTTTTAACATATACTTTTTTATGTACATACATATCTTTACTCAGACGAATTAAAAAGTGATAATTCATTACCTGAGCACTATAAAAAATCCATCCAATATCTAAATGCACTAGTATACTTATTGGTTATGCTCATGTTTTTCAATTATCGATTTTTCGTCACAGTTTAACCTTAAAAATACTAAATGCCGGTCTTACCTCGAGTGTAAACGACGTGGTCCTCATTCATATCTTTTATTAGCCAAATATATGTTAAAATTTGCTTAAAATAAAACTTGTAAATATGTATCAAATAAAACTGGACGTTAGTTTACAGAAGAATAACTCCGGGGTCTGTCAGTGGGTTAAGTCAAACGGCGCATGCGTACACCCTGTCATACCCCTCGGGGATACCACGAGTGTTCATAAATTAAAATTAATTTACTTGAGGCCTCGAGGGTCAGGGTGGTCCACACAACCTGCACTGCTGTCTAAATATCAGGCCGATATTCATATTTTATATAAAAAATCTAGTTATCCACCGCGACTTTCCTCCTACTTTTTCTTTTGCCTAGCGTGATGTTATGGGAGATATTAGTCCTACAATACGATTGCATTTCAGAAACGTTACATGAAGAAAGTATCAACCAATTCAAAGATTACTCTAACAGAGTCTGACAAATATATAAATACATTTTTATATATCACGTAGGTACTTAAATATCGGATGAAAATTACAGGACCAGATTTTAAAATTGAAATCTTTTATTCTAAATAACTTATACATTATTTGTTATCATCAAAAAGTTTATAAATAAAATTATAATTGAATTGAAATATAAGTGGCATCTATGAAAAGTAATTTTTACTAAACATGATATGTGAGCAGGATTTCCACCAGTAGCCTTAATATGTACCTATTATCGTCAAAAGTGTTAACTGGTCGTCCCAATGATCTACGATTAATTTCTTTTTTATTGAATTTATCTCAGAATTTCATTGTCAGGCTAGGGTTTGGTTTAATAATAAACTATTTTATACTCTGTTATAACAAAGTATAAAATAGTTTATTAATAATATTTAATTACAGAACTAAAAACTGAAAGAAAACTTAACAAATCATCAGGGAACATTAAATATTTGAAGAGATGAATCTCCCTTGTTATTAGACTTTTCACTAAAAAAAACACGTAGAGCACATAATATTATACATATTACGATTACGACATGAAATGGTTTTGAATTTTGACAAAAGTTGAACAATTTAAACCAACTAACAAAGCACTACAAGCAATTAACGATTTAAACAATCGGGTGTTTGATAACAAAATCTAAACTTCGTTTAAAACCATTTGTTACTGTAACTTTCTTAGAAGAAGTGCTCTGAATTTTATATCAGGTTCGTATTCTTTAATTTGGTTCCAGATTTATTGTTCAAAAAATAATATATTGTATTTAATGTTGTTTACTATAAAAAAAGGGTATCCAGCTATTAACTAATACAAATATAGGTATAAAAATAAATAATGCATCACAACTGGATATTAAAACTTAAGGAGAAATAAATATTATAACTGAGTTAATAATTTTACATCTAGCGAAATCTGAACACGCGAGTTAATACAATGTAGAGCTTAATCCATCAGTTGTCGTGATATTCAGACGTTGAATCCATTATACAACCTTCGTGACTAATAAATTTATTTCGAATGGAGATTAAATGATTGCATTTTATAAATATATTTGTAATCTTTAGAACAATATTTCAATATTCAAATCATAATTAAATAATAATAATAATTTATGTCATATCAAATATTGATTATCGACATAATCTATTTATATAACTTGCATCAAATATATTACCTAAATGGTATTTATATTTCACGTAACAGAGTTAAGCTGGTTCTGTTGAGCGCATGCTCAATACAGCTTCCGACCCTGAAACCTCCGGAGCGCATAGTTCTTACTGACATGCGTTCGTTCGGAGCCTCTCAATGTAATACGCGAAGTGTTGTTTTATTTTCTGTTTGTTACATTAAGACAATTGAAAGGTTTTAAATACATATATATACAAATATAAATTATATGAAAAATATCTTCAATGGATTACAATGAACAACGTCACTTAAATTATTTTGAGAGTTATGAAATGAGCTATGCATTGAGGTGAGTAACAGTTGCATTTTACTTTTGACGCATTCTCAGTTTTTTTTTTTAATTTGTTATATTTATACGATGATTAACAAAGTCTTATTATTTTATTTAACTATTTAGCTTGATATCTAATAGAATAAATATCTACAATATCTTAAGTATTTGTATACAATATATAACTTTTGAATAAAATCAATCAAATGTTAAAAGTATTTTTTAATGGATTTTATTTTTGTTTTTGCAGAATTAATCGTCTTCATAAATAGTTAGAAGGAACATACATATCACAGAATGCGTTACTTATTAACGTTCGCAGTAATATTTGGCAGCGGTTTCCTATTCCTGTTTATGAACAATGGTTTAAATCTTATCGTAAATAATGGCAGCGATTCCATGTGGAAACTACAGAGATACAATCATGATGATATAGACGGTACATTCACAATCAAAACAGAAGGATGCACTATCCCCGGTTTGAAACCTTTTGCTGAAGATATCAAGAAGTTTATTGAGCATCCAATAATTAAACCATGTCGCAATTTCAACGTAACACTTCTTGATTATAATAACACACATATCTGGGTAAAAACTGAGCATCTGCAATTTTATGAGATACCTAAAAATCAAAACATAATCTGCTGCTACAGATCCTTCTACCGTCCACTGGCTATTGCTGATATAACTTCATCAGATATCGACGATAGAGTTAATTACGAAGCATGTATAGAATTTTCAGACTACATTGAAGTCATGAACGAATTCGTCAGAGTGTCCTGTGGTTACAAAGATGTTTTAATATACGAGCAATTTTTTATCTTTACACCCAAGAAACAACTTTTATCTTTAAAAGGTGACTATATCGATGTGATTCGAAATCAGACAGCCTACAACGTTATTATAATGGGCATTGATGCGCTCTCAAGATTGAATTTTCATAGAACAATGCCGAAGACGTTGGCGTATCTGAAAAAGAAAGGTGCTATAGAATTTTATGGTTATAACAAAGTGGGTGATAATACTTTTCCTAATCTGTCGCCTATTCTTCTTGGAATGAAAGACACAGATTTAAAGAAGGCTTGCTGGCCGCATGTAAGAGCTACTTTCGATAATTGTCCTTTTATATGGGATTTATTTAAAAGCGTCGGTTACTACACAGCGTTTGGTGAGGACACTTCCAGTTTAGGAACATTTAACTTTGAAAAGGTCGGTTTCAGTCGAACTCCAACCGATTACTATTTGCATACATTCATGCATGAAGCTGAGCTGTATACTGGTAATAACAGAGATTTCAACTCCTATATATGTATGGGAAATAAATACTTTTACAAAGTTTTATTAGATTACATAGAAAATTTGACAATGTCTTTACGTAATTCCAAACTCTTTGGATTCTTTTGGGAAGTCACAATGAGTCATGACTATTTAAACTATCCTATGGCGATGGATGAAGAATATGAAATATTTTTGAAGAATTTAGACGACGCACGCTATTTGGACGACACAATTTTAATAATTCTAAGTGATCATGGAATACGTTGGGGTGATATACGATATACGAAACAGGGGAGGTTGGAGGAGAGACTACCACTCTTGCATATTTTACTACCCGAGTCGTTTAGAGCGAACTATTCTTTAGCTTACAATAATATCAAACTAAACAGCAATCGTCTTACTACACCGTTCGATATATATGCAACTTTAATAGATCTTTTACATATGGATGGAATAAGTAATGAAAACTTGAAATTGAGAAGCGAAACGTCTTACGGTAATGACAGAGCTATAAGTTTATTTATGCCTATCCTGAGCAACCGTACTTGCACCACAGCGGGTATAGACGATCACTGGTGTACATGTCGGAGAGGACGAAAGATACCAATCTTTAGCGCGGAAGCATACGACGCTGCTGATAATTTATTGACTTTAATAAACCAACAACTAAAGGGATATTATCGATGCGCTCACTTAATGCTCGAAGAATTGATAGAGGTGACGGAAATCATATCAGGCACTCCGTATGAGAAAGAAGAAGGTTGGAGAGAATTTTTAGTTGTAATACGGACATCCCCTGGTGATGCTGTGTTCGAAGCAACTCTTCGTCAGGATGGTCAGACCTGGTCTCTCGCAGGAACAGTCAGCCGTCTGAACCTGTACGGACAGCAGGGCCACTGTATACATCATTATCAGCTTAAATTATATTGTTTCTGTCGCTAGATATTAAGTCATTTAGATTCAAATCTGTGATATTTATTATGTATACATTATACGTCATATACAGAGAGTCATTCTTTTAAATAATAAAAAAATTATATTAAATTAATTTTACTTTTGTAGAAATTGATTTTAATGTTTACACTTTTTAATGATTCTATAAACTTCTACAATGTAACTATATTTTCTATTTATTTGATATTAATATTTTAAGTGAATATTTTTGTAGAATCGCGGAGCTTAGACTAAACGCTTTTAACATTAGTTGATAATCTTAAATATCTAGTACCTTTGGATATTATTATATGAAATTATATTAGACGTTGATGCATACTAGTCGCTAGTGAATATTTTTGTTGTATATTTAATTAATATTAAAAGGACATAGTTTTTTAAGTCTGTAACGTTTATATCAACGAATACATATCGGATTAATAACGTTTCTTCCAAATCATCACACATTGTTTACTTTTATAGAGGGTATATTAAGTATATACTAATGATGCTTTTACTTAGACAACTGTATTAGACGCATTAACAATATGAAATTATTAAATGTTATTTGTAGGAAATCTATCTTTTTATGTTAAATATTACTAAATAAGTAGAAGAATAATAAAATTGTTTATTTTAAATACTTATTTTTTATTAGATAAAAAGAATTTACTCAAAATTATTACACTACACAATATATTGTTTAAGGATTTTTATACTTTCTATTAAATGCCCAAATTACTGGAAGTTAAAGTTAGATCGAAAAAAAGTATTAAACACTTTTTAATGTAGGGAACTTATCGATCTATTTCTCGTAAATTAACGTTCTTAAAAACTGAAAACAAAAATCAATTTACCTTCTATACCTAAATATATTTATTTGTATAAATTATTAAAACAAAAATTTACATTTGAAAAAGGATGGTTGTCTTATTAATTTTATATAAGAGATCAATAGATACTCTCCAGCATACCAACTGAATAATCAATAAACTAATATTTTCACAAAAATCTTGTTGACTAGTTAAGACCTTTTTTTAAGATATTATATTTTATTAAATATAATCTCCACTTTCTTTAACAAAGCTTATAAATGTAACAATCTATCACAATTAGAACAAATTTTTATTTCCACGTCCATTTACTTCCAAAAAAAATTCGAAGATAAGATAAATTGCTATTAGTTCCTACATTTAGATACAACATCATATTACCACAAGGGTTAGATAAGCTTCGAAATTAACCATAATTCATATTGATATTAATTGTAACCAAGACCCATAGCCTCATAATCCTCACCATCACCAGAAAATTAGAAGCAAACAATTCTATTAGTGATTTAACATTAAATATTAAAGTAACTGTGAAAATTATTGTAAATTTCAAGAGTGATGATGTAGTAAATGTTTATGTGTGTATGTGTTTTATATTTTAGATGCTCTCACAGTCGTCATTTTCTGCTTCATTACATTCGAAGATACAAATAACTAAATAAAAAAATAATGCAAAATAATGTTATACCACTATACCATATCTGTATTCCGTTTAAGTTATTATTTTTTTCGTTATTTTATGTAAAATTTAATCAATGTTATGGTTGTACAATTATATTTACATTTTTCTTCAAAATGGCGTGCAAAATTGTCCTATTTTCAACATACTATATCTGATATTTAAAATATATGTTTTCAGTATGGCGTGGACTGCGGGAGGTGCTGGTTGCAGCAGTATTACAAAACCAAATCAAATGTCGATTCGTCTTCGACATTTGTTTCTCGTGGCCATTATATTTTGTGGATCCTTCCTCTTGCTCTCAATGAATAACATGTCAAAGCCATATGTTAACAATGATTTCTTAATATTCTCGCGATTAGGAAAAAAGGATTCCGGTGAGATCTTAAGCGATGAAATGTACACAATCAGAACAAATGGATGCATCATATCTGCTTTACAGCCTTTAGGTAGTGAAGTGAGACAGTTGGTGAAATTCCCGATAGATATAAAACCGTGTCCAATGTCTGATATAGCTTTGTTGTCTAACAACAGAACACACATATGGATAAAACATGAAAACAGGCAATATTATAATATAAGCAAATCTGTCTTTTTAAAATGTTGCTATAAATCATTTTACCGGCCTCTCTCGGTTGAAGACATTACATCACGAGATGTTGACAAACGAGTGAAATATAACGTTTGTTTTAATTTTACTACCTCAATTAAAGCAGCTCATGAATTTGTTCGAGTAAAATGTTATGTTAGATCAGTGGAAATTTACGACCAGTTTTTCATTTTTGCTCCCAAAAAAGAACTTTCATCTGATGAGACCGAGATTCCAAAAAACAAAACCGCATATAATGTTATTATAATGGGTATAGATGGTGTATCCAGACTTAATTTTCATAGAACAATGCCAAAAACTTTTGCATTCTTAGAGAAGAAAGGTGGTGTGGAGTTATTAGGATACAACAAAGTCGGTGACAACTCTTTTCCTAATTTGATACCGATGCTGATGGGTTTATCGGAACAAGATCTAAAGTCCACGTGTACTCCTCGTAAAAAATCAACATTTGATAACTGCCCCTTTATTTGGGAATGGTTCAAAGAAGCTGGTTACTATACAGCGCTGGGAGAAGACAGTGCCAGCCTGGGAACCTTCAATTATGGAAAATTTGGTTTTATTGGATCTCCCACGGACTACTACTTACATACTTTTATGAATGAGGCTGAAGAAAACGCAGGAGTTAATAAGGATTTTAATTCATATTTATGTATGAATGATAAGTATTTCTATAAGGTCTTATTAGATTACATAGAAAATCTAGCTATATCACTGAGAACATCTAAACTATTTGCTTTCTTTTGGGAAGTTACTATGACTCACGATTATTTAAACTATCCAATGATAATGGATGAAGATTACGTAAATTTTCTAACACGATTGGATTCTATAAATTATTGGAATGAAACAATACTTATTTTGATAAGCGACCACGGAATTCGATACGGTCAAATAAGGTCAACAAATCAAGGACGGTTGGAAGAACGCTTACCTTTTGCATACATATTGATACCAGAAGACTTTAAGGAGAAATACAAAGAAGCTTACAATAACCTTCAATTAAACAGTAAACGCCTGAGTACGCCTTACGATATTCATGCCATGTTATCCGATCTTGTTAATTTAGATAACATCGAAAATGACAAAATCGTGTTACGCTCAAATCGGAATGAAAACAATGTTAAAGGAAACAGTTTATTTCTACCTATACCATTAAGTCGCACTTGTTCGTCCGCTCACATCAGTGACCACTGGTGCAGCTGTCAGAAGAGTCATAAAATCTCAACTAAGAGCAAACTTGGTAAAGAAGTTGCTGATCAATTAGTACAACAGCTCAATAATCTCGTAAGCGAATATGAGCAGTGCGCTAAACTAAAACTAGCTGAGCTGATTGAGGTTGTTGAGATGGAACCGAACTCCTTCGGCTACGATTCAGTTACCTGGAGAGAGTTCATGGTTATGGTGAAAACTGTCCCAGGAAACGGTCTGTTTGAAGGAACTCTTCGTGTTATTGATAATGAATGGTTAGTAGCTGGATCTATTAGTCGATTTAATCTATACGGCAATCAGAGTCACTGTATTCAGGACACAACACTCAAGTTGTACTGTTACTGCCAATAGCAAATTGTTTGTAACTCACTAGAATTAAATAGTTATATTAAAGTTACTGAAACTTCTGTGATACTTATATAGATGATTTATAATAAATATTAGAAATAGGTAATAAGTACAAAAACAAAAAGTGTAACAAATGTATTATCATCGATCTATCAGCAAAACAAATGATTGCTAACGTTTTTAATATAAAAAGATTTTTCCCATTTTTTATGACTTTTCATATGATTTAAAGGATATAATTTAGGTAAACGTTAACTTTAAATAAGACTGTAATTTATTAACTGATTAAAAAAATTAACTGATAAGGACTAGTAAGGATACTAAATGCATTTCTTTTGTATAAGGGTTCTCTTTAAGCAATTTTTAAGTAATAAGGTAATAAAAATATCTTTTAACATTCTTTTGTTTTGTATCACAAAAATCGATTAACATTTTGCTACTATTCCATCTGTCTATAAAGAACTTTTTTCAAAGAAAGTCATGACGAAATATTAAATGCGTTAATTAATTATACAAATATTTTATATACATCTTTGTCAAATTATTTTTTAACTCCAGAATATATTGTTGTCAATAAAATAGACTTCACTTTAAGTCTATAGAAGGCATTAAATTTATGTATATACAATGATCTAATTTTTATTTTTTCCATTGACAGTGAAAGGAAAAGTTAAAGTGAAAGTAAAATTAAGGTTACTAGGACCGACTAGTTTATAAATAATTAAACAAAAATCTTTTTTTATAACATGAGAAATAATCGTGTAGGTATTTATTAATGTTTGAAGTCAGACATTATTTGTGCTAATAGCTTATTTATTTAAATTTTCTGAGACATCTACATCACTGTCATTTTTCCCGCCGGCTAAATTGTATCTATGAAAAGTTCCACGTAAAGCTTGCGTATTGATACAACAGGAAACAAGATAAGCATTAGAATTCACTACAGCTAGAAGATATTGTTTCCACCATCACCAGAGATATTATAATGTTGAAACTTTCATTTAATTTGCTGCTCCTATCGCTACATATGTATGGTAGTTATTTTATCGATTTGGCACACTCTAAACATATCTTATGCTATTTATATTTATAATTTCTATCTCGTATGTAATTCAGTTATTTATCAATTTTATGTCTGTTAATAGATAAAAATCTTAATAAAAATGTGAACTCAATTTGATTCAAACTCCAAAACTCAAACTCAAACTCTGTTAGACCTTTAGAGGTTATAGGTGACTAAAAAAAATCTCTATATAGACTTTATTAATAACATTTCAATTGTTTGATATATTTAACATATTATTGCACGTCCAATGATAACTACTAGTAACAAGTGTGCAGACCGCTCCCAAAAGAGACGTGAACTTAAACGCTAACGGTCAATAAATATTTAAAAGCCGTTGGTTTAATGTTTACTCCAAAAAGTAATTATTACTTTTTTAATAGTCGATTCCTTCTCAACTAGATCAATTTCGGATCCTGGTGCAGAGGTTAGGGTTTTTATTATATTTTGAAAAAGAAACAAAAGTTCAAGTTAGGTATCTACAAGTTAAAAAATAAAATTGTTGAAAAACATCAAATTTAATGACATGTCAAGACATCTAGTCAAATCAATTCAATTCTGTAGCAATATAGTTAAAAAAATACGAATACGTAAATAAACACAGGAAATTAGTCAATTTATACACCAATGTATAATACTTACCTACTTTCGAAACTTTTTACCCTTCGTAGGTCTGCAGAGTCTGTGCTGAATGACAACCTAAGTAGCTTTAATGTTAAACTATTAATATGATTTTTACTCAATAATCTAATCTTTAATAGCCGTCTTTTTATTAGAATTAAAAATATTTAATACTACGTGTATTCTAGTCTCTGTGGCGATCATATTATATACCATTAAATATTGATAAAAGACTTTGATCAAATTGAATCAAGATTATTATTTTAAATATTTTCCTTAGATTTCAATATCTCTCTAATTCTGTTTCCGTACTTTATATTTTTAATAAAAATCAATTCCTTATCCTATATGTTGATATTACCGCATTTATAGAGCAACATAATTTTTTTTATTATATATCTTATTGGTGCACGAAAATATAATTATTATTTGTTCTATCAGAATTTTAACGATCGAAATAGAATGACGAGTTATCTTTCCGAACGAACTATAACTGTCAGTAACAGTTATCAAATTCAAATGATAATTGACATCTGACAACAAAATTGTCATTTCCACAAAAGTCACTCAATCAGATTTTATAGTTGTGAAACAATAATTTTAGTTTAACAAATATGATTTTAAACGTTTTATAGTAAACGAATAAAATATTTGAATCTAAAATGGCTCTCAGTCTAAGAATTTTGATGAAAAACAATCTTATTGAAAACATAACCAAGCCGGTAAAATGGAATATAAACCGAAGCTTTCCAATAAGAAGATCCTGCAGTGGTTTACGAAATTATAATTATATTTTAGTGAAACCTATACTGATAAGAACGGAATGTCAACCTATATTGAAATCATATAGATTATGTTCCACGAAATGCAGTACAGACTCAAACAAGGCTTCCAAGGAACCTGAAAAGAAACCAGGTATTATACAGCGATTTAAACAAATGTATAAAGACTACTGGTATGTAGTGTTACCTGTGCACATGACGACATCAGCTTTATGGTTTGGAGGTTTCTACTACTGTGTTAGAAGGTGAGAAATTGATTAGCATCAATACCTATGCATAATATTAATAAGTATACATATACTCTAAGATGATGTAATCTAATAAATCTTTGTTGCAATTTTTTATTTTATGTTATTGTTTACAATGCCTTTTGTATTTTTTCATTTAAAATTACAACCTACCATTAACTTTCCAACTACAAATTAAGTTAATTACTATGAAGAAATTAAATCATAAGTATACATTGTCACTATTTAAAATTTACTTTCAGTGGTGTGGATGTGATCGGGTTGCTGGAGTCTATTGGTATTAGTGACAAATTATTAACACCTTTAAAAGAATCATCTGCTGGTTACTTTGCACTGGCCCTAGCATTATATAAACTAGTAACTCCATTAAGATATGCTGTTACTGTTGGTGAGTAAAATTGTAATTTTAATTAATAATCATTATAATTCATTGAGTATTTATTTCCCAACATTTTTTAGGTGGTACCACATATGCCATCAAAAGGTTAACAGCAATAGGCTGGATAAAGCCGGTCCCTTCAAGAGAAAGACTAAAGGAAATGATTCAAGAGCGAAAAGATAATATTCAGGACCGATTTAATGAAAGCAAACAGCACTATCAAACTCAGTTACAAGAGAAAAAGACCCAAGTAATGGATGAAATGAGAAGGTATAAAACAGAAATGCGTAATATGAAAAATAAAGTGAAGAAAATGTAGAAGATTTTTTTGTAAAGCTTTATTAAGATATCCCATTCAAAGTTGCTGAAACTTTTTGTCCTTTATGTGTTTCCTTAATGATTTAAATAGTAAATTATTAGCAGAGGGAGTAAAATATATTTATACAATTTTTGTCATTATTTATTGTTAAAAAATATATAAATACAAGGTCACTTTTGACAAGTGTTTTCTTATTTTTAATTATTATGAATAAACATTTCCACAGTCAAAATGTACAGATATTATCTAACACTATATTAAGTACACCCTACACATTAGGACAGCACAACACCGGAATGTTTAAAAATATTCTTAATTCATAACTACAAATACAAGCTTACTTAAATTATACATTTATCAACCCAGATGTGCTGCCACATTATGAATAATATAAAAGTAATAAATGCAAGAAAGTTATTTACTATGTGACAGTAGTAATGCTTAATAATATTTTGTTCACATAATACTGTGTCTTTTATAAAAAAATAATTCAATTTGAGCCTGTTCATGCTGTGAATGTTCTTTTCAAATTCATGCACTGATCTACAACAATATAAAACCAAATATATCACAAAGTTTGTAGGCAAAAGGCTTAAAAATTTAACATTTGAATATCTAACATGTAATTATCACTTCATACTTAATATATTTTAGTTTAACAATCCCAAAATTCAACATATTTAATAAATTTCTTCAATACCACATCCTACCTATAACCTACACAGCTGTTAAAATCACTGATGAGCAAAATGAGCACATGATTTTTGATTACATATAAAATTAATCAATACAAATTTTTATATGCACAATATTTCACTTACTGACACATTTTTACTATCACAATGTCCCTTGACTACTAGCTACAGTCTAAAAAGTTATTTGAACTATTGAATACATTAGTTGTAATATGAAATGCAATCTAATATTGGGTGATCCCATGATAATTCTATCCCATGTATTGATACGAGGGCTGCTATATATATTTCTGGCCTAATAATGAAAATACGAATATTTATCAACGAAAATGGTTTTATTGTTTTTCAAAATATTCTCCATCAAGATTTATACACTTTTGCATGCGCTCGAACCAATTTTCGAAGCACTTTTTCCACTCCGATTGAGACACCTCCAAAACATGGTTTTTGAATGCTTCAACAGCATCTTCTGGCGACGAAAATCGTTGTCCACGCATTTTTTTCTTGATGTGTGGGAATAAAAAGAAGTCATTGGGTGCCAAGTCAGGGCTGTACGGCGGATGACCCATCACTTCGACGTTTTGGCCGGTCAAAAAGGCGCTGGTTTGAGCCGATGTGTGAGAGCTCGCATTGTCATGGTGCACAATGATTCGTCTTCTCTTGTTCATTTTTCGAATTTCTCCGAAGACTTCAGGCAAACAAATGGTGGTATACCACTCAGAATTGACCGTCCTACGTTGCTCAAGCGGAACAGTCGCCACATGACCAGTTTTGCCGAAGAAACAGGCGACCATTTGCTTCGAAGTGCTTCTTCCACGAACAACTTTCGTTGGATTTGGCTCGTCTTGGAAGACCCACACGGTCGATTGCTGTTTTGTTTCGGGCTCATACGCATAGATCCATGATTCGTCACCTGTGACGATCTTATAAACGTCTTTTGAAGCACCGCGATCATATTTTTTCAGCATTTCTTTACACCAATCCACACGAGCTTTCTTTTGAGCGATTGTCAAATTGTGCGGGATCCAACGAGAACAAACCTTTTTTACGGCCAGGTGTTCATGCAATATCGAATGTATGCTGGTGGGAGAAATGCCTAGGCATGCCTCTATCTCACGGTAAGTCACATGACGGTCTTGCATTATCAGTTCACGTACGGCATCGATGTTTTCTGGCACAACGGCTGTTTTTGGACGACCTTCACGGAATTCGTCTTTGAGCGAGCGTCGGCCACGATTGAATTCGTTGTACCAGTTTTTCACAGTGCTATAGGATGGTGCTTCGTCGCCTACAAAGATTTAAGTTCATCGATGCACTCTTGTCGTGATAATCCACGTCGAAAGTTGTGAAAAATGATCGCACGAAAATGTTCACGAGTTAATTCCATTTTTTTGCCAAATTGATTTCTTCAAGTACTTGTAAAAGAAAAAAAAAATTGTCGTAAGTCAAAAAGTTCTGAGTACATTTATGCTAAAAAATGTCAAACTTTCCAATGGAAATGCCAGATTGCACCTGGCAACACTTAGTGTTGCCTAGGCCAGAAATATATATAGCAGCCCTCGTATGAGGCTGGTGAGAGATGTGGTGCTGGTGGCATGCCGGGACCTGTTGACGCTCCTATGGTGGACAGATGACAGGCTCGACACATCAATTGACCTGATGAAATGTATACAAAAAGTTATTTAACCTGCACTTAAGTGTATCTCACTTTCTTATAAGTAAAACCGCCATCTAGTATACTGATAAAGAATTATCATATTAACTTAAAAACTGATATTTTACAAGTTTTTGTCCCAAATAGAAATAATTATTTTTTAATATTAACAAATATAACTAAAATATTTTATCATCAACTCAAAAGTATTTTCACAATTACCTTTTTGTTATTATTTATTATTGAAATTCAAACATCATCTATTTGTAATATTACTGAGTATATGCCTACCAATATATACATGAAAGAAGGTTGTATATTGTATTTATAATAATAACTAGCTGACTCGGCAGACTTCGTACTGCCTCAATCGAGAAATAAATAATTTCTTATTTATTTTTTTGGAGTTTATCTTTAAGCTATAAATCTCCGTTACATGAAGTGCGACATATTAGTTAGTTGCCCAATCTAATGTCAAAAAAAAACGTTTGTATGAGAAACAGAAAAGCGCTGTTTTTAGGGTTTTCCCGGAAATGAATCAATTATTTTCAGCTTTTAAACCTTCCCTGAACCTCCACGAACATTTCAAGGCTAAGATAAGATAAATCCGTTCTCGAGTTTTAGCGAGACTAACGAACAGCAATTCATTTTTATATATATAGAAGAAGAAAATAGAAGATTTACCAGCTAGTGGATAGCATCTCTTGTCGGGCTCGTCTGTGAGCTGCATGCCGCAAACACAACACATGTAACAGTCAACATGGAAATCGCGGTCCATAGACACAACTCGTACTGTTTCATCAGTGCCTTCTACTGGAGTTATACCTAAAATATAATCAATGTTATTAATGTTTTGTATCAAGGAATGGTCTTGAATTGTTCTTTTACAATCAACAATGATATTTGTATGTGTTATGTATTTTAAGGAGATTTTCATGTGGTTGTAAAACTACAGCCACGGGCAAAAGTATTAGGCACCCTACAGTAAGACAAGTTTTAGGGTGTTTTAGCATAGCGAGTGTAAATAAAACTGCATTTATGATTACAATGGTTTATTTTAAGAAAATAATTATGTAATATTTTGTAGGTCTACCTTTTGACTTAATAACCGCAGCCACTCTTTTTGGCATTGACTCTACCAGCCTGAAAAATTCTTCTCTTGATATATTTTTCCATTCCTGCTGTAACGCGGCCAATAGAGCTTGTTTATTGCTAATCGAGTGCCTGCGGATATTTTTCTTTAAAATGGACCAAATATGCTCAATCGGGTTGAGGTCTGGTGATTGTGGTGGCCAGTCCAAAAGATCAATATGATTTTCAGTAAACCACTTCATGGTATGCGCGGACTTGTGGCAAGTGGCGTTGTCTTGCTGAAATTTCAAGCCATCGGTGTTTGTTTCACCGAAAATTTGCGTTATCGACGTTGCTAGTGCTGTTTCCAGAACTTCAGTGTATTTAACACTATTCATTCGTCCCTCACACAACACCACTTCGCCCACTCCGTCGGCAGCCATGCAGCCCCAGATCATTATTGAGCCTCCACCATGCTTAACAGTGGGAATCACACATTCTGGGTTGTATTCTTCGCCAACCCTTCGCCTAACATAAGTCACACCGGGTGTTCCAAACACCTATGCCAAACGAAAAAAAACATTTATTTTCAAAGTTATTATTTTTCTTGCAGTACGTTATTTTAAAAACATTTATGTGTTTTAATATTGTACATAAAATAAATAACAATACCTCAAAGTTAGATTCGTCTGACCACAGTATGTTGGACCAATCTTCCACTGACCAATCTCTATGTTTGAGTGCCCACTCCAACCGATTTTTCTTATTGTGTTCTGACAGCCACGGCTTCTTCCTTGCTTTACATTCTTTTAATCCAGCTTTAAGAAGCCTTCTTCTCACAGTATAAACACTCACTGAGCTACCTTTTGCCTCAGATAATGCTGCAGCGAGCTCTAAAGCAGTTTTTTTCCTGTTTTGTAGAGACTGCCTAATCAACAATCGATCTTCCCGTTCAGTAGTAACTTTTCTTCTGCCTGTTCTTGGTCTATTTTCATGGGTGCCAGTCTCTTTGAAGCGATTGATAGCATATTGAACTGCACATCGCGAGCACTTCACTTCTTGGGCTATTTTAACCTGAGACATGCCTTGTTCATGTAAAATCTTAATTCTTAGACGCTGTTCAGCACTAAGTTCAGATTTTTTCGGCATGATTAACACGTTAAATGTTAGTCTTTAGAATTGTGATAGAAATAGTTGCGTAGAAGACGTGTATGTTCACTGCAAGCACTTATAACACACTATAACCCGAAACGCAAAAAAAGCAAATTCGAAGAAACACCGCTTAGGAGCACACCTGGATGTCATAAATATTTTCTTTTATCTTAATTTGGTTAAAAATTGCCGCTAATACAATAGCTAAACCATAAAACACACACTTGACCGCTATCTAATGAGATAGTTACTAACAATAGGGGTGCCTAATACTTTTGCACGCAGCTGTATATTATTTTTTGGTATGGTTTTGGAAGTAAAAAATAGTTAAGAAAAAAATATAATTCATTATATTTTATTTCTGTGAAGCATATATATTTCATTCCTTTTACTTTCTATAATATTTTTGAATAAATAATTTCCAACAATATTAAATATAAATCTTTAAAATTCAAGCTATGATGTACACTAAATCACTTATTTTGCCATGAAAGAAAATTATTTGCCATGGCATGTTACAAATATACATTTATTAAAACAGTTATATATGTTATTGCAGTGGAATATTTATATTTAACAGATTATTTTCTAACAAAGATTGAGAGACTGTTTAAGAATCCAACATTGCTCACCTTTTCCACAGCTAGCACATTTAGGTGCAAACATTCGATGGTAATCATTCACACAATAAATCTTATTGTCAACATCAACAGTGAAAGGTACTCCATCCAAACACTCGTTACAAATACAACAACGGAAACATCCGGGATGGTAGGACTTGCCCATTGCTTGAAGGATCTGTAATAATATTGACTGTATTGTATTAAAATTCTTGTTTAACAACAAGAACTAGGTTTTAATACATATGAACATTATTACCATTTCCATTATTAAATGTCCACATATTGCACATTTCTCAGCTGTTTGCTGGAATCCTGAGTACTGGAAATAATATTTTATTAGGAATTATTAGAGGCAACAAATAGTTTTAGAACCAAACAAAACATATCAATCAAGGCAGAAGAATCACAAGCATTAAAAAGATTGAAATATTTCAGAAATCTAATATATCTAATTGGAAGCTTATTTAAACAAAAAAAATAATAATATGTATACATTTGTATCGCTAACCAGATAATCCTCTTCACAGTACACTTTGCCGTGTACATTATAAAAGGCCTTGCCACGTAAGGCTCTTCCACAAGAACAGCATATGAAACAGTTGGTGTGGTAAAGGTTGCCCATAGCCTGGCAAGCCTGGCCGGCACCCGTCACACCAGCCCCACAAGTATGGCAGATACCTTACACAGAAATAATTATTACTACAGGCATAATTTGCTGTACATGCAATTATAACTAAAATACATAGGTAGTATGTTTCATAATTAATATAATATTTACCAAAATATTCCCCTTCCTCGTCTTGCCTTTCCATTTCTTCTTCAAGTTGCCGTGTCAGCTCTTCAATTTTACGTTGAGCTTCACTAGGTCCTGGCGGGCGGGGTGGGGTAATACTATAAGGTAGTAAACTTTTCCCTCTGCCTCCAGAGCCTCGAGATCCACCGGAAACTTGAGATACTGAACTAGGGGTAGGACTCGGTGCGGGGGATGGAGCCGGTGAACACAAAGATGTTAATCCTGATACTAAGTTTCTAGATGAAATTGATTCCGATGCTAAGGAGACATTGTCCTTATTAGCAGAGGCGGTAGTTGTAGCTGGGGAGCCACCGGTCATACAAACATAATCAGAACCATTAGTGTCTTCTACAATCTGCATTCTGTTAGGCAGTAGTTTTGGTGTTGTACCATAGCTTCCGTTGATGGCCGTCACTTTAACTTTACCTAGACCATTACCAATAGGTGGCTTTGTGTGAAAATATTTTGGAGCAGTTGCAGCCGCTGCGACTTGCACTTCTGTAGCAATATTTGCCTTGGGTCTCTGAGCACTTGGAGCGATTGAAGCATAGATGGCAGTTGAAGGAATTGTCACAGCTTTATTGTCAAAACTTACTGAGTTAGTATTTTTTATCAGAGCACTGACATCCATATACTTAGGAGGAGCAGACTTCATAATTGTGTAGTCACTGCTGCTGGAGTTATCATTTGAATTGTTATATGGTGGTGGGGGTGGAGCCTTCTCAACTTTAGGTTTATCCCTAAGAATCCTTTGGGAAGTCATCCTATTCATGCTAGTATTTGGGACCTGTGGGCCAGGAACAGAGCCTTGTTGTATATATG
The DNA here is from genome assembly GCA_916720795.1 of Danaus chrysippus. Taxonomy (NCBI): domain Eukaryota; kingdom Metazoa; phylum Arthropoda; class Insecta; order Lepidoptera; family Nymphalidae; genus Danaus; species Danaus chrysippus. Next base: position 2,793,827 of record CAKASE010000057.1, on the reverse strand, counting down.
GTTGATCTACATTACCCTGCATTTTATAATCGACTTTCTTATCTTTGTCAGGACAAAGCATATTTTCATACACCAATGGCTTTGGTTTACTATTTACTGGCACTTGTGGCTGCGCTTTGCTGTACCGTGTGTCGTAGTAGCCTTCGGCCGCGAGAGGCTGGCTCTGATACAGTTGGTGATAATAGGGCGGCTGGGACAACTGTTGTTCCGTATAATAATCTATATTTTCATACACTGGTTGAGGATACTGAGCAGTCGTATTGCCTGGGATCTCGTATAAATCCTCACTTTGGTAGCTCAATGACCTCTGAGATACGGAATCTATAGATCTTGTTGGACTAGCTGGGAGCGCAGTAGTGTTTATGTCCCGTTTATTGATCGACGCGATAGTTTCTACCCGCTTAGGGGTTGCAAATTTTGAAGCTGCGATAACATTGGACCGTTCGTAGAAACTATAATCCTGACGATTTGCCGAATTATCTAAAGTAAAGCTCTCTATCGCACCCACAGGTCGAGACTTTGATTGACCAGTAATGTAAGATGTTGAAGTACTTTGCGCTTGCTCAGTATCATTTTCGTCTTTGTTAGATAATTTCAAATCTTGCAAACCCAGTATACACCTTTGCTCCTCAGAATTATTTCTTCTTGAAGAGTCCATAGTTGACGAAGATTTAATTATCGTGCGAAAAGTTTTGGAAATTACATAAAAAACATAAATGATTCATAATTGTGATCTAATGTAAACCTCAAAACATCGAAAGAAAAAAAAGACCAAAAAACAAAATTAGTGATGTATTATTATAGATCAACATCTTGTTGCCAGGAAATTCTATACAGTAAAAATACATAATTTTTAAATACTATTTATCATAAAAGAAACGATTTCATTCGACCATTTTAAAACAAAATCTTTTAAATATAATTTCACGTTTTACTGTTTCTTGGTCAATTAAATGTTCAAAACATAATAATAATTTGAAGTGACAAAAAAATCACATATATTATGATAGTAGTAAAATGTTATTTTAAATTATTTCATTTTGTTATTTTCAATTTTATAAAAAGAAATGTATTTATATAAAAGGTTTAAGACTTAACATTGAATTTTTAAAATAAATCCTTAGTAATTAAAGGTAGTGATGTAACTTTACCTTATATTTGATGCGTTTTGATTTTGTAATGTGCTTTCTGTGAACTATAAATTAAGATTTTCAATCTGTTGCTTCTGACATCACTTGTCAAATAGGGTATAATAATTGTATCGCATTGGTTAGCATCGGCTGTTTGATGCCGTGTGCTTGTTGCGCCATATTAGTATTTGTGTCAAGAATATAATAATCATTAATAAGTATCTAAGCATAAATACAGTTATAAGCTTCCACTATGTATGATACAGAAGATGATCAGTATGAGGAAGAAGAAGTCGAAGATATTTCGTCTGAATTATGGCAAGAAGCCTGCTGGATAGTTATAAACGCATATTTCGATGAGAAAGGTCTCGTAAGGCAGCAACTCGATAGTTTCGATGAATTCATACAAATGTCAGTCCAACGCATTGTTGAAGATTCCCCTCCTATAGAACTGCAAGCTGAAGCTCAACATTCCTCCGGTGAAATAGAGACACCGCCAAAATATCATTTGAAATTTGACCAAATTTATCTCTCTAAACCAACTCATTGGGAAAAAGACGGAGCGCCATCCCCTATGATGCCTAATGAAGCTCGGCTACGTAATCTAACTTACTCCGCACCGCTGTATGTTGATATCACAAAAACCATAGTTAAAGAAAACGAAGATCCTATTGAGACGCAACATCAAAAAACATTTATTGGAAAAATTCCAATTATGCTCAGGTCTACATATTGTTTACTGAGCAATTTGACTGACCGTGATTTGACTGAGTTAAATGAATGTCCTTTAGACCCTGGTGGTTATTTTATTATCAATGGCTCTGAGAAGGTGCTAATTGCTCAAGAAAAAATGGCTACAAATACTGTGTATGTTTTCAGTATGCAGGGTGGTAAATATGCTTATAAAACTGAGATTAGATCTTGCCTTGAACATAGCTCGAGGCCTACATCTACACTGTGGGTTAATATGATGGCAAGAGGAGGACAGAGTATTAAAAAGTCGGCAATCGGCCAGAGGATTGTGGCTATTGTTCCTTATATCAAACAGGAAATTCCTATTATGATAGTATTTAGAGCACTGGGTTTTGTGGCAGACAGAGATATCCTAGAACATATCATTTATGATTTTGATGACCCTGAAATGATGGAAATGGTGAAGCCGTCTTTGGATGAAGCTTTTGTTATTCAAGAACAAAATGTCGCTCTTAGCTTCATTGGTGCCAGAGGAGCCCGTCCTGGTGTTACTAAAGAGAGGCGTATCAAATATGCAAGAGAAATTTTGCAAAAGGAAATGTTGCCTCATGTTGGTGTATCTGATTTTTGTGAAACAAAAAAAGCATACTTCCTGGGTTATATGGTACACAGATTACTTTTGGCTGCTTTGGGTAGAAGAGAATTGGATGACAGAGATCATTATGGAAATAAACGACTTGATTTAGCTGGTCCATTATTAGCATTTCTGTTCAGAGGACTCTTCAAGAATTTGTTAAAGGAAGTAAGAATGTACGCTCAGAAATTCATTGACAAAGGAAAAGATTTTAATCTGGAATTGGCTATAAAAACAAAGATTATTACCGATGGTTTGAGATATTCCTTGGCTACTGGAAATTGGGGTGACCAAAAGAAAGCTCATCAGGCAAGAGCAGGAGTATCACAGGTATTGAACAGATTAACCTTTGCCTCTACTTTATCTCATCTAAGGCGTGTAAACTCTCCGATTGGTCGTGATGGTAAACTAGCAAAACCGCGTCAGTTACACAATACTTTGTGGGGAATGATTTGTCCTGCTGAAACACCAGAAGGAGCTGCTGTCGGTTTGGTCAAGAACTTGGCGTTAATGGCTTACATTTCTGTCGGAAGTCAGCCGTCTCCCATATTAGAGTTCTTGGAAGAGTGGTCTATGGAAAATTTGGAGGAAATTGCTCCGTCAGCTATTGCGGATGCTACGAAAATTTTCGTTAACGGCTGTTGGGTTGGTATACACAGAGATCCAGAGCAGTTAATGGCAACATTGCGTAAACTTAGACGTCAAATGGACATTATTGTCTCAGAAGTAAGTATGATCCGAGACATAAGAGACAGAGAAATAAGAATTTATACTGATGCTGGAAGAATTTGCAGACCATTACTTATTGTTGAGAATGGATCTTTGCTACTGAAGAAAAAACATATTGATCAATTAAAAGAAAGAGATTATAATAATTACGGTTGGCAGAACTTGGTAGCCAGTGGTGTTGTTGAATATATTGACACTCTGGAAGAAGAAACTGTCATGATTGCTATGAATCCTGATGATTTACAACAAATAAAAGAATATGCTTATTGTACTACATACACTCATTGTGAGATTCACCCAGCTATGATATTAGGTGTATGTGCATCAATTATTCCATTCCCAGATCATAATCAAAGTCCAAGAAATACTTATCAAAGTGCTATGGGCAAACAAGCTATGGGAGTATATATCACAAACTTCCATGTTAGAATGGACACATTAGCTCATGTTCTGTTCTATCCACATAAACCCTTGGTTACTACCAGATCTATGGAATATCTTCGCTTTAGAGAGTTGCCAGCTGGAATCAATTCAATTGTAGCCATTTTATGTTACACTGGATATAATCAAGAAGACAGTGTCATCTTAAACGCTTCAGCTGTAGAGAGAGGGTTCTTCAGATCTGTGTTTTATCGTTCTTATAAAGACTCGGAATCTAAGAGAATCGGTGATCAAGAAGAGCAATTTGAAAAACCAACAAGACAGACGTGTCAAGGGATGAGAAATGCTTTGTATGACAAATTAGATGAAGACGGTATTATTGCTCCTGGTATAAGAGTTTCCGGAGATGATGTGGTGATTGGAAAAACAATTACATTACCTGAAAATGACGATGAGTTGGAAGGCACTACGAAACGCTTCACGAAAAGAGACGCTTCGACATTTTTACGTAACAGTGAAACAGGAATTGTCGATCAAGTTATGTTAACGTTGAATAGCGAAGGATATAAGTTCTGCAAAATTAGGGTTAGATCAGTGCGCATTCCACAGATTGGAGATAAGTTCGCCTCACGGCACGGACAAAAAGGAACCTGTGGAATCCAATACAGGCAAGAAGACATGCCCTTCACTTGTGAGGGGATCACTCCAGACATTATTATTAACCCACACGCTATCCCATCCCGTATGACAATTGGTCACTTGATTGAATGTATTCAGGGAAAAGTATCATCGAACAAAGGCGAAATAGGTGACGCAACCCCATTCAACGACGCTGTAAACGTGCAAAAGATTTCTTCACTCCTACAAGAATATGGTTATCATCTTAGAGGTAATGAAGTGATGTATAATGGTCACACTGGCAGAAAGATCAATGCCCAAGTGTTCTTGGGTCCCACGTACTATCAACGTTTGAAGCATATGGTGGACGACAAAATTCACTCTAGAGCCAGAGGACCGGTACAGATTTTAGTTCGACAGCCCATGGAGGGTAGGGCTCGAGACGGTGGGTTGCGTTTCGGAGAAATGGAGCGTGATTGTCAGATAGCTCACGGAGCCGCTCAGTTCTTGAGAGAGCGGTTGTTCGAGGTTTCAGATCCTTACCGCATACACGTTTGCAATTTCTGTGGCTTGATAGCAATAGCCAACCTTCGTAACAATACATTCGAATGCAAGGGATGTAAAAATAAAACACAAATCTCTCAAGTAAGGCTGCCTTACGCTGCTAAGTTGTTGTTCCAAGAACTTATGTCAATGAACATTGCACCTAGACTTATGGTTGTAAATTAATTAAGAAAAATTGTAATTGTATAACATTAAATAAAATACTTGGAACATTTATAAGATTTTTATTATAATATTTATCACAATACAAAATGTACACAATAGTCCTTGAAGTGAATAAATTATACTTTGAAATTATCAAAAAAACAACAAGATCACATATATTAAGGTTCATTTTAATGCATTTAATAAATATTGATTTTAAATAACAACATGATATATATTTTCTCTGATAAATCTCCTTTATATACAACAAAATAAATGCTATGTGCGTTAACAATCCTCAGATTTACTTTGAAACATTGATTGCACCACTCAGTCTAGTTATATTGTTGAGTATTCACATATTGTTAATGTACATTTAAATATAAACAGTTTTAAATACAAAGTATATAATCAAACACATTTGATTTCGTTAAAAATTCATATCGACTTGATTAAGAAGTGTTTCAGATAGTAAAGCAATATAAATGAAAACATTTGTATAGAGTAAAGTGATTAAATATTCTAAGACAAGACAATTGATTTTTAATCTATTTTTCAAGTGTCATAGATCTTCAGTGGAAATGTGATTTTGGCAAAAATGTCATAATCCTATCGACTAAGCTGAATAATAATGATAAAGTAAAAAAGTACATTCTGCTTAGAAGAGAAGATTTAGAGAGCATAAACATTTTTTGGAAAGATAAAGATTGGTAGAGATATATTTAAGTACGAATCCATTATTTGTGTACTAAGTGCTGGTCCGAGGCAATAGTGCTGGAGATGCTACGGTAATATAAAAAATACATTTTAAATAACATCAATTATCATCTATCATATTGATGAAGGACCACAGACAGTCGCTTCATCTAACACTTAGGTTTATTCTTAATTAACCTAACAATTTCATTACTGTACAACTTAATTATCTATAGAATATCCTTGAACAAAAGATAAATCTTCGATACATAAACATGTCACAGATTTGTACGGTATATAACTATGTATAAATGCTTCTGGACGGCTTTTACAGATGACTTTACAGATGTGAAAGTAAGAAACTAAAGTTACTTATTTTCAGTTTACTTATGATAATTGATATATGTCTCTGATATATATATTTAAATAAGTAATAATTGTTTTATTATTATTATCTGTGACATTGATTCGTTGTCTGTGATGTTTGTGTAGTTTGTCACTGCGGCGCCGGCAGTGCCCTTTGTTCTTGTTCGTCTTCCTTGGGTCGACTCCACTTTATCATAGTCTCCGGTGATCGATACAGGAACACCAACTTCGCGAACAGATCCTCTTCCAGAGACAATTCCAACGCCTCTCGTACCTGTTGTACAATTTTATATAATGTGTATTAGCGTTAGTCGATTTAAAATATTCCATTTTTAATTTTCCATTTCCAGAGAAATTCCATAGAACATTAATATTGTAAAATGATAAAAAAAATGATCGAAACGTATTGAATATGAGTAAAATATAAACGGTTCGATAAAACAGCATAAAATAAAAGTCAAAAGTATAGGATTTGTTTCCGCAAATTCCAGAATACACCGTTAAGATTCCAGCTGACGTCTAATAGGAATCAAATGATTTTTTATATATTTACTATTTGAATTCAAGTGTTCGCTCAACGTTCCTATATTGTTAGACACTTAATAATTCACAGACAGTTGGAATACATCAAAATTAATAAAATTAATTTCTAACAACGACTGTATCCTACTAATATTATAATTGCGAAAGTTTGTGAGTGTTTGTATGTTTGTTACTCAACGCTCAAACGGCTGAAGCGATTTTGATAAAATTTTGTATACAGGAAGCTGACGTCCAGGAATGACACATAGGCTACTTTATATCCCGGAAATGCGCGGGTAACACCGAGGGGCGCAGCTAGTAGTGTTATAGTGTTTACCAGGTATATGTCGAGACACAGCTGCAGCACGCGGTCCACGTTGGGCAGGTCGTCGAACATGATCTTGGTGTAGATCCCGGAGAAGAACCCGCGCAGCACCCGCGACGCCAGGAACACGAACGTCGTGTACAGACCGATTATACTATGGAGGACGAGTATAGTATCATATACATTATTATTAATTGACAATATAATATAATTGTGTTTTTGGGGGGTAGGAAGTCGTCAGACTACATCTAGTACATAAAACTTACACTCTGACATCAGATAAATACGTTCTTGGAGGCTTCTTGATTAATTCTTGGTTTATTATACATTATAAATAATAACTTATATTTGTGTATAATACAATTCATAATTTTAAATACAATAGTGACTTCAAAGAAACATCAGTCAGATAGTATGTATATGTGTTTCATATACTCACCCTCCCCCAGATATAAAGTTCAATGTTTCAGGGAACAGTTTGTCGTTGAAAGTGTACATGACCAACATGTCACAGTTGTTCATGGGGATGGCTGCGAGGAAGTCCTGGAAATATATAGGGAATATAAGACTTATGAGTGCTACAAAAAAAAATTAACAAATTTTATATAACCACTTCTAAAGTGGGAATCTTGGTATAGTTCGTTAGACTTAAGCTGAGCTTTGCATTTGTGTGAGTGAAAGTAAAAGTAGAGTTAGACAAAAAACTTTTAGAATTAAATTTTATTATATTTTAAATAGATACATAACATTAGTGCTAGAAAATAAGCAAAACTTGTAAACGGCCAGATGGAAATATTATGAATATTATGGAAAAAAATTATTGATTAATAAAAATTTAGAAAAAACTATACAAATTCTTATTCACTTGACATTGCGTTTTCAACTTTTAATTTTGCTACCAGTACAAAAGGTGAAGTGCGGAAGGTGTGGGGCGAAGTAAAAGCAGAATAAACCGGTTCGAAACTAGAAAAGAACGTTGCATTCAAAAATTTGACATCACACCTACACTATCCGTGTACATTCACACAAATGCAAAGCTCAGCTTAAATCAAACGCACTATATTATAATAGTCAATATTTGTTTAGAATATATAAGTTTATATTACCCTTGGCTCGCAGGCTTCTCTGACGCGCCAGTACATGACATCTTTCTCTCGTTCCAGTCTCAGCTGCACGTTCCGGTAGAAGCGGGCGTCGTCGTCCTCTGAAAACAAACATTTACAAATTAATATATTACTAAAAGTTTATCTATTATTAAAAGAACAGTTCTATGTTAATCATATAAGATTTTACAGGAATCTTGGAAGATAATTTTCAAAAAATTTTCAATATGATAATTTATAAGTACATATGATTGTGAAGTGGCCTTTTGGTTGAAGACAATATTGTATATATATTTGCATAAATAATAATCAACGTGTTGTTACCAGTTCCGGATATCGGCGGCATCAGCTGATACGCCGGCTTCGTCGTCCCCTTGTTGAACACTTTGACGAACTTAGGAAATAAAGTTTTCACGTTCAACCTGAAGTAAATAAAATATATATGATATCATCTATTAATATCTATATAACTGTTATAAAACATTTTTAATTGATAAATAAACCGTAATAAAGATATATCTCTACAAAGCTATAATTAAAAAATATATTTTTTTACAGTCATATTACATGACTAATTAATAATATTATTATTATTGTGTTTCTTCACAATATGTGTTTTGGTACAACTAGAGGATGCATACCAGTCATCTGGATAGTTAAAGAGTATATATTCCCAAAAAAATATAAAAAAAATTAATAGTATCAGTGTTATAGGTCGTCCAATATAACAAGGCTGTTATATCCATATGCTGTTCGTACACACCATGTGTCGGGGGGCGCGGTGCCGGCCAGCAGCTGCAGCAGCGTGTCCCGCTCCGTGTTGCGGACCCCGTGTATGTACGCGTCCAGCGGCACCTCCCTGTTGCTCTCCATGGTGGGAGGGTTCTCCGCGTTGTTGCTCGGATGTGTTATCACGTACGTGAACTTCACCATCAGGGATGCGTCTGTAATCAACACAATTTATATTATATTTATATAGAATTGCTAGTGTCGGTGATAAATAAGAGAAAATACAACTGATCATATTAATTAAGTTATGTAATATATATTCCATAGAGCATTCTAGACGAGGATCCATTTCCTTCCATCTTTCAGAATTTCATCGTCATCAGCCTATCAGAGCCCAGGCCAAAGGCTTCTTTCTCTCATGGAGAAGGTTTGAGCATTAATCAAGACGGGTTGGTGATTTCAAACTTATAATTGTGAAACTATAAGTCCAGGTTTCCTCACGATGTTTTCCTTCACCGTATGTCAGTGATGTCTAAATACTCTCAGAAAGTACATATGACGCCGAAAAATAACATCGGTACTTGCCAGGTTTGAACCCGCGTCCTCGGCAACGAGAGGCGGGCCTTTTAACCATTAGGCCACCACTGACTATGTGAATTTCATTTAAATAGTTTTTATGTATGTCATGACTCACTGGACACAGCCTCCCGCTCCAGCCGCGCCAGTTCCGGTGGTGAGATCTGCCACTTCATGGTAGAGTTAGGGTTGATGGTGACCACCGCTACGTCGTTGTACATATAGTTGGAGAGGAACGTCTGTGCGTTACGGTCGCGGGCGTAGTGGTTACTCAGCTGAGTGTAGTCTTGCTCTGTGTAACTGAAATACGTGTACTATTTTAATTTACTAGTTTTTGCTGTCTACTTTGTATTCGTGTACTATATTGAAATTTAAGAGTTTAAAAAATAGACAATGAAGACGCCATCTATGTGCAAAATTCAACTCTTTCAACGAGTTCGCGGTAACAACTATGATTTATCGATATAGTTATTGCTTGCATGGTATTCTGATGTATTAACCATATTATTGTAAAGTGTCCCTAAAATACAAGGATTCGGTTTTCCGTGAAACGAATAATATTGTTAGGAATTGGCCAAAAATATTATTATTATGTAAGAATTGTAAATTATATTTATTAGATAACAAGTTCTATATAAACTCACACGTCGATGTTATGTGACTGCGCAGACATCTGGTACACGGGGAGGAAGGGGCCTATTCTGATCTTAACGGTGACATCAGTTGGCGGGTTCGGTTGACCGACCTGGAAGAAACCATTATAAGTCGCGATCACGGTATATTAAACATAATAACGATAATAAGGGACACTAACGGAGTTGCCGAAAGCGAAGAAAACCAACGGGAACCATATGATTGCGATGACGAAAGCTAGCACTCCGCCGCCCAATAGATATTTGGAGGTCGCTGACTTCTTGGCGCCGCGAGGCTGAGGGAACTCGTCCTCCACGTAACGAGAACACTGGAAGGTACATTGATATATATTAATTAATGCTGTATTAATTCCATATTTTACTCTTCTCAGCTACTTGAGCGTCTTTACAGTAGATTCTGCGGTAATTATGAAAATATTTAATGAAAATTCCTAGAACGATATTATATCGCACTTTATGTAACAATATCTTAGTGATCAGTCTACATATTAATGTTATAATATTTAGCTGCTAGCTTGTAAGTCAAGTAATTCGGTTATAACTTGTCAAGGTCATTCAACTATCTATATTACTATAGAATAATTTAAATTCAATCGAAATAATAAAGTTCTAAAACGATTTAATATTTATGGACATTGCAAGAAGGCAAGATCGTAGAAACGAATTGAATTACGTAATAAAATATAATGTACCTTAAGAAGGAAAACACTAGCAAATATATCCTCCATCTTGAGCCAGTCCATGAGCGTCATGGAGGTGTCCGTCCAGATCCAGTCCATTAATGTGCGGAGCTCAAATAAGAATGGTACTGCCATGAAGCTGACGAACAAAGAACATACTGTATAAGGTATACCAGGCGGGGTCACCAGTCTTATTAGACCCTTTGGTTGATAAAAAATCCCTACTAATATTATAGATGCGAAAGTAACTCTGTCTGTCTGTCTTTTACGGTAAACCATTGAACTGATTTTAATGAAATTTGGTACAGACAGAGTTGACCTTGAGAAAGAACATAGGATAGTTTTTATCCCAGACTTTTGAAAGGTTCTCTTGGAAACGCGACATAACCGAACTTTACGAGGGCGAAGCTGTGACGGAAACCTAGTTATAAATTAATGAGCATTTTCTTTTTTCTGTATCTTGAGGTGTCTTAATTAATTAGCAATTTATATTTTCTTATTTGCTGTACGGAAACAAATGTAGCCAATTACTCACCCTCTGAAGCAGATCATGTTAAGGAAATGGTAGGATTTGCACAAGAAGTTGCCGATGATGCGGCGAGGGTACCCGCAGCGGATCTGATACGCGGACAGCAACAAGTAGATGCACTTCATCATGTACCACATGGGAGGAGGCAGAAGGGCGTTGAAGGTCCTGGAATAATGGGAATAATATCACGTCGCTATTAAATATAACGCAGGGAAATGAAACGAGGTGAATATATATGGTATGGACTCACGAAATAGATATAGTATGGAAATATAGAACGGTAGTGTCAATAATGAGTGGAATATATAGAGGGTAGGTTCTGGGTAATTAAATATAGACGCCTGACAAGAACAAATGAATAAAGATGTCAGATAGTATGACGTGAATATAAGTTATCGTTTTTGCCTCTTTGACAAACATTGTAAGAATAAGTCATCTAAAATTCATAATGTCACTAATGTGACGTGAGATAGAATTTAGTAATTATTCGTTATATAGGAATATTGACTACCTCTCAGTGATGAACGGTAATACAAAGAACATCCAAATATGAACGCCGATGATGAGTCCATACTGGAACAGTATTTTCCCCAACATGAACTTCCGCAGGTACAGCGCGCGGTCTATCACGATGAGAGCGAACTGTAGGATCAACATCACCAGGAACGGTATAGGGACCTTGTTCTCCTCTAAATACGCTTGGACACCGCCGTCACCTTGATGTGTCTGAGAAGATAGCATTAAACATTGTTAATTTAACTAAATTTCCTTTATAGTATTACCTCAGACTAGTATGTAAATTTTTATGGATCAAAAAGTGGTAATAATTACAGCATTGTAAAAGAAATGTGATGCACAAAAATAACTTATCTCGTAAGAGATCATTACCAGAAACCCTTTTAATAAAAGACATTACATAAGAAAATGCGGTGTAGGTACAATAAAAAAAGAGAAGGAAAAATTTTATAGTTGGAAATGACATGATAAAAATTAATTATAATATTAATAACTAACGTAATTAAAGCTATTAACGAATGTAACTTCAATTAACGAAATAATTAAAACTCACCCCAAAAGCGGCGAATCCGAATATAACGACGAGGAAGTTAAAGAAGTCACATAGGAACATGTAAGCGTATATATCCGCCGTGACGCGAGCGCCGGGGGTCAACATACGCTGGAAGAAGTGCATCGTAGGCCGGAGGTAGCGCTTCATACTGAGGATACAAGACAAACATACATTTACATATAACTAGAAAATTTCAATAAGTTCTTTTCAGTCGTTTTTGCGTGAAAAACCAATAAAATTCCATACATCCATACAAAATATGTCATTAATAATATTAGCACTTAGCAGAAACTAATATTTTCACGAGCACATCTCGTCTACACGTGATCACGGTTGCTGAAAAGTAGCCGAAACGTCGGGAGTATGTAATTTACAATCAAAAATAAATACGCGTAGTAAAATCCGAAAATATTAGTTTCGTTTTAATGAGTACTCGCGAAAATCTTAGATCTCTTTATATTATCAGAATTTTGATTTTTCTATATGCTTAAAAAATATTATTACTATCTTAGTAAATCTTCGTTCAACTTAAGCTTAGCTACTGCCAAAATGTATATATAACTCACGATAGTACTATAACATCTGGGTAGTGACTGTATGTGTCCTCCACCGTCGTAGTCACAGCTATGATCGGCTCTTGGTCGTCGTTCACTCTGTAATAAATTGGAGATATTTAACGGAAAAATCATTTTTACTGTTTGGTACTATCAATATACGTGTATTGGTTAATATAACGTTGATTCAAGCACAGCCTGGTTTCAAAAAATACGTCTGATATTTTTAGCTTCTATTTCGTGTCATACAATATTAATAATACTCAATAAAATTATTAATGTGGTAAGTAATATTACTTGTAATGTTCGTCGTCCGCCATCTTGGAGGTGCCCGGTTCCTGTTCATTATCCGCGCGGTCAGCGGCCGCTGTGTCTCTTCCGGTCATATGGGACATCCTATCCTCTGTACTCCTGTAACATTAAAATAACTTTATTATTCTTATCTGTATATCTGAATTCTCAGTTCTATTTCTATGCGAAAACTAATAGTCTACGTAAAATATCAATGGTACAGTTCAGTACTCACTACCTACACTAATATACAATAGGTTACATGTAATGTACCGATACGCCCAGTCGGTGTATGATCGCAGATATCTCATTATCGACCCCATCATGCTGGTTTCGTTTTGGGGTTGGGAGTCAGGGTTGTCGGTAAGAGGTTGGGATTGTAGGCGGTGGTGAGGAAGGGATTGGCTTTGGGTTTGTGGTTGTGACTCCGTCGTTTGGGGAGGAGAGATGGCGTTAGGCCTCCTGTCTTCCCGACGCACTTCGTGTACTGAATGTTGTATACTGTCTGTCCGTATAGAAAACGTTAAGAAAACCGAGACAACGGTATACATAACTATATATCAGTAACGGGCACAAACTTTCATATCTATAGTATCTTTGAGAAATCTAAAATGAATCATGTTTCCCCTGAACTTAATATATGGTCAGTTAAACTGTAAGCTAGCTGAATATAGCAATAATAGAAATAAATGCTTCCACAGTCAGGCCGCTTAGAGTTTATATTTCTGACTGCTCCCAATCGAGTCAACGGTGTAAGGTTGAAATGGTGTACAATTTATAGTCAAATTTTAAAAACCTTTGTTCAAAAATTAAATACTATGTGAATAAACGGTAACGTTACAACTGGTGGCTAAATTTATGGTGATTTCGTTATTAATTAAAAAAGCAATAGTTTTTAAATGTCAACAAGGTTAAAAGAATTCAGATAACTCTTTTAAGGTCACATTTTTTTCAAGGTAGTGATATGAAACAAAAAACGGCGCCGTTATAATTGAATTATAATATTTTTTTGCAATCCTGATATAATCTCTGAACATGATATAAGGTAAAAATATTAATATTTTAAAATATATGACACTAGTAACATGACAAAGTTTCGTACAAGCAAAAGGAAACAAACGTCGTGATGTCAATGTTTGACCAAAAAAAAACTATAAAAGAAAACAAAATGTACGTATACAGAATTTAATAAAAATACATAATGAATGTCACATATTACTAAATATTTTTATTTATTGAACATCAGCGGTCATGAAAAATTCACAGGTGTCAGAAACGCAAACTCTTAGCGGCCGCTGTACAGTTTAAATAACGTGATTAAGTACTGCTCCTCAACTGATTTTTGGACGATTTTTAGTGTCTTTATTACTATGTTTGTTAAATTAACTTCCTACTTGAAATACACTGTAGATTCTCAATTTTGTTTTTAATATAAAAGCAACTAATTTAATTTTTTTTAATATTTTTTATTGAATTTCAATTATCACTTTAACGAAAACTAAGAAAAAGTACTTTGTATGGTGCGTAATATGTAATATTAGCTGCGCCCCGAGTTACCCGCGGATTTCCGGGATTTAAAGTAGCCTATGTGTTATTCCTGGACGTCAGCTTCCTGCATACAAAATTTTATCAAAATCGGTTCAGCCGTTTGAGCGTGAAGAAGTAACAAACAAAAACTTTCGCAATTATAATATTAGTAGTATTGACTAGTATAGTATCGTGGCGCGACTTATAGTATGATCTCACCGTAGTGGTCGGTCGTGTATATGTAGATACTTCCTCCCCACCTCAGCTCCGCGTCCCTCTACCAACATCCTCGTATCCTCTGGTCCTAGTCGGTACTCCATGTCCTCACGAACTTCAGCCTCTGGAGTCGACTCCTTCCATAGACCGAGCGACTTCAACATGAACCTGGAAATATTACGTATTAGGACCAAAACTGCTCTATAATAAATATACATACAAAAAGCGTATTATGAATTTAGATTTAGCCTATTAATTAATTGAAAACTAAGAAATATATTTCAGTTTCAAAGAACTTATTTTCGTAGTGTCCTTAAACAAAATAGGTAGTAACATTATATAAGATAAAATTCTTAATAGCGTTTTTTGAATTCGTATTGTGGGAATACTTATTTATATATAAAATAGTACATATATAGATCTGATTATAAATATAAATAACACACCTATGTAAGAAGATAATTAGAAGCAGCAAGAGATCGTAGAGGGCGTAGTTGTACTTCCTCTCAATACCAATAATCCGTGGCGCTGTGAACGGCATATTTGCCGGTATGGCCTTCTGATTCCACGGGAGTATTTCGAATTGGAACATGCTTTTAATCAAGACAATCACCTGTAAATTATTAACATATTAGTAACACTTCATAATAAATACTGAAGATTTTATTTTAATTTTCTCTACCTCTGTGTAAGCTATGAGTGTGACCCAGAACGTTTTGGTCGGACGTGGTATTGTCAAAGTTCCCCATAGAAACACCATAAGAGGAAGTGGGATAGAGAGAATTGTCGCTGATTGTATCTGAAATGAAACAATTATAAGTGATAAACTTCATTGTTAGAACATATTCTATTTAACAATTCTCAGCAATAAGGTGGCTATTGATAAGATTTTGAATATGGTAATTATAAACGTGTTTGATGGGAAAGAAGTCAAATTTGAGAACTATTGTTAAACTTAGCACATTTGGTCGTAGCGAATAATAGTTTGACACAAATATCTTATAGTCAATATAACAAAAGCCATACAAGACAATTTGATAGTATTAATTATTTGACATTGAGGATGTTCACAAGAAAAATAAATATCTTTGTCATCTTCTAAATATACACCAAAAATTTCATTACTTTCAATATATAGATAACAAAAACATTCGTCAAATATATATGACTTAATACTAAGATTGCAAGACTCACAGTAATAAAGTGCCTACATGCCAAATAAATTATATCAATGTACCTGGTTTATAAACACCATGATGTAACAGACGATGTCCGTGTGCGCTAATATAGCGTACCACAACGCGTATGTGAGGTGGAGTATAGGAGACTTCTCCTGTTTAAACATTGAGTCGTCTTGTTCCTCTAGGGTCGTCACGTCCTTACTGTTACAAATAAAACCTCATTTAACATCAAACTCCAAACAGATGCTTCAGAATATATTAAAATATATAACAATAGTTGAATATAGATTGACAAATGAAGCGTATAACGTGTTTTGTGTTTAAATAACAGTTCCATTTCACGTAATCATGCTTGCATATAAGAAAATTAGTTAAGTACGTATTTTTTGTATATAAATAAACATCGATACAAATATAATACTTACCAATATTACTGGAAAATTAAAAAGAAAAAAACTGTGCAACATCGACGGGGTGAGACAAAATTGTGTCGCAAACAAACAACAACATATTTTAATTAGACCATGTGTTATGATTCGTAAAATACTTCTGATAATGTATTTTTTGGGTCATTATGAAAATATTTATCATATAACACATGCTCTAACAAGAAGCACTCCACCTTCCGGTAGTCTGTAAGCTAAACGCGCTCTCGTGTTCGGACGTGTCGTCCGAGTCGGTCGATCGATCGGTCGACTGGTCGGGCGACTCGTCCAGTCCCTCCGCACTCGCCGCCAAGATCCGGATTTCCGGAACGCTTAATTCGCTTAACTTACGGCTGGAAATTCCCATATAATTTTGAAACCCCTTTTCAAATAATGTTAGTCAAGTTCCAAAACGGTTTCGTAGCTGACCACAAAGGTTAATTAATGGCGGTATGACGTGTTATGTGTACCCTCTACCTGTTGCAACTATGTTTTCTATGTAACTAAACAAAATTCTCTATCTAAAATCTAAGTGTTTTAGCGTCTATGTCTATCTAAGTCTAAACTATTCTATAATAGTGCAAATGCCTTAAGTCTAATAAATATATCTAGTTACATACCCCATATCCACTTGGGGGTCGAGCAGATGATTGTTATAATTCTCCATTTCCCTATTAAAGGCAGCGTGCAAAAAAATACACTACAGAATCTACAGGAACAATTTTACTCTGATCATACATTCTCATCTACTAACTTAAACTATAACCTCTATGGTTGGATTAATACCAAAACCAAATATAATCCATTACTTTACCAAGCCCAGGCACCCTTACCTACATCTAAATACAGCACTAATTATATGTATTATTCTTATAAGTAAAATTAACTTACTGATGTAACAACGTCTCTGGTAATGGCTCCCATATCATTTGTGAACCTTCCCTCAAACCGATTCCGAAACCTTCCTTTTCCTGAAAAGAATTTTCCTATGCAATATATATGGACACAAAAAGCAGTAATTATTGTAAACAACTAGAAGTAACATGATATTCAAAAATGTATTAAATTTGTATATTAATAACAGCGCCATCTATTCCAATTATCTAGTAGTTTTGTGTGAATATTTGTTGAATAACTAAAGTTGTCTGGATATGATTTCGTGGCATATAAAATAAGAGCTGGTTCATAGGAAATGCTATTTTATGTATGAATAAAGAGGAAGGATACCTTAAGCCTTTTCTTTTCGACGGACAGTGTTCGTGACACGTATCTGTAGTCTCTTGAATACTTCATCAGATGTCTCGTTAGTGAGACCAGAATGCTTCTCACGAACGCGCCCGCTGTGTCCAAGAAGCCTTTCAATTTGTCCATCCAAGTTTCTTAAACAGTATTGTATCGTATTATACATATGTACAGTTATATTATAAATACATTCACGATAATCTATCCTGGAATTATTCCCAATTTAAAACAAAAATTGCATATACTGTTACGAAATTAAAAAACAGAATTCTACGTAATGAGTTATATTTAAAAGAAATTCTACGTACGTACGTACGTATGAAACTAATGTTGTTCGGATTACCATGCGTATTTTATTATTGTAAAAACTATTGTACATGCTCCCGACGTTTCGGTTACTTCTCACCAAACGTAATAGCGGACAGACGAGATGTCTCTCGTATAGTTTTTTAAAATAATAAAATACGCATAATTAAATAAAATGGATAGTAGCATTCCCAAAAAGAGTTGATCAGGCAGGCGGCCGGTCGTAAAAAACAATTAGCCAAAACTATTCACAACATGTAAGGCAGTCCCTAGGTAAAGCTGGGAAATTGCCAGGTAGAAGAAGAAGGATAGTAGTGAAAGTCTTAGATCTCATTCTACGTACTATGTTTAGTATATAATGGATGTGAAATATTAAAGAAAATAACAAGTACAGTATGTACAAAAGGTTGTTAACCCCTGAAATATAGTATTGTAGTAGTACCAGGTGGTGGGGCGTAGTCGTCGATGTCCGGGCCGACCGCGGGCCGGTCACGGTCTGAGTCTAGACGGATGTCCACATCGGTCTCACGAACACTCTGAGCGCGGGGAGATGGAGGACTCGCCTAGTTATTTACATTAAAAGAAATCATTAATTATGAAAATATTACTCAGACCAATATTCAGATATGTGTGTCAAATAAAAATTCATCATAACATATAACATATATGGAAATTATGAACAAAATACATATAAGCCAACACAAAAGCTCCACCATCGTGCATATAATACGTTACCCAAAACCAAAATATTTTTTCAAAGTAATAAATTAAACAAAACAAAGTAAAAGTAACATGCTTTTCTCAACTCCAAAGATTAAACAGCCTCTGTATCTTAAATCACTTCACCAATAACATTTTAATTCTTTCAGAAACAGAACAATTTAAACCAAAATACTAAACCTTACTAACCTAAAGAAAAAAAAGGCCCATTTTGCAACGCTTTGCAAAATGGCACATATATTAATAGCTAATGGCATTTGTTCATCCTAAGTTAATTGGAATTTATCATCAATTATGAAGAGTGAAGACCATTAAATCTACTTTTACGTCTTTACTTAATAAAAATAATAATTATGTACCGATTTACATTTATTTTGGTATGAATTTAATGGAAATTCTTCACAAAACAAATTTTTCTCAGAACAAATGCCAAACCTGCCTCTCACTTTAATCTTAATACTATTAAGTTCTTCATGTAACATGTGAGGCAAAATAAGTTAAACGAACTATTATCATAACGACGTGTTCGTCCATATATAAAGTTTCTCTCCGTCTCTTTCTAATTACCTGTTGCGGGAAAGAGAAGGGATAAGTAGCGGAGGACGGGCGCGAGGGTCGCCTCGACCGCACCGCCGGCATCGAAGCCCGACGGAGCGACACCGCGCGCCGAACGTCCGTCTTGATCACCGCCGACACCAACTGACACACCGCTCATACAACGATTGTCGATACTCACACAATATAATCATTAAACGGAGATTAAACCCGAGTTTCAAAACACTGGTTGATATTTTTGTTAATCCTGGCTTTCTAATCAATTTCAATTGTATCGACTATCGTGTTGTGATATGTGTAAACATTATTGCAAAGCTACCGTTAGTCACCGTAAGCATCCCATACGTTAATCAAAAAATATAACGATTCCCTTCAAACCTTTTATAATTATGTGACCGCAGGTTTGAAGGGAACGGGTTTTTTTAAAAATCTCAAAGATAATATTTTTTACAAACATTCCAAATCCCATGCTTCCATACAACCAAGACCCATAACATCAAATATTTCTCTACCATACCTTGCCGAAACCCATTTCTTTGGGTGCATCTTCATCCGAGCTTGATTCGTCGTCCTTCAAGTGGATGTCAGTGTCATCGAACTCGTCAAACATGTAGTAGTCTCCAGATCTGACAGCTGTACACAGAGAGTCAGCATTAGATCATAAATTCCAGATGTCACGTCACCAAAGCATGCAACAACGATGTACTTTACGAGCAATTAACATACTTTTTTTGGATATTCAGTGCACCGTACTGTGTAAATATTTATTTCAGATTGTGTACAAATCTAATATCTGGCCTCAAAGAAGATTATTGTAAGAATCTATTTTTTTTTTCATGTAATTAAGTAGCATCTGACTGAAGGAAATAACGTCTTTGGTTGCTGCTAAGTCTATTGGTGTGTTTAGGAACTAAACATAAACGCCACCATAGTCCATTTTTGTAATGGAAACTTTTCAACTTAATACAAGACTATACCTGTTATGTATGAATATGAACTTAATTTTCATATAACTAATTTCTTCAAGGCCAGTAACTTTAAACCCATAGAGTATATACAATAATATATAAAGACAAACATGCACTACTTTTCAATACATATAGAATTGACTCTGTAGTAATGTTTTATATAAATAATAAATATACATGTATAAAATAATTGAACATCCTGACCCTTAATGTAAAATATTTGGTACAAGCAAAATTTAAGTATTTTCTGTATATTTGTATGTATATAATGTATATTTTGGTGATCATAGACATTGCAAACACGGCAAACACAAAACAAAACAAAGAAAACAAGAGGCAACATGCAAGCAGAATTACAGTCGACATGCAAATGAAAGTTGTAACCAAGCAGAACTAAATGCAAGTACATTTTTTTTACTAAGAGTATATAACAAATGTACATTTTTTACATGACAGAGTCCAATGAATGTTATCCCGCGACATAGACTAAGTTGTCAAAGAAGCCGTTAGTAATGAGGCGTTAGTTCGAAGGAATGTCACTCAACGTTACCCTTCTGGTGGCTGGCGGGCGGTCTATACGGCGGCCTCGCGCGCGCTACGAACAAACAGACAACTCAACACTCACACCGAACATACACGGTACAGTTAACATGGACCACTTCACCCGACGAGGACAACTGGTTATGAAGCGGGAAATAGAAATACATTCGAATGAAACGTTCACCAAAAACCTGATGATGGAAACCTTACTGCACTTTCAGCGCAATATGTTTGTATTTAATGTTATCATTGTGAGATGGGAATAAATAATTAGTAGACCACGACCGTCACGTAATGTATACCTTCATGTCGCTTCGTGAACACTCGTCTCCTAGATCCGGAATCTGTCTCGGTTCCTATTTACAAATAAACATAAGTTTTAAATTGCTTTGCTTTACAATATTTACAATGACAACATCGGTGTATATTCAACGTAGTGAAGGTGATCGAATCCAAAAACGGTAGTTACAAGTATGGTGTGAGTTCGGTTCCGCTCGGCTCGAGTGAGATATGATGGAGGTCCGCTGTAGGAGGCTGGGGCTGGCCACTGTGTGACGACGACGGATAGGGGGCGGGGAGAACACAGGATACGACTCCTCGGGGGACTGAGCACGGGGGAGCAGCTCTGATGACGGCGGGGACTCGAACGATATGCGTCTGGGTTCGAGGTATGCGTCCAACGAGACCGTCATCAGAGCCGAGGATGGGGAGGGGGGACCGCCCTGGGAGCTGGGAGCACCCAGGGGGAGGGAGGGGGGCAGGGTATGACGGACAGGGGAGGGAGGGGCGGACGGCTCGCTTATAGGAGTGTGGAAGCCTCGCGGGGTGGCCGGTGTGGGCGTGTGGTACCCGCGGCGGGACTCCTCCGAGTCTCCCCTCACTAGCGGTATCTGTTCCGTCTCCCCGGGCTGGGTCTCCTCCTCCTCCTCTTCCTCCTCCTCATCCTCCTCTTCTATCGATTCGATTGCATTTGAAGTAACTGACGTTCAAAAATATAATTGCACCATATTCACAGTTTTTGTTTCTACCGAAACACTATACTTCCATACATCGACATCGAATAGTTGTTATGGCAAAGAATAGTAAAGATAACATTTCTTCTGGTTATATTCTTGTTACAAAATTTTACAATCAAAATCGTATATAAAAATACTAACTCTTAACTCTCAATATACAGGGTGACTGGTGAATTACTATCAATATTTAAGGAGCATACTCGGTACATGATTCTCATTCGAATTATGTAAAAAAAATAGGTACTTAATTTTTGACCAAATTTCCGTATAAATAAATAAAGTGTGGACACGTTCCAAGTGTTCCAAGTGTGGACGCGTGCGGCGGCGTGCTGATACAACAACATGCCGCCGCGCGCGAGTGTGTGTGTGTGTGTGTATACCTAATCTGTAGGGTGTTCATACGATGCGTAATTAATTACATAACTTTTGGTTAACTTTACTTAGAAGTTTATTAATATTTATGGTATATTAATTTTTATTTTGTCATATATGATCGTCAAATATCACGTCCTCAAATATCAATAGTAATTCACCAGTCACCCTGTATTATAGTTAATAAGAATTTACAATTACCGGCATCATGATGGACGGGTTCCTTAGACATTACTCCTTGTATTTTTTTCTGGTTGGCTTTTATCCTTTCCATTTTCACCTTAATTTTTTCTAAAATCTTGACTTCCTGCTCTTCCTGCACATTCATTTGTTTTTGTCTCAGTTCTTCAATCAACTCCGCTCCTCTACAAATAAAAAGTATCGTGATATTCGAAGTTAAGATTACTTTTTCAATTGAAATGAATCTTGTGAGGGTTTATTTGTGAGTTACCTAGAAGCTAGGACTGTGGTAGCTTTGCTTTCATCTATGACCCTATAAAAATAGTAACTGTGGAATAATCTTCTTTGAAGAATCAAGAAGGCAAAACACACGCCATCCCACGCTAAACCTATATCTTCTTGTGGCACTGAACAAGCAGAGTCCTGAAAAATAACACAGATAAAAAAATAATTACAACAAGGGAACAAAGAACAATAATATTCTTAACAGTTACTAGTTACATTGAATACCAGGTCGGGGGATTTAGAGGAGTATTGAAAAGCCTAGAACTATATAAATGTCCAGGTATACCTAGATTATTATTACGGGCTTAACATAGCAATCACCTTCAACATCATAACAAAAAAATAACCTTTTCGTACTGCATCTTGAGGAATCTCGCTATGTTCCCGCCAGCGAATTTATCCACACATCCTATCCCTAGTAGCTGCACGAGCCAGCAGGCGTGCTCCTGCATGGCCGCCGCGAACATACAGCCCGGGATCTGTAGGAGAGCCTTGATAGCCACCACGGCTACATTGTAACGAAGCAACCAAGACCACCTGAAACGTAACATTTAATGATCAAAGGGTTTTACATACATATTGAAAATAATGGACATGATCAAAAATCGATCCTGAAATAACTGGAATATTAATATCATTTGCTTTTGGTGATGTTCAGGTCGTTTCAATGATTTTTATATTCTACTAGAAGACCCGGCGAACTTCGTATCGCCCTATAATCAAGAAATATCTGTTACGTTATTTTATTTTTATTTTTGGAGTTTATCTATTAAACCCATAAATCTCCGTGTTTTGAAGTGCGACAGAATGATTGACATATTAGTTAGTTGTCAAATCTAATGTCAAAAAAAACGTTTGTATCAACAACTACTAATAAATTAAAAATTAATTAAAAAAACATTGTCCAGCGGACATAATTGTGAATCTATACACTTCCTAAAACATACAAAAACGTTCATCAAAATCGGTCCAGTCGTTTGAGAGAAGTTCAGTGACACACACACTCACAGAAGAATTATATAAAGATTTATATTTTCTACTTGTATTTAGTCATGCACGAATTCAAAATATTTAGTAGAGACGGGAGTTTCATAGTCGTTACATAATGATGATCAATCCTAATTAAATAATAACTATTACCATTGCAATATCGCTTCCTTCGGTCGTAGATAGAAGTCTGTTCCTTGCCAGAGGAAGATGAAGGAGCCTATTAAATATCCCATAGAGAACAGGTTGACCCTGTTGGTGCCCGTCATGAACATGATGGCGAGCGTCACCCACAGCATGCCCAGGAATATCATGCGCTTGAGGACGTCCAGCCACGACCTGTGGGATTTGTAGTATTATGACATGGACATAATACACTTTTTATTTATTCATTTTTTTCTCAGATAATGAACACAAATTGTGGAAATACATACAGTACAATTTTTTTGTGAATAAATGTTCTTTATATCTTTACTTCCACGATTTCCGTTTTTTATCATAATATGGCGCCATAATATTGATTTTATAACATATACATATGTATATATCTCGGCGCCGACATATACATATTTATGATCTGCCATTTTTACTTAATAATTTTTTTTAGTATAATATATTTTATTGATACAATTTGAATGTATTAGTGTATATAAACTTAATTAGCCTTGAACATACCCAACGTAACCCAAAAAGTCTGGTACGGGGTTCACAAAGTTAGCAGTCTCCCAATCTTTGCCAACATCCTCGCTGTTGCTGCCCCCGGGGTATGAGTCGCCCTGACTCTTCTCCAGTCGGAACACTCTCAGCTGACGGGAAGCGAACAATAGTAGGAAGTAATCAAAGACCAGTTTGACGGCGTGAGGAGGTTCGTCCGTGTAGGGCAGGAACAACCACGTCCTGATATGCTTCATTTGCTGGAGGAAAATATTATTTAATATTGCTATCAATAAGAGCTACGGTCTATGAAAATTTAAGATATGTACAATATCGTTTTTCCAGTGGCTTAGAGAAGTTTTATATGCTATAAAATTCCATTTTTTAAAGGTAGCTTAAAGGAATTTAATATATTCATAAGGTTAGTAGCAAAATAATTATTTCTTGATTTCCGAGGAACTATTACTGTTGTTACTATTTGATATCCATTAAGGTTGCCATGTCCTATAAGATAAGTGGCGATGTAGTTAATGAACTGATTCAAACAATCTAAACTCTCCCCACAACCTACCTGATCATTCCCGCTCCATGGATACTGGACACAGAAGTTCGGCATGAATCCAACAGCGATGAGGTACTGGAGCATCACGAGCACGGTGACTGTGGCTGTGAAGGACGACCACAGGGAACACAGACGAGCTCGACCAGCCGCCGCCAGGACGAGCAGCCAGCCGGCATACACCGCCGCGTACACGTCCATACGGGAACCGATCACACCCATCAGACATATTAGAGTCATCTAGAGAAATACACGGGATCACTATATGTATTAGTTTTTAATTAAAATCGTGAGTTGTGTGAAGATTCGCGACAGACTAAACTTTTATTTCACCGTATAAAATAACCACAGATAAAAAAATATTATGTTGACGTAAACATTGTTATAGATGGCACTAATATATATAAATACTAGAAGACCCGGCGAACTTCGTATCGCCCTATAATCAAGAAATATCTGTTACGTTTTTTTATTTTTATTTTTGGAGTTTACCTATTAAAGCCATAAATCTCCGTGTTTTGAAGTGCGACAGAATGATTGACATATTAGTTAGTTGTCAAATCTAATGTAAAAAAAAAAGTTTGTATCAACAACTACTAATAAATTAAAAATTAATTAAAAAAACATTGTCCAGCGGACAAAATTGTGAATCTAAACCATTCTCAGATCCCCTTGAACACACACAAAAAATGTCATCAAAATCGGTCCAGTCGTTTGAGAGAAGTTCAGTGACATACACACTCAAAGAAGAATTATATATATAACGATATATTGTTACTTATACTCTATTACATTTTAACAACTGTATGGTAATGACATTGTTATTGTGTATTCATTTATACGAGGATAGTGGATCATAAGTAGTAGTTGGCATCCTTATTGTGTCATTGGCATTGATCCGAAGATCTTCCTATCTGTTTTCTGGTTGCCACACAATTTTACCAAGTTTTTTCACATTATGACAAAAAAAAGGTAAGGCTTTGGGAGATAATTTAATTTATCGCCATCGCGAGTTATATCAATAATAACTGTTTCAGGAGACGGGCGTACAATTAAATTAAAGGTAACACCAAATGCATATAGTATTCGTAAATAATTCCAGATATCTTTCTCATTAAAAAAAATTACAAAAATAAAAAAAAATTACCTCGACGCCGAATTTGTAAAAGCCATAATTTACGAAATACTTTAAACAGTGTAGTAGGTCCTTATCCGCCTCCTTTCGCGTCACTTCCGGGAACATAATCTTCTCGTTATGACCCGGCATCAAGCCTAGATCTCTAAAAAAACGGAGTAAACCTTCTACATAAAAAAATGTCAAAAAAAAATCATTTTATATAACATAAATGTATAGTATTATGTATGTATATAGTACCTAATGTTCTTCTGTCTGTATGTGACGAGCGAGTAGAAGGTGAACACGGCTATCAAACCGATGTATCCTTGGAGCAAACTGACTAAAGGTTTCGTCTGTGACGTTTTACGGAAGCCCACCCACTCAGCGTTGTTGTATGTAGTCACATTCAAGGTGTCGTTCTCGGTCGTCTAAAATTTATACACACATCATATGTTTCTTGGAGGACAGAACGCTATGAAAATTATTTTAAACAATATACTTGAATATAATACTTGATATTAAGTATATACATATACTATGAGTTATGATTGGACTATAAATAGCGAGTGAAATACTTGTATTTTTCAACAATACTTACTCTGGTACAGTTAACATCAAAGTATGAATGTTTAATATATTCTATCTGATACACCATCTTCGCCATGAAGTACACGCTGATAAGTATCGATATGAAGAGTACACACAGACGCTGCTTCCTGCCGCTCAGCAGCAGCGCTGGTGATATTATCAGCATTATCGGCACATGCATCGCTGACACCTGGGAAATATTGATTTGGCTTATATAATTAATTATGCCGCATAAAAGTAAATGCAAAGCCATATACACTAATCATAAGTCAGCATTGTCACACTACATACGTAGCTTTTTCAGTTCAGTCATAAATTAACAAAGATATTATCAAAAAAAAACTTAACATCATATGTAGTGTGAAGCTGCAAACTTGTGGTATATACAGGGTGCTCTAGATAAGAATCAAATCAACTAACATTAAAGACACAGAGCAGCATCAGGGAGAGGAATATGATCTTGAGTAGATGAAGGTCGAGTAGAGTGAACACGAGGTCAACGGCCCGGGACATGTTCCGCCTCACCGTGAGCACGCGACGGCTGATGATGGCGCGAGCTGCACCCACCACGCCGGATTCAGATGCGTTGGTGTACGACCGGTTACGGTTCCTGTATTAAACATGCTATATTATGTATATATAGGAATATATTATAGAAATATTCGTTATAAACCTATGTAGATAAATAATGTAATAAATGATATCTTCCGTGAGATTAAACGTTGTTATGTATTATATAAGTTCCAAACAGAACAGTCTATATGAGTATTTAGTTTAAAAAATATTGTTCAATTATTGTCATACGGTCAATCGACATAATTTATTAAAGATAAGTTTCTATACAACAAATGATGAGAACATTACATGAGTTACTCTCTCTATACAGCAAAAACATGATCGAGTTTGGCACAAGAGCCTACTTGAAGTTTTAGGTGGTTAGGTAACCAGTTTTCTTTATGGGTAAATAACTCTATCAGAGACAAAATAAGTATTGTAGTTCTTAACCTAAAGATAGAACGTCTAGCGGTAGCGTTGCCCGAGGCTGTGTCTATGGAGTGGTCAGGCTCGGTGTCGCTGTTCGGACGACGCTCGTCTGATGGACCGGCAGCAGCAGCACCAGTAGGAGAAGCGGCAGCAGTAGCAGCAGCTTCAGCAGGACCGGCTTCCAACGGGAGGGGGGGCACCTGAATAACAATAGCCGAAATAATCGGTGAGTGGGAACATACTGTATTATATAATACTTCTAAAATGAATATGACTCTAGTATTGTGATATAGCACGGTGTAGTAAAAGGAAAAATATAAACTTAGTTAGAACATAAGATCCATTAAGTTACAACCATTACTCTTTTTATGACTTAAGATATGGATGGAAGATTTAATTTAATTTTACTCACATCATCTCTTTGTGTCGAAATGCCGCCCTGACTCGGTCTACTCGAACCCGGATCCTTAGCGATACTATTCGTCCTGAAATAGCATACCCATAATAAAATACACATACCATATCCCTACTAATATTATAAATGCAAATAACTCTATCTGTCTGTTACGCTTTCACGCCTAAACCACTGAACTGATTTTAATGAAATTTGGTACAGACAGAGTTGACCTTGAGAAAGAACAAAGGATAGTTTTTATTCCAGACTTTTGAAAGGTTCTCTTGGAAACGAGATATAACCGAACTCCACGCGGACGAAGCTGCGGGCGGAGAGCTAGTATGTATATATTTTATTTTATTAAAATAATAAGTATTCAAACCTTGTCTTCGGATCTGACAGCGCCATGAAGTCTTTATGGAAGTAGTGAACTTGCATTATAGTTATGATCAGGAACAGAGTCGGCGTCAAAAGCTTCACGAACAAATCTGCTGGGTGATATGGCTCTAGACCTAAATCGTGTTGCCTGCAATACAAAAAAAAAACAATAGTACCAAATCAAATATTAATTTCGATATACAGTAGAAACTATTAACCGGACTAATTGTTATCGTTAGGCATTCGGATAATCGAAAATCCGGATAATCGAATGTATGAAGAAAAGCCGTTTTGGTGCTTATGTAGTTCATAATATTACATGTTTATTTAAAAAATTAATAACAATGTGTTTGGTAATTTGCAATTGGTAATCATGAATTCAAATAATAAGTTTCATTTGGTATAGAATATTTGGTAATTGTCATTTGACGTCCGCCGCTTTCAACAACACCATTCTCTTACGCTTTGACATTTCTTCTTGTCCGGACTAGTCCGTTGTCCGGATAATCGCGAATCCGTATAACTAAGGGCCGGATAATCGGGTTTCTACTGTATTTTTATATTAACTTACAGTCGCTCGTTGATAAGAAGATATGTTTCAATAGTCTTAGAGAAGTTGTCGAACTGATATATGTAAATCAGTATGAGATTGATCATCGAGTATATGATGACTGTGATCCAGAACACGTACATCAGGCGACGCCACCAGTACCAGCTTATCTGAAACATACACCATGTTTATTACAGAAGTTGGACACTATTGGACACTATTTAAAGCTAAATAAATGGATTTTTATTTTTATATTACTAAGTAAGTGGATTGTTATTTGATACATGAATAATTTATTCCAACTATACAAACACAAAATAACATTATACCAAAATATTGAATAAATTTATCGCGTAATTCCGTTACGTTACAGTTAATGATATCATTAATGTCGAATATTTTTCACTTTAATATTTTCTATTGGAAATTAAATCAAAATGCCAAGTATGCCAACATTTACCTGGAACATCAGTATGAAGACTAGGAAGAGGAACATATATATGATTCTGAAGATGGTCATCCTCTCGCCGGTGATGCCGATGACGAACAGCATGATGACTACAACGTAGATCCAGTAGCGGGCGCACGCGGCGCGGAGACAGTCGCCTATGATGCTGAGTAGACGAGATGGACGCTCCTCTGAACCCACTGGGGAAGAAATGCGGGCAGAAAAGTGTAATAAATATAGTGTTTATGCTATAGTATACAATTAAGTCTAGTGTAAAGTCACATTTAATAATAACAGAAGATTTTAACATAACATAACAAAAGCTTAGACCAAAGGGTGGTCCACCATATTTGGATGGACGCATGAGATGTTGTATAAAGGTGACTTTACACTAGACTCAATTCTATAATATAGCATACACACTATATTTATTACACTTCAATAGGGATACTATATAAACTGTTTATGTTTTGTAACTTATCTCCAAAATCAAAAACCAACCAAAAATAAGGAAATGATAAAGAAAATTTTCGGGAAGGAAAAACATCGCTAACAAACATAATGAGATCTAAGACCGTGATCACGGGCCAATGCCAACCGCCAAGTTGGTAAGAGCAATTACCAGAGATTCACATTTCCTCTGTCCGTGATCACGGCCGATTCAAAGTAACTAAAACATCAGAAGTATGGAGTTTTTAAAAATAATAAGATACGCGTAGTTCCAAAAATATTAGTTTCATTTAATTGCTAACAAACACCAACATATCGTCG
Organism: Danaus chrysippus; assembly: GCA_916720795.1. Lineage (NCBI taxonomy): Eukaryota > Metazoa > Arthropoda > Insecta > Lepidoptera > Nymphalidae > Danaus > Danaus chrysippus. Next base: position 2,763,878 of record CAKASE010000057.1, on the reverse strand, counting down.
GGGATAGTGCAAATACTAATTGGATAATTCCGCGTATTTACATTGGAAGCAGATTATCAGAAGAAAGTTTAAGCTGAAATATTTTATATGTCAACGACTTTCTTCTGAAATACTGCTTCCAATGTAGATAGGCGGAGTTATCCAATGGTGGTTACGCGATTTTGCACTATTCCTTACGATATAGCAAGCTGAGAGACGTCATTATTATTGGAATTTTTGTATGTATGTAAGGCTACTAACAGGAGGTGAGCTGCAGCGGCGCCCCCTGGTCGGACCTGGCCCTCAGCTCCTGGACGCGTTGTCTGAGCGTCACCCAGAACATACACGTGAACAAGGACTTGATCAACAACGTGACGCACGGCTCGCCCGACGAACGACCCAACCCTATCTGATGCAGGTTCACTTCCTGGAAACAACAACACCTTTGTGGAATACACAAATATTTTGCACAATTTACAACACAATATACGATATTTTGACACTCTATTAAGAAATTCACGAAAGGGCTAAATTTTATAAAATAATATATTTTTGTGAAAACTGTGATCAAGTGATGGTAAACAAAATAAAAAATACGGCATTTATAGTTTAAAATTATCAGATTACTGGATTTACATAGATGTTAGTTCTAAGAAAAAATATAAACTTTTTGTGTCTGATAGTACTTTCCTTCCATTCCAATTTTCAATCTTTCATCTTTCACTGTTTATTATTATAAACTAATACATTCTCACCGTTATATTGCTAGGTAATTCACTCTCCGTTAGATTCATTCCATATATATACTGCGCTACCAGCAACAGCATCGCGTAGAGGACGAGTACAGGACTTGTCCTCAGCATGAAGGATCGCTGGTCCTGACATAGCCACACTATGTTAGCCCACATCAAGAACACAAACGTCAACCAGGAATGGAACATTATACTCCAAGCCATCATGGTTATAGTTGTGGCGATGTAGGACGATCTGTTTAAGACATTCATTAATATAAAATATACTGAACAAATAGTTATTTTTATCTTATATGTATGTATATTACCTGATGAGAACTTGGAAGAAATCCACGATGGCCGCAATAATGTCATCCATCAGAGTTGGTTCTGCTACTTCGGTTACGGATTCTGTTGGAAAGTTTAAGGATGATAAGAATTTAATGACAAGTCTTAATTATCCTATACATTACCTACTGTGAATAAGGCAAATTGGAGATCGATAGGAGTCTATGTACCTAAAGTTTTTAGAATATCTAGATGTATATAGTCTTAACTAGAAGCATCGATTACCATCATACTTAAACAAAACTAGAGTTTTTTAAATATGATCATACCTTCATCAGGTACAACCACGGAGCCGGTTGAGTCCTGGTGAAGAGCCCGCGCCGACCAACGTTTGCTGGGACTCGCGCCACGCAACAGCTGTGTTTACATACACTTTGAGTATACACATTATTATAATATTTGTTAACATAGCGTACATTGTGAAATCTTAGTAATGAGATGTCATTTATCATATATAAATATATACGATACCTTGAAAAAATGGTTTCGATTCGATGTGTGAAGCGGTGTGGTGACACAACACATGAACATAATAAAAGCACAACACAGACATTCCGTTACAAGCAGACATTAGAGAAATAGTGATGTAATAAAAATCAATACCTACAGGATCAGTCTCACCGTTGTTGTCGCGTAGTGCTTGAGAATTTATGTATGAATATGCAACCTATAAAAGAATGAAAGCAGGTTGCAAAAATAATATAGTCTAAAACATCAAAATGATTTGAATTCAAAGATAACAATGTTTTGGTTAGCACATGCGATCATCCTCCACTAACTGAATTAATATACAGGTGCAATAAACATAGTAAAAAAAAGGAAATCAAAAACTAGTGCTCACGGTCTATAAAAAAATTCTCAAAGATCTATAACTACCCTCCATTTACCCAACATGCCAAAATAATTCTTCTCTACATATTTACATGAAACATAAAACTATGTATTCACAAAACGTGCCATAAAAGCTACTAGTGCGTATACGTATCGCCTTACGCGAACTTTCTTTGTAGCATTTTTCCATTTTTCTTTTGATGAGGGTCGATTGCCGCGGTTGAATGACACCGCTCGTACCAACGACCCGTTCAACTTGCCCGCCTCTAGCCCAGACAGAAGGTTCTTTTTCCTCGCCTACCCCACAGTTAAAACTTTATAGAACTACTGAGCACTAAATGAGTCTACGGCGTTAGTCTTAGCCATATCCGATGGGATTAAAAGCGATTAGTCAGAAAGATATTATCAACATAACTCAGACAATTCCACGCAACATACCTTCGGCTTAAACAGTTCGCGAGACTCTATGGCAAGGAAGAAATATGAAAACAGTATGACCAATGGACTAGCCAATGTCGCCCACTTATAGTCATCAGTCACTTCGTACGTGAAACTTGCTTCTGTCTCGTTTAGAATTACCAGTTTCGTGAGACCGAAATATCTGAAATTTTTAATCAATACATGTATAATTAAGTTATTAAATCGTAACACAAATTACGACATCTTTTTACCGACCTAGCCATATCCATATCTGGAGGGTAGATTTCTATAATCCATGTGCTCTGATACACCAGCAGCACTGCTATATGCACCCCCATGATAGCCATCACACATCTGCTTACAACAGCGAATCCCTTTTCCAATGGTTTCCCTAAAGCCCAGGCGGTCGCCGCCCCCATAAACACCAGGAAGTAAATACCAGATGTCACACTCGGTCGCATTATACCAGAAAACATTAAAAGGAAGAGAGCCATGTACTTTCCTACGAAATAAATAAAAATTAAATAACATTCTGGCATACATAATACAATTAACTTATTGTTCTTTTAATTTACCTGCACTCGTCAGTAAAGGAAAACGCTGATATTTCGTGTCCTTCCTGACGATTTCGTCACTTGGGGAGCTCATAAGTAACGATCGCACAATAAAATATACACAGACAGATGCCAGCATAACAACCAGCTAAAAAATATTAATACATTTGATAAGAACATTAAAAAATTCCTATTAAAAAACGAAACAACTTTAATTCCCTTACTTCAGGAGCTAAATAATGTACGGCCATAAGTGGTTCTATGCCCACATAAGATACCAGTCCAAGGTTATATCCTATAGTCTGTATGATGGGATATTGTTCTAGCAGCGAGCCATAAGGCGGAAACCCGGCCAATATACCGTGCCAGGCTCCGTGTACCAGCAACAGTAGGATTGAAACTATGAAATTGAGCTGAAGACATTTCCCACGACATCCTGCAAAGAAAATTTAAAAATACTTATATAATAACTATAGATATATAAAAATTCGTACTGCCTCAATCGATAAATAAATATTTTTTTATTCATTTTTTTGAAGTTTACCTATACCTAAGCCATAAATCTCCATGTTCTGAAGTAGGACAGAATAATCGACAAATTAGTTAGTTGTCAAATCTAATGTCAAAAAAAAACGTTTGTATGGGAAATAGAAAAGGGCTGTTTTTAGGGTTTTCCGGAAATGAATCAACTTTTAAACCTTCCCTGAATCTCCATAAACACTTCAAGACTAAGATAAGATAAATCCGTTCACCCGTTCTCGAGTTTTAGTGAGACTAACGAACAGCAATTTTTATATATATATATATATATATTATAGATAAATTATATTTACGCACCTTGGATTGTCGAAGCATCAGGAACATGCGGGAACGGTGATATCAAATACAACAGTAGATATATGAGAGAAAGTCCGAAGGGTCGGAGCGCTATGCCTGCAAATAAATTTATACTCATGAACTATTAATGTACGTAAATCATGATTACTTTCTGGTCTCTTAAAAATTCTCTTCTAGTTACTATTTATAACATTATTATCTATATACGTATATTAATTTATAAAAGTCCAGTATAGTTAATCTGTTTAGGCTGAGGCTATTTTAATGAGTGTACCTAATAAACCCGTCTTCACTTTTAAGTGATGGAAACGTCGGGTCAAATGTAATATAATAAATCCAGTAGTAAAAAGAAAAAACATGGCTTAATTAAAATCAGTACTCGCAAAATAAAACTTACATAATATTATTATTGTTCTATATTTTATGATTTAAATTTAAGCTTTTACCATATCTACAATATAAATAAAATACCTAACAAATTTTTTATATGTGGCCTTTATAAATAGGGTGGATTAAAAAGGAGACAATACGGATAAATTATATTTAAATAATTATATAGTATTAGAAAAATTAATTTTGCCTCATTTATCAAAATGGAAGAGCGTTTTGACAATGTTGAATATGCATGGGAATAAAAATTAACCAAAAAAATCCTACGTAGTCTTTATTGTTAGAGAAGTAGAATCACACAAATGGTTCTACAAATAATTATGTTTTATTATTAAATTTAATTATTTTGTACTAATTTACAAATTCCCTTGAAGGTTTCCAAAACATCGCACTATTAGTGGATCAAATATGACGTCATCATCATTAATATAATCATATTGTAACGCAGGCACGGTTTTTTGGTACTGATTATTACTGCCAAGTTTATACATTCAATACATTTATATATTAAATAATATAATGAAATAAAAAAAAAACATTTTTTACAAATAACTTGATAAGAAAATAGTGCGTGGATTCCCTCCGAGAGGAAGAAGTGAAACTTCGTCATATGGAAATGAAAATAAATTATATGTGTATCAAATCAAACTTTAATATAATACATTAATTAATATATAACAGCAACATATTGTAGCTAATTTCACGATGCTGACCCTGTTTATTTTTCTGTAATTTTTTGAAGATTACAACAACACTGTTGGTAATATGGATAATTAGATAACAAAGTGATGAAATACTACAAGGAAAAATGGCAATTAATTATTTAATAAGTTATAAGTAGCATGGACAACGAACCTAAAGATGCTTTTAAATTTACTGAGTATTATAAACAAATGACATAAAAGTTCTTGTGAGGAAGCTGTATTTGCAATAGTAGGTCGAAATGATTATCCATTGTGGTATTAGCTTAGATATGCTCGTATTTCTGCTTCAAAAGCTCATGAAGCAGCCCACTGTAAAACATTGCATGGTACGTTGATTAAACCTAAAATAGGGGCAGTTAAATTTATGTTCTTCCGTTTATCATCATCATTATCAGTTTATCAAAGCCCACAGCTGAGCAAAGGCCTCCTCTCACATGGAGAAGATTTGAACATTAAGCACCACGCTTGCTTATAGTGGATTTTATACCTAGGTATAATTTGAAATTATAAGTCCAGGTTTCCTTACGATGTTTTCCTACACCGGCTGTCATTAAGTATTAATTAAATTTGTTAGGTTTTTCCATTAGAATACGATGATAACATTGAAATTATAGTTATAAAAATTCATAACATTTAAATTGTAGTCAGAAAAAGACACTCCATTGTTATAATTCAGAGTGAAGGTGACGTAACAATTTACCGCCAAAATTAATTACTTTTTGTTAGCTTAATATAGTTTTGTGAGTGTTATATATTTTTTCGTTATACATAAGTATTTGTTCATAGTATGATTTAAAAATACTCATGCATATTTATTTCTGAATCAGTCAATCATATATGCGGGTAAAATGCAGTTGAAATATAAAAACAATGGTGAGTGTGTATTCTAATAAGCTCTACTTTTTAAAGTGTAACCGAATTTAAAATCGTTACATACGTAAAGATAACAGAACTAACTATAGGTAAAAAAAGTCGCGTAAAAGTAATATAAAGATATTTTTATTATCAGACAGAGGCTAATTATAGCGAATATATGGGCTATTGTATATATATATATCACGAAATCAAGCGTAAAGAAAAATAAAATACTATATTAAATATATCGTATGGATGCACTTCACTGTTTAAAATATGTATATTAAGATAAAACTTTAAAAAAATGTGCTGTGCAAAGATAAACACGATAAGGACGCACTATTATCAAAACATTCAACTTCCTTATCAATAAAATAGCTTCCAAAATGTTAGCCGTTTTCATAAAACACTACGTCTCCAAAATATCCTGACCTACATATTGAGAATGGTATTATAACGAATACAAAAAAGAAAATAAAATTCTTGTATAAAAGTGTGTACAGCGGTCTTGTTCAGCAACTTGGAGTTATTGTTTAAGGAAAATGTTATGATATATTCTCTAGTATAGTATGTTTTTAATAATTTAAAAAAAATAAATTATTATAAATCTATCTCAAACCATTTAAGAGCTGAGACAATAGCTACTGCGACTGTTTCTTGCACTCATGTTCGAATGTTTGCATGGAATTTATTTTATAACTAGCTTTTGCCGCGTCTCCGTCCGCGTGGAATAGTGACTTCCGGCAGATTTTTGGTTCCTCCCACATAGTTCCCGTTCTTGCGGGGTTTTCGGAATAGTCGAGTTCCCGTAGAATTTTCATGATAAAACCTATGTTTTTTTTATTCACAATGAAGTACTCTTAACCAACAACTTATTTATTTGTTTATTTGAATAAAGATTAATATTATTATGTTGATACAACTTAAACAAATTATTTCGACCAAATTAGGTACCATAAAAACGGTTTTTGTGAGATAATCTTAAAAGATAGACATATACTGTCGCCGACTGTTTTTTAGATCATTAAAAGAGCTATTATTCTTTTTACATATTTTTTGTGTATCTTGAACCGTTTTCACGGCGCACGCAACGGAAGGCTTCAAAGATGAAATAATTTCTCCCGTTTTTTACACATTTACCACTATATCTTTGCTCCTATTAGTCGTAGCGTGATGTTATATAGCCCACAGCCTTCCTCGATAACTGGACTATCCAACACAAAAAGAATTATTCAATTCGAACCAGTAGTTTCGGAGATTAGCGCTTTCAAACAAACAAACAAACTCTTCAGCTTTATAATATAAGTATAGATTTTTTTATAACTTTGTGAATTTCATTTCCATTTTCCAGTATCTTTGGATATGGATAAGTTATAAATATTTTATTTATATCGAGAACAAATTAAAATGACGGATAGATTTACTTAAAATCGTAATAATTTTTTTTTTATATTAAGTAATTTGAAGTTAAAAATTTAATATTCATAAATGAAGTCGTTCACATACACTAGTATTGTTTAATTATAAATAATATTTCAAGTACTTTATCTATACAACTACGAAGTGTCACACAAAATAAAATGGCATTTAATAAGAGTTTAATAGAACATTAGTAGAGTGAATTATGGTAAAAAATGTATATGAAACATGTTATTGTTATGAAATCTACATAAAAGCCATACATTCAAAAATGCCACAGTGGCATTTAGTTGCGGTGCTATTAGTAATAATGACCCAATTTCAGAATCTGCAGAAGCGTTTTGGTTTTATTGGCATTTCCGTAGAAAGGCGCCGTCGAATTGACCCGGTTTTAAAATGATATACTTTAAGTAAATTTTTTCATGTACATGAATCATCGTTGGTCTGAACGTTAGTCAATATAAGAGATAAGTACTAATGAACGCTAACACGCTGCATGCATTAAATAATAGACGATATCATGTTTGAGTATCTCTTGAAAAGTATAATTAGATCATACGAATAACACCCAACAAAGATGTAGACACTTAAAGAATCTACATAATAAATTATTTATTTTCAAATATTTGATATCATTAGGCTATTTAATGATTTTGTATGTTGGACTGAAACAATAAAAAAAATATAAATATATACTTTAGTAATAAAATAATGCAATAATTTTTTTATGAAAAAATTAACCAGATATGTATTCATATTTTAGCAGCTGTATTTTTTATGGTCTTAAAAAATACTGCTCCTCTAATATTGTCACGAGTGCATACGTCGATTTAAATCTAAATTTATTTACAATAAAAATTAACAAGGAGGTAATAATTAAAGTATTTACTTCACAAGAATAACATATACAATAAATAAAGATAAAAAACGTAACAGTTTGTCTGTTTTGTGTTGTGTAAAGACCTTATCACTAAACAAAGACATATATGTTTCAAATTCTTCTACCTGACAATTTCCCAGCTTTAGCCAGGGTCTGCCTTACATGTTATGAATAGTTTTGGCTAATTGTTTTTACGACAAGCCGCCTGCCTGACATCAACCCTCTTTGGGGTTTTTTAACCACTAGGCCACCACTGACTTATTATGTATCAAATTATATGATTATAATACTCGGTATATTCTCAAAATAAAAATTAAATATCACAATCAGCTATTAAAAGAGATTAGAATGTACATAGCTAATTTAGTCTTCAGTAAATCTGTTCCGAATCTATGTCAGAACCAGTGTGTCAGTCGTAAAAGGGTCAATGCCCTGATTTCGACGTTCTGTTACTGAACACTGTGGGACGTATTCCGACACGAAAGAACATAACTAGAAAATGTATTATATTCAAATAAAAGTAATAGTTTCGAATTATTAGGCGTTTTTTTAGTAATTTGAACTATAAACTCCCGACGTTTTGATAACTTTGCAGCAACTGTGATTACGAAATGAAGTTTCATCTTACCTGACAATAATAAAGTATTAGATCTAATAATGCATTATAATGATGATGATGATATATTAAAACAAGCTAGGATATTCATATTATAAATAAAATTTGGCATTAAGAGAGGAACGGAAAAATCGCCTTTCTTAAAGTTATTTGTACACGAGTTGGGATGTGTATAATTTTAAAATTAATAAAAATGTATAAAAATATATTGCTGAAGAACTCTCTTGTAAGAGATGGGTATTGACTCTAAGAAGTAAGACATAAGAAATATTACGATTTGTCTAGACCTTATAAGACCATCTAATGTTCCACATAATAGATTGTTTGTATTCTATAATTACAACTTTCTTTTCGTCTAATCCAATTTTATGAACATCATTTAGTTCGTAAAATTTTAGTTAAGTTCCTCATTAATTCAACTTTAGAAGAGTATTTAAGAATCGAGCAATAAACCTGTAACATCTGCCATTTTAAGATTTGATCGCCTATAACTAGTTTAACGACTAAAAACAAAACTTTGTAGGAATGATATGGTGCTTTACGAACCGATAATATAATGAAAAACATTAAATAATCGTAGAAATTATGTATTTTACATTAAAAACATTTTTATATTTGAGACTCTAGGTTCACAGACTGGGTCATGGTCGTTACTTATTATAAGCTTTTAATTAGATAAGTACACGCTATTTAAACGAATTCCAAAACTTCTTGTCTTCCTATACAGTTAATAACTACTGTTATAAGAACATAACTCCTCATAGCTATGTCATTATGCTTTAATTTTAATATGTAACATAATAGACCTTAATAGCATGCGATATTGAAACAAAAATTGGAAATAAAAGGTTTTATTAATACTATTTGATTAGGAAATGTTATGCTAATTATATTTTTAACCATATTCATTCTATATTTAGAAATCATGATTTATAGTTAAATATCTTATTACCGACCGCAGCTACATATATCGGGTTAGTCATTACATATATACAAGCTTATAAAATGATAACAGAATTACAAACGATGTATCGGTGTTTTTGACAGTGATGAGGTCATGTTTAATGTAGGTTGCCACTTGATAGTTAACCAGTTGAACCGAGTGACCTTGTGAATCAGACGGCCGATAAGGCAACACTAGCCGAATACGCCTGTAGTATACCTGGGCCACGGCCGTACTTCAATAACATATGCTATTTCCATCGCTTAGTATACTTCCATAGGTACATTTGTAAACACTGTAAAAACTTCATACTGTTGCTGGTTTCGGTCTACATAATAACGAAGCATTGCTCAGTTCCTTACATTTTTTTTGTAGTTCTTATCTTTATTATAAATGCTTTAAACTTGATGATGACGTCATCCGAGTAGTAGTCGTTTCAAGCACATGTTCACTACAGCGTGACGTTTTAGAAGAACAAAGCGTTGATGATGAATTAATAAATGCTAATATTTCCTCACTATGCATATTCGTCATTATTAAAATTTATAATGCGTATACGTATCGAATTATCGAAAGCTTTAAAATCGTGATATCATTATAAACAGAATGCCAGATGAATTTTAATAATAACAAAACTGAGACATTGTTTAATATTTCCTCCAGACACAAGAGATGTGTCCTTGCACACACACACACACATATTATATATATATATATATACATACTTATATACATACATAGTTACCAGCGTAACTAAACTCGATTTGAAGTTTTTAATAATAATAAGTAACTTATAAAATATGAACACATTTTATTGAACTACTTCCAAATATTTTACAGTCTAGTAACGTCACAATATTAACGGTTCTAGTTTAAACTTTTTGTAATCGTGTTTTTAAAAAAAAGCTATATCATAAATGGGTTATAATCAGTATATTTTATTTTAAAAATTACGTTTAAAACAGATGTTTATCGGATAACAATTCTTTAACTGTTAACAATTATCGAAGCCTTCGACATCTTTAAGTGTTGCAATTATTGTCTGTCTACACTGAGTTTGTTTATTTTGTTGCCTTCTGTATATACATATATACCCCATAGTATAGTTTGTTTGTTCATTCATATGCATTAATATTTATCGCTTCTTCTCTCAGATAGTTTAGAATTTTTAAAATGAATTATGTACATTTTAAATAATAACGTAAAGACAGTCGCTTAATGTAAAGGCATTAATGACATTTTACAAAAAGTAAAAATTATATTTTAACATAGTTTAATATGATTTTCAATCATTAAAAATAAATTATAAGCAGTCAGTAAAATGCTAAGCATTTGCTGGTGGTTTGTAAGGATTTTGTAATCTATTTAATCTAGATTCTAGACAGGATCAATACTCGCGTTTCCACGATAGAGTTCTTGAAATAATATGTAAAGCGGTTAGTTTTTCGGTAGCCAGAGCCAATCAGTAGATTTTGTGAAAGAGGCCTCTAGCATTATAAAATCAAACGTCAAGCCTTACTCTACCCTTAAAGCAGCTTCGGTTTTAAATATAATTATGGATACGTATGAGAAACAATACAAAATCCCAGAGGACATTTGTGAGTAGGCGTTCAGACCACACCTATTTCTGTATTCGCGATTTTTAAAACGCGTTTTGTTAAAAGAGATTACAGTTCCTTGGGAAACCAACATCGCCAAAGACCATGCCATCAAGGTTGACATGTATTACGAGTTCACAAATGAATTCACTAAGAATAGGTTCGTCGTAAATTTGTACGCGATAGAAGTGGGAGCAAGAGTGAGTCAGTGGTGGCCTAGTGGTTAAAGGGCCCGCCTTTCGTTGCCGAGGTCGCGGGTTCGATCCTGGCCCGGGCAAGTACCAATGTGATTTTTTCGAGTCATATGTACTTTCTAAGACTATTTAGACATCACTGATTAATGTTGATTCCCAAAAAGAGGGTTGATGTCAGGCAGGCGGCCGGTCGTAAAAATAAATAACCAAAAACTATTCACAACATATAAGGCAGACCCTGGCTAAAGCTGGGAAATTGCCAGGTAGAAGAAAGAAGTGGGAGCAAGTGGTATAACAGCTAAATCTCTTAACAACCTACTAAAAGACTTGCGCCTGTCCAGAACTAACATCAGTTCATTCTTAGAACATACGTCATTTCAAATTTGGTTACATAGAGAGAGAAGCTTGGACGGTAAAAGTGAGCGTTTAAAGCGCGTTATAAGGCTCCATACATCTACGCCTGGGTCACTAATTCCTGTTACTGTTAAAGTTCCTCTCCCTGCAGCAAGACGGAACATTTACGCGCATGGTTTATCGATGGAATACTCAGAAGTTTTAACTCTTACGTTTAAAACCAATAAAAACAGGTAATGTTCTGAAATTATATCTTATGTACCTCTCCTCTCTCGCAAAATTCTTATTAAATCTTAATAATTTATCTGCAATTCAAAAGTCAATAAATTTTTAAAACAACATTCAGCTTTTCCACAAAAGCAATATCTGACTTAGCTTCTTATATTTGCAATCATCGCTCGACGCTATGTAAAATATGTTTCACATAATATGTACTACCCAAAAAATTACTAGTTTCTATAAAAATAAATATTAAATCTCCGTCCGACTGTTTACAATAAAACCAGTTAAAGAATTCAAACTAGGCTAACTGTATGCAAACTTCTACCATGTTTACGGTATATGTCTTTCAACAAAACATTTTACTCTGAATCATTCTGTCGAGTTAGAAGTTTAGTTTAAAAATCGGTTGTAATTTATAATTCTAAACACATTGCACACGATGTCATACATTCAGACAAAAAATCCCATTTAAAATTTACTCAGCTTATTTGTTAGATTTAACTCTAAATTTAATTAAATATAAATAATCCTTAATTAAATCTGGCATCTGATATTTGAAACGTGTGTGATTTCAAAATGTAAGGATAAACTGAAGTATTTGTTTTGGCTATAATTGAGTTACCAAAAATCAGCTAAAATAATCATAACATAATTTCCCCTAAAAAAGTATGCAGAGCTTAAGAGGAATAGTCTATAGGTAACAAAAAAATTATCATCTGTAACACCTTAACAAAAATCGCAGTTATATTTCTATCGTGAAACAAAAGATCGAAAAATTAAGAGTATTTTCCAAGAAAAAAAAATTTTTAACGACTTTTTCAGACCTAATATTAATACATTATGCAGCGAATGTCAGTAAACAGTCAACCTGGCAACTTATTCAAGCGGAACTCCAAATGATAATAATAATTGAAGAGTGATAAGAATAATAGATTAAACAGAAATGCAAGTGAAAGAAAAGGCGTATATTCTTTAGATAACCCTTCTACAACTCTCTGTTATAGAACTTAGGGGCCATCCATAAAATACGTCACACTAATTTCATGAGTTTTTGAGCCCTCCCCCGTCCTTGTTACAGGTGGTCACATTTCTGAGACCCCCCCCCCCCTCCCTAGTGTGACGTCACATGTTTTGCAATTTAACATCGAAAAATTATTAAATTAAAACAGCAGTTCCGAAATTAGTTTTATTTCCATTTAAAATAAGTACTTTTTTAAGAAATCAACATAGTATCAAATTTTTGAAATAATAAATAAACTAATGAATATATACACTTATAGGCGATTATCAAATATTATACTTTGCAGAATAATTTAGGACGTGCAGTCTATTAACAATATCTACACAAAACATTAAACATTCTCAAAAAATTAAACTGCAAATACTATATAAGAATTAGTTCAGTTCATAATTTATTGAAAAGATTTATACATACAGTTATACGAATATGTAGAACTTTCTTTAAAGAACATATTTTTATAAAAACCATATCAAATAATAGATTCTAAGGTAAAGATCCCAAATTCCAATTGGCGTATTAGTTTATTTCATACTATTCAATCTATCACGGAGATGACTTGTTATTTCTTTTGGACAGCCCAAAAAAAAAAAACATCTGTTGAATTCTGATCATAAATGGTTACATTGATTTTCAATTCTCATATGCTAAATTAATAGCGAAGGTGTGTCGGTTGGCTCATATAATTTATAAGTTAATTGTATCAACTGTACGCGACCAGAAGTTCGCGTGATATTGCCACTTTTCATTAGATTAAAAGCCAACATAACAATTATTTTACTAGAATTGATTAAACAATTAACATGTATCTTTTTAGTTTCACTGCGTTGTATGTTGCGGACATTATTGTGGGTTATATAAAGGCGCCATTTCATGGTATGATAGCAATCTATTTAATGGTCATTTGAGGTCTTAAATGTGAAAAACTATTTAACTATGAGACATTCTCTTTTTCTCAAAAAGATACGTAACCTCTGAATAATGTAGAGCTTATTGGTGAGTAAAAAAATGTTGTTCAAGAGTACCTAACCAACATCAATGCAATGAACACGTGGAGGCTTTCAAACAGTTCGACAAAAAGCTGCAATCATAATTACCATCCCGCGTATTACCTAACAGAGTACAAATCTTCCAGATAAGCTTACTTTCAAGAAGAAATATAGAGGTCGTGATAAACAGATCGTGCTTAAATCACCAGCTCATTAACGCTGGCGTAACTCAAGAGTCGGTTCTATGTCTACGTTGTTTTAACCTGCATATCAATGACAAGTTGAAAACTAACATACATCGCTATGCAAGGGAAATTAAAAATTGTGTTTTATGCACTAACTAAGAAAATATCCAAAAATATGTTTCGTAAAACAGTGAAAAAATGTTTGAAATTGGAACTTTCTATGACCAAATTATGTAGATAACAATTTAGAACAAATATATGAACACATGCGAATATTATCTCTCTACGTAGTTTTCTTATTAAGCATGCTATGTGCAACAACTTTATTCAGTTCCACACTTCACCCAAAGTTAAGCTATAAACTATAGCTATAATTATAACATTAAGGAGCAAACCGTCACTGTAAACATGTATAGGTTTTCACAAATATTTTAAATAATTTAATTTAAGGAAAAATGGCGATATGTAAGGAAAATATTTGAACCTTCATATTCCATAGCAATTTGTTGTAGGTACTTAATATTTATTGTCATTTTTTAATGAAGGATAAAAACTTTACTTAGCTTCATATCTTTTTAAAAACCTTTCAATTAAACTTGGCATTATATAATAACAAGCTTTCCGCCCGCAGCTTCGCCCGCGTGAAGTTAGGTTATATCGCGTTTCCTAGAGAACCTTTCAAAAGTCTGAGATAAAAACTGTCCTATGTTCTTTCTCAAGGTCAACTCCATCACTGTACCAAATTTCATTAAAATCAGTTCAGTGGTTTAGGCGTGAAAGCGTAACAGACAGACAGAGTTACTTACGCGTTTATAATACATATTAGTAGGGATTATATTATTTAATATAAAATATACAAGGACATGTTATGTACTGAGAGTCATGGTATCTTATTAACATTCACGACGAGTATATTTTGTAATGGCATAATTGAAATACATATATTTAAAAATAAATACGAAAATTTTGAAGGTTAGTTAATTGTTATAAAAACTATAAAACTGAATTATCTACATTTGTGATATTATAACTGACTTTAATGTATACCCTATTTTTCGGTTTAGGTATGAGTAATTAATTCTACTGTGTTGACGAAATTTCGAGAATGATCTAGAAATAAAATATAAATATTTTACGAGACATGAAAAGCTTTTATGAGCCTTATGGGAATATAGGTGAGAATTTGCCCTTTAGAAAAATATACCTGAAGAACCCTCGCGTGGACGAAAAACGAGGTTTTATTTGTTAGCGAGTGCTGAGAAGGTTAAGAATAAAGATCTATTGATGACGGTTGGAAAATGACGTCTTCAGGACACAAACAAGCAAGTTTAAACTCTGCTATATTTATGCACGTCTAAACAGTTCAAATATAATTCGAATCAGGGTGTCGGTAGAAATCAAAGAGTGCGTGTCAAAAGGGGGACGCGTAACGCTTATGATAGATTCAAGGGGCTCCCGAGTTGTGGCAATTCGGTCATCGGGTCAGCTCCACGAGGTCGCACCCTGAAGGCGCGCCCGTAGGATACATTACATCTTACCTGCAATGCGACGTTAAATTGTATCAAATCTCTTCTGATTTGATATCACCCTTTTAATGACTGGTAAATCTCAAACAGTCATTCAATTATACATAGATTCATTTCCAGCTAGAGTTGGTTCGAATACCGCTTTTTTTTCAATAAAAAGACACACATCCCTACCTCGTTAAACTAAAACATTTATTTATTTACTTTTCTGTCAACATTTTTAAAACACGCTACAAAATAAACCCTTTACTTAAACAAAATAAAAATGGAAGAACGTTCTATTAGCATCAAAAAACAAATTTAAGGCTACTTTCTCTTATTTCATTTACTTTAATTCCCTGTTTAATTTTATCTACCTAATTTATTATCAAAATAATTTAGTAGTAGGCGCTCTGTGTGTAGTTCTAACGATATATTACTATATTCTACAAAATTATCAATATCACAATACTAGTGATGTGACAGATATTTCCAGGTCAAAACTCTATACTATTAAATATTCACTAATTGTTTATTATAATTTTATTTCTGGTGCCGGCCGGTTTCGAATGATTACGTCACGATTGCCGCCTTCAAAAAATTACACATTACGAAACACGACGTGAGTCAACAATTCAATGTTTTTAGATAAAAATTGTTCTTCAATAATTAATTTGTATATTATTCAACACAGTCCCAGACTCGTCTTTTAATTTATAATTGCTTCTTTATGTATATCTCAATGTATTTATTTATGTATTATTATTATTGAACGATTTTTTAAACGCCCTACAAAAAATTACAATATCGTATATATAACGCTTTGATATTATTGTTATAGAAAATTTTAACTCTCATTTCGTTTTGATATAAAATTTGATAAGTTAATTCATAAATCATAGGAATAATTAACAAAATATATAAAATGAATATAAATTTGTTATTAAAATTAATAAGGGTTATAGCTGATTGAATTTTATATTCTTATTTATATACATTTACTCGTCAGTGACATAATTTATTGATAATAACAAAATTTCAAGCTTCATAATATAATTTAAATCAACTTACCAAGTAGAAGTGATGCTGGCAGTACAAGGCGCACCAGTAATAGCGATATGTAGTATTTATGCATTGTCTGAAAAGTTTAAATTAAAATCTAAATCAATCCAGAATCTCTATGCAACATTTAATTTAAATAAAGTTTCAAATGATGTAGGTAGAGAAAGACTATCATTACAATATTTATATATTCTTACGTACCACGCTTAAATTACAACTAATCAAACACTATATTAACTACCACTTATACACTGTACTAAATATCATAATTTAAAAGTTTTTGCATGAATAAACTTTCGCGGTTTTCGATCATTTTTACATGATGAAAATATGAAAAACCAAAACACGACCACTTCTTACCGCTGATAAAATGACACTTGTCAATCTCAATTTTCGGTAACTTTGGTTGTAAAGCACAGATACAGCAAACTATTTACATTAAACAAATAAAAATGGTTTTAATGATAAATTACAAACAATATGTTATTTCAAAATGTATAAAATTGGAGTATTAAGCTTAAAATATAATGTCTTTCATACATTAATATACACCCGCTTCTAGCATTTGAATAAGTATTTCAATTCCATAGCTGGCAACATTTTATGAATACCGTTTTAATTTTATTTTTATTTAAGAAAAATATTAGATTTATGAAATAAAATAATAAAAAAACAAAAGAATACATATCGTTACTATATTTCAGATTAAAAGATATAAATACCAAAAATTCTTTAATTGAATCGAAACTTTTTAGTGATGTTGCACTACACTAAATTTATTTTTATTGCGAATTAATGGCGTAGCCAGGTGAGTTTTCTTGTTTATTTCCTATTTCACTATGTTCCATAGTTTTCAATTGTTTTGTCTAAATGTTTTTCCACGAGTAAAGTATTCAATCTTCTCTAAAGTCAAAATTTTTTCACCTAACCGTTTATATTGCAAGAAAATAAACTAATATAACGAGTAATGAACACGTATCGGGTTTGTTCCGAATTTATTCACTAGTATCTTTGTCATCACTTTCACTTTACGCGTTTGCTGTAATAGTGTTTCTAGTGCGAAAGAAATACAGCGCCATGGATGAGTGAGTTGAATATTTTTTCTGATGTTTGCATCCTTTGTTTCATAATTAATATCGACACTCCTTTTACAAATAAGGAGCTGTTATAGACAGTCACGTCATAGTACAATTAATTCCGGAGAATTTGTGCTCCAGGAATGCATTGGCAATGTTTTGATTGAAGTTCTATTCCAGCACCATGTCGACCCTAACGAAAATGACCCGCACGGTTAAGAAACTTGAAGTGCCTAGACCCTTGAAATCAACCACCAGTTCCGCTCATAATCGCAACTCAGTATTGGATGTAAAAATTAATTCTGGTAAGAATCTTATTAGTGCACACTATGAAATCTTTCATAAACATACTAATTAAGTAAATAGTTCTTTCAGTCATTTTCAAACAATTGAATATTCATCACTCAATTAATTAATTTGATTATAATAATTTGAATGTGTTTATCCT
This sequence comes from Danaus chrysippus, assembly GCA_916720795.1. NCBI lineage: Eukaryota > Metazoa > Arthropoda > Insecta > Lepidoptera > Nymphalidae > Danaus > Danaus chrysippus. The sequence goes on along the minus strand of CAKASE010000057.1, from coordinate 2,745,720 downwards.
GTAAGTAGTTTTACTGAACTGAATGAACAATGAGAAATATAATTATATATGCTATAATGCTAATATCATTTCCACTTTATCCTGTTTTCAGTTGATGACCTAATTGTTTTGACGGAAGCCGTGGCTTATCAAATGATGCAAGGAAATTTTGACCGTGCTCTTCAAAGTAATGTTGCCACAATGTACTCTAATCTCAAGCTTTATGGGGCTCAGCTCGAAGCGCTGTATAAGGATTTTCTTGACAGGTTCCTATGATATTATTATTTTACCATATAATCTATCATATCTAGCTATTGTGGTAACTTAACAGTATAATTTAATGTTACAGATATTTTGTTGTTTTCCGTAATGGATCTCAAGATGAACGCCTCGATAAGAAAACTCGTCTCCATTTACTGGAACTAATAGAGTTGCGCGCTAAACACTGGCAGGGTTCAGACTACATGAGTCAGTATTATAGACATCGTGGGACACATGCGGAGGTAATTAGGTTGACAGAATAATTTTTACAATGTCTGGCAAAATTTTGGCATACTCCAACATCATGATTCAATGGAATATACATAGACATGAGCCATTTCTTATATTTATATTAATATTGTGTGTTTAATTAAGTTTCCTGAGATGCATGTATGATAATATTTTATGATGAATAAGTTAGTGAAAAGGACATTGTTAGTGTTATATGATTTTTATTATTATATACTCAGTGTTGTCAATTCAAAATCTCTAAATATATTTAAAAAAGGATTAAGAACCCATATATTAGAAGATTTCACTGATCTTATTTAATCACTACTGTTTATTATTTGTGATTTTAATTGTAGTTGTAGTTTTTAAAATTTCCTCTGTAAGTGAACTCTGTTCTTTTTGGAAATTACCTATATTTATTACTATGTATGGTTGTTAGCCGCTGCTGGTGCCCACTATGGAGGGGTCAGGGTCTGGAGGCGCGGCGTCCCCTACGCTGGCTGCGCCCGCCGAGCCGCCCACACTGCTGGCCCCCGGCGAACTCATCAAACCATCGGGCAAGTTCCCCAAGCCAACCAAGATCCCCGGCAAGAACTACTCCAAGGATGAGGTCGTCATTCGCAATGCTGACTCTGGAAAAGGTATTGTTTTAAATATTGGTTCTATATTTAGTTGGAAAATCTTCATTATATTGAGAACTATGAAATGTATTGTTCTTTTATTTATTGTACTGTTTAGACACAAATTTTTGTAATTGGCAAGTGACAGAGTACAGATTTAATGAACCATTCAAATTTAAGAATACATGATAGTCATCATCATTTCATACAAATAAATAAACATTTGGTTTGCATATTGATGCAATTTTTTCTACTATAAATATAATTCAATTATTTGGTTATTGTAAAGAATTCATTAGACAATTGTATGTGTGTATTATGGTGTTACAGTGATGGGTATCAAGGGCAGGCGTGTGCACATGATTGAGGAGCTAAGTGATACCATTATATCATTTCAGAGAGGTATGAGTTCCAACCCTCGGTTACAGCATGGTGTGGTGGAGTCTTCTCGCAACTGTCGCCTTAGCTCTATTATATGTACATTATATATCAATAATCAAATAAAACAAAGTGGATTCCTTGGGACTGTCGCCTAATAAAGCTTCGCTTCCTATATTAACCCATATTAACCACTACTAATAGAAACATTTATCCTGTTTATATATTAAATATCATGTTATCAATATTCCAGTGAGTCCCGGGGCGAAAGAGCGTCTGGTGCAAATCACTGGGCCGAATGAGGAGAATGTTAAGTGAGTAAAATATAACAAGAGAAGATGTGTTAATAAGGAATGATGTTAGACTTAAGCTTTGCATTTGTGCGAGTGAAAGTAAGTAGTCCAGGATCCATGGCTGTTTTTTGCACTTGATTACTAACAAGCTAATTTTTCGTGAGTAGCTTCGTTTCATTGAGTCGCCCAACTTTTTCCTTTGCGATATTTCTTGATAGTGGTAGCTAACTTAGCTAGTAGAGATAAAATATGTTGACTTGATAATTTATTACTAACTGGATTTATTTATGTTAAATCTTATGATAATTATCTAAATTATTCGAAAAAAAATTGTCCTACAAAATGTATGGTTTGATCGATGAATACCCCTCCTTTCAACATGTATCGATAACGAGATCATCACGAATTATTATTACTAACCAGCTGATTTTTTTTTAATTTACTTAGTTAATATTTATATAATTTACCAGTAACATTGTCCTACAAGTTGCTTGGTTATCCCGGTCCTACGCTTAAAAGTGGTTGATGCCACAAGTGACAAGACCATTTTTCTCATTACTAACTCTAGGACGAAATGCCACATGCTAGATTAGTGTGATTTCTGCCCAAATTAAGCTATGTCCTACAAAAAAACAGGTATGTATCACTTATCCGACAGGAATTGTGATTTTTTCGTTTTTTTTTATTTGTAACATAGGATATAAAGAAAATATTCTTTTTTTAATAAAAATATCTTGAATTTTTAGTTAAGATGAGTCCAAATTTAAAAAAAAATAATAATTAATCTTCATCAGATTCGTCTGATGAATCTTCGCTGCTTACATCGCTGTTATCTTTATTTATTTCATTGTCCTCATTTGTGATATCTGACTCTGTAATAACATGACAAAAGTTAGAAAATTATATAATAATACGTAATAAATCAATAATTAACAATAGTATTAATAGGGTACCTAGTATGTCAGAAGATAGTTCGTCAAAAGATGGACTTTGGAGACCACCAAACCAATAAAATTCATAATTGCCATCTATAATTGTTCATCCAAAAATTTTCTCCAAAAATTTTTCTGTGGGGCACCGCATGTGTGCATTACACCATATATTGCAGATGAATGCAGTTCTTTTAATTTTTTGCAACAATTCTTGTTTTGGTGGTTGCAAACTAGAAGAATCATATCCTTCGATTTTTGTTTTAAAATTTCTTCATTTCATTTTTTTGATTTATACCCGTTTTTCAAATAACTCATACCGCCCTTTGTTGATATCATTTTTTCGTTTTTAAAGGATACATTCTACATACATACTCTTCAATAATTTGAACTAACTTATTCGATGTGTTGGTGCCGTATTTTCCTAGGTAAGAGTTAAATAAAGGCCTCTTAAAAATTAATATATTTTTTAGAATATTAAAAGGTCTCTTTTTCCCTTACGAAAAAATGCAGGATTATAATCATTCCCTGTAAAAATATGGCATATGGCGAGTGAACAAGATAATTGATCTCCAAGCTTGGCAAAAATGTCGTTGATGTTTAAGTACACTTTTTTTTACTTGTGCTTAAATTGATAATGATTTGAATTTCATTTTTTAAATACTTAAAATTTGGTAATATATTAATTTATTTAGCTAGTAAGTAATCATTCGTGATGACCTCGTTATCGATACATGTTGAAAGGAGGGGGACTCTTTGATCAAACCATACATTTTGTAGGACAATTTTTTTTTCGAATAATTTAAATAAATATATAAGATTTAACATAAAAAAATCCTGTTAGTAATAAATTTTGGAGGATTATAAAATCAACATATTTAATCCGTGCTACCTCTGTTACCTACCACAATCGAGAATTATCGCACAGCAAAAAGTTGGGCGTCTCATTGAAATGGAGCTACTCACGAAGATTCGGCTTGAGTGTAATAATTTTTTATCAATTTATCAAATCAGTACTACTACTTTTAAGCGTAGGACCGGGATAACGTACCAAGCAACTTGTAGGACAATGTTACCGGTAAATTACATAAATATTAACTAAGTAAATTAAAGAAAAATCAGCTGGTTAGTAATAATAATTTGCGATGATCTCGTTATCGATACATGTTGAAAGGAGGGGTATTCATTGATCAAACCATACATTTTGTAGGACAATTTTTTTTCGAATAATTTAGATAATTATCATAAGATTTAACATAAATAAATCCAATTAGTAATAAATTTTGGAAAATTATCAAGTCAACATATTTTATCTCTACTAGCTAAGTTAGCTACCACTATCAAGAAATATCGCAAAGGAAAAAGTTGGGCGACTCAATGAAACGAAGCTACTCACGGAAAATTAGCTTGTTAGTAATCAAGTGCAAAAAACAGCCATGTATCCTGGACTAAAAAGTAGAGTTAGACAAAAATCTTTTAGAATTCAATTTTATTATATTTAAATAGATACATGACATAAGTGCGAGAGTTATTCTAGATTAATAATAAAATAAGCAAAACATGTAAAATGCTAAATGGAAATATTATGAAAAAAAAATTAGTAATATAAATTTTGAAAAAAAACAATACAAAATTGTCTTCACTTGACATTCCGTTTTCAACATTTGAAGTTGCTACCAGTACAAAGGGTGAAGTGCGGAAGGTGCGGGGTGGAGTAAAAGTAGAATAAACAGGTTAAAAACTAGAAAAGAACGTAGCATTCAAAAATTTGACATCACACCTACACTATCCGTGTACATTCACACACATGCAAAGCTCAGCTTAAATAAACGCACTATAATATATCTGTTGTTGTAATTTCAGTCATGCAAAGCACCTGATAGGCGACACCATCCGTCGCAACGCGTCTCCTGTCCGGCTCGAGGGTACTCTGGAAAATAGAGCTCCTTCCCGCGCTTCTATAGACTCTAACGGATCAGACGACGCGCGACCCAGGGAGGTAGGATAAATGGACATTATGTAACATACATCATGAGACGTTCGAGTAGGGTTTACAAGACAAGATTTGTGGATTGCAAGTCAAACAGGAGGAATGTAACCCACATCTGCCTTAAATATTTGTGTATCGAAATACTACTGCATAATACCTTTTGGAGCGCCTTAATGAAGCTGTCAACTGATTACAAACTTCACATCGCCTTACAGCATCAAGTATATGAATTTTATTTATTTATCCATTCATTTCAAGCAACAAGCAGAGTGAAAAAGTTATAACTACAGTTAGACAAATTGTGAATTTGCCCATACATATCAATCATCATGTTTTTCCAGAAGTCCCCTCACAATGGCAACAGAACTCTACTCCATAGCTTCTCAACGAATGACGCGGCTTTGGGAGAATACAAATATACCGTCACGTTTGGTCAACATTCCATCAAAATCACCGGGAACAATCTGGATCTGGTCAAGGTATGCCAATATTAAAAATGAAATTGACAAAGCAAAATAGGCTTTAAATTTTAGTATTAAAAGTATAAAGTTAATTATTAGTTTAAAAAGCTATTTGATGATGATTCCAGACGGCAAAGCTGGTGTTGGACGAGTGGTGTTCAACATTAAAAATGAAATTGACAAAGGAAAATAGGCTTTAAATTTTAGAATTAAAAGTAGAAAGTTAATTATTAGTTTAAAAAGCTATTTGATGATGATTCCAGACGGCAAAGCTGGTGTTGGACGAGTATTTCGAGAGTGCGGGTGCGTTGGAGGCGATGGGGCTCGGGTCGGGGGACTTCTTCACTCTGTCCCAGAGACCGGCCGCCGCGCTGCTGCTGAGAGATGACGCGGCGCTCAACGGGGCCGACGATGACGTGTTCGATACGGACCCAAGGACCGAAGAAGCCACTGGTTTGTATCGAGACTTACAAGTTATATACAGGGTGACTGGTGAATTACTATCGATATTTGAGGACGTGGTAGTTGACGATCATATATGACAAAATAAAAATTAATATAACATAAATATTAATAAACTTCTAAGTAAAGTTAACCAAAAGTTATGTAATTAATTACGCATCGTGTGAACACCCTACAGATTAGGTATACACACACACTCACACATACGCAGCGGGGGCGTGGTTTTGTATCAGCACGCCGCCGTACGCGTCCACACTAGGAACACTTGGAACGTGTCAACACTTTATTTATTTATACGGAAATTTTGTCAAAAATTAAGTACCTATTTTTTTTACATAATTCGAATGAGAATCATGTACCGAGTATGCTCCTTAAATATTGATAGTAATTCACCAGTCACCCTGTATATGTTACCGGAAAATAACAAGACTCGTAAGTTGATCAATTTTCTAGGTAGTTGATCAACTGTCGGAAAATAATGAACGGCAGTTGAAATGTACTATTTAAAGCATTGAATTTTAGGTAATTGGTCGACTTACGGTACCTAGCCGTAATTTAATAATTAACTAATTGCTACAAGTAAAATCATCCACAAATGAGCCAATCGTTGGCCAGTGTACTATTTGACGTACACTATTATCCGTCACTTAATAAACAACCTAACCTAACCAATCAACGTACACCTTGCCTTTGTGGGATAATTTAACGGCAAGACGCCGTAAATTAATCAACTTACTAAAATACATGCGTTAAATAGTACATTATAACTGCCATTCATTATTTTCCGACAGTTCATCAACTACCTAGAAAATTTATCAACTTACGAGTCTTGTTATTTTCCGGTGACGTATAAATACATATATAAAGCTGAGAATACAAAGCTCCCACAAAGGAGGTGTTATTACGGATTTTCATATTATTAATGATTGTTATCACTGAATAAATTACGGTAATAAAAAGAAATGTGCATGACAGGGTTGGACATTTGTCTTAGAGTCTAACACCTAGAATCGTTTTATGCATTTTTTTTAATAAAAAAGATTAGATTAGTATTAAACAAAATTATAATGAAGACTGACTTGGCATGTACTATTTAGTATGAATTTATTAAAAGTATGAATTATATATAGCCATTATTAGTTGAGTGTACGATTTTATATAACATTACAGCATTTATTATTTCCCATGTGTAGTTATATAATGTATTGTATTTATATTTAAATATAGTACTACAAATCATATATATTTTCTAAGTTAACATGAACGTTCGGCCTTTATTGACTATTCAACTCCATTCATCGGGATGTGTTCTTTAATGTGGGTGTGAGTTAGTGTTGATTGTGTTGGAGCAAGTTGTGTATGAACCGTTTGTGCAGTGGACGAGAGCGAGGCCGTGCCACGTCGCCCGCGTTTCTCGCGCGCCACCTCTACAGACAAGGGCGCAGGTGAGATATGTGTACACATATAGGTACAGCCAATCGCACAAACATAAACACCTTGTAGTCGATTACTGTGGTACACGCACAAAAAGATACAAATTGATATACTGGCACACTCAAAACACATGCAATTAGATACACTGGTACACTCACAGACGTTAAGATACACTGGCACACTCATAAACACATACACTTAGATACACTCTGTCTTTACACATAAAATTACATTTTTGTCCATTACATAAAGTACTATGTGATATGTGTTATAACTCATTAATTATGAGATTCACGGACCTACTTATATATCTATTGTCGTTTCTCAGTTATATGTACATATTATGTTATGTGTATTTTTCTATCTTGAGCATCACGTATCTTTATTCATATCGTTTAGAAACATGGAATGCTAAAGTCAGTCAGGATATACGACAAGACATGACAGTTTTTGGTACACTGTACCCGTTTTATACTAATCACTAACATAAATAGGAATATAGATAAATAATTATTTAAATAGTCTTAAACTGCACGTGTGGACGTTACAGAGTTGAATATATAATGTATGTTTGTCAGGAGGGGGCGCTCGGCAGACGTACTCGTACGAGACGCTGGTGCAGTACGCGGACTCGCCGCTCAGCAAGCTGCCGCCGGCCGGGCTGGCCGCCTTCCCGCCCGAGCTGGCGCGCAAGGTAACGCTGTCGGGCCCGCGCCGCGCGCCGCCTCCCGCGCCGCAGCCCGCGCCCTGCCGCCTCTGGCCGCCGCTGCACCACCCCAACTACTTGGCGGCTCTCCTCTGCCGCAACTTCTACTAGCCCCTCCTCCCTCCCTCCCCTCTCCTCCCACACTCCACTCCTCATACCGGTAGTCGCTGCTCGCAGCTGAGCTTCAGCGGGGGACTACATTCCGCTTTTGCACCTTAACGCTTTTCATACATGCATAAATAGTCACATCAACCGGATTGCGATCTACGATGTATTTTTCAGTTTTTTCTCGTATTTCTTGAAGAAATAATTGAGTTAAATAACGTTCGTGTCATAGTATATCGCAGTCCGGTCCGCTTGTTGCACGAGCTTGCTCACCAGTGGGATGATAGAGGTTAGTTTCATTGGAGTCGGCGGAACAATCGCGACTTTAGACGGTGACAAATTTTAGTGAAATTTTTGCTAAAACAAAGCTTTCCAAAATTGAGCGAGACCAGTTGAGTAGTTCATTAGGTTTAACGCTAAGCGCAAATTATCTTGTAAGTGCACTTTAGGAACTTTAAATGATCTCAGTAGTGTAAGTTGTACGTTAATGATAAGTCCGAGGCCGCCCGAGCCCGCGGCTCCACTCGCCGCCTCTTTATATACACGAGATGTTTTTTACGAGTAGTTATTGTAGTATATATTATCTGTTGATTGTTGAACGTTTTTATTGTATTTTGAATGTGTTTACTAAAATGACGAAATTTTCAATGTTCATGCTGCTCGGACAGAATGGATATTCAAGAGGGGTCCGTTACAGGTAGACGCGGCGCCATAACGCTTTGTTGATGGGAATCTTTTCATGTTTTTTTTTTTGTTTTGCGTTCATTCAATGTTCGTGTTTTGATTGTTTATTAAATTATCAGTGTTGTTTCTCATTGTCATTTTCTGATTATTATCAAATATAAAAATGTTTAAAAAATGTAAACTGTCTTTGCTTGCACTTCTCGCTTCTATCCTATTAATACATCAACCGCTTTCTAATAACTACCACACTAACACCATCATTACGCTCGCTTTAATATTCAATGTTAATAATATCATCGACGGTTGTGGGTAACATCAGACTACTGAATGCTGTATTTTAATTTTAATTCCTTAGGACTTACTTGACTGTTATAATAAGAGAAGTAATTAAATAATGATTTCAGATTATTCATTTGGAGAAGATTTTGTCATTTAATAACGTTTATACGTTGCTTAGTAACGAGTCATTTTAATGTAATTTTCTCAATTAGTATCTACGTAGTCGTGAAATAAAATGTGTTTTCTGTTGCTATAAGTTTATCGTCTCCTCGCAGCATGTGAGTGTGTTGTGTGATGAATGAGAACAGGAGCGCTCTAACAGCGTGATTGGTATCGACAGACTTGCCTGGAGTTCGACAGCGTCAGCTACTTGAAGAAGGTGCGCGCGGCGGCCGGCGTCACATTAACGCTGGACGCGCCCGACTCGCCCGAGCCCGAGTGACCCGCGAACACCCACACGCACCCGCACGACACCCACACACACCCACAACACCCACACCATGAACCAATCATTCTGTTACACTCACTTTGCACGTCAAAACTTAAATAAATTTAGCTCCTGTACCCGGCAGCTTCGTATTGTTTATCTTGAGCCATGTCCACGGCGCGTGTTTTAGATCTTATATATTAGTCGCTTAGAGCCGTCCGTCTCTATTGACCTTGTTTGCTTGTATTTTAATTTAACTAATTTATCGAACTCATTAACTACTAAAAGTATTATCTCACCAAAACTATTTATTTATTTATCTCGGTAGACGGTTACAGAGTCGTTTTTACTTCGAATATCTTGTTACTTCTTGAAATTTCGTGAATCTTAATGAGGATTGTGATATAATATCTCCTTAAAGACATGTTCGTTAGTCCGTCGTTACGTTTTGATCTCTATATATCGCTTGTTAGATGCAATTCTTTGAAACAATAAAATGCTTATAAACAAAGGAACAAATGAGTGCAATTCTCCGGATCCGAAGTGCCTTGAGTTAGATGTAGGTATTATCTGGAGACGTGACCAGCGACAGTCGTCACTGAGTGATTCCATTTACTTTAAGAAGAATGCATGCATTTCTTTGTGTGTTTGTTAATTCATAATCGATTTGTATCTAGTGTCTAGTCCTGAAGGTAGGTGTCGATTCTCACTATTTCTTAAGCTTTTGATTATGTTCGAGGAAGCCTGCCTCGTCAGATTTATATATTAAATCCAAAGCGTTTAAAAATATTATGTATTCGTTATTTCGATGGTATTAAATTTTAAAAGCTGTGTCTTAAACCAAATAAATTATGATTATTGTTATTTAAAATTGAATATTTAATATATTTTATTAATTTTAAATCGGGCTTTCTCGTGTGACCTTGAATAAAGTATCTGATGTAAAATTTATAACAGAAAATATATTCCTACGATATATACATTACATAAGACTGTTATAAAGCTCAGTGTTACATTATGCAGATCGCTTTCTATCTACTTTGGTAGTTTTATTTGTTGTTTTAAACCATCTTCGTAATAAACTTGGTAGTGTTCACTATATTGAAGAGACAGTCATATATTTATGATATAAAGAGTTTATAAAGTCAGATTGATCAAAGATATATTTACACGAATTATCACGTTACATATATATTTACACATTAGAGTTGGTGCTCATTGTGAGTTTAATAATATTTTATTTTATGTTAACAAATTTTGTTTTTTTTTTTTCGTCCAAATTACAGAAGGCTATATTGTTAAAATTTATGATATACTAAATTTCCTAATAAACTAGTGTTTTATTTTTTACCGCCTTTCCCCTACACAACAGATTACTGTATATTTTGAAATTTGGTAGCTCTTGAGGCTCTTGAACTAATCTTCGAGATGCAGTTCTGATTTGTTTTACAATGTTAAAATCTTACAAAAAGGCTGAAGACAGTATATTTTTATAGTTTTTCAAATACAGGTTGATACTCGAATGTTGCCATTTCAAAATTACAAAGGTCCAGTATTATAATTAATTCTGAGGATTACAATTATTAGTACAACACAGAGAACGCCACCTGTAGCACTAAATTGAAATGAGAACTTCGTGAGTAGATATAATAAATATATTTACAAAACAATAAATAGCTTGTCCGCTATACAACAACAATTTAAATGAATATACATACATATATTTAGATTACTTTCAACATTATTTTACCTTAGATCCATTCATCTTTTCTGGACTATGAATACTTTTAGAATGCAACCATATATTCAACATCGCTAAATGCACCTAATTTTTTGTTCTTTCTGATCTCATTTACAATTGTCAGAGGAAGAACATGGGTACGTCACTTTGTCTTACAATAACTATAACAAAAACGCTATAATAGATACCTCTGAAGCAGTACATATGCTAAAACATTAGCGTCAAGTAAATGCAGATTCATAATTTATATAAATACATTATTGCACAGATTATAAAATATTCAAATGACATTTTATGTCCTTAATATATTGAATAATCATGTGGAATGTACTACTTGATTTATAAAAAATATTAAATATATAGATCTTTAAGCCTGTGAGGTTCTAGGTGGCACAATAGAGGTATTCTATTTAGCTCGATGTAGTGATATCCTATGTAACGAGTTTATATTCTCTCTGCTAGTTTGTCAGTAATGTTAGCGGCTCGTGTGCGCGCGTGCTGCATTATATCTTCGGCGAGGTCTTCAACCGTCGTGTATCTGGATTTTTCGAAGCTGAATATGTCTGTTATGAAACCAATTATCTCCGCTTGGAAGGTTTCACAGACGTCCTTCAACCTTTCCCGTGGTCCGAGGAAACCCCACACAAGTACAGGGAGGAGATGCTCCGATATAGAATAGAAGTGAGCCATGAACCCGTCAGGGTACTGGAGGTAACGCCTCTTAGCTTTGATGACGGACCACACGGCTGTTGTTAACGCCTGGAATACGTACACAGATACTTAGAAATCTACAGTATAAGGTTTTCTGCATTGCTTTGATGTAAATTGGATATGAGTGAAGGTACGCCCCAAAAGTGAATTTTAAACGACAGTATAACAAGGTCATCATTTAGAATAAAGAGGCGACTTTGTAAACTTAATTTAGTACTTTTATGTGAGTGTTAATTTTTTTTAATTTAGATCTCAAGTTAAGCAATAAGGTATCAATGTCTTATAACTCCTATAATACAATTTCAAAATAAAATCATTTAGGTACATTATATACTATTTCATAATTCTATCTTCCTCTATTATAACTTTTGTTCTAATATTATAGTACAAGGTGTTCCATACAATGATGCTTGAATATATGAAATGAATGAAACAGCAGCCATTAGCGACTTAGGTGAAACTAACTCAAATACAATGTAACACTAGACCGGAAGAGCAGCACGAGTGCATTAGTCAATCGTGAGACCATTATAGTGCGTTTGATTTAAGTTGAGCTTTGCATTTGTGTGAGTGCACACGGATAGTGTAGGTATGATGTTAAATTGTTGAATGCCTTGTTCTTTTCTAGGTTTTAACCGGTTTATATTACTTTTACTCCGCCCCGCACCTTCCGCAGTTCACTCTTTGTACGGGTAGCAACGTCGAGAATTTGTATAGTTTATTCAAAAATTTTATTTATTAATTAATTTTTTTCAATACTATTTATACTCATATTTTTATCTGCTTTTTTACAAGTTTTGCTTATTTTATTTTATGTTATGTATCTATTTAAAATATAATAAAATGGAATTCTAAAAGTTTTTTTGTCTAACTCTACTTTTACTTTCACACACACAAATGCTAAGCTCAGGTTAAGTCTAACGGACTATACGTTTAAGCAGTAGACCATAAGACAAGAAATATAGTTAATTGTTAGAACTAGTATAATCCAAACAATGTAAATAGTCTCAGTTATCTAAATATCTCACTAGGGGAGCCACTGTCTATGTCGAAAATATCACTCTGACTATACTCTCTCTTATGTCAACTGTTTGAACTATGTTTTTTTTGTTTCGATTTGACTAAAGCTGTTAGCGCTAATGGCTTTCACAGCGTCACCGAGAGGGGTGGGACCCTGATGGGACCGACACGATTTAATTCGAGCCCGAAGGGCCTGACCAAGAGTCAAACTGTGTGTTATCGTGATAATAAATCTCAATACTAACGCTCTCTTTAAACCCGTCCGAGAGCCACCTGTTCCTGACCACGGCCAGCACGGATGCGGGCGGCGCGGCGAGGTCCTCGAAGGCGTCCAGTAGGATGTAGTCGAGCACCACGTCGTAGAACGACAACACGCGCACACCCTTGGCGCTCAGCTCCGCCTCCAACACCGGCCAGTTGGACGCCTGCGACGACCACGACACCAGCTCCTCGTACGACACTAGGAACTCCTTGGGCTCCTGAAATAATGAAATATAATGAGAAGCTTTATTCATCGCTTAGATCCATAGTGACACGATCATGTTAAAATTGAGTTAAAATTCGGACGGCACAGAAATACTTGTATCCAAAAACCACCAATGGCTTATTTATATAATAATAATGTTTATTTATCTCAAACACATTACAATTGTACGTATAGACATTAACATAATCTGATCACAATGCATACAGGTAAAAGGTATTTGGGTAAATAAAATCTACTCTCCCTGAGCTAGGTATAAACATGTATTTCAGGCAAATATTACAAACGACTGCATCTAAATTGCACAGCTAAGTTTACGTCAGTCGTACCAAGCCCGAAACTCGTGGAAATTTTGACACTTTCATACAGCAGCCTGTCCCTTATCTATACTAATATTATAAAGCTGAAGAGTTTGTTTGTTTGTTTGTTTGAAAGCGCTAATCTCCGAAACTACTGGTTCGAATTGAATAATTCTTTTTGTGTTGGATAGTCCAGTTATCGAGGAAAGCTGTGGGCTATATAACATCACGCTACGACCAATAGGAGCAAAGATATAGTGGTAAATGTGTAAAAAACGGGAGAAATTATTTCATCTTTGAAGCCTTCCGTTGCGTGCGCCGTGAAAACAGTTCAAGATACACAAAAAATAAGTATTAAAGAATAATAGCTCTTTTAATGATCTAAAAAACAGTCCACCACAGTATATGTCTATCTTTTAAGATTAACTCACAAAAACCGTTTTTATGGTACCTAATTTGGTCGAAATAATTTGTTTAAGTTGTATCAACATAATAATATTAATCTTTATTCAAATAAATATGTTGTTGGTTAAGAGTACTGCATTGTGAATAAAAAAAACATAGGTTTTGTCCTGAAAATGCTACGGGAACTCGACCATTCCGAAAACTCCACAAGAACGGGAACTATGTGGGAAGAATCTGCCGGAAGTCACTATTCCACGCAGACGAAGTCGCGGCAAAAGCTAGTAGGACATAATAACATGTGGTTGGTTGTTGACATCACCTTATCAGCATACAGCAGCAGGTCAGTGAGGACCTGTCGCCCAGCGTCTACCAGCCAGGCGCGTCCCGCCACGCCGCCCGCCCCGCCCAGCGCGACGTCCAGCGCGGACCGGACGCAGTGTAGCTTACACAGGAACTCCGCCTCCGACCCGCATTGCAACACCTCCGCACGAACCGTCCTTCAACAACAAACAAATAACTTCATTAATTGGAACAATATTCTGTTCGCCCAATAGTCCAGTCATTTAAGCTTAAATTAGGTAAGAATCTCGGAATTCGAGATACCCAGCTGTAAGTCTGTAAATAGTTGTATATTGACACCCTAAAAGTTGTCTCAAAACCTACATATGGTAGGGTGTAAGCAACTATTAAATTTCAGGGTCAAAGTTCACAAAAATCGGTTTTTTGCTCTTTTTTTGGAAATATCTCATTTTCTATGGGTTTTTTGCTATTTGTATTTATTATCAATATTGTAGAATACTAAATTCTCTACAAATTTTGTTTCAAAAAATTTTTTATACGGTGTACCGTTTTCGAGATAGAGGGCGGAGAGCGCGCATCAACATTTCAACCGTGTATATTATCAAGTTCAAACTTGGTTAGGACATGATTTGGAACCCCAGGTATGGGGTTGGGCAATGCGAAATGATTTTCTGGAGCCTATCATGACAATTTTACCATCTGCTCCAGAAAATTTGCTAAATACAATTTTCTGCAACTGCAAAAGTGGTTGTGGTTCGCGATGCGGATGCAGGAAAGCGGGCTTGCAATGCTCTTTAGCTTGTGGCCAATGTAATGGGCAAGCTTGTCTCAATGCTCAACCATATCAGAGCGACATTAACGAAGATGGAACCTTTGATCCCGAAATCATGGAAGAACTTGAGACAAATGTCGTTGAAGACGTAGGTTTTGAGACAACTTTTAGGGTGTCAAAATACAACTATTTACAGACTTACAGCTGGGTATCTCGAATTCCGAGGTGAACTTACTATGTATAATGACTGGACTACAACAGAAATTCAAAGATATACATTTTCCAGTTTTTAAGTCATCAATATTTAATATCAAAGGTATGTGAATCACGAGTAGTAAACTTTCTTTATGTAATGTGACGAACAGAGACAACACGTTTGAAAGAAAAAGCCTGATTACATCAATCAATCACAATAGGAAAGAGAAAACGATATATGAGAGAAAGAGATGGCGAATGTAATGCGGGAGAGGGGAGTGTCACGTGGTATGAGTCACCTGCAAGGAATGCCATGTTCCAACTGTTTAACGGCCGCTTGGTACAGTTCCAGCTTCTCAATCTCTGGGAATGATTCAGCCAAGTCGTCGAACTCACGCAAGTCCGCTACCTGGAACGAGAGAGATAACCACTTACACTAAGATATTCATTCCTTGATGGTGCTGAAAATATTCAAATGCCAAATAGAATGTTATGAACTTTTTACTAATTAGTGACTAAGACCCAGTTTCACCAAACAATGTTAAATAAGTAACATCGTGTTAAGGCGTTTGATGCTCTTTTAGATGTATTGAGCGTCCCACCACGCACAAATGTCCGTTTAAATGTCTTAACCAGCCACTAATATTAATTCCTGCTCTGGAGCTCCGTCTAATGGCTAACAGAATGTTAATGGCATTGTCAAAACTCACTTGTCCTATCACAGCCCTGATTTCTTGTAACCATAGCAACGTCATCTGTTTTGTTAGTGTCGACTATTTCCTTGTTATAATTAATAAAATGAATTAAAATTTCAGCTAGTATGATGATTTTGCCTCCAGCTTTTCTATGACATTGCAAATTAAGTTTTCTTTTTATTTCTTATAATTTGAACACAATTTATGTCTATATTTATAACACAATGTATTGACAACACGATTTTGACAAGTAACACCTAGTAAATTGAAAAGAAAGCTTTTTGTGCGCTAAATGTATGCAACTAACGATATATAAAATTTGGTCGCATTAGCTTACTAGTGACGTATCGAGGGATATATACGATCAAAGTATAAAGTGGTACATCGTGGCAAACGTGCCGTGTTAAACGCTATAGTTTCCACTTGGTTGTCTTATAACAAGAACGAATAAATTGGTAGTCGGTTATTTGACATGACGTTTAATAATGCGTTGTTAATTTGTCATCGTGGGACGTAAATATTTTAACAGACATTTATAATTTTGAAGGTTGGTTAGTAAATGCTGTGATTAGACTAAACAAACATTGATTGGTGAAACTCGGTCGTAATATGTTAGAAATACCGCTGTAATATTTAATTTGTTATTATTGTGTCGTGGGTAAAATTTATAACCACCTTCAATTACTTTTTACTTGTCGATTAATAAAAGATCGATATTCAATATTTAATGAGTTATACTGACCTGATCTTCAGCGGAGGCGAATGATTCAGCGCTAGAGTGATGTTCCTTGCGTGTTTCTGATGTGTGTGAGGATAGTAACCTGGTGCGTCGCCCTGAACCCTCCACCCCGCCGCCGCTCTCCGAACGAAACAGCACCGACCGCTGATCGAGGAACAGCAGCTCACAGCGCTCCTTGACAATCATAGTTCAATTTATACTGGTTGATAAGAACCTATTATTTAACATATGTATATATATGAATTCGATTTTTTTTAAATTTCAAATAACAAAAGACGTAATGAAACGAGAATATATCAAACGTCTGACAGTCGTTTTCAATTTACACCAACTTACTTTGAGACACTAAATTAATTTTTAATACGTCTCGTATTCAGGGGAGGTTAGATTAATTTTTCCCACTTCTTATACATTTCAATGATTGGACATATAAATATCTTACTTGTAGCATATACGCGTTCTGCAATAAATCCTGTATCTCCCTACAGAACTCTGCCTCCTCGGGCGAGGTTAGCGCCAGGGCTCCGGTCACCCCACCACGAGCCCCCATCGAGAACGCAGCCAACGCGTCCTCCCAATAATTTATACTGGTTTCTAACGCCTCCATTCCTATGACAATATAAATATTCGCAGTTAATAGGATTCTATTATTAGTAAAACTCTCCTTTTCGAGGGGGAGACAGGTTTTAGTAAGTCATTTTTAGTCTATAATATTATTAACATAAAAATAATGCTTAGATTTTTTTTCCAAAGATTGATGAATAGCTAAAATCAGAACTTTTGCAACATTAAGTTTGATAGTGAAATACCTTAGCCTGCCTTATAATAAAATTGAAACTTAAAATATTTTTGTATTTAAAATTTACAGGGTAATAAAACAAAATTAAGATGTATATTAAAATGATTTTCTGTTATTTTTTAATATATATATATATTTTTACAAATTACTCTAAAAATAAATAATTCCTACAGTACATTGTACACTATAAATACAATTTAAAGAAAACATAATCAATTAAATTAAAAATCTCTAACCTCACTGCATTAAAAATAATTTCAAATTATTATGAATGGACACTTGTTTCTTATAGCTATTTAAAATATAATTACAATAATTTTATTTATAACTATGTACAAAAAAGTTATTTAAATCCACTATCATAATTAATTATATATGTAAAGTACTTTTTTCACAGGACATGAATTTAAAATTTTATGTAAGTGAGCACTTAATTATGATAAAATATATAATAGATAATGTGTTTTACTATTGTCACACCGATTTATAAAAATCATTGTACTAAAAATTTATATACTAGAAATGACACATTATTTAAATAATTATTAACATTTGTTTTGTTATTATGACTAAAAAAAATTCTATTTCACTCCCAGTTCACAAAATTAATTATGAAGACACAATATATATAGAATAGCAATAAAGTTAATATTTACAGAAATATCACATCTTTCATTGATGATGTCTCATTATGATCGGACTGTGAATGCTTCATTGAATGCTGTAAAACATTCTTCTGTGAACCGTTCAGATCCTGTAATGTCCCAGCGATGGCCGTCAAAGCATCTGCTATCCTATCTTCTATAATACTCTGTCTCTCCTCCTGTAATCTCATTGAATTTGCTATTGATTCTAATGCATTTGCCATTCGTTCCTCCGCTGCAATTCTCCTGTCTTCCAATTCTAACGCCCATTTTGGTGGTGGAGTGCCAGATCTTGATAAAGTATCTGAAGAAAACATTCAAAATAAACTTAATAGTCATGAACATTGAAATATGAAATTTCTTTGTTAAAAATAATCCCTATGTTACCTGTAATTGATTTTCTTTTTATCGATTGGGATATATCTTGAAAGATTGGTTCGGAACTGTCCATTGCATGCTCTGATTCAGAATCATCTGCCAGGAAATTCTCCAATTTATTTGATGAAGATATTGTTGCACTGACACTGCCTTTTCCATTGAGATCAAGTACACGCACTTCTAGATCATTCAGTGGTACAAATCTATGGGAACCACTTGTATTTTTTGTTTGAAATCTTCTAGCATTTGCTGCTTTTTTTCTGCACCTATGCCTCCATTCAAACCAATACTGCATAACAGAAAATTATTTTAATAAATTATAAATATACAAAATATAACATTTAAGATACCAGAGTATAAATAATCATATTATTATTTTTCATTTGCATTACCTTTTTCCATCCGTCAGGAGCTTTCTTGGCACCTCCTTCAATACTATTCAGAGTCTTAGCTAACTTAATCCAGTTTTCTTTAATAGTTTGATGTGATATCGGAGAGCTAGGAGGAATACCTTTGGACATTTCTTTATTTTCCTCTAAAAAATCTATCATGATTTCTAACTGTCTTCTTACAATTTTCCTAGGAGGAGCCATCTATATGAATAACAAAAACATTAATTTGTTTTTATTACAATAATCATTTAATATTTACATCGGAATGTTTTTTTTATAAAATAAAATCTTTCATCAAATCACCTTATACACCGGTTATAATAAATCAGAATTTTAAATGTTTAAATAGAAAACGTAAGTTTAATTCATTACAGGACAAAAAAATAATTAACTTACCTTTGATGAAAATCCTATAAAACCAAACAGTACAGTTGTAATCAAAACAAATATCCCGCGGTTTTTTGACACAAGCAATTTCTTTCATTTACGATTACAACTTGTAAAAGTATATGTAATGGCGATCAAGTCATGCATAATATGACAGTTCATACCGAATTCAATATGAATGTGTCGACTTCGTAATTGGCGTCGACGTTATTTATAGGTAGTGCCATCTATCACAGCTTGAGTGAAAGATATTACTTTCACAATACTAGATGTCGTTACTAGTAGGGGCAAAGATCTGAAGCGCCATCTATCAGTGAATAGCTGTATTACTTCATAAGCTGTAAAGATAATATAATTTTTCTTAAAAAATATGGATCCTTTGAAATGAATATGCTTCACTTATCCTAAGTTATGTAACCAGTAAATTAATATCACTCTTGAATTGCAGCCTGAAACCGAATACTCTTAGACAATATTTTTTATGTTACTTCTAGTGGGAACGTTCATGATAAATCATAATTTTGTTTTAATAAAACTAACAAATTTGATTTATGAATAATCATAATTAGATTATGAATAAATGCGGCTACTGTCCACATGTTACTTTAAAAGCGGAAGGCGAGGCAGTCGACCGAGTGTCAGCTTACTGCTACCCTTAATTAATTCCGTTACCCCGAATTTCTAACCACTGCCACGGTTTTCTCACGAAACGCTACGTAACAATATATTCCTTAAACCGGAAATTTACCGAAACATTTAACGGAAATTAAATTAGAATTATAATCTTTTAACATATAAAAATAATATATTTAATTACTTTATAAAGGAGGCCGCACCTCATTTAGGAATGATTTGCGTAAAAAATTATTGCTATAATCAAGTGAAACTAAATTGCTCGTTCTTCCGATGATTAAATTTCTTTATTTATAATTCTAACAATATAATATTCAGGATAAACGTTCATGTATATTTATGATCTATCAAAGGCTTTTAAATAGAATGATTAGTTCTTGAGGTATATGCAATTTACACGTAAACCGCATTGCTTGAAGCGATGGATTCTATAGTTGACAGCATAGTACTAGTGTATGTCACTCGTCACTCGCGTTATAGCGGTCCGGGTCTTGGCTGTCAAAGTTAATGTCTAAAGCCGACACTCGCCGGCCGACGCGCGGTGCACGCCAGTCTAGTCGACACACCGCTCAGAAGCGGTAGTCTACGCACGCTTAAAAAAATATCATCCACACTGGATCAACTGTACTCTGGGATTAATCGTAATTGTTAACAGTGTTTCATTCCACGTATATTGGTGTATGTGATTATATAGGTGGAAAATTATTGTGACCTTAAAACGCGTCATTATCCCGCGCTTATTGACTCTGGTCTTACGGACAACAGGTAAGAACAAAAACAATATCCATAACAGTAATCCGACACCGAAAATCAATGGGATTTATGTAAGTCTAATCTTCTTATAAATGAGAATATCGCACCTGAGTGAACAGAGAATATTTTGGTAACACGGAATCTTAAATATTTTGCTAAACAAGCGTCTTTCGATACTTATCGATGGATTAGGCTGAGATGTTTTATGTAAGACGTACGTTACTTTACTGTTTTGTTATAAGGAAACTGTCATACTGTTATAATGAATATAATTATAAAAACACAAGGATCTCCTAACACGTTTCTTTTAAACCGGTTCATGCACGCTGCTCTGCTGCCAAGACTTATGCAATGGACAAACCCTATCAGCGACCCGCCTATGAGCTCATCCGTTCTTCAAGATATCTGATAGCTACATTTATTTAAAGTTACCGTTAACACTAAATCGGTTACATATATCAACTACTACTGAGTAGATAGATATTAACACCAATGTAAGGAATTACTCCATACATATAATTTTTCAATACATGATAAGTATAAGTCTTATTTAAAATCAGTAAACCTAGATTATAATAGCATTATTTATTCTTAAAATTATATAATGTTAATACATCCGCATCGATAGATGATTGTGCTGAAATACAAACATCTGCCAGTGAAAAAAAATTTTAGGACCTACCATTGTTAGGGACAGCTGCGCCCCATCCACGTGCTTGAATGAATTATTTGAGATAATTCACACATCGAACGAATAATAAATCATAGTGAATATACAATGACATTCCGCAACTCTTGGATACGTTCAAAAATTTAAATGAATCATCCATTGGCATTAAATTTATCGTCGATTTCCGCTAAAATTCTAAGAAATTATTCTTGACTATTTAATGATTAATTTAAGACAATGATTTTATTTGTCATCACATCAACCAGTACATTCAATCTACATAGCTATGTTACATCATTACAGAAACTTAAGTTTGATTTAGAAAAGGTTGGAGTTGTAGACGTAAGGCGACGACGTATCGATTTACAGACGAACTTTGCTCACGTAGAGTAAGTGAATCTCTTGTACAAATAATACACAGATTGGAATACACTAGAATCCGAAAAAAGTATAAAAATCAATGTCTTGTATAGTGACAACAAGTTTATGTGAATACGCCTTAACTTTAATAAGAACTGTCCACAAACTTTGCAATTATCTGCCGATGGAAACTAATCAAATTGCCATTGACCGGTTCTACGCTGTTTGTAAAATCAATTTGTTCCTTCATCAATTATTAACTATTGTTTTACTGAAGCTTATCTTAGTATAATTCGATCTTAAACGTTGTTAGTCTCATTTTAAATTAGATCAATTCTGTAATTCTTTTACTTGGAGGGTTTCTGTCACGAATCCGTTTCCGCGAAGAGAACGACGTTCTCGACTAGAAAATTGTGCCAATTTTCAGGGTGCGCCCTCTGACAAATATAATTAACTGTTATCCGAACGCAATCACAATGTATTTAATCTGATTATTTTTTAAAGAAATCTTTTAAATTTACCATATTTTTATATAAAAAATTGGTATTATTTGTAATAAATAGCTTATATCGTATGTTGTTAGATAAATCTTTAGCATTCCAGGCATAAAGAATGTTAATTAACTAGATTATTAAATGTAATTACTAAATACACATATATTTTTTACGATAAACATCGACGTGGACAATATTGCGAAAACATTTAGGATAAAATGTTTGGTCTTGCAATTTTTATGAAACGAGGTCGTATCCCTTGGGCCCGAACAAATTGAGGAAAGCTTTTCATAATTTGCCTTTTTATATGTCCACTGTGTTAGTGTTTTTATGTTATACATGGAAAATGTAAAGCATGAGGCTAGTTGGAGCTAAACGCCGTTGTTTGGTCCTAGTTTCATATGGTGACGTAATACACAAGGTCACTGTGGTAATGAAGGGTCCAGGGTCTGCTTCGTATGAACGGTATCGAGACCCTTTTCTATTCCGTGTATTCGTATGCAGGCCGCGCGGTGCGGGCGTACTCGATCAATACGCGCGCGACGAGTTCTCACTACCACCGCCGGCCTCAAATATACACCGAACACAATTACGATCATCTCATACAATATTATTATTAATTAATTAAATTAGTTTCGAAACATTTATTAAATATAAAAATATATAATTGCTTATTTTTTCACATAAACTTGTCAGTTTCATCTATTTATTCACAATGTTCAAAGCTTAACGCAATTAATAGGTTTATACGAAATGATGTCATCGTTTTCGTCAACTGTGACGAGAAAAAATATGTACAAGCAAAGCAGCCATTCAACAAGAATCATATTATAGGCCAGTGACCGCGTGGCCCTGATCTTGGTGAAAAGATTGACGAACATTCCTACAAAGCTTCATACAATCATTATTATAACTATAACTTATTTAACAACTCCGAATTATTAACTATTTTCTTTGTTATTATTTGTATAGTAATTTACAAAAAAAAATATCATAAATTATTAAAATTTTGCGACAAATGTTAGCTAGTTTGTTATGTAAATAATTAAAGACGCTTATCTTCTGTTACGTAGAGGATGCTTTGTAACAGATTTGTATTAATATTGATGAAGCTGTCATTAAAGCCGCTCTGGATACAAGCAGAGGGTATTCCCATGTTAGGAGGGGAGAAATCTAACTGTTGACTAATAGCTTAATACACCTCCAATGGCGATCAGAAAAGGGGAGAACTAGTACGGCTATCTGCAAAAACTAACTACAAAATTATACATAACTAGCTGACTCGTCAAACATTGTTTTGCCATATAAAAAATAGGGGTTGGTGTAAAAAAGTAAAAAAATGTTTTGTATGCATTGTTTTAATGCTACATTATAATAATTAAAAACAAAAATTTCGTGCGAAAATAAAAATAAATATGCCCACAAAATTTTATCAAAGTCGGTCCAGCCGTTTCGGAGGAGTTCTCTGTCTAACACCGCGACACGAGAATTTTATATATAAGATAATGTATTAATGGAAATTGGTTAAGGAAACTCAAAAGCCATTATGATATTTAAAATCCGAAGTGAGTTTTATTCCTAGTTCAACCGGAGAAGTAAGTTTATTTAAGTAAAATGATACCACAACATTCAAAAATTTATCTCGTATATAGCGTTGCTTGAATCGTTTTTATAGGAATAATAATAAATTTAATTCCTCCAAAACAAATTATATGTAACACAATAGTACTCGGGTGCGTGGGTACCTGGATGTCTTTATGTTTTTCTGTTTGAGCGGCCATTGCTCCCCATACACGACCCTTGGCCCACAATCATCAGAGAGAGGGGAGCGTACAGCTGCTCTTTTCTTTTGAGACACGAAATTTTTATAACGCTCGGATCTACCTGGTTTGCTAAACAGTATTGATTTGTATCAACATTCCTCAGTCGAGATTAAAATATAAATAATTTATTTCAATCGAACGATTTAGCACAAACACAAATTCCAACAGACGTGTAAGTAGAACATCTAAAATTCTTTTTTGTATTGATTCGTATAATGCAAAGATTTCAACAAGATATCTTATTTGTAGGGAAGCGAATTATGTTTAATAGGCACTCATTTCCAGTGCCATTGTTATAACAGAGCAAAATTCTTTTCTATATTTTCTCTCAGTTCTCTTCAGCTGAAGTGAGGAGAGTTCACGGCCGCGGAAACAATCGATTGGCGTATTATAAGTTTGATTAGACAATGAAGTATTTCTATTATGTTTTCCTGTTCACCTTGTGGAATTATTTTAAGCATTATTTCTTACAAATGTCATTAACAATAAATCAGCTCGTAGGTCCAGATGTTACTATAAATTAAACTCCTTGTTATATCTAATGCCGTTTGTAAGAGGATGTGTTATTAAGTTGTCTGTTGTGAACATAACTAAAAATTAATTGCTCTCGTAAACCAACGCGGTCAATGTGAGGAAATTAAATAAACACGCGAGGACGCTTCTTGGTGTTATCTTTACATTTGAATTTAAAACATTGTTTTAGATAATAATCAGGTTGAAAGAAGATTCATATCATATAAACGGTTTTTTTATTATATAATCCTGTTTGTTCAAAAGGGTTGTTCGATGAAGTACAATTTGTGTTAAATTACTACTATTAAGTAGCATGCGGTTTTGGCAGGTGTTTGAGTCTATATAAAAAGCGTCGCTATCACAGTAGTATCGAAGGGGCCCCTCCCCCAACCGGCGCGTGCGCATCCACGTGTTCACGACCACTCAAGCATTTAACTAAACTAATAGTTATTGCCATTATCATGTTAAATTGATGTTAACCATATCAGTTATGTTATTTGTTGTAAACTTCGAATTTATTTAAGATATTTGATATCCGGATCGAATTGACCAGTGATGTAATGATTATATTTTATGACCTAATAATCAGGCAACAATGTTACAAAAGAGCCCTCATCATGGTCAGCAGTTAGAGCTATAATTTAATATCCGCCCAAATATCCTACTTCCTACTAAATAACACGTTACAATCTACAGATAACAGATTTGAAAAGCCGTTAACTGTTGTTAGTTTATTGGAAACAATTCATTGGAAACAAGAGCGGTGCAATTAAGTGAAAGCCTACCTTTGGCGATATTTGGTTACAGCTATGCAATGCACTCGAGCGAAGATTATAGTGCCATATACGAGAGTTGTCTAGCCTCATGTAAAAGGCATTGAGCGGACCTAGAAATATAGTTTCTTCGGCTTCCGTTCCAAATAAAATGTTGCTCGTTCGTTTGTCCCTGCGTGATAAATTGTGACAGTAAAATTGATGGCTGAATGGACATTTCGTGACACTTTTACAAGTACATATATAAAGAAACTCTAAACTGTATGATTAAGTTAACATAAGTATGTCATATATACAGTAGATTTTATGTTTATACAAAGCTAGCCTGCCCAAGGCCGTACCATTTCCCGAAGGTTGCCATCAAGGCCTCGTCTGCGCTGTATGGAGTAACCTTCAGATTTCCCTCTTTGTCTTTTGTTCCACTCGATAAAACAGGTTGTGTATTTTTATCCCGCTTAGACTCTAACGAGCTTTCTATTTTGTATCCCACTGGCTGTAATATTTTTAGAATATCATTGTTATGAACATTCCGCGGTATTCTTTTTATATTTATTGTTCATTATTATTTCTACATAAGGCAAAATCAATAGATGTGATTGAATTAAATGCCTTATTGTTATTAATTGATTATTCATAGAACAATTCCTAGGTATCATGTGTAAGGTATGCAGCGGGTAATAAGTGGTGAGCATGATGTTATTTTAATGATACAATTACAACAGATACATCTATAATGAACTATAAAAATTCCGGAAGCCATTGCAATTCACGGTGTTACACTTCCTGTGGGTCATAGAAGGTCCCTTTTGCGGTCACCCCGATTATTAACGGTTGTTGGACACTATGAAAATAATTATAATAATTACAATTAATTGCTTATTTACACTCAAATGTGAAATTAACTATAATACTTATCGTATGGTGTTTTATATAATTAATTTAGTACACCAGACCGATTAGCTCCGGTACTATTTTACAACAATAACCTGAACCGTTTTATAGCTTCGGCCGGGTCGCGGTATTAAATAGCGTTATTAGTCAAACAATGGCGTAACAAGAAACAGAAAACAAACAAATCGAGAACCTTCCATTCGGTATACACAAAGGAATATTACAAGTGGAGTATTGAAGCAGACAATGCGGTAACGGGACCAACTGCTAATTGTGAACCGAGCTAAGCTCTTCCGGTACCCGTCGAGCCATAACATTCGTCTCCAGAGACAATATTACACACACTTCTGTACTACCAACAAACAAACTACTCATCATAATTTACATATAAACATCGCTATAAAAACTCTACACTCAAATAAATTAGAACAGAATATACGTCTCTTCGTGCAAAATGCGCAAGGATTTTCCAGTAAAAGTTTTTTTAAAGCGGTATTAGCTTTCATAGCGCGGGCTAAAGTTTGTTAACCAAACTAGGCTGTGTCTGTGCAGCCGACAAACGACCGCTTTGTGTACAAAAGCACGATTCTCTTCTAGATTTTATATCATTCAGCTAACGGTGTCCCATTTGGAATAAGCTCCATCTAGATAATGGAATTATTAAATATGGCGATGCACATTCTTTTTCTGATGTCTATTACATTTAAATACGACAGTAATAAATCATAGTGAGATGATCAATCTTATTATAAATTATTTTATTATTCGTATACTAAATCAGATAAATCTGGTTTGTATAAAATTATTCATATAATACTAATGATATGTTTTTTACTTATCTCATGATTAATTAGCACCATTACATATTAGAGTGAAGTTGAGCGAAACGGTTATAAAGTATGAAATGTGTTCAAGAATGTTGGACATTGTTGTTAAGCACATTTGATCTAAGCAATGTAATTACAACAAAAGCCAATAAATAGTGATTCTTAAAGTCCGTATCGACGTGGATGTACTACCAACACGACTTAATGTGTGTAATGCAATGTATTTTCTAGTCACGATTTATTAACATAGCACGTACTGTTTTATGTCTGTCGGCGGTAATCGTTACGATGGTATTACTTATTCAACAATTATAATAAATTAATATATTTTGCATTACAGCCCTCAGATGTTACTTACGAAAGAACTATAAATAAGTCACATATAAAATTTAGGACCGTACGGGAGGAATAGCAGAAATGGTTTCGCATGTTCACGTTAAGTAACATAGGCTTGTAAAGAGTATTAAAGTGTATATTAATATTAATATAATTCAAAGGACTAAAATAATACTCGAGATGCTAAGTTGCGGGTAACATCTCCATGCGACGTGTTGGGTTTAACAAGCTCTTGACTTGCGCTACCGAGAGCATACGCGCTTGAGCAAAGTGCACTTTAGTTCCAGCAGACGGCGCAAACATTATGTGCCGGCGAGCCTCAGGTGTATCAAAAGTTTACTGTAATAAGGAATGAAAGTTTTCTCAAGAAAAATCTTGCCCTTCTTAGGCACGTTTTGTATGTCTCCGCTACGTATGTTAAGTTTCCATTTGAAATTTGCAAGTTTTTTCTCATAATATTGAACAAAAACCGTTATACTGAACAGCATTTCTAGATCTCCATATTGAGTTAAATTGATTATTTCTTTTACAATTTATTATATATTTGTTAAGAAGCTATATGTTTTTTGGAATAATTTTATTTTCACAATCAATTTTCTTGTTTAGTAGTACCCTTTATTATTTAGCGAGAGGTGTAACTATTTATTTATGGAATCATTGATCGTAAAGCGTTCCACTTGAAGTTCAAAAGGCCGAATGCAGCCCACGTCAGACGTAATAAACTTTGATCTTTATTATTATTGCTATCATATTTATATAAATAAAACGATACGTTTTCATCTCGTGTTCCTGATATCTTCATATTGGATGTAAGAAAATATCATTTTTGTATTGGATTACAGGCGATATGATTTAGGGTTATCATGTGACAGATGCAAGAGTGTGACTGCCGTTAGGTCATGCTCTGTTGGTCAAATAGTACCTAATAATATATGGAATCATTCATTTTTCAAACAACCTTATAATTTTCTGTGAGATTATTATTTTGGCATATCGTAAAGTTACTGAGTCATCAAAATAATTAGATTTGAAGGGAATTATAATAAAAAATTGGTTCGTGTTGACTGGTGTTACGCAAGGAACGAATAACAAGGAGTTTTTCCCCGACCTTGTGGAGCCACCATTAACGCGTCATTCTCTTAATAATTACCACAAAAAATATTTATAAACTACACAATTATAATATTATTTGTATATGAACGCATATCTTGATAGCGGAAGCTGGTAATCGTATTAAGAGTTTTAGAGTTTTTGCCCATTAGATAGTAGATTCCAGTTTTTTATGTCTTGTTTCTCTAAATTACTACCTTTCCGTTGTCTTCATGTCCACACAGATCTCATAGCTACTTCAATTTTGTTAAAGAAACATTCTTATATGTATGATATAGTTAGTTATTTTAGTGGTATTAAAATTGTTAATGAAACGTTTAAAAAATATTGTGCAGACATATATCCATTCACTCATACTTCTGCACAAATTTTTCTACATTAAAGGGGTGTTTTTGCATTTTATGCCATACCCAATCAATATTTCACCCCGAGGTTTCAACGGGACGTGAAGCTCTAATTTCACTCTATTGTTATTCCACTTAAACGAACTCGTATATGAGAGCATTGTTCTTAAATCAATTTACGTCTGATTGTTGTATTGACGAAATGCGTTCTCATATATGAATCAAGCTCAACGTATAATGTGCTTGCACTTGAAATGTTACTTATATTTATGTAAGCGCCAGTTTTACGGTGAGCTTGCAGAATGTATTGAGAATTGAAGATGCGGTAGTGACCGTTGAGTCATCACAACAGAGTTCATCGACCCACCCTCACGACTTGGGGCCGTTATCGTCAAATTACTTATACATTTTTTTGCATCCACTACCGAAATAGGTACAAATTCTCGTTATAATAGCATTCGTGACTTATTTATTTGTATGAAAAAGTATTTTTCATATTGCTAACGGAATCGCTATGTGCATTTCTTTAGTCATCCCAGACGATAACCCGTATGACGTCACCGTATCCAGTGTCGGAACCCGTATCTATATTGCACTCTGGCTGAATCACGAAACCTTAATACATATTTCCATATCGATTAAATATTGTTACTTCATTGAAGCTACTATTTATTAAGTGACGTAAGCGAATATACTACAATGGTCCGTAGTAAAGTTCAAACTATAAAAGCTGTGGGTGGATTATACAATCTAAGATATCTTTTGATGGATTTACAGTTATAAAGCTATTATTCCAACACTATTTATAGAATATTTCGTAAATGGTTTTATAAGTATGTTTATAATTTACCGTGTTTATTATCAAGATATAGGCGAGGCGTTGAATGGTCATAATGGATGGTTGTTTTCTATTGTTTAATATTATGAAACACGTCTAATAGAACTTTAAATATAGTAGTTTAAAAAATACCTACCTTTATGAGTTATTGGAGGAAATATTTTTATATTTACTAGAATTTTATTGAATGTGGACAGAGAAACTATAGTTATAATTGTATTATAGTTACTAGCTGAGCCGGCAAACGCTGTTTTACCATATCAATTATTATTATTTATGGTGCATTTGTAGTCTAGTTTGTAAATAGACATGGAGCATTTTTAATTCTTTTATTATTTATTCATCTCAATTATACAGGGTGACTGGTGAATTACTATCAATATTTAAGGAGAATACTCGGTACATGATTCTCATTCGAATTATGTAGAAAAAAAAGGTACTTAATTTTTGACAAAATTTCCGTATAAATAAATAAAGTGTTGACACGTTCCAAGTGTTCCAAGTGTGGACGCGTACGGCGGCGTGCTGATACAACACAACGCCGCCGCACTCGTATGTGTGAGTGTGGGTGTATACCTAATCTGTAGGGTGTTAACACGATGCGTAATTAATTACATAACTTTTGGTTAACTTTACTTAGAAGTTTATTAATATTTCTGTTATATTAATTTTTATTTTGTCATATATGATCGTCACAAATCACGTCCTCAAATATCGATAGTAATTCACCAGTCACCCTGTATATATTAATCACGTGTTACTGAATCCCTTACTCCTATATCGTGAATGTTATTTTTTGTTAGCTCATCTTTAACTGACACAAACAAACTGGACGGCTTACTTACTCGACAGCATACCACGTATAATCGTGCGAGTGAAAAACATGGTACTTTCAAATCTCTGGAAATTAGAGCTCTTATAAGTAATAAACTAATAACTAAAAAATGTCCAAAAACATTCACAAAAGAGACGACAAATTGGTTTTAATTAGCTTTTTCTCTGAAATAAATGTTAAAGTGATAATTGACCAGTAATCGATCGGAGTGAAAAATGATTTATTACTAAAATGTCTTTATAAATTTAAAAATAGGATAGAAGTGTGGAAATTTTAGGTAGTATGTATTTTCTAAGATTCTTTATAAATATTAAGACAAATATAAATTGTCTAAGAAATAAATGTAAGAGGTGGACGGCCCTTATCACTCAGCGTTATAATAATTGATAGTAGGCGATTATCATATTTACTGAATATGCAAATAAATTTTCATAATAATCGGTCAAACCGTTTCGAAAGAGTATGGTAAATAAAATAGTGACACGAGAATTTTATAAAATATATTTTCCTATTATTAAGATTACGGTAAAAGTTTGTTTAAAGCGTTAAATTTACGGATCAAATGTGATGTTTATTAGGGCAGTCTATTTTGGCGAAGTTAGGTGACGGTAATTGCGGAGTTAAGAGGGGTTTGCGTACCGTGTTTGGGACCTCCCGCAGCGGTCCTAATCTATTATAGAACAGACGACAGTTTGATGTAATTAAAATTATTTTTCATTACTTGATTCGCATATGTTAGACTATTATGAAATATATATACTTTGACTTTAACAAACAAAACGATTATACGTTGTAGTCCATGTATGACTATAACTTTAATTTATATTGCAACTTAAACCATCACGCTGATAGTATGTATTCTATTCTATGTATTATGTTGCTCGTAGGAAGTAACTCGCATTTCCATCCCAGACATTCCGATACCCCCACAATAAATACGTAATGTATCGGCCAACGATTACTAGGGGATGTTTTCAGGTATGACGTCAGCAAGTCAGTTTTGCTCTTGACATAAATTTCAGTATGGAGGGGAATTAAATATACATTACGACGGAATTTATTACGTAGTCAATAGATTTCATAGATTGCTGTAGTCTTATTGATATGAATAAGTATTGGAATGATATATACATACGTATACAATGTATATAGTCTAGTCAATAATTGGATTTTAAGTGCATCCAATGAAAAATACCCTTCGCTTTAATATAGCCCTTAAAAGGGTGCTCTGTATAACATGATTTTCTAATTGAATTTGAACTGAGAATCAACTAATGAGCAATTGAACCCCTGGGCTGTTTAAGGTACCGCGAAGGGCTCTGAGATTCTGAATAAATAAAATTCAATTAAAAATACACTAGCACGCCCTCTCAACTATAAAATGGTGTTGCAAGTAATTGTTTCTACGATAGGGGAGTCATACACTATAGTAAAAAATAATTACAGAATACGTGTAAACATGAATAAAAAAGAATTACTATTTCAATATTTTAATCTTTGTCTTGTGATAAGAATATTTCAAACCCAAAAGTTCTTAAAATTTCTAAAGTTACAAATCTATGTGAATAATTTGATGTGTTGAATTTTAAAGTAGACAATTGAAATAATATTTAGATTACGTGAAATATTTTGCTTAACTAATACAGTTTCTATAACCAATGAGACCACAAGCGGGGAGTTTCCATGGAAACAGAGGAAACTGCGTCGTTTAGATCGACCGATTCGATTGGCCAAATATGTAACAGAATTTCATCATAATATCTATATATCCGATGGCATATTAATGTTTTATGTTACTATTAAAATTACGTAAATACTTAAAGCATAGCTCAAGCTAAATTTTCAGTAGAGTCTTTTTTAATTTTAACCATATCTCAAACATTGACGTAGGCTTGATAAAAGTCATCATGTTTTTGAAGACCCAAAATCATTGACCCGTAATAATAACTCTATAGCGGGACAAAGGACTGGAGATTATGGCGCGCATTCGGGGATTTGGGGGGCGGCGTCGGTTTTGTTCCAAGTTATCTTGTTTCAGATGACGTACGTTATGGTTAGAAGGGTAGCAACGTTTAGGATTCCCGGGGAAAATTACAGTACGAAATAGCTCTGTGCCGAATTTGTGTTGCTAAAACAGAGGGTAGCTTCACAAACAATGTGGTTCTTGGCTATTTGACCCCCGTCTGAATGCGGTGTTGATCCGATTCCCCTATTGGAAATCCCTTCATGTTCGATTTCGTGGTTAACTAAGCAATTCTGACGGACAGTCATGCACACTTTATACTTTTCACTGCACTTATTGGATGTTTTTACTATGATCAGTGACTCGTTTCCCAATACGTTTCAGCATGACTGTAATACACAGTGCTGATATTAAAAGTAACAAAAAATTAAGCTATTTATATTCGTTCAATCGAGATATTAAGTATAACTTTATCAGCAGATATGCGATATTTCCAATTAGTGTATTAGTTGATATGGAACTTCCTTAAACGAATTAACTCTTAAGAACGTGTAACATAACGAGCGACCTAAATAAAATAACCCAATTGAATGTCCGATGGAATTTTATTCCACGAAGTTATATTTCGTAACATTTTTTTCGTTAATTAGCGTCTTGTGTTATGTTAAAGTTGACTCGTATACAATGTTGATATCTGGTTTCTAAGTGTTCTTTGTAACACACATAAAGGTCCAGTCCCCGTGGCGAAGGCCGAACCAACACCGCATAACGACTGCATTATCACATTAGTTGCAACGAATATTCTTACAAAATAATAAGACAAATATTAAATCAAAATTACATAACACAAAAGTTTCAATATTTTGCGTTAATGTAATTAAATATTATGAATATTTTAACGATGAAACCAAAGTCGGTAATAATTCCATTAGTTCGGTTAACCGCAATAAGCAGCGTTTATATAATAAAGGGAGCTATCGTCTTACGTAGGATATGACAGATGAAAATAAAATGAATTAATTGAAGTAAAAAGAAAGCTTCGCTTAATTAAGGATGTTTCTGTGGAGTTTAAAATAGACCAGGATGCATTGTGACTAATAGTCGTAATTGAACCAACGTCTATTGAACAAAGTGAATGTTAGTTAATATGTGAATTGTTTTAGATAATAATGAAATTTATGAAGCTATAAATCCGATACAATTCAGACTAATCAAGCGGACCATAGCAAATATAGAGAAAAAAATACGTTTCAATGGGATTCTTCCAAGATGTCGTCATCGTTCTAAATATAGATACTTTTACAACTGGATCCAGAGCGTGCACGAACTGTTGTCCTGTTAAGGTTTGATTATAACTATATATTGTATATCATTCGAAGTATTACTTTTTATATTATCATCTTTACAAGTATAAAGACATATCTTTGTCACGATCTCCTATTATGTCGTCTAGAATAGGTTCTAATGTTGATATATCAATTTGCCCGCAGATGTGATCGGCCAATTACGTCTAGAGTCAAATTTTCAAGGTGATAGTGTCGGAAAAATTTAGTATGTAATAAATAGTGTCGTATAAGTGGGCCAGTATGCCGTCACTATGACAGTATCATAAGTGCCACTATTATCGACAATCAGACGCGACCTTGCAGCTCGTTGTCACAAATAGTGGGGAGCAGATTGTCATCCTCATCCGCCTTACATGCATTTTTATTATGTAATACTGTGTCTTTTTAACCTTTGCAATTCTTTAACAGCGCAATTTATAAAATCTATTGAATCAACTTCAGTGATAATCTACCGTTACAAATACTTCTGCTACTTGCTAAGTACCGGGTGCTACTTGATCTGCGACAATCTGTGAGTTAGTAACCGTTATACGCGGAGAGAATTTAGCGTTCACAGTAATTGTTGTGCGTCTCTCGCTATATTAGTTTGATATGTCGATGCGTAGTAATCAGAGTCAAATGAGTATTTACAACCTGAAAGCTTAGACTGCGAACTACAATAGTTACGAGCGTAAAAGTGGGTTTAGGAAAATTTCCATATAATAGTTGCTTGATTTATGGAATCAGCTAACATTGTAGAGCAAATCCATTTATAGAATCCAGTAACAAAAACCATTAACCCTTTGTACTGCGGTTTATTCAAATGACTTTAGGGAACGCAATATTTGTTTTCAGTCTCGCTTCCGAAGCGGAAGCGCATTTAAACGCATGCTATTTTATCGCAAATCTGCTGACACGGACACGCATCATGGTTTTTTTGTATCATATATAATGCGAGTGTTAATGTACAATGAAGTCTCGCTACAATGAGTTCAGAAATACAAGACTTTCTATGAGCAAGTTTGATGGAGGTGACGCTTCCATTAAGGTAATGGATCGGACATTGACGTCGCTATTAAGGACACGTGGAATATGCCCTCATAACTGGAGTATGGCGGCTCTAGAACTAGTAATTAAAACTATAACCTAGTAATATAGTTACAGATAAATGCCATTAGCTGGAATATACAAAGCACTTAGTTTCATCATAGGATACACAAGACAAAGACAAAGAGATCTTTGATTTGGGCAAATAAAGTGAAGAGATGACAAGTAATCAAGTATTGATTATATGTATGGTTTGTATAATATGATCATTTTATTCTCACCGAGTCGGTCTAGAAAATACAATCACTATATTGTCGCCACAAACCGCATGCTATTGTTTTGTGACATTTGTTATAATGTGGTTAAGACCGCTGATCGTTTTGTATTATAAATTACTATGTCGGTCACATTTTATTTATAAAAAACGTAGGATGTACGTAAACGAGGTAATCGTGGTCAGTGTAAACAGTCAGAAGCATTAGCCACGTAATACACGTTAGTATTTTCAACGCTTTCTGTTGCCGATAAGGTTTATTCATAAATAGAGAATAGATGAAAAACTATTACGAAATTTAACTACTAGACCATAAAGCACTGCACTCTGATACAATTCCCACGCCACACACTCCTTCACGAGTCAGTGCGTACACGCTTCGGAACATACCAGGAGGACTTATCTAAGCACCAAGTTTATAGCCCCACGTCGGAGACACAAAAAAAATCACTTTTCTTTAAAAAGGCTTTACTTTGAAGTCAATATTTACTTTATTTACTTTACAATTCCAGTTAAACCAATAGCGAAAATTTAAAACGGAAATATGAAGTTCATAATACGGTTGAACAGAACACAGCTACCGTAGATACGTTCGTGCGATTGCGAACAATAATAAAGGGAATGATTTACCGATGGCCAGTGGCGCCGGGGAGAGCAATTTACACTGCCGCAAAAACCAACCAGCATATTGGCTCGGCGTATTGTCGAACCGCGAACACCGTTGTTATCGTAGCTGTGTACAAAACTAGCGGAACATTGTACTCTACTTATGACACAGTTCTTTTTAGTTTTATCATTCACATTTTACAGTAACTTTAATTCTAGAACTTGTCATAAAAACTTTATGATTACCATTCACTTTATACCCAGTGTAGTCTAGTGTAATACTCGCATACCTAGTGTAGATAAGTACGCACAAAATGAGCACAGACTCATTTTGTCCCGACTGCTTAAGTGAGTAATTGTATAGCGAAGTGTGTCAGAGACAAATTAAGCCCGTTTCATTAGTCGTTGAGATGAAATGGAATTCGATAAAGTGATCATTAACGCTATAATAGCTCGATGCTCGTTGATCATCATTCGTCTGATTAATTCGGGTATTATACAAAATTTTTGGTACTAATTACACTTCTAATTAAATTTTATTTGTTATGCGATCTTCCAGATATATATCAGATAGTCACGGGTGAGAATATTCAACAATTACTTTTACCGTTCCACAGTTAATGCATCAAAATAACATGGTACGTGATAGATAGGACAGGAAAGGGAATTTAATTAGTTAGATGCAGCACCCTTGCAGAATAGCATGAGGCAATAGTCACTAATGGAATAAAGGCAAGAGGTAAAAGCTTATCGCTGTTCGTTCAACGTGAAAGAAACGAAGATAAGTTATACTATGTAGGTATAACTTGCAGAGGCATTGCAAATTGATGACTTGTAAGGCTTTGCTGATTCTTTAATAAATTTACTTACCACATTAAAATACTTTTCGTTTTATTATAAAGCGAATTTTGAAATAGAATTATTTATTCAAAATAAGGGATTAAAGTAATAAATTAAAAATACCACCGCCTTGTGCACTTGATTAGCATAAATACGACATTAATCCGTATTATTGAATACTGATGTGTAAATAATAGGATTATAATAAGTTCCAAGCGGAATTAGAAGATTAATTCTTTTACAGATGAATTTTAATATAAAAATGTTTTACATTCAATAGTACGATACCTTTACGGCTCTTAAAGAGTAATTAGTTGGAGCAGTTTTGTTATCCTGCACTTTACGAACGGCTGTAGCACCCTTTGTGTAATGAACGTCGACAGTTGAGTTTTTTTAGGCGCGTGAGGGGAAAATTGAGGAAAATTATAATAAAAACTCAATTGAATAAAAAAAACACAATGCAATAGTCTAGACGGTGTTTAATTTGAATTCCATAAATCGTTGTTTAGATGAACTGGAAAATGTTATTTTATTATGTTAAAATACATGAATAAATAGAGATATAACT
Source organism: Danaus chrysippus (assembly GCA_916720795.1). NCBI lineage: Eukaryota > Metazoa > Arthropoda > Insecta > Lepidoptera > Nymphalidae > Danaus > Danaus chrysippus. The sequence goes on along the minus strand of CAKASE010000057.1, from coordinate 2,708,697 downwards.
GTTGCCAAAGCTACTACATGTTGTATAATAAATGATCTTCCATATAACAATGCCTCTGCAGTCAGTGTATTAAAGTGTCAAGGCGTAACATAAATCACGGGTAGAGAAATTCTTTCAACATCACTGCTGGAATACACACGACATCTTTCAAAGACTCCAATCACCGTTAAACTTAGGATTTCAAAGGTCAAACCATCAGACAAATTAAAAATATAATTGCTTGATATTTATAACTCGTTATTAAATCGGTTGCATATTTTATATTTATTACTACACTAAAAACAGCCTTCATGTAATTCATTAAGGATGACATTGAAAAGTAAAGCCGCAAGTAATAAAATTATATATTCATAGACCTACCTCGCACTGACGTAACTACAAATATACCATGTAAAATATTAGCAGTAACCTGTTAAAATAAATAAGTCGCTTCTCGTACAAATCTATTGTAATATTCAAACCAAAAAAACTTAAAATATTGAGATAAAAAAAATTAATACTAAAGTTTAATGAGTCATTTATAAAATTTGGTTAAAAACTATATGTAAGTAATACATAGAGTATATAACCGTCTTGGTACATCAAGCAATTGTTGTAACGAGTGAGGACGTCTCAAACAAGAGATTTCCTTGTTTTATTGGAAGCGGCGTTTCCCCTCGTCCCATCGACTGTTACATCGTACCTACATTGTTTTGAAATAGACTCCCACACATTTTTTCACTATTTTTAATCGACTTCAAAAAATATATATTATACCATTCACTAATTTAATTTAACACGATTTGATAACCTGTTTTTTCATTCAATAAATTTCATTGCCAAATTATAGGCGTAGCGATTTAATAATTTATGAAGAGATTAGACAAAAATAAATTCTATTAGTGTTGTAGAGTGGGTTATATATTAAAATTGTGAGTAAATTTTTATTATATTTTAAGGCAACCGGGTTTATATACATCTTTCTAATATAAAAACTATCTTTGAATCTTAATAAATATTATAACTTAACTAATATCCTCAAATAACGGATAATATCCACTCGCTGCAACATTATATTCAATAACAAGATAACCTTTAACTTTGACGTAATTTTTTTTCATGTTCGCGACCCAAAAACAAAAATTTATAAATGTACATTTCGTTTCCGTATCTTCAATATATTTAGAAGATTTAAAACAAATTTATTAATATACTACGGTAATATAAAAAAAAAAATCAGCAATTTTGACGTAATAAAAGCTATTTCACATCTTGTTAAGTTATAAAAATTGTTACAAATCAATAGTTTTATAACTTGAAAACGATATAAGTGCCATAAAAATATAATCCTATTAGTCATTGCTACAATAACCATTGTAATGGCCCGCTTCTTTACGACACTGTTATCGGTAAACGAAAACCTAATACGTCACTGTGCTAAGTACAAGTTAACATTGTTGTATTCCATACGAATGTTTGCTAGTTTCTTATTATATAAAATGACTAGCTTTCCGCCCGCAGCTTCACCCGCGTGGAGTTCGGTTATATCGCGTTTCCAAGAGAACCTTTCAATAACTATCCTATGTTCTTTCTAAAGGTCAACTCCATCTCTGTACCAAATTTGATTAAAATCAGTTCTGTGGTTTAGGCGTGAAAGCGTAACAGACAGACATACAGAGTTACTTTCGCATTTATAATATTAGTAGGGATTTATGAATGAAAACTCTTAACGTTACGTATGTAGTATGAGTGAAACTAAGGGTAATCACATCTCAATCGAACAAAGAATAGGATTTATGTCAAATAAATTGGACCATGACAAACCAGAGTTAGACAAATTTGATTTAATTTAATATGATCGTGTTAAGTGTGATTTATAACGATTAATAACTACTGATTTACAATAATAGAGTTTATTAAGATAAGGGTTATGTAGGAGATAGTGAAAATATTGAATATGAGAAATAATTTACGCTTATTTGAACGTACTTAATAAAATAAGAACATGTAATGTTCAAAAATGAATAATACGCGTAAATAGTATTAACATTTAAGTAGGATTAAATCAAATCATTGGAATTTTAATACGTCAATCACGATTACTATAATCTTTGCAACTATTAGTTAGAAATATTTAATTAATTATTAAATCAATAGAGTGAATTAAAGTGTAATAAAAACTATTGGTCCTATTTTTTAAACGAATAAAACTGTTCCATATTTCTTTTCTTATCTGATAAAATGCAAGAAACAAAGGCACAGTAAATACAAAACGAACATTCTAGAAGTATATAGTCCGGACAATTCTATTAACTTTAACAATATATCACCAAAGCAAATCTCCCTCTTGATTTACTCGATTCAGCCGTTGGGGGAGATAGGACAAAAAAAACAGTGAAAAGTTGTTTAAACATTCCAACTATAATTATTCTGCGTATGTTTTGTAAACAAAACACTTATAACCTAACAATGAATAAGATCTTATACTAAAATTTAACCCTATTATATGTAGCTGCATTAAATAGTATTTGAGTCATGCAAGCGGCGCCTCAGTGACGACTATGACAGTACAATTCAAAAGATAATGTTGTGTATAAATAACTTTAAGTGCATAGAATATAATATATCAGTTTATGAGAGTATGCATATTTTTTTCTCTAATGAGATGAATTGGTCAAAACTGATATTGGAACGAATTCAATATATGGGCTGTATATAAAAAAAATCTGCACAAAAAAATTAAGGTTATTTATAAAATAAATTGATCATTTTAATTTGATCATATTAGTTGTCACTTTGATAGGAATTGGGTCGATATTATAATTTTATTAGTCTCTAAAACAATGACTTTAGAAGTTCCATCAGGAGTAAACGAATTTGTTGATGTAGTTTCAACACAACTATAAAGTACGCTCTGACAAAATAAGTTTGCTTATTATATTACTTTTATAGTCGATCCTGAAGTTATATAACAACATAAGGCCCCTTTTTTTATGTTCATCCAAAAATTTATGGTGAGCTCTGTAAGACGAGAGGCTATGCGTTCACTTTTGTTCTTCCTTTATCAATTAATATAACTATCACTAAAGAAAATTAAATATTAAAATATATATACAAATAAATATCCATAAATAATAGAGGTATTTTAAATAAAATTTTGTGTTTGGCCCCGCGCCAAATGTAGCCCGCTTTATATTGATCACTGCAGTGCTTGACATTTTGTTCTAGAAGGTTATACCTATTAGATATTGATATAAACAAGAGAATATAAGAACAATGGCAGCAATTAAAAGCAGAATAACTTATCTTAAAATATATGTTGAAAAATAATACAAAATATTTTTTTTGTTCATAGATGGTGCCATCGAATAAAATGAAAAGCTGTACAAGTGGTTGGTGGGCTTTGTTACTGACGGCTACGTTGGCTGTGGGGACGCTGGCGGATGCTGGTGTTGGTCTCTATAACGCGAGGCTTCAGCAGGTCGTTACATCTAGCACTCTGAAATGGACGAACATGAGGAAGGAAGCTATGGATAATTATGTAACTGGAGCTGATTCACAGCAAGGTAATTCTGAGACAACTAAAGAAGCTTAGAATATGGGACCGTAAGTTATTAATTATATTTATATTTTTCTAGGTCCTATTTATCTATGCAAAGCAAGACACGAAGGCGACATGCTTCTTGGACAACTCAGACCTGACTACACATCTTGCGCTGTATCAGGAACTAAGAGTTATAATGTCTTTGAAGTACTAGAAAATATTGAAAACGCTTCACTCATTATATGGGAACCATGGAATAAATTTAACTCTAAACCCACTGGAGCCGTTGTGGTCGATTCGTCAGTTGACTCCGTGTTTATAGGTCGAATGATAAACGGCAACGATTTTTCTCACAACATAGGTAGAATTATTTATGAAAGTACAGTTGGTCATTTGATAACATTCAATGAACAAAACAACGAGTTAGACGAAAACAGCGGAGAAATTCTAATGGAAATTGAACCGATGAGCTACAGACTGGAAAATGTTGAACTCGATTTAGTAACACAACACGAGAGACAGGCAGATCCACAGATATACACGGAACGTGTTTTGAGGAATGATGATGACGTCGCTGCGACGGTCACCACGGAGATCGAATACAAATATAATTACACCTTATCCTGGGGTCACGGACATGGAATAGCCATCGGTTTGAATACCACCATAGAAATGAGCGACGGGACCGTGTTCCCGCAAATCGAATGGGCAAATCCATTCACAGAAGAACGAAAGGAACTTTTCAAATTGGAGAAATATCTCGAACCGGGGACGGCTTGCAATGTAACCTTCCGTGGCAATTACACCAATCGTGATGTACAGTACACCGCTAAACTGGTGACGTACTATAAAGGTAACAACGCACGTTCAAGGGAAATGAGGGGGGAGCGGATTGAAAATACCGTCGAGGTCGAGGCTGTGTTCGGTGAAATATATTACACGGTTAACAACACGCTGGTCCCTACAACGACGACCACCACGACTACTACGACTACCACCAGCACCACTACTACCCAGACTCCACCACCACCACCGCCGTTGGATGAGAAGAACGACGTGGGCATGATCATGGACAGTAACGACATATTAGGAGATAGCAGCGAAGATATGGTTAAAGCACCGCCCGTCAAAGAAGACATCAACCGCTCAGTCGTCGGAGGTCTAGGCAGCAAGCCTAACGAAGCCAGTCTTAGAACCGCATCGCTTTTAGTATTTTTGCCGATATTTGCCCTTCTATAGATTATGTAACCATATTTAGCTTCCCTGTAAATAGAAAATATATCACTGATATTATAGTTGCTTGACGTTACTACATGTGTTGCAACTAGGCTTATTGCAGTTGTTGATTCCGAGAACAGAAAACCTGTATCGGTTTGTTTTGTAAATAAAGAAACGTTTTTGTTTCCGACACATTCCTGTTAAATAATTCCATTCCAATTGTATAAAAAAAAAATGATAAAATTTTGGACGAATAAATACCAGATGTATATAGGTTTTGTATATAGTTAAGATTATATGGAGGTCGCAGAGCGACTGGTAAATCAATTTGATTGCAAACATCAATTTGGTAGCTGATCAACTGGATTGAGGTTAGCGTATGGCACTGTTACCAATAACCCACAACATTCAATTGCTTTTACATACATTTTTCTGTTGCGGTTTTACTAATATTATCTAACCTACAATGACTTCATTTCAATACCAAAAACTTTCCCCACACACTTTACGGTACACGTAATTATTTTATAAAAATATCTAACAACAAATCTCATACTTTAATAGTATTAAAATGGCATGAATCCATTTTTTCCTTCTTATTATTTATTAGGAATTCTGCAAATTGAATTTCAATTTTTTTTAAACATTATATCTACAGTACCTCTATAGTGTTTGTGTATTTTTATTTTGTTATTTTTAGTTTTTAATACGACGAGAGTTTTAAAATCCAGAATGGATGATATTATTATTGTAAAAGCTTCTAGCCGTAGTTGATATTTATTTGTTTTAGGTTTAAATCACGAGACATCAAGTAACACTTAAGCTTCGATCACGTATTATAAGAAGATTTAAATATTATAACTTTGTTATTACCAAAGTTGCATTTTCTTTAAAGTCTACTTACTATAATTAGAGTAATCGTTACTTTTTCTCTCCATGTTATGTATGCACGGACACCAATATTTAGATGTGAAATGTGTAATTGTTATAATATTCGCTTAGCTTCGTTTAACATAGATTGAACAGATGAATGATATTTTTGTATGGGCGGAGGCCGCTAGGTTAATTCATACATCGTCCCAGATCATAGTTCATGAAACCAGTGCATCCATAAACATTGTCTGTAAAGATCTGTATCCCACCTAGTATAACGTAATCGTAAGCATTAGATTTATTGAAGAATATCAAATGTATTATTGCAGTCGGATGCCGTGTATTCGCATTATTGCTTGCAAACTATAAAGCTATACTAGTATGATGTTTATCCAAAAAAAATATTATAAAACATTTCAAAATTCTATAAATTTTCACCTACTTTGAATGTACCGGCATTGGCTAACTTCTGTGTCTTATACCCAGCGCATTGTAGCGATTTTTTATCGTTGTATAAACTAAACAGGTATTTGTACTATTGTACGGTATTTAACATTAGCAATAATAACTTAAAAAGTGAATGTAACCATGGAATCTCATACTATGAAATGTATGAAAATAGTTACGTAAAAAGTACTAAGTATAAAACCTGATTAGTCTATGCAGCGATAAATGCTTTAACTGTATGATGCAGTGGCTCTATTGATTTATTGTAACAGGAATCTCAACAGGATTAATGTTTGCGAAGCATAATTGTGATGTTCTATGTAAGTATTGTTTTCAACCATTAAAGTGTAAAAACATAACAATTGTATTATTTTAATTCCCGCGACATATTTTTAGTATTTATTGGACATCGCAAAGTTCGTTATGAAACACCCAATTATTTTCTCTAAGCTTGTAAATTAGAAGAAACTGAATTTTAAGTATTTTTTTTTAAACTAAATGCCCGGACAAACTTCGTTCTGTCAAAAGTTAATACTAAAAATTAAATAAATGTAATTTTTTTGATAGATCAACTTATTTTTATCTCAACAATAAACAAAAATAAGTTTTACATTTTGTACCAGACAATACTTTAGAAACTTGATGATACTCATTCTAATTATAGAATACAATATTTTTTTGCTTGGTTATTTGGCGCGTAAACAAATAATGTTTTTCTAACAAAGCAGCAGGCAGCATACAACTGTGATAGAAAGCAAGGATTTTCCAGATTAATAGCGCAATACTTGAAGATTGAATCTAGGATTTACTTATGATCATTATGAATTCAAACCACAGTGGAAATTACAGTCGATTTCTTTCCATTAACTACAATATATAAGGTCTTTTATTGGTTAAAATTTTATTCAAACAGTCTAATCAATGAACTTGAATAGAAATTTCATATTTTTTTTATACATTGACGTTGACAAATTAGGTCAACTCTTTGACAGAAAATACTTAAATAAAATTAAAATATTTTGTTTACATAAAAGTCCTTAAGGAACATACAAAAATTTTGCTCATTTAATCGAACTACTTTCAAGTACCTAATGCGCTTAGCAATATCCATTTATATATAGATTTACATTTACGGTGATTGTTAGAAAAAAGTCTACTGTAATATTTTACAAGGCGTACATAGACAGACATAAAAATGAATTGCAGCTATTTTATGATGAAATATTTGTGAGCGTACACCCTCACCGTCCACCCTCTGTCGGTTACACTTCGAACGAGGGAGAGTAAACACTCACTACATCTGAACTAAAATGAATAAAACTAATGAATATTATACTAAATGTATTGATGGAAACTCTAACTATTGGTGCTATAGATGTACATACACTTTTATCTGAATAGATCTTACTAATCAACTGGCTTTCAAAATATAAAGCTAAATTATAATGTCAAAAATACATTACCAAAATTCATTAATATACTTTTATTCGTACGTAAAATACGATTTCGCTGGTAAAACCGCGCTGAACAACTAGTGCTATATATTTTTTAATTTAATTAAAAGGTCCATGCTAACTTAATTAGAAAATTTGGAGGTAAAAAAATATTACAATCTTAATAATATTACTAAAGAGATAATTAATCGAAACGTTGGTGAAATTAAGTTTAACATAGCCATAATGTTTAACAGATTTTTTTACTAAAAGCTGTAGAGTAAATTTAAAAAGATTCATATTAGAAGCTCACTAGAATATGAGGATTTATATTAATTAAAGTTAATTAAATCAGCTGGTACTGATAGTATGTTCGACGTTTGTATTTTCTACTTCAAATATGCTACTTTATTACAAAGTTCACGTTTTTGACATTCTGAGACGCAAAACGGGGCGAGTCTCAAACGTGCTATAGACCGCAACGAATAAAATAACTCATTTAACTGCAATAAGAGGGTTCGGAAAGGTCAAATCTTATACCTACTGCTTTGATATTCAAGTTGCTTGAAGAACGTAACGTATTTATTGCTAGTATATCTCTCTGAGTTGTGTTAAGACCGAACAGCATCAAAAGAGCCTTCTATTGACAGTGGTACAGAAATAATGAATGTAGGAATCGTGGCTTAATTAGGTATTCGTGATAGAACGCGAAGGAACGACGAACCCGGACTTGTTGTGTTTAAGGTACTAAAATCCAATATCATGTCAAATAAAAAATTAGGCAAAATCAGTGAAAATTTCACATTACACCATGAATATCAGGTACTAAATACAAAAGATTTATAACTATACTCTCTGTATCATAGTTTTCTACAAATACTTTATCTAAAATCAATTTAATTTTGAATATTTTCATATTATATTGTTTAATTTCATACACATTAATACAAACAATACGCAAGACATTCAAAACGAACGTATGAAAAAGTTTTTTTTGAAAGCAGTTCGTCTTTGAATTCTTACGTCACTTGGCAAGGATTAAAAGAAAAATTCGAGCTGTGAATCCGTGCGAGGAAACTGAACGCTGTGTAAATAGCGGGCAATCCTTTTCACCCGCGGCGCATTCAGTTCCCTTTGTGGAGACATTTGAGCTAGGGCTACCTGAAAGCTAGGGCTGGAGGCTCTTTAATTATTACCAACCTGCCGGGGGAAACGATCGCAGAGAAAGGACCTGACGCCTTTCTCTTTCCCTCACTTATGTACAGACGTTGCAGTCAAAGAAATACGCGAATATGAATATGACATATAAAGAAATTATCTCATCAGGCACCAACATCGTTCTAATAGGTGTAATTATTACTTAAATACCAGTACAATAAACTTTGAGTCCGTAGATGTTTAATATGAAGGAAAATTAAAATGTTTAAATAATATGAAATTTAAATTAAAATATTGAAATACATAGTTTAAATTTCTATAATAAAAAAAAATTAAAAAAGATTGGGCTCGTCCGGGATTTGAACCCGGGACCTCTCGCACCCTAAGCGAAAATCATACCCCTAGACCAACGAGCCGCTTGGTTTATTCGTCGAATTAGTGAATTCGATTTTATAACTATAAACATTTATATATTGACTTGTAAAATTTTATTGATAAAACATATCTAATTTAAATATATAGAAGCCATGTGTTTCCAACTTTTTTTACGATCATTCATTTTTACCAAGGTCAATTCAATAATCTGCTTATCAACAGCATAAATTTACAAATTCTTGCTCTAATATAAAAAAAAAATAACGATTCTGCCTCTACCACAATACTGTCTTATTTCAATTAAAATAAATATATATTATTTTCTTTTTAGATTAATTTTTTAGTTATTAATATATTACGAACAAACAATAATGCATAGTTATTTGAGTCATGCATATCTTATACAATAAGTGGGACAAAAACGTGCTAAGAACTTTAAATGCACATTTTCCATACAAGGTCCACGTCTGAATGATTTATTCTTAAAGACTTTTAAGGATAAAATTTTCTCTTTCTACTTTACTTTTCGTTATTTAAAATTATAATTATAGAAATGCAATAGACAATATGAGTTCGAAATTTTCTATATCAATGAAACTAATCTCTATTGTCACGGTAACGTGGCTAGCATTATAAGTAGACTACCTTTTAAGACAGGTCTTAAGGGATCTAATGATTGATTTCGCCTATTTTAATATTCAACAAAGACCGTAACGTTCACTGCGTATTTAAAAGTAGGTCAGGTTGAAGATATAGATTATATCACAGAGGATACACCTGTAAAATCTTGAGAATGAAGATTATTTATTTTGTGAATAGTAGACCTAGTAGCATACGACATTGGAGTATAAAACCGGTTCGGCTATGATGAGTAAGGTACTTCTTCAAATGTGACGTCATGAGATATAAATGACCAAGCTGAGAATTCCATATATAAATTAATAATTACTACTTTAGCAGGCTTTAATTCGAGATGGTATTAAGAACAATAGGCTTGCTACACAATTAAGTATTTGTTACATTTTGTACGAATAAGTACATAATTATATTTAAAAAAAAGTGGCAATTCACAACAGATCTTAAAGCATAATAGGTATATTGTGGGAAAAATAAAATAAAATGAGTAAAAAAATTGGGCTCGTCCGGGATTTGAACCCGGGACCTCTCGCACCCAAAGCGAGAATCATACCCCTAGACCAACGAGCCATGTTGATTAAGGCTGAATAATTTGATCTAGTCCATTTTTAAGTCCATAAATGATAAAAATTGTAATAAAACATGTGAAAGCTTTTTAAATATAAAACATCATAGATATGAAAAATATTTATTCACCCTTATTTATTGAAAAATGTAATAATGAGAAAGAATTAATATCAATCTGAAAGCAAACTTAGTTATATTTTGTTATATCACCCGTTATTATTTATTAAGTTTTGCATTTTTTGTTATTCACTTATAAAGAACATTTCTTACGTAATAGTTATCTCATTTTTATTTCTATTTTTCGGTCCTGATAATTTCAATCTATCCAATTATAGGAATAGCTTCTAAATACTCAACCGATTTAAAATACACATATTCACCAGGTGCATGACCGCCTTGGAATAACTATGGTAATGTCACGAATAAATAATGATTAAAAGCAATTAGAGATTTATAAGGATTTAACAATTCAGATTACGTACGTAATTTGGTTTTTCTTATTTTTCTATAGATTTTACTTTCATTTGTAATAACCCTAATAAGTCTTAATATTTTATAATATAAATCACGATTTATAGTTTTTTTTTATGAATATTTAATTTTTGATAAAATTACTATGAATGCACATTTCAGATCGCCAAGTATTGTTACTAAATCGATAAGGTAAAAATGTTTCTTACTTGTTTTGCATAATATGTTACGTTAAGGTATATGCAATTTACGATAGAAAGAACAATTTACATTTCTGTATTTACATAAAATAATATTTTCCTTTCCGTAACATCGAAACTATCATTTCGGAAGTAATTTTATATTTCATATTTTTATGCAAAGTGACATCTTTGAAAATGCGAGTAAAATTCAATAATAGGTTGATAGTGACTTCAGTACTTTTCTATGTAATAACGCTATTGTATAATAGATGGCGCTGTAAAATTTTTATAACATACAAACCTGAATAAAATTTGAAAGTGATAACACAACCAAGTAAAGGGTTCGGCTTTTGGTCACAAGATGGCAGTAAATATAAAAAACATTTTGTTGACTTACCCATTACACCAAGTTGCTGTGGAGAGAGAGGCGCAGCATCACCACCACCGGAGCCAATAGAACCAGATGCCATTGAGAGCCTCTCACTAAATCCAAGAGGGCTGCTCCTACCACCACTGCTTGCAACTGATCCCATTCCTATTACAACAATAGAAATATCACAATCATTATATAATTCAAATAAATATAATAATTCAACAATTATGATAATTGTAAATTGAATATATACCTCCATTAGGACTCCTCATTCTAGACAACCTTTTGTTGATTGCTCTTTGAATTCTAGGATTAAATATAGGCTTTGCCCGACGTCTAGCCAAATACCGTGACAGAACTCCAACAACTACCGCACTTGTGCCCACTACTCCTAAGCTCCAAAGTACAACCTAGAATATGAATAAAATTAATCATTACTTAAGAATTCAACTGACTGTGTTTTATTTTAAATACTATAACAAAATCATTCAATTAACTAAAAGAATAGTGGTTCAAGGATTATATCAATCTACTTGCTTATTTAATTACTAAGAAGCAATTTAGTTGTTAATATTATTTTCTCAATATTTTTATAATGAGTTAAAATAATAGCATATTATTAGAAGGAATGACTCGATGAAATACAAAATGTTTTAAATGTTTTGGTCAATTACATTTAAAAACTTTGAAAACAGAATATTTAATAACCTTTTGTGAAGTTGTCAGCTGTATCTTATATGACAACACTTGCTGGATATGTTTCAATCTATCCAGTATGGGGCTAGCTTGTAACAAATGCTGCATTTTGATTTATATTTACACACTACACCAGTCAACAAATTGTCCTCACACTATTTTATTTACATGAAAATTAAAATTAAGGTTATCTGTCAAAACAATATACAATTAAAACCAGGCAAACGTGTAGTTTCTTACTAAACCAATAAATAACACTTAAGTTTTTTTATGTACACAGTTCCTCATTTACGCTTTCATACAATATTATTTTTATAAATATTAAATATTAGCAAAATTAAAAATTCCCGGTCACTGAAAGAGAAAGTACAGAAAGAGATGGATTTATTTGTTTAGACATTCTAAGTGTCTGTTCGGAATCTAAAAACTTTACAACTATATAAGTTTATGATGAAGTTAAAAATATTAAATTGTTTAGAATAAATATCTCTTGTTATAATAATAATATAATATAATAATAACTAAAAACATGGATCCCTTATAAAGTGATCTATTTGTATAAAAGTTAAATCATATGCATTTTTTTAATTATATAGATATACCTATTATAGATTATATTTTTAATTTGTTATTAAACACAAATATTCGATAGAACATTATTTTTATTACAAAGATAGAAAAGGAAATAATATTAATATTTATGTTCATCGACTCGTATGTTGTATACAAGTATAATTGGAATTATGACCTATAAAAAATACATTTAAAGGTGAAGTTATTTTTTAAATATAGTATTATTCTATTCCATGCAAGTTTATTGTTATGGTATACAGGTAAAGATTAAATATTATTTTAATTTTTTTTTTATTTTGTAACTAATAAAAATTTGATCTATACATTTAAAGTATTTTAAGAAGGTAAATTACAAAAATTTACATAAAAAAATTAAATTAAATCAGTCAATAGAGATATAAATAATGGTGGGTTAAAAAAAACATGTTAAAGTCAGTACATCATTAGTATTATTAGGCCTTTGATAAATCCCCAGTACTTATTATATATTAACAACTTATTTCCTTAAAGTTTTTGATAAATTTTCTTCTCTTTAACGTTTCGTTATGTTTAATATGCATTCATTTATATTATTGAACTATTAACTAAAATAGCTTATAGCATGTTCTAATACTTAATTTAAATATGATCATTTTACCTTACAAAGATATATTTATGAAAAAGATCGAACTCTTTTAAAGTCACATACCCATAAAATTTCGGCGATCTTATCTATTAATATCTGGTTTACGGACTAGTAAGAACCATGGATCTGTGCAATAATCATGACATAGTTTTCCATCTAGTTTCTTATTTCTGATTGAAATGTTTAATGTCATTATTCAATTGTCATTTAAGCTTTTTGAAGTTTAAGTTTATGCTTATCAAAGTAAAATTTATAAAATTTTATGTTTGCCCGTTGCGTGCTGGAAAAACAGTTACAGACAATAATTTATTAAAATATAAATATATTTTTTACTCTAATTATAACATTCGATGGATGTGACAAAATATTTTTAAATATCGTAAATTACTATTAAATAACATAATGGACAGGCTTGCACTTTGTTATAAACAACTATAAATTGATAGATATGGATAGCATACACCAGACATTACACCAAACATTGCAAACATCAATTGAAGATCTTCCTGATGAAGTATTGGAATTTATTCTCGGATTTCTACCACCTTATAAAGATTTACAAAATTGTATGAGCGTTTGTAAAAGATGGTGTAACTGCGCAGAGAGTAAGTTTTCATTATATATAAGCAAAATGGACTCAAAATTTTATTCTCATTCCTTTCATCAATTTACTAAAATTCTAAGAGTTTCATTATTCTTTCCAGATGTACTGCATAAAACATCCATTAAATTGGTAAAAGCTATTGGAGAATTCAATATTTTGTGGAAAAACATTGTTTCAAATGATATAGTACCAAGTATTACAAAGAGATTCTCTCATGCAGCATGTATCCTGGAGAACAATATGTATATATTTGGTGGATGCACAACAAATGCTACATCATTCAATGATTTATGGAAATTTGACTTGTCTAAAAGGCAGTGGTTCAGGCCCCTCGCTACTGGTACATATCCAGTACCTAAAGCCTATACAACTATGGTTGATTATAAAGATTGCCTAATAGTATTTGGAGGATGGACTTATCCCTCTCTTTCGCAATATTACCAGAATGTTACAATGTTTAACGACATCCATTTTTATTGTGTGAATACTAATAAATGGATTTTAATTAATACAAACAACCCACCTCCTCCAGTTGCTGGGCATTCTGCATGTATCCATGGTGATGAAATGGTAGTTTTTGGTGGCCTGGTTATGTCAGCAACACAGAATTTTCAGATACAGTGTTCAAATGATGTATGGGTTTTAGATTTATCAACTTTCAGTTGGAGAAAACAACCTACTACAAGGCCTAGACCATCTCCACGATATGCCCAGTCACTTATTCAGTTAGATTCTGATCAATTATTATTATTAGGTGGTGTGCAAACTTTGCAGAATAGATTTGTATATAGTGATTGTTGGGTACTTACTATGAAAGGACCAATTTGGACTTGGAAGGAAATAGCAGTTAGAAATAAAGAGTGGGCATCAGCTAATATATGGTGTAATCCTGCTTGTAAAGTAGGAGACAAAGTTGTCAGTTTGAGTAGGAGCAGAAATGGCTGGACTAGTGCAAAACCATTAGTTACATCAGCTGTTCGATTATCTAACTTTGGTAGAGCAGAAGGAGCTCCAGTTTCAGTGAGAGTGGAGCAAAGTTTGCAGAGACCATTAGATAGAGACCAAAATATAAATGGAAGGCGTGGAATATTACCGAGACAAAGAGTTCCCTTAAATGAACCAATTGCTGGACCTAGTAATGAAAATGATCAAGCGAGGATACCTAGAGCCGTCAATGAAAATTTAAATCATGATTACAATATGGCAGCATGTAGTGGGGAAGCTAGACAAATAAATAATGGTCTTGACATATCTAAAAAAGAAACAGCTTACAGAAGAAATAAAAATAAGGTTTGTGAAATGATCTTACTTAATTATAAAATCATAGATACATTTAAAAATTCCTACTACTTTTACATATTATATATCTAAAACGAAATTTTCATTTGCAGAATAAAGGTATGAAGATTGTTAGACAACTTCAAGAAGCTAATAAATATAGGATGGCCGCATTTGCCTGTGATTCTATAGGTAATGCTCCACCACAAAATGATCTCATTAACCAAAGGCAAATTGCTCATTTAGAAAATAGATTAGATCCCCCAGCAGACAATCAAGAACAGAGACAATCTAATGTCAAGAAGATTAAAAGGAATACACTGTCAATGCATGTCTTAGATATATCAACGATTGTGGATGGAAACTCAATGAACTATGTGTCATGGTTGTGCCCCCGTCTTGGTGAAATGCGGGGTGCTCCGGAAGAATTGGTCATGTACTCTCTAGTAAAAGGAAATGGCGAACTTATAATGTTTGGAGGTGTACACAACGATATTAGTATTTTGAATTATAGTGAGCAACAAAATATGTATTCTAATTCATTACATTTCATCACACCACCCAGGGACATTATTTAAAAGAACTGTAAAGTAGTAATGTACTAATATGAAGTGCATAATTTTCGTTGTGATTATATGTAAGCCTGTATTTTAACTTCTCAAATGCAATTGATATAAGAATGTTGAATGTTTCTTCAAACTGCTAATCATTTCTTGATACTCATAATATATTTAATATAAATAATATTATTGTGTAGTTAATTTCTGTAACACTGAGGTAATTATTTTCATTTACCTGCAATCATAATAATACATTATAGAATTATTAAAGGCATATTCATTATAATTTTTGGGTGGATGATGAGTTTTGCCTCTGAGTCTTAGAATTTAATACTAAAGGAAATGTTGATACAACTTGGATGGTTTATAATTAAAATGTTGTGTTCAAAACATTAAAACTGCCACTTAAGGATTTAAAAAATTTATATAAGATTTTCAGAATTGTTGCTTTTTATGCTAAAATTAAATAGATCATTGTAACCATTAATCCATGTATGAACTGTATTTGTTGTTTGTTATAGTTTCTTCTGTGATCTGTAAATAACTTTGACTTGTAAAAATAACTGTTGCTTAGCTTGATAAATTAAAATTTCGTTCTTAATTCACAATTTTTTTTATTGATTTTCTGGAACTAAACCTCCAAAAACTGCTGCGGGAATTTCCTTTTTCTGTACAGGTGCAACTTCCTCGTCTTCATTACTATTATCAGATTCTTCATCATCAATATCAATTTCATCAGGATTAACAACTTTGTCGTTTTCTTTGAGACCTTGTGTTTCACCTCTGACAAACATTATATTGCCCTTGCTTTGGACAGCCATTTCGGCAGCTTTAGCTTCCAACAATCTCATGCCGTCCTTCATTCCTGGTGCTAGATCCGATATTGTACCCGCAGCCTGAGCAGCTGAACCTAGCATTTGGGCTGACATCATATTGACTTGCGTGTTATATGTAGCTTGTACACTTCTCTTAATTCTAAGCATTTCCCTCATAGTATCTTCATTGCCATGCCTAACTTCAAATTCTTTCCATGTATTCCAAAATTCTGTCGTAATCCTTGGATCGCACATCTGACTACAGTGAGCGTATATAGCACGAGCTCTGTCGATTTCACCAAGTTTTGTTTCCATTTCGGAAAATCGTAAGCACATCTCTCTAGCTTTTTCATCTGGTAAAGTCTCGATAGCTTTTTCATATATTTGTCGCGTTTTGGGTACGCCGTATATTTCTGCAGCCTTTTTAATGTAGATATTAAACATTTCAAACATTTGTTCTGGTAGAACTGCTGTTGTTGCTCTTTCATACACTGACATAGCATGTCTGGCCAAACCATGCTCTTCTTCCAACTTAGCATATAATAAAAATATTGATTTAGCAAACTCAGGTGGGCAGTTCTCCAGACATTGTTCAAAGAGATCTCTAGCTCTTTCAAGCTTGGTTCCACCATATCTTTTTAAAAACTTTGTTAAATATGTATTCCAAATATCATAAACATTTGGCCACTTGAAGAGAGCTATCCCTTTTTCATATGCCCTGAATGCTTCTTCAAAATAGTTGTGTTCTTCCAAGAATAGACCATAGTTTATAATAATTTGAGGTGTAGCTATTTTTAAATCAATGATATGGTCATAGACAGCTTTACAAGATTTATATGTGCCAAAACTTTCTTCTAAATCGGCATACATTGACCAAACCTTAAGAGATTTATATAAACGCATTTGAACTGTTTCATTGTCATCATGATAAGCTACTTTCCTACTGGGAAGAACTGTAGCTCTTTGCATTAATTTTAAAGCTTCTTCATAGTTTTCATGTTTTATTTCCATTTCTGCCCACTCACACCACACAGATGCTAAATCATCAACTTTAGCATAATTAACTTGGGTCGCTTTCTCAAAAATTAATCTTGCATCATCAATTTGGTCATTGCTCTCATAAAACTTCGCAAAACCAACCCACAGTGTATAAAGTTTTCCTACCGCTAATTTCGGGTCCACCGTCTGCACAGCTTCTGTATAAGTATCTATGATTTCATGAGGTTTACCTTCATACAGCTTTACTCTTTTGTGCCATTCAGCAATATTATGTGGGTTTTGTCTCAATAATACTGAATTTAGAAGTAATAATCTTCTTTCCATCAAATATTCAAATCTAGCGAGACGTAACTCTAAGTCAATATCTTCATCCTCAGTGGGGTTGGGCTTTTTTGCAACTTCTTCCATCTTTTTACTCAAACTCAATTCCTCAAATTGAGCATAGGCATCAAAGACTTGTGTGAAATCTCTGACTGTAGTGACAGTCTGAATGGCTTCCTCGTATATATCTCTAGCTCTTTCAAATAAACCACTTCTTACATAGTAATCAGCTAGTGAATTCCACAGATGACCCAACTGGTCAGTGTAGCGACGAAGTCCACCTCTTATTATGGCATCAACATTGAGTGAATGAATTTTGTCTGGGTTTTTGGATATTAGTTCACACAGTTCATTCCAAAGCTGATGATTGGATTTTCCATGCTTGGATTGAAAATTCTCATTATTTACAAGTTGAGCTAATTTTAAAGCAGCTTCATCTAATTTTTCTATAGATATTAAATAATCAATATATTCTTCGGTATCTTCAGGACACAACTTTAGGTAGCGTCTGAATACTCTAACAGCAGTTTCAGGAATATTATGCTTCTTCAAGAAATTTAAATAAAGTGGCCATATTCTGTGATGTTGTGTAATGGGTAAAGCTCGTAAAGCAGAATCAAATGCTTTTCTTGTAGCAGTAATTTTCCACTGATCGGTCAAGAATGTACAATAGTCCATCCATATCCTGGGCATTTTGTGCATGAATACAAGGGATCTTTCAAAACAATTATTAACATCTTCATATGCGGGATCCGTTATACAACGACCTCTTATTTGTTTTCTCCTAAGTTTTAAGTAGTTATACCACAGCTTAAAAGAGCCTGGCAACTCTTTCAGGGCTCTTTCATAAATGATATTAATTTCATATTTAGGTGCTGCTTTTTTATGTTCTATGTATCTTAGCCAATGCCTAACCGAAAATGGATTCCTTAATATTTCCTCTTCATATGGTAAGTCCTCCTCACTCTGAAATAAATTATATAACATATAATATTTATAATTTCATCAGTACAAAGTTTCTTAAGACTTATCCTTAGTTTAGCAATAAGTTATATTAATAAGTGATTTAGATGATATTCATATCCAAATTTGAGTATTTATATCTGAGGTCTGCTATCATAACTATTATTTTAACTAGTATTGTTTCTTAATATCTCTTAATACAGGGAAATGCGAAGAAAAACATAGTTTAAGCTATCTCATATTACATTACATACTATGTTGTTCAATTGTAAAACATTATCGAAAATTTAAGGATCAAGTTTATAATAGGTTTTAAAAAACTCGTTATTTTAAATAGATAAAGCCTAAAATAAACAATATTAAATAAACTTACAAAAAATATGTCTATTTCTTTTCCATCAAGAACAGGCATTATTTTGGCTTATTATGTATACCCTTTAATATTCTAAAGTTATACAAGACTTATGTGCTTAGATGTAGAGAAGTTTTTTATTACTATTATAGTCTTAATAATTTACGTTTAAGGTCTAATATTTTTAACCCTAAATACTAAGTAAGAAATGTCAAAATCACGAAACTATTGAAAGTCAAAAGTAATTCATGAGCGTTGGCGGCAGTTTACAGAGGTAAGCGTTTAGAAACACGCATATATATTTAACGTTCGAAATGTACGACAATGTAATTTACAAAAATTTCCGAAATAATTTAATATAAAGTTATTAAATATATATATAATATTTTGAATACGTATGTTTAATCAATGTCCACATACAATTCATTTATTTATTTTTAAAAACAAAGAACCATCAAATCTAATCGATATGTCTAACTCTAATGTCTTAATTTTTTTATGATACTTCAAAAATAAGCGTGGTAAAAGCATCAAATCGAGTTTACTCTTTATAGTTTAATAATTTCATTTACTGTTTAAAGTGATTTAAGTGAAGGAAAAGGGAAATGTGTCTTTATTACAAACATTATCCGTGAAACAAATGTTTTTCAATTATAATGTCAAAACAAGGAAAAAGAAAAATTACTGTCGAGTTACCGAAAACTAAAGATCTCTCAAATAGACCAAGTGTTTTTGAGCGTCTTGGTACAAAAAAATCTTCTGGTACTAAAAAGGCTGCGGAATATTGCAGGCAGTGGGCCCAACACGGTACTTGTGCTTACGGTAAAAATTGTAAGTTTGCTACAACCCACACTCTAATAAGCCCATCAAAGCAAAGAGCAGCTAATAAAGATAGTGAAAGTAAACGATTGGTTAAAGATGATGCTAAGAACCGATTGCATTCAACTGTAGTCGTTCGGTCGGGTCGTAGTCCTGATGGCGAAATCGATAACTGGGATCAAAATGACTTAGAATATGCAGACACAGACGTTCTTGAGAAGAGAAGACAGCAGTTGCAGCGTGAATTAGAGTTGCAGTTAAAAATGGATTCCAACAAGGATGTTCGTAAAGACAAGAAGAAAACAGTGTCAAGTTCTTCTTCGTCAAGAAGTTCCAGCTCTTCTAGCGTTTCTTCATCTTCTTCAGATGGCAGTTCATCATCATCGTCATCTGGCAGGTAGTTAAAAGTCCCCTTTTTTTTTGGTAAAGAATGCTATATAATGACATATTTACAATGGTTAAACATAATATTGGACCAATAAAAGACCAAAGCAATATTAATTAGATTTAAATTAGTTTAGATATACCTGTAATAGTTCTGGTTATTTCTTTTTGTACTTTGGCCACCAAAAGACTAAATGCTTTACATCTGATTGCTAAAACTCTGTTTTGACGACGTGAGTATTGACCACCATCCAGGAGTACCTTACATACCACTAGCAAATGCTTAGCTTTTCTATCTCCCTGCAGATAGAGTAAGTTTTTTTGGTTCCTTACCCCTTCTTACTAATTTACTCTGATCTGGAAAAGTCAGTTGGTCAGTTGGTGATAAAAAATAAATAAAAGTGTGTAAAAATCTCCTTTGTGTAACCACTTGTTCTGCATTTCTAAACAAATTAAAAAAGCTCGCTAATAATACTTAAGAAAATATGAATAAATTTAAGTATTTTTGAATATAAATACTTAATATGATAACTAAGATTAAAGTATCTTAAAGAGTATTCACATCACTAGGGGCAAGTCTCTATCAATATCAGCCCATCACATTTGTTTACAAGATTGCTAAATTCTATTGAAATGAACTATACATATACCTCATATATATAATTTAGTAAAAAGTAATTACTTTAATGTTACAAATGAATTCCTTTTTATTTATTTGTATGGATTTGAGTATTATAAATTAGAAAATAGTCACTTTTGACACAAAGTTATTTAATGGTTAGTCACATTATTTTTCCATCGAATAGAATTTCAAATAAACTTAGTCTTAAATAACTATTTTTTTTGTAGAGATGCTAAGAGAAGAAGCAAGAAGGGCAAACTAAAAAGAAACTCGAGTTCATCATCTGAATGTGATATTCCTACAAAAAAAAAGTTAGTCAAAGCTAATACTTTGAAGAGAGACAAAAGTGAAACTAAAAAGATTGCTGTGAAAAAGGATGACAGGTTATTGAAGAAACAAGAAACCAATAAAAAGAAGAATCTTTCTAAGGCAATTGGCAAGAAATCATTATCTCCCGGTAAAAAATCTGGTGGAACGCCACCCATAACTACGAAGAGTGTAACATCTAAAAGCACTTCTTCAAAACACGTTAAATCCCCACAAAGAAAAGAGAGGAATAAAAGCGTCTCTCCTCATTCAGCTCGAGATAGAGATCGAGATAGGGATCGCACTAAGGACAAAGAGAGAGAAAAAGACAGAGAAAAGGATAAGGACCGTGAAAAAGAAAGAGATCGCGTAAGAGGGAGGAGTCGATCGCCCAAAAAAGCTAGATCCAGGTCCCCTAGGAGACATGGTTCGCACCCAAAAGACCCAAGAAGAAAAGAAAGTGCGGAAAGGAGTAGACCAGTTTCACCTAAAAAGCAGTTGCGTCGTGATGGAAGTCCTGAACGGCATAGAAAACGTTCAACAAGTAGAGATCGAGATAGAGGCCGTGATCATAAAGACAGATCTCTAGAAAGAAAGAAAGATAAACACGATGATAAGGATCGTCACGATAGGAAGGATAGAGGACGGGAGAGAAATAAGGATAGTAAAAGGGATGATCCCAAGAGGAGAGGCCGCGATCGCGGTTTGGGAGGTAATAGAGGGGACAAGGGCTTAGAAAAACCTAATAAGCCAATGCAAAGGTTATTACCACGTCCAGAGGAACGTTTGGCCGCTCTTGCAGCCATTTCGAACCGGGCCTTGGAAACTGATAAAAATTCAACTAATTCTAAAGATCGTCAGGATACACATTCCGAAAGGGTTGGACGGAAGCAAGACAGACTAGAAAGAGACAGATCTAATAAGAGAGAACGGATGGACAGTATAGACAGAGAACAAGGTGATTATGAATTAGGAATGGATCATCAATATGAACACGGAATTGAGCATTACGACAGGATGGAGGATCGGTATGAAGGTGTTACTAGAGAAGGCGACAGGTCTCCAGGCTACATACAGGGTAGGGACAGGCATTATGACCCCAACTACGACATGCCGGGCCCAGCGAGAGGATATGCTGAAGACGATGAGAGGATGTATGGCGAATCAATGGGAGATCCTCGTGGAGTCGATATGGGTGAACATTGTTTTATTTACTTTGATTTGATGTCTTTATTCAGAACAACTTTATAAATCGAATGCTGTTTAGGTTACGATGACCGCAGACCTCATCGTGATCGCTCATGGGAAGGACGCTCGGGTTCTATGGACCGCGAGCGAGGTTATATGCACTCGCATAAAGATTGGGATAACGATGATTACCGTGGTCCTGGCGATTGGGGGCGAGATCGCAACTGGCAAATGCATGAAGGCCAGGTAAACTTATTATGGTCTAATTCTGTAGTACCAATTAGGAATGTTAAAATTGAACAAAAAATAAATTATAACTGAATAATTTTGCCCAGGCAAATCAATATCACCAATATTGGAATGAGTTAATTGATTACCGCAAAAGAAATCAAAATACCTGTTGTATCCTATCCCATATTTTCCTTGGATGTCCCTATCCTCATTTTGGTATGGTTATATTATGATTAGTCACTATTAATTTACTTAATTTATTATTTGGAATTTGTTATTGATGATAAATATTTTCCTTTCATTAAAGATGAACGAGTGGGGTGACAAAGAGCAGGATATGGAAGGTTGGCATCATCGTGGTCATGGGCCGGGGCCACATCGGGGTCGTATGCATGGTAGTACTAGACTATTTATGCTTATAAAATGTATTGATAATAAACATGACGAAAAAGGGTTTATTAATGCAAAAAAATGCTTATAGATGATTATAATCGCGGTGGGAGAATGGATCATGGCAGAAGCGAAGGTAATGTGAGGCGAGCTCAAAGAACCGAAACTGATACCTCAAAGGAGACGCCAACAACAGCTCCAACAACAACAACAGTACAGTCCGAGGATGTTGAAAACGAAGATAAACCTATTCCAGACGATCTCAGTGAGATTAGTGATGACCCTGATGATATTCTAGAAAGAGAAGATGTAATATATCGATCTTTGTTTTTCATTTCATATATTTTTATATCACACAGAACATGATGTATACGAAATATTATTATTACAGATGCTGGATCAAAATATTGACGAAAATAGTCAAACTGATCAAGTAATGGATGAACCGCAAACGAAGCCAGAGGGATCAGAGAAAGAATCAATTCAGGTATACCTAATATTAGAAATTAAACAAGATATTATTGTTAAACCAATGATCGCCATCAAATTTAGAGCTTTGTTAATAACGCGTAATTCTGACACATTTTTAGGGTATTTTTGTTCTTATTTATTATTACTACATATTTTCATTAGATTCATATATATTTTTTTATTTTTAAGGATACGAGTGGGATTGGCGAAGAAAAAGAATCTCATGAAGTTAAGGATGAGGAAGATGTTACTAACTTGGACTTCGAAGAAATATCTGATGGAGAGTTGGAAGAGGAGCGTACCAGAGGTAATATACATATCATTTAATAAATCAATGTCTCTAAAATAATTAAGTTTTGAATAATAATTTTTCATAGCACTTTTTAGACTTAACAAGTAATGTGAATTACATCATGAAGTCATGATGAGATCTTAGAATTTCGCGAGTTATCATTGAAATAAAAGTATTATAGTTTTATTGGACTCACTACACGTTTTTAATTATATTAACTTTATACTCCTAACGATTCGATTACTTTGCAGCAACCGTGATCACGGGCAGACGAGTTGCGATACTATTGATTATCCTAAAATTTATAATATAATTGTTGTTTTTCTTTGCAACTTATACACGATAATTTTAATTTTCTAGCTGGCCTGGGAGATGCTCTGGGTGTGGACTGGGCAAGTCTAGTAGCTGATGTACGGCGAAGAGAACAAACGGCACCTACAGGTGGCACTCGCGACAGGTGGCGACCTGAACGAGTGCTTTCAAGATTAGGACTCTCAGTAGATATGGCCGGGAAGGAAGCTGTGCAGAAAATACTACAAGAGAACAAAGATTCTCTGGCATCAGAAACAAAAAGTACAGAAAATGGTGTTGATGATTCAAATGTTGTGAATGGAAATCATGATGAAAACGAATCAAAGGCCCATACTCCCATGAGTGTAGATGATTTGCATCCGGTAGCTGTAATTCAGGTAATTGTATTATTGCAACCATTGTTGCTATTTCTTATAATTTATTAATTTTATTATATTTTCTTTTCAAGTTACAAGTATATATATTTTCATTACCATACAGGTCGCAATGGAGAAAAGGAAGCGTCAACGCGCAGTATTATTCGGTTCTGGTTGCGAGATAACCAGGGGACTGAGCGCGAGGCGTGATTTGGCATTACGGAGGTATCTCTGTCATTTACCAGTGGCAGAACGGACAGGATCAAGGGTCACTCCACAACCTACACTGTTCCATGCAGCTCGAGCTCTGCTTATGCAAGCTCCTGTAACTGGCTGACGTAGAATTTAAACCCTATTGCACTGAGATAAATAAAAAGTGCATATAATGGGTTATATTGAACTGTTCATACTATTTGGACTCACAACAAATTAACTGAAATTGTGCTTTAATAAAATGTTATATCAAAATTGTGATTGAAACAAACTTCTGTGACAATAGTGTGCACTGGAAACTTAATGAAAGAATCCTTTTTTAAATATTAGATCTAAGAAAGAACTTGATGAGGAATAAATAGTGTGTAAAATTTCCATCAGTATAATTTATTGAAACTGTTGATTGTGACCTGTGGGGATATATAAAATTACTCAATGTAATTCAGTTTTTAAGCAAAGTACATAGTTTAAACAAAGATCCAACATGATATTGTAATGTTAATAATTTTTTTTTATATAAATGTACTCTGTAGCTGGATTAAATTTTGATGTTGTCCATTAAAAACGATACATCTGTTCCAACTGGATACTCAATCTTTTCTTCGCCCCTAAAAAATATATATATGAATTAAAAATAAATTTAGAACATTCTAGAAATAATACATTGTGTTAATACTTGCTTCTTAAAAAGTACAGCACCAGCTACTCCTTTAAGAATTAGTGATTTCCCATTTACATGTAAAATGCTTCCTTCTCTTAATCCTAATACTGTGCTGGCATGTGGCATGTCCATATATTCACCTATCCTTTGATCTCTGGTTTCTCCTTTGTGTTTCTCATTTTCAGGTTTATCAATGTAATGCGGATTGATGTTAAATGGAACAATACCAATAGCATCAAAACTAGGTGGGTAAATTATTGGCATGTCATTAGTTGTATGAATACTTTTTGTAGCTACATTTGTCCCAGCACTGCTTCCAATATATGCCAGATCACCTGCCCATACCCTTTCCCTTATCAGAGACACTAAATTGTTATCATATAATGTCTTTAAAAGTAGAAAAGTATTTCCACCACCTATAAAAATTGCTCTAGCTGTTTTGATAGCCTCTGCTGGGTCATTAAAGGTATGTAGACCAGACACAGTAAAGCCCCAAGGGACAATAACATTTTTAATAGTTTTTGTGTATCCATCATACCCCTTTTGAGCGTATGGTATAAATATTAGTTCTTGAACATCATGTCTGGAATTTGAGTATAATTAAGTAAATTGCAATGCCTCAATAAATAATTAGTTACCTTTATTTAATATATTAAAATTTTAATAACTTACTTTTTTAAAAAATCACAAATTTCTCCTTTCGCAAATTCTAACATGGAATATCCATGGCAATTTGAAGATGAAAGCAGCAAAGCTTTCGAATGTTGCTCCATTATTTGATGGTAATTACTTAAATATTTTAGAAAAGTACGGTGTGATTGGTGACGACAGTGAAAATAAAAGACGTTCAATAAGTACTTCATCAACGTGGCAACCTATCTTTGTTATCGAAATAATGACACAATTTGAAAATATCTCGAAGCTAATAAATTATTGTATATTATATACAACGAAATACCTATGTTATTGATATGTGACATTACGTCGGCAATGGACTGTCAAAGAAGTTTGACATTTGGCATGATTTTGTCAAAATCTAATTAATGTCATTTTTATTTGGAGTTGTAGCTAGAATTTTAAGTATAGTCCATTTCAATAGAACTTGGCAATCTTGTAAACAAACGAATTGACTACGATTACTCCGTTCTTCCGTACAATGAAGATGGATCCTGATAATAATTACATAACAATGAACCCACCACTGTTTTTGACAATCTTTATCATTAAACAACTGTGTAAATATGTTTATTTTTTAAAATTATTTTGAGCACGAAGTGAGCCTCAGCTAGTTCATCAAGGACGAGGTTCAAAAAGGCCAAAGTGGTCAAAAAGCTCACTATGAAGAAAAAAGACATTAAAATAAATATTTACCATCATTTTAAACAAAACTCATCCACATATCCATCCAAAATGGAAATGTATAATACTATTTCGGAAATAATGAAGGTCTCTCAGAGTTCAATACGTAGTAATGCGGAAAAGTACCACGAAACTAATGAAATGCCACAGCCAATAGAAAGGCCTCGTAATCGAGTTATAATTGATGTTTTGAATAAATTTGTTCTATGAGCAATACGCATAAAAGTAGGTACATCAATTTTAATTGGATGGTGAAATAACGATTGGAAAATTTCTGAAAGTGGTTAATAATTATGACAGTCTGCCTAAATTTCCTCATAAAACAATGTACAGAATACTGAACAAATTGAACTTTTCCTAATCAAAAAGATCCCGAAGAAGTATTTTGCTAGATAGGCCTCATATACAAGTTTAGAGGGTGACTATTTAATGAGATTATCTGAACATAAAAGTCAAAATAAAAAAATCTATTATCTAGACGAAACCTGGCTAAATGCAGGACATAGTATCAATTCCACCTGGATAGACAAGATATAAAAAGCAGTTGAAAAGCATTTTTACACGGCCTCCCAACTGGGTTAACAAAATATTCAGAAAGGAAAAAGTTGATTATTCCCCATATTGGTATAGTGAAGATGGATTTATCTAAGGCGGAGAGTGGGTATTCGAACAAAAACATCTAAAGGTGATTATCATGCAGAAATGGATGCTCATAATTTTGAAAAATGGTTTGAACGAATGTTGACTAAAATTCAACCAGGCTCTGTAGTAGTGAGGGATAATGCCCCATACCATTCTCAACAACTCGAAACTATGCCTAACATAAGCTGGAAAAAAGACGTTATTCAAGCATGGCTACAAAGTAAAGGTATAGCTTTCGATACAAAAGAAATAAAGGACAAGCTATTCTTAAAATTCGACAAACATAAATATAAAACTAAATATGTGAACGATTACTTCGCATCCAAAGAATAACTGTGCTTCGTCTTCCACCTTAACTTAATTCTATTGAACTCATTTAGGCCGAAGTAAAATCATAAGTAGGAAGAAAAAATAACACATTCAAACTGCCAGAAACGAAAAATTTCCTTAAAGAATGGTTGACATGGATTGGAGCAGAACAAGGGAAGAATCCGGCGTCGGGACGTGACGACCCCATCGCCCACTGGTGTATTCCGGTGCAATCAGTCACGGGGGGGAGGGCTGGGGGTACAGCCCTGGGAGTAAGACGGTCACGGATCTGGCAGGAGGCCGTCCGTGGCTGTCTTGGGGGGGAGGGGATACTCGGGTCTCTCCGGAGGCCTGAGTTCGCTTGTGGTCGGTCGGTTTCCTCTCTGTCTGCCGTCGGGCGCTTGCGCTCGTCGGTGGGTGGTTGGAGACTGGCCGCGTGGGCTTGGGTGGGAGGGGTAAGGGGTTAACCCTCTCGCGATTAAGCAAGCCCGCCAGGCGGGGGGACACTCCTGGTCACTTGGAGTGAGCCCTCGGGGGGGGAGGTGGCCGTTCGCGGCCCGCCGCCGGATCGTCGCGGATGCATGCTTCGGCGTTTCCCGTGGCGATCCACTTGGCGGCAACGGAGAGTGACCGCTGGTGTTTTAGTGGGTAACATGGGCCCTTCTGGCCGTGAATCCCACATAACCGCCTCTGTCTCCCCTAGACGGAGGGGTAGGTATAAAACCTTTCACCGCGATAACAAAAAAAAAAAAAAAAAAAAAAAAAAAAAAAAGAACAAGGGAAGAAATACGTTAGCCACGTCTTAAAGGAAGAAGAGGAGATGAAAAAGTTGGATGGCATCATAGATGTAGCAACTAATGTTTGAATAGAGCCCTTTGTACTTAGTCCAAGGTGATACTTCAGAAAGCGATAATTTTGAATAAAACCATTTATGTATATAGGTACATAGGTAAATATGTATAATATTTATTTAAATATAATAATTAAGATTGAAAGATCTTAAAGTGTATACACCAAACTAGTGGCATAGACATATCTATGTCAATATCAGCTGATTATGTTTGTTTACAAAATTGCTAAATTTGAAATGAACTATACATAAAATATAGAAAATAAAATATAAATAAAATAGTAGAAATGATACGAATTTGTTATAGTTTATATAAAATTCTATATTATTCGAATGAACTGCAAAACTAAATCACTAATAAGTCCCTACGTTTCCAAACTTGTTTAATATTAATTTTCACTAGTTAAAAAGTCAAAACTATAGCAATTTCGTCTTTTGTCGCTTTAAAATTAATTGCTATAAATCTCGCTACAAGACTTATACGTCCCTGGACAAAAATTAAACAGGGACGATTACGCCCTTAAATCATTGGCTACTATTTGGAGGCGTCAATAAACTGTATATTTTATTAACAGAATCTGTGTTATATTTTATAGGACAGGCCTAGATTTGTTCTCAGTAAGCATTTCAAATTTTTAATGCATTGTGTAGATCACTGCTTTGCCATCAACCTATGTCCTGAAAGAGTGTAGACAGTGTCGTTGGTTAGAGTTTCTTATATACCTACATGGTTTTTCGTTCTCTATGTTGTACAAGGTAATCATTTTTATGCCCTTTCTTATAGGCCGCAGTAGCCCCTTATTTCATATATTTTTCAGCCAGATAGTTTTCCTTTCTTTAATTTTGTTTACTAAGTTTGCCCATTCGAGTGATAAGTACAGTTGTACTTATAATTTGTGATAGTCATATTTTTTTTCTAAATTGTATTATTACCTTTGTTTATACTATAAAAAGAGTTTAATGTAAAAACTTTTAAAGAGTTGTGTAATACGATTATTTTCATTACAGTCTATTTCAGGATTTAAATATGTTTCGTCCATGTACAGGGACCAAGAGCATTTGTGTCCATATTTACATAAAATGTACATGTTTATTTTTTACAACCATTATTGTCATTTGTATCTTTTTATTATTAATAAACCTTAAAATCATTTCTTAAATTTATTTTTCACATTAACATTATAGTAACAACTTATGGATATTATTCAGAGAGAATAATTAAAATAATAAATATATCATGTGCTAATGTTTCTGAGTGTCAAGAATAAAGAATCGTTCTTGTTGTGTCTTGTCACAATTCGGTCCGAGGTACTGTCTCCTTATTTCAAGATCTGGTGGTGATGAAATATCG
Organism: Danaus chrysippus; assembly: GCA_916720795.1. Lineage (NCBI taxonomy): Eukaryota > Metazoa > Arthropoda > Insecta > Lepidoptera > Nymphalidae > Danaus > Danaus chrysippus. Next base: position 2,678,899 of record CAKASE010000057.1, on the reverse strand, counting down.
TCCTTGAGAATGTTACTAGCTTCTTGTATAGTGCTCTCAATTTCAGACTTCAGCTCCTGAAAAAAATATTTTAATCTTTAAGTTGTATTTATGATTAATAAATTAAGATATTCGATTTATAACACTTTTATTTATATTATGTTTGCAAGCAAATCGACCCACTTATATAAATTCATTAGGTCATAATGAAAATTCGTCGCTGTTGCTCAATCTTTCAATGTTTATGATTTATTAATTTAATATTGCTCATTAACGTATTTATTTGTTTATAAAGATTAAAAAATATGTAGTAGGACAGAAAATCGTTATAAAAAATTATATTATTAAAAAAACACTTTAATTTTTATTCATTTTATTTTGTAATTGGTAATAAACAGACAACTAATTTCCATAAATCTTCTTCAAAAGTCAAACAAAATTTCATTTGAATGAAAAATTAAGGAACCTTTCTTTCTTTTGCGGCTTTAATATTTTATTCGCTAACATATACATATATTATGTGACTGAATACGTTCTATCAGCTTCTGCATATAAAACTACGTATCACTATCATCTCTTATATTTGGTATTGATCATGTATTAAGTGAATTTACCTACAGTCTCAAAAAAAAAACAATATTTCGTTCGAATGAAAAATTAAGAAACCCTTCTTTCTTTTGCAGCCTTACTTTTTATTCGTTAATACATATGTTATTGTGACTGAATGCATATGTTTTTGTTTCTGTATATAAAACTACGTGTCGTACATACCTCATACAGGTCTGGGCGGCGTCTGGCGCGTTCTGCCAGCGCGGCGTGAAGGTGATACAGGAGTAGGCCTCGTAGGTGCGCGTCTCCCACGCCCAGGGCCGCCGCCGTTCGCAATGTGCAGCGGCACAACCTCTCCTTCAGAGATAACTGGGACTCCGATAGCTCTGAAACAGATTTGAGCATTCTTTAATATTATCCAATAAATATAAATAAATGAAACTATCATTCGGATTACCACCGAGAGGCGCTTTTGGTCCTTTTGGGAATATGTAGTTTGTAAAAGTTATAAAATACGCGTAGTAATTAGAATGATATTAGTTTCATTTAAATGAATACTCGCGAAAGTCTTAGATCTCATTAAAGATTCTGTTTATTTGGAATATATCAAAAACAAAAGTTGGTTTAAATATTTAACATGTTTGGGTTTATATGGGAATTCAACTGAGAAAATATAAAAAAGGTTTTTAAATGTATTCATAAAATGTTGTGATTTTTAATGTACATTAATTTCATTACAATCATTTTTACTCTATTTAGTACTGACTGTTTAAAAAAAATATAGAAAACTTATTTTGATGCGAAATGAAGTTATTATATTCATTCTAGATTTTATAAAAAAATTCGTCTATCATTGCAAACAAACAGTAGGTGAAACTTAAATTATATTAAACAGAATCATTTAATCACATAAAATTCATTCTTTACATGCCACTTAATTGTAAACACATGTAATATTTTCCTATAATAATAGTTTCGAATCACATGACTATGATTACACTTCTAAACGCATAGTTCAATAAATGAAGCATTTCCGAACGGATCACAATGGCTGCCAAATAATATATCAAATATGAATAATTATACATTATAAATAATTAGCTCTACTAACGGCAGTGGTAGGCAGATCCACCGGGAGACCGCGTGAGGGCGAGCGTTTTTCGCTGCTGCACCCATGTGAGCCGAAACCGATCGTGCAACTGATGCACAACAAACGATTACCGGCTTTATAACACTGAATATGTTATACGAGCAGCTCAATGCTGTTAATGACTTTTAAAATATTGCGTTCCAAACATATGTACATTCTATCCCCATATTTATGATCTAAGATTCATATTGCGTTGTATAGTGACGAAGTTAAATTTTGTGCGGACAACGAGTATACAAATGCATGTGCACGTTTACGTGAAAGATTCCAAAAAAACTGTTAATCTAATAATGCGAGTGCATTGCTCTTGATTATTTTTAGGCTTTTTCGAAACAAACAACGTAATAACCATAAAAAACCGCGTTATCCTTTCGATACGTATAAAATATAAGAAATTGTTTAATGTACATATATATGACTTAGCCGAAAAGTACCATTAATTTTGGACCAAACATTGCATAGATATTATGCAAGTTATTCGAATAATACTCGCAATATCAGTTCTGTATTTACTTCAAGGTAAATATGAGTCTTTATAAATATGTAGTAGGTTACACATTGCAAAAACATTGTGGAAAATGATTCTTTTTAGAACAGTATGCCCTACATGTGTATTACCCGTGACGCATGAATTATTTAGTGTAATAATCTCTAATCCAATGCCAATGGCAGAAAACAACTCAAACTTATTTATACATCGTGCACAATTTTGCAAAAACTAGCAATATAAAAATACATCAATTTTATTATAAATCTTAAAAAAGATCAAAAAATATCTGGCCTTATTTTCTTGACATATTTTCAATAAATTTTTAAATACAGAAAGAAAATTAAAGTTGCCATATTAGATGTAGGTATAATACCATTTTCTTTTCTGTATTCGTATGTTAGTAGAACTTTATAAAATTAAGTATATGTATTAAAATAATTATTATATATTACATATAAAAATATTTTTTTAAACACTGCATTCGGTACGCGTTTCGTATTCGAGTGTCTGTGATTTGATTTTCGAGCAATAACGTTTCAATGATTCAGGGGACAAAATATATTCTGTTTTATGCCGAGTGTATAACTATTTAAATATATTTATTTTGCAAAATGATTCTGTAGTTTTTATGTTTGGAAGTCGAGTATGACATAAAATTATAGATAATATAATATGTACACATTATTGCTCTTTTAACATAAAAGGGAAGAACTAGGAAACTAACAGTTTGTTGTAATTTTTCTATTAGGAACAATTTTATGAAATAATCACCATAAAATCCTTTTATTATGGAATTGCTCAAAAAATATGAGTGTTTTATTATGGCGTTGTTTGTTGGCGTACCCTTCGTAGCTGCCGGAATTTATGTGCCTTTATTGGTTTATATGGAATTTAATTAATTTATTTAAACCTTCGTTTTTTTATGTAACTCAATAAATCTTACAGCTTACAATCTACTTTCCCTTTTTACGAGTAAATTCGTTCTTTTTTGATAATGATTTAAGTAATAATTTTTACCGTGTTTTTATTTTCTTATAAGTTTTGAACAAATTTTTAAGCGGCAAAATATATGGTTTAAGGGCGTTTAAATAACTTTTAATTTCTTATTATTGGTGATTATTAGGTACATCCTCTGTTAAGTATGTTATTATTATATGTTTAATATACTGCATTACTTTAAAAGGTCAGCTTAAAAAAAAATAACAAAACAAACAAGCATCAAATTATCATTTAAAACTTCTAAATAGGTAGATATTTCTAACGGGTGTCCCATCTAGCGTTTCGAATTTGAACTAACGATAATTTGACATTGGAGACGTCAACTGTCATCGGAGAAGTGTCACATATTTAGTAATAAGTCTGACATTTACGAAATGGGTCGCTATTCGCTTGAGGAAAGCTGGGAAATATTAAAAAATTATTTCCAAAGTGGTGAATCGCCAACGCAAACTGTGCGAAATTTGAAAAAAATATTTGCCAAAAAAGATTTGCCATCGGAGGCATATGTGCGGCAATTTGTGAATCGTGTGCGCGAAACTGGATCACTGTTGGATAAAACAACACGTAAACGTCCATTTCCAGCAAGGTCAACCGAAAACATCGCTGCGGTGGAACAAAGTGTTCGTGAACGGCCATCCACATCGATTCGTCATCGAGCGCAAGAGTTGCACCTTTCTCGGTCAACTACGCACCGAATTTTGCGCAAAGATCTTGCCCTGAAGCCATATAAAGTTCAGTTGGCCCAACAGCTGAAGCCAATTGATCATCCGAAACGTCTACGGTTCGCAAATTGGGCGGAAGATCGTTTGGCCGAAGATGGTGAGTTTTATCGAAAAATCATCTTTTCCGACGAGGCTCATTTTCACCTCGGCGGTTATGTAAATAAACAAAACTGCCGTATATGGGGCACAGAAAACCCGCACGTCGTTGAGGAGAAACCGATACATCCACAACGAGTGACTGTTTGGTGCGGATTTTGGTCCGGCGGCATCATCGGCCCATTTTTTTTTGAAAATGATGAAGGAGCCGCCGTAACCGTCAACGGCGAGCGCTACCGCGCTATGTTAACTGATTGGTTTTTCGGTCAAATGGAAGAGTATGATTTGGACGATATTTGGTTTCAACAGGACGGGGCTACGTGCCATACAGCCCATGCTACGGTCGATGTTTTGCGCCCAATCTTCGAAAATCGCATAATCAGCAAAAATGGTGATGTGAATTGGCCTCCAAGAAGCTGCGATTTAACACCATTGGATTATTACCTTTGGGGAGCGGTCAAAGACGTTTGTTACGCCAACAAGCCAAGCACGATTGATGACTTGAAACATGAAATTGAAGTTGCCATTGCTGCCATAAGGCCGGAAACAATTGAAAATGTACTGAAAAATTGGACTGATCGAATAGGGTACTGCCAAGTAAGCTGTGGTGGACATTTGACCGAGATAATTTTTCACAAATAATGTCATGAATTATGCTTTCAAATAAATGTTTGATCATTGAAATCTATCGAGTCGTTCTTTTTTTATAGCCTTTTTAAATTCGAAATTTTCCGTGAGACACCCTATAGATACCACATTTTTTTTGTAATGATAAATCTAACACCCTTTATTTTTGATAAGATCAAACTATTTAAAGCAAATCTAAGTCTTCATTATTAGCTCTATCAATTGTTTAAGATCATTTTAAAAGGCGTCCAGTATGCTTATTCCGATTTGGCATCGCACAGTAAATACGGAGCGTTAAGATTTTTCATTCATAAATATTGGCTCTTTATATGTAGTATTAACGTTAGTTATTGAATGAGAAACTCGCAATTTTCGTATCACGTATGTATTGTGATGATGAAAACTTAGGATTAGAATAGGTATAGTTTTATTTTGTTAATCCTTTATACGTATTCTCAAAATAAATAGCGGTAATTACTCGGGTTTATGGTGACTAAAATATTGTAATAACAATTTACGCATCTTGTACCAATGCTTCTTATTATCTTTGTATCTTGCCGACTATTTTGGAATAGTATTTGTACTAGGAATGGATTTTGTTATTTGTATTTATACATATAAAAAGCTATTTAACAAAGTCTATGCTTGTTATATAATGTAATGAAATATCTTATATTTTATGTATAAAAAACCTTGACACGCTGAAAACCGCATCACGACCTAGAAACTCAACACTGACGAACATGACTACAACGTACTTTGTCACGTTAGTGTAAACCAATAGTTATTGTAATGCCTACAATTATTTCATGCTCCGATATAAATTTGTTTAGTATATTTTATAATAACACATAATTATAATAGCTTTGTTATATAATTAAAGCGTAACGAACATTTCATTATTGTTATATCAGCCTTCTTGTTTAGTCATGAATCATTGATGAATGTATTTATATAAGCTTTTAGTATATAACATCAACATTTATCGTAGATTTACCATTTAGTCCGTTCTCATCTTCAAAACCAATGGTTATCGCGCTCGAGAATCGCATGATTTCAAGAACGTAATTTGATGAGGGTAAAATTTTTTGAAGCCGTCTCAATACAGGAACATCTACTTGAAATTTCTCGTTTAAGTGAGCGGTTCCTACAAGACTGCCTAAAATACTCTGTATAAAACCTATTTTCTGCGGTGGTACTATTGTTCCACAATACTGACAAACCCATGAAGTGTTTATAACTAGCGGTGATTGAGGTAATATGATTCCGGAGCAATTTTCTTTGAAACAACGTAATGCGGATAAATTTGTATTCATTTCTGTGACATCATTGCATCTAAGGCAGGTGCACAAGAAGTTTTTTGTCTTATAGAGTTGTAATCGTCTAACCGGATTGCAGCATAATAATCCAGTATAACAAGTAGTGATCTCATCACCTTCCTCGATATCTCTGCTCGCGTAAACCTCCATTGTGTAATCCTTTTTAAATAGATTTCTAGAATTAGGTACACAACTGTGATTTAGAAATGATGACAATGGGTACAATCCTCGCAGCTGTATTTTTTTGTTTGTATTGCTTATTCTAAATGTGTTAATTTTTAATATAGAATTTACCGTTTGTAAGAATTTTATGTTTTCTTCAGTTAATGTGACTGCTGTGCACAATGCATCCAATTCCTCAAAACTATTACCATTTTCACTTCTTTGAAAATTTTCTAATAATGTCTTCTCGTTTTCAGTAAGCAATAAACAATTGAAATATGTTATCAATACTGAAAGTGTGATAGAGTTGGTGTCAGATTTTATCTTGAATCTACGGATTTTACGAATAATCATACATTGTTTTTCATGATTCTGCGAGTTTGCGCAATTTTGTGAACAGATAAAAAGAAAACATTTATCACAAATGTAGCACTCGTCACTGATTTCAAAACATGAACAACAAAACTTTTTTCTAACACATCCGACACGGGGACCGACAACGAGATGTTTATTTGTAAAAATTAATGAACCTTTTTTAATAAATTTTGTTGCAATCACACCACGTCCACCCAATGGTGATTTGTCGATTGTAACCGGAGAGTTAACTAAATGGTTCTTTAAAGAAATTCCAATTTTTTGTATCGAATCATTTTCGTTCATTATAACTGGGTGTCTCGAAACAAGAGAAGCGAGTAAAGCTGGAAAATGACTGACGGCATGTTCCGTTTTCGATGTAGATGTATGTTTATGAGATGTTATTAAAATAGAACTTGGAATTTACACACTTACAGATTCATGATGCAATTCGTTTATCAAAATTGTATTTTATTAGATCCTACTATCACTTTTCGCTCAAGCATAATCTTACTTTTGACCTCTTTTTTCAACATACGTTTTGATGTCGTTTAAATGTCCTTAAAGTAAATTGATATCTCAAAAACAGTTACATTTTTTCATAAATTGTAATACAGTAGGTATCTGCTTCCGTAATTTAACTTCACCATAAGGTGTTATGGCTAACACAAACATAGTTTGACATTTGAAGCTTAATGCTGATGTATTAAGTAAATTACAGTAAATAGAATTTGATAACAAATGATACATTATAACAGCTAAAATATAGTCTATTTCCAGAAAAAATGCTTTATCGATGTATATTTACTTTATGAAAGTAATAAATATATATTTCTTTTCAGATTCAAAATAAAGTTTGATTTTTGATTGCATTGATAGCAAAATCATATTGAACTATTCACAAATTTTCAAAAAGAGATATTTTTATGTTTTACATAACTTATTATTTCTTCTTTATTTTATTCAAATATGGTTAGGATGAAAGTCTTACTACTAGTTTGCATCGTAACACTAGATGCGATTCCAGTGTCATTCATGAATCCATATTGATAGTTTCACGTGTGAAACTGTATTATGAAGGACTTGATACTCGTCGTATGTCGTACGACTATATAAACTTATGATAGGGATATATTGTGACAATTTGAATTCCATAAAAAAAAAAAAAAAAAAACAGTATTGTTTTCTGAAACATCAATAAACTCTTAACACAGATCATTATACGGATTTGTTAAAAAATTTAAAGATATATTTTTTAAAATCAATTAAGCGATTTTCATGAAGCACAGTTTTAATGCTGCATTGAATGAAAGTATTCAATTAAATTTGACTTTCTTTGTATACACAAAAATAAGCTTTTTGTAGATTTATATTTATACGTAAATCGAATATAGCTTTGTCAAAATATAATGAAAAAAAAAAAAAAAAATTTTTGCTTTATAATAAACCGTAACTATTTACCGGTCAAAACCAGAAAATCGTTAAAAGAGCCTTAAGGCTTTGTACTGATGAATCCTACTATACTTATTGAACTATAAATGTATTTAACAACAAAAGAATTACCTGAAAATTTAATTAAAGATTTTTTATTCATAGATCAGAAATAAAATTTTATAAAATCATTACATAAAATATTATCTACGAAACTGTGACCTATCAATCTTAAGAATCAAATATTGTGATATAAATATACCTACAACTTATCAGACCTGTAATTCTAATATTGATTTAATGTTCTATATAAATCGTGTGACTGGCTAACAGTCATTCAAACAAGGTACACAAAAGTATTCATTGATATATGCTATTATGTTTAAAATATTTTTTGGGAATATTTATGTTCCGTAAACTTACCATTCCATCGAAGTCCATCCGTTTCGCCAAGCTCCCAAATGAGACGACATTGCAGATCCAATACTATTTGATTTGTTCTTGGAACGTATCTGGTGATTCTGTTTAAATAGAAATTTTCTAATTCATCAACATTTTTCAAATCCAATGATCCCATAAGACTTCCTAACGCGCTTTGTATAACACAAATGTTATCATTTGGCACTCTCATTCCACATTCTAGACAGCGCCAAGCTGTTGTCGTTTTTAATGGATGTATCGGTAATAGTGAGCCTTGGCAGTCTGGTGAGAAACATTTCAGGGCAGCTAGTAACGTCCCTCTTTCAGTTGGATCCGCGCAACGATCACAATCACACAAGAAATGCTTTGTTCTATATAGATATAGACGTCGGGCTGGTGTTCCCCAAAGCATTCCCGAGTAACATGTGAATATTTCGCTACCGGCGTCTATCGTTTTCGTGGCCTTAACGGTCATTTGTAAGTCACCATTAAAACAGTTTCTAGTGTTTGGTACACAGCTGTGATTTAAAATTGATGCCACAGGATATAATCCACGTAAACTCATTTCCTTCTTACCATACTGTGTTGCCATCTGAAATGCATTTGTGTTAAGAACACATGTCACTAAGATCATGAATTCTTCTTCGTGTGAGGGAATATCGAAGTATTGTTTCAAATCTCTTATTTCGCTGCCATACTGTGGTAGTCTATTCGCTTGTAAGGAAGTCAAAAAGTATTTTTGATCTTCATTTAATAACAGTGCTCGTATTGCAGTCAGTGCGCGTGATAAAAGAGTTTCGTCAACTTCCTCAATTGGCACTTTGTTCGGCCAACGGGAAATTATACTACAGTCACTTGAATGGAATTCACTGTTTTGACATTGCACGGAACACAAAGTTAATGAACACTTCGAACATTTAAAAAATATATCACTATCAATATTTTTGCAGACCGTACATCCTTGTTGCACAGTAATTCCGGACCGGGGTCCGTAAACTAATGGATAATCAACAAATAAAACTTCACCGGCCTTGATATCCTGAGTAGCTACCAGTCCCCTACCTCCTAAAGGAGATTCGTATACGGCCCACTTAACGGGATAATCGTCCTCATCGCCAAAAGCGAGTAGACCAAGGTGGTGTTTGATCATAACCGATAATTGTTCTCTAGACACCATCCTGTCGCGACTCAACCTGTGCCCGTACTGAACTGCGCACTCGCTACGATTACACACATCAGTGAGGTTGATAACACTAAATAGTAGCTAGTGATCGAATATACATCGCCAAAAACACTCGCAATCTTCCCGGTAATTAGTTGTGAGCGATAGACGTGCGCCTGGCGTGGTAAGTGTTCATCGTAACACACCTGACGTTTTTAACTCATCGGTTGCCAACTATTTACAGTTGGTAGCGTTTTTTGGCTTGACTATAACTTTTTTATGTAATTGGTAAAAATATATTCTATTTTGTTACTGAAGAAAGTGAGTTCATATTTAATAATAGTTAATAAAATAGTCTTAAGAATATTAAATTCACTCGAATTAGGACAACAAAATAATGAAAATCTACTTTATACATTCCTTAATATATAAAAAAACTAAAATGTTTCCTTTCCCGTTTAAGTTTTAAATTTACATAAACGTGCAATCGTGTTATATAAATAAAAGGTAACCGTAGACTAGCTATGTTTTAAACAAAATTAAAAATCTAATGTAATCCAAATAAACCTGTCGGTGATTACTTAGTTTAACCATTACAATATATCAGTGATGTAGAAAATGAACCCTGTTAAAATGTTATAAATAGAATAACTGTTGTTGAATCATGTTATATTTAGATTGTTAAATAGACTGAATAACTTCCTTCTATCTTGACACACTTGGCCAACAAAATACAAAAGAGTGTATTCATTGTTCCTACGTAGTTCTTATATTTTAAATTAAATTGCAATCTCGTCATTTGTGTAATTATTATAGTTCTTTACTTTTCTACATTAAAATGCCTGTATATCGTTTTGCATGCTTACTTTTTCTTTAATTGTATTTTTACATTAACATTTCTCGTGTCTGAATACTTTAAGTGATTTTATTTAATTGATGATTTCTTGAGTTATTTATAATTATTTCTTAAATTTATGTTTAGTGCTGCGTTAGAGCACATAAAGTAGTACAGACTTGTAACATGATATTAAGCTTTTGTTTGTTATGAGCCGTTGGTTCGGCAACCTGTCTAGTCTCTGTGACCACTTCGCCTATGAGGACGTTTTGAAACGTGTCCTTAAAAAATTTGTAACTCTTTTCACTTTAATGTACTTAAAGTGACTTGTAAAGTGTTAGCGTGAGAATGCACACATTCTTTGATAATAACGAGGACGAGTGCCCTTATTATTATTTTGATGGTTCATATAAAACTTTATTGGGAGCTCTTCTTATTATTTTTGGTAAGTTTAAATGAATATGATTCATGGAGACGTTTATCGTGGTGTCAAAGTAATAAAACGCTTGCTGACAGGTGTGTTCGGGGTGCTCCTTAACGTTTGGCTGTACGCCACTTTCATACACAGTCATCTCCTCATATTAAAGAGTCACATGCTGATACTAAATCTATGTTCAGCATCACTCGGTAGAAATTTACTTGGATTTCCCTTTGCGGGATCATCGGCGATAGCAAAAAGGTAATTTATATAAAATTAACCACTATGAGTATGAGTATTAACTCTTTTTCCCTAAAATTATTAACGTTTTTTTTTACATTTGCACAGATTTTTTAAAATACATTCTTAAGACTAATAATATAAACAAATCCTTTTATTTTTGGTTTAAATTAATTTTAATTTGTTATTAAGTATTGTATTCGCTGATTCCTAAGTACACAATGGCATGTTTTAAAATGAAACTTTTTCAGTTTACTTAGAAAGCATAGTGTTATTTGTAAACGGTGTTTATTTGAATAATCATAATAACATATTAGATTTTGAAAATATCAGATATTCTAACAGATTTTGAAGTTTCACCCATAAATAATTAAAATTAAATTTATTTCAGATGGTTATTTGGTTCAGCATGCTGCCAATTATTTGCTTTTCTGAACCAGTTTTTTGGTGTCTTTCAAATGATTGCTTTATTTGCAATAGTACTGGAAAGATATTTGCTTGCAAAATGTTATAGGCGAGGTTTGCAAATTATTATCAGATATTACAATTAAAAATTCTCAAGATTTCTTAATTATTATAACTGTTTCAGAAAGAACTGTCCACTTTAGGTACTATTGGACACTTATTGGAGGATGTTGGATGGTGGCAGTGTTCTTTGCTATACCTCCATTATTTGGCTATGGACTTTATTCCTGTGACGCAACAGGTACAGTCTGTACCTTCTTATGGCCCTCACTTAATTCTGGTGCGAAACAATTGGGTTTCAGTGTACCTTACGTCATCATATGTGGAATTTTGCCTATTGTTGGAATGTAAGTTTTCAATAATAATATACTGAAATATAAACCGGAAGATAATTTTTTTATTTCATGTTTTAGATTTTATTACATGGGAAAAGCAATTCGCTTAGAGAAAATTTATTATAGGAACGAACAACAAAGAGAAGAACGACGTCTGACAAAGGTTATTTTTATAAACCAATGCCGTGTTGTAAAATCGATTAGTTCTACTAACGGGTACATTTAATGAAGGAATTTTATTTTTCTAGTGTATTCACATTATATGTGTGACAACATTGGCTTTATGGATCCCGGCTGCTATACTGGCAGGTTGGGAATGGCTTCCGTTACTGATGTTCGGATACCGCCCACATGTACCTCAAGTTCTAGCAGTAATAGCGCCTGTAGCTACAGAGGTGAGGTTTTATATAAGAGTTATATTTTATTTAGGTCAAACTTTATATGTACATTTTTTTATAATCTGTGGTCATGATAAATGTCATAAAACGCAGTCGTTTTCACAGGCGGCTACGAGCGTCCCTGTCTTATGTTACCTCAGTGCTGACGAAAGGGTACGAGCGTCGTTATTAGGCCGTATGCGAAAACAATACGCATTGTTGCATCCAGAGCGTGCCAAGCTATACAAAAGGAGTTTATATTAAAACTGTGGATCTGTGATACTAGAAACCGTGAATACAATGAACGTTCTGGGACAACCGGAGTATGTCCAGTCCAAGCTGTGTCGGCTGGCGGGAACTTAATGGCTATGAATAAAGCGAGTTTTGAGGATAGCGCCAAGTGGATGTCGAGAAATGGAGTAGCCTTCAAATATTGCATAAATAAAACAATTTATTTGTAATAATACTGTCTCATTTGTATTCCTAATGTGTTTTGTTAGATGTTTTCCTTAACTTTTCTTTGAATGCAAAAGTTTTAATAGTCGTAAAAAGAAACCAAGATTACATTGAAAGTTTTATAAGTACTTTTCTTGTCTTCTGAAGAATAATATTCAAAATTCTTGTTTTTTATTAAACATTCTTTTACTTTGAAACAAATTATATATCTGTCACCAATTGGATTTAAGGAAATAGAATATTAAGAGGCCAACCAGTCTTGCATCTTCAAATCAGACAGTTGCCAGTTTTTGATAAATATATGGTCTCATATTAATGACTGTAAACTTTCTACATTTAATGTGTCGATGTAAAACTAGTGTTAACAGTACAGAATAGTTTACATAACTAACAACTACGCTCAAGTAATATAAGAACCATAAAATAGATATTTATATAACGCCACGTGCTAGGGCCGTACTTAATAATATTAAAAAAACACTTAATATTTTTTTTACATATAATTATGTACAAAAATATGAATTTGTTTTACCTTTGGGTGCTTTTTTAATTATTTTTTTTAGTTTTATACTGAAATTGGTAAGACCATAAGTTTAAGCTCAGGGCTCTCAATAACTTTTTTTGATTTAAATATATAGATTATCATCAAATGTTATGTACAAATTAACTGGGAATTACACTATTGTTTAAGGGACAAGTTTTGATGACAACCAAGTATCGGAGAAATAGAATTAGACCGTAACCAGATGTAATGTGAGTCAGCTGAGGTAGAAATTTGATCTCGTACTGATTATTGGAAACTTCTCAATTGATTTAACTTCTTCGGACAGGACGGACTGATTCACTACTTGGAATCCTTAAGAAATTGGCCATCATGTCCTCGCATGATTGTGTGTGGAGTGATATATTTGATGAACAATCTAGAAGAAACCTACAATCTGGTTTTGTAATTGCAGGTAAATTACGTATTAATTATTTCACATTATTTAAAATATTTTTTTGATATAATTTTATAGTTTTAATGTTATATTTTTGTTTAGGTGCAATAGCTACTGTTGCAGGATTTTGGCTTAATTCCGTACTATTACTGACTGATTTAAGATCTGACAGAAGCTATAGGAATCTGGCATTTTTCACGTTTATTTCTTTTGTGCGCCGTGCTGTATCAATTTTCAATAATTTTCTAGTATCAAATAATTATGAAAGGTGAGTCTAACACTTGGTTAACACTTTTGGGGTTTTCAATTTAAAGCTCACACCAGACATTGTGTTTTGTTAATATTTTAAGTAACTAATTTTGACACTTTAATATTCTTATTTTCATGCAGGGAAATTTACTAATATATTATATGATTTTTGTTTATAATTACTAAGAATGGAATAGTAGGTACATGCTTTTTAAATAAAAATATTTGCTCCAATAGCTTTTACATTTTAATATTACTAATATTTCTTAATGATTACTTTTATATAACGATAGTTATACGTAAAATCATAGAGAAATATTTAAGAGAGCTGTAGTGTTCTGCAAAACCATATACACTCTCAAAAAATTTTCCCCTCAATATTTTCTAAGGGCACATACTCTGAAAAATTACCCCTTGTGAATGCTTGAGTCAGCAACTACTTATTCATACACACATGTATTCATATATTTCTATGATTTTATATATGTACTACAAGACCCGGCGAACTTCGTATCGCCCTATAATCAAGAAATATATATATATTTTTGGAGTTTACCTATTAAAGCCATAAGTCTCCGTGTTTTGAAGTGCGACAGAATAATTGACATATTAGTTAGTTGCCAAATCTAGTGTCAAAAAAAAGTTTGGATCAACAACTACTAATTAATTAAAAGAAAATTGTCCAGCGGGCAAAATTGTGAATCTAAACCATTCCCAGATCCCCTTGAACACACACAAAAAATGTCATCAAAATCGGTCAAGTCGTTTGAGAGAAGTTCAGTGACATACACACTCACAGAAGAATTATATAGATAAAGATATATTTCTATGATTTAATCAGTTTGAAGTAACACCATAGTTTCCATTGAAAATATTAATGTTGTAACTGATTTTGTATTTACAGTGTGTCTTGTGAATTTTTTGGATTCGTCGAAACCTTTTTCGCTGTGTATGAATACGAATGCCTCACACATGTCTGTATTGAGAGATATGTTGTTGCTAAATACATAACTAATGGTATGATTATAATGAACAGGAATATTTAACTTAAAAAACTTTAATGGAATAATGTTATTAATAATGATTTTTTATATTTTAGGTTGGCCTATTCAAAAGAATCATTATATATTGTATCAAGGATCTTCATTATTTTTCTCGGCTCTATATGCTTTTCCGCCTGTCTTCGGTCTTGGAAGATTTGGTTTAGATTTTTCGTGTCAGTCATGTGTTCTTGATATGGTTTTAACGAAAACATGGGATAGATATGTTACCTTAACTATATTTTTGCTTCGCAGTGTAAAATCAACTGGATTTATGTAAGTTTCATAGATTTTTTAAGTTTTTTTTTTTTATCATATACAATATAATGTTCCATGTTTGTTTCAGTATTACTATGTTGGTATGGGCTCGTAATCTCGAAGCTAAGTTTCAAGCATCTCCTGAGTTATTACAGCAAAAAAGATTTACTAATGTAAGTATATATATTCAATTAGTATACATATATATTATAAATGAATTTCTTATAAGTACATATTTTGCAAACGGGCAAGGAGTGTAATACTCCTTGCCCTAATATATACTTTTATATACAGAAGAAAGTCGTGTAAGTTACACTATTTATAAGTGAAGAACGACTGTACGGGTTTCGCTCAAAATTGGTGGAGAGATATCTCTGAAAAAAGGGAAAGGACATAGGATACTTTTCATCCATAGGACATAGGATACTTTTCATCCAAAAACATAGGTTGATCATATCCAAAATCTTGTTATGTACAGTCTTTAAGGAGGATCAGAGTTCTCCTGGTCAGCTATACATTTCTAATTCTGAAACTCACGCAGACAAAGTCGCTGGTAAAAACTAGTATATGTATTCTTATAAAGTAAACGTTTATAATTTATGTGATGGGATTATTTAAAATTCAATTAACAATATGTATATTATATTGTCTTCGTTTTAAATAGAGCGTAGTTATCATGACAGTCGCCAACATAATGTGTTGGTTGCCAATCGCCCTGTTACGAGGCTGGGTTTTAGCGTCTCAAGTTTTGGCTGGCGATGACCTGGTTAAACCATCTGCGACCGTCATTCAGTTTGCTATTTGGTTACAATGGGTAAATATAGAATTATTTAATAATAACCTAATATTTACGACATATATAACATTATAATGTATACGATTTGTCTGTCTGTTTGTTTTTGATCTTGAACTACTGGTGTAGCATGAATTACGTCATAAAATTTATATTGTATAGTTCATATGATTAAATAGAGAGTTTACCGTAAAGAGTAAAATAAATTTGGGTGAAGGATGACTCGTAAACAACGACTAATTGACTTTTATCAATTTGTAGGCAAGTTTTTGTTCAGAAGGTCAAGGGTCAAAACGAAGGCCAAATGTCAAAAGGTTATTGACCTTTTTTATTTACTTGTATAAAATGACTGCTAAAACTAATGACCGTATTATGGTGAAATTTTAAGAAATTCCAACGGAGATATCTTGACCATAAACTCTATAAAATTAATATCAGTCTTTAAATGTTTCTCTTCCCTTTCAAAAAACTTTTTAATATAGTGAGATTACTTTGTGTATTTATTTTAAAACTCAATCACTGACAAGCGAATTTACTAATTGTTAAAGTTGAGAGTTATTTAAAATTAATATTGATAGCTCAACTTAAAATTGGTTCTCTTCGGAAGTCCGCACACAATTGTGTTTTGTTCAGAACTATTTGAATTAATAGCTTCGTTTCCATATAACAAAACTAAAATATACATTTATGATATAAAAACAAAACCAGTCTATTTAAATATGTAGCATTATACAAACCTAAGATTCAAAAGGTTTGTTTGCGATAGCCGTCTTTTCTAAAAGATTTTTTTTATGTGTATGACTTAGCTTGTTATATCTGAAGATCAGTCTCGGTTATTTAATTATTTGTGTAGATATTTTTAACAAAACAACAACATACTTCAGCTCTTTAGAGATTTATAAATTACCTTTTATACTGTACACGCTTGTGTACACTCCGTAATTTTAAAACGTAACACTTTCTTTCAGTTTTTCTTTCTTTTCATCATATTTTATAAATGTTTTACTATAAATGTTATTTTGTAAGATAATTTTATGGGTGTCCATTGACACCTAACCCATTCTAATAATATCTAACCCATTGGTTAATGTAATTATATTTTTTAGGCGGCCCCTGCGTTTACAACAGCAGCAATGTTTTACTACGACGACAGAATTCATAAAAAAATGGCAGGCGAAAGATGTAACAAAGAGGAATTATCTAAAAAGCAGTAGGAGTATTACTGTTTTAGTATTACTGACTTCTACTATTTTATTATATAATTATATACACATATCCCTATTAAATTATACTTTAGTATATACTTTAATAATCTTTAGTTTTGCTTGTTAATATAACAATTGCTAGGTTTTTATTTTGGTCATTTTACATTCCATAACACTAGTGATCGTTGTGCAAAATTATATGCCTATATACTATTAAGAATTCGAAAAAACATAGGACTTTTAATGTTGAAGAAAATGGACTGATCCGAGGAATATACTATGTAGTACAAGTTTTAAATAAGGTGTATTTATTCTGTTGATATTATTTTTTAAATATATGGAAAACAACATATTGATGTGCAAACTATTATATGTTAAATATTGAAATATTTTGTATCAACATACACGAGCAATTTCATAAGTATATATCAAATAAAGATATCACATAATATGTAAATAATGATAACAAAGTGTTATATTTAAAAGAATACAGATAATGAAATTATATCAACAAAAATAACATAGTGTAATAATCATAAGTATTACAGCGATGCGCGTAATCTATTAAACTCACACAAACATGTATGTATACAAAACATTAAACACACACACACACACACACAAACAAAGACGTATATTTTATATAATAATTGTAATCTCAAAATATGTAATATTGAAATGAAAATAAAAACAAATAGTTGATTGTGGTAACTTTTAATCAGGTCACATGCATATTAACTCGATAGCGAATATCTTTACAAACATTTGTACGTAGAAACTGTTAAAACAGTATACAGTTTATCTAATTCAGTCTAATATACAATCATTGATAGGACAGTTTTATTATACGTTCAAACATCATATATGTATACAAGGCAAGACGTATGAGGTATCCGTAAAAAGATATGATTATAATGATAAGATTAAATTGGATGTTGGACCTCGTTGAGGGTCTAACCAAGATTGGTCCGTTTTAAGGCCGAATATTTACATTTATACTATACATTAAACATATATATCTAAGAAGAATATACAAAATAGTGCATCGCTTATATACAACTAACTTACATTATATAATCATAATAATAATTTATTTTTATCAATTGTATAACATATTATATTAAAAACAAAAAAAAAAACAAGAAATTGTTTTATTTATTAAAATATATTGATTTATTGTATGCATTGTTACACTTATTATTTAAATTTGTTGGAGTCTTTGGGTTAATTGGATTAAATAACTATTATTTTACACTTTCACATATACTTGTCGTCATTTCTATATATGTCGTCACTACAATTGTCCACACAATCTTTGGAATGAGCTCGTATCCTATAGTCGCTAACTCTAACATTATTTACACATTCTTCATCTTCATTATCAACAACTGTTGTATATACCCTGTTGCTGTACGTGTCCTCGGTTGAACCGGAGGACGGTGTAGAGGGACTGTTCAGAACTATGATAGGATTGTTATATCTAGTTCTGGTCCCTCTGAAGTCATCCTGCTAAATCTGTTCTATCGTCGCATCTCGTCTTCGTCTCTCCAACATCGGAATGAAGAATAGAATCAGACCGCTGAGTGATATCGTTCCTCCAGCGACGAAGAAGGCTGGTGCGTAGGAATTCAGAGAGTCGAATAACCAACCTTAAATATAATAATTAATTATTATTAGTAACATTGTTATATAAAATTTGATGTAAAAAATTAATATCAATTTAAAACATACCAGCAAACGGTGGTCCAATAAGTGATGCGATTCCTTGGAAGAGTAGCAGAAGCCCAAAAGCATTTGTCAATTTCTCTATACCAAGAAGATCGACAAGTACTACGGAGGTGAGACCCACATAAGCACCGATAGTGAAGCCAAACATGGTCGCGTAAAGAGCCAGTCCCCAGAACTCCCAGCAAGCCATCGCCATTGCAGTACCTTAGAAAATTAGCAAGAAATTAATAGTGTCTCAATCTTTTATGTAACTCTGATCGACTGAATCCCAATGTTATTCCAATTTATCTGGCAAAAAAAGTGAACCCGTATTTTAGAATCATTTTATACTATAAAATATATGGTCAAAAATCACTAGTGACTTTTACATCCATAGGAATATTTACTGATTTAATGATTGTAAGGTTTTCAAGAGTATTTATTAAAAATATAAATTTTATTTAGTTTTATTCTTATTCAAATTATCCACCACAATTCCCGTCATCATAATCGATGCACAGTTATCGAAATGTATACATGTAAGACCGAATAATGCGTACGAAGATGAAAATGGCGTTACTTCACTAAAATTTACATATTTTTTATCAACTCTACTTAAATCTAATTAATACTCAAACTTTACAATCATACTCACTTATTCCAGCAATCGTAAGGCACACATTGTAAGCTAATAATCGGTTGACCCACGGCTTGTCGCTTATATATCCAAGAATGATTCTTCCTACTAAGTTTGATGCTCCAATTATAGATATCAGGTAAGCTGAATTTTCGATTCCCAAGGCGGCACTCATTGGTACCGTGTAAACATATGGTATGTAGAACCCTATACTTGTTAAAAAGTTTGATAAAGCGAATAATATAAATACAGGATCAACCAACAAAGATATGTCGAGCATTTCTGCTAGAGCAGCTTTCGATTCTTCTGAGCACGGCAGCCAGCCACATCTTTGTTCACGTTCTTCTCTTTTAAATGAAAGCTGTACTCTTTCTGGAGATACTCCTCTGAATCTAGCGAGACTCGTCATACTGCCTTGATATAAAACATCAGGCCTTTGCATTATTCCACTTCCTTGCCGCGATTGAGGTTTTTGTTGTTCGTGTGGCTTATTTAGTGCCGGTTGGGAAAGTGTTAATCTAGCGACATCATCTTCAAATTTTCCGTTCGCCCGAACAACCTGTTCCGAGCTTTGTGATCTTTTCAAAGGTGATTTGTTTTGCTTCGGTAACATTGGCTCCGTGATTGGAGTGATCGGTCTCTCAGGAACCGCTCTGAACATGAGCCCCAAGGGAACACAGTTAAGTATGAAGGCTCCAATGAGCGCCATTGCTCCACGCCATCCATAATTTGATATTAAAGCGTCAGTTATGGGGGCGAAAAGAAATGTTCCTAGTCCTGAACCACACACGGCGATCCCTAAACAAAAAAAATATATACTAAATATAAATCTATTATTTTACAAATATAATTATTATGCTTAAGAGTACGAACCTGTAGCGAGACTTCTATATTTTTTAAACCATACGGTGACGCTGACAATGGCAGGTAGATAGATAAGGCCGAATCCTACTCCAGCGCCTACGCCGATCGTAAATATAAGGGTTGTCACATTTTTGGCGAAAGCCGATGCGACCACACAGACGGAGGATAGTAATGCACCGGCCACAGTAACAGTTCGACAACCCCAGCGGTTCACAAACGAACTAGATATAGGACCTGTGAATTGCAAAGAAACGTTTCCATACAATATATGTTTATTAGTATATACACACGTGTATATAGATAGAAACTATGTAGCATATAGATCTATGTATATTTTTGTATACATAATTCACACACCTATGTAAGAATATGGTTAGAAGTATGAGTATATATTATATTAAACTTCCATTTCTAAAACATTGAAAGCCATAGAAATATCAGAGCAATTTCGTATTTCCATATTAAGTGTACTTGTTATTTAAGAAATATTTAAAATTTATGGCAAAAGGGGCTCGAAGTTCATTTAAGATTCTGCGAAGAAATTAACTTTTAATGAATTTTAATAAAACATTAGTGTTTATTTCATAGATTTTCAATATGGTTGAAACTTTTAATATAATGATTAATATTGAAGATGCTATTTTTTGTTTTGAAGGATGTATACAGTAATGATGTCGTTAAATTTAGTCAAGGTACTGACCTTATATTTTTACTGAAAAATTTAATTGTATGTTTTTACTTAATATATCTCCAATTTTGTTAAAATAATACAATATCACAATACTTAGATAAACAAATACTTAGATGACATTAAGAAGTTTGTACAAAACTTAAAAATTATTTATTTTAATATAATACATATATAACACAAAGAATCAGTTCATCGTTAATTTATATTTTACTCTAAAATAAAGATAATTCATACGACGATTAGATTTGAGAAAATTTTAATATTGTATATTATTATAAAATATATAATCAGATATTTTCTAGATAAAATTCTGTGAGACCACGTGGACATTATGCTAAAAACAAAATTATCAAGTTTTTTTTAAGAAAGTCACGTTTTCTAGTGCTAGTCACGTTTTTAAGTCCTTTCTTATAGTAGGTACGCATCATTGAAGCTAACATAAAAGAATATGAGGTAATAAACGTAGGTTTATGTGTATCATGATATATTAAATTAAAAAATTTAACAAATCGTTATCACGAGTAAAAAACCGTGTAGTTCTTGGAAAAAGGTAATTGAGTTGTAAACAGTCCAAAGATCGGCCGCATCCTGCTATTATCCTTTTAATAATTTTACTTCTTCATTCTGTTAAAATCACTTTTATAATCTAATGCAAACACTGTTATAAATTCCAATAAGACACAGTCCTTTTATTAATCTAAGTCTTATACATACGTTAATCTTGTATTGTATTATTTATTTATATATGAAAAAGGAGTGACATTATAGTTTAAAATACAATAGGTATAAACATTGTTATCGATCAACAGAGATCTGTACTGAAAATCCGTTAAGAATGTTAAGGAGACATTTATACAATATGCTATATAAGAAACACACTACATGAATAGTAATCTAATATACTTCAGAAATAAGTTAATAGTTATTGATAGAATTCGGAAAAGGATAAGCTTAAATGGGAAAATTTATCACTCTTAATGTGATTGTTCTATATATTTAAATTATTGTAGATATGCGTTAAAAACTCAATATCAGACAGACGGATTGCTCTTGTGTTTTAATATAATGAATAAAAAAAACTCTACTTGATATAATAAATACATATAACACAACTATGGAATGTACAAATGACAAGTTAGAACTTTTTAAAATGTTCTGATGTTCATTATAGTTTACCTGAACTGAGAGTGACTCCCACTAGGATGGAGACGATCCACGCCGTTTTACTCTGTCCCTCGTTGAAGTAGGTGAGAAACTCAGCGTAGAACACGCCGAACGAATACGTCATACCATCGGCTGAAAGTAATATATCGTTTAAGGTCATACATATAGCCATTAAGTTAAATATATTTCTCGATGCTTCCGGCCGTTAAAAGACCTTACTATCATTCAATGATTTTATTATAAATAATATCTGTTCGAGAATAAATAAATTGATATTAATCGGATTATACAACCGTATTTTATTATTATAAAAACTAAATACTTTCGACGTTTCGGTTACTTTTCAGCAATCATGATTACGAGCAGACATCTTGTATGTATATAGTTTTTACAATAATAAAATACGCGTAGTATAATCCGAAAAATATTAGTTTTATTTAAATGCATATTCTCTTAAGTTTTATATCTTATTTTGTTGAAGAGTATTTCATAATAGTGTGTTTAAAGTAAATGTTTAGTGTCAATCATATTTGTCCTTTTGACTGATACATGTAAAGTTCTGGTAGTGTCTAGATAGCGCCGGTCATATGTGATATGAATCCGTTATCAGTATAACTGGGTTAACATGATGGACGCTACAGTATCGATGGCAAGTGCCAAGTGACAAGTGCCTGGCATAAGTCTGACAATGGTGTGTATACCACAAAGGAAGCTCACACCTACCTATTTCATATGAACAAAAGATTCTTTTCATTTGAGTCTCTTAGTTACGTTTTAGAATATTGGCATATATACTATAAATATTTGAGATAAATAATAATCTTCATTAATATTCCAACTTTTTCCTTTATACTCCTTTGGCGGAGCTACAGTCGTAAATACAATAACGTGTCCTATAAAATTAAATTATTGTTATATTTGATATAATTACATCCGCCAGTTCAATACCAGATACCGCGTGCCTAAATACGACGCTTATCCACCCACTCTTCACAATCTCCAACAAGTGCTTGAAAAGATTATAGGTACTGTCATTTTAGATTATTTATTTAAGCACTTGGCCCAGTTTGGTCGGTTGAAAGTGATCTTTTCATTTATATAAGACGATTTCTGGAAATCATACAGCTAACGGTTGGATGAATCCTACATTACTAGAAAAAAAATCAATGTCTATGTATATTTAACAAGTCTCTTGAGGGAATTTTTTATTCAGAATCAGAAGCCGTGACATATTCAATCCTCTTTTAGTTTGCAATCCATGCATATCTTTAAAGCAAACTTTAATTAGGATTTTTTAGAACACTACACCGATAATTTTTGATAGTCATTACTCATTGATATAGCGAATATTATGAGGTCATAATATTATAAAATGTATTTATAATATGAATTAGTTAGTCATCAAAATGCTGATAATTCAACAAATGTTTTTCATATTAAACAG
This sequence comes from Danaus chrysippus, assembly GCA_916720795.1. Taxonomy (NCBI): domain Eukaryota; kingdom Metazoa; phylum Arthropoda; class Insecta; order Lepidoptera; family Nymphalidae; genus Danaus; species Danaus chrysippus. The sequence continues at coordinate 2,655,323 of CAKASE010000057.1, read as the reverse complement.
TAATAAAAACTGTTGATATGATTCTAATAATTATTATTAAATAAAGACAGTTAACCTTTCCCGAAAAAATATACAGGAATGATGTCATAAACTATCAATTTGAAAGGTTTCGTGACATTTTCGTATATACAGAAGCTAAAAATTGCTCAGCGACTATCGGTAGATAAAATCCATCAATAAACGTTAGATAAATGTATTTGATCGATCGGAATGATAACGATAACATTTTATTAAAGATTATATAGAGATAGTTGAAACCTAAAGGATGAATACATTTAGATTTTAGATTGACATCGTCTGACACAGTATCAGACACGCCCACGGCTGATAATTTTATCGGAATAAAATTAATATCTTCTAATCATTATTACTTGGTCATAAAATGTAAGCGATCTGATTGATGGCCGCATTCACTACGAAATGTTGCTGTATTGTAAATTGGCATCAAAATTATTTCCTATTCTTAAGCAACGATAGGTCATTGGCTAGATTGTTTTAAAAAATCTGCTTGTTCTGGTGAAAAGCACACACACACACACACACACACACACACACACACACACACACACACACACGTATATATATATATATATATATATATATATATATATATATATATATACATATTAACTTCAGTAAAAACATCATGTAAAGTTGTAGTTGACACATAAAAATGCATAATGAATATAATCTAGGAAAACTTGTATTAGTAAATGCACAATAAGTACACAAACCTTGTATTGACAGTGAAATATGAAACTATGGCACGTGGCGTTTGATTATATTTGTGTTACAGTTTTGCTTGAATCGCTAATTGCTTTAAGGCAAACATTAAAAGTTCTGTAATTCAAACAATTGAAGTTCCTTATAGCAATTTGGAACAATATGGAATCACGTTGTAATTAACTTGTAATGTTAATTTCTAGGATTGAATTATTAACTTGTCTCATTAATCAATGGTGTCTTAAAGCCGAATTAGTTTATAATTGTAATTAATTCTATCATGTTATACGACAATTGGCTGTTAATAATAATTTGTTACTACATATATAGGACTTGTAATTAAATGATAATTCTGTATTTTATTACAGAAAATACTTGTAATTGTAATGTAATTTACGTCTTTTAAAAAATTTTGATATGAATTTTAAAACAAATTTTATTAATTTAACCAGTAAAAAATAATAATAATATTTTAATTCATAACTGATATTGGAATTATAATCGAAATTTTAGCTTAAACACGATAGTAAAAAGCTTCCTTCCTTTTTCCGTTTATTTACCTTAAAAGATGAGGAAAATCAAACGCCTAATACAATCTTTTTACGTCGTCCTATATATTTCTTTTTCCTATTTTTACCTATGAAGCACTATTTTACTTAATCTTTAAATTGACTTTCCATTAATTGCAATTGCAATTGCCACTCATTCATTCATAGTGTTTTCTTTTTATGGAATTTCTTCATTACAAATCATGGAATTTTCTGCGTTACGTTAGAATTATTATTTAGCAAAAATGATGATATAAATTAAACGTGGTGGAGCGTGATTTATGTATCGTGGGTGTGTAAAGCTGGCTACATAAAGCATGTAATATGCATGGCTAGTGTTTCACACGCTCGTACAAGGAATACATCAAAGGCACGATGGTAGCTTAAGTAGAATGGATAATATATTCTGGGTCAGCATCTAATTTATTCCGTGTACAGTTAATTTAATTAAGGTTGCTCGGATCGAAATTACAACAGTCAAGGAAATTTAATAGCAGCAATTCTTACATACAATAATTTGAAGTCAAAAGTACTTTTGAAACATACGAATGATACTAAATTTGTCGTAAAAATTTTGTTTATTTGAAAGCAAATGTCTGCTGTAGTAATGGAGTTTTCATGACTTTGTTTAACATAAAGAAAATAAAAAAACGAGTGACGTGTTTTAAATTAGGTATTAAAAAACTTTTCAAAGAAACTTTATGAATTCTTCTATGTCTTTCAGTATAGAGTTCAGTTTTACAAGATTAAGTAGCATGTAGTCAAACGGAATTTCCTAATCTACGCTGTTACCGTGTTATCCCGGGAACATTCTGACCTGGTTAGTGACATAATACATCCTGGCTCCTAGTAACTTGATTAGCCGAGTGTTGGTATTAATTGTTCTGCTTCCCAACTTCACGTCACACACAGAAATGTTAGGTATAAGCGATTTATTATTTGGGAAGTTTATATGAAATTGAAAGAAGTATAAACATAGAATAATTTATTAAACAAATAAGTGTTATAATATGTTAATGAATGTCTCTGATTATATTAGGTTATTGCGATAATTTCTTCAGTACAAAGTCTAATTTTATATAATCTGTATGTCATTATTGATTGCTCATATTTAATTATTTATTTTTAGTGTCACGAGATTATTATAAATATCTCGCATCAAACACATTTAGTTGATTCATTATTAGTTTTATATGAAGACTAGTAAACCTGGCGAACTCCGTTTCGCCACCAGAAGGCTTTTATATAGCATTTCGTTTGGTGATTAAAAAATGAAGATTTTTTTTTGTTTTATATTTGAAAAGGAAAATTTTTATTTCATTTCACAACTGTAATTAATTCATTTCGATTAAAAAATGAAGTGTTATTTAGTTGAACTTCTCTAAGTAAATGAAAGTGAATTCAAAGTAGATACCGAATCGAAGCGTTATACGTGTCCGCAAATTATCCGTTTCATTGAAGTGGTCCTTTGTAAACCACATTTTTTGTTTTTTGGTCTAACTTTAACACAAATAAAGCGGATGGTTTCCAAACTCGTGAACACGTAAAATATAACGCCCATGTGAAAAACAATGTTTTCTAAATTTATCCCGCAAATACTAAATGGTTTTAAGATTTCAAACTTTTTTTTTTATGTGAAAGGTTGCAAACGAGCTGACGGCCTCCTTGATGGGCAGGAGTCACCGTCGCCCATGGACATCTGCAACATAGATGTTGCGGATGCTTTGCCAACCTTAGTTGTTAAGGAAAAGGGATGGGTAGGGATAAGGAGATTGTAGGAAAGGGTGGGAACAGGAAAAGTACAAACACAATACCGGTTTGTCACATGAAATTGACTGAGCAGAGAACAATGAGTAGCTGTCAACCAATGTGTCATGCACCGGCACCATTTACTTAAAATATTGATTTGTAGTACATGTTATGTATGATGGCGCTGTATGTGACAAAAGATTTTCCTGCTTTTCTGTTGAATTTTTTTTGTTATATACTTCACGGAACCCGAGACCTTTCCAACGAATGCAAAACCGTGGAAATTAGTTCGTTCCGGACCGGACTTATTTTTATATAGTAGATCTCTTACAAATATCTACTTATCATCATTACGTCATTACATATCTGTCATTATACGTCAATTGCATAGCTGTCAATTGTGTTTCGTTATTCCACGTTTTATAGTGACTGACGTTTCATGTCAAGTCCCACGGGAATGCTGTCGAATGGGATAAAAAGTATCCTATTGCAATTTCCTGGCTCTAAACTACCTCCCTGCCAATTTTCAGCTAAATCGGTTCAGCCATTCTTGAGTTATAAGTGAAGTCACTAACACGACTTTCTTTTATATATATATATTAGATACATGTAAATATGAAAGCATTAAAAACGCAAATATATATAATAGTATATATTTATATCTAAACAGTTTAATTATAAGAAAATATAAATAAAAAGGACAAATTTTATAATATTTGTATATTCAATGCATGACAGTACAAATATGTTACTAAAATTTTAAAGTATTAATTTTCGTATAGAAGGATTTTAACAGATGTTAATTTTCATGAATCTTTTTTTATTTTTGATAATTATTGTACTTTACTGAAGTTTATAAATTTATTTTTACTTTTATTAAAAGTAGTTCTAATTAAAAATATTAAACTGGAATCGATTCAACCGTTTATCCATAACGAGATAAATTAATAGTCAAACAAAAAAGCAGAAGGATTTATACATTAAACTAATATGTGATACAAATATAGCTTACAAATAATAATGATTTATATATTTTTTTATTTCTATTAGGAAGTTATACGAAACTTTCAATTTTCAATTACAATTAAAACATTATGTATCACTAGTAACATTCTCAGAAGATATCACTAGCGAAAATTTAAATGATTGTCCCAAAAAGGAGTGTCCTAAATTGATCATTTTAATACGATACATTACGTTTATAAACACGTCAGTAAACAGATTTGTTGGTGTTATTATTAAATGGCGATGACCTCGTGTCACTGCGGTTACACACACATTGATATCGGAGGACTTTGCACACATTCATATCTGCATATGCACATTAATTATCTACGTATATGCAAATGCCACACTAAATATATATGTTTATATGACAAATGATTGGGAGCATAATGTGTTTATTCGATTTATGAGTCAGTATTATTCATACATTAAATTGATATTGTAATGAAAACGTTTGTAAATATGTATGTATGTATATATATTTAATGATCTCGTATTTATATCTCCAGTGATATAATTATATAATTAAAAATTATCGTGCTATATATGTATATATATACAGACTTCTTATCATTAAGTTATTATATATATTAATATTCATATTGTCAGTATATTTAATAACTTTTATATATCACTAAGTAATTTTTTAATCATTGTCACAAAATAATTTAAATGTGATTCAAAAATAAAAAGTAAATTCATGGAATTGTTTCATAGTGTATTTATCCATTACGTCTTCATTTTATATTCTTGTAAAATGGTACTACATGTAATTTGTGTTGAGTTTTACTGTAATATATAAAATCTTGGTGTAACCAAATGGGTTTGTATTCACTAACACGTGTGGCTGAAGGTAAACCACGTGTATTGCTAATACATTAAACATTTTAAATTAACAATTCAGATAATGTATATATAAAACGTGAAAGCCTTCAAGGTTATAATAAATCTGTTACTGTCGTTGAAGAAAAATGTTGCATTGTTCTGGATTCCTGAATGAATAATGGTAAATAGTAGTTTATACAATTTATATTCTATGCCAATGTCAAAATTTTTAATTAGATATTACGAAAAGAAAAAAATATATGGTATAATAAGTGTAGCTATAAATACTGTAATTCAAAATAAACAAAGTGTCACTTTTATGTTTGGCGCCAAACAGTTTTATGCGATTGTTACATAATTAAGTTTTCTTATTTTTTCAGCAATATATTGTAAAATATTTTTTAATATTGAATTAGTGTGGGGAAGATAAACGTAACGAAAAGTCTGCGATTATATAAAGTACTATGGATTTTAATATAAAACTTTTAAATCCTCAATACGGTATTATTATTATTATTATTTTTTTTTATGTGAAAGGTGGCAAACGAGCAGACGGCCCACTTGATGGGATGTGGTTACCGTCGCCCATGGACATCCGCAACAAAATGTTGCGGATGTCCATGGGCGACGGTAACCACATGGGCGTTGCCAACCTTGTTTTTTGGGGATAGGGAGGGGTGGGAATAAGGAAATTAAAGGAAAGGGTAGGAATAGGGACAGGGCAACCGGCTCTCTCACTCATCAGACGAAACGCAGCCAGTAAAGGCTACTTCACGCCGATCTTCTGTGAGAGGGTGGTACTTCCCCGGTCGAGCCAGCCCATGTTCGAGCTGTAGTAACTCACCACAGCTAGGCTCTACCACCTTTAAGATTATTAGTCAGTAGCCCTGTAAATTGATTGGTACTCTTATGAAATCTTCTCAATTTGTGACAGAAAAGATCTGAGAGTCATGCATTTATGACCATAATGCAAATAAATAGAACGTGCAGCCTATAGAAGACTTGCTATCATTGTTTGACAGTTAATTTAAAAAAGAAAAGGCTGGTTAACTCAATATAACTATTCAAGCGATATTCAAAGTTAGGTCGCTGAAAGCTAAAAATATTTCAGCGAATTTATTAACAAAATAGGTTTATGGATGACAAAATATTATGATTGAGCAAAATGAACAAAATGTTACACTTAAACAAAAATATCTTTAAGTCAACAGATTAAGACGCAGGCACTATCTGACTTCAGTCATAGTTTATTAAGAGGTTAGTTATGGAGGAGAGACCGAGGCATGTATTTGAAAAAACTATCAAAACATGGGTATAAGTTTATCAAGATTCTTGGAAGATAGTTACGTCTTTAACAACTCCATGTTATATCATAACCAATAGCAATCAACCATTCAGTCAGGTTCACCGCAGGGTTATAAAAATTTATCATCCAATCTTGGTTAGAAATTATTATTCCTGACTTCATTGGAACTACCCGTAATCTAGTCCTGAACCTAAGCAACTGGATTAAAACATCTAGAAATTTTGGAATCCCTAAACCAATCCATATGATACCAAATGCGGAATTTTACCATAGACAGAGCGCGTGCTACTACTGATAACTGGTTTCAACGTTTAAAGAACTATATTGCAGCCAATAGAAAACACTTCAAATAAGCTTTATATATTTTAAAAGTTGTATATCTCTACTAATATTATAAATGTGAAAGTAACTCTGTCTGTCTGTCTGTCTGTTACGCTTTCACGTCTAAACCGCTGAACCCTATTGTAATGAAATTTGGTACAGAGATAGAGTTGACCTTGTGAAAGAACATAGGATATTTTTTATCCCAGACTTTTGAAAGATTCTCTTGGAAACGCGATATAACCGAATACAACGCGGGCGAAGCTGCGGGCGGAAAGCTAGTTAAATTAATATATTGTTATAATAATAAAAGTTAAGTCCAAGATAATTTTTTTATAACAACATTTATGACAAGGCTTAAAAATATTTACATTTCTGTAAGTCTGATTACGGTTTTTCCAGCATTACTTAAATGAAAGTGTTGTAATTTTAATCCTTTTTTTGTAATTTGCCTTATCTATTGCGTAATTAAGAACACAATTAATTTGCTCAATTTAGGCCTTGGATAGTGAAAAAGATGAGATTTTCTGATCGAGAGCTTAGTGCTATACAAATAAGGTCTCATCATTTAAAATTTAAATAACAGAAGCCGTGTTTCCTATATAGTTTTCGATAAAAAAATTGAATGAACGTGAAGGATATAATAAAAGGAAATGTGAAAAGATAACGGTAATAGGGAAATGGGAAAAGATAACAGTGGTAGGGAAATGTGAAAAGGTAAAGGAAGTTGGCGGTTTTATTCTAAATATAAATGAAAAAGAGAATGTAGATTGCGTAAGAACAAAAATCACTTCGTTTTTTCCTTTCTTAGAGTATATGTACAGGTAAGAATTTTTTTTACTGTAATAAGGTTTAGGTTACTATTAATTTCTTTTACATTCTAATTACATATATACCTTTGACATTCTTTATTGGTCTAAAACTCTAAGACTCATGATTTTAATAGTTTTAAAAAAATACTAAAAGATAATATTGTTCTTTGTACGAAAGTCTAGTTATCTAATAATATGTTCAATTATGTAAGAGTAGAGATAAAGTTAGTTGTTTAACAATTATGAATTTCTACAACACGTCTTAAATTTCAAATTTCTGTATTAAACAATTTAAAGGAATATTAGCATCTCTAATCTTGAACGAAATTTGATAATGAGGTTCTGTTTACCTAAAAGCAAAATGAATATTATTAAAGCCAAGTTCTAAAACAGTTCAAGTGTCATTTCTATTCCTACAGAAATGACAAAAATTTCATCTAATGCCTTGGAAGTCATATTTTCTGTGATATTCGGAATATATAGAATCCTTTGTTCCTGAGACGATTGAGTTAGGAAAGGTCTCTTTCTGTTACTTTGAGTTCACAGAAAGGTATGGAAGTAAGATTCCACAAAAAGGTCACTTGCCTACTTAGGCTGATTTTATATATATTTTCCTTAATGAATACCACAGACTTTGCAAGAGGAGTTGTTTATCGGCTTGCGGTACAAAGAAATCTGAGTTCTACATATTATATTATATTTTTATACCAACATAAATGTCATACGATGCATTATTTATTAGAGCACGTTTACAACTACGGAAGGACTTAGTAAACAATGGTATATAGTAATTATGTTGTTATTATCTACAATATAAAAATTCCTTTGGCATCGATTGAATTATGTTAACAAGTTTTATTCATATCCGCGTATGAATACTAAACGAATAGATTTTTCCATCCTCATTGTGTTTATTGGTGTTTATGTTTGTAAGGCCAAAAGTTAAAGCGATGCTAAGAGTAGATTGATGTTATACAGGGTGACTGGTGAATTACTATCGATACTTGAGGACGTCATATTTGACGATCATATATGACAAAATAAAAATTAATATAACATAAATATTAATAAACTTCTAAGTAAAGTTAACCAAAAGTTATGTAATTAATTACGCATCGTGTGAACACCCTACAGATTAGGTATACACACACACACACACACGCGCGGGCGGCGGCGTGGTGTTGTATCAGCACGCCGCCGCCCGCGTCCACACTTGGAACACTTGGAACGTGTCAACACTTTATTTATTTATACGGAAATTTTGTCAAAAATTAAGTGCCTATGTTTTTACATAATTCGAATGAGAATCATGTACCAAGTATTCTCCTTAAATATTGATAGTAATTCACCAGTCATCCTGTATATATATATAAGGAAAATTTCGACAGTGATCAGAACGACATTGAACAAAATAAGTTTAAAATTATGTTATTGAATTTTATTTTGATAATTTAATTTTAAAAGGAATAAGAAGTAATGAAAAATACTCACTGACAATATGAATCATAAAGGAAGCGAAGACGACCATCCAACCCCAACCTCCGTCTGGGGGGGGAGGCAGGCTCTCTGAACCCTCCCTGGAACTCTCGTCGACCTGAGAACCATTCTTCTTCACACTCTTCACAGTACCGTGCGACATCGTGATTAAAGCTTTATTTGCACTATACTATTTAAGGCGGTTTATAACGAATTTTGAACGGTAAATATAGGCACTTTAACAATGATATAATAATATACTTATTAAGGAAGCAACGTTTCGGAGGGAGACTCAACCGTATAAATGACAATATAAAGTTTTCATGATCTATATAAGATTATGGTGGTACAACCTATCTCAGGTTCATTATCTTGATATGATAATCGTTTTTCCAAGAAGAACATTTTCGGCATATTATCTGTAACAAAAGCAAATAAGTATTAGTTATAATTTACAGAACATAAACGTGTAATAAAATATATTTATATAACTTACGAATATTTTAAAAGATAAATGTTATATTTTAAGACAGTCTAGACATATATTTGATAAGTAAAATTCACTTTAATATGACACAATACAGTGTAATCAATGTAGAAAATTTAAAGAAGAATTAATGACCTTATTATTTAAGAAGATCTTTAACAGATGAGAAGGTGTATTTTATATATAGATATATGAAGTATTTGTTATCAACATACATATTTGTATATTGATTGATTTGTTAAAGTACTTGTATCACATTTTTTCCTTGTTGCTAGGCTCAAGGTTCTAGTATATTACTAAATTGATCGATCGCTCTTATTGGAATTCCAGATAAGGATAACAATACGGTAGTAACAATATATATATTTTTAGGTGATCGTCGGTTTTGCTGAAAGGGTTTATTATAAAGGTTCTATCTCGAGGGATTATTTCGTGATCGAGATTTTCGAGATCAGATAATCTTACCTTTCATGTTCGATATTAGTTTCAAAGTAAAAGTTACGGACGTGGTACAAACGAAAGCTTTATTAAGCCTTCTAACCCGGTATATCCAGAATCCATAATAAAGTTTATGGGTTAGTGTTGTTCAACTTTGTTTTGCTTATATACTTTTTATATACTAAAAAAATTATATTTATTGCTGTCTAGAATATAAAAAAATAATAGCTTGGGAGTACAAAGTACAGTTATATATTATTAGTTTTAATCAAAAAAAATTAAAGAATCTTAGGAAATTTATATGCGATAAGTTTTCTTAAAATTGAACATATATATGTACTATATGTATGCTTTTAAATAAAAGACATTATTTTTTTCCGCTGACAATCAAATAAAAGATACCTAATTACAGTTATATTTGAAGTATTCACAAATATTATATATTAACTATGATCAATTTAATGGCTACGGTGTACTGAATCATTTTTAGATTGCAGAGTAAAGAAACCTCACATTTTCTTACTTCCCGGAATATTATATTTATAAACATTTTTGTTTCTGTGAAAGTTATAAATTGGTGCAATTATCTACATTGATCTGTTTAATTTGTCATGAATTAATAATGGAAGACAGTTTTCTCCTAACAATTCCAATCACTTCAAATTAAAAAAGAGTAAATTTTTTTAGTCCGAAAGAAAAATAAGGAAACCATTTTTTTATGTTAAAAAATTACTGTTTGAACCATTGAATAGTCAGCCAGTATTGTCATGAAACATTTGATGGGACAGATTATTAAAAACATATCTTTTGTCAACTGTTCTTATTAAGCTACATATATCTTTTAAGTTTTTTTATTTTCTGTTAATTTAGTCTCAATACTAAAACCAAAACCTTATTTATATTTTTATATTTTTATATTTATATTATTATTTGGTTGATTAATTCGTTTGGAAACAATACAGTCAAATATTTTAAATCAGGTTAATTTTACTAAAAACATCTTTTTAGTGAATCATATGTATATGATCTATTTCGTTTCATTAAAAAAATAAGACACAATAAAAACACCTGAAATATATACACTGGCTTTTATTTGTTTCAAATATAACTCTTAACATCGATAAGTATGGTCATATACGTCAAAATATTTTTTTTATGTTATCAGAATTCACCGATAAGAGGTCGCTGTAATCGTTTTGGTCGGTCCATATAATAAATCGGACACTGTAACATCTTTATGTTCGCGATACAGGGTTAAGGTTAACCGAAGTTCACGGGTCCTATCAGAAGCGGAAGGCGAATTTGGTGAAACGGACATAAATAGAAAATTTGAACATACGAACATGAGGTGGACATCGAAAAGACAATAAAAAAAGTTATAATAAATCACGCTTTAATAATGGTTACAATAAATAAATTAAATTTACCAAATGACACTCATATTTTGTTTATATTCAAACTTTTACGGCATGGTTTTAATATATTATAATTACTGTGATAAAATTATTAATACATTAATCGTTTTCTATATACTTTATAGAAACTCATATCAATAAATCATAATAATCGATAGAGTTCTTATAGAAAAAGTCGCTAGCAAAATATGGACCAATAAATAATTTTTTTCTAAACTTATATTCATATTCAATATCTTAATAAAAATCATTCAGAAAACTTGATATCTAAAGATATTTGATCACTCAATATAAAATGGCGCATTAAAGTTGTATATGTTATAAATTATATAAAACAATGAATTAAATAAGTAGTATTAAGCGGTAATTAAAAGTATATAGTACACTTGCATTCTAAATGTTTGACCTGTACTGACTTCGAATTTTCTTACGCGAGTGACTCACTAACAAATTTTCTGTGTCGCGGACGTACGGTTTGTACTCCGGTCAAAATACAAATTGTGTTGTAAAACAATATTATATTTTGCTTACAACTCAAAATTTGTTAAATCACTCATATAACAATGGTAATTTAATTCGAGTTTATTTAAAACAATTCAATAATTCCTCCACGATATTTCAATATTAAAACTCTCTTTGTTAGAATTATTTTATTAAGATCTATTAATATAACGTCTTTTGTGTAATTGCAAATATCATATTATCAATGTTGTGGCGCCAAAAATAAAATTTGGCGTCGCAAATACTATCGTGCATATAAAATGAATTAAACATAATATGTATATATAAAAAATTACCTTGTACTCATTCTTAATGCCATTCAGAGATTTTATTAAGTAACTTATAATTATAGGATACACTTATCACGATGGTGAACAATATTTTATACGAGAAACCATGTCATTTAACGTGTGCACGCAAGAACCGCACGCGCGGACGGCCGACTTCAGACTGACATCAAAAATAGCAGATAATACATATTATAGTATCTGAATCGCATTGAACATACATGTCATGTCTTTGTAGATTTTCAGAAGTAGTAGCATAAAGGCTATTGTTTTAACGATCAAAGTGTTTAAACATTTAATTCCCTTTGTGAATATAGCTAATAATGACAATTATAATACATAATGTATTTTCTCTTTTACATATTTCACAAAAGTAACAAATTATTAATTTCTAAACATATAACAATTAATTTATTATGTAATCAGTGTTCTAAAATATCTTCTCTGATAATGAATGCCAAATTGACGATGACAAATATTTAAAAAAAGAAACCAGACTTAGCTTTCGTTCAAGTTAAGTAAAAGAATAAAAACAAAATAATATAAATTTGTACATTCAAAAAAAGATTTCGTTTGTCTCACAATGATAAAATTGTATTTGAATAAGTTATTGATCTAGCAAATGTCAAAATTATTACTAATATTTTATTTTTATATAGTTACTGCAGACATTATTGCAAATAAATAATTTTGTAATAAATAATATAACGGTGAATAACCTAATATCAAACATATGAAAAATACAATAACTATCTAGAAAAACAGATACAAAGATAAAAAACAATGATTTCTAATTATTAACATAGATTAAAAATGTAGTCCATTTAGGTAATCTAAAAATCAGTTCAGAAATTACGTTACTGTCTGCGATAAGATTCCAACATTCTTTGATTTATTTTCAATCTATATTTTTTATGATACATAAATCAGTTGACATATGATATGATACGATATGATTATTATGATATGTATTTATTACCTCCTGATATTTATTTGTACCGTCCCAGATATCTCGGGTTGTAAGGTCAGATGTAATAACAAAGTTTCCATTCTCGGCATTATCACAGTCGTAATGAACACTAGAATGCTAGCCATGTGGTTGAAGTGTTTAATTCATGTAAGGACCTTGAAATGTTAAACATTTTACAAATATATATAATTCTTTATGTTCTCTTTGTGTCTTACCTAATGAGAGTAAATAAAGTAAATGTAATAGCAGAATATAATAATGTTATTTTGTACTTATCTTGTAAATGTCTTGTTATATAGTTTTTGTTTCGCTATAATTCGCTTATACGACTTGTAATGCTCAGTCAACAATGGTCAATTAATATAGCTATTATATACCAATATTTTTGTTCTAATAAATATTGTGATAATATAACTTATTTGTTGTCTTTTACAAGATTTGTACCTTGTCGTGTTTTAGAAAAAACTATTTATTCGTTCACATATTAACTTTCATATTTCAGAAGGCACAAAAAATATAGATTCTTATTGTAATTTATACACCTTTCTTTGCCTTTTAATTAATAGAAGTAACTTTTTTACAAGTTTGAATCGTTTTAAAACACCTGTACACAGATACGATAAAGGAAATATTAATTACTTATAAGTTTATTGAACATCTTTTACGTCAGTTTAAGTCATTACTATTAAAGGATTATTATTAGTCCAACTAAAATAAATAATGAGTGTTTTCAGGTTTTTAATTAAAATCTCGCAAAATAAAGTTTAAAGCCTCGAATGTTGCAGGTTAATAATTGAGAACTTGAAATCGCTGGGTAGGTAAGTGTGATAATGCAGAACGTTGTGCTTGTACTGATAATATAGCAAAAGTAAATAAAAAAGAAAATATACAATGAAACATTCAAGGACACAAGCAGAATTGAAGCCTGCAATCATCGGAATATCTCGTTCCATTTCCCTCTGTTAGATATTTTTCATTGAAAACTTTATATTGAAATGAAACTATTGATATGGTTTAATGATTAAAATATAGTACGCGTGAAAACAGACGTATTTGTGGTTGATAATGATTTTGTCTAAAATTATGTTTCGTCACCTAATCAAAATTAAATTCGTAGTAAAACAAATACTAACAACAAGTTACAAATATAAAACAATTTAAAAATAGATTTAATAATGAAATAACCTCTTTAGAAATACTTCTTTATAACCAATAACTGGCACATCTTTCTTTCATTCCTAAAAAATAAAATAAAAAAGTAAGTAAAACATTGTATGTAGTTGACAGATAGATAATATAATATTTATATAGAGTTCGAAGCCCCGATATGCACTTGACAGTTCTAAGATATTACGCAAGGCGATGTATAATGAATTTATCGATATATACGTTTACGTAAACAACTCGCTTACAAGTTATTTATAACGCTTGTTTATCCTCAAAAGATTTTTATCATATATATCTTGTAATGACCGATTTGTACTTGAAACGAATGCGAATGCTGTTGACCGCAACCTATTAGCCGTATTGGTATGACAATTGGGTCAGTATATACATAAAAGTACATTAACTTCTTTGAAATAAATAATCTTAAGAGATTTTACGATAGGTGCATTTTGCTATATAAAATAAAATTCTATTAATCTATGTTTATGGAAGAATATTGAGTTAGTTACACTATTTATGACTCACGCTTTAGGGATATGGTTGAAAATTTGTGAGGAGATAGCTTAGAACCAGGAGAGGGACATATGATATTTAATGCTGTTGGGTCGAAAAAGGAAACAAGAACATACATTCCAATGTCTGTTCTTTTATACGGAATAGAGTTCGTCCAGTCAGCAATACATACATATATATTACTATTGCCCACATTAAAGCGGGCGAAGTCGCGGGCAGAAACTAGTAATTTATATAAGTATATTGTTGGTAAAAATTACGTCATATTCAAATGGGTTAGGAACTGTGACATTTAATAAATTATAGTACACATATCAACTGTGGCGCGTCACTAGCACTTCGATCTGTCATCGGAGGCGGGAGAACGTTCTCTTGAGTTGTGTATTTACTTACTGATAATTTGGTGGTTTTATTTATAATTCTGAGATATAAATACAGAACATCACATTGGCGACGAGTAAAAAGCGCAGTAAGTAAATTATGTACTTGTAAATAGAATTTCGGCCAACAAAAGTTTAAAATTTCACAAAGTTTTGAAAAAGGAACAAAAAGGATTTTAAAACAACGCAATGAAAAATTACATATTTACATACGGTTTGATTTTTATGCTGCGTAGATGCATGAATAAGTTATTATATGTTAATTACCGATATACCCATTTGTTGAAAATACGTCAAAGTCGTATAAACAAAATTAGTATGCGTAATATGATTTCCTCTAATTGAAATGTAAACATTATTAAATAATGCTCCCTGAGTATTTACTGTTTGAATCTATTTTTTTCATATTATTTACATTCAAAAGAACCGTAGTAATAATACACTAGCAAATGCGTTGTTTGAAAATACTTAACTGAAATTACTACAACCTATATGTATCGTTGACCAATTCTATTTACCAATACCTATCGAATATACAATTCGATCAAGTAACCAAATGTTCCAATGAATATATTTCATTAAGTACCATCAAATATATAATTTGATGAAATAACCAAATGTTCCCATGAATATATTTCATTAAGTACCATCGAATATATAATTCGATAAAATAATCAAATGTTTCCATGAATATATTTCATTAAGTACCATCGAATATATAATTCGATAAAATAATCAAATGTTTCCATGAATATATTTCATTAAGTACCATCGAATATATAATTCGATAAAATAATCTAATGTTTCCATGAATATACTTCATTAAGTACCATCGAATATATAATTCGATAAAATAATCTAATGTTTCCATGAATATATTTCATTAAGTACCATTGAATATATAATTCGATAAAATAGTCTAATGTTTCCATGAATATATTTCATTAAGTACCATCGAATATATAATTCGATAAAGTAATCAAATGTTTCCATGAATATATTTCATTAAGTACCATCGAATATATAATTCGATAAAATAATCTAATGTTTCCATGAATATATTTCATTAAGTACCATCGAATATATAATTCGATAAAATAATCTAATGTTCCCATGAATATATTTCATTAAGTACCATCGAATATATAATTCGATAAAATAATCAAATGTTTCCATGAATATATTTCATTAAGTACCATTGAATATATAATTCAATTAAATATGTAACTAAATGTTCCGATGAATATATTTCATAAAGTACCATTGAATATATAATTCAATTAAATATGTAACTAAATGTTCCGATGAATATATTTCATAAAGTACCTGCTTTAACAAAAAGCTAATCAAGTTTGATTCGATCAAATGAGACCCTATAAGAATAAATAATACATTCTTTATACATATGTCTATCGTTATACACTAACTGACTGTTTTAAAACCATCTGGAAATTAAATATAATGAGATAACGGTTTCAAGTTAAAATAATTGTTGTTGTCACAAAAAGAAAAAAAATAATACTAATAATAACATAACATACTAAATAATAATAATAATTTTATTTATTTAGGCATCTTTGACCCATCTTTTTCTTTTTAGTACACATTTTCCTTATACCTATGTTAGTAACAACTTAATTTATTATAAATTAACTATGAAATTACATTTACAATCAAAATATTATCCAATTAATAAATAATTCAATTTAATTAGTATTAATTAATTTAATTACTATACAGTTCAAATATAAATAAATTTTAAGCTTTAATTTTTAAAACATATTTATTAATTTCATAGTTTTAATTGTTTATCATAGTGATTAAAGTAAACAATAGTGATTTATTTATTTATAATAAGAATAAAAAAAAAAAAAAAACAATCCTGTTATTCACTTAATACTGACTGGTATATAAAAATAATAATATAATACTAAAAAACTTGAATTCTGCACTACATTAATATACTTAAGAGGTTTTCTTTTGACCTCATTTGCAGATCATCCAACATGTCCCTAACACAAGTCCCGACAATAGAACCATTCAATTGTGAAGGTGATCCAACCTCCTTAAGCTTGCGTTGGGAGAGATGAAACATGCATTAGAAATTTAATTAATTAAATAAGAAACTTACTTTGTAGTAAATAAGAAAAGTAATTTAATTAAATAAGAAATTTATTTTGTTATTTAAACTCAAATGATCAAAATAAAAAATGTGAAATTCTATTACATGCCGGAGGCATGCCATTACAAGATATATATATATATATATATCTATTTTAACATACCTAGAGCTCATGTTACTGACAAAACTGACGGTTATGACATGGCAGTAAAAAAGTTAGACAATTAAATGAGTTCCACGATAGACAAAACACTACTTCCAGTATCAATAAAATAGATACTAAATCAAACAAATGCTACATGAAAAAAGACATTGATCTAAGCTGTAGCCGATGTGGTAGTAAAAACCACAAAATAATAGTTCCTGCCCTGTAATACTAATTATTTGAAGTGTGGCTTCAAAGGTCACTTTCAGAATCACTGTACAATAAAACAACAAGGGCCAATAAAAGAAAAAATACTAATCTCCGGTCAAATGACAACAATATTATTAAAAAGTACAAACAAGATACACCCAAAATAAAGAGCCTACGTCTATAGACTACATATTTCACATCGATGATGATGGAACTGTTGACTGTCAAGTAGGAGGGGTGAATATCAAAATGTTCATAGATTCCAGTAATAAATCTATTATAATAAACGATACAACTTGGGAGTACATGAAAAAATAGAATGTTACAGTTTCTAATCCACAAAATATTCAGACAAAACCGTTCTAGCCTACGGTGCTAAAGAACCACTAAAAGTGCTAGGCTTATTTGATGCATAAATAAAAGTGTGTTCTAAATCAATAACTGCTAATTTTTGTACTATAGTGAATGGTTCCAAAATCTTTTGGGTAAAGAAACTGCTATCTCCCTTAACTTGTTAAAATTAGGTTTTGATATAAATTCAATTGAACAAAACAATTTCCCAAGTTCAAAGATGTCCAAATAGAAATTACTAAAGACAAAACGGTTCCTCCAGTTTGCCAACCTTATAGACGAGTTCCTATTCCTTTGGAATCTAAGATAAATAAAAAAATCGATGAACTGGTAGAATTGGACATAATTGAACCTGTAAACAAACCATCCTCTTGGGTTTCTTCGATGGTAGCGGTTCTAAAACCTGATAATGATATTCATATTTGCCTGGATATGCGACTTGCCAATAAAGCTATCATCAAGGAAAATCATCCCCTGCCCACGATAGAACAATTAATTCACGCACATTCTGCGCACCAGAGCACTTCCAAAAATTATGGGAAAAAATATTATTACCATGTGAAGGAGTTGTAAATTTTATAGATGATATCGTTGTTTTGGGCGTGATGAAAATGAGCATGATACCCGGCTCAAAAAAGTATTGTCAGTGCTAAAATACAACAATGTCTTATTAAATAAAAAAAAAAATGTGTTTAAATGCAAAAACTATACAATTCCTAGGTCACGAAATTTCGTCATTAGGCATTAAACCACTTGACAAATACATTAAAACAATTGAGACATATAGACCACAAGAAACCATCGAAGAAATCCAGAGTTTCCTGGGATTAATTAACTTTGTGGGAAAGTTGATCCCCAATCTGTCAACCTCAACAGAACCTATTCGGCAATTATTACGCGAAAAAGTTCATAAAACGCCAATATCACGGCATTTTGGCCAAAAGACCAAAAAAAGCTTTTGAGAAATTAAAATATAGCCTCTCTAAGATTCTTACCCTAGGTTATTATGATCCGAAAGGACGTACCCAAGTTATGACTGATGCAAGTCCTGTAGGTTTAGGGGCTGTATTAATTCATTATGATAACAAAGAACCTCGTATTATTGCTTTTGGAAGTAAGAGTCTGACAAATGTCGAAAAACGATATTGTATTAGCTCTGTAGCTATATGTTGCTGACCCACTATACTGTCTGTGTAAAAGTAGTACTAACGAGACGCAAACAAGTTCTTTTGAAGACAAACATCATGTTAACCAAATTGTTCAATATGCGCGACCCACAGCATTATCTCTTAAATCAATAGTTGAAGCATCGAATGATGACAAAGAATTCAAATTGATTAAGGACGCTTTGATAAAAACAGAGGGAACAAAATTGTTATATCAACTAAACTGAGAAAACAAGTATTAGCAGCAGCCTACGAAGACCACCCTGGTATTGTTAACATGAAAGCTAGATTGCGCACAAAGGTTTGGTGGCCAAAGATTGACAAAGACGCCGAAAGTACTATAAAAAATGCAGAGGATTTACATTAGTCTCAGCCACAAACCCACCAATACCCATGAAAAGGCTATCGACTATTACAGCCGATACAAAGAGATTGAACCTATGAAATCTATTTCAGCTCATGACACATAACAGCCGATAATGGAAACAATTCTGTAGCCAAGATTTTAAAAAACTCTGCACTGAACATGGCATAACACTTTTCAATACAATTCCTTACTGGCCACAGCAAAACGTCCCCGTTTGGTAGAGAGGCAAAACAGGGATATACTTAAGCGACTAAGGATCAGTCAATGTGGAAAATCTGATTGGAAAGATGATTTATTAAGTTACTTAATGATGTATAACAGCATATCTCACCCTTACACAAGAAAAACCCCGTCCGAATTGTTTTAAGGAAGACAGTTCAGAGACAAGTTACCTTTTTTAACTGACCTTGAAAATAAATATAATGATTCGGAAATAAGAGACCGAGATAAAGAGAAAAAAAGAGTAAAATAAATTAAATGAAGACAGGAAGAGGAAAGCTACAGAAAGAGAATTAGAAGTTGGCGAGAAAGTCTATGTAAAGAATGTAATAAAAGAAAATAAATTAGCTTCTGAATTTAATCCGACACCAATACTGTTATCAGTGCCGAGGGAAGCGACATAAATGTCAGGAATGACGAAACAGGCCAGGAATATAGGAGAAATATAGTTCACCTCAAGAAAGTAGAAGGTCAATGGAAAGTAATTGATAATGAAGAAAATTCTGATAAAGATGTTTAATTAATAATAGATAGATTTAAATGGAAAATATTGTTTTGTTGATTTAAGTGGAAAATATTGTTTTGTTAATTTAAATGAAAAATACTGTTTTGTTCATTGAAATGAGAAATATTGTTTTGTTGATTGAAATGAAAAATATTGTTTTGTTGATTTAAATGAAAAATATTGTTTTGTTGATTTAAATGAAAAATATTGTTTTGTTGATTTTAATGAAAAACACTGTTTTGTTCATTGAAATGAGAAATATTGTTTTGTTGATTTAAATGAAAATATTGCTTTGTTGTTTCTAAATAATTGTATTTAAAATTGAAATAACTTGTGATTAAAATAATTATTTAACATATAAAAAGGAAGAGATGTGACATTTAATAAATTATAGTACACATATCAACTGTGGCGCGTCACTAGCACTTCGATCTGTCATCGGAGGCGGGAGAACGTTCTCTTGAGTTGTGTATTTACTTACTGATAATTTGGTGGTTTTATTTATAATTCTGAGATATAAATACAGAACATCACAGGAACCCTTATTAATTGTGTCCCCTTCAATTGCTTGTTTGTCAATCAGTTCTCAGTTCTTTTGTGATCACGTGGAGGCCAACAGAGTGAAATGCGCACAAGGTTGTCAGGATAATATTAACAATTTTAAATTACCATTTATGGAGGTACATTATTTAGTGCAGATGATTTTGTAAATGTGTATTTGGGTAATATGAGATATAAAATCCTTAAGAGATCATTTCCAAAGAAAATGTACATTGTTGCGAAGTAAGAAGTACGTATTGCATATTTTAAATAATGCTGGCCTTTATTTATTTGTGAGACATGAGACGTTTTTTCGATTTAAACTATCAAACCAACATAGAACTACAATATCATTCTCACTTGTAAGATTTTTTAACCACGCAAATATTTTCACTTTATGCTATTTTGTAAACATTCTTGTTTGTAAATCCAATCTTTAAGCCATGATCGATTTTTCTCGTTTCTATACGAGTGAGCGAAGGTACAGTTAAATTGTATTTCATACGATCCAAACTTCATGGCTAGATTGGGGAGACTAAATAAGCAATAAAATATTATATTTTTCATTAAGTAATATTAAGATTATTAAACATTATTTATAATAATAAGTTCTTTTTGGTCCACCCTTCTTTAATTAAGAAGAATACAAAGATAGACGAAAAGAGGAGAGAAGTATTAAAGCCCATCAGTTGCTTTATACTTAACACGATTTTGCATTGTTAATTAAACACGGAAATTGTTAGAACAAATTTTTTCCAATACAGTATTCATAAACTCGTCAAAAATGTATTAGATAAAGAAAAGGACTGCACTCAATCGATATTTAAATATTTATTATAAATTCAAAAAAGTTTTTATATATAAAAGATGTCAAGAAGAATAAACAAGGTTCTTTTTTGTAAAAGTTTTTTCCAGTTCTTGAGCCTCAAACAAAAGAAATTTAATAAGTTATGATTGATAACAAACTGTCAGATACCCAAACTTTGTATATTTCTAGTCCATTTTTTTAGTTAAAGTAATAAAATATTAAAATTTTAATGCGCTTGTCGTGTACTCTGACTGTTGAAGTCATTAATGTTCCATTTAGAGTATCAAACGAATTTCAACGTGTATGGAAAGGTAATTTCCACAAATAAAAAAGATTACTAAATTTACTTCATAAAATCTTCTCTACAAAATAGTTTAGTTCTCTATTTAAATTTTATAAAGATAACTTAAGAATAATGGATAGGTATAATTTTTTAAATATTCTTCTCAGAGCTATATATTATATTCGTGGGTAATAATTGTATGTGTTAATATATTTTAAGTAAATAAAATTTTTTCATTAAAAATAAAAAAGATTATATAATAAAAAAAAAAGAGATTATAGATCAATTAATACCAATAACCACTTTAGTACCAGAATTTTCGTATGAATAAGAAACTGAAAGATTTGATTAAGTTACAAAATGAGGAAGAAAAATTATTTTTATTATCTTAATTATTTTCTGCTAATGTACCTTAAGTAACGACTACCGTGATGACATAAAGACAAACATAGATTATTATAGTTATTATGTTTCATTTACATGTTTCCCTTACGATTTGACAAATGATTTGTTTACAATTGATAATTTAAGTATACATAGAGATTAAATAAGTATACGTCTCATGTGACTATTTAAATAATTATTTTGTTTGACAATATAATGTTGGAATCAGTGCTATTAAAATCTAGAAGAAAATGTGATGTTCATCGCTCCAATGCTTGCACAATTTGGCTTCCAACGACTCAATTCTCTAGGGTTGAAACAAATAGGTTTTGATGAATAGATTACTCGTTTTCAATATTAATGTACACGTTTCTATATAAATTAAAGTTGTAATTTTTTTAGGATATAATATTCTATTAATTTTATTATTTAAAACAGGTTTTTCAAATAAGTTTTTAACATGCTTTTCATTTTAGTGCATACTTTACAAAAAAAGTCAAAAAATAGTATTTATTTCAATGATTAGGGCTCGCTTTTTACTTGTTTTGTTTTTAAACAGGAAATTCATAATATTTACTTATGCTTCATTTCCACTGTGATATATTTACCATGATTAATATGTTAGTATCTAGCAACTTCCCTACTAAATATCAATGTAAGTAAATCAATTAAATTTAGTTATAAAATATCGTGGTTATCCTAAATTCGGAAACAACCCTATTCTTTCATACCCAAGCCAACAGTAAAACTATTATGATCGGTTGATTGCAACTCAATCGCCTCAGTGCGTGGTTTATTTACTAGAATTTACACACTATTATACTGAGAGACAAATGTTTTATAAATACATTTAATACTTATCACATGACAAAATGTATTATAAAAATAAATAAATGTATAGATAAGAAGTAATAAGGGATTCAGACAATATATATTATTACTTTTCCTCTTGTTTGTTGAATGATAAAAAATATAATTAGTTAAAATACATATTAACTTAAAGAATTACATTGTTTATTTTCCTCGAACAGTTAGCATGGTTATTTGGTGATTAGTATTTCGATGTTATGTACAAAATCATGTTCAAATATAACAAAGAAGTCATTTTTAAAATATTAGTTTAACTAATTAATGAGTGTCATATTTTTTAAGGCTTATAATGTTTCTTAAAGGAAACGTATCTAACAACTTGTATGGTTTATTATATTCTTAGCTCATTGTACACAATACATTTTTTAGTCCCTTCTATTTTAGTTCCTAAAGTCCGGTTCATTTTTTTCTAAATTATTTATTTACGTCTTTAAATTTCCTTATATTTTTCTAGTGACCGAACACAAATGCAGTCAACCGTTTTTTATCATATTCGTACATCGTTTTATTGTGTTATTATATAAAACTTGAATAAAAAAAGGTCCCATATTTAAGGTTCATAATAAAAAATCACTTGAATTGATTGGAATTGCATTGATTGACATTTCATTACCGAAATGCAATAAAAACAATATTATTTCGAATTCAAACAAACATCATTAAAACAAAAGAAAAAAAAACACGTTCTGTTCTATTTGTATACAAAAATATACAATTAAAAATGTTTATATATATTTTTATAAATGATTAATTTAATTAATTGATATTCGTAAATAAAAAATAGTTAAATGTAAGTTTAAGTTTTAGTTCGGATATATTAAATTGTTTAAGTAAAAATATTATTAATTCTGTGTTTACTATAAATCAGTACAGCGTGAAGTCTAATAACTTGTAGCAGTTAACAGGTGTTCGCGAACATAAACTTTTCTGGTTCAAATAAGATATATTCATTAAATCACTTACCTTATATTTTTAACTTATTTTAGGAAATCATACCTTTTACTTAGAGTCAGAAATGGGCCACGGAATCAATACACCTTTGTTTAGTTTCCAGTTCTGCTTATCATAACATTAAACTGCGAATCTGAGCGTATAAAGGTCACTTAAAATATCTTGCGAACTTGAAATATTGTGCTTTAAATTTGTGTTTATTTATTATAATGTATAAAATTATTGCTTAATGAGGCCGTGGTTAGTTTATAATTGTTATATTGCTAAGGTTATGTTTAGTTAAGTTAGCGGCCACGCGCGGCGCTGTCGGCGGCCGACGGCGGGCGACTGAACGCTCAGAGTGCTTATTGCTGTAAGACAAATTTTGCTGTAACGCTCCGTGCCGCAAATATGCTGTCCCAACTTAGAGCATCGCATCCCATAAGAGGAAATGGGACAGAACAATGTTAGGCGTAAAAATTCTTCTTCGAAGTCCCCAGTCTATGTAATTTATATTCGATTTGGAATTGATCTATACTTCTTTAACCTTTATTGCAGATATTGTGTTAAATTTCTTTTTATTTATCAAAAATGTTTTTAATAAAAGTTAATAGTTTTTAAAGAAAAAAAGTTTTTTTTTTAATAATGCCGCAATCTCTTTATAGGCTATTCTACTTAAAATCATTTGATAGCAGTACTTTCTTCTCTGCGATAAAAACATTTATGGTTGCAGTAAAATGCATTTTACAACGATAATTAAATTCGCAACGCTATTTTTCTATTCCAACATCAAACGCTTGACATGTCATTTGAAAGATTTAGGCGAGTCGTCGATAAATTGGAATCATGTGATGATGAGCATGGAAAAGAGGATAATTGGTGGCTCAGAAACGGATCTAGCCCACTATCCTTATAATGTACAGTTTTATAATCTCGGCGGACTCTGCGGCGGTTCGATACTCACTAAGAAAATAGTGCTAACAGCCGCTCATTGCTTTGATTCAAACCAAAATTTGGCTGAGATGAAAATATTTTCAAGTGATAATAATATACTACTTTTTTCTCTAAGTCTACGTTTCCTTGAATTAAATTTAATATGCATATTGCAGAACCGCGTTACCTGTTCGATCTCCAAGCAAACTCTCATGATGTATGGGATTTTCGTATTCATGAGGACTATGGAAAGGCATCTGTTTTCGATAACGACATTGCCATAATTATAATTCACAACGAGTTCGTCTTCGGTAAACAAGTTCGTACTATTAAAATAATTAATAACCTGCATTGGTTAAAAGAAAACGAAACATTCACTGTCACTGGATGGGGAGAAACTAAGGTGGAGTTGAAATATATTCGTCGAAGATATTTTTGGTACTAGATTTTGTTAGATATATAATTTTTATATTTTACAGTATGGAGAAGGCATTGATAAATCGGTTTTTAGACAGGTTAAACTACGTTATATTAGTAAACAGATGTGTATGAAAATGAACAGAATTACTTTGGACCCAGAGATGTTTTGTCTTTATGGGGATGGAAAGAGAGATTCCTGTAGAGGTGACTCGGGAGGCGGAGTGCTTTGGAAGGGGTAATACCCATTATTAATAGTAATATTTATAACATACTAGCTTTCCGCCCGCAGCTTCGCCGGCGTGAAGTTTGGTTATATCGCGTTTCCAAGAGAACCTTTCAAAAGTCTAGGATAAAAACTATCCTATGTTCTTTCTCAAGGTCAACTCCATCTCTTTACCAAATTTCATTAAAATCAGTTCAGTGGCTTAGGCGTGGAAGCGTAAGAGACAGACAGACGGACAGACAGAGTTACTTTCGCATTTATAATATTAGTAGGGATATTTTTATATGTATGAAGTCATAGTCATATAGAAGTATATGTATAATTAAGTTTAATGCATTACCTTATATTTAATGGTATACATACATTTAATTTATATGATGTCTATACTGGGATGCAATATATTTTATCATTTTATTTTGGTCCAGACACCTGGTGGGTATCGTGTCACACGGCAAGGGGTGTGGTAGTTTGCCGGGTGTATACACTAATGTCTTCTATTACAAGACCTGGATCGGAAAGAATATTGCGGATCTTTATAAGAAATTTTGCGGCTTTCATTAAATACTACCCAGAAAAATAAAGAAAATCTTAATGTAATTAAACCTTTTCACTTGAAATTAAATTAAACTATATTATATGTATTTTTCTATTATGAGAAAAATGATTGTCTTGTCCTTTTGTTTATTTACAATAAAATTTTATTATAAGCATGTTTTTAGAAAATCCATTTGATTTGTTATCAGTGTAATGATGACATAAATAAGTAACTGAATAATATAGGTCAAAACAATTTGTAAAGGCTTTTATATTTTGATACTTTTAAAAGCGTCACCAATTAAAATGTTATTGTTATATATTTAAAATGTTAATTCAAAGGAAATACAAAACAGTGTCCAACAACACATTATACACCTGTACAACTCAGTATCCATTGAGTTTGAGTTGAGTTTATATACTAATTTACTTTAGTTTGTCAATGAAATATTTCACTAACATTTAAATAGTTTAATAATATAAAATATTTTTTCTAATAAGATGAGGCTTTTATTTATAGACTTATTTTAAAATGATTTATTATCGTACCTACAAATATTCTGTATTCTGTTTAAGTAAATATTTTAAAGAAATTGAAATAAAAGTTTTCAACACGATTTTAGAATATTGTTAAGGACGAAATGAACTCAAACCATTAATTAAATACGATTCGTTGATTGTCAATACTGTAAAAGAGGCAATCATTTTTAAGACATCGATAACGGTTTGATTGCTCGTTAGTAATTTATAATTAATTAATGTTCGCTTTCAAGAATACCAATTATGTTTAAGTCAGTTATATATAAAGGTGTTCTATTATATTTTTATATAATATTATCTCTTTGTGTAGGCACAAGGAACGTGTTAAATGAAGTAGAAGGTAGAATTGTTGGCGGTCATCCCATACCAATAGAAAACGCGCCATTCTCAGTGCTCTTTTATAATTACCAGTCTATCTGTTCCGGTGTCATCATAAATAGTTTTATAGTACTGACGGCAGCTCACTGCTTTAATTCAAATACTAAAAAACATCGCATGCGTATTGAAATAAGTAAGTCTTTATAAGGGTAGCTTTTGTTATATAACTCTTTAAGTTGTTTTATACAATTTACACGTAATATATTGAAAATTCTTTAATATTTAGGTATCTTATAAGGGCAATAACAGTTTGCTTTATAGATTTTTGTTTGACAAACAAACACGCCCCGTTTTATAATGTAAGTAAGCAGTTATTATATACATTTAATTTCTTTTCAGATTGTCGTTATTTGTTTGATATCGACGCTGAAACATTTCAAGTGGCCGATTTTATTATACACAAAGATTTTAATAAAGTTATACCTTTTGAAGCCGACCTTGCTTTGATTATGGTTACAGAGAAAATGCTTCTGAATAGACGAAAGCAGAAAGCGTTATTAATGAAAAATGATAACTGGATGAACAAGAAGGCTAACGTCAGCGCTTCTGGTTGGGGTTGGACCAAGGTGAGTACTGTCTTAAAATAATGTTCGATAAATAGTTAGAGAATAACGCTGAAAAAAAAACACAGTGAGAGTATGCCAAATATGTCTTTCAACGGAAAATAAAATTTATAAAGAATATAATCCGTAAATATGAAATATTATACTTGTTTTGAGGAGGTTGATGGAATTACAAAAAAAATAACAGTTAATTAGCTATATTGTGAGAATTTAGATAACTAGTTTGATCAATAGTAATTTGAGCTATAGAGATCATTTCTATTACTTGTAGGTTCAGTGTAACTGCTCAAATTGTTTCATCGCAATGCAGTTATATTCGTTAACTTCATATTTACACGAAATATTTTGTATTTCATTATTGTCATGATTAAATCGAAAGTAATTAAAGTACATTATTTTGTATTTTTCTCTCGTTTTTATTTATCTTCAGGCGATGTACTAATAAAGTTATTGAATCTAACCTTAATCGTACGTCTAGACTTTGTTCAACTTAAACTAGATATAATTGTAAGTAGCTGTTTATTATACTTTATTTATTTTATTTTTAGTACGGCGGCGGAGTATCCGAGCTTGGTTTAATGCGGACGTATTTGGGGTACGTGTCTAGACGGCGTTGCGAGATTCAGCATAGTCTGCGGCTCACAGAGGACATGTTCTGTTTGTACGGGAATGGGGTGAGGGATACTTGTCTGGGAGACTCCGGGGGAGGAGTTACTGTTAATGGGTAAAAACTTTTATATGGTTTCTAATCACACCACTCATTTGATCTTAAAACTTGAACAGGAATAGATCAAATTTGATTTAGAATTACAACTTTTGAATTGACTTCGGACTTTAGATATTCTATTATTATAAATTTTCTCAGTAATGTTGATAATGTATAATAAGAAAGTAGGTAATAATAGAACGAATTTCACGATTGGGCTATATATAAACGAGGGTACGTTACTGAAATTATTTTTAATGTCAGTGGCTATTTTTCCACAATCAAGTAAAGGTTACATTTACATTGTCTTTGACAAAAATACTTTTGTCAATGTAAAAGGAATTTTTGTTTATTATAAAACACACTTTTAATATAATCTTGAACTTAAAATGAATACACGGAACTTTATTTCTAATAAGTTTAAATATTTTAGTAACATCGTTTTATTCTGAAAATTTAATATAGATTGTTATTAACTTTTATATTTTCAGAACGGTGGTTGGCATCGTGTCTCACGGAGATGGTTGTGCAAAGAAAGGTAAACCGAGCGTGTACATTAGTGTTGCATATCACAGAAAATGGATCGAAAAGAAAACCCTCGAGTTATTAAGAAAAAAATGCCATAAAGGCTAAAACTATATAATATGTTAATGATTAAATTTAATTTTTTATTTAAGACTCACTTTTTACGAACTTTCGATTAAAATCCATAAGTATTTTTAAATATCCATAATTTTATCTACCTATAGCTTTCAGGGTTAGAAGTCAATAATTTTGTAAGACATTGTTTGTTAATTTAATATTAATTTAAATAAAAATCCTCATTATATTTCTTAACACTTTAATAATTTTTTTATCAAAATTCGTTTACTTTCAAACCTTTCTATCATTATCTCATTGAACTCTATGTATAGTCCAAGTTTTGCGTCGTCACAATGCATGCAAAGCTTTTCCCGTTTCTCATTTAATTACCAACGTTAATTTGCGATGATTTGTGTATAAAAAACTGTTTACTCTCCGTATGTAGTGCGATGATGAACACTTGGAGTAAACATATTAAACTTAAAAATATAAGAAACTGGATATATAATAAAAAATAGTATCTTTTTACGACTTGGAATAATCAATATATTATTATTAATTGAGGATAATAGTGTGAATGAAGGCCACTGAAAATTTAAGACTGTTTTACTTTGATGACGCGGTCTTCTTGCGACTGTAGAGCTTTATTTAATAGATTGTTTTTCATCTTATTAGACAGACGCGCTCTGAATATCCTGTACTACACAGTACTTCTTCAGGAATCTTTTTGAGTTAAGTGTAATCCACCTAAAAATATTTGTAATTAATTTATTTATATTGAAATTTTTATCTTTTTATTTCAATTCATTACATTAAAGGTGATCCCCAAAAGTTTATCTAAATTTTAAGCCAATAGAGAGTTAAAAAAATGATATAAAAAATATAGACAAAACTTGGTAATCGCAACCCTGCTGTAGCGGAATAAAATTTATCAATCTTTTTTATTCTTTACTTATAATGTACTTTAATCATAGTTTGACGTTAAAAAAATACCTGTGGAAATAAGACACGTTGGTTACTATTGCAGTGTTGAATCTTATATTGTTTTTGACAACTCCTAAAGATAATATACCTACTAGTAGATCGTCAAACATAACACCGCCACCGTTGTCGGTTAAAAAGTGTTCCTGGAATATTCAATATAATACTTAGCCCTTTCCACGTTAAATTACTTTTTCTTATGCATTTGTATTTATACTAACTTACCGTTGTGTACCGAACGCAGAAGTTTGATGGAGTCATCAAATTACCATAATGTTGTACGCATTCAGACCTCTTGAGAACTACCACTCCTAATTTGAGTAGTAAATTAATATAATTCATAGGCATATGCTGAAATCCCGTATTGAAAAATTATTTAAAATCTAATGTAGATAATGCGATACATTAACATATGTGTTATGTTTCTATACTACAATTTCGTTCTGCCTGGTTAAATAAAAATTCAATATTTATATAACTAAATCATAAATAAAATTCAAAATTTGTTTTCTTTACGAGAAACCAAAAAACAAAGAAAGAATAAGTATGTTGTATTATAAATAAAAACAATATATTTAAAGCTTGTTAATAATGTCATAGTTTTATTAACTTTTTAATATTTTTATAATAATAATTATAATCTCCATTGTTTATGGCATATTAAACAATTGATTTAATTTATTAGAGACATGTGTTCTTCTAAATGTAAACATTATTTCAAGCGCCCTCTAGTATACATATATAACTTAGCTGTAAAACTGTTCACGGTACGTAAGATTGTAAAAGATCATATAAGACAGAGATGGCGCTATTCATAATTAGAACAAATACCGAGCCGCCGCCCCATCCGGCGACCAAAAGGTGAGTGTTTTCTTTGATTGCAACCTCTGGTTCAACTAGAAGTGTTTTTTTAACTGTAGTTTTATAATTTACATTTTTCTGTAAAATAAAAAGTACATCATATACGACTACATACAGGGTAGTTTAAGGTTTTAAGAACTGTTTTGAGTGTCAGAACGTCTGGTTTAAAAAAAATACTTAAATAGTATAGTTTGTATTATGACATCTTGTAATTAATTTTGTATATACATTCTAAAATATTGCTACATAATATTACAGTTAGTCTTTATAAAATAATCTCGATACATTTTAGGTTTATCCTTAATTTCTTTTATAAGAATCCGCTTTAATTACTTTTTAGATAAAGATCTTTTAATAGTTCTGTTCCAGTTCAAATAAAAACTTACTTGAAGCACCAACAAAGCAATATCATTGTCGAGAGCGCTCAGCTCTTTAAAGTACTCATGAATTTTATATTCTGCAACCGGTATTACTTGTCTGAAAAAGAAAATTAATCTAAGAAACGAGTTTTAATAGGTATATATCTGTACAATCGTTACATCCTGATTCATTGAAAGAAGATGTGTGACTCTTTTCTTTATTATTATCATATGTATAAGACTATTGTATGAATTCATTTAGGATTTTATCTTTCAAATTCTTGATTTCGACCTCAGTTTAATACCTACATTGAAAGAAGCATTGCCTCTGAAGGCTGATAGAAAATTAAAAGATATTGTGTGTCTATGAAACAAAAAATGTTTATAATTTAGTTTTGGCGAAACTCTTTAATATATATATTTTTTTCAGAAATCTCTAAAGTCATCTGCTGTTTAGATATAATTGTAGTAATTGTTATTTTTCATTCAACCTAATAGTCTTTATTGGCAATTTATGAACATATAGCAATTATTTTTTAAAGTTGTATGATAATCTTGTTTTATTACTTGTATTAAAACATTCCATCTCTGTAGATTTCAAAGCGAAGTTAGAACTTTTCACTTAAATAAAACCTTTTTGGAAACTTTGTACTCGTATTATCTCAAAGCGTGGAACAGATTTTAGATTCATTAGTATATTGTTAACTAAAATCGATCCAGTCTTTCAAACAAAGACGGAGAATTAAGATTAATGACTTCTTACACAGATTTTTGAAATTTCAAATACTGTGAAATGCATGAAGAGAGTGTCTTTTGTTTGTTCTTGAAGCTACTCATGTATTGTAAATACACGTATACACATGTACATTTCTGTTACCCTAGTACTTTAAAAATCAAAACGCACTATAGCAGTTACACAAAGAAAATAATTTTAACAAATAAATACTACTTCTTCAACCTGACACTTTCCCAGCTTTAGCCAGAGTCTGCCTGTATGTCTATATAAATAAATACTACTAACGAATTAAATTTGATCATACGAGGTACTTTGTAACGGAAATTTATATTCAAATATACAGTGTGACTGGTGAATTACTAACAATATTTAAGGAGAATACTCGGTACATGATTCTCATTCGAATTATGTAAAAAAAATAGGCACTTAATTTTTGACAAAATTTCCGTATAAATAAATAAAGTGTTGACACGCTCCAAGTGTTCCAAGTGTGGACGCCTGCGGCTGCGTGCTGATACAACACCACGCCGCCGCACGCGTGTGTGTGTGTGTGTGTGTGTGTGTGTATGTACCTAATCTGTAGGGTGTTCACACTATGCGTAATTAATTACATAAGTTTTGGTTAACTTTACTTAGAAGTTTATTAATATTTATGTTATATTAATTTTTATTTTGTCAAATATCACGTCCTCAAGTATCGATAGTAATTCACCAGTCACCCTGTATATGTAGATATGTAAAAATAACAGGTTCAAGCAGAATCTAGTTAAATTTCGATTCAAATGATTCAAATACGTTTTGATGTCATAAACTATTATCTACTCAGTACTAACCCAATCCCAGTGATAGTATCGGATCCCATTTTAATATCAACGGTCTCGTCTTTGTGTTTTACGAAGCAGCTA
The DNA here is from genome assembly GCA_916720795.1 of Danaus chrysippus. NCBI lineage: Eukaryota > Metazoa > Arthropoda > Insecta > Lepidoptera > Nymphalidae > Danaus > Danaus chrysippus. The sequence continues at coordinate 2,622,779 of CAKASE010000057.1, read as the reverse complement.
GCCGCTGTTACTACTATCTTGCTGTATATAAGACTCCCTGAACAATATTTTGAACCGTAAACAATTAAAACGTGGAAGGGAACATCTTTTGCTGTTGATACAGGGTCGAAAGTTGCACCGATGTGTATTGATATTCTGTCTGGCAGATAACGGTACGATGTTACTGATTTCAAGAGAAACAAAAGAAATGGTATTTTAAGGACCAATACATCGGTTTCTGTATTGATATGGCGTCCGAATATTAGCAGCATCAGGTTCATCAGTTGATTACCAGTGACATTATGCACTAAAGAAAATAATGAAGACTGTTAATGTAATGGAAATTAACACACACACTCACACACACGCACGCACGCACGTTTTTTAATTTGCACGTATTTAATTTGTTCATAATTAACATATCATATTTAATATCTAAAGGGTCATTAAGTTTACTGTTTACAAAATTATTTTTCTTATTCAAATTTTAATATTCTCGAAATTCCAAAATAAGACACAAGGAAACAGAACAGTCACTGCGACAACAAAAATCATAACAGCACTTAAATTTTGTTTTCATTTGCAAATTGAAATAGGAATAAATAGGCTCTCTCCCCTTTTATATTGTTGAGAATTCATATATGTAGAATCGGTCTGGAAACCGATTTTTTATTTCCTATTCAAAGGCCGCACATTAAAACGCAGTGCACGTCTGCAGTGTACTAATCTATCTATGTATTCAATATTTTAATGAGTATTTCAGCACTTAACCATATTATTTACGACTCTAAATCACCGTGATCAGATATAAATAAAAAGACTTACACCATAAAACGTAAATGAAACGAAAATAGCCGCACTGAAGTCAAATATACAATCGGTATTTTAACTCAGAAAACACAGAATTCAGTAATAAAAGTGTAGCGATAAACAATGAAATTGCTATCGATATCATAAAGCGGTCGCGTTATTGTGTATTAAATTCTTGATCAAACGTTGTCAGCTGTACAAGCGATATGAAGTTATTGTCGTTTACGTAAAAGGAAAATGTTTACCACCTTTTTAGCTGGATTAATATTGTAATTGTTATGCTATTGCGGCTTGTAACACTCGAACACAAGGTTCAAAATCGAAGGTTAAGCAACATTGAGAATGCAAAGCAACTTTGTGTAAAGTTACAAGTCATATAAAAGCGAGTTATGTCGTATATGACGTCGCCGTCTATACAATATCAGTTAGTTATCATTCTCGTCACGTGCGACTCGAAAGGGAAGTCGCAGGAATAGATTTACTTTGGCACTGATATGAATGGAACGGAATGTAATCACCTTTAAAGACCCAATCACTATCATCATTTATAAAATCTACGTGTTATATACTCGCTGGGAAGGAGGAAGGTTTAAAAGATTGAAAGGGTTTAGTCCAAACAAGAGTCTTTTTCATTTTGGAAGGATAAGGGTCACTAATTTAAAATGTTGTCTTTATATTAAATTCTCTAAACAAATTTCAATTAACGATCAACTCCAATACTGTATAGTGTATATTCATTATAAGTTTAAGCTTTTTTTCGAGTGGCAGAGAACGTGTGCCATTGAATTATCCTTGAAATAGTAGAAGAAAGGGTTCGCCCCAATGTTTTCTTTTATCGTGAGGGCATCCTTTTGTCCTAAGTCACGTTCATTTTTAAGTTCACAGATACTTATCTTAACCTTCTTGTTTCATTCTGTCTAGGAAAGTTGTCTTTATTAACACGTTTTTTGTCCCTATATCAAATAATTGTAATAAACTTTTGTGTAGTTAATCTAATTTTGTATAACAAAAGATTTCAATTTAATGAAGCTAACAAGATTTATGTAAATTAAATTTATAATTGTATTTTAATTAAGTTAAAAAACATTTTTTTTGTTCTATTGACTTTTTTTAACTCTTCTTAACTGTCATGTCATTTTACCTTTGAAATATTTTATTTATGAACAACTGCAAGTCTCGTCGGTCGTAAAACAAAAACATTATTTAAGCACGTTCATTGTTCATAAATTCCGGACGCATCATTTGTTAAGAACAATTGTGCATTTAATTCTATATGCTGAATGTATTACACAGTATATTATCTTCAGAGGCGGACTGTTTTTGTCATGGATTTTTCAACTCATACTTTTCGTAGTTAACTTTTTCCCCATTTGTATTGTATTTAAATGAAATTGAGTTTGATATGATTTTTTTTATAAATAATTTAGTCTCCCAGATCAGACTAATATAGTAAGATGGGATAAATGTACGAAAAAACTTGCTTTATCTGCGGGAAGGTAGTTGGAACTGCTAGGTGGCATGTGCTGGTGGGATTTAAAGTACTCTGGATAGCGGTCAATACTCGCGTTGTCACGATAGATAGAGCGAAAGGGAAATAACCACAAACGAGCGATCAATAGGTTTTTTGAAAGAATTCACTAGGGCTACAAAATTAAGTGTCAAGCCTTGCTCTATCTTGAAACGGCTTTGGATTGGACTCAAATAATGCATACGTAATAGAAACGATACAGACATATTTATGTATTTTAAAGCGCGTTGTGCTAATAGAGCTTGGGAAACCAACATCTCTAAAGAACACGCCATCAAGGTCAATAAGTATTACCAGCTCACTAACGAACTCACTAGGAATAGGTTCGCCCTAGATTTGTAATCGGTAGAAGAAGGAGCGAGAGGTATAACGGCTAAAACAAAAAGATTGGACCTGTCCAGAACTAACATAAATCGATCTTGGAACATACTTCAAATTCAGCCTTAGTAAGTTTCTTTCAAATTTGATTAGGTAGACAGAGGAATTTAGGCGGTGGTTGTAAGCGTTTTCGCTCGCTCGATAGGGACTCCTTAAACCTACACCTGGATCACAAGTCTCGGGACAGTTAAAGCTCATCTCTTTGCAACGCGACCGACTCAGCACCCGCACGATGAGCCAAAGTGAACCACGCCTAGTCTAGTTTGTTAATATAGTATAACGAATTTTAAATTCTTCGCTGGATAACAATACTCTATTTCTTCATAGTTATAGGTAGGCATTTCGTTACTTTTATAACAGGTTCAGTTATTTTTTACTGTTACTTTTGTTTAACAAGTCTTCGATTTTAGCTTCAGTTTTAGAAAAATCAAATTATTTACTCAGACGAATTCCTTAATAAGCTTTCATCCATTAGTAAGTTGATGAGAGTCAAAAATATTTTCACATATTCTTTGCAAAATCTAGCCTCTTCTTTACGCCGATGGTCCAATACTACAACTGAGAATAATCTCAATATCTAGCGTCTCTAGAATATTATCATACGATTTGTGTTTTGGTTTTATTCAACTCTGTAATGCTTAAACAGATCAAGTGGCTTTTGACAACTAACTGTCGGGATTTACAAAATCTTTCTCTCCTATAATGTGTTTGATTCGATCTTAAGTGTTTCATATTAAAGAAAGTTTGTAAAGAACAAACAGAATTTTATAAACAGTCTTTTTCAGTTCAAGTAGTTCTGTCGTAAAACACTTTTTTTTTTAATTCGGCGGTCTAAATCGAATTGTTGTCCAACATAAAAATTTTATAATAATGTTCCTCACCATTATAAGTAAACTTATTAGTGTTATTTATATTTTATATTATAATAGTACAAGTATGTGTAATATTTGTCTATATTTAGAATTTATGGCTTCTAATTTTATTCTTTAAAGTGTTTAGCTATGGTTATACTTCATTCAAATGACAATTTCATCTGGCCCTAAAATTATGTTTTAGAAATGATGTGTCGGAGATATAGTGAAGACAAATATTTTTCTTTATTTAACTTTGAATCTAGAAATATATTATTGTAAATTTATACTGTGAGACTCTAGAGTATAATAAACAAACTTAAACAATAGATTGAGTATGGTAGATATTCTAAAACTGTCAAAATTATCGCATTTCACGTTAGTTATTCAACGAGGTAGTGTTTAACAGAATGAGGTTGTATACAGAGAGAAATAGAGAACATTTGATAGAATGAAACATGTTTGAATACATTGAAATAGCAATTCCATATTAGAAATGATTTGGTTTTATCCAAATTTATTAATTTGAAATGTTTGTATTTGGCGATTAACTATCTTAGAAACTAATTAAGAAAATTTTTGATTTTATATGGCGTCTTTGATACCAAACATTATTTCACAATATTTATATTCTTATTATTTAATTGTCCATTATTAGTTATATAACTCGTTTACGCAAGAATATTTGCCGTATATACATTTATCAAGATTAAACAGTTAATTTGTTTAAGACAATGTAATCAAAGAGTTAGGTAATTTCAAGGCTTGCTTATTAGCTTTTTTAAGTGAAGTCAATTCATTCAGAGTTTATAGTGAATAATTAGATTGAAAAAACCTTGTTATTTTTAATATAAAATTCAATTTATATAAATAAACAAATTAACATGAAGTTCTGTTGACTGATTTCAGTTCAACCAATATTACAATCATTGTTTTGATTCAATTTCTATTTTGAAAGGATTACAATAACTTGGGCTAATTAGTTCAAAATTTTGGTATAGAACAAAGTTTTTCGAACCCTAAGCCATGATAACTACTGATACTTGTTTATACAATTTTGTTAATTTATATAAAAGTATTTTGTTTCTTTGTATATTTTTATATTATGTATTAGTTATACTTGTTCGGTATTGTAAAATAATAATACATATGATGTCAAGTATAATATAGGTAGATTACTTTATTATGTTTAGTTCTGTCACTCAGTCTTGCTACTAGCACAATACATACAATTTTGCATAGTATATTATCAATATTCCTACATGTAATATTAGTATTTGATGCATACTAAATATTCTGTTGAGCTGTCTGTAGAGCATTGGCATATTAAAAAAAATGGTTTATATTTCCTTTTATATTACTTTTGTTATAAGCATGTGGCTAATTTACGTTCTTAGTTATTTTATATTATATGATTGTTGTAGATCGAGATTTCTACAAAGCTTTACTCACAATCTTTAAAAAAATATACGATTAAATCATTTAGGTTAAAATAATTCATAAGGATTTTTTGAGTGAAAATGTCTTCAATGAAAATTTTAACAATCTCTTCATATTTCACAGTAGTATAGTTAATGACTCGTTTAAAACATGATGTATGTTTGTACGCTCTTTTATAAATTATAACAATAGCGTCGCGCCCAATGAACTCCAATGAATGACGCGTTCGCCAATTCGTTTGAGCATGAGACGGTTATAAGGCTATTGTTTTTGTAAAATGAGTATGGTAGTCGTAAATAAGCTTGGAATTATAAAAATTAATTATCTACAAAATGCGGGGAAATTGATCGCCTTCAAAATTTTGTATAATGTGCAATGAGTGTTAAGCTATTTGTAAATATAAAGTATATGTTTAGTTTAGTCTTCCACTCTCTCGGTTGGGGATAAAAAAATGTTCGTCAATCCTCAAGGTCCTACCTACTTCTATAAGAAATTGAATTTTTTTTATGGTATATTAGTAGAAATGTCAGCTTCTATATGTTAACCATGCTTTCTTTTATTAAGAACGTCAGTTAAACAATACATAAAGCCTCATATCTCTGTCGCACTGTAATCAGGAAAACTGAAAAAGATTTTTGTGATTCTGGTTTGATAATTATTAATTGATGATAAATTAATAACTATTGATGGCCATTTATGTGAGGTTAAACTTTATTGCTTCTTGGTGGATTTGTGATGTCACTTCAAGAAAAATTCAATATGGTTAATTATATGATCTCTATTCTTCAATTACAAGTATACAAGTATTATTGACGTATATATGTGATTTGTATCTATGGAATGAAATTCTATATTAAGATAAATAAAATAAAGCATAAAAAATAATCACACTAGCATAATTATAGGCGCAGGATATGAATCTAAGACTCCCGATAATGCACGTTATAGTGTCTTCGTCTTTTTATCAATCGAGACCTTACTGGTAACACTGAATTACATATCTAAGCCTTACTTTAAAGAGGTCCCATTTATGGGATTTTCTTGAGAGATCACAATCAAAACTTTCAGATTGTTTTAAATACTGAAGTATGCAAAGATGTCACTGAAATCACTATAGTGATGATGTAGTCTTGATATAAATGTTTCATATAAATTTCAATGTATTTTTATTACTATTTTATATATTATAACAAATTTAATTGCATCTATCGCAGTTTTATATAAAGAGTACTCAGTGAAATATAAATATCACCTGCACCAAGGTCTTTTATTAAAAATCGATACGTCGCTAAGAGCAGGGTATATATAAAAGCATTTCTGTATTTTGTAAGTAAATGTTTACTTTCTCCTCTCAGAAACTGTATTATTATACTAGAGTGAAATATTAATGTCTTAATCTAATCTTCTTATATATTATAACTCGGTTTTTCATGCAATTATCTTACATAACTATATAAATTGGATAAGAAAGAACTATTAAAAAAAATATTCCACATCGATATACACACACACACACATGCACGCACACATAGGCACATATATAGAAGTATAAATTTTCTTATACCAAGACGAGTTTCTGATGCGTCTATGCATTTTGGTGCAATCCCAAATCATGAAGATAATTTATATTATACTATATATATCAATAATTTTACAAGGTAATATGTTTTTATCAAAATTATTTACTTAAATGGCGTTAATTTAAAATAGATTTAATATAAAAGTACAATAAAATAATTAAGGTTTTAAACTCTGTCAAAGTGACCTTGACCTGAGCAAAAAACAAAAGTGTAATAAAATTGTTATCCTTATCCTGCGGTGTTATTGTACAGTATTTGTTTATATAATGCGATGTTCGAGTACATCGTAGCACGCTACGGAGCTACGGTGCGTCAGTCACGCGATCGTAGCCGACCTCTACGGCTGGGTCTACGTCAGTGCTACGAGCTCCGGCTACGTAATGTGGTGTTTCCTACTTCTAACCTTCTTCGTTGCTGTCCAAGGGCGCGCGGTAAGCATGACTTTTTTTTTGTTTAACAAAATATTATTACATACGAAAATATGGTTTAAATGAAGACTTTGTATTTTTTTGATTTCGTGTAATATTAAATGAATTTTACGTCGTGTTTAATATTGAATTTATTAATGTAATAAGTTGTAAGAAATGCATTTGAATATATTTCATACTCTCCTTTCGTTTTGGTATCTTATTATGACTTTATTTCTACTTGGTTTTTGTTTCTCGTCGAATGCATATTTTAAAATATTTTAATATATTTTTAGATTAAAAAAATAAAGGCTTAAATGAATAAAAAAAAATAAAGGCTTAACTATATAAAGAATTTTTAGGAATAAGAAATTATATACTTCGTAAATTGTTCCTTATGTCTTTTAAATAATAAATACTTTTTGGTATTAACCTTAATGGTTTATATTAAATGTGATTGTCTTAAATTACATTTCAAAATTGTTAAACAGGCTTTACATTTTATATTTTTTGTGCTTTCTCTCATATTTAACGCCAAATAAATTATAACAATTGGTCGTTTTTTTTAAATTAACTTATTAAAAAAAGTGAAATTGTGCCCTTTCAAAATCAAACGATGACAAATGAATGTGAATATTTATAATGAGATCTAAGATTTTCGCGAGTACACATTTTTTTTTCGCGAGTTTCATTTAAATGTGAATATTTATATTCTTTAAAAAAAAAACTATAAAAATAGATAATATTTCAAATACTTCTTGTACATATGTTTATCTAATAATATATATTCATTTTTTGATCTGTTGACCTTCCATAAAAGAAAACATACAATTTTTAAGTCATTCTTTACTTTCCTTTTTCTTTCTTATAATATATATTTTTATTTAATATCATAAAATCCATTATAAAAAATATATATTATCTTTTTTACTAACTCTCGTAGTTTGATCATTTCACCGTAAAAAAATTATTAATTTTTATTTTTAGTACATATTCAACTGAAAAGGGTTATTTAATTTTAGACACACATTTTTTATTAATACTTTACTCATTGTTACCTCGGTAAAAGATATCCTTGTAATTATTGGTATAAAAAAAAATATTATTATAAAAAAACGAAGCCTACATGTCTTCGCGTTTATAAATAGGAGGTCATTAACCTGGCTGGTAATATTTAAAAAGGCTTTAGAAGATGTCCAGTCTGAGATGGCCGCTGGCTAATTCTGACAACACAACTAGCAAGTCTCTGAAGATTTTAGATGGAATATGAGAGATTGTATTCTTTTAATTGCTACAAATATATTCAGCTCTTTTTGTTTTAATTATTTTACGAATGACATATAGATTTCAATTACTGATTAGTTTAATGCTAAGCTTGTAATGACCAGTGCAATATGGTGGAAAGGTCAAGCAAAGTAAATAGTACATTATAAATGAAACTAATATTTTCGAATTTACTACGCCTTCACATCTGTCCGTGATCACGGTTGCTGTAAAGTAGCCGAAACATCGGGAGTATTTAGTTTATAATCAAAAACAAAAAATCGCGCAGTAAATCCGAATATATTAGTTTCATTTAAATTAGTACTCGTGAAAATCTTAGATCTCATTATAGTACTTTATATATGATGCTGTGTATATATATCGGCGCTACCAGCTTTAATAACGGATGTGACTTGAAAATAATTTGAGGCTGTCATCAATTCTTATTAAACCTCATTAGTATTTATGATTATTGTTAAAAGTAAAACGAAATCAAAGGAGAATAGAACTATGTTTGAATCTTGTTATAAATATGACGTCATGACTCACGACGGCGGACTCCAGAATTGAGAATTCAGGATTGATAATTCAGAGTTCAGTGAGTGTGTATCATTGAAGTAGGTTAATATGAAGAACCTTTGAGAAATACAGGAGCATTAAGAACAATTGCAGTTTCATTTCAAAATATCATCGAATGCTGTAGAAGAAGTGACATTTGTTACGTCAGCGAGGCTGGCGCCCCTGTCTTTTAAAACAAGAAATGTGTAATAAATCCGATATATATATATATATATATATATATATATATATATATATATATATATATATATATATAATAATTTAAATATGTTTATATATATGTAAAGACAAATATGACAATTTATATAGATTGTATCTGAATTTATCATCTCACATATATGAGCAAAAAAAAAGATAATTTACGAAAACGTGTATTTTATGTTTTGCAAAACTGAAATGCTATTTACAAAATTGAAAGTGATGATTTTGTAGATAGACGTCTCAAGATTATAATTTAATTTATTAAATCAAGTAAGATCTAAATTAAGAAAGATTACAAATTTATAGAGAATTTGGCTCCTTTTTATATCTTATTTTGTTAATATCATTAAATATTACTTTATATAAATTAAATCAGACTCTATAAATGTCTTATTGTATCTTATTAATTCGGTAAAATAAAAAAAGTTTATTAACTTTAGTAGGCCATATAAAAAGTCAATGTAATTTTAAATAAATTGCCTTATATATACCTACAGATATATTTATATCTTTTAGGGTCATAATTATTGTATGAAACTAATATCACTGTGTATAAAATTATAACTCAAACACAGTTAGATAAAAAACTTATCTAATCATTGCTTTATCTTGTAAGAGTCTCGTTAAATATGAGAGAAATAATATCGTGAAGATTATTTACTTTGAAAGTCAAATGGCAGGGGAGTGCTTAGTTAATTACGTTATCGCATTTCCATCGAAGTGCCTCAAGTTCTGATGTACTTGAGAATCGATTCCACATAAACTTGTATTATTCATTCAGTTCTGTACCAGATCAGTATCTAGAGAATTATGTTCCTAAGAATATTTAATGTATAATCCATTGAGGTATAAAATACGCATTCATGTAATTACTACTATTTAATACAAAAACATTCTTTCAAATATATATTATAATTAGTTATGGATTCTCTAATATCTCAGCTTGGTTCAGTTTTCAGTATAAAATATTGCTTACTATTACTTAAATTAGCTAAGAAGTCGTTTTTAAATTATCTGCATTTCTACGATCACAATAAAATGTAAGACTAAAATCCTTTTTATGAGTGAAAATCTCTTAATATCTTTTAGTATTGGGAGAATTATTGGAAACAGATGACGGTTAACCGGGAAATTACTTTATCTTGACAAGCGTTTGTTAAAACACTTAGAGATTCTACTCGTAAGTTTAACTTCCATTGAGTTAAGAACGGTTGAAGTTTATTAAAGCGGCGCCAGCGCATTCCGTTACGTACTTTGAACGAGAATTCCTAACATCATATTGGAGAATGTACAAGAATGTTGGAGAATGTAATTACTACTGTTATAGAACTACTTAACGTATTCTCAACTTGAGATAAGTAACTACAACGAAGTTCCGAAAACAGGTTCATGTTTTGCTAAATGTACATAAATACATACCGTTAAATACATAAACATAAACTTAAACAAACTTATATATACCTTATTCTTTTATTGGGGAAAAATATATTTTGGAAATTCAATAACACAAACATTAAGTAAAATACTACTCAGTAGATAATTTAGTTGTTGATTTTCTTTTGTATGTCTTTAAAAAGGAATAAAGTTTTAATTAGAAGATTAACAACAAAATAAAGTATATGTTCCGTTGCTTATCTCACGATTTGTTTTAGGTGAACATCAGCAACACATGGGTCCTGCCAGAGGAAGGTTTCCCGGTGTTCTACCGTTACTTCAGGGACCGTATCTCCTGGTATGAGGCGGACGCTGTCTGCCAGTTCCATCATGCCAACCTCGTCACTGGTAAGTACATTAATACGACACAGCAACTTCAACTTATCAAACTTTTTCATGAAATCTGAAACAAATACGAAAGTACTCATCATCATGATTAGCCTATCAGAGCCCACTCCTGAGCAAAGGCCCCTTCTCACATGGAGAAGGTTTGAGCATTAATCACCACGCTTACTCAAGACGGGTTGGTGATTTCAAACTTACAAGATCACCGTCAGTCAGTTTTGTCTAAATCCTGATATAATTAAGCTGGATTTTATACTATACTTTTATGGTTAAATGAATTTTACGAATATAAATAAACCTGTTACATTAAATTAAATGAATCCATGATTTATTTTATAAATCGTGTCATTAATGAAATCTCTTATATGACAGCCGTTATAATATAATCAGATCATTACTATAACAAGGCAGCATTACAACCGGTGCTACAGTATTGTTAGATTTAATGAGATCATTTAGGGAAGCAATCCAACCATTGTTCATAAAAATGGGGCAATACTCGCTTAGAACAGCACTTTTATACTCCAGTTACAACTAATTGCCTTCTATAACTTGTTATTATTGTTTTCGAAGTTATTCAAGAATTATTGTTTTAAAAAAGAACATTTGATATAATAAATCCACTATTAGTATTTTTTTATAATATAATGTTAATAACACTTGTTTATTACAATCACGAGATATACTCACAAAGTAACATTGTTAATTTTGGAAATCCAAACACCAAATTAAAATCAATATACAAATGTACGTAAAAATTGTGACTATATATATTTAGAGTACAAAATAATTAAAATTAATATATTATACTATCTCTAATAGCTTGTAAAGTTATCATGTTACAATATTATAGTTATATTTGACAACGATATCTATATGACCTTATCCTGTTAAGTATAATCGACACAGGCTTGCCATTACCCCTGATGTGAACCGACCCCGAGGCTCATCGCGAATAAACGACGACGATAAAACTTCCACAATATCTTATCAGAAAGTAATGAATATCAAAATACTTCCACAACCACATATATATTAATATTAAAACAAGACTCTTTAGTTTATATATAATATGTATATATTGAATAACTTCAGAAATAGTGCTTGTTGTACAATTAATAAACTTATCAAACAGTTTTGAAAGAAAATAGAAAACAAAAGACACAAAACGATCATTTATTATTTTTGTCTCACAGTTTGGAATAATCACTGAATCTACTGCTACTTATGTTTACTATCTTTATGAAATAGTCAAGAATTTAAATGAAACTAATATTTTCGGATTTACTACGCGTTTTTATTTTTGACTTTAAACTATATATTCCCGACGTTTCGGCTACTTTACAGCAACCGTGATCACGGGCACATCACTCACATCTTGTCTGCCCGTCAAAAATCCGAAAATAATAGTTTTATTTAAATGAGTAATCGCGAAAATCTTAGATCTCATTAATAGTCAAGAATATTTGAAGACAAAATTACATAATAAACCTGGAAAACATTTTCTTTTAAATAAATTCTAATAGCGACGAACACAGAACATTTATCTTTTATTTATAATCTGACATAATAACCCTACGCTGTATTATATAAGATAAGCTTTTGAAATACCGCCGTAATTATGGGGTTAAGAAATCTCAATGTTAAATTTCAAGACAATCGGCTTAGAGGTTAAGTCGAAAAAGGATCTTTTAAACAATTACGCTTCACAATAATGAGTGCGAATATAAGTGATTTTATTTATTTGTAACAATTGTAATTATTTTAGGTCATGTTAATAAAATAATATTTATTTATATAAAATGTTCAAATGAGAGTAATTAGCCTTATATTTAATTAGTCTGGACGTGATTATATCAGGACATACATATAGTCTATACAAGACATATACCTAGTATATTAGGAATTTGCTTTATAACATTCCCTAATACAATCAAGATAATTAAGGAACATAATAATTAGACATTTTCACTTTAAATTTCTTAATTATTCGGTTTTGAAGTGTCTCTAAAATACAAAGTACATAATGATGTCACATTCTTTGGTACAGAATTATACATATTTAAACACAAAGATTATACAATAGAAGAGGAGTAAAATATATGCGCAAAAACAAGGTAATATCTGTTATCTAAGCAAGTAATTGGTGGACAAACAATACAGTGATAGCCCTTAATTAGTTTGTTTCTCTATGATATTGTTAAAGTATTACTTGAAAGCGAACAAAAACAAAAGATTGTCGTCCTTGACGCCGTGTTATGTTCTGGCTTCGAAGATCTCGTTGAACAAATCCTTTGTAACATGAAACGCCTTCATACTGTAAATAGAAACTTAAATTAGTCTCGAAATACCGACGTCTTGAGATTTATTCCCATCTCAAATATCTCAACTGTCCAAAATTACCAAAGAAACTTTCTCGACAACTGTAATTTATAAGTTTATTGTGTCTGTTACGATTTATGTCTATAAAGTTACTGTTTTCTATACTGTGTATATAAACTTCTTTAAAACTATATTATTTGAAACCTTCATTTTAGTTCCAAATCTTTTTTGTAGCCTCTGCGTTTCTGTTATTTGTAGTAATCACTAGCTCTGACAAACGCAATCGAATATTTTTTCATATTAGACCAAAAAGAATCTGCTATTAGCTAAGCTTCAACTAAACAATTGCTTTTCGATGAACAAACATTTCAAATAAAGGTATGAAGTACAAAGAACTATAGTAAAAATATAATAACAACTTAGGAGTTCATCATGTATTCCGAATTCGCAAAGACGAAGTTAACAGAAACCACAACTTAGAGAAATAATTAGTTTGTGAATATTTTGGACAGTTAAAGTCAGTGACATCCCTATTTGCAGATATTTTTATCAGAATTGTATGTTCGAATAAAAACACTGATTTTCATTGAAAACGTAAACCTCAATGGTTGCTCTGAATCTATTCAACTTAAAATGTTTTTACAAATTAAAGGCTGCTGTATAAAATGAATACCGCACAGCTTTTTGAAGTGAATGAAAGCTGCGAGTGCTGGGAAAATATATTTCTAGCTATTTAAATTACGATATTGCTGCTCTAGATATGGACTCGTATATTTTTCGTATTTATTTTGCTGTATAAAATTTATTTTGAAGTATTAAGCAAACATACATAAGTTTTTAAGAGATTTAAAATAATTGATTCTCAATTCCAATACAATTTTTTTGTGTTTGGATATTTTTGTTACTTATTGATTTTATTTGTTGATTGTGATCGCTAAAGTATTCATAATAATAGGTTTCATAAACATTTTGTTAGGTTGGATTAGGCATTAAACTTGAGAATATGCAGTCATTCCTATAATTATTTTCACGTTATACTGACTTAAATTTTCAATTAAATCTAAATAGATTTAAATTATGTTTCTGGAACTGGAAAACGTGTGTTTGAGGGGTTATAAAATATGTATTTTTGGCTTGAATTTCGTTGTTTCTCACACTGGCTCAGATGAACGTCATTGGGTGTATGAATTTAAGATGAGTGACCTATATTTTTGGTTTGAATCAATATTCAATAGCAACGGTATTTATAGTTAAGGTTGCAAGCAAATAATAGGTCTATCTGTGTCATGAAATGTATATATTTTCTTTTATGCAATCGATCGTTTGAAAAGAAAGATTTATTTCAGCAACGTATACGATATATGGAACTAGACAATAGAGAAAAAAATATACAGAAATATTTTTCGTATAAAACATACATTCCTGTAATATAAAGAGTTTATTCTGAAGAAATAAATTATTATTTCAGTTTTTCTTTCACAATATTAGTCATAAATAAATAAATATTTGTACAACATTTTGTATGTTCATTAATATGTGTTTTCTGTAGCAAGTAATGTTTATTCTGTATTTTTCTGCTAAAATATCCGTCGAGTAATTCTATTAATGACAACAACTCGTTGAACTAACGATACATTATTATTATATGAGGATAATAGAAATTGCCATTAAGAAAGTGTGTTGTCATTATTTGTTGTATTTATTATTGCGATCCCAAAAAAGAAATTAGTGAATATTAGGATGAAAATAAGATATCCTCCTTGCGTATGGTCCATTATGTAATTCTAAATAAATTTTGTATTCAAAACACATTTGTAAGGATAAATTAATCTGTTCTAAGAATTTTTGGAGGCTACATTATCTTTGTATTTTTCAAAACGATTTCTCGTTTAAACTTTGGTAAATTGATATGACGATGAAAGGCCCCGGCAAGTAATTGAAAGGGAAAACATTAATAAACGATCGGATTAAAAGGCTGTAAACAAAATTCTGATAAGCCTTTATTATAAAAGTTTACTTAATACTGAAATAAGATCCCAGAAGGTAAATATTTATCATATAAAATTAATAATATTCTATACAATTTGAGAAATGAGCCATGATCAAATTATAAATATATCTGATTGAAGCCGTGGAAGTTGAAGTATTAAGTATCTTTGCGAGTTGTTTTTTTCAAACACACACATAAATATAGCCACACATAATGTGCATTATAATCCTGTTTAACTTTTTTTGTGTTAAAGTTTGAGCAAAGATTATTGAATTGTGCCATTATTATTTCCGTAATGAAACCTCATTTAACTTATAAATTATTAATTAGGTTTTAAACGATTCATAATAATTAATTCGTACAATATTTGTTATGTTAAATATGCAAATAATTTTGTCCGTTCCAAATTTAATTAAAATAGTATATTGTGATATATGAAATTTTAAGTTAGTGTTTTATTTGTAAATTTATGTTTTATAAATTTAATTATTCGTAGTTTAAAAAAATAACTAAATGAAATTTTATTATTCACCTATTAGTAAAAAAATAACAATTTTATTCAGACTGTTCTTAATTTCATTTTCAAGGTTTGTTTAAAATAAAGTAATATTTTCTGTACACTTAATTAAATTATTTATATATACTTTGAATTTATAACTAAATTGGTTTAATATTTTTACATTGAAATTAATACTTTTTCTTATAATTATAAAATATTTATCTTCAGCTTTAATATTCTTACTTTACTTTAATAACGAAGTTAAATTCCAAGGTTAATTATAAGAGAACTGAATAACAAACTCTTCAACAATTCGGGTCCACTTACAAAGATGGGAAATATTGACAAAGGATTCTTTTACCTAAGATGCTACTTCTTATTAAAAAAATCTATATTTATGTACCTCAAAAAAGTGATAATCAGTAAGACAGGTACGAAACATTATTTCAAAAAAAAGGAATGCAGTATAAAGGTTTCTGTTTTCTTTTTTTTTGGAAGACTTTGTTTTAGAATATCGAAGTTTTCTGTTTCTATATAACGAAATTTGTTTGAATGAATGGTTCTTCTAAAATAACTACCATGTCATCTTCGATAAATGAAAAATGTTTCCCGAAAACGAGTTAGAACGAGGCGTAATACCCGCTATGCGTAAGTATTTTTTGCTGTACCGAATATATTTGAAACGAAAGGGCAACTGACCCTAAAACGCTTATCACGAAAATTTATCGGCTTTGGAAAGATTTCTATTGGTACAAAAAATACCGATGTGCCGATCTTGCAATAGATGAAACGTTTTTTATCTGCTCGTCTTTACTAAAAATAATGAGTAAATTTCTTTCCTAAAATGGTTAGAGCACAAAAATAAATTTTGCTAACGCTTGAAAAAACGAATATCTCATTTCATTTATAAACTTAATGTTACATAGGAACGACAAAAAAGATAGTATTGTATTTTGTTCAACATGAGCACTGGCAGCAGATATTATTTACTGATGACGTGATATTTATCAAAACATATTTTTGCCGGAGGTTGTATAAAGAAAAGAATTCAGAGCGTTGAAAAAGCTCTAACACGAGATTTTCTTTTGATATACAAATGCCTCATTCAACGTTCCACTTTACCTGTTATAATTCATTATAACGAATCAATTAATTCTCATTATCATTACTAATAGCCGAATGCTTTTAATATTATTAGTGGAGATTGTCCGAAGAGATAATGATCTTATATTTTGTAGCGATGGGTGTGGCGATAAACTGTCTATAGTCGTCACGAGGTAGTTTTAAACAAATGAATAACAAGTTATAAGTTATTATGAATAAAATAAATAGTAATAGATAATAATAGTGTCTCTTACACTATCATTTAAAGTAACTTGCATTTCATAATCTTTTTATATCGGTTTAATTATAAAATAATCTATTTAAAAACAGCCTCAGAATTGTATTGATCTTGCTTTGTTGAAATTTACTCTTTAACAGTTTAGTTTTTAGTTTTTCTTTTTACAGTCTATATTCTATTAGTCAAACTTATTTCCGTTATGATTTCCAATACATAACCTTAAATTTAACTCACTGTTTCTTTTAAATTTTTATTTTATTACAATTTAATTGTTTTAAGATGATTTTTGTAAATCTGTTGACTTGAAAATAAAGATCTCTTAATTTATATTTTTTTTATAATAATACCTAAATACTATTGTTTAAAAAAAACGGTGTCTGAAAATGTTCTACAATTCAGTACGAGACTAAGGAAGACTAACTGAGCTTGGAAGACACTTAAAAACAGTCTGGGACTTTACTTAGAGCATGTTCCTTTTATATTTTTTGTAATTATCACAGTATAAGACAGAGACACACAGTATAGAAAATAAAAAAACAATCGTATAGTAAAAACATTCCATAAGTATTCAAAGATATAGAAAATATTGCAAATTTTAATGTAAGTTTTTAAGCTTTCACTATCTTTAAAAAATATATCAATTGTCAATAATATAGATAACTTTTGAAATATGTTGGTATGACAAAAGTATGTAAGCCATATATAATATTTTTTTCTAGTTGGTTATAAATTTAGATACTCTCTATCTATGTGAATAACAAATGGATGAGGGTTAGGTTTGAAGCAAAATTTGTAAAGAGGACAGCGAGATCATTTATTAAACGACAACTTGTCTTAGCTCCGGGCTTTTTGAGATTAATAGACGATCAAAGCACAAAACAGAATTACAATTTAATATGAACCAAAATGTAATTTTGAGCAAAATTATATATTTAATATTATTAATGCGGAAGTTTCTACGTGTGTGATGTATTTTTGTTTAAACGAGTACGTAAGTGTGTGATACAACACAGTGTGAAAAGGTTCCTATGGGATCATAATGGACGTTTGAGTAAAAACTAATTACATATTGTAGTTACCAGTTAAGAAAATGTTTATGAACTAAAGAAATTTTTTAATTATTAATTGTATGAGTAAGAAAAATAATTATATAAAAATATATTGAGAAAATAAACATTATTATAGTACTTTTTATATTACATGTTTTTCCTTATTGGAAAGATTACATGCTTTAATATTTTGTAATAATAAAAGCCGTACATGTGGATAAAGGGATACCAATATCTGAGGTGGGTTAGTGTTGTGGAAACATATTTTATATTTATATTTACATGACTTTATGAGAGATTCCACCCTAACCTGTTTCCTTGTGAATCGTTTATTTTGTAAACGACCATAAAATCATTTCATTGGCTGAAGCGAATATAAAATAGCGTTGAAAGCTTTTTTCAATTTTGCCCCGACTTACGAGCTTCTTCTATATTTTTGGAATTTTAATGCTGAACCAATTTCCGAAAAGGTTTAGATTTTTTTCATTGGAGATTATTGTCTACGTCTTGTATTCAGAGTTATTGATTATATTTTATTAAAGAAATGGTTAAATAATATACGGCTATTCTTATAAAAAGATAGAAGGATTTATTCATAACTCTCTTCTTCATACGGAAAGCGAACAAAGTCGCTGGAACGAGTAAAATACCGTACAATGACTAATTTATCCATTTCAACATTAAGGAAAACATCATATGATATCTTTGGGGTAGTGAAATACAAGATATATCCAATTAATGGGCTTCCAACACTTCAATCCATAACGACTGGATTACTTTTCGTTTATTAGGGGATGTGAGATGAGGTGCGGCCTTTATTACAGCGATGTATATGTAGAGACAAGGTGTGTCTTATCGATCGAGAGAAGCATTTTTGTATTTCTGAGACTGTAGGTAATAATACCTAAGGGTTATCGCAATTATTCATATAAATATAGCACATTATTAGCACATTGAATATCGTTTCTATGTAGATATGGAAGGTACAAGATTTATGGTGAATATAAAACATATAAGTCAAGAAATTCGTCATGCCTATATAGGTAGCTTAAAATAACCCTGTCAGAATTTATTATTAAGTGGCCCTATTAATCATAGCTAAGATGTTAGAGCCGAGCCTCCGTTAGACTTATTACACTACATTAATTCAGAGGCACGATCGGCTCCACCTTTGTTAACGTCATTTTCCAGAGTAATTAAAGAGTTTCGACCTGAAGCTGCCAAATGGGAAAATATTTAAAGCAAAATTAGCTTAAAGCTTGAAAGCTTAAAATACTTTTTGTTTCGTATTACGTCCGTGGTTTCAGGAAAAAATGCAAACGCTACTCATAAATAAACGCGTTTTTCACTTTTATTTCGTTTGATGGTCAGTGTATTTACTTTCAACGTAGTGTTCATAAAAATAAATAATATATACGTTAATTATTTTAATGAGTTGGTAGTTAGAGTTGTTGTACGTATAGATAAATATAATGAAGTTAGATTGTTTGAAAATGTTGAAGGATTTTATAAACAAAAGAGTGTGATACAAATTAAATTGTATCGTTGCTTGTGTACATTTTGATATTCAATTTGGCCGTCAATGAAGCTATACAAATAGTTCCTATTACCGTCGAATTAAAAAAAAGCGTTTTCATTTTAAATTTTAAAGAGCTGACGAACGCCGGACATAAAAACACGAAGTTCAAATAAACCGTAGTGGTTTATTGGCTCCATGAAACTGTAATTTACATTTCACTATAAAATCACATAACCTTGTTGACCCACATGCACCAAAATTTCATTTCATATTGAGGCATTGTTTGTATTTGCGGATATCCATCATGGCAGTTATGATTTAGGACGGTAATAACCCCCGGATGATGTATTCAAAGCGAATGAGCGTATTAAATTTTATGAGCTGAAATAATTTCATAAAAATTCACTGTGGAAATCTTGTCAAGCAGTGGAGCATGATTTTTATGTGTTCTTTTAATGTATTTTACTTTAATTACTTTATAATATATAGAAAATATTGATATTTAAAAAGTTTTTAAGTAATAGATCGGTATATTATAGATATAATTTCTTCAACAAAGTAGAATAGTATTAAGGTTATATTGAAGATCGTATCTTAACAACATTTTTATCAGGGATGGGAGGGATTTTTTTACTATCGTTATAAAATCTTACAAATTCAATAATAGAAATCGTTTGAGATCTATTGCAAACTAATTCTACAAACTAGAACACACTGCTAGAGGAATTAATTAGTAAAGCGATTTCGATAGGATATAGCGGATGTCGCATTCGAGTTCTGTTTGTGTCAATTATTTAAATATTTCGAGTTAAATATTTAAACTGTAAAGTTAAGTTATTTTTTGTACTATAATTATCAAAATAGCCATTGTTTTCAATGAAGGAGAGAAATAGGTGAAATAGTATTTTTATATACATATGTATTCCAATTCTTCTTCACTTTCTAAGATAAAATGAAGCGTAAATAAAAGTACTTCAAAATGACTGTTAAAGATGTGATGAAAAATATTTATGAATATAAATTTATAAAATACGGGTGTCTGTCAATCAACGTCACTTTTGATAAAATGTTTCTCGTCAGCACTACAGTCAATATAGTATAAATAATAAATATGTACCAATAGGTACATTCTTTTATTTCAATACTTATACATAGAACTTTAATTTTATATACATATATATAAATCATAATAGAAGGGATTTTTTTTCGTGTCATTTTGATGATGTCATGCAACAATACCGTTGTAATAATTTTAGTTCTTCGGCCTTAAAATACACCTTAACTGGAAGTATAATAAATTAATAAGTAAGATTTATACGACATGTTATAAATGTTCTAAGGAAGGATATTAAAAGCTGACGTAATAAGTTTTTATGTTTCGTTAAATGTTAAAATCGATTTAGTAATTTAAACGCGGAGGTGTAGTTAATTATTTCAATTATAATAGACGACATTTTATATGTATTTGATATGAGTATATTTTATATACAAAATATCTTCATACAATTTACCGTAATCGGGTTATTGATCTAAGCTTACCTCGTTTCCGCATTATATTATATTTTATATCTCAATTTCCTTGAATCCAAGCCACGATGGCGTGAGTCCATTTGACAGCAATTACGTATATGTTGTTTGCATCCATCGCTTCAGTTGACGTCAAGTGTCAGGCGAGTTAGGACGACTAACGAGGCCATGGTTTTATGAGCACAGTCAACAGAATTAATTTATATTATATAAATGATTAAAACTCGAGATATATTAAGCGGTTCTACGAATTAAAAAAAAGATAAATTTTATTCTAAATATTATAATTATACAGGAGTATTTTATCAGTACGATACAGGGAAAGAAACATCGCAAAATAAAGCCAACTGCTACAGTCGAATTACGAATTCTAAAAATTTATTTTATTCAGTTTATCTTTGCTAGAATGCGAGATAGTTTAAAAGATGGCAAACTGAAAGAATAAGCTAATGTTGAGATAGTTCTACGTTTACAATCGATGTAAAAATAGTATTAAGTGGATTTTATATTCGGAACAAATAAAAAACACAATAAAATGTAAGGTTTTAAACGTAAAGAGATAACACAGGAGATTTACGCCTAACGATTCACTTTAACACTCAAATACTTTATTGTTTCGGTGCTCATTATATGAATGGCCAATTCCGAAGCTAATGTTGTATAAAGTCTTTGTACTCGTTGGATGTGATTTGATTTCCTTCCATATTAGGTTTAAATCCTTCGTTTCAATTTCCGAGGAATCGCCGAATCTCTCACGATATTACCCCGAGGGCGACTTAGGCTGGGAGATGTAACGTGATAAAGTTAATGCTATCAATTTACATAACCGGTTTGTGTTTGAGATTGAAACCGTAGTGCCTTCTAGACTTGTGTACTCTATGAAATTGCATTTATCGACCGAATATACGATGTATTTTATGAGTTACTGTAATTCTAAACATCTAGATCATCTCATCTCATCATTACAACTTTTAAACGAAAAGCGTAATAGAATAAAAAAGTATATATATAAACTTTAAAATATTTCTGATTAATAACTGTCATACTACACATAAAGTAAGCAAATTGTATTTTAAACAAGACCCAAAATATTAAACCAAATACTGAATGAATATACTCGAAGTTTTTTCTAGTGTAAAACAATACAAGAATGTATGCAAATAAAGCAATGTGTACTAATTATTTTATTTGATACAATATAATCATTTCCTTTGCAAAATAAAACTTTGTTTGAGTGTAATTTAATTTCTATAAAACAAATTATGGCATATTACATCTCATACCTTTTACGCTATATAATAATATTCTCTTGAAACTTTGTAAACACAAAGGTTTTATCTGCTTGGAACTAATTACATTGTTGAGACTTACAAAGAACATTGACTTCAGTCTCTTGATTGCATTAACTTGCAACATTATGTTCAGAGTGCCTGCCTTGCTGCGTTCAAATGTAAAATATAATCTAATCACTAAAATCTCGCCATGTATAAAATAAAAAGAAGATAATAGCGACAGCTTCTTTGAGAATGTAACTTTTTACTGTGTTATGAGGGATATATAGCAATCTCTTATCTCACCGTAGCTTCAAATATATTTCTGTATCTATATATATGTATATTGTTTATTCATTTATAATTTATATTCATTTATCATTATGTTTATTCATTTATCATTTACACATAAACTTTTACTCTAAACTCGATATTGATGACTATTTAATACTACTTTGAATTCATCAGTTAGTACAACATGATCGTTTTTTGGTAATCGAATTATGACTTTTTGTTTTAATAAACTTAAGTGTGGTGATAATAGTATGATAATGAGATCTAAGACTTTCAAGTGTAGGTAAACATTAAAATAAAACTACTAATTTCGTATTTTATTATTTCAAAAACTACATAATCCCGACGTTTATGTTACTTTGTAGCAAACGTGATCACTGGCAGACGGGATGTGAATGTCTTGCTGTTGTCTAAATGAAGCGAAGTTTCTCTTTTGGTTTTTTTTTTTTTACTTTTCGACTGAGGTAACAAATTTTTAGCTATAAGCTAACATCTGCAGGTCTGCTTCAACAACTGTGCTTTAAGTATTTAAGTAAGGTTTGCAGGTTCAACTGAACTAAGGTTATTATTTTTTTAATCGGATATTTTCGTATCCTTGAAATTGTTTTCGTAAGTACTGATGAGAAAGTACAAAATTTTTAATAAAGATCTTGAAAAATGAACAACGATAACTTTGTTTTATGTGGAATACTATATAGAGATTTATTCTTCTGCCAGGAAGAAGATAATATAGAGATTTATTAATCACGTATATTCTAGATAAAATCAGAAACCTTTTTAAATATTACTTCAATATCGAGTTACAGTAATATGATCGTCACTGGTACACAACGACCAAAATAAATTAGAAACAGCGTTGTCGTCGCTTTCCATTAAAGTTAATGGTGCACAAATATTGAGTTGGCGGTATTTTGTGTTCCTGTCTCGCGAGACCTCGCAATGTTTGGAGATTTGCCAGACAACACTATGTGGGCCAGTATGAAGTAACTTAATTGCTTTTACTAAATGTATCTGTAGAAACTTTAACATTGGATTCAATATGGAGAAGAATAATAATAAAGATGGAAGTAATTTTATTGCTCCATCCGATACATTTTTATTCTTTTTACTTCTTTAGTATTGCTTTCTACGTTGTGATATTTAAAAATGTAACGTTGAGCTGGTCGTCGATTGTCTCGATGGAACTGAATTTCTAACTGTTGGTATCTTATTCGCGGACTACTAAACTGTAACTAGAAATGAAAATAGAAGATTCATTACATTTAGTTCATCTCTTTTAGGAGAAATATTCGGAGGCTGTATTTGTCTGTAAGATTTTATTTAAGAACAATTTTAAAAGATATTTTAAAGAAATATCTGAAGAATTTAAACAATTTCCGAACACAAGTAACTTCAATTGTTTCAAGAGTTTCAAAGATTTATACACAAGGAAACTTCTAAAGGAGATAATAAATTCTCAATTTCTATTTAACAGTGGTCGAGTTTGCAGATGATGCGGTTATTATTTCTTTTGCTTTTAATTTAAATTTTTGATATCGGAACCAATGACATAATTAATAAAATTTGTTATTACCTAAAGAGATGATTTCTTTTTTTATAACTCTCACAGACAGCATTAATTAACTTAGAACAGAGATGATGTATTGGAAAAATCTTGGAAGTCTTAGGTTTTTCACAACTATTGAACCATTGTAAAGCTAATATTATATGAAAAATAAATACAGAAATTGTTTTCTCTCTATGCAAATTTTTTACCGCTTCATTGGATTAAAAATGTAACATTTCTTTCATTATTAAATTACAGTAATGTTCGCAGGATAAGTAAAAAATAATGTAATTCAACACTGGATATCTTATACCATAGACCCAATTTGATTACTCCTGACATTGAGGTGACATCTCGAAGAGGTAAAGCAAATTTTCTCTAAGGGGTTGTTGAGCACCGCAGTTACTTACCATTCGGATCTAAATTGCCTGTCAATCAGTCCTGACTGTATTCGAACCAGCTTGAATAATTAATTTAGTGCCTTAGAAGCTCACAGAGTAAGCTCGAAACAACATTTAAACAAGTTACAACTTTTGTTATAATGGCCACATATCAACATATACCCAAACATACTTTGTCTGAATTGCATAAAGCATTTTTTAAGAGATATCACTATGAGGTTTCTTCATAATATTCCAATTCCAACTAAAATTGCATATATATTTATTCATATTTCAAGATATATCAGAGTGAACATTCTATTGAAACGTCACTTTATGAATGTCAATATCTCATATATTACAAAAGGAAATAAAATTTATGTTGTATATTGCTTGAATGTATATATTTCATAAAGATTTTGGTTGCACATGTATGTCTGTATATCCGTTAAAACGAAAAGTAACAAAAACAAGCGTTATTATATAATAAAATTTACGGAATAAAACAATTAAATGTTTCATAATTTTCATTTAATGTCATTTTCCTTTAATCACCAATTTCACGAGATAAGAGACGAGTTATGAGAGCATGTTTTGAAATTCACTGATATTGAATTGTAGGTTCTTGTTCCCGGCTGCCAGTCCCGCGGGTCCTTGCGATATTTGGCGATTTTCCAACTGACAATATTATTGGGCGTGGGGCAAATAAATCTAGTGAAGCGTGTGCTCATGTTTACTGCTATTGAGGAAACCGCTTAAAATAAAACTTCTATAGGATTTTAGTAACTGTACACTCGTATCAAAATTTTTATTTCAAAAATAGTTCAAGTAAATGAATATTCCTTTAATAGTTATCATTCCGTTAAGAATAGTTAATAAATGAGTTTTATTAATTTCGAAATTGTTGGACTATAGTTTTTGGTAGGTGACTAAGGAGCACATGTATATTGTTAAAAATTTCTTATAAAAAAATGTTACTCTATTTCTAACATTTTACACCACGTTAAGTTTACTTAATTTATCTTATAATTTCATATTATAATAAATTATAAAACGCGATGTCTTTAAGAAATTTTACTCTCGTTAAATTCCTATTGATACATTGTGGTGGTAACGACATTTCAAGTTTTTAGTGGCCTCATTTATCACTCAACGTATTTGACAAGAAGCCGCAAAAAATCCTGACAAATAGTTTTACAAGCCGAGCTCTCTCCGATGACCGATTGTGAGCTCATCATCATTATTCTTGATTTTCTTAAAGTTTGAATGTTCCTATACCTCGATTCTATAGAATCGTTTTATTTAATTCAAACCTTCAACCAATATTCCCGAGGTCTTTAAAAGTGATAAACTTGTTATATCTATTTGTCTATATCTAATATAATATGGCTTGAATCTTCTAAGCCTATTCATTCTTATAATAATGAATTACTTTCTAGTAAAAGCGGTTCCGTTCACACATAATGCTACAATATTTTCTTACTATTTTGTCTTCTTTTGTTATCAGTTTTCTTTAGACTTCATTCTAACAATAAGATAGTAAGTATGATTAGATTTGATGCAAGGATTATAAGGAAAGTCGTTATATATCTTAGATAGAAGAAGGTAAAAAGTCAATGGTTAAATTATTTCAATAATATACATTAAAACTTTGTTACGTATATAATTGTAAACATAATCGTATTAATATTATAAACGCGAGGGCTTGTAAAGATGTATGGTATATTATTATGTATGGATGTGAAATGTTTTGATCTTTCACTCAAAAACTACTAAAATGATTTTAATAATTATTTTACAGCAAAGTAACAAGATTAAGTTATAGCAGTTGTATTTTATATAAAGTCAAGTAATTCACACTATAGTCGCAGATATCCCTGTTCGTGTATCATTTATATCTATTATAATTTGTCACCGATCCTAATTATGAATGCTAATTATTCTTTGAACGAAGTTTTTCTTATTAAACTATTTCTTACTAAATGCTAAACTGAGGCTATTACTAAGAACAAGACAGTACAAAGAACAACTGTAGATGATAATATTGAGATGTTAATATTATCATTACTTACTTTGTGGTTAAACTGGGTCGTCAGTCAGTAACATTCTATTATGTTCAAAATATTGAAGACTCTTTAACATTCATTAAAAATGGCTAGGTATCGACAAAATCAGAGCTGAAAGATTAATTTTATATCAGTGATATTTATCAGACGTTTGAAATGAGTTCTAAATGCGTAATAAACGTTTAATGATTACTCTTGAACAAGGGTTTGTTTTTTCTGGTTCTTATTATTGCTTTCCCTGCTTAAGAGCTCTTCAGAATATGTTATAATGAATGCAAATTTTTATATTTATATTTAATATTACATAGTTATATTACCAGTCATGCTTTTTTTCTTGTATGTGTAGTTGTGCATAAATATTTATTCATATTTTCAAAGAAAGTTTTAAACATAATCTCATTTGCTTTTCACTGAAGAGCCAATACTGCTAAATAATGTGCAATTCTTCTTAGTTAGCAATAATGCCATATATATAATGTTATTTAAATAGTAATAAAGTATATGAAACTGATTCTTACAATTTCCCGAGTCTGTATGATGTAGAGAGATTTAAAATTAATTTATCAGGATTGTCTGTTATTCTGCGTAGTGCAGTCTTTTCATTTCTCGGGTACATTAATTTTATTTGAAAAATCTTTGTGAAAAGAAGTGGATCATGAATATTTATAATACTATGGGTATAAATGTTCTTTCTATTTCTGGGTTGAGCATTTCTTAAGTATCATTTTAAAATATTATACCACCTTTACGCTCAAAGGATGATTTTAACTTATTTTTTTTACATCTAACGTTGTGAAAGTAAATAAAAATTCAGTTACAAGTTCCTTTATAAATAAATCGTTTATTCCTTAACAATTTGATTTTATATAGTTTTTGTACACTATCAAATACATATAAATTTAGATTAAAAATATACAATCCAAAATTCATAATTTAATAATTGATTTTCATGCGTATAATTTTTTTTTATTATTATCATTAAGGGCCTCTCTACAGAGTTACGCCCCCCTCCATTTCTCTCCATTGATCTCTGTCTAAAGCCTTTTCGAACCAGTCATTTCCCACTGTGTTCAGTATTTTATCGAGCCCCCCTCTCTTTCTCTTTCCTGACGGCCTATTCCAAGTAGTTATCCGTTTCGTCCATCTAGGAGCAAAATGGCCAGCACATTTCCATTTTATTTTTTTGCAGTGCTGTAAAGCATCTATAACTTTAGTTGTATTTCTCACATATACATTTTTTCTTTTATGGTTCATCTTTATATTTGGCATGCTCTGCTCCATGTCTCTTTGCGTGGTTTGTATCTTGCTACTTGTGTACCTGTTGAATATCCATGTTTGTGACGCATAAGAAAGAGAAGGCAATATACATGAGTCCCGTACCTTTTTCTTCAGTCTTGCAGGAATTCTTGACTTAAGAACTTCTTTAAAACTCCAAAATTTGTTCCAGCCCATGTTTGCACGTCTAGTCAGTTCATCTCGATGTCTAGATTTTTTGAAGGATATTTGCTTACCTAGATATATGTACTCTTCAACATATTCCGGAGGACCGTTCTTGAGGTTTATAGTGGTTTTTTTATTGTTTGTTAATATTTTTGTTTTTGTTATGTTTAGTAGTAAACCAATTTTCTGGCTAACTTCGTCTATTTCTTTTACAATAGCTCCTAGTTCTGATGCACTTTCTGTAAAGAGTACAATATCATCTGCAAATCTTAGATAACTTAGGTAAATTCCGTCTATACAAATGCCCTTTCTTTCCCATATCAGATTTTTCAGGATACTTTGAAGTAGAGTTATAAATATTCTCAGGGATAAAGGATCGCCGTGTCTCACGCCTCTGCCAATGTTAAATTCCTTCTTAGTAAAATGTTAAATTCCTTCTAGTTAAAGTCTTGTCCAGTATTACTCTATTTTGACTACTTTTGTAAATTTCCTTTATAAGTTCTATGGTTTCCGTAGGTACTTGGTAATCTTGTAAAGCTCTGCAGATACTGCTATGGGAGATAGAATCAAACGCTTTGGCATAGTCTACAAACGACAAGTAGAGCGGGCCGTTCTTATCCTCGAACTTCTTTATCACTAATCCTAAGGAGTGAATGTGATCTATTGTTGAGTAGTTTCTTCTAAAACCTGCTAATTCTACATCCGAGGTATATAACGAAAATGAGTATATAAGGAAAATAAGTATATAAGGAAAATTGGTATATAAGGGAAATTGGTATATAAGGAAAATTGGAATATATGGAAAATGAGTATATAAGGAAAATTAGTATATAAAGAAAATTAGTATATAAAGAAAATTAGTATGTAAGGAAAATTAGTATATAAGTAATATGTTTCCGTATTAAATATTTCATAATTTAGTCTAACTTGCTCCTTCTCTACTTTAATAACTATAATTCACAACTTATAGCAGATACAATTATGAATTGTACCATTATAAAATCTGCATGAAACTGACATTATTTTAAAATGATTGGTCACTCATGTATCGATACATTTTTTTATACCCAAGCTGTCTAAACTTTGTTAAAATAATTTCGATAATTTTACAAATGAAGCTAATTTGTGTATTTATAAAAAGAAATGTGCTGTAGCTAGTCACATTATGTACTATGTATCTATCATCGTAGTTGGTGTATAATAATAAATCACCAAAAAACCGATGTAATCGATTTCTAGTTGTAGAAATAAATGTATTTCTTAAATAAGTTAAAAAAAAATTAGATATTTCTTTTAAAAAAAAATTATCTTGAGTACTACTTATGATATATTTTGTTTCATATTTTTTTCTGAACGGTCATAAGTTCTTCTATAAGACATTTTAAGGTTATCCATTCTTTACTGGACACTCTATTACCCTGTACTATATAAATTTGAATATGATGTTAAAAAATATAATGCACTAACATATTATAAAATATATGGTTGAGTTTATGTTGCTGTACAAATTGGATAGTGTCTGATTATTATTTTTTCATTGATTTTTAGGTCCAAAAATATTTAGAAAGATTTAATAATATAACCGCGGTAACAGTGTAATGATTCCCAAAAAGCGAAGTGAGAATTCAGAAACACTTTTATTTTACAATCCGTTTATAATATGATGCTTAATCGCCATACAGCAAGTGCCCATGGAAGGTATTAGTTATTACAATGTATTACAAAATATTGAGTGAGCGACGAGACGAAAATTGGCTTGGCTATCTGCCAGTATACACTTTTCATGAGATTGTTTATTAACTGTTTACATTCTTTAAACACGAAACAGATATTACAACCAAAAAAAATTAATTTATTAATTTAATGTATGCCTCATGTCTATTATTAGATCTTTCTTTCAACTGCTTACGAATTTGTGAACTTCAAATTAATGTGTCGAACATCAAACGTTACCAAATTTCTGCTGAATATATAATATTTTACTCATATAATATCGTTGCTTCATTAAAGACTATCATATAAATTTGGCGGCAAATTGCTATTTTCACGTTAACATTAATTTAGTAACATAATTGGGCCGTCAATCAGTTTCAGACGTTTAATGAGAATAATAACCATTGTTTAATACATACTTATTCCTTACAGTATTGTCTTTAAATCGCCCTTTAGAGGCTTTATTAAAGGTAGAATAGCTGTTTAAATCAGGTTTCATTTATACCAGATTATTTTGCGTAAGAGATTCATTTTTTTACTTCAGATAACATAATACAAAATTTTGCCAGAACCATTAAGTTGTTTAAGGTATATTTGAGAATAAAACTTACCCACATATATATATGCAGGTACCTTAACACTTTGTATTTATATTTTGAGGAGTATGTTCATACCTATTTTGTTTACAGTGGATACGACTGCTCAATACGACGCTGTCAGAGCATATCTTAAAGAGCTTGACATATCCAGTGCTGTATGGGTTGGACTGATCCGAAGCAACCCAGATGGTGATTTTACTTGGACGTATGTATTTTCTATTTTGTCATATTTGATTAACTTTTAAGTATATTTCATATTTCGGTATCCAGAATTGGAATAACGGATTTATTTCCGTGAACTGTAAAAAAATTACATTATTATAAGTCCAAATATGTATATCTGTAACTAATGTGATGTTTATAACTTAAGGGACTACCGAGGTTTAAGTGGTGATGGATACTGGAGTGCTGCACCTGATACTCGTTCTGCTCCTCTGTGTGCCGCTGCCGATCCTGCTGCTGACTATCGTTGGGGGGCACGAGCTTGTGGTGGACCCTCTGTTGCATCTTTCATTTGTGAACTACCTGGTATGATTTGTTCATATTATTGGTTTATCTTCTGGTTTTGTTTCTAGAAGTAAAAATATTAAAACGATCTTCTTAAATCACTAAATATTCGAATCTACTCTCCTTTTATAGTACCGCAATGGGCACTTGGTAATGAAGGCTGCATGGTACGAGCATTGCCAGCACTTACTATTCTTTATTTACCTGAGAGCGCCGCGGTACAACTAACTGCGGATTGCGGTTTGGCTGGAGTTAAACGGGTTCAATGCACTGGAAACGTGGTATAGTTAATTATAAACAATTTGTTTACATACATTTTTAATTTACAAATTGTTTAATAAACGTTAAATTCACAGAAACGGGAGGAATTGCTTAAAGAGCTAGCATGTACTGAGGAAGATCAAACAACTCAAACTTCAAATGGAACGTCTCCAATTACATCGTGGCAAATGACCACAGATTCGGTATTTAACAATCAATATTTTAACAATGAAGCTACTGCCACGGAAGAAAATATTACAACGGAACACGAAGATGACATAAATCAATCAAGTCCTGTTAAAGTAATATCTACCTCGTTTAGCATCATTCCTGATATTTCTAATAAAGTTTCCTTAAAACCTTCTGTCACAGAAAAAATGTTCAAAACACCTTTGCAGAAACATATTGATATAATAAGTAACAATTATATTCAACAAAACGAAACACCGAAATTAGTTCACAATGAAGACTTGTTTACTAATGAGCAAAATAATCAACAAGGAAATGATGAACTGTTACAATATACAAAATTACATAATGAACTTGCACGGCTCGGTAATTCAGATACTGTATTTAGTCAACCTACTGACCATTTCGTTCCGCCTTTGGTTATGGCTAAAGCAAAAATAAGCGATGATTTGACAGCCTTATCTATTAAAGAGAAATTAGCTCAACATCTTTCTGAACAACAATTAAAACATGAGATTCAACAAGAGTTCACGGCTACTGCTAATAGTTTTAACAAAGAGCTATACAGAACTGAAGCTATTAACAATCCATCAACTACATCTCTTCCCTTAATTAACATCAGTACGTCTTCTAAAGTAAATAAAAATAAAGACACTGAAAATGAGAATATTTCACTCAAAAAGAACAAAAACAAATACATAGAAATTAAGCAAAAAAGTTATAAAAATGAAGGAACAAAAGCTTTGAACACTATGGCGTCTGTTGAAACAACTCCCACTTTGTCACAATTGAACATAGAAAATAATGTAATTACTAGTACCGTGGGTTCTGTCACAGAACATATCCAAAGATATTCAACAAAACCACAATCGATAGAAGAAACATCTCTGGAACTTACAGTAATATTAAGGGAACCAAATGAAAATTCAACCTATAAGGATGCAGTTGTTTCTACGAATAGCCCTCTTCTTTTAAATATTCCAATAAAACAAAATACTATGGCAGATAATGAAACTGAAATACCAACCACGTTGTCACATCTGTTTCCATTATCCACGCAAGAAGATAACCTCAATGAAGATAAATTTAAAGATATGAATGTTTCTAATGATGAACATAAAGATACGGACAATTTTTTTTATGTGACAACTAAAAGTCTTTCTTACAATGATAGTGTCCAAAAGAAGGCTATTGACGAAAGCAAAGATTTAACGATGACAAACCATCTGCCAGTATTATCTCTTATTAAAACGTATAACAATAGTGCTACTAATATAAACCTGACATCAGAAAACAGTACAATCGATGCATCTGTTACAATCGAAGTGATTGAGGATGCAATAGCTACAAATAAATCTGTTGAACCGGAGACTGAATTGAAAATTAATGACACAAGAAATAAGTTATTTAACAATTCCGAAAACTTCGAGCCATTTAACGTTACAGTAAAAGAAGGATTTGACAGCATTATAGACTCCGATTTTGATTTAGACAAGAACGTGACTTCAGATAGAGATGATTTTCAATCTCCTCTCTTGTCTGCTGCTAACGACCCGCTTCCAAAACCAAATAGATCCAGGCGAATTCAACAACAAACACGAAATAAGTTTAATCCATTTCGTATTTTAGGCTAAATCCATATCAATATATTCTATGCCGATCTCTGAAGTCATGACTGATAACAAAACATCAATGTTATATTATTATAGGATGTATTTTATAATCACAAATTGTGATAGCACCGTGCACTTAGGTGATATTCATTATTCAATATTAAAAAGTATCTTAGCAGTTGTATGTAGGTCATGGTTCATATTTATGTAACAACAAAGCACTACATTTTTCAACATTATCATAAAAAATCATTCATAATCTTATAATGTAGTCAATTCTTAAATATAGCATAGCTATCAATTATTATTATATTCTATATTAAAGAGTTTAGGGTAGTGGCGAGGGAAAATCATAGTTGGTTTATAGATTAGCTTACAAATAAGCATTAAAGTGGTTATGAAGTTCGACCCTCAACTCTTTTACAACGTTAATATTAACTCACAGTCATATCACTCTAGTTAAGTCCTTTTAACATTTTATAAAGTTAAGATATTTATGACGACAAATATTTTTGCAGAATTTATCTGATAAGGAAATGTTTTAAAGTTCTTCTAGAAGTCAGATGAATTCTGTTAAACGTTATAAGAAGTATGTGGCTGTTTAACAATATGCATTTACACAAATAGCTATTTATCACATACGTAGTAATAATTGTATAAGTTTTATAAATAAAGTTTGGAACACATGCCAGGTTCTTTTATTCTTATTTTTATTTTAAACATTTTTTTTATCATCTTTGCTGTGGAAAAGAACAATAACTGAATCTGATCATCGGTATTATTTTTTGCGCACAATTTAACCATTGTACAATTTTATAGAAGTTCTTGTAATAAATCTAGATTATACAAGTTAATAGTCTGATTTACATGGCCGTAGACGGTCAACAGTCAGAGGTCAGCATTTTAGAAAACAATTTAATTTAATAACCAGAATGAATATAGTTTTACTGCCTTTGTAATTTAAGCCTATAGTCCAACTGCGCTTAAAAATAAATAACTATATAAGATCAAACAGAAATATATTTCTTTTTTTATGATGGAGAAATTCGTTTAAATTTTTATTCATTTTAAAAAGATGAGACAAAAGTGATAATTAAATTTCTGTTCCTATTGTCTTAAATACTCGTTAAGAGTGTTTTGTTTCAACCATCAAATTATGTGCTTAAAATTATAAAACATTTATATTTATTTTCTATATATTATGTAATAATATTGAAAATATGAAGAGGAGGTTGGCAGTATTGTGTATGTTTATCTACATCTTAAATTTAAAAGTGCATACATTAATGGAATGCTATATTTTTAAAAATGATTTTACCTTCAAGACGCCAGAGATCTTGACAAATTCATTGAATATGTTTATTTTATTACTTTTGGCAAAAATGTGGTTTGTAGAGAACTCGTTTACTTTATGAAAGCGCTGCTAGGTTTAGAAGAAAATTGTAAGTTCAAAAACATTCGCAAACTGTCAATATTGACGCAACACTTCAGAACCGGCATGCTCAAGTTCCCGACAAGCCACAACTTAAATATAATTTTGTTTTCTGTTGGGAAAGTTAAGTATCCATTGTATATTATTTAATTGAATACAATTTGCTAATATACAGGTAGATTTGTTTGCTCGTAAATTAATTAATACACGATACAATTTATATGAAAAATATTAGCATAGTTTTAAGTTGACTTAACTTTCTTTCTTATATCGTCATCATCTGTATAGCATAAGTAACATACTCGTATAATAAACATTTATTTGAGACATACAACTAACCCGATTACGTCAACTTCATAAAAAATATAAATGGTAATATGAATGTCTACGAAGTTCTTAAATAGATGCTAGATAAATAATATTGTTGATAGTAACATCCTGTCCGCCCCTGTCCCAAAAGTAACAATAAATAAAATATAACGAATAGTTCATTTACATAGGTAAATAAGTTATTATAAGTCATATCTGTCGTTATATAAGGACGTTTAAAAATTCCCACTGTGACTCAACAGTACAAAAGCATAACGTGATAAATATTTTCAGACACACTCGAGGGATTTCATTAAGGGAACAATTGCATGCAAATATTTATTTAAGCTCATTACTTATTTTGCCATGACAAAAGACTAAAAAATATATTATATTTTTGTAGATGTTTGTTTGCTCTTTTACGTCATAACAATTTAACGAATTTTGAAGAATCTTTACAGTGATTATATTTCACTATAATATTATTAAAATACAATTTGTTTCTAAGTCCCGTGAAGCCACAGAATGGTCAAGTAATAGCTTTCGTATTATGTAATATATTGTGTAATTTTGTAAAGTAATATGACGCAGTCTATACATAGTTGTCTGCTATATCCAATATTTTAACATAGTTTATGCTCTTTGATCCTAAATTTGCTAAATACAAGGACGAAGTCTCAAGGAAAAACTAGTTTTACACTGTTTCAAAAGAAGTTAGAAATATTTATTATGAAGGGAACGATCATTATAATTTTTTTTATATACAGAATTTTATTTGCCACAAGATTTAAAAATCTATTATTGAAATTCAGCGAATAAATGTTACATATACAAAAGTGAAATTATTTTAATATATTCTCTACAGGTATAAAATTTGTAATTATGAAATATTATAGGTAATTAAATCAGGTTATGAGTAATAATACTCATATTAATTTACTCATTTAGTCGAACCTTCTGTTAGCCGTAACAAAATTATAACCTTATTATTAATTATGATCTGTATACTTCAACTATAAAAGAAATAAAATTAAATATAATATAATATTCTTTATTATATCACGAATTCTAAAGCGAATGTTTAGAAGAGACAAGATTTTTAAGTGAATTCCTTTGGGAATATCTGAGTCGATATTTTTATCATTTTATGTTCCTGGATGCCATTCCGGACTCTAAGAAAATTTGTAAAGAGTAAATTAATTCTTTTCACCGTTCGTGTTAAAAATATAAAAGTTATTGATATATTTTTTTGGACCATGTTATTGAATAGACCTTCTGTTTTTTACTGGAACATTATTTAAAATTAATAAAGAATTTATTTTGAGAAATCCGTGAACAATTATATGACTGATCATTTAAATAATATCAAGGCAATATTTTTATGGGTAGCTTATCAGCTTAGAGCCTATAGAACCTTAGAGAAGTTAAGAGTTCATGTTAAAATATTTTTTTGAAATTATGTTGATCGTCTCATAAAAACACATAAACCCTCATTTAGATAAAAACACATACATCCACATATCAAGATCTTACCACTGAGACTGCTAAGAAAAAGAATGTGTGTTTGATGGATGATTCAAATTAATGTACTGAGAAGTGTATCTTGACAGGAAATTTCTTTTCGCTCCATTTAATTTTCATAAAAAATAAATGTAACTTTTTGGTTCTTTTAAATAGGTAACAAATAATAAACTCAGACGAGACTGAAAATAAGATATGTCTTTCCTGTCAATCCTATTTACTTTCTTTTAAACTGTTTGGAACATTACGTTGTTTTAAATTGTTTGGAAAGTTTTGTGGTATTTTTTTAAAAAGTGTATTGTACTTTGTATATAAATAATAGCCATTTTATTTTATACGAACAAAATTATAATTTTATTAAGATAAAGATTAAGTATACAAGGAAAATAAGTTTTAGTTCAGTAAAGAAATAATAATTACAAATATATTCTTAAATATTTAATTTACTTTAAATAGAAATTACTTTTTCAATAACGCTTTATTTTTATGTCAACTTTTGAAAAATAAAACATTTTTTTTTAATATTTTTATTACAACAAAATTTTATGTTCTATGTCATGAAACGGCAATGCCAAGTCACTCGAATAGTGAGATAGGTAATTGTACTCAATTCACTAGCGCATTATCTGATTTAGTGAATATAATTATCTTTTATAGTTCCAATTAACTGTATTTAGTAACGTACATTAGACGAAACAAAAAATATGTCATTGTTATAGACTTTCTTTCTTACCGAGTTAATTATAGCAGCTTTGCTGTTAGCGCACTATTGAACATAAACCTTACAAAATCTCTGCCCGATCTTGTGAATTCTGGATCCAACAAGATCTCCTCACTCCCCTCTGCTCATTACGTCTTTTGAAATTGCTATCGCCTTGATGTTCGTGTTTGCCATTTAAGGATCTTAATTTTTTATATTAACTACAAAAGAAAATTATGAGAATTAATCCTTATACGTAAAAATATGAAGAATTGAACATTTTGTAAAATCAATCGATGATATCTTTTATAGCTACGCACGATATGCAAATATCAGATGGCGGGAACGCCGTTTTGCCACAGGTAATATTTCATATACAATACATGGAGAGCCGGTATCAATACCAAAAGGTAAGTTATTATTCGACGTAGCCAAATTTATGTAGATTACTATTTTGTATCAGATGGAATTAATGTTACTTGTAAGCTATGTTATTCCCACATATATATTCATACTTCGATTACCTTTTTATATATAGCTATTTGGATTTTTATTCCATTACTAATATAATCTTAGTATTATAGTATTCTTTATAAATATACTAATTGGTGACAATTTTTTTTTCCGTAATTTCTTTTACAGAAAAAGACGTTTACTTAACCTTAGAGTTTCAATATCATGTTATTAATATTTAGAAAAATGATTGAACATCACAAATTCTTATGTAGGTTGTTTGTTTGAATGACCGTACATTTCGTGTACATATTTTTATAAACCTTATAATGGTTTTATATATGTCTCATTAAATATTATAGTGACTTGATAATTTAAGCATATTTTTTAGAGTAGTCAAAGTACATATACAATATTCAACCTGTTAATTTTTGGGTCAAACATTATGTTAGTTGAAATAATCAACTATTCAATTAGTGACTTGGAGTGGTTTGAGTGTTGTCTCAGGTTAATGCAAGCAAACATTGTGGGTACAGGGACAAATCGAGTCGACATCAATGTGGAACTTTAAACATATTTATTTACATATTTTCCGAATTGATACAAATTATACCTATATAGTTTTTCTCATATATTCTACAAACAAAGGGGAAAGTTAAAGTTGCTTTAACTGAAAAATATGCATTTATTAATTTAAATATTAGACTACATATGATTTTTATTTTTTTTGGTTCTTGATTCTCATTTTATTTAAAAAAGAGATTTTAATTTTAATACTCTTTATAGCCATTACAAACTTCACACGTTGCATAAAAATCTTAATATTGTTTGAAAACAGGAAGGTAAAATTGTATGAAGTACTGATTGGGAGAAGGTTTAACATTATGACGTCATAAACAAGGCGACCTTTACTTTTTCTTCTTCATGGCAACCTCCCAGCTTTAGCCAGGGTCTGCCTTATTATTAATCATTATAAAAATTGGAAAAGTATGTAATAAAACAGTTTTTATTTTATAATACCCGAAATACGTTCTAATATTTTCACATTTGTTTTGAACTCTCTATGTCATTGTTTAGAATATATAATATTTAAAACGGTTAAATTTATTTTAATTTAAGGATTTAAAAATGTATTACAAACAGAAATATCTTAAATTTCATAAAAAAACTACATTTATAAAAAAAGCAAAAAAAAAAAACAAATTTCTTATATTAAGAAAACTGAACGAAATAAGTATAAATAATTACTTCGGTCCTTTTAATAACACAACACCAAAATTAAAACGCTACAAATAATAAAATACAACAATAAAATGGAGCTATCAGTAATTCCGTATAATTTTTCTCCTATAATAAATATTATGAAGAAAAATGGTATAAAAGTTCACGTCGCTTGGAAAAGTTAATAAATAATACATTTCTCAAATACGTTTCAAAGGCAGTTCCATGTTTCTCGCTTCTCTTGATTTTAAT
Organism: Danaus chrysippus; assembly: GCA_916720795.1. NCBI lineage: Eukaryota > Metazoa > Arthropoda > Insecta > Lepidoptera > Nymphalidae > Danaus > Danaus chrysippus. Next base: position 2,583,969 of record CAKASE010000057.1, on the reverse strand, counting down.
TTAATTTACGAGACATGTATTGTAACAAACAAAAAAATAAATGTAATCTTTTTAGAAATAAGTTCACATTTTGCGCATAGAAATATGTAGTTATTGTTCAATCTTTTAAAAGATTTATTTAATAATTACTTACGCATAATATAAAAGACATTACGATTGAATTTAAAAGTATTACCACTTAATGAGCGACATCTTTGACTGATGTTAATAATAATATGAAATAGATTTGAGATTTTTTGATTTTAAAGTTATGTCAAAACATATTAATAAGGAAAAATAATAAAAGGAATGACCTAAGACTTTCATAATATCATTATTAAAAAAATGCTCCTGATATTTTAGTCTGGGTGTTGTCAAAGTACTAAAAGGATCTATATATATAATTATGTGTTTATATGTATTGAGACTTTTACAATGTTTCTGTTATGTTTTATTAGGCTCAATTATCATAATTTCTATTATTTTTATTACAAAAATTTGTTACAGAGTTGTATAGGGTGGATATCACAAACAGCTACAAGTTTCAGGAAATATACGAAACTTTTTTTTCTATGTGTATATTATAATAAAAATTCCATATCTAAAACTTATGAAGCCTACATTATTGATATCGTGTTATAATAGTAATGACATGCCAATTCTGGTGTGTTATCAGGAGACTTATGACTCTCACGGTCAAGTATTCGTTTTGCGGAGTCACTATTATTACTCGTTATATCATATTTAATTCATGCACTGGTATTGCTTCGACAATCTTTGTTCAGTTTCTAATATATTTCGCCTTATTAACAATAGTGAATACGAAAATTCAAGAATGTAAAGATAGCCAGAAAGGGAACTCATAACAAAACTGATCGTCGGTACTTTTAATATATGCTATGATTCTAAAAAGACAATTATCTACAAGGGAAAATCTTTCGTTTGAATTAGCTATTCAATCTCATATTCTGTTTAAGCTCTGTGACTTAATTCTTCACTTCAGCTCGACCTGACTGGTGAATATCGATTATCGATTTTAGATGACGCTTTGAATGTAAAGCGATTTGGCACGCGGGTTACTGCAAGACAGACATACATACGAGTATATAGCGTATTGATTAACTCTATGTTAAATAAACATCACCGAATGTTAGGTTATTTGTAGGTTTAAATGCTAGAACCATGAATCTGTTCCGAAGCTAAGTTTAAAGGGAAAATGACGTTAACGCGACAGTTACATAATAACAATATTTGATATTGTAAATTAAATTAATCTATCATAAACAGCTAGTTTGTTTTATTAATATTTAAATTTGTTTTGTAGTATGCATTCACTCAAGTACCTACGCTATATTATATACTTACAAGCAATTCGTGCTTGTTTTAAATTTCTGCTTAAACTTATACAATATTCATAAATTCAACAGTGAAGGTCTTTCTAAATAAGAAAATCCAGACGGGATAGAAAAACTTCAGACATAAATAACCTTAAAGACTTTTATATAAAGGAGAGAGGAATGCCTAAGTAGCTTAAACTTTTAAAAATGTCCACTCAACGTAATTAATCATGTCTTAATCTTGTTCGTTTTATAAAACTGAATTTCATTACCCATTGAATGGCTGGAATATAAATTAAAGAAAAAAAATCTTATACAAGTAAGTTAAAAATATTTTTCTATTAATTATTTACAAAATCTTAAAATTTTGGATTTAATATTTTGAATTACAAAAGTAAAAGTCATACTGTAAGTACAATAGATCAAAGTACGTGAATTGCACCCAAAATTGAAGTGTTCTAAAACATTGTTATTATATGTAGCTTTTCTCATTGTTTTTATCTTATTTTTGACATAAGTAATTTTATTTTAATCAAATATTTAAGTATCAGTACCTATTACGACGTAATTAGTCAATATACAGAGAAGACATACGAAGCGTAACTTGAGTAATAAGACGTCTCACTAAGCGGCATGTTTGCGAGTCGCCGCCCTGTTTACTCCCTCTCCCAAATATTGACAAAAACAGACTTACGTTCCACAGTAAACTTCCTATTTGATGTCCTATGACAAACAATATTAATTGACGAAGCTTTAATTACTCTCATTTTATTGATAACTATATATAGTAAAACAGGATAGTATATTTTTTTAGGACAATATTAACACTTTAATAATAATAATAAACAATTTACTAATTTTACTAATATTCCACCTTTGATAGACATTAGATGAGAGTACCATTTGTTATTTATCTTTATGCGTCATGTTTAATAAAACTCCGACATAAAGTCGTCATACATTTTACAAACTTAATTGAATATTTAGAGCCTCTTTTTAAAAATTAGTATAAAAATTAAAATTGTTTTACAAAAAAAATTATATGATGACTTATCTTGGGTAATATGATTCAAGCTTCAGAATCGTATATTGTAACAACCAATAACGGCCACACGGGAATCATATCTCATAACAGTATATAAATAAATAGATGTAGGAGTATATAATCTACAAGGACCGAACATCCAAATTAAGATTATTTAATTTATTTGTATTCGAATTCTTCAGGGATTGAAGACAATTGTTTTGATGATTAAAAATAACTTAAATAAATTATAAGAATTTAATATTAAATACCTACAAAACCATAAATATTATACCAAAACAAAAATATTATAAGAATAATTTGTTTAAAAATTCACTGCTTATAACACTTTTATTTGCTTGTTGCTAAAGGTTATTAAATTATGATACGAAAATTTTCAATCTCATTTTATTAAAACGTTTTATTGCGCTGTACAAAAAGCGTGTTTCAACATTTTAATTAAAATGAAGAAAAGAAAGCAGCATAACTGTCTTTGAAACATGCCTTCTTGTTTACGATTCCCTTTTTTATTAACATTTACCAAGTGATTCTAAAGTATAAATTTGATCTCTTCATTGCTATATGTAGAATACTTTTAGATATTTTTTATTCATATCGTGTAATTGTATAATTATTTTTATCATATTGCATTACAATTTGTCCTTTAAGTATGTCCTTTTTCTTTTAAGTTAAATCTGTGGACCACAGTCTTCATTTCTATCACAAGATGACTAAAACATTTTTGTTTAATTATAAATTTATTTCCTTAAATTATATATGATCATCTTCTTTGAAATCCTAGAACGGAAAATTGAAAAGATATTTCATATAATATTAACTTATACGGGCTCGTTATTGGATATGACTGAATCGCATGAAAGTAAGTTTATGAATCAGTAAATAGCTAATATTCCCGGGACCTCGGAGGAAGACAAATCTTTCAATTTATATTTTCAATTTTACATTCAATAACGTAAATTGTTACTTTATCTAGAACAGTTCCCAGTAATTTATTTTCCAGTCAAATCAAACCCTATCTTTGCTCTGCTATTATAAAGGATTATTTACTATTAGTGTTCCTTCGCAGAATATTTTCTTAGTGAAGTTTTTTTTCAAACAAGTCTATTTCAGGAGTGCGAACGTTGTTAAGAACGATGTTTATATGTCAAGAGCTCTCGGATTTAATTCAGAGATACTGACCTGCTCACAGATCGAGATGCTATGAAAAAAACTTATACAAGTAATTTATTGACTTAATAACTTTATTTAGGACTTTACATGTTGCTCATTTCAATAAAACCTAATTTTAATTGGGAATTCTATGTTATATATTTACTTTATAACTATTCAAGTCACTTTTTAAATTTTAACGAAATATCGTTTAAATTTTCAATTTAATTTTTACGTTATTAAAACATAATTTCTCAACCTAGACAAGAAAAGAATGCTATGATTTTCTTATAAATGTTACAAAATATCTCAAATAAAAATAACCAACTTATATATTATTGTTACGTTGTAAAAGATACAGCTTTATTTATTTTATCTACCAACGGTACTGATGGAGTCGCATACTGATTAGGGTTAAAGAGGGTTCAGTAAGCTGGCTGGAGCAGTTTAAGATAATTATTATTATTATTGAGTAGAGAAATATACGCCCAATATATTATTATATTAAGAATGTTTTAATCAACTGTATACTTTGTTTGACATAGTTGAGATTCCAATAAACAATGTATTGGAATATAATACCTTGTAAAGAAGTAAAAGCATTAATTATTACTGAGTAAGGGCGGCGTGAACTATAATTATATTATATATTATAATATGAAATGCTTTCCGTTGCATCTATCGATTTTATCCAGTCAGCGACATATTTTGCTTGAAATAGTTGATATTCCAATCAATTAAAAAAAAGTATGATATAGATATGTATGCTTTCTTCTAAGTAAGGAGTGATAGCGTCATCGATTGAGGAAGGGCGGCGTAAGCTATAATTGTGTTATATATTATATGAGATGCTTTCCGTTGCATCCATTTGTTCTAAAATGTGATTTCATTACCTGAATGAGATGAACAAATATATTGGAACTAAATATAGCGTCTTCATATTCAATATACCTGGTAACTAAGATTTATCAACTGATATATGATTATAAAGAAAATAAAATAAATATAATTGATAAGAATCGCTACTTAATCTAAGTCAGTACATTAAATATCGCATTAAAATCAAATTATATATAGTATAATAAACATACAATATGTATGTATGTTTATTATACATACAATATGTATGTTTATTAAGCTATATATAACTATATATAACGATTACTATACCGAATTAAAACTATATCTAATAACTATTTAGTTATTTTTATCATTGATATAAAGAACGAACATTAAAAATCTAAATTACTTGACATATACATCTTCGCTCAACGCTATAATTGTGAATAACCAAACTGTTTGTTCTTGTTCCCAAATATTGTCAAAAACAGGCTCATTCCTTCATTCTTATTGAATTTTCTTCGACAAACATTATCGTAAATTATTAACAGGTTTCCAGTAATCAGTTCTGTTTTGTTTTCGTTATAATTGGATTATAAGACACAATACTAGTCTCGGAAATACAATTGGGTAAGACCAAGACTATTTTTATAAGGAACTTGCTAAAGTTTTCATATCACGTAGGCGCGTTACATATGTGTGCTTCGTAATACGAAAACTTCAAGTATCACGTCAGTAGTCAAAGTCACAGCTGTAGTTTATTTGCTAGAATTCTTATATAGAGAAATATGAAGTAAATAAAGATTTTTTCTTTCCTTAGTAACACCAAGACTTCTGGTGTAATTAGGACAGAAGATGATGTTTTCATAAATTAAATGAATCTTTCATTTTATCATCTCTATTAAGTTTTCACCATCTTTTTAAGTAGAATAAAGTTTAACTTGATTTAAAAATCTTTTAAAAGTGTTACTTCTACTTTTAAATTAAACATAGAACTTGTACCATTCAGAGAGCAGTTAAAAATCCTTTTCTTGATGCCTCTCATTAGCTACATTTGTGATATAATTAGGGTTAATTTCGTCATTTATGCAATGAAATGGTTGTATAATTTAAGGTTTGAAATAAAAAAATATATTTTGTATAATTTATCTTAAGTTATACCAAATGAAATAATGGTACATTCGTTGATTAAAAAACTTATTCTATAATAAATTCAACTGCCAAAGTGATATTTTTGTTATTTCATTTGTTTTTTTACTAAAAATAATATCCAAAGTTAATTCTTTTTTGATTGAAGTCTATTGCATGGGTCATGAGATAAGAAAAATCTTTGTTAAAAGCACGTGAAACAATTTGTTTTTAGTGTATTCATAAAATCTTCAATTAGAGTATGTAATAGTTCTAAATTTTATATCATGATATGATTTTAAGTAATAATACGTACACATATTTGTTCTAACTTTTGGTAAACTTGAAAGAGTTTAAGTTCTTAATCATAAACAAAAACAAGATTAATGTTAATTATATAATGCACTACTTTTTCCCGCGACTACGTCTACGCTAATTTCAGAATTAGTAATATATGTATAGCTGACCGCGCGAACTCTATTCCGCTCTAAAAGCCTAAATAAGCAAATATTGGAATTTATTAAGCATTTTCTTTTTCGATCGAACAGAATTAGATATCCTATGTCGGTCTCCTGGTTCTAAGATATCTCCACATAAATTTTCAACTATATTACAGCCGTTCTTGAATTATAAATAGTGTAACTAAGACAACTTTCTTTTATATATATAGATTTCTAAATCATATACTATAACTTCTGTCATTATTGTTATTATTAATTATGTCTCTTTAGTTTTACAAGTTTATAATTAGGTATATTTTATTATATCAAAATCAAAGCGAATATCTTAATGGGGCCTTGAAAGAATCAATAGGCTTAGAATATACGATTCATCAATTGATAAAATATTCATTACCTTGAAAAAAATATTTATAAATTATTTTTTCAAGCGTAGCGCTCTTTTTCTCGAGTAGACTATATTAATTGTTTATTTCATTGAGACATTTTCTCTCCATTTTGTTTCACAAATCTATTTGGCTAAGATTAATTTGAGTCGAAAGTCGGAGGAAGAAAAGTAACGCTACGTAAGAGGTGTATTTTTTAAAAAGATATTATATACGTTGACATAATTATGAAATCTGGAAAAGCATATTTTAATTATTTAAAGTGTTAAGACACTTTGAGATAATTTTGAAAGTACATATAAGAAGTTTTTTAATTATTTTAACTATAGTGTTGGTTCAAAATAATTTATTCTTTAACTAATGTTATGACTTTCAGATGATTTCTTATATAAATAATATTGGACTCAGCTGAAAACGGCTACAGGTGTAAGTGAAGATTTTTATGATCCATGCATTGATTTATAATAAAGACTTTAAAGAGATTGATTTACAACAAAATAAACGAGTCAATAATTATTTTATTGACTACCATAATACATAAAACATTTATAAACATATTACTTTCATCATATGCTTTTGTTGATCATCTGCTCATCATTGTTATTTTAAACATTTCCATAGACCCACCTTTATTATTTATTTAGCGGCAACTCATTAAGAGTACAGGAGCTGAACTCGTTGTTCAACCAGTTTTGTAGCGAATTCAGAAAGTATTTAAAATGAGACGTGATCCTTTTTCTGCTTTGTTTTATATTTTATTAAACAGCATACGCGATTATCTAAAATTTGTCATTAAAAAATACAAAAGGCATGAGATCTTCGCTATTTCTTTCTGAATTAAATTAGTATATTTAAAGTTTTAATCAATAAAATTGATAATGTATCCATATACTGTTCTAATTGTTACGTCTATTCATCAGAAGGTAACATTAAACGATATTAAGACATGAAATCTATTCGTATTGTGTCAGCGTACTGTTACAGATGACGGTGTCAATTTGTCCCCGTCAGTATCGAGATCCGAATTGATGTCCAACCTATTGACAGCATTTGCTGATATATTCCGTACACAAACGATCCCATATAAATCTCGGCATGTATGAAACAATTAATTTATATTTTAAGGACGTATTTTAATAAATATTCACAGTTTTACAATCTCACGTAGTACTGTATTTATTCAACGGTATATTTTCTTGAGTTCACCCATGAGAAACTATGTCAACTGTAGAATTTCACAAAGGCGTACAGTTTCTATTGCTGTACATAAAAAGTAGCAATTCATTGTTTATACGAATATGTAAGACTTATTTTTAGTTTTTCAGTTTATGCAAAATATAAACACTATTCAGTATTGTTTTGTTAGAAAGAATAAAAAATATATAATAGTATGTAACTAAGAATAGTAATTTTGTCTAATATAGAAATTAATGCACTGGATAAATAATAGACAGAAGGAATGTTAATCTTATTTAATGATTAATTTTGCCTTAAAGGTTTAATAATCTCATCTGTATATTACTTTATTGCGTCGGTACTTCAAAAATCAAATAATTCACCTGAAGGTGACTTATACATATATAAAATTTAGAGTAGCAAAGGTTGGGCAAAGAAATAATAAAATCATTTATGTCTTTGTTTACTATAGGAAAGATAAATTTATTCCGTCACAAGCTTTTAGAAGATATAATATTTCATTCAAAAGCACAGGAGACCCACACTAAGTAACGAATGTAGTCGTATAATTTTATTTGTGTGACTGGCCATTAAAGTGGACATTATGTTTGTACTTTCTGTTTTCCGTACAAAATATATTTAGATATAATGTTTATTACTTAAATATTTATCTCTATAAATCCTCTTGAGATATTAATGTGGATGCTGAAATCATAGCTGTGTACGTTAAAAATCTTGAATTTCAAATTTTAAGAAGTCTTGGTATACTCAAGGTTGTTTAACTCAGACTAGCACGTTTTGGCTTGTCAAATTATTTAACAACTTTGCATAATTTCATATTCGTTAACTTTTATTTTTTTCTTAGTTCGTTAACTTTTATTCTTTAACTTTTAAGATACATCTTTGGCTTTCAAAATCATAAATCAAGTTTTCATAATATGTATTTTTATGTTATAAATGAAATTTTTGTACCGTGGATGTATATTAATTTGGTTGAATATCATTATTATAATGGTTTAAAAAAATATATATAATGGCATATTTATTATAAGAAATAATCATATATTATCACAAACATAAAAGTCTGTCTATAGGAAGACATCGATGTCAGTAACAGTTGTAAGTCATAAGTATTAAAAAAAACATAGAAAAAGTATAAAGATCTTTAGGCCAACGCAACGTCTAAAATACTTCAGTCATAATACATCTTTATTTAACGGTATGTTTGCGAGGAACCGCCCTGTTTGCTCTCGTTCACTAATATTGACAAGAACAGACTTATCCTCGTCAGTATTATTGAATTTCCTTTGAAAACATTGTTATAAATGATTTACCTATTTTATATTACGTCCGTTTAGTTTACATTTTATTAAGTATCATAATTGATATCAATTACTTATATAAGCATATAAGTTATACTAAATATATAAGTAGTTGCACGTAGTACTAATTATATAAGTGTAACTATATAATTATATACCTTGCTAGTCAAGTTATTGTATAACGGAACGTAACGTACATAAGATTCATAATAAAAATTCTAGTATCATGTTAGTAGAAAAAGTAACAGGTAATTTTTTCTAGCCTTCCATTTTATATAAGTCTAGCGTATAGCGTATATTAGAATAGTGTCGTATATATCGAAATAATCAAAGTAAATAAAAATTTCCTTGTATTATTTCATGTACAAAATAGTAATGAAAAAAAAATCCATTCTTTGCTTGGGTCGGGTGTCATATTTTTTACGATAAAGGTCTGGCCTATTTTATAGAAGTATTCATAATGGATGCCTTTATTTGTATTGTTAAACTAATTGTTATTTAATAATATTAAAACATTATACATACAATATTAATTTCAAGTCTAACAGATTATTGCAGAAATTTATTTGAAACACATCGCAATATTAACAGAGTTTTCCACGCTGGAGTATCTTTATATAATTTCTAGTTTTATTATTAAGTGGTCGTAACGTAATAAATTGTTTGGTTGTATGAAAAGTTAATAAATATTGTATCTTGGGGTGTTCTTTTAATATTAACATTTATTCTTTTTAATATACATATTAGATGCCTGATTAAATACAATTAATCTTTTTTCTTTCGCTCCTCATTAAACTCATCAATTAATATTTTATTTATTTTATTGTTGTCTATATGAAAAATAATATAATAATATAAGAAACACTTTAGATGTATAAAGCTCATGAGAACTGCAATTCCTTACGAGCGATTTCCTCAGAGGATTCTTTTCGTAATAAAATTTCAGAATAAAATCGGTATTTGTTATCAAAGATTGAATTACAACAGGTTATCGAAACTAATTTCAATATCGGGGATATTATTACTTTGTAACAAGTGCATTACTTCTTTATAATCTTTATATATATTTAAAAAATATTTTTATTGAAAACTCCCCTTTTATTTTACTCAGCTTCTGATTAACTCTAAATAAATATGTTTTTCGACACGAAATAGGTTCAAACTTCACTTAAATCCCGTCAGTGTCTTTTGTTCAACTTCAAATCTCAGTGATTTTAAAATTTTATGTATTTTAACCATTACACGAGGACGAATGTGGTGGAATCTCTTTAAGTTTTACATATTCTGTTCGTGTCTGCGAATATTTTATTCTTTCACATTTATTTGACATTGTTCGTACTTAACTCAATATTGCATAATCGTTTAAAATTATTGGCGTAGACAATCTAGTAAGCATTGGTGATAATTTTGTATTCACATCTAAATTGACTTTTAAACTACAAATTTTGCATGGAAGAATTTCGTTGAATTTAATAAACATATATCCTTTTATCTTCATTATAGCATTTTGAAAATTATAGCATATTAGCATGTCTTTATTTATTAACTCTTATTTTAATATTTATATTTGAGCCAATATATTTATAACACTGCTCTATTAACACTTAGCTACATTCATATGTAGTTACCTCTAATTTTTAAATACAAGGTTAAAGAACTGGTAATGCATTTAGCATGTCTGTTCTTTAGTTTGGATAACAAATTGATTGATTTGATAAATTAATAAATTAGTAAAGTAGAGTTGACCATATCAATTTGTATACGTCATTATTCAGATCCATTTTCACATTATTATATTAACAGCATATTTATGTATCTAGGTTCCAAGGATACCAAATAGGTAAATAACAGCTTTGTGTTAAGCAATAAAAGAACTAGTTTCATTACAATTTACGTAGAAATTAATTAAAGCCTAGTAGAAAATAAACAGTAATGAATTATACTCATATTATAGTTTATATTTCTGGTAAATAAAATAGCAATTAAAATTGCTCACTCCGGGGATTGGAGACCTATGACTAATTATGTAACCAGAAGATTCTTGATGCCTCACAAGAATGGAATGGAATCGTTATGCTTATATCGGGAGAATCATGTTGTCTTCGGTATTCCTTAATTTAAACATCATTATATGTATATTTTAACCAAAATATTCAAAGATTGTTGTACTAAAATTTAAATTTATAATCCATGTTTGTTATACTTGGGTATAATATATGTGCAAATGTTTAAGTGTTTTCGTAGTTTTCCTGGTAACTCTGGATAGCCGTGAGCTGTACCTTACATAACTTACCCTATAGTGTTTACAAGCTCGCAAAATTTTGCTATGAAGTTATATAGATATTGATGGATGTCGGAGGAGAATATTATAATTTAGTTTATCTTACATACTTCGTTATAATTTCCATATAAAATTTGGTTGGTAAACCAAAATAATTCATTTAGCATTTATTAATTTTTAGGAAAACGACGGTGGGTATTTATTTTTATATGGTGCTCTTGAATTTGGTATTTGAACTTAATACCATATTGTATAAGTTTTAAAATTGCAAAACTAAATACAGATACGTTTCAATAATAATTCACCTGAAACCATAAATAAATTGTGTCAGAAGCTTTTAGATATAATGTTTTATTCACTCACCACAGACCCATACTAAGTAGCGAATGTGGTCCTATAATTTTATTAACACGACTTCAGAGCTTTTATCATAGTCTCTTACAGTGGATTATTGCAGCTGTTATTTTGAGAATTATATAAAATTTGACACACAAAAACTCTGTAAATACATTTAAGTATATATGCCAAGCACAGTTAAAATTACTAGTAGAAAATTGTTTTTTAAGGCACAGACAAGCGCCCACCCACACATTTTTCTTATTATTGAATATTTGTAATGAAGTAGTAATATGTGTTGATTATATATTTTTGTATGCATTGTTGGTTTTCCTTATAAATACAATAAAAAATATATGTAAAAATAATATTATTATATTCATTGTCTCCTTAAAATCATGTAAAATATTAAATAAGAGATTAATGAGGACGTTTCGAACTAGCAAAATAAATTTGGAAACAGTTTTCTTTATTTCAATTTACTTATTTTGATAATAATTATTTTAATATTACGAAAAAAGAATATTTTGACTACAAAATAAAGATGTTTAATCAAAAACAATCCTAAGCTCCAGTTAATAAAGACAACACCAGTTAATAAATGATATTCTATAGTATTTGGTATAAAAAAAACGTTACTATTGAATGTTCTGTAAACAATTTCTGGTGTGGTATTTAGTAGCGTAAGATATAAATGTATAGGGCCGTATCTATATAACCGTTTCGGTGTTACAAACGTCCGTCCTATTTATACCGTTGGTGGTTGAATTTAGGACACAAAGATCCCCTCGTATATCACACCATGGATATTTAATACCTTCACAGAATTGGAAAAAGGTCGCTTTTGTGCAATGTAACAATACTGAGATACATATAATTACTTGTATATAAAATCAATATTGTCAAAAAAACCTCCGTATATAAAACTTCATGACGTGATTAGCGCGTGGAAAGCAAAAAATATAAAAGACGAAGACCGAGTACAGTATACAACCTTGGACAAACTAAATATATTTCTTTCTATATATAATATTTAAAGTATAACTCATTTAGCAACTTGCCGTCGATCAAACTCATCAACTCAAAAGTTTTTTTTGTGGTATCCTTGTATGAAAACAGTTTAATAAAAAAACTGGATGATGTGGGAATAAATGTGTGAATAAAGTCATAGATGTACAAATATAAAGTACTATTATATGTATATATAATCAACTGCCCCTTATTTGATATACATATCTCGGAATCCATCACAATTTTATTTATTCATTAAAAGACTTTATTTCTCGTTTATTTAGTTTAATTGAACTTTGTTTTTATTCGTAATTAAATATATATTATTTAAAAAGAATTTTATATATGCATAAAACAACACGAAATAATTAATAAATTAAGGTACATACTTTAAGTTCTAGCTAATAAACATTGTACACATTTTGACATTAAATAAGTAACATAAATGTAAGGATATAAACTGTTTACTTCAGTGGCACGACAGTTAGATGTTAAGTTTATATTTTGTGAGGGCCACCTGTGTATTATAAAATATTCATCGCGTAAGGTGAGCTGATATACTCAAAATAACTAGGATCACCTGCTTCTATGAAATATAATAAGTTGATGTAACATACTCTTAATAAATATAAAGATAATAACATAAAAATACCTTCTTCTTAAGATAAAACATTTTTATATATTTAATACATTAAAATAAAATACAATTTAATTTAGTCTGTCACAAATTTTGTATTGTTAATTAAGTAACAGTATAGCATTTTATTATGAACAACATGGTAGTTATATAAAATGTCATGATATCTTTGAATGATTATAAATGTTTACAGTTTATTACAGTAATTTGGTCTGCTTTAAACAATCCAAACGGTCTCAATTGTTGCATAAGTCGGTGAATTTTTATAAGTATATTTAGTTTTTATTTTTTTTTTTTAAATATAGCCTGGCATGATCGAGGTTAAATCTTAAAGAAAATATCAATAACGTTAAATTTATAAATATGTAGTTATCAATTTTAGTTCTGTCTCTCTGAGTAGAGAGTACATATATAGTGTGAACGTTCCAGAAAATACCAAATCCGTTTACAATCTTTATTTGTTTTAAATTTTTACGGAAAAAGAGAAACTTTTATCGTTTTTCATGTAATAATTTAGATTTAATACAAGTTTTAGGTCTTTCTTTAATATTCAATACTGTTTTATAGATTGTCGTCCTTAAGTCCAGAGTTTTAAGAAATACTTGACCTTTTTTGTAACAAGAGAGGTAAAATTTTTCTTCTAAAATGGTGTTAGTCTTCGTGAGAGTTAGACCAGCTATAGTTCCTCAAACATTAAGTAATACTACAAACTTTCCACCTCTTCTTATTTTAATTGGATACTGTTATTGAATTATATACCTTATTTTGAAACGATACTATTGGCATCTTTTAAATTCACTTTTTATACAATACACATTGCTTTTACCAAGAAATTAGTTTCTTAATAAGGAAAAGTCGGTAAACGGTATATATTTGTAAGATCTGTTCATTATAATATAACTATTTATAGTTTTAGCTCTTTATTACCTCGGAGAATAATCAAAATTGCTATCATAAGCTTATTTTATGTTAAGGAAATATTATTATTCCGTGTAATTTAGTTCATATTACAACGGTTTAAGCATCATAATCCCTTGTTGCTAAGGAATATTGATCTAACTTTTTATTGTAATGACATCGAGATTACAGCGGTCTCTTCCTATCTTTTCACATACGAAACCCTAAAAATGCAAAACATTTTCTAGACAGTATATATCGGATTTATTACACATTCGTTGTTTTTAAAGAGAGGGACGCCAGCCTCGCTGACGTCTCTAATGTCACTTCTTCTAGAGCGTTCCATGATATTTTAAAATGAAACTTCAATTGTTCTTAATGCTCTTGTATTTCTCGAAGGTTCTTCATAATCACAAACTTCAATGTTTCGCACTCACTGAACTCTGAATTCTGCCGTCGCGCGTCCAGACGTCATATTTATTACAAGATTTAAACATAGTTCTATTCTCCTTTTAAACAACCTTTGATTTTGTTTTACTTTTAACAATAATCATAAATACTAATGAGGTTTAATAAGAATTGATGACAGCCTCAAATTATTTAGATGTCGCATCCGTTATTAAAGCTGGTAGCGCCGATATATACATGTAAGAATATGAATAGCAAAATAAGATATAATTCCCAGCTCTTTTAATTTAAGGTTTTTGAAATTTTTCGTTGTTGCTGACTGATGAATAAGCAAGCCAAAGAGAGAAGAGAGATTAGCAAGTCATATTTTATTAATTTTAATATTTTTCATTTATTTTATAAACTAATAGAAAAATTTGTCACAAACAATTTAAAATATGTAAGTAAATGTACATGCAGGAGGTATTTCGTAAAATTTTTATTGATAATGTCGAAGTAAATATTAGATCCAAATAAACGTATTTTTACTATGTAAACATCAAAGCTTTAATCTTGTAAACACATTCATATAAGAGGTAATCCATCATAATTTCGTGGTAAACTAGAAAGGGAATCGCTCTTTGATCTGACTTCAAAAAAATGTTTGTCTTCCAATAAAAGGATTAAAGTTAAACATTACAATAAATCATGATAAATATATTGCTTTATGATAAAGTGATTCGAAAAGTATTGTTTAAAACCAAATAACTTTTGAATATATGTATATTATTTATAGTGAAAAAGTTAATACTTATTTTTGTAATTTCTACAACTTGTTTATTATTCCAAATTAGAGGATGCATTGTTATGTTGAGATATTACTAAAACTAAAATATTTATAGATTAAGAAGATTTTATAGAAAAATATAGATAACAAATTATTAAAATTAATTTAATTTATTAACGAAAGATTTATTTACCCACTAAAACTCGTAATTGATCTGACTCAACAATGATCGCATTTCCGTTTAAAGGTGACTTCACTTGGCGTTGCGTATTCGCTACATTTGTCCAAATATTTGTACGTAGTCCAAATAGTGCAAACACGACATCCACACTTGGCATGCCAACAACACGCCTTTACGCGTTTTCGCTTATTTGTGTATGTGTCTTATTTGTGCAAATATGTCAAATGAAGACGAATTAATCCTCCACACATGGTCTTATTTGGCCGAACACAACAAAAACACGCCAAGTAAAGTGCTACCTTAATAGAAAATTAAATTGACGAGGTTTAAAATTGTTTATACTGCATTCGTTTAATTAGTGAAAACATCAAAAGCTCTAATTTTAACTATATTTTTATTCCAATTATATGGTTGTTTCAGTATCTTTCTTTCTTACCTTACAATTATAAATCGCTATGGATCTAAAGTAAATTTTAATTACGAATCTTTAAAAACCACCACTCACTCAAGAAGACTAAGATATTTATCGTATCAAGAAAAATATTTAAAAATATTACAATCTATAAGCTTAATTTACATCATTTTTTAAAAAATTATAAGAACTGCTCTGTTGAATAGTTATTAAAATTTTTAAAACGAAGATGAAGATGAAGTTTTGAATTCTTAAAAATGGAGCGGAAAATTAATTAAAAACGACCAAAAGCCAGTTCGTTCTTTAAATAAAAGTGTAATGAAATGAAATTTGAAATCTCAAATAAAATCTTCCATTTATCTAGGTTAAGAATCTCATATCTGGAATAAGATTACTTTCTTTCTATTTCATCAAATGCTCTGGAAATTAAATATATACCTTAAAAATTTTAAAAGATTTTTAAAATCTTAAATATTTAAATACATTAATGAAATTTATAATTATCTAGAGTAATGAACGAATTGAGTAATGTAACGAATCTGATATGATTTTGTATCGTCATTTTGTGAAATTTCTAAATTAATAATCCAATACTTGTTCAAGCTATGCACGTTCCAACATACTGGGTACAATGGCGATCAAATATTAACGGCAGCTGTCACGTGTCGGACAAAAAACTCTTCAATATGTGTATTTTATATAGTAACCATACACGTAAATTTCACAATATTATAAGCCATAAAAATGTTTAGGGTTTATTATATCTCCTCATAATTCTGATATAGTACAATAATATAATAATTTATGCGTTATGTCTACTTGTTGTAATTTTATTTTCACTGTTTATTTCTGTAAATTTATAGCCGATGGGGATATTTAAAGGTAAAAAATTATATCCTTCTAAAATCTTATGTTTAATTGGAATAATATACTCTATGCTTTAGTGTTCAATTTTATTTTTAATTTCCCTTGGTGTTTATTTTTTTTTTTCATTGGACTGATACTTCTATATTTTTTATTATCTCTTTAATAACACCCAATAATATGAGTATTATTCACCTTATGTTTGTAAAGAAATGCCACATTTTTTATCGAATTACGTCAATTAAAAACTAAGCTTTATAACATTTTAAAAACATCAATAAAAAGTTTGTATATTCTTCCTTAAAAAGATTAAGTAACGAGTTAAAATAAATGTTAATCGTTTTGAAAGGTGGTAAAAATTTAGTACCTTTACATAAAATTTACATATAAATAATCTTATCAGAAGCCAAAAATGTTTATGATATTAAATATTATCGTACCTCACCGCTTACCGTACGGTTATTAAATATTTACAGCATCTACCTGGCTCCGACTATAAAAAGGTGTTTCGTGTATTATACGTTATTATTGATATAAATGTAACAAACTTCATGATATCGCAATTTTTATCCTGTAAGAGTATGATATTTTACTAAGTTCTTATATTTACTAGTTTTTGCTCGGGACTTTGTCAGCCTAAACTTCGGCATTGGTCTCAAAGAAAAATTTAAGAAGTGTGTTGAAGTATAGATATGGGAATCAACTGATAGCAACATCTATATATAATCGGTGAGACTGTACAAATTTTCTTACTTGATCTCAAGGAAACTACATAGAACTCCGGGATAAAGTATAGTCTTGATCTTTTTCTGAAGTCTTAGGTACATTAGTGTAAAGTTTTATCAAAATCTGTTTTGTAGATTTTGAGTAAAACAAATACAAATATATGTACATACATACATTTTCAAGTATCTTCGCAAAATATTAGTGAGATTACTTGAAAACACTGTTTGAAATATTGTATTGTATATAGTATTAGTAACCATAAAATTGTAAAGAACTCAAAATTATCACGGTTGCTGTAAAGTAACCGAAACGTCGGGAGTATGTAGTTTATAATAAAAAATAAAAAACGCGTAGTTTACTACGAATCTTATCTAATTATCTTCTATCCTATCTATCTAATCTTTACTACTAAATCCGAAAATATTAGCTTCATTTACACAAAATGATCTTGACATACGTGTTTAGACCGTAATGATATTAGGGAATTACTTCATACTGCCAAACGCCAGCTATAATGCTAATATCGTATGCTGGGATTACAGATGCTGCGAGTGTCATACATAGTGTCATACATAGTATTTCATAGTCTATATTAGGTAAGCCAGATCAAATGCTTCACTAAAATTATATCTAGCAACGTAATGGTGTAGTATAAGAGCTACTAATATTCCGAAATCATCTGTGTTAACTTATTTGTAAATACTACAGATTAAATTTAAACAAATGATGAATGCTTTAATAAAGTTATATCTGCGGTTTAAATGAAAATTTCATCTAGAGAAAATGACATTTTCATCTCGTCTGCCTGTGATCACGGTTGCTGCAAAGTACCCGGAACGTCGGGAGTATCTAGTTTTAAAATAATTAAAAAAACTAGTAAATCCGAAAACATTAGTTTTATTTAAATGACATTTTTTGTTTATGTAGAAAAATTATTCAAAATAATTTTTATCTTGTATAGTTTGAGATAAATGAAAAAGTCATGAAATGTTTTCCCTTCATTTTCACTTCAACATAAAGCTTTAGTATCAGATCATCCGACAATAAGCGTTACATTTAGCAAATCGAATGATTTTCACTCAGAATTCGAGATACTGATTTAATAGCATACTAATAAAACAAGCCTATTCAGTGACTTTTTCATTTATTCTCATTCCAACTACCTCGGAATAACGTTTATCACCTGCCTTTATATCACTAAATTGGAAATTATCTAACTTTTGGCAAGTTGTAAACCATAGTGTAATAAGAAAAGTATAAGAGA
This sequence comes from Danaus chrysippus, assembly GCA_916720795.1. NCBI lineage: Eukaryota > Metazoa > Arthropoda > Insecta > Lepidoptera > Nymphalidae > Danaus > Danaus chrysippus. Next base: position 2,565,366 of record CAKASE010000057.1, on the reverse strand, counting down.
GAGTAAGTGTAAATGTATAGTATTGTAAGTGTATATGAACGTAAGTATCTGTATACATGTAAGTATGAGGCAGGCGTTCGTTCCACTTGAGCCGCTCTCCGAGCAATTTAGCAGGCACTTAGCATGCACTCCGTCATGCCGCGTTAGCCGCCGCGCACCTTAATGCTTCAGCTGTCTTTATGAGCTGAGTGTAATACGCGACGTACGATAGAAAAGTAAAAATAATTAATTTAGATACACTCCGTAAAAAGAGTCTATTTTTAATCAATTTAGGGGGTTAGAAAGAGAATGAAAATTGTAATAACTACTAACAACACTCATGTATATTAATTTTATATTTCTATTTTTGTTAATTATAGTATTCACTACTTTATTCATTATATCAGGTATTTTTCTTGGCACTATGAGACAGTAATTGAAGCATAATTTGCTTGAGTCATCAAAACTCCTTAACTCATTTGCTATTTGTGAACCACCGCCCTGTTTGATCGTCAGCGAATACTGACTCAAGTCTATTAGTGACTATTGCTCAAAAATAAACTCTGTTGAATTTATTTTAATAATCTTAATTACATGCATTCACTATTTTAGAATTGATATAAATATTGTGTTTAATTTTGTTCTTTATCTTGGTTTCAAATATTATATTGTTTTAGTTATATTCACTGCTTTTTGTGTACAAATATAAATATTACATACTCATATATACACACACGTCAGCTATACTGCTATATACATATATAATAATAGTTTGATAAACATATATATGAAAATTAGGAATCCACCAAATATTTAATTGTAAATGAAATAAATATATGCGGAATAAATTTAAATAAATGAATTTACTTTCACATTCCCTGTTAATTTAAAGGACTTCATGAAAACGAATATCACGATAAACTTTATATGGGTTAAGCGTAAAGACACATTAATTAGGAAACCTAATTAGTACGGTCCGCGGGCAAAATTGCGGGCGGATAGCTTCAGGGCGAAATTATATTAATAAATAATAATATTTAACTTAAGTACATTTGATAAGTTGATGTATAATTCTATTTGTTAAGGTAAATAAGTACATAATTGTAAATATATGAGATTTTCGCAAGTATACACTTAAAATGAAAATATATTTTTGGATACACTAGATAAAAGTGTATATAGTGATCGTTATCACGGTAAGTGTAAAGTAATGGAAACGTTAAGAATATACTTATGTCTATCGCAAACCATTTAAATGTTCTTTCTATGACTACCAAATATAATATATTCCGTAAACTCACTAATGTAAAAATAAGTATATAAAATAATCTACACCTTCTAACAATATATATATATTGTTAGCATTTTTCCAGCTATTCTCTTAGGTAGACATGGAATTTATTGAAGGTCGCTAGCATTGCGCTTAAAATTGTCATCATTTTTGTCCAAATATTGTTTTTGAAATAGTTTATTGTGGTACAAATGACATTTCATAAACTTTTACCGACGATTGGAATGACAATATCATTTTATGCTGTCATTGCATATATCTCGTTACCATTCAAAGTTATATTACAATTAATGAAATAAATAAAATAGTTAACATTGGCCAATTGTTACACATATTAAGGGAGATAGCAGCCGTACCTTAAAAATAAAATTAAAACAACGACTAGCAAAGAGTGATTACATGAAAGACGTAATGCCTCAGCATGTTTTTTTAAAATATATTACGTGTAGGCTTTTAATCCCTACAACTTCGTTTAATAAACTTAAGGCTTCGCCGGGAAACGAAATATTACTTTACTCGGAAAGCATGAAAACATTGTTCAGACGAAAGTGCGGTGAAAATTTATTGTGAGGGAAATGTAAATTTTGATTTAAGAAATAAAAATGGTTTGGATTCAATAAATTCTTTCGTTTCAACTATGAGACGGAAGAAAGTTTTAAGCTCTTTCCGTTCTAGTTGACTTTGAGAACTATCGAGACTTTTGTTTCAGACTCAGATTAAGTTACTCATAATTGTTAACACTAAAGCTGTTTATATAATAGTTCAAGTAATGACAGGTAAGAACTAGTAATAACTGGTAAAAACTAGTTTAAAATGTAACAAACGACGTACATAATACAAACTCTAGGTTATTATTGTTATACATTACAGAATGTATTCTGCGCACTTGTTGATTAATTTCCAAGACACGTTTTTCATAAGTGTGCTCAAGACAAGTGTTTCTTTCTCGCTATTCATACCATCGCAAATGTTTTTTTAGCCCACTCTGCTTTACAGCCTACAAGGAAAATGATATTTACTCCATATTTTGTGAAAGCCACCTGTGTGTCATTAAATGTTCATCGCTGTATCTTACCTTTATCAGAATTATTAAATAGATGTCAAATATTTTGTTTCCAACTACATGTAAGGTTTAAAATGGGTTTTCTTTATATATATATTTTTTTCTTTATATACATAAACATAATATGTATTTTAAAAGCACCTTTATAATGTTAAATTTTATTTTATTTTCCAACTAAAATAATTTAAATGAATTTTCAACTTCTTTAATCAAAATCTGTATTGATAACCTCCGACTATTATTACTAGTTTTTGTATAAAAACAATTGTGTAAACACTTAATCAGGACACACTCAATCATTATTGTAAAGCGTAACAATATTTACCCTTATGTGTTAAGATATTTATTCATAATTAGATTCTCTAACAATGTATACATATATCAAATAAAAGAAATATATCATTTGTAAGCTTTACCCGTATCAAAAAACACAAATGTTTATTGTTATAAATGTGAGGTGTCTCTCATCTGTCATAATAATAAAGTACTTAAGCTGGTAAACGACACGCATTATGCAAAATTCAGAACCCAGGATAAGAGCAGCTCGGGACTTTATAAAAATACGACTCTAATTGGTTGAAACGTCTAGTAAACAAAATATATTCATTTTCTTTCTTTTTGGAATTGTAAAATATTTTGAATTAATATTTGTAAATTGTTATTATCTCAATTCTAAAGAAACAAAGCAGACAATTTTACTCAGTCGAAAACTTTTAGACGCAAACTAAATAAAAAACTTGTCAGTTCCTAACAAATATGTGTTCAATTTTTGTTTTATTGAAAGGATATATATTTACAAAGAAAAATTATTAGTCAGTGGGATTTGAGTCTGAAACACAAGTCTCTTTAATTCTTAAAATCAACTTCAACAGAGACAGCTCACAACTTTCTTTTCTACTCATAATAGTGGAATTGGAAGAATTTATTGGATACAAACCATTTTATTTACATCGACTTGATTCAAAGTCAACCGAACAAGAGATTTTAATACAGTCAATACCAAGTTATTTGCAAACTATCGAGCAAGATATATTGTTCGATGCTCCTTAGTTAATTTACGTACATTAGCATTGCTGATCGAGGTTTAACTCAAACTTTGTTTTGATATACAAAATATGGTAAATATATGCTTATTTATTTAAAATTATTCATAAACGAAAGTATGACTCAGTTTTAAAGATATTAAACTACCACTAACGAAGTTAAATTCAACAGCCCCGAAAGGCTTTACGAGTTTCAAATAAATAGACAAACTTCTCATAAAATTATTGTATACATTATTATTTAATGTATGATATATTGCTTATATTGGGTTAAATGTTCTTTGTAAAATGTTTATTCCCAAAGATTTATTGCGAACCTTCCAGGTAAAAATACAAAACAAATATTCTAACATCATGTGGTGACATTCATAACTAGAAAAAACCTTTATAATATTAAATATACATTGTTTGTTAAGGCTCACATAAACTATTATCAATTTATAGACACGAATATACACCTGAAGAAATTCAGAAAATTTATATCAATTATTGAGATAACGTATAAAAAAGTATAATGAGATACATACTAAACCATTTCATATCTTCAAAAATTTTAGTATGTATATGTTGTATTTTTTATGTTTTTAAAGCTAGCAATAAACCTTTTTAATTATTTCTTTTATCAAAAGTATCCTTAAACTTTTCATTATCGGGTTTAAATATTTGACTGGGACGTATCAAAAAAGTTTCATAAATAACTACACATGTATAATCTTCTATATTTATATCCATTTATATATATATATATATATGGATTGCTGTTCCTTAGTCTCGCTAAAACTCGAGAACAGTTGAACGGATTTATCTTACCTTCGTCTTGAAATGTTCGTGGAGGTTCAGGGAAGGTATAAAAGCTGAAAAAAATTGATTCATTACTGGGAAAACCATAAAAACAGCCCTTTTCTATTTCTCATACAAACGTTTTTTTTTTGACATTAGATTTGACAACTAACTAATATGTCAATCATTCTGTCGCACTTCAAAACACGGAGATTTATGGCATACAGGTAAACTCCAAAAATATAAATAAAAAAAACGTAATAGATATTTCTTGATTATAGGGCGATACGAAGTTCGCCGGGCCTTCTAGTTTCTTATACATATAATACGACTCCCTGATAGGTTGGTATCACTCAATCGTTGTTTGTTTATAAAAATTAAAAGGACTAATGTTACTTTTATGAATGTTGTTTTTTCTCATATTTATTCAAAATAAATATTGTTTTATAATTAGATATCTATTTGTATAACGCTATATACATAAAGGATTTCGATTGTAATTGTAAACCAATAGCAAGAAACATTTTTGATTGGGTCCTTTTAATTAATAATTTTAAGTTTAAAATAATAAAGATGGTTCTTAAAAATCTTGATCAATCTATCAGCTCTAGCGACATCAAACTTCCTAAAAACACATCTTTTACAGATGCTCTTATCACATTTAATTATTATTATATATTTCTGTCAAAACATACCTACTAAGAAATTTTAAAGAACGTTGTTTGTGAAAAAATGACAAAATAATACAATTAATTAAACGTAGGAAGGATATAATATGTAAAATATGGTAATGTTTAATAATATTTTTCACGTTATATGCATTTTATTTACCGATATTTTAAATATATACACATGTACATATCTACTAGTATTTTGTTGAAGTGAAATACGTAGCATATTTACATGGGAACAGCTTGTATAAAGTACAGCTCCGTTAAACATTGGACTACTAATGGAATAGACAAAATTGAAAAAGCACTCGCATTAAGAATATTTAAAAGTTTTTTATTTCATAATAGTGAAATGCAGGAGTATCATTTTAATAAAATAAATTCCTACATAATAATATCAGTAGAATATTCGAACAGTACTCAATATATAATGGAAAAGAAAACAAAATACATAGAGAAAATATAATTTTAAATGTATGATATTTAATATAAAAAACAAATATTAATTACTCGAGAATTCAAAGCCTTTTTTATATCGCAGAACACCGTTGCAACGGGCTTTGCATCCAGAAACCATTTCATGAAAGCCTATTTTGGGGAGTGTTTGATGAAAGAGATGAGAATTTAGCCTTTGATGTATGGAACCAACAAACGATAAAATAGCTTTACATGGCTGAAAATTTTCCAAACACAATACTGGTATGATTTTTAATTTACTAATCGCTTATATAATAATTGCAAAGAGGAAACTAAAATAAATTATATATTTACTTTAGTAATTTAAAATAATACTGTCCTTTACGTTCTTATTGTTTTACTATTTCAAATTACTAATTAGTTAAGCATGCAATTAAGCACTATGTATAACTATAGCACTTCCAAATGAATGTAGTGTAACATTTAATACTTTTTATCCTTTTCTTAAGAAATTATGACATAAAACTATTCTTAAATTTAATGTGAACACTTTATATATTTTAAGCAAATAATAGAGCTGTTATTATTATAATATTTTACGACCAACACGTTCTGTAAGTCACGATGCGGTCATATAATTTTATTAGTGTGACTAACCATTAAAATTGACGCCATTTCACATATTAATGAGTATATTCATGTATTCCGACTAATAGTTTTCCGAAACAAATGTTAAGCGTATTTTTATTAAAGTTTAACAATAATATTGTTTTTATTTGTGTTTTTGATTCGTTATTGTGTGCCCTTTCAAAACGCTAATAAAATAACATTTATGGAAAAGGTACTTCAAGTAACTAAATTATATGCAATCATGAATAAACTATATGTAGTAATTGTCATTTAATGGAATAATTAGGGACCAAAAATACCTGCCAAAGTAAGGCAAAACCGATATCAATCAAGCATAGCTTGAAACTACCGCAAGACACTGGATTTCAAATGAGACAAACATTTCAAATGAGACAAAAAGATGTATATGTGGACGATATGTTTGAGAGCTAGTATGCCATAAGCAGACACACACACACATACTCATCCAAACACACAGATAGAGAGAGAGAGAGGTATATATACAGATATAAATAACAAAACTGTATAAAATTCAGTGTAGCAATTATCAAAATTTAATAATCAAGGAACATAAATTAAGTTTCGTATACTCAGAACAAACAAATAAACAAACTTTATTTTGTTACATCTAAATGAGGCTAAGATATTTCTACCTACTGTATTAAATAAAAACATATATAATAAAATACTCACAATTCGTTTTGCTTGTTTCTTGATCACGCTATATTGGCATAAATTGTGTTCAAATTATAAGTAAAAAAAAACTTAATTTGCAATGCCAAAGAAAATTCGTGGATCAAATTTTTTTATCAAATATAAAAGAAGATTTTATTCACGTTAGTAATAAAAACAAAAGAAGAAAAGAATTCTCGTTAAAGAAGACACATCATATGACTTACATATTACATCAAATTTTATAATTCATAGTGCTTAATTTATTTATTTATTCATTTAATATTTATTCTAAACTATACATAGTCTTAAAAAGTGCTTTGTCCAAATGTACTTACATTAACATGGTTTATTACAAAGATAATTTTTAACACCATCATATCCAAGCTTGGGATATTGTTTTAATAAAAATTTGTACTTCCCGTAATTTTCGTATCTACATTTAGACTAAATTATAAACTACTTCCAGAATGTAAAATATAAATACAAAAGTTCAAAAACACCTCATTCCTGAAAGTTGACTTTAGATTTGAGAAATTAAATGATTCTTTATTGAGTACTATCGATGAATTTAATTTAAGTAGTAATCTTATTAATGACATTAATTTATTTATTAGGTTTAAATGGTATTTGTCTTTTGCATCACTTCCATTTCTTTTGACATGAAATTTGTATAAATTGTTGTTCCATTCAAATTTTCGGTTTAGATATTCCAATATCATTTATATTAAGTACTTTCAATTATTATAACTTCGAATTACATAATATTTGGTTCGGAAGATCAAAGGACAGAGATAGTTCCTAGTAACCCTTGTTGTTTGTTAAACTATGTTTCTCAATAAATAGTCTCCGTATCCGACCTACATTTATTTGTAGTCCGATTTGATGCTCTTGAATCGAATGAATCGAATGAATACGTTGGGTTCTATCGTATTTATGTGAACACATACGAATTAACGTTAATTATTATTAATTCAATTATGAAACAGAAATACGATTTAATTTATCATCAACATGCTCATTCATAAAATTTTTAATCATCCCGTTGGAATCGCTACATTCACTGCACATGATATTATATACCCATATATATCAGTAATCATTCTTAAATAATGAAGTTGATTATTATTAAATGGTATCATATTAACGGTAATTATTTATATTTCTGTATGAACAAAAAATAATATTATTTTAAGAAAAAAATTACTGTATGATGTACCGTTAAGTCTATAGTGGTATTATTCAACTACCCTGAATTATTCGTTTTGGCATTGACAATTACATTGAGTCTTTAATTACTATCTCAAAAAGTATAAAAAATGAACGGTAGGGTTTATCAGCATAAAAAAGACTGAGGATAAAATAAAATAATTCACCAAAAAACGCTGTACCATCAGAAGAGGAGAACTGCACTAATACATAAAGGATCAGGACGCGTCTTCGGTTCATCTCGTTCTTATATAAGACTGACGACGAAAGCGACTACGCTTGCATTTATTCCAATGATCGTTTTTCCCGTTCTAAGCTCGATGTAGGTTGTTTGCGATGTGAGACTTGTTCTCTTTTGGTTCATGCTCGATGTTTCAAAGAACATCAAACTATTTATTTGTGGAGTCTGTTTTTAAAACGTTACTATGTTATTTTGTCCGTACTGGTTTGTATGTATTAAAAGGGTTTTTTTTATTTGTTCCTTTTTTCTCTCTATAATAATATTTTGCCATACATAGTTCCCTATTCATTATAAAGCTGTGGTATCTGTACTCTGTAGATTATTAGCAGAGACTAGAAGTCAATTAACTTAGATGAGTAAAAATTAATGAATAAATAATATTTTTATAGAACAAAACTATCCCCTTGTCCATAATTTTACTATAATATAATTTTTATCACAACATAATTAATATTTTTATCAGAACTTTCAGGTAATTTTTTGCTTTACATTTTTACATGCGGCTGAGGGAAATAAGAATAAATCCGGCTTTGTTTCTATACAGAACAATTTCTCAAAACATTCTTCAATGCAAAGAGAATATAACACACAAAGGCAGATCAAATGCTTTGTACAATGTGAATTCGACCGAGAGTGACAACAACTAAATTCGAACGAAACAAAAAAATTTGTTATATTGGGTTATTACACACATTTACTGCTCAAGTCACACGAAATTTGAAAGTTATAGAATATCTACATAGAAAATATACATAAACATATAATAACTTTGTTTATTAACCTACTGGGTTAATAAACAAACGACGTAGTGAAAAATCACAAAAAAAAATATTTTCAAGGAGCTATATAATAATTACATTCATACTTTTGTCCAAAGATCTCTTATATTGGGGACATATGTAGTAAAAATTCAAACATAAATAAACTAAGTTAAAAAGAGAAACATTTTACAACTTTTATCACTTAATAATTCAGAATATTTTCTTAGACACTTTAAACTGTGTAAAAAAATGGCAACAAGAATCTCCTTTGGAGCGGTATATTTGAAAGTTTAAATTTAACTTTATAGAAGCTACCGTAACTACAAGTTCAAATACTTTAAGAACGGAACCTAACGTAGCTTAGTGGAGTAGCAAAATGTGGTATTGATTTCTTAGAGGAAACGTTTTTGTTCATCTGTTAATTGCATTTACACTAAAGTAATATATCAAAATTGAATTCAACTTGCGTTTTATGTAATAGTTTCAATTGAGCATTGATTATTATTTTAAAATCTTCTTATTTAAAATCCTTTGTTTCGTGAAACCAAAGAGAGTTTAGACACCAGAAATAAACTAATAATCTCAGAAGCTTTTAGGGATAATACTTCATTCTGCCGCTTTGGAGACCAGCACTAAGTAATAAATGCGGTATTTTAATTTTATCAGTGTGGTCGGAAATAACAGATACCATTTATGTTATTATTTCCTCTCGAATATTATATATGTGATAGATAAATAAATTGTAAAACTTATCATTCTTAACAAACTAAACTTTACATGGGACCTAATCTATATGATTTTAATTTCTTATAATAAATTAATCAAATTGTACCAATAATTATATTCAAATAATATTAACATCTTTTTCCGTGATTGAAACAGAAATGCTTCAATGATTTAATGAGTAAGAAGCGTAGAATGAGACCTCAAGTAAGAACAGGGATTAGAGAGATAATAGAGATTTGTACATTATTTGTTCAAACGCCACTGTTTGTAGTATTTAAATTTTATGTAAGACCTTTTTAACAATAAATTAATTAATTACTTCGTGTTCCGTACAATAAAACGTGTATTATATTTTTTAGCAATATTTCAATATTAAGAAGCATAAATTGATTAAATTAAAATTTTGTTTTTCTCAATTGCTCAAAGTATTAAACTTATGTATGTATTATTTTTCGCACACCAATTTCAGAGAATAACTTCACTAACATAGACGCGTAAAGAATTGGGGTAAACGAGATGTAGTAAGCAGTTTGTAGTTCTTTCTGAGTTATTAGAAGTTGTCTTGAACTATTATAATACAACAATAAAATAAAGGAAACTTGTTTTACAGTATCAGCATATTTATTAAAGAATAAAATTATTAATTTAACCTGATATTAAAACTTCTTTAAAAATTCACATCTAACAATGAATATAACAATTTAAATTTTACAATAAAAGATAAGAAGAAGAAAATAGTATATTATTTAAAAAAAACACATAAAATTTGAATTATAATACTTTAATATGAAATATAAGGATAAAAAAGATACATGTTATAACAAAACATCACATTAATAGAAGATAAGTATAGTGGCAAAACTCTCTTCTATATATCTAGTCGCTATATCTTAAATCGGTCTGGCCACTTTGTGAAAAAGTAACATAACGACCCGTTACGACATACATACTTGGACGTATGTAATCACCACATTTGGTAAAACACAAATGTTCTCTTTATATCGTTTAGTTGTAATAAATCTTATTACCAAACGTTTGTATATAGGGAGACGCTTGGTTTGCCTCGTGATTTTAGGACTTCCAATGAATGCCGGGCTAACTGTAGACCTGGCTAGCAGTGATCGGTATTTGCCTGCTATGATATATTTGACTCGTATGTATATTTTAACTTGTTAGTCTTAAAAATAAATGTTAAAGGCATAAAACAGGTAGGTACAGAAGAAAATCAGAAAATTTCTACACTAAGTGTAATCTATGTATTTTATTAGACGACGTAGAACTCATATATAAAACAAAGTAGTTTTGTTAAACAAAAATAACTTATGCTTAATTGCCCTGTAGGACAACACCACACCTATCGAATGTTTGACTGTTAATCTGGCTACAAACAAAATAAGGGAGTGAATGTTAAGCATACAAGAGTATTGCATTAAAAAACGATCCTTTCAATATAGGAAAACGAAAAGCGTCACTCCCAACATCCAATCACTTTTTGATGGATGTATTTAAAAAAACGGGAAATGATAGGGATTAATATTTTCACAAAAAATCTTTAAAAGTCATTTTATGTCATAACCATACATATTATACAAGTCTGTATATGTATGTTGGGGTCCTAATACTTTGAAGACATTCACAACATCTCAATCTCAGAATCATTTTTTTCAATCAAATAAAATCACGAAAAATACTGATAGTTTTCAGTTCATTTGTCAAAGATGTTCTCGTGACAAAGTGCAATACTTCCGTCTTATAAGAATTCGGCACGACTTTGAACTTGAAATTCACAAAAGCATGAGTCACAACATTCATTTATAATCAAGAGAATAATGTTTGGAAGAAATAACGATGTTGTCTAAATGGAGACCAAAGGGTTGTCAAAAAGGATTTTGGAATTTTCAGTAGAAAATCTGAAATCATAAGAGAGGTGAAGGCAAACAATCGTCACAAAACCAGAAGGTGTCACTCGTTTTTCCCCTGTTCATTATCTGCAGTTCCGGTACGTTTAGTACTGACCTATCATGACATATGTCATAGAACACTCACAGTGTAATTTGACATGGACTTATATGTGGAGTAAATTGACCAAATAAAAAAAAATACATTTTAGTTTCTACATAAAATTTTAATCTTACCAAAAAGTTTAAATATTTAATATTTTCTAACGAGAATTACTTTTTACGCATGCAACGTACGCGTAACAATGGACAATAAACAAACATCGGCAGGCAACATCATATAACGAGTGACGTGGCTATGAAACGCACCCTCTATTCCCATCTCAATATTAGTTTATAAGCAAAAATATTCTTATTTGTTTAAGAAATTGTGCAAAAAAACTCAATTTACATTTTATATGTGATCAGTATTAACTTTTATTAATTAGACCAGCCAATTAAAAGTATCCCTAAGCTGCGATTAACAGTCTAACTAGAAGTAAATAATAATTTATGTTCCTTCCGAAATTTAAAGAAGGACGTATATGGCACATATTTTCAATAATAACAGAATTGATATGATGACACTTACACGACCGCTCTGCTTATTGCAAATCTAATATCCTTCGGATATAAATAACATATTCAGTCGCAATAATTCCTGCCTTCCTTTATGTGTCCTCCATATAGTATTCACATCTATATTATAATTCTTTCAATATAAAATTTTGGACATTTTCAAAATATTCCACAATTCCAGATTGAATGACGCCAAAGAATGTAAAATATATATTTCTGAAATCACAATCCAAAAGTTAAGTCTCTTTGACCTTAAAAAGACGTCTTTGTTATAAGCTTATTCAGTTTTAGTGCCATCAAGCTAAATGGCATTGAAAAATTAATAAATGCGTCAAAAAAGCATAAAAAAATTACAAAAACATTATAAACATTAGTTTAAAAACAACAAACAGTGGGTCATAAATCTTCACAAACGTGGACCTCGATTTTGTACAAACTCACTGGCACATTGCGTTTGGAATTGCGCCATTTCTAGTCGGATATTGTTTTTCAAATGGCCAATCGTGGTTAATTTATTGTAGTATAGATGACGATCAATGAAAGCCTGGGTAACAATATCAATTCTGCGTAACAAAACAAACTTCTTTTTAATATCCGTCAATGAGTGTTTAAAGGTATATTTGTATCATGTTACGACCGGATAAATCTCTGTTTTCTTAAGTAATAATTGCAATTAAATACAGAATAAATTTGATATTTAACGATCAGAATAGTCAGATACAGTTTGGTACTTTGCAGTCGTAGTCATTTGAATAATTGCTGAACGGAATATGTAAAGATTGTAATGTTTCAAATATAGGTTTATTGTGAAAAAGTTACTACAATTTAGTTTATTAAATGGATTCATCTATTTCAGAAGTTCTTCAAGAAAAACATTTTTTAACCTTGAAAATCCCTCAAATATTGTAACCACACAGGAGGTGAACCAATTTTGGTTGAATTAGATTTGAATAAAAAGCCTTCACTTTAATAAACAACCTCGATTTAGATACAATATTCTTATATAATGGAGGTGTCTCTCATCTTTCATAATAATAAAATACTTAAGCTAGTAAATGACACGCATTATGCAAAATTGTCTCTCAGGATTATGGCCAACGAAAAGAAATTGAAACAAATATAATATTTCCTTTGTGAAATACGTTTGTAAAGAAGTTAGACCACTTTAAATAAAAGCTCTGTTTAGTTTTATAATCATAAGGTCCAAAAATGAAATTGTTTAGAATGAACAGAAAAGAACATTCGCTTTTGAAAATAATTTTAAGGCTTTCAACAAAAAAAAAATTAAGATTCCGAGAGGAAGATTCTACTATATTAAGTAGATACACTTTTAAACATTCCTATTATATTATTTACGGAAGTGTAACTGATAAATTATTTATTTAAAATATGTATGTATGTTTTGTGTTTATTTACTAAATGAGTCAGAAGCACAGTTACATGTTCAACAAATTTACAACTGACGAAGTCAAATCCAACCAAAATCAGTTACATATACTTCCAAAATTTTAATAAATAATTCTGAATATCTCTTCAATATATATTTTAATCTAAAAAAAGTATAAGATGACATCTTATTTATATTACATAAATTACTTTATTTTATTGTTTACATTATTATCGACTACTTTCAATGATCGTCATCGCGGGCAGACCATATAAAAGTGTGTTATACCGACAACAAAAATGTAGTGCAAATCGTTTATTTTGTACTCAAGTCTTGATATCTAATATCATTAAAGTTAATTGTTTGCATTTAAAAATATTATCTTTTAACTATCGGTGTTGTCTCAATGAAGATTTTTGGGTAATACGAGTATGTGATCTTTATTCTATATCATCAAACGATTTTGTGCCTAGATTGTGTCAAATTGCATGCCTTGTTTATTATTTCTTTTTGAAACGGAATTAAGAAAATAATTGAAGGTTATGACATTTAAACTGTTGTTCATAAAATATATTTATACCATCATCGAAGTTTATTTGAGTTTTTTTTTTAATGCCACACAATGTTGTGATGTATTTTCATCAGTCATTTTAATTTCTTCTGCCATAAAAGTTACGTTGGCTGTCATTCCGTTGCAATGTTCTGTTTCCAATTTATTATATTCCAAATGTTAAACAGTTACTACTCTCAATGTGAATTTATTGAATTTCATTATACATATTCGGTTTAGAAAATGAGAAGATGAGAGAGATACAGTTCCTGTTACCCTTGTTGCTTGTTAAACTATGTCTCTCAATAGTTTCCGAATGAATTGCAAATATAACCTATATAATATAACCTATATTATAATAAATACGATAATAATAACCTATATTAAATAATAATAAATAATAACCTATATTATAATAAATTTGTGCTTGTATTTATGGAACCATTTCCATACGATACTCATTATTTATTTTTGTTCCTAACTGGAATATGTCTACGTATATATATGTACCATCATGGCCGCAGGGCAATTTTGATTTTACATTTTAATACAATAAATTTAGGACAAAACGTATTCATCCAAAACTTTACAGTTTTTTTTTATGTTAAGTTTAAGTTTGAAAGATTTTAATTAATAACCATTCCATCCAAATCGTCCTTATTACAGAGACTGTCACATTCGTGTAAAAATCACTCCATATTTTGCAAATAAGAGAAAAGAGAGAGAGTTAGTTAAAACTTAAGGATTTAGAGTCGTCTACCAGTGACTGCATGAAATCAGATGAAAGTTTACGGAGGGTCACCAATTCCCTTATTATCACAAGAGCACGAAATTTGTAAAGTGTGGTATGTGTGACAGTTTGAAATAATTGGACTTAGTAAAATATGGAAAAAGAATTGAATTCAAATATTTAAGTGAATACATCAAAAGTTAAATTTTCTTAACTTATAACTCAAACATGAAGGAGATTGATATAAAAATTAAACTGTAGCGAAGCCGCTAAAAATTACAGTGTAATATATGCTAAAGATATTTAAAAATATACCTTTAACTTATATGAACATCTATTGAATTCCCAGTGAAATGTTGATTAGAATTTAGTTCAGGAACATATACTCGAAAGTTCTAATTGAACTTGCTAGAAACTACGCGAACAACAAGTTTAAATACTTTAAGAACCGAACCGAACCTGACGTAGCTTAGTAGCGTTGCAAACTGAGGTATTGATTTCTAAGAGGATACGTTTTCCTGTAAGCGACTATTAACTGAAGTTTAAGTGTTTTACAAACCCACTGAAAACAGTCTTACCACTAGTTACCATTATTTGAATTTCGTTTTTGCATATGCAATAGCATGTATAGCATGCCATACATGCTATGTATGTATCTCAGTAGTAATAAAATTTATCTCATATCTACCATACGTAGTTAAATTTATAACTAACTATAAGTTTTAACAATGTTTTATAAGAATCTTTTTCACTGAAAATTTTTGTATATTGTTTCAGAACACAAAAATGTTATGATTGCGGTAATGGCTAACAATGACAAAGACTTTAAAGGACAAATTCGTTAATAAGAAGAAATAAAACATTTGTGTATTTATTTTCCCAGCAATACTGTTTATTGTATATAAAGTTTTATCTAGACTTACTGATTAAGAAACACTGTATGACTCATTATACGATCTCATCATTTATATATTCTTTAGTGATTTTGTTATCATGACTTTGTTTTATTTATTAAACACCCTATTGACAGTTAGATTTCTATAAATATACTGCTATAAAATGCTTTGGATCACAAAATGTTCACCTTTTTATAATTTGTGAATCCAAACACATTAAAATGAATACAGTGTTTAATAATTGTATCGAATAAATAAAAACATATCATTTAGTCAATACATGATTGCCTTATTTACTTTTTCATAAAATGCATTATATTAGCAATAAAAAAATAAAATATATGTAGTATTTCCTCTTACAGATATAGGGTAATAACCACACTCATAAATATGCCTAATGATTAGGGTAAATGAGAGGGCAATGAGGTTCTTGCTTTTGTTTAATAGTTCTTGCGTTTTACTTATAAGTGCTTGTAATAAATGATGATAATATATTTGTTATACATTTAAGATAGTATTGATATATGAAAACAAGATCAACAAATACAATCAAATAATGATTTATGTAAATAACGAATACACGTTGAAAATGAAACCGTTTTATTTAACTTCACATTGAGGACAATAAATACAAAAAACAACATGTTGAAACTACTGACTTAGGAGTAGGAATAACAAAATACTTAGAGGTATTGTGCAGAGATATTTATACAAATAATAAATATAGATCTGTACTAAAGCAAATACGTATTTCTATTTCTGCATTGAATTACACATGAACATTGTTAACCATACAAGAATATAACAATAAAAATGTATTTTTAATGTAGCATAACGAAAAGCTTCACTTCAAATATCCAATTAGTTTTTGATAAATGGCTTTAAAAAAAAACAGGAAAAATGTTTATTAATATTTCTATAAATAAAGCTATACTAGAAAACTATTACAAATATTTCAATATCATAAATAAAATCTGGCAATCAAATAAGGTCTTCATATTTTATTTCAACGTTTAAACGACTGTATTATAGTTAATAGGAATACTATTTATAATCTTGACATACTTAAATAGCTTTATATTATATAAATACAACGAACATATTGTTGAAGTAATTAAAACAATTATATTTCTTACAATGCATAAAAGCAAATTAATTTATTCACTGTAGGAAAAACCAATCTTAAATCAATGGGACCTATTTTCGAAACTAGTGAAAGTTTAGAATGTCAAAAATTGCTAGGCATCGTACATTTCAAATTTACACTTTTCAATTTCATTTAACTTCAAATTGAAATGAAAAGTTAGCATCTAGTATATTTATAGATAAATCTAGATAAATAGCTTAATACAATGCTCTTAGGCACTTCATGTACAGGTATAGATACAGGTTACTATTATAGTCCGTTCAAATGACGACATTTTATACCCCTCTCGGTGTACGCAATGGTTGAATCCCTTGGTTTGTTGTGAACGTGTTTCATTCGAGCATCTATTGCCTATCAAAAAATTCAAATACATAGTTTGAAATTATTCAATAAACCGCATTGTGTTTGAGTATAAATAAAAATTTTACATGGAGCAGCTTCGTCAATAAAAAGAAATATATTTTTTAGCCAGGAGTACCCAAAGTTTTGGAATGTTTTATATAGTTATTTTGGAAGATAAGTAAAAAAGGATATCGAGGCAAAACTTACTCCCACAGTTAACTCCCGACAATACGTTTTCTACTATACTATACTATTTTATACTATATCTATAAATATTTGAAACATTTCATTCGACCAAAGATTTAATAAGTGTTTAAACTTCTAACGTGTTCGTTTTTGTATTTATTGACATAGCCAAATATTTTTTATATTGTTTATTAAAAACTTATTTAAAAAAGGAAAATCAGTGTATAAACAAGATTAAATAGAAGGCTCTTTTGTAGACAAGTGATAATTTCTATCAGACTTAGCTTACGACTAAAGAAAATCCATTCAAATGAAATGGATAGCTGAAAATAGTGAATAAGTGTAAGCGGAATATTCTAACTACTTTTTGTTTAAATAGCTCAGAGGCAATTTATACACGCAACAAAAGGGACAATTCTCAGACACAAAAAAAATCATACATGTGAGTAGTACAGACATTAAAATGTCTGACATGCATGTCGTAATTTTTATAGAAATCTTCACATGTCATTAAGAACATGATATGACCCACACTGAAATTTTATAGTGCATCGAACAACATAATATAATATTTCTGAAATCCAATTACATATTATTAAATATCAAAATAATTATTCAGTTATCGAGACACAAGACTGAAGATAAGTTAGTTTATAAATCAAATAACATACAATAGGAAATCAACTCGAAAGGGTTTTATCATTAAAAAATGTTGAGCGTATAAGCTCTTGACTTGAATAATTTTTAAGTAGAAAATATAGAAGGAAAAATCATAAGAAATAACCAGGACGTTTTTAATTGGAATACTGCTCATATGGATAAATTTTCAATTCTTATATATTTATACTTTATATTTGAATTTAAATTAATAGCGTAAATATATTTACTTCAATTTAAATGAATAACTTTTTGTTTATTCCTCATAATAATTATTGAAGACATGAAAAAAATTGTCCGTGTATAATTCCAACAGAAACAAACATTGTTGAACATTAATATTTATTATTTCATAATTAATTTTTGTTATTATCTATTCAATGATATTTCTTAATAGAAAATAATATTTTTATAAACAGTCCCTTCAGTGAAGAATTTTAATTTACATAATATAATAATTATATGCTAAATATCTTGTATCTATCATAATAACAAGGTAGTTATGCGGATGAAATAGGACTAAGGAAAAATTCAGAACCCATGTTGAGGGCAATCCGAGAGAAATTATAACTAATAACCCATTCCTTATTTAAAAATAATACTCCAATGAGCGAAACCATTTTGCGTTAGAGATGTGTTTACAAAATAATTAATTTCACTTTTATAATCATAACATCGAGCAATTTTTGTTACAGGCAACATATTGAAAGAGTTGGCAGTCGTGAACATAGATTATTTTTTTATGTGAAAGGTGGCAAACAAGCAGACGGCCTATTTGATTGGCGCAGTCACCATTGTCCAACGACGATGACTAATTCACACCGATCTTCGAGAGAGTGGTAGATTCCCGTTCGAGACAGCGCATGTTCGAGCTGTAGTTACTTGACTACTGCTAGGCTGCACCATTTATAGATATGTGATAAATTCAAAAAACATTAAAAGCAATACATTAGCTATATAGATAAGTTTACAAACATTACTATTTAATTATCAATATCAGTTTAACTCGAAATTTATTCGGATTTACGAAAACTATATTTTTATGATCATTATTAAAAATTATGAATGAGCTGCAGTTAGTAGAATTTTAAAAATTATCCTATTAGTGGCGAAGTCAAATTCAATGACAATTGTTCCCTTTATTAGTCTCTAATAAGGAAATACATATATGTATATATCATAAAAATTCTTTTCAAAGGTTTAATATATGACACTAAGCTTGAAATTAATTGCTGATATAAGTTTCAAAATTCTGAATAAAGTTTTTAAAAAAAGCTAGTGACTTTCTGGTAACTATTTTGATTAATTATATTTGAGCAAGCTAATATGATTATGATGATATTTAGTATGATTCTTGTATACCAACGAGAACGAGCAATAAATTCTAACAATATTGCATATTTATTTTAAAGCACGCAACGCGACTCTCTTATGTTTTAAATTTACAAACTATTTTTACAAGGTTCATTGCAACTTATTAAAGACTAAGAGGATTTATATTACTCATCAGTAGAGTATGTCCTAAAATGATTGATATATTCTATTAAATGATACGTATATAAAACTTTAACATTAGATAAAATTGCGTGAATAATTTACTTTTTATTTTAATTACTGTTATGTCTAGACACAGTCACGTCGCAATCATATAATTTTAGCATAAAGTTAACATAGAGTACGTGACATTTTGTGTGTGAATGTATGTTCTAATTGTACCGTCCTATTATTATCATAAAAAATTAAAAATGATTGGGCATTTGTTATTTTTTCGTGAACAATAATGTAGCTTTAAATAAAAAAATTAAAATGTCAAGTTAGGTTCGAGGAGAATTGTAACTGCAGGAGCGTTATTGGAACTAATTATATGTATATTTGTTATTCTTTTTGAATTGATGAATTTAAATAATGTGTTTTGTGTTGTTTGTATTATCATCCCATTGTTAAGTAAACATTTTGTGAATTGTTATTACAGCAAATTTTAATTTTGTTTTGATATATAAATAAGAATTACTTTAACGTATTAAATTTTTCGACATGTGACGTATAAACGGTTCTTCATTTTACGACCGTCATTAAGCATACTTGTACTATCGGTGAAATTTATTTTTATAACAATCTCATTCGTTAAACTGAATTAATATTTTGGATTTAATTTTCTTAATCTATTTGATCATTCATTATAATTTCTTTTGACATTAAATTTATGTAGGCTTGGGACTCTATTCAAATATTCGTTTTATAAATTTATTATTAAGATAATTAAATTTAAATTTAAATTTATTTTCATCTCTTCCACGGTTTTGCTGCTGCTATACTACTCACTATTAAACATTTTTTTAAGTTTACGAAACTATCTAGCTGATGTTATATTAAGTCCAATGAATATCGCTACAGCTGGATATCTATTACCTGGTACTTTAACAGTGTGTGTTCATATTATGTACAATTTGTTTCCTGACCAGATAAAACCGAACGTATTATTATGATACCATCCCCTTTAACAACCATCCCCTTCAACCAACTGGGATAGAAATAGAAGGTCTGAAGCCAGCTCACCTTTCGAAAAGACAACCTTGCCCCAAAACCTCTTGCTTCAGGACAGATTGGGTAAGAAAACTACTAACTAGCTATACCGCTCATCAAAGAAACCCGGATGGACTCCTACCACTGAACCCCCCTCGATCTAACACTTTCTTAAAAATGATACCTCAGTTGTCATGCCGACAACCACGTCGCCGTCTCTTTGTCTGAGAACGGGCGTAGTTTGAAAAAGAACCTCCCAACGAGGTCATGGTCCCCTAACCTTGAATCCATTAGACGTCTGTCATGTTACTACGATGTGAAATCCATTTGTAGTAACTCCAGAACTAATAACAGTTTTTTCTTAAAACCTAATTGTAGTTTTTATTAAGTTTATACTACGTTTCGATTTCAAGATAACATTAAAGTATTAAGTAAGTATTCATCATCCAGTAAACAATTATAAAAATTACCACCTTAGAAACAAACCTGGCAACCGAATAAGGTCACAAATAAAAGTCGTCATTTTTCACTTCACTTGTCAAAAGACGTTCTTGCAACAATGTACAAAACTTCCGTCTATTACGAATTTGACACGACCGTGACCTTTGACTCTTTATATTGAGAGAAAATTATGAACGAAAACAATATATTTGTTAGAAAGTTACTTTTCAAGAAAAATACTTTGGAAAAATAAGAACATAAGGAATTTATTGGATTTTTATTAAAACCCACGTACGTCAGAACCTTTCTTCATATTTTTTTAAAGTAAACCTTATAATATCAGAGAAATTCTAAATGCACATCAAAGTGAGAAGATCTCTTTCAAAATCTATTTTCCCTCTTTACGAATTTCTCTCTCATCAATATTCTTAACTATAAATCAAGATCTTTAACAACTAAAATCACAGTTGTGTTAAAGGTCCAGATAATAGATAATAATCACATTTGTATTAAAATAACCTGTTGGTTATTAAGATATAAAGAATATATATTGTAAGTAGAGTGTAATTTTATATAGAAAAATATATAAATTATAAAATCATGAATCTTAAACACATCATTGACTTGTCAGTCTCTGAAGCTGTCTAAATATTGATTTAATTCTTATGTTATATATTATTTAACTTCTGGTTAAAACTAAAATATTAATTAATAATACATCTTTTTAGATTGGTCATGTTATAATATTCAGATACGAGTACTTTTGTTTTGACTAAGCCTGTACTGCAGTTATCCGTATATTGGGTTACTGTTACGTTCAATGTTTTGTTACGAAAGCACTCAAGGTTTACTATAATTTTGCAGTCTGGTGCAAGGTTCTGTATGAAGGATACGAAAAAAAGAATAAGCTATTTAATTGGTAAGCAAATAATAGAATGATAAACTAATTGATACGAACATATTGCAATACTGCGATATCTGGGATATTGAACCTCGGCTGTTTGCCAATTAAGCTCTACCTGAATACATATGTAAGTATCTCCTTACCCAAATCTGTAAATAATCAGCAAAACGAAAAGTATGAGTATAAGAATTCTTATACGTCTTGTAAAAAAATCTTAAGCTTACTCTCTGTTTTTGGAAAGAAAATATAACTAAAGAATTAATTTTATATAAATTGATAACATAATAATTAGCAAAGCGGTACGATCATCTACTTCTAACAATTTATATATAATTTAGGTTCCGTTGATAATAAAAAATTATGGCTGATATGCTAAAGGACATTCATTAGTACTTATTATCTTTTCTGTAATCTATTGTCTTATAAGTAATAGAAATTAAACCTGATGATTATACTATTTGAAACAATTCAATGAGGAATTCAAAAGAATTCTTTTGATATCAATTTTCTTATTATGAAACAAAGAAGAACAAAAATTCTCACGACCTGGTGCTTGCTACAATTACATTGAAAGGTTTTTATTTTTTTATCAATTTAGGTGAAAAGTAATAAATAATATCCTTTCGTCATATCTTGTTTCAGTTTATTTTTCACAGCAGTACCAGCAACAAATTTATAATCAAAGAGTTATTCTAATTTATAGAAGAGTGTTATAAATTGTTTATTATTATTATTATTAAATCGAATTTTTGTTTGTTTAAATAACTTTATATCCAACAACATCTTTAATAGAGGCAATAATAAATCAATGATTTGGTACTATCAGTTTTAATTTATTATTGTTGAAACAATTTGTATAAGAACTCTCTTTGAGTATAAATTTTTTAATAGTAGAACTAATTCATTTAAATTAGTAATATAAATCATTCATTGTATTCCAAGCTCTTATTATATGATCATAAGAACAGCTGTAACAGTACAAATTTAATATTTAACCTCTCCGTCCTGACGTCATCTGATTACAAAACTATGGAAGGATGGAGGCACTCGCTAATATGCTATGACGGATCGTATGCTAAGTGCTTCGTTAAATATCTCGTGGGGATGTCAACTAGCTTTAAAGTACGTACTACTCCTTGTATCGTAAATGAAATCCATAATAACTTTTAGCAAGGCTCCTAATTACCGTTGTTCTCATTAAATATATAGGACTAGAAGACCTGGCGTACTTCGTATCGCCCTATAATGAAGAAATATCTATTAAGTTTTTTTATTTATATTTTTGGAGTTTACCTGTAAGCCATAAATCTCGTTGTTGTTGAACTGAAACAGAATGATTGACATATTAGTTAGTTGTCAAATCTAATGTCAAAGAAAACGTTTGTATGGGAAATAGAAAAGGGCGGTTTTTAGGGTTTTCCCGGAAATGAATCAATTTTTTTCAGCTTTCAAACCTTCCCTGAACCTCCACAAACATTTCAAGACTAAGATAAGAAAAATCCGTTCAGCCGTTCTCGAGTTTTAGTGAGACTAAGGAACAGCAATCCATTTTTATATATATATAGAAGATAATATACATATATATAGTATAGTATAATCAGCGACACACTTAATGCAAACGTATCATATATACCTGAGATACGCTCAAAATGTATTCTTAATCAGAAGGTTTTAGTAACTTTTCACAAAAAATAAACAAATATATATATTAACGTTACAACAACAGACACACATGTGAGTGTTTTAGTCCCGTGCTATGTTTATAGTCAAAATCCAATAAGAGATGCATTTATAATAACTTTCAGAACCATAAGAAAAATGGTCACAAAATGCTTTTTGATTTTTATCTTATCTAAAAAAATTCTGCTATACTTAGAACTACCAACGAAAAAAAAAACAAATATTCCGAAGCGAACCCACGGCTTGCAAGGAATTTACTATGTACAGAAATGCTTGTATTATTTCGGAATTAAAACATTGTGAATTAGAATAAAAATAAAATAAAACAGGTTAGATTTTTGTATGATTTGGTAATAAGATTGGGTAAAAAATATATTTTATTTGAAACAATCACATCTATACAAACTTTCACGATGTTCTGAAAATTGCCTTATGGGTTGCAAATGACAGACTCCCCAAAATAATGTCTTAAGGTAGTACATTAAAAATTCAAAACGAAATGTAAAAAAATTAAATTCTTTATGTAAAGTTAAGAAAATCGATACCGCCGCTCTATATGAAACTATAATTTGGTAAATCCCAAAAGAATTGACATGAAAATAACGAAAGCCACAACTCAATTTAATATTAGGTTCAAATAAGTTTCTGCCATAGAAACTTTTATAACATTCACAAATTCTATCTTATTATAGGCCTGAAATAAGCTTCAATATTTGTTTTTATATTCACTTCAATAATTTCAGTCAACGAAGTTAAAATATTTAGTTTGTAGATATTTATAGAAGCTAAATGTAATCACACGAAGATTGCATAGCGAGCGAGCTTCATCGAGTCTGGAATTTATTGACGAGTAACGTAACCCTTGTGAGATGACCTCAGCATACAACTTGTTACCGATACAATAGAATATACGAACATCGGATAACATTCCTTTATAATATTAACTTTTTTCATTTTAATACATTCCTCAAAACGCTGCCATACAGCTTTATAAGATGATAATATGTTTATTGAGAGCGAAATAAGAGCTTTGTTTCAAATTCTTTGAAGAACGAAGTGGAATTTGAGTGGGATTTATTTGAATACATGTGTACGGGTAAATGAACTATAAGCTTATTATAAGTATATATTTTCACCTTGAAATAACAGTTTAAAGGTTTCGTATTTTTTTGATAGCAGGTGAACATGCGCACTTTTAATATTGAAGATGATGAGGTCATATTTTTGTCCTCAACGTTTCTGGCATGTTTAAAAAAAATTAAATAAATAAATGATGACTAACTCAATTTTAGAGTTTTTTTTCATGATAGTTTTAAATCAACACGAAAGGAAATGTTTTTTTCTGATTACTTATTAATATAACTTATTAGCAATAATAAAATACTCTAACGTTGAAAACACTTATTGCTATGTTGTCTCCTAATTCTTTTGGATCTCCTCGGGTTTTGTTAATTCTATATGTTTTCAATAACTTCTTTATTTTAGGTTAGACAAAACGAAGATTTGATTAAAACAGATACGTTTAAGAAACAAGAAATATTATTGTATCTTGATGGTAATCACTTTAATAACCACCGAAGCAATTGTGACTAGAAAATAATCCTAAGTAATATTTTTCTCAGGTAACGTATATTATAAATGTATGTCTGAGTCACGTTATGATTATGTTCCTATAACTCTTTAATCTAGTCCGGTCACTCACTGGACCCTCGTTTACCCTAATCAATATGTGACTATATTATTATTGCCGCTACTAATACCTCTCGTCTCATAAGGATGATATAAATTCTAATACGTAAATAATGTCTTAATAATAAAATATGTCTTATGTATATATCACAATAAAGTAGCAGCTATACGCTTGAGTATTAATTTTTGACATCGTTAAATACCACCCAATTATTAGATTCTGATAAAATTAAGTAATTATTATTGCACTAAAATGACGATGAACCAAATATTCTTGTTAATTTTAAAAAATCATCTTTCTCATAACTGTAATATCATGAAGTGATTTAAAGTTATTTTTTAAAAGAGCAAATCCTCTTACGCCTCTGGGCTGATTTTGATTTAACAGTTAAAAACTATAGCTAGGGATCACAGAAAGGAAACTGAATTTCGAACGAAAAAAACTTTATTGACGGAGGCAACGGTTCTGTTTGGAAGCTACCATCTCACAGACACACAAACAAACATTGCCGTGACACTTATGAGTACCCACTATTTGTATCGGAAATTAGAATTATCAATTTTAGAACCACATCTGAGAAGAATATTTTCTTTTGTGCAGTTTTTAGTAGAAAGTAAATTATTACCTTTTTAATACAGTATTCAATAGTCAATTTAAATGATACATACAATAAAACAAAAAGAAAGAATTTCAAATATCTCATCTAGTTGTCGTATTTCCTTTATTTTTTCATGCCTTGATCTGTAAGCGGGTCAGTGCTTCAGAATTAAGCATTTCAAGCTCGTGACACATAAACTTGTTTTAAGTCCTGACTTCATACTTGAATATGCAATCGTACAACTGACATGTCAATTCATAAACTACAAAATGCTTAACTCTACCTTTAAGATACATTACTGGCTATGTCTACGTAATCCGCGGTCGAATTGAATTATAATAAGATAATTTCCATCAATTTAAATAAAACTAACATAATGTAATAACGATATGAAATGCATTGTTTTTTTCTTTAATACTTTTCCATTTTGACAGTTATCTTTATGAGCAATAACTGCAAAGAATCAAACTTTCTTATTCTTTTCAAAATTTCGTTGTTTTCCAGCAACGAACATAATGATGTATATTCATTGTTACATTGTAGAACAACATTGAATGTTTCTAAATATTCAATTGTGGTTTGCGCATCTAAACCCCCAAATAATAGTTACAATATCTTGTTCTAAACAGCGAAGTTTGATTATTGCTTAAATTTTCATAACAATGATATTTTGTTATGAAATTTTAACTTTTGACAATATTTATTTTTGTAAGTAATTTTGTGAAGTGCCGTTTTAGATACCTTTCGACAGATGTTCGACGGTTCGACTAATAAAGAAAATGTGACGAAAGAGACCAAGAAGAGATAACTTGAAGGTGTTGTCTCTTGTATTGCCACAAATTAAGTGTAAATTTACTATCTTAAACCTGCCTACATATATTTATGAAAAGAAAAATAATACCTCTTGGTGGTACTGGCGAGCAAAATAATAATATTCCGAATAAACAACAGGAGAGAGCCCTCCAGTCACACTAGCAAATATTTCGTTTTGTGCACAAAATGGCTGAGCTATTGGGCTATGTTTTAAAATTTCAAATATCACATATTATACCAAGCGTTTATTAGTTTCCAACTGTCTTGTTTAATTGAAAATGTAACACAATATAATATGAAAATTGGTTATATTTAATTATCCATAAAATAACTGCATTTCTTACATTAATATTATTGTGGTATTCTTTACCCAGTAGCGACAGTCAGTGTTGGTATATGGGGTCCGCTTACCGCCGAGTTAATCAAAGTTCAAAATCATAATCCCATAGTAACTGCTTAAATAATTCAAATGCCTCATTCATGAACTCAAATAACCCTATTAAAAACTAAAATATTTGTTACCCGATATTCCGGTATATTCAGTTTAAATTCCATGTAGTATCCTTCAATTTATGTTAAAGTTTAAATTTTAATTTAATAAATTATAGCTTTGTCACTATTAGAGAAATAAAGACGGCATAAACAGACGTTTTATAAATTTTTAAACTAATTAATTAAAAATCAAAGTGAAATAATACAAAAGTGATATTTTTCGAGTATTTTATGTTTTGGTTAACATACGTTAATGTATATCTTTTTATCATTTATAAGTACATAGGTTTATGCATACTTTAAAATTTATTATTATTAAAAATTATTAGTTTTTCCCGTTTTTTAGGTTGATGTGTGTTTAATATTTGTAAAAGAGAAACTTCAAAATCTACTGCTCAATAACAGTATGGTGATTAAAAAAACATCATATCACTATTAATTGTTTGTTAAGACGACGACAATAAATTATATTTTTAGTAAATAAAGATTATAATTATTTTTCTACTAGATTGTTTTGTTGATTAGCTTATTACATTACAAAATAAAGGTAGCTTTACATCCACAGAATTTGCAAAATTAAATTTGCTACTATTTTGCATAACTGACTTAATATTTCATCTTACAGTTAAACCCTTTCATTTTCTCAAATCATAGACTACGACATGATAACTGTTAAACTTTTCAACTATTTTAAAATCCAAAAACCCGTCACTTTTCAGCAATTTTAAGGTTTGATAAGAAAATATAAATAAAATAGGTTCAGTACTAACAGGAAGCCCTTCTAGTTTTCAAGTTCACTTTTCTTATATAAAATAACTTATTTTACACACTTTTTTGGTGATTTTATTATACACATTGAATATAAATGGTGTCAACTAAACACAAACAATCAAAGATAAAGAGGATTTAAAGGATAAAAAATTCCATTTGTAAACGAGAAAGGTAAGGCTGTACATGAGAAATGC
Source organism: Danaus chrysippus (assembly GCA_916720795.1). Classification (NCBI taxonomy): domain Eukaryota; kingdom Metazoa; phylum Arthropoda; class Insecta; order Lepidoptera; family Nymphalidae; genus Danaus; species Danaus chrysippus. Next base: position 2,537,366 of record CAKASE010000057.1, on the reverse strand, counting down.
CCGTCATTTGTCTTACCCAATACTGTAATGGTGTACTGCTTATATTTTAAGAGTCACATTAAACAAAATATTATTGATGGAATAATATTTCTATAACTTTGTTCCAGGTTCTCTTTATAATACTGTTATCGATCCGAAACACTTCAAAACAGGATAAGGTACGTTAAATGAGTTATTTTGTAAAACCTTTGTTTATTCAACAATTTGGATTATACTGAGGTTGTTTGCTTGTGATGTTGAAAATATTTTTTTGTTCAAAAGTTCACCACAAAGTTTAAGTTTGCTTGAATTCATTTTGAAGTGTTTATTTTGTACACGACGAAAATTATTCTTAGTTTGCAACGAACGAACATGCAACTTTTAAGAGTATCTTTACGTATATTTTTACAAGAACATGTTAATTTTATTCTCAGCTTTATCATAAAGCAAAACAATAACTAATGAATTAAATTGAGCCTCCTCTTCAATAAAACTTAAAACTATTAACCTTTTTCACTATAAGAACAAAATTATGATTTAATAAAATATTATTATTCCAAGAAGTTACACTTTTCATAGATTTTTATTCCTATTCTAAATAAAGTAATTTTAAATTGAAATATCTTATCAAATACAAGAAAATAATTAAATTAATCTTACAATTTTGATTTTGACTTCATATTGTTATTATTTTACAAAGACACAATAGAAAAAAGTACTATGCTATTCATGAAACAATTTTGAAATAAATCAAATTAACAGGCTTACAGACATTTATTATGGATGTTCACGAAAGTCATTTTAATAGCAATAAGAATATAAAACATCATCATCATCAACAAATAAAAATGATATATGATCGAAATCTGGTGATGCTGCTGTATTTGGAAAAGTATGAAAGAACTATTAAATATACGACATTCTTATATAGAACCAGCCCATGTTTCAGAAAAAAATGTATAAGTTCCATTATTATTGTACTATTTTGAAAAGTATTATTAAGCATGCTTCAAAGGAGAAACCTTCACTATTACCCAAGCTTGGGTTATCTTGTGATGTTGGACTTCAATGAAGAGAAGTCCAAGAACTATTTATTTGGCATTTTTTATGACTGTGAAAGCGAGTTGAAAACAAAATAAATATCATATTATTGTTTTAGTTTGAACTCGTTCTATCTCATAATATAAATTTATAAGTAAACTTAACCTTAAATTATCGAATACTCCGTATTCCCTTAATGGCTATGAAAACTTTAATAGGAGCTTGACTGCTGCGTGAAACCTAAATATTCTAAATTGTGAACAAGCGATAAGTGCAATGAAATGAAATTAACACTCATACACTTATATTATTATCAAATACTCTTTAGAACATGTATATAATTTTCTTGAATTTATCTTATTTTAACCCATATTAAAATTTTCATTAGGCTATAAATAAAACACATCCACCATCAGTAAAAATCAATTAACTATTGAAATATATAGGACTCTAATATATTTTTATATTAAAATTATAATAAATGAACCTCCTAGATTGCAATATTCAATGACATCATTTATAAGTTACCAGTTAGTTAGCTTGTAGTTAAACAGCACTTCATGTAAGAAACAGGTTTTAAAATACTACAGAATGAATAGTACACTATTGCGAAATATTTGATCTTTTATTGAAATGCTTTGAGTGATGAAAGTAATTTTCAAAAGTTTTCCAAAGACAATATTCAGTAATTTATCATGCAAAAGATGTCGCAAAAGTATAAAAAAATTATACAATTTGGTAACACTAAACCAAAAAGTAATGTAAAGTACGGTACGTGTCTTAAATATTTACCATCTACTCCTGGGATAAAGTTTTTTTTTTACAAATGCTGTCTGAATTGCAATGTTAACTAAAATTGGTAAAGTTTTTATATTAAGCTCCATTTGCGAAAAATTACTTTTAAAATAAAATGTTATACATACTCGTATATAAGCAGGATTTTTGTTCCTGCGATGCTAATATGACAATATTTGGTAATATATTAAATACATTGTATAATAATGGGCATAATCTTTAAATATCCCAAGTTAATATTTGTTACGATTTAAAAACTTTGTGAAAGAATTATTTTTGAGTGCTATTTTCTTAATAGTAGAACTAATTCATTTAAAATTGTAATATAGATGGTCCATACTATTCAAAACTCTTATTATATGATCATTAGAACAGCTGTAACATTATAAATTTATATTTAACCTCTCAGTCCTGACGTCATCTGATTACTAAACTATGGAGGGATGGAGGCACACGCTAATACGTCTTGACGGATTGAATGCTAGGTGCTTCGTTAAATATCTCGTTGAGATGTCAACTAGGTTTAAAGTACGTACTACTCCTTGTATCGTAAATGAATTCTATACAAAAAATCAGCAAGACCTCTTTTTCTGATTGTTCTCATTAAATATATATATAAGTATAATCAGTGAAAGTAATTAATGCAAATTTATCAAACACACCTGAAATGGTTTCAAAATATATTCTTCATCAAAAGGTTTTATCGACTTCTTACAAAATATAAACACAAAGAATATTCTTATCACAACGTTACGCATACGTAACATATTACGTAAGTGCTGAATATTAATAAATAAATGAACATCGCCGGGGCAACATCGTTGTATACATAAAATGTTATATAATGAGTGAGGTTCCTAACTCCGCGGAAAAACACCAAGACATGTGTATCAGACAATTACCGACACCACACAAGCTATGGAGTGTCACTGCCATGCTAACACTGGGGTATTCATGTAGTCTTAGATATACATAGATTATAAGTTTTAATATGTAATTCTTATTATAAAATACATATAAGTAAGTTAAATAGTTTTCCTGGAACCTCAACCGCAACCTGGAAATTGGTACAATAACAGCCACATGTTTACGTCTTTCAATAGTATGCTTCTATATAAATGCTTTGAATTCAATATCTAATGCTAAATTAAACTAACAAAATTTTTCACAAACCTTGGAATAACCACAAAAGCGTTCTTTTTTGCAGAAGTCTTTAGAGTATTCTTATAATTTGAAAAATATCTCTTCTAAATTCAGAAATACAGACAAAAGAAAATCCATATATTATGAAGCAAAACCACGAAGTGGATGGAATTTCCTAAAAATATAACCTTTGCGTTATAGCGGCGTCAAAACATTATGTACTATTAAAGTTTCTAACATATTTTATTCAAGTAGACTATATTTTTTTTAGATTTTCTAATAATATTGAGTACATAATATTTTTTGATTTTTAACATATACAATAAAAAATATATCAAGAGGCTATAAACAAAAAATACATTATTACTAAAAATCAATAAACTACTGAAATATGTTTTTACCAAAGTATTAAAATCGTATTTAATAATTGCAATATTCAGCCGCATCATTCATACGTTACTCGTTAGTAAGCTTATAGTAAAACAGCACTTAAAGTAAAAAGCAGGTTTTAAAATATCACAACAGTAATAGCACACTTTTGCAAAATTATTGGTCTTTCACTGAATTGCTTTGAGCTACAAAAGTAATTTTCAATAGTTTTCCAAAGACAACTTTCAGTAGTTTATCATTCAAAAGATGATGTAAAGGTATTAAAATTATACATTTCAATAATTAACATAATCAATTGTTTTACGTTACGTGTCTTAAATACTAACCACCTGTTTCTAGGGTAAAATTTTTGATCATAAATGCTGTCTATTTGAATTATCCGAATATATACTTTCTGATCATGAACAGAATCTATACTAATATTATAAAGCTGAAGAGTTTGTTTGTTTGTTTGAAAGCGCTAATCTCCGAAACTACTGGTTCGAATTGAATAATTCTTTTTGTGTTAGATATTCCAGTTATCGAGGAGGCTGTGAGCTATATAACATCACGCTACGACTAATACGAGCAAAGATAGAGTGGTAAATGTGTAAAAAACGGGAGAAATTATTTCATCTTTGAAGCCTTCCGTTGCGTGCGCCGTGAAAACGGTTGAAGATACACACAAAATATGTATTAAAGAATAATAGCTCTTTTAATGATCTAAAAAACAGTCCGCAACAGTATATGTCTATCTTTTAAGATTAACTCACAAAAACCGTTTTTATGGTACCTAATTTTGTCGAAATAATTTGTTTAAGTTGTATCAATATAATAATATTAATCTTTATTCATATAAACAAATAAATATGTTGTTGGTTAAGAGTACTTCATTATTAATAAAAAAAACATAGGCTTCATCCTGAAAATTCTACGGGAACTCGACCATTCCGAAAACCCCGCAAGAACTGGAACTATGTGGGAAGAACCAAAAATCTGTCGGAAGTCACTATTCCACGCGGACGAAGCCGCGGCAAAAGCTAGTCTTTAAATATTTGTTAAGATTTAGATACCAAAGAGCTATTTTTAAGTTTAAATTTTTAATAGTAGAACTTATTCATTTAAATTTGTTATATAGATAGTTTATAATATTCCAAGCTCTCATCATATGATCGTAAGAGCAGCTGTAACATTACAAATTTAATATTTAACCTCTCAATCCCGACATCATCTGATTACTAAACCGTGGAGGGATGGAGGCACACGCTAATACGCCATGACGGATAGCATGCTAAGTGCTTCGTTAAATATCTCGTGGGGATGTCAACTAGCTTTAAAGTACGTACTAGTCCCTGTATCATAAATGAAATACATAGTAACTTTTAGCAAGGCTCCTAATTACCGTTGTTCTCATTAAATATATAGTATAGTATACAAGTATAGTATAATCAGCAACACACTTAATGCAAACGTATCAAATATACCTGAGATACGCTCAAAATGTATTCTTAATCAAAAGGTTTTATTAACTTTTCACAAAAAGTAAACATAGTTATAAATATAAAATATATATATATAATCTTATCACATTGTTACAACAACAGATACACATGTGAGTATTTTAGTCCCGTGCTATGTTTATAGTCAAAATCCAATAAGAGAAGCATTTAAGATAACTTTCAGAACCATAAGAATAATCTTAAAGTCGTTTTGGTTACAAAATGCTTTTTGAATCTTATTTATTTATTTACTCTTATTGTACTCTTTATTGTACTCAATATAGACAGAAATAATAAGAGAAAAACAAAGAAAGGAAAATGTACAAATAGGCGGCCTTATCGCTAAAACAGCGATCTTTATCTCATCTGAAAAATATCTGCTATACTTAGAACTACCGACAAAAAAAAACAAATATTGTGAAGCGAACCCACGGCTTGCAAGGAATTTACTATGTACTGAAATGCTTGTGTTATTTCGGAATTAAAACATTGTGAGTTAGAATAAAAATAAAATAAAACAGGTTAGGTTTTTGTATGATTTGGTAATAAGATCGGGTAAAAAATATCTTTGATTTGAAACAATCACATCTATACAAACTTTCACGATGTTCTGAAAATTGCCATATGGGTTGCAAATGACAGACTCCCCAAAATAATGTCTTAAGGTAGTACCTTAAAAATTCAAAACGAAATGTAAAAAAATTAAATTCTTTATGTAAAGTTCAGAAAATCGATACCGCCGCTCTATATGAAACTATAATTTGGTAAATCCCAAACGAATATGACATGAAAATAACGAAAGCCACAACTCAATTTAATATTAGGTTCAAATAAGTTTCTGCCATAGAAACTTTTATAACATGCACAAATTCCACCATATTTTAGGCCTGAAATAAGCTTCAATATTTGTTTTTATTCACTTCAATAATTGCAGGCAACGAAGTTAAAATATTTAGTTTGTAGATATTTACAGAAGCTATATGTAATCACACGTAGATTGCATAGCGGGCGAGCTTCATCGAGCCCGGAATTTATTGACGAGTGACGTAACCTGTGTGAGATGACCTGAGCATACAACTTGTTACCGATACAATAGAATATACGAACATCGGATAATATTTCTTTATATTATTAACTTTCTTCATTTTAATACATTCCTCAAAACGCTGCTATACAGCTCTATAAGATGATAATATGTTTATTGAGAGCGAAATAAAAGCTTTGTTTCACATTCTTTGTTGAAGAACGAAGTGGAATTTGAGTGGGATTTATTTGAATACATGTGTACGGGTAAATGAACTGCAAGCTTATTATAAGTATATATTTTCACCTTGAAACCAACAGTTTAAAGGTTTCGTATTTTTTTGATAGCAGGTGAACATGTGAACTTTTAATATTGAAGATGATGATGTCATACTCGTATTTTTGTCCTTAATGTTTCTAGCATGTTTAAAAAATTGTTAAATAAATAAATGATGATTAACTCAATTTTAGACTTTTTTTCATGTTAGTTTTAAATCAACACGAAAGGAAATGTTCTTTCTGATTACTTATTAATATAACTTATTAGCAATAATAAAATACTCTAACGTTGCCGTTAGTTTAAAAACCACCGAAGCAATTGTGACTAGAAAAGTATCCTAAGTAATATTTTTCTCAGGTAACGTATGTATATTATAAATGTATGTCTGAGTCACGTTATGCTTATGTTCCTATAACTCTTCAAAGTAGTCCGGTCACTCACTGGACCCTCGTTTACCCTAATCAGTATGCGACTATATTATTATTGCCGCTACTAATACCTCTCGTCTCATAAAGATGATATAAATTCTAATATGTAAATAATGTCTTAATAATAAAATATGTCTTATGTAGGTATATATCACAATAAAGTAGCAGCTATACGCTTGAGTATTAATTTTTGACATCGTTAAATACCACCTAATTATTAGATTCTAATACAATTAAGTAATTATTATTGCACTAAAATGACAATGCACCAAATATTCTTGTTAATTTTAAAAATTCATCTTTCTCATAACTGTAATATAATGGAGTGATTTAAAGTTATGTTGTAAAGAGCAAATCTTCTTACGCTTCTGGGCCGATTTTGATTTAACAGTTAAAAACTATAGCTAGGGATCACAGAAAGGAAACTGAATTTCGAACGAAAAAAACTTTATTGACGGAGGCAACGGTTCTGTTTGGAAGCTACCATCTCACAGACACACAAACAAACATTGCCGTGACACTTATGAGTACCCACTATTTGTATCGGAAATTAGAATTATCAATTTTAGAACCACATCTGAGAAGAAAATTTTCTTTTGTACAGTTTTTAGTAGATAGTAAATTATTACCTTTTTAATACAGTTTTCAATAGGCAATTTAAATGATATCTTCTATATATATATATATATATATATATATATATATATATATATATATATATATATATATATATATATATATATAAATGGATTGCTGTTCCTTAGTCTCGCTAAAACTCGAGAACGGCTGAACCGATTTGGCTAATTTTAGTTTTGAAATACTCCTGGAAGTCCAGGGAAGGTTTAAAAGGTGAGAAAAATGGGAATAATTGCCGGAAAATCCTAAAAACAGCCCTTTTCTATTTCCCATACAAACGTTTTTTTGACATTAGATTTGACAACTAACTAATATGTCAATCATTCTGATTGATTGAAACAGGAAAAACCTGATTATTTATGGCCTCTAAGACGGAATAGAGGTCGCCTGGTCAGCTATACCTACATATATTACTCTTGACCAAACTAACGCGGACGAAGTCGCGGGCAAAAACTAGTATACAATAAAACAAAAAGAAAGAATTTCAAATATCTCATCTAGTTGTCGTATTTCCTTTACTTTTTCATGCCTTGATCTGTAAGCGGGTCAGTGCTTCTGAATTAAGCATTTGAAGCTCGTGACACATAAACTTGTTCTAAGTCCTGAGTTCATAGTTGAATATGCAATCGTACAACTGACATGTCAATTCATAAACTACAAAATGTTTAGGTTTCTAACTTTAAGATCCATTATTGGCTATGTCTACGTAATCCGCGGTCATATTTAATTATAATAAGATAATTTCCATCAATTTAAACATAATAACTGATAATAAGGATATGAAATACATTGTTTTTCCTTTAATACTTTTCCATTTTGACAGTTACCTTTATTGGCAATAACTGGAATGAATTAAACTTTTTCAATATTAAGTTGTTTTCCTACAATGAATATAATGATGTATATTCATTATTTTATTGTCGAATAACATTAAATGTTTCTGTTATATTACCTAAATATTCAATGGTGGTTTACGCACCTAAACCCCCAAAGAATATTTACAATATCTTGCTCTGAACAGCGAAGTAAGAATTATTGTTTAAATTTATTCAAATAATAAAAATTCAAATAACCCTATGCAAACTTAAATCTTTGTTACCTAATATTCCAGTATATGCAGTTTAAATTCCCTTTAGTATAGTTTATAATATAATTATAGATATTAAGATTAAAATTAATTAAATTATACTTTTAACACTATTAGATAAAAATAGATGACATGAACAGAAAAAATATATTTTTGTAACCTAATTACTTGAAAAGCAAAGGGAAAGAATGCAAAAGTGATATTTTTGGAGTAATTCTGTTTTGGTAAAATTACGTTTATGTATTTCTCATGTGACACTAGCTGAAATATGTTTACAGATCAACAAAAGATTCTGAGTTTTAATATTGTAAGTCTTATACTTGAAACCTTTTAGTAACGCAAATCATAGACTAAGTCACAGGTTTTTTTAAAAATAAATTCTTTTTCACTAAAATTTTATGATTAAGGGAACATAAAACTTACGAAGGGAATTTTTATAAAAGGCTTTATAATGTTGAAATATTATAGTTATAAACTTTTCTTCTTCTAAGGTTTTGAATAACGAAAGTATGAATAGAAAAAAATATATGGTTAATGTTTAAACGTTCCAACTGTATTTAAATCCATTGTTTTTGAATTATTTTTTAGTAAGATTAAAAAATATATTAAGTCAATATGTTCAGTACTAATAGGTAGCTTTTCTGATTTTCAGGTTCACTTTTCTAATATAAAATAACTTATTCCACACACTTTTTCGCTGATTATATTATGCACATTGAATATAAATGGTGTCAACTAAACACAAACAATCAAAGATAAAGAGGATTTAAAGGATAAAAAATTCGTTTTGTATACGAGAAAGGTAAGGCTGTACATGAGAAATGCCCGTCATTTGTCTTACCCAAAACTGTAATGGTGTACTGCTTATATTTTAAGAGTCACATTAAACAAAATATTACTGAAGGAATGATTTTTCTGTCATTTTGTTCCATGTTCTCTTTATAATACTGTCGGCACCTTTATAACTGTTATCGATCAGAAACATTTCAAAACAGGATAAGGTTCTTTTAATGAGTTATTTTGTAGAACCATTGTTTATTCAATATTTTGGATTATACTGAGGTTGTTTGCTTTTGATGTTGAAAATATTTTTTTGTTCAAAAGTTCACCACAAAGTTTAAGTTTGCTTAAATTCATTTTGAAGTGTTTATTTTTTACATGACGAAAATTATTCTTAGTTTGCAACGAACGAACATGCAACTTTTAAGAGTATCTTTACGTATATTTTTACAAGAACATATTATATTAATTTTATTCTCAGCTCTGTCATAAAGCAAAACAATAACTAATGAATTAAATTGAGCCTCCTCCTCAATAAAACAATATTATTAACCTTTTCACTATAAGAACAAAATTATGATTTAATAAAATATTATCTATTATTCCAAGAAGTTACACTTTTCATAGATTTTTATTCCTATTCTAAATAAAGTAATTTTAAATTGAAATATCTTATCAAATACAAGAAAATAATTAAATTAATCTTACAATTTTGATTTTGACTTCATATTGTTATTATTTTACAAAGACACAATAGAAAAAAGTATTATGCTATTCATGAAACAATTTTGAAATAAATCAAATTAACAGGCTTACAGATAATTGTTATAAATGTTCACGAAAGTAATTTTAATAGCAATAAGAATATAAAACATCATCATCATCAACAAACAAAAATAATATTTGATCGAAATCTGGTGCTGTTCATGTATTTGGAAAAGTATGAAAGAACTATTAAATATACGACATTCGTATAAAGGAGCAGCCCATGTTTCAGTAAAAATGCATAAGTTTCATTGTTATTGTACTATTTTGAAATGTATTATTAAATATTCTTCTAAGGAGAAACCTTCAATATTACCGAGGCTTAGGTTATCTTGTGATGGCTCAGATGACTTCAATGAAGAGAAGTCAAAGAACTATGTATTTAGTTGGCATAGTTTATGACTGTTACAGGCAAGTTGACAATAAAATAAATATCAAACTATTGTTTAAGTTTAAAGTCGTTCTATCTCATTACATATATAAATCTAAATTTAATTTTAAAGTTATCGAATACTCTGTATTTCCTAAATGTCTATGAAAACTTTGATAGGAGCTTGACTGCTGCGTAAAACCTAAATATTCTAAATTGGGAACAAGCGATAAGTGCCATAAAACGAAACTCGCACTATTACACTTTTACATTTTTAACAAATACTCTTTAGAACGTGTATCTAGTTTTCTTGAATTAATCTTATTTTAAGCCATATTAAAATTGTCACTAGGCTTTTTAGAATATTCTATTTGTTTACACAAAACACATCCACAGTAAAAATCAATAAAGTATCGAAATATATAGGACTCTGATATTTTTATATTAGAATCATAATAAACGAATCTCCTAAATTGCAATATTCAACGATATCATTAATAAGTAACTCGTTAGTCAGCTTGTAGTTAAATAGCACTTCATGTAAAAAGCAGGTTTTAGAATACTACAGAAGTAACAGTACACTTTTGCTAAATATTTGATCTTTTACTGAAATGCTTTGAGTGGTGAAAGTAATTTTCAAAAGTTTTCCAAAGACAACATTCAGTAATTTATCATGCAAAAGATGTAGCAAAAGTATAAAAAAATTATACAATTTGGTAACACTAAACCAAAAAGTAATGTAAAGTACGGTACTTGTCTTAAATATTTACCATTTAGTTTTGGGACAAAATTTTTGATTATAAATGCTGTCTGAATTGCAATGTTAACAAGCATTGGTAACGTTTTTATATTAAGATCCATTTGCGAACTTTACTTTTAAGATAAAACGTTATACATATATAAGCAGGACTTTGGTTATGACTATATTTGGTAATATATTTAATATATTGTATCACAATGGATATCCCACCCGCTCAATAAACTACTGAAATATGTTTTTACGAATGTATTAAAATCATATTTATTGAACCTCCTTAATTGCAATATTCAACCGCATCATTCATACGTTACTCGTTAGTAAGCTTGTAGTAAAACAGCACTTAAAGTATAAAGCAGGTTTTAAAATATCACAGCAGTCATAGCACACTTTTGCAAAATGATTGATCTTTCACTGAATTTCTTTGAGCTACAAAAGTAATTTTCAATAGTTTTCCAAAGACAACTTTCAGTATTTATCATTCAAAAGATGACGTAAAGATATTAAAGTTATACTATTTGGTAACTTTTAAGCAAAAAAGTAATATAAAACATAATCAATTGTTTTACGTTACGTGTCTTAAATACTAACCACCTGTTTTTGGGATAAACATTATGTTCATAAATGCTGTCTGAATTAACTGAATATACTTTATGATCATGAACAGAATCTTTAAATATTTGTTAAGATTTAGATACCAAAGAGATATTTTTAAGTTTAAATTTTTTATAGTAGAACTTATTGATTTAAATTTGTTATATAGATAGTCGTAATATTCAAAACTCTTATTATATGACATAAGAGCAGCTGTAAAATTACAGATTTAATATTTAACCTCGCCGTCCGGACGTCATCTGACATCTGATTACTAAACTATGGAGAGATGGAGGCACACGCTAATACGCTATGACGGATAGCATGCTAAGTGCTTCGATAAATTGCTCGTGGGGATGTCAACTAGCTTTAAAGTAGGAACTACTCCTTGTATCGCAAATTAATTCCTTAAAAAGTTCAGCAAGGCTTTTATTTCCGATTGTTCTCATTCGTTCATGTCAAAATATATACAAGAATAATTAGTGAACGTAATTAATGCGAACTAATCAAATATACCCGAGATACGCTTAACGTGTATTCTTAATCAAAAGGTTTTATCAACTTCTTACAAAATATAAATACAAGGAATATTTTCTATCACAACGTTAGAGTACTTAACATCTATCACAACGTTAGAGTACTTAACATAATACATACTTACGCGCTAAATGTCAATTAATAAATGAACGTCGCCAGGGCAACATCATTGTATATATAAAATATCATATAACGAGTGACGTTCCTGACTCCGCAGAACGAATATCAAGCCGTGTGTACCAGAAGATTACTGATACCACACAAACTATGGACTGTCATTGCCATGCTAACACCGGGGTATTCATGTGGACTTAGATATAGATAAGTTTTAATATGTTTTTCTTATTGTAATATACATATAAGTAAGTTACGTAGCTTTCCTGGAACCTCCGGTTGCCATCCTACATAATTGGTACAATAACAGCCACATGTTTACGTATTTCAATAGTATGCTACTACATATATGCTTTGAATTCAATATCTAATGCTACATTAACCTTAGAATTTTTTTCACAAACCTTGGAATAATCAAAAAAGAACGCTTTTTGCAAAATTCTGTACAGTATTCATATAATTTGAAGAATATCTATTCTATATTCAGAAATACAGACAAAAGAAAATCCATATATTCCGAAGCAAAGCCACGAAATGGATGAAATTCACTATATATACATAGCACATTTGCGTTACATCGACATTAAAATATGCACTATTGAGATTTTAAAAATATTTTTTTCAAGTAGGCTATATTTTTTCAAGATTTGTTAATAATATTGGCTACAAAATATTTTTGGATTGTTAACATACACAACTATACAAACTTTTGCAGTCCTCTGATATGTAGTTGCAGTGTGGGCTGAAAAGGAAAAACGTCCCCAAAATTTGTCTGAAGGTTGTAGTTTAAAAACACAAAACGAAATATAAATAGAATGATGCGTGATAATTCATGTTCAGGAGAAAATTATTGCTACTCAATATGAAACTATACTTTGATAAATCCCAAACGAATATGACATGAAAATAACGAAAGCCACAACTCAATTTAATATTAGGTTCAAATAAGTTTCTGCCATAGAAACTTTTAGAACATAACATGCACAAATTATATTTAAATATTTGTTTAAATATTCACTTCAATAATTGCAGGCAATGAAGTTAAATTATTTAGTTTGTAGATATTTATAGAAGTTAGATGTAATCACACGTAGATTGCATAGCGGGCGAGCTTCATCGAGTCTGGAATTTATTGACGAGTGACGTAACCTGTGTGAGATGACCTCAGCATACCACTTGTTACCGATACAATAGATTATACGAATATCGGATAATATTCCTTTATATTATTAACTTTATTCATTTTAATACATTCCTCAAAACGCTGCTATACAGCTCTATAAGATGATAATATGTTTATTGAGAGCGAAATAAAAGCTTTGTTTCACATTCTTTGTTGAAGAACGAAGTAGAATTTGAGTGGGATTTATTTGAATACATGTGTAAGGGTAAATGAACTGCAAGCTTATTATAAGTATATATTTTCACCTTGAAACCAACAGTTTAAAGGTTTCGTATTTTTATGATAGCAGGTGAACATGTGAACTTTTAATATTGAAGATGATGATGTCATATTTTTGTCCTTAATGTTTAAAAATTTGTTAAATAAATAAATGATGACTAACTCAATTTTAGAGTTTTTTTTCATGTTACTTTTAAATCAACACGAAAGGAAATGTTTTTTTCTGAGTACTTATTAATATAACTTATAAGCAATAATAAAATACTCTAACGTTGAAAACACTTATTGCTATATTGTCTCCTAATTCTTTTAAATCTCCTCAAAATTTGTTTATTTTTTGTGTATTTAAGACTGAATAATACATACGAATGGTTTTATTAAAACCGATACGTTTTAGAAACAACAAATATTCTCGTGTCTTGATGTGAATTAGTTTAAAAACCACCGAAGCAATTGTGACTAGAAAAGTGTCCTAAGTAATATTTTTCTCAGGTAACGTATATTATAAATGTATGTCTGAGTCACGCTATGATTATGTTCCTATAACTCTTTAATCTAGTCCGGTCACTCACTGGATCCTCGTTTACCCTAATCAGTATGCGACTATATTATTATTGACGCTACTAATATCTCTCGTCTCATAAAGATGATATAAATTCTAATATGTAAATAATGTCTTAATAATAAAATATGTTTTATGTATATATCACAACAAAGTAGCAGCTATACGCTTGAGTATTAATTTTTGACATCTTTAAATACCACCTAATTATTAGATTCTGATACAATTAAGTAATTATTATTGCACCAAAATGACAATGCACCAAATATTCTTGTTAATTTTAAAAAATCATCTTTCTCATAGCTGTAATATCATGGAGTGATTTAAAGTTATTTTGTAAAAGAGCAAATCCTCTTACGCTTCTGGGCCGATTTTGATTTAACAGTTAAAAACTATAGCTAGGAATCACAGAAAGGAAACTGAATTTCGAACGAAAAAAACTTTATTGACGGTGGCAGCGGTTCTGTTTAGAAGCTACCATCTCACAGACACACGTACAAACATCGACGTGGCACTTATAATCTCCCACTTTTTGTATCGGAAATTAAAATTATTCATTTTAGAACCACTTCTAGGAAGTATATATACTTTTGTATAGTTTCTAGTAGATAGTTATTTATTTTTTACTTTTTTAATACAGTATTCAATAGTCAATTTAAATGATACATACAATAAGACAAGTAGAATTTCAAATATCTCATCTAGTTGTCGATTTCATTTATTTTTTCATTCCTTGATCTGTAAGCGGGTCAGTGCTTCTGAATTAAGCGCTTGAAGCTCATGACAAATAAACTTGTTCTAAGTCCTGGGTTCATACTTCAATATTCAATCGCACAACTAACATGTCAATTCATATACAACACAATTCTTAGGCTTTTAACTTTTAAAACCATTACTGGCTATGTCTAATTAATCCGCGGTCATATTGAATTATATTAAGATAATTTCCATCAATTTAAACAAAGTAACATAAAATAATAATGATATGAAATATATTGTTTTTTTCTTTAATGCTTTTCCATCTTGACAGTTAACTTTATTGGCAATAACTGGAATGAATTCAACTTTTGAATTCTTTTCAATACTAAGTTGTTTTCCTGAAACGAACATAATGATGTATATAATCGAACAACATTAAATGTTTTTGTTATATTACCTAAATATTCAATGGAGGTTTACGCACCTAAACCCCCAAATAATATTTACAATATCTTGTTCTAAACAGCGAAGTTAGATTTATTGTTTAAATTTTCATAACAATGATATTTTGTTATGAAATTTTTATCAAAGTTCAAAATCATAATCCCATAGTAACTGCTTAAATCGAATGCCTCATTCATAAACTCAAATAACCCTATTAAAAACTAAAATATTTGTTACCCAATATGCCGGTATATTCAGTTTATATTCCATGTAGTATCGTTCAATTTATGTTAAAGTTTAAATTTTAATTTAATTAATTATAGCTTTGTCACTATTAGATAAATAAAGACGGCATAAACAGAAGTTTTATAAATTTCTAAGCTAATTAATTAAAAATCAAAGTGAAATAATACAAAAGTGATATTTTTCGAGTATTTTATGTTTTGGTTAACATACGTGTATGTATATCTTTTTATCATTTATACATACGTTTATGCATACATCTAAATTTATTATAATTAAAAATAAATAGTTTTGCCCGTTTTTTACGTTGATGTGTGTTTAATATTTGTAAAAGAGAAACTTCAAAATCTACTACTCAGTAACAGTATAGTGATTAAAAAACCATCATATCACTATTAATTGTATGTTAAGACGACGACAATAAATTATATTTTTAGTAAATAAAGATTATAATTATTTTTCTATTAGATTGTTTTGTTGATTAGCTTATTACATTACAAAATAAAGGTAGCTTTACATCCACAGAATTTGCAAAATTAAATTTGCTACTATTTTGCATAACTGACTTAATATTTCATTCTTACAGTTAAAACCTTTTATTTTCTCAAATCATAGACTAGGACATGGGTATTTTAAAACATATTCTATTTCAATAGAATTAAATGATTATAGCAATACAAAATTTATGAATGGAATTCTTATCAAGGCTCTTTAATTTCGAAATATAAAATATATGTAGGTTTTGAATTAAGTGGAAATAAAAAATTATGATAACTGTTAAACTTTTCAACTATTCTAAAATCCAAAAACCCGTCGCTTTTCAGCTATTTTAAGGTTTGATTAGAAAATATAAAGAAATTAGGTTCAGTACTAACAGGTAGCCCTTCTAGTTTTCAAGTTCACTTTTCTTTTATAAAATAACTTATTTTACACACTTTTTTGGTGATTTTATTATACACATTGAATATAAATGATGTCAACTAAACACAAACAATCAAAGATAAAGAGGATTTAAAGGATAAAAAATTCTTTTTGTAAACGAGAAAGGTAAGGCTGTACATGAGAAATGCCTGTCATTTGTCTTACCCAACACTGTAATGGTGTACTGCTTATTGTATTTTAAGAGTCACATTAAACAAAATATAACTGAAGGAATAATTTTTCTACCATTTTGTTCCATGTTCTCTTTATAATACTATCGGCACCTTTATAACTGTTATCGATCCGAAACACTTCAATATAGGATAAGGTTCCTTAAATGAGTTATTGTGTTAAACCTTTGTTTATTTAATAATTTGGATTATAGTGAGGTTGTTGCTTTTGATGTTGAAAAATTTTTTTTGTTCAAAACTTAACCACAAAGTTTAAATTTACTTGAACTCGTTCTGAAGTGTTTTTCTTATAATATGTGCACAATAAATTAAACTGAGGTCGCAACGAACAGATTCATGCAACTTTGAAGAGTTTTTAAGAATAATTTTACAAGAACTATAATATTGTATTAAATTTATGATAATATTGTTTTAAGCTCTGTTATAGAGTAAAACAAAAACTAATGAATTACGAGTATATGAAGTCTCCTTCTCAATAAAAGAATTAACCTTGTTGACTATAACAACAAAATTATGAATAAAATATTAATATTCTACAAAGTTTCACTTTTGTTGGATATTTTATTCTTATAATTTAATGAAATATTTTCATTATATCTTTGAAGCTTAAAATTATATATCCTATCGAAAACAAGAAAATAAATTGAATTGATTTTAGATTTTAAATATACCTTTGTTCGATGTTACGATGCCACAAAACATTATCTTAAGTCTTATAGACATATATATTATGCAATTAACAAACATATTTGAGAGTTGTTCATTAGCGGGTGTTTCATAACGAATACAATTACAATATAAAAAGTATTATGCTTTCAATGAAACTATTTTTAAATAAATCAAAATAACATACTTACAAATATGTATTTATATTACAATTTTTTCACGCACGTGCAGGATGTGGAATGATCTTCCCCCCGAGGCTTTTCCTGAGTGCTACAACATGGGGTCTTTCAAACATCACGTGTTCAGGTGGCTCCTTTCCAAACAAGGCCGGCAACGCATCAACAAAACCCCTTGTGTTGTAGATGTCCATGGGCGACGGTAACTACTTACCATCAGGTAGGCCGTCTGCTCGCTTGCCCCTACGGGACATAAAAAAAATATTTGTTTTGAATAACACAAAAAGTCATGTCGATAACAATAAAGAAATAACTCACGAAATATTAAGAAACGTCAGATTGTTGTGCTTACAATGATGTTTGTTAGACATCTGATGCTGCTTATGTATTTGGAAAAGTATGAAACAACTATCTAAGCGCACGGTAGTGCGCCGGCCAAGTTCCACAGGCCGGCGCATGCCGTGCACTATATTTACACGAACCGTTTCGACCCACTTTTGACCCCCCTGTAGCTCAGTGCCTATTGCAAGTACAGAGATAAAATTATACCTACGTAATCATATACTAGTACTAAAGCAGTATGCCAAATTTCATAGATAAAGCTTCAGTAGATCCTGAAATATGACCCTGTGAAAATAGCTAATTTTGGCACTGACTCACTGACAGGTAATCAAAACCTCTAGGCCACTTCCCATTGTTTTAGCATTATGAAATTTGGTACACAGGTTGTGTGTTATATGTAGATTAACAAAAAATTAAGAAATTTAAGAAATCGGTCAAGCGTGAGTTGCCTCAATTCTAAATATCGAATTTTTAATAAATTCGACCCACTTTTGACCCCCTGTAGCTCAGTGTCTATTGCAAGTACAGAGATAAAATTGTACCTACGTAATCATATACTAGTCCTAAAGCAGTATGCCAAATTTCAAAGATAAAGCTTCAGTAGATCCTGAAATATGACCCTGTGAAAATAGCTAATTTTGGCACTGACTCACTGACAGGTAATCAAAACCTTTATATAGGCGCTCAGCTCAGCACAATAAAACACATAATAATGAAATATTAATAATTAATAATATGAGTACATCTATCAATCGGTGATAAATGAAACTAAAAAATAAAAAATAAATATAGTTTAAAAAAAATTAAAAAACACGCTCCAATGATGAAAGAAACCGCGTGGAAACTAATTTAACCTTTACAACCTTGGAAATCAATTTAATTTAAATTGTTTAAAATAAACAATAAATGGTATTATTGAAAAAAAAGCGTGGGGCGCTTCTCAAGAACTGATATATATATATGTATAAGGGATATCTTATTGTCATGTATACGTAATGCACACTGTATAACTTAATTAAATATTGCTTACCTAAAAAATGAGGGTTTCTGTTAGATAATGTGAACGCAACCTTAATTATTTTCTTTATGTTGTATGTATATCCTTTTTGCTGTTATGTTGACATTACTTTTTTCACTTCTTTAAATGGTGTCGCTAACTAATTTTCTATTAACTGAATAAATATACGTTTTGTGCATTTTTATATCCGACAAGTTTTATTTCTGAATCATCCACAAATATCAACATGGTAGCAGAGCGTGGTTGATAAAAATAAAACGAAAAAAAGGAAAACAGTATAAAAACCGGCCGGCGTATTTGTTCAGTCCGCCATTTTGAGATTACACATAATCGAAATCGAAATTGAACTGGAGCGGCGTGTGTTCAGAAATAAATTAGTTAAATACTGCCGAAACATCATTATTTCTACGCGAAAAAGATGTCCAGTACAGGCCACAACTCTTTCAACATTGATAGACTTATCGGAAGAGAGAATTACGCTAGTTGGAAATTCGCCGTGGAAGCTTATTTCAAACTAGAAGATTTGTGGAGTTGTGTTGATGGCACCAATACAGACAAAAGAAAGGAAGTGAATGCGAAATCGAAGCTCATTTTACTTCTACATAGATCCGATCAATTATGTACACGTGCAGAGCGCTGAAACTTGTAAAGAAGCTTGGAACAACCTACAACAGGCTTTTGATGACAGCGGATTGTATAGGAGAGTAGCTTTACTGCGAGATTTGATCACAACTACTTTGGAAAGTTGCCGAAGCGTAGATGATTACGTTAACAAAATAATGTCAAACGCACACAAACTCAGAAATATTAAATTTCATATTGATGATGAATGGCTTGGAACGCTGATGTTAGCAGGTTTACCGTTAACGTATAAACCTATGATTATGGGCTTGGAGAGCTCCGGACTAAAAATCAGCGCTGATTCTATCAAAACGAAACTCCTGCAGGAAGTTCAATGCTCAGAGAGTACAGCATTCTTCACTAGGAAAATAGCAATCCAAGGACATCACAGCAATACAAAAGTTCAGCACAAAGGGCCCCGTTGTTTCAATTGTAACAAGCATGGACATTTAGCCAAGAATTGTCGTGCTCAGAAGAAGAAAAATAAAGAAAAGTCAGATGAGAAAAAGAGTTTTGTTGCAGCATTTTCAGCATCTTCTACTATGACTCCGGACCTGTGGTATGTGGACTCGGGTGCTTCTATGCATATGACGAACAGAAAGGACTGGATGTATGATGTAACAAGTCCACCAATACCCTCCATAACTGTTGCTAGTAAGACACCACTGCCAGTTGAAAGTATGGGAAATGTTAATTTATTCTTAAATGGTAATAAACAAGACAAGATTCAGGTAAGACAAGTATTATACATTCCTAAACTTGCTGCCAATCTCTTCTCAGTAAGTGCTATGGTGAAAAGTGGCTGTAAAGTAAATTTCACAGACAAGAGTTGTAATATTTATGATAATAATGGAAAGTTCCTGTGTTCAGCCAGTCTAGTAAACAATCTGTATCAAATAAATACTCACCGAGAAGTTTTTTCAAACCTGACATGTACAAATAACTTAAATGATATTGTTCTATGGCATAGGCGCATGGGGCATCTGAACTTTACAGATGTGATCAAGTTGCCGGAGTGTGCAGAGGGAGTCAATGTGTTTCCAAACGAAAGCATCAGTAACATCACATGCACCACCTGCCTTGAAGGTAAACAAAGCAGACTGCCTTTTTATAACATTGGATCCAAAGCTTCACACCCATTGCAACTCATCCACACAGACTTATGTGGACCGATGGAACAAGCATCACTGGGAGGTATGAAATATTTTATTACCTTTATTGATGACTTTACAAGAAAGGTACATGTATATTTTTTGAAAGACAAAATGAGTGTACTCGAAGCGTTCAAAGATTTCAAAAATAAAGCAGAGAATGAGCTTGATAGGAAGATAAAGATTGTTCGGTCAGACAATGGTAAAGAATATTGTAACAAAGAATTTGATATTTTCTTGAGTAGATATGGAATTGAACATCAAACGAGTACTCCGTATTCACCTCAACAAAATGGCCTTGCAGAGAGGATGAATAGGACATTAGTGGAAAGGGCCAAATGTATGTTGTTTGATGCCCAATTGTCAAAGAAATTGTGGGGAGAGGCTTTAGCAACAGCGGCTTATATCATTAATAGGTCACCCACCAAGTCAATTGATGGAAAAACTCCTATAGAGATGTGGTCCGGTAAGAAACCTAATTTGAAAGATATGAGAATTTTTGGCTCAGAAGTAATGACTCAAATACCTAAAGAGAAACGCCAAAAATGGGATTCTAAATCTCGAAAACTTATTTTTGTGGGATACTGTGAATCCAGCAAAGGATACCGGCTATTTGATTCAACAACAAATAAAATTATCAAGAGTAGAGAAGTGGTATTTTTAGAAAATGTTCAAAAATTCGACACTAATGTGTACATACCTTCTGTATCAAACAGCGGTCCTGAAGAGCTGTCACCTGAAGAGCCGTGCAAAGAAGAATCTGTAAATACCTTAGAAAACTCTTCAAGTGATGAATACCTTTCCGATGACAATGATGATCCAGCCTACATACCCGAGCGTTCAGTGGAGACACCAGTATGTAATATTAATTTGCGCCCACGTAGAGCTGTCCAGTATGCAGAGAAAGATGACCATGATGTAAGTTTCTTTTGCCCTATTCTTGATTTAAATGATCCTCAAACTGTTGATGAAGCTCTTTCATCTTCAAGTGCTGATCAGTGGAAAAGTGCGATGCAAGAAGAATATGATTCTCTAATAAAGAATAAAACTTGGTCATTGGTTGATTTACCAGCCGGACGTAAAGCCTTGCCATGTAAATGGGTGTATAAGAGTAAAACAAATGAGGAAGGTGAAATTATTCATTATAAGGCTAGATTAGTCATAAAGGGATGTGCTCAAAAGAAGGGAATTAACTTTGATGAGGTGTATGCACCAGTTGTAAGATATAAATATAGTTGTAAATATGATCTAGAAATGACTCAGATGAATGCTATAAGTGCATTTCTTCAAGGTGACATAGACACTGAAATCTACATGGCACAACCAGAATGTTTTCAAGAAAGTGCTAAGGTATGTCTTCTGCAAAAATCAATCTATGGGCTTAAGCAAGAAAGCCGACAATGGAACATAAAGTTAAATAATGTTCTATTTAGAATAGGTTTGGAAAGATCAAAAATGGATCCATGTGTCTATTATTCTGTAAATACCTTAAAAGTTATATTCATTGCAGTCTGGGTTGATGATTTTTTGATATTTACAAATGATAAAAACACAGCAACAGAAATTAAGGATAAGTTAAAAGAAGAACTATGTATGAAAGATCTGGGTGAATGGAAGCAGTGTATTGGCTTTAATGTAAATAGAAAGTATTGTATCAGTATTGGCTTTTAAGTTAAAAAAAAATAGAGACACAGGAATGCAACATTGGCTTGGAGTAAAGCGAGTCCTCAGATATCTTCAAGGAACCAAACATCTGAAGCTGCATTATATGAAGGAAGACTCCAAAGAGATAACTGGATATTGTGATTCAGACTGGGCCAGTGACACGGTAGATAGAAAATCGTGCACAGGTTATGTTTTTATTTTTTCAAAATGCATGCATTTCTTGGAATACCTGTAAACAACAGACTGTAGCCCTATCTACAGCAGAGGCCGAATATATGGCGATGGCGTCGGCGACCCAGGAAGCTCTGTGGCTTCGACAGCTACAAGCTGAACTCAAGCAAGGTTCAGACAATGAGTTGCTCATATATAGTGATAACCAAAGTGCAATACAATTAGCCTCAACAGACTGTTATAAACCTAAAACTAAACACATAGATATTAGAATACATTTTCTTAGAGATAATATTGTTAAACGTAAGGTTAAATTTAAGTTTATAAATGGTTGTAATATGGTTGCCGACAGTTTAACTAAAGGTGTAACTTTTGAGAAACATTTATATTGTTTAAAAGAAATGGGTTTGCGTTCTGGAGGGAGTGTTAGATAATGTGAACGCAACCTTAATTATTTTCTTTATGTTGTATGTATATCCTTTTTGCTGTTATGTTGACATTACTTTTTTCACTTCTTTAAATGGTGTCGCTAACTAATTTTCTATTAACTGAATAAATATACGTTTTGTGCATTTTTATATCCGACAAGTTTTATTTCTGAATCATCCACAAATATCAACAGTTTCTATTGTTATAAATTACTTTCGATAGATGGCGCTAGCGGTATAATTGAATCGCGATATTGTTTTGTCTGCAGTATATATGAATGAAAGTCGATAAGGAATCGATGGTCATTTCTTTCTATTTCTTTCTACACTTACGTCTTAATTATTTAAATTATATTTAATTATTTAAATTATATAATATTTAAATTACAATATAAATATAAATAATTATATAACTAAATAATAAATTAATGATACAATTAATAAAGTGTTACGTACAGCACGAAAACCTGCCAAGTTCAAATTGAGAAGTATTATAATTTTAAATATTTTTAACCAAGCACCGACGTATTTTCACAACTATACCATATTTTAAGTTGGGTGTATGGTAAAGTGAATTTCGGCCAGATGGACCGTTGACGTGAATAAGGTGGCGGGTAGTGGCTGGATGTGGAAGGCAGAGGACTGGGTGTGGTGGCGAGTCTTGGTAATGGCAAATGTTTCCCAGTGGATCATGCTGTTGATGAAGATGATTATGATCGATTTCAAAGTGCATCTAAACTTGGTATTAGATTGGATTTCACCCCTTTTTTAGGCAAACAATTAGCCGATTGGAACTTGGCCCCCTTTTTAACAGGCATGTTTTTGGTGAGTAAAATATACGACATTTAGTATAGGAATCAGCTCAAGTTGTCGTGAGTATGAGTTTTATTATTATTATACTATTTTAAAAATTATTATTAACTATACCCAAACTTGGGTTATCTTGTGATGTTGGAGATGACTTCAATATAGAACTATTTAGTTAGCATTGTTTATGGCTGTGACACGTAAGTTGAAAACAAAATAAATATCATATTATTGTTTAAGTTTAAACTCTATCTCATTATATAAATTTAAAACTAAAGTTAAAATAAAGTTATTGAATACTCCGTATTCCTTAAACGTCTATGAAAACTTTAATAGGAGCTTGACTGCTGTGGAAAACCTAAATATTCTAAATTGGAAATAAGCGATAAGTGCAATGAAATGAAATTAACACTCATACACTTATATTATTATCAAATACTCTTTAGAACATGTATCAATTTTCCTTGAATTAACTTTTTTTCCCTTATTAATATTTTCATAAGGCTGTAAACAAAACACATCCAACATAAGTAAAAATCAATAAACTATTGAAATATATAGCACTCTGATATTTTTATTAGAATCATAACATAGGAACCTCCTAGATTACAATATTCAACGACATCATTTATACGTTACTCGTTAGTGACCTTGTAGTTAAATAGCACTTCATGTAAAAAACAGATTTTAAAATACTACAGATGTTACAGTAGACTTTTACGAAATATTTGATCTTTAACTGAAATACTTTGAGTGGTGAAAGTAATTTTCAAAAGTTTTCCAAAGACAACATTCAATAATTTATCATGCAAAAGATGACGCAAAAGTATAAAAAAAAATATATAATTTGGTAACACTAAACCAAAAAGTAATGTAAAGTATGGTACGTGTCTAAAATATTTACAATCTATTTCTGGGACAAAGGTTTTTCTTTACAAATGTTGTCTGATTTTCAATGTTAACTAACATTGGTAAGGTTTTTATATTAAGCTTCATTTGTGAGAGATCACTTTTAAGATAAAACGTTCTACATATAAAAGCAGGATTTTGGTTCCTGCGATGCTAATATGACTTTATATTTTGTAATATATTGTGTCAAAATGGATATAATCTTTAAATATCCCAAGTTAATATTTGTTACGATGTATATAATTTGTAAAAGATTTTTTTTTGTGTATTATTTTGTAATTGCGGAACTCATTCATTTAAATTTGTAATATAGATAGTTCATCATATTCCAAGCTCTCATCATATGATCGTAAGAGCAGCTGTAACATTACAAATTTATATTTAACCTCGCCGTCCTGACGTCATCTGATTACTAAACTATGGAGGGATGGAGGCACACGCTAATACGCCATGACGGATTGTATGCTAAGTGCTTCGTTAAATTGCTCGTGGGGATGTCAACTAGCTTTAAAGTACGTACTACTCCTTGTATCGTAAATGAATTCTATACAAAAAATCAGCAAGGCCTCTTTTTCCGATTGTTCTCATTAAATATACAGGGTGACTGATGAATTACTATCGATATTTGAGGACGTGATATTTGACGATCATATATGACAAAATAAAAAATAATATAACATAAATATTAATAAACTTCTAAGTAAAGTTAACCAAAAGTTATGTAATTAATTACGCATCGTATGAACACCCTACAGATTAGGTATACACACACACACACACACTCGCGCGCGGCGGCGTGTTGTTGTATCAGCACGCCGCCGCAAGCGTCCACACTTGGAACACTTGGAACGTGTACACACTTTATTTATTTATACGGAAATTTGGTCAAAAATTAAGTACCTATTTTTTTACATAATTCGAATGAGAATCATGTACCGAGTATGCTCCTTAAATATTGATAGTAATTCACCAGTCACCCTGTATATATAAGTATAATCAGTGAAAGTAATTAATGCAAATTTATCAAATACATCTGAAATGGTTTCAAAATATATTCTTCATCAAAAGGTTTTATCGACTTCTTACAAAATATAAACACAAAGAATATTCTTATCACAACGTTACGAATACGTAACATATTACGTACCTAAGTACTAAATATTATTAAATAAATAGACATCGAGGGGGCAACATCGTTGTATATATAAAATGTCATATAATGAGTGACCTTCCTAACTCCGCGGAAAAACACCAAGACATGTGTATCAGACAATTACTGACACCACACAAACTATGGAGTGTCACTGCCATGCTAACACCGGGGTATTCATGTAGACTTAGATATAGGTTATAGGTTTTAATTTGTAATTCTTGTTATAAAATACATATAAGTAAGTCACATAGCTTTCCTGGAACCTCCGGTTGCCATCCTACGTAATTGGTACAATAACAGCCACATGTTTACGTTTTTTAATAGTCTGCTACTATATGCTTTGAATTCAATATCTAATGCTACATTAAACTAAAAAAATTTTACACAAACCTTGGAATAACCACAAAGGCGTTCTTTTTTGCAGAAGTCTTTAGAGTATTCATATAATTTGAAAAATATCTCTTCTAAATTCAGAAATACAGACAAAAGAAAATCCATATATTCTGAAGCAAAACCACGAAGTGGATGGAATTTCCTAAAAATATAACATTTGCGTTATATCGGCGTCAAAACATTATGTACTATTAAAGTTTCTAACATATTTTATTCAAGTAGACTATATTTTTTCCAGATTTTCTAATAATATTGAGTACATAATATTTTTTGATTGGTAACATATACAATAAAAAATATATCAGGAGTCTATAAACAAAAAATACACTATTACTAGAAATCAATAAACTACTGAAATATGTTTTTACCAAAGTATTAAAATCGTATTTAATAATTGCAATATTCAGCCGCATCATTCATACGTTACTCGTTAGTGAGCTTGTAGTAAAACAGCACTTAAAGTAAGAAGCAGGTTTTAAAATATCACAGCAGTAACAGCACACTTTTGCAAAATTATTGATATTTCACTAAATTGCTTTGTGCGACAAAAGTAATTTTTAATAGTTTTCCAAAAACAACTTTCAGTAGTACTATATCATTGAAAAGATGATGTAAAGGTATTAAAATTATACATTTGTTAACATTTAAGCAAAATAGTAATATAAAACATAATCAATTGTTTTACGTTACGTGTCTTAATCTTAAATACTAACCACCTGTTTCTAGGGTAAAAATTTTGATCATAAATGCTGTCTGAATTATCCGAATATATACTTTCTGATCATGAACAGAATCTATACTAATATTATAAAGCTGAAGAGTTTGTTTGTTTGTTTGAAAGCGCTAATCTCCAAAAATACTGGTTCGAATTGAATAATTCTTTTTGTGTTGGATAGTCCAGTTATCGAGGAAAGCTGTGAGCTATATAACATCACGCTACGACCAATACAAGCAAAGATATAGTGGTAAATGTGTAAAAAACGGAGAAGTTATTTCATCTTTGAAGCCTTCCGTTGCGTGTGCCGTGAAAACGGTTGAAGATACACACAAAATATGTATTAAAGAATAATAGCTCTTTTAATGATCTAAAAAACAGTCCGCGACAGTATATGTCTATCTTTTAAGATTAACTCACAAAAACCGTTTTTATGGTACCTAATTTTGTCGAAATAATTTGTTTAAGTTGTATCAAAATAATAATATTAATCTTTATTCATATAAACGAATAAATATGTTGTTGGTTAAGAGTACTTCATTATTAATAAAAAAAACATAGGTTTCATCCTGAAATTTCTACGGGAACTCGACCATTCTGAAAACCCCGCAAGAACGGGAACTATGTGGGAAGAACCAAAAATCTGTCGGAAGTCACTATTCCACGCGGACGAAGCCGCGGCAAAAGCTAGTCTTTAAATATTTGTTAAGATTTAGATACCAAAGAGCTATTTTTAAGTTTAAATTTTTAATAGTAGAACTTATTCATTTAAATTTGTTATATATGTAGATAGTTTATAATATTCAAAGCTCTCATCATATGATCGTAAGAGCAGCTGTAACATTACAAATTTAATATTTAACCTCGCCGTCCTGACGTCATCTGATTAATAAACTGTGGAGGGATGGAGGCACGCGCTAATACGTCATGACGGATTGCATGCTAAGTGCTTCGTTAAATTGCTCGTGGGGATGTCAACTAGCTTCAAAGTACGTACTACTCCTTGTATCGTAAATTAATTTCATAAAAAATTCAGCAAGGCTTTTATTTCCGATTGTTCTCATTCGTTCATGTCAAAATATATACAAGAATAATTAGTGAACGTTATTAATGCGAACTTATCAAATACACCCGAGATACTCTCAAAATGTATTCTTAATCAAAAGGTTTTATTAACTTTTCACAAAAAATAAACGTAGTATAAAAACAAATATATATAATCTTATCACATTGCTACAACAACAGACACACATGTGAGTATTTTAGTCCCGT
This sequence comes from Danaus chrysippus, assembly GCA_916720795.1. NCBI lineage: Eukaryota > Metazoa > Arthropoda > Insecta > Lepidoptera > Nymphalidae > Danaus > Danaus chrysippus. Next base: position 2,509,220 of record CAKASE010000057.1, on the reverse strand, counting down.
GCTATGTTTATAGTCAAAATCCAATAAGAGATGCATTTAAAATAACTTTCAGAACCATAAGAATAATCTTAAAGTTGTTCTAGTCAAAATGATTTTTGATTCTTTATATTATTTGAAAAATATATGCTATACTTACAACTACCAACAAAAAAAACAAATATTACGAAACAACCCACGGCTTGCAAAGAATTTACTATGTACAGAAATGCTTGTGTTATTGCGGAATCAAAACATAGTGAATTTAAAATAAAGATAAAATAAAACAGTTTAGATTCTTGCGTAATTTGGTAATAAGATTGGGTAAAAATAATCTTTGATTTGAAACAATCACATCTTTACAATCTTTCACGATGTTCTGAAAATTGCCATATAGGTTGCAAATGACAGACTCCCTAAAATAATGTCTTAAGGTAGTACCTTAAAAATTCAAAAGGAAATGTAAAAAAATTAAATTATTTATGTAAAGTTCAGAAAATCGATACCGCCGCTCTATATGAAACTATAATTTGGTAAATCCCAAACGAATATGACATGAAAATAACGAAAGCCACAACTCAATTTAATATTAGGTTCAAATAAGTTTCTGCCATAGAAACTTTTATAACATGCACAAATTCTACCTTATTTTAGGCCTGAAATAAGCTTCAATATTTGTTTTTATTCACTTCAATAATTGCAGGCAACGAAGTTAAAATATTTAGTTTGTAGATATTTATAGAAGCTAGATGTAATCACACGTAGATTGCATAGCGGGCGAGCTTTATCGAGTCTGGAATTTATTGACGAGTGACGTAACCTGTGTGAGATGACCTCAGCATACAACTTGTTACCGATACAATAGAATATACGAACTTCGGTTAACATTCCTTTATAAAATAAACTTTATTCATTTTAATTCATTCCTCAAAACAATGCTGCACAGCTCTATAAGATGTTAATATGTTTATTGAGAGCGAGATAAGAGCTTTGTTTCAAAATCTTTGTTGACAAACGAAGTCGAATTCGAGTGGGATTTATTTGAATACATGTGTACGGGTAAATGAACTGCAAACTTGTAAGTATATATCTTCACTTTGAAACCAACAACTTAAAGGTTTTGTATTTTTTGATAGCAGGAGAACATGTGAACTTTTAATGTCGAAGATGATGAAAAACTTAAACTTGTAGTATTTATTTCATCTTAGTTTTATAGTAACGTGAAATGAAATGTTTTTTGCTGATTAGTCTTATTACTATAACTTATATGCAATAATAAAATACTGTAACGTCAAGAACACTTATTGCTATTATGTCTCCTTATTCTTTTAAATCTCCTCAAAATTTGCTTATTTTTTTGTATTAAAGACTGAATAATGGTTTTATTAAAACCGATACGTTTTAGAAACAACAAATATTCTCGTGTCTTGATGTGAATTAGTTTAAAAACCACCGAAGCAATTGTGACTAGAAAAGTATTCTAAGTAATATTTTCTCAGGTAACGTGTATTATAAATGTATGTCTGAGTTTCGTTATTATTATATGTATGTTACTATAACTCTTTACTATTCTAAATCAAAAACTGAATATTCTAAATGGAAAAACGAAATGAATTTAACAATGTCACATATGTAAATATGAATCTAATATACTTGAAGTAATTTTATCTTAACCTATAAAAAATATATCAGGAGGCTATAAACAAAAAAACACACTATTACTAAAAATCAATAAACTACTGAAATATGTTTTTACGACTGTATTAGAATCATATTTAATGAACCTCCTTAATTGCAATATTCAACCGCATTATTCATACGTTACTCGTTAGTAAGCTTGTAGTAAAACAGCACTTAAAGTAAAAAGCAGGTTTTAAAATATTACAGAAGTAACAGTACACTTTTGCAAAATTATTGATATTTCACTAAATTGCTTTGTGCGACAAAAGTAATTTTCAATAGTTTTCCAAAGACAACTTTCAGTAGTTTATCATTCAAAAGATGATGTAAAGGTATTAAAATTATACATTTGTTAACATTTAAGCAAAAAAGTAATATAAAACATAATCAATTGTTTTACGTTACGTGTCTTAATCTTAAATACTAACCACCTGTTTCTAGGGTAAAAATTTTGATCATAAATGCTGTCTGAATTATCCGAATATATACTTTCTGATCATGAACAGAATCTATACTAATATTATAAAGCTGAAGAGTTTGTTTGTTTGTTTGAAAGCGCTAATCTCCAAACCTACTGGTTCGAATTAAATAATTCTTTTTGTGTTGAATAGTCCAATTACCGAGGAAGGCTTTGAACTATATAATATTACGCTACGACTAATACGAGCAAAGATAGAGTGGTAAATGTGTAAAAAACGGGAGAAATTATTTCATCTTTGAAGCCTTCCGTTGCGTGCGCCGTGAAAACGGTTGAAGATACACACAGAATATGTATGAAAGAATAATAGCTCTTTTAATGATCTAAAAAACAGTCCGCGACAGTATATGTCTATCTTTTAAAATTAACTCACAAAAACCGTTTTTATGGTACCTAATTTTGTCGAAATAATTTGTTTAAGTTGTATCAAAATAATAATATTAATCTTTATTCATATAAACAAATAAATATGTTGTTGGTTAAGAGTACTTCATTATTAATGAAAAAAACATAGGTTTCATCCTGAAAATTCTACGGGAACTCGACCATTCCGAAAACCCCGCAAGAACGGGAACTATGTGGGAAGAACCAAAAATCTGTCGGAAGTCACTATTCCACGCGGACGAAGCCGCGGCAAAAGCTAGTCTTTAAATATTTGTTAAGATTTAGATACCAAAGAGCTATTTTTAAGTTTAAATTTTTAATAGTAGAACTTATTCATTTAAATTTGTTATATAGATAGTTTATAATATTTAAAGCTCTCATCATATAATCGTAAGAGCAGCTGTAACATTACAAATTTAATATTTAACCTCCCCGTCCAGACGTCATCTGATTACTAAACCGTGGAGGGATGGAGGCACACGCTAATACGTCATGACGGATTGTATGCTAAGTGCTTCGTTAAATTGCTCGTGGGGATGTCAACTAGCTTTAAAGTACGTACTACTCCTTGTATCGTAAATGAATTTCATAAAAAAATTCAGCAAGGTTTCTATTTCCGATTGTTCTAATAAGTATAATCAGTGAACTTAATTAATACAAACTTATCAAATATACCTTAGATGGGTTCAAAACATATGCTTCGTCAAAAGGTTTTATCAACTTCTTACAAAATATAAACACAAAGAATATTTTTATTATAACATTATGTATGTTACGTACGTTCTAAATATTAAAAAAATTAATGAATATAGCCGGGGCAACATCGTTGTATATATAAAATATCATATAACGAGTGACGTTCCTGACTCCGCAGAACGAATATCAAGCCGTGTGTACCAGAAGATTACTGATACCACACAAGCTATGGAGTGTCATTGCCATGCTAACACCGGGGTATTCATGTAGACTTCGATATAGATTGTAGTTTTAATATGTTTTTCTTATTGTAATATACATATAAGTAAGTTACATAGCTTTCCTGGAACCTCCGGTTGCCATCCTACATAATTGGTAAAATAACAGCCACATGTTTACGTTTTTCAATAGTATGCTACTACATATATGCTTTGAATTCAATATCTAATGCTACATTAACCTAAGAATTTTTTTCACAAACCTTGGAATAACCACAAAGGCGTTCTTTTTACAAAAGTCTTTACAGTATTCATATAATTTGAAGAATATCTATTCTATATTCAGAAATACAGACAATAGAAAATCCATATATTTCGAAGCAAAGCCACGAAATGGATGGAATTCACTATATATAGCACATTTGCGTTACATCGACATTAAAATATGCACTATTGAGATTTTAAAAATATTTTTTTCAGGTAGACTATATTTTTTCAAGATTTGTTAATAATATTGGGTACAAAATATTTTTGGATTGTTAACATACACAACTATACAAACTTTTACAGTCCTCTGACAGTTGCAGTGTGGGCTGAAAAGGAAAAACGTATAACGTAATGTACCTATCTTTTAACACATATATTAAATAAGTTACTAAAACTTCTTATGTTTTCATCACCTATTCTTATACAAAAATTACAATAGAAATACGTTACTAACTGATATAAAATAAATATATTAAAAAAGCCTCCCAAAACAAGTACTTTAAAGTAAGAAGTGTCATTTTGTCACTTTACTTGAGATGAATAGATACCTATTATGATTTTTGCTCCTTACTGTAATCATTGTAAGCCTAATTATTAATAGTATTTACAACTTTGATAACGAAAACTAAAAAAAAACAGGAAAGCCTTTTAAGCTTCTCGATATTAGACAAGATTTGAGTAAGTCACGTCTTTTTCAAGATATTTCTGAACTTAGTCGAATAAGGGAATGAAGTGAAATAGTTTTATTCTAAGTTTGTCCATCAATTGTCATCTTTTCTAAAAGTGATATATAACTTTTCCACATTAAATCTATCTCAGGACTGAAGTTCAAAGTGAAATGCATTTACTTCTGTTGGTGAAAGAGATTGGAGACTCAGAAACTGTTTGAGAGCTGATAAAGAATTTATTACTACTAGATAAGCTTTAGTGTTGATAAGAAACTAACAACATATATATAATAATATAATATGTAAATAATATATTTATCAAAGACTGATTTATCACTTAAGATAATCTTGCAGAGTTAGAGAACAAGGGAATGACAAAACCAAGTATAATTAACTTGTTTTTAGTCGCGACTTCGTTCGCGTTAATTTCGTGAGTGGTAATATACGAATTGATAATAACCGGGCAAATTCTATTCCGACCTAGAGGCCATAAATAACCAGTTATTGGAATTTTTAAATTATTTTTCGACATTCATAATTAAATATCCTATGTCCATCTCTCCGTTCCAAGTTCAATATACTTTGATAAATCCCAAACGAATATGACATGAAAATAACGAAAGCCACAACTCAATTTAATATTAGGTTCAAATAAGTTTCTGCCATAGAAACTTTTATAACATGCACAAATTCTATCTTATTATAGGCCTGAAATAAGCTTCAATATTTGTTTTTATATTCACCTCAATAATTGCAAGCAACGAAGTTAAAATATTTAGTTTGTAGATATTTACAGAAGCTAGATGTAATCACACGTATGTTGCATAGCGAGCGAGCTTCATCGAGTCCGGAATTTATTGACGAGTGACGTAACCTGTGTGAGATGACCTCAGCATACCACTTGTTACCGATACAATAGAATATACGAACATCGGATAACATTCCTTTATAATATTAACTTTCTTCATTTTAATACATTCCTCAAAACGCTGCTATACAGCTCTATAAGATGTTAATATGTTTATTGAGAGCGAAATAAGAGCTTTGTTTCAATTCTTTGTTGACAAACAAAGTTGAATTTGAGTGGGATTTATTTGAAAACATGTGTACGGGTAAATGAACTGCAAGCTTATTATAAGTATATATTTTCATCTTGAAACCAACAGTTTAAAAGTTTTGTATTTTTGATCAACAGTGAACCATAATATTGAACTTTTATTTTGAAGAATATAATGAACTCATACTTAGCTTATTTATTTCATGTTTTTTTTTTATTTTAAAGCAACAGGAGAAAGATTTCTTTTATGCTTTGTCTGATTTTGAATGTTCATTACGAATGTAAGATATTTAAAATATCTATATGAATAAAGATGGTGTGGGTTTAACAAAATTGTGTTGTATGAGTAATCGAACTAGATCTGTGATTGTAACATTCATTATTTCAAAGGCTTCTTCTAGAAAACTTTAAAAATGCATAATTTTTATGACATCAAGCGTAACTTAAACTTTAATCTTACTTCCTTATATTTGTTACTTTTTACAGGGCAACAGAATATATATTACAAAAACACTAGGAAAGTTTTGTGAAAAACGAAAAATTAAGATTTTTAGGATATCAATTGAATTGATATTATTTTTTTCATTTTATTTTTATATAACAGCAGGCGAATAATATGTTTTCGTAAACAAAGTATGACATATTATAAATGTATTTTGAAATATAATGTAATCGTTATAAGTTACTATCTCTCGTCAAACTAGTTCGGTCGCTCACCGAACCCTCGTTTACCCTAATCAGTATGCTACCATATTATTACTCTTGAGAATTCATCCTCAATTGAGGACTCTATTTTAAGACTATGTTTATTTAAATAATATATTTATACACCAAAAACTTACGATAATTTTCCAATACCTGACTACTATATAAATTATTCAGTAAGTTACAAAATTATTATCTGTGCGAAGACAAAATCATGACTACAAAAAATCAATGTCTTTCTTAAAAAGGTAAGATAATTATGCTATTTAAACATAAATAACGTTTCGATAAAATTATTAATTATATATCGTATTACTAATGGAATGATACAAACAATAAGACAAAGGAATGAAGTTCATACCTCTCGTCGAGTTGTCATATTTCCTTTATTTCTTTATTTCGTGATCTGTAAGCGGGTCAATGCTTCTGAATTAAGCACTTAGAGCTCGTGACACAGAAACTTGATTGGAGTCGAACTACCAGATTTTCGTGCAAAGATCCGAGTTCAACCTAAAAAAATTTAAAAAATCATTATCAATATTTGAATTGAATATTACTCATAAAACTTTTAATCATAGTTATGTACCAAAACAAAAAAAATGTATTGTATTGCTTCTTTTATTTTTTTAAATATTGATTCTCATCTCGTGATCACGGTTGCTACAAAGTAACCGAAACGAAGGGAGGATGTCGTTAAAATAATAAAAAACGCGCATTCCGAAAAAGTTTGTTTTATTTAAGATTGATTCTGTCTGGAATGAAATTGGACTGTTTGCCTTTATGTACAAGTTGTCTGCGGTCACAGTGAATCAGAGTAAGATTATTTTGCATTACCGAATTTAGAATAGTACGTTTCAGAGCAAGTATATGCCAAGCTATATCCATCTTTCAGTTACCTAACACAGTTTAAATACAAAACTTAAAACAAAAGTGAAAATTTATAAGACATATTGGAACACATTAAACTGTCAATTTTTTTATTTTTTTTTATTTAACCAAAGGGGCAAGCGAGCAGACGGCCTACCTGATGGTAAGCAGTCACCGTCGCCCATGGACATCTGCAACACAAGGGGTGTTGTAGATGCGTTGCCGGCCTTGTTTGTGAAGGAGCCACCTGAACACGTGATGTTTGAAAGACCCCATGTTGTCAATAGTTTTCTTGCCACGATTATAGTGCTGTATATTTTATTATTACTTTGATATAATAATACCTATTGCTGGTGGACGAACCCGGACCCAGAAATAATCTTTAAAAGGTTTGCTTCAAACTGTATAAAAAAACTTTGATTATAATATCATCGAAATTAATTTCAACAACCATTTTCTTTGTTTTTTTCTATGCAATTTTATTAACTATTCCATTGTACCACTTAAAATATTTCCTTTAAGACTTTAAGTTTAAATTATGAGGTTTCCGGTAATATTGTCACTACCAGATCCTGACATTAAATACGACAAATTTTGATAGGATTTTTTAAAATAAAGTCGTCGACGATTCGACACCTATAAACAAAAACCGCGTTAAAAGATACAAAAACATTTTTTAGAATTATCAACAAAAACGTACCTCGTATATAGTTTTAAAGACATAACAATCCAAAAAGTTTATATGCTTTTCCCGGTAGGCCCATTCATTTGAAACTATTGAATGATTTTTATTATAAGTCCAATTCCATTAATTATTAATTCAAGGGTTCAAAATGATAAAATGATTAAAGGAGTAAATAAAACAAGAAAATATATACAACTCAGTCTTATTACTTTTTAGTTTAATAGGTACTTATAAAAAATTATATTAATTTGTAATATTACATTATGTAATATATTTATGAAACTTAAATTATTTATCTCTAACTATTACTATCAAATAAGTCTTATATATATATCCCAAACACAACCTGTTAAATCATTCTCACAAATATCGTAATAATAGTCTTAGCAGAATTTACCATGAATAGTCTTAGGTCCTATAATTTTTAATGTGGTAAAAGAAATTCTATTTTGATTTTATTTAAAAATGAGATCGTAGAAAATAAATAAAGTGAATAGTATTATCTAATAGGCAATTTTTGAGCACTAAAAGTACCTATACGAAAGCTATTTTACAGTGATATTATACAGTAAAAAATATTATTATTTTTCTGTTTAGTTTTGATGTTGATGACCTACGATGATTTTTTAAAAGACACGTGAAAGGTTTGATAAAACTCCACCTTCAAAAAGTTATGTAACGATTCAATATTATAATACGCTAGAAAGTAAGTTTCAGAATTGCACGCAAAGCTAACTGAAATAGTTTGTTAACTCCGTAGCTGTCTCTGTGAGAAAATATTGTAACTTTGAAGTGATCAATCCGACAAAACATTACTATCGTCAAACGTGATGAAGAAATTCTGTCAGCAAATAATTATATTTTAATTTGACTATATATAACTTTTAAAAATTGATTTTTTAAAACCTCTTTTAACGCCAAATCTTATAGTAATCTAATTGTAGTAAGAAGAGTATAGTAGTGTTACTACACTACTGTTTATATAACTTCTTCTACCTGGCAATTTCCCAACTATAGCCAGGGTCTGCCTAAAAAAATAACTCTTCCTCAGAACATGCTATGAATAGTTTCGGCTAATTATTTTTTACGCTTACGCTACGCATCAACCCACTTTTGGAAAAGTTCATATTGAGCTATTTCAGTTTGAGCATCAATCACCACACTTGTTCAAGACGGGTTGGTGATTTCAAACTTATAATTGTGAAATTATAAGTCCCGGTTTCCTAACGATGTTTTCCTTCACCGTCTATCAGTGGTGTCTAAAAACTCTTAGAAAGTACATATGAGTCGGAATAATCACATTGGTACTTGCCAGGATCGAACCCGCGCCCTCGACAACGAGAGGCAGGCCCTCTAACCATTAGGCCACCACTGACTGACTGACAGTAGTTTATATATAAATTGTCAGACCCTGGCTAAAGCTGGGAAATTGCCAGGAAGAAGAAGAAGATATATGAATATATATTTCATACATGTACCAATATTTAAATCCACCTATTTACTTTTTTCAATTGATATAAAAGAAGAAAAATAAGAAAACGCATCTATGAAGTAGATATAGAACTTATTATATCTTAAAGTTTAAATTTTAAAGTGAAATGTAAAATGTACATATATATTTACAACGATGATTTACTTATGTTTAAATACACATAGCCAGAGATAAAGAGGGTGAAAAGAGTAAAAATTCTTTATAAACGGCTAGGGTCACACTGAACTTGAGAAATGCGGAACATTTGTCAGACCCAACATTGTAATCGTGAAGTGCTTAAATTTTTAGAGTGACATTAGACAAATTGTTACTGCTGAAACCATTTTTATAATACTTTGTTCCGGGTTTAATATGTAATACCTTTGTTATGTTTTCATACTGGGAGATTGTCGTTTTCAATGTATTCCTGTGTGAAACTTCTTTATTCAGTAATTTTGTGGCCTTCTAAATATTTTCTTTTAAACTTTCGTTAGTTCTTCTAATACTTCGCGTTTTTATTAATATTATTTTTATATGATTCAAATACTTTTGGAACAATGTTCTGTATTAAACTTAGTTTCATTTAAATGTGTAGGTTCCAAAATCTTAGATGTATTTTTGTTCAAAATCCAGCGATTGTTTTGAACCATGTGTACACAATATATCTTTATCTTTTTAAGGCCGACAACGCACTCTGGTGCCTTCTGGCTCCTCGAATGCTCATGGGCGGCGATGACCATCTACCATCAGATGGCTAGCCTGCTCGTTTGCCCCCTATGTTATAACAAAAAATCTACAAAGATATCTCACGAATCTGTGAAATAAACAATGTATATCTAGTGAAATAGCATTATTATTTTCTATAAATTGCTGACAATTTCCAACAATACGGGTTGTTACGTTAATAGCGATAGGGGGAGTTTACACGATAATTTATACCTTGTTTATTATTCAAAGATTTTTTAATACTTAGTTCTATAAAGACATACAAATGAAATAAATTACCTCATTTCAATATCAATAAAATAAATAATGTTTCCAGCTTAAAATATAGCCGAAGTATGTCATAAAGTAAATAAGTTTTTAAGTTTTATCTTAACGTATGCTTAAAAAGATGCATTCGTTCGAACACAGGAAGGTTGATTGAATTGATCTGTGACCTACTTAAATTTGGTATCATTATCCATACCGTCCCGATGCCTTTTTAGTATTGATTGAGAGTTATAAAGTTTTTATCGGGTCTTAATATTCGTTTTAAATAACAAACCCCTTGCAGGACAAAATTTTACTATATGCAAAGTATATTGTCACTTTGTCATCGATCCCATGTTTTGTAACAACTAATTCAACTTTAACGACCAACCTTTTCTTCCAAGACAATGTTATCATAAATAAAGTCAAGACAAAAATATGATTCCTGAAATTATGCATAAGATTTATTCTTATACTTTTTTCGTAATTACTATTCCTAAGATATCATAATTGTTTATTTTATGTGATTGCATTTCCACCAACCTTTGAAGTAGAGCCAGTGCTCAAGAATTAAGTTGCTTAAATTTCTTTATAATAATTTTATAAACCCTATAATAATATCCATTTCATAAATTGGTCAACTGAAAATAAATCACGTACCGTTAATCGATAACTTATGAATCGCCGTCTTTAAGACTATTTGAACATTCGATACCAGTTAACCCCGATAGTACTTAAGAAACTAGTTTTTAAAAGTTTTTTGCAGCATGTGGTTATATAGTTAGAATCAGTTTCTAAGCATTACAAAAAATAAAAAATAGGACAGACTGTCAAAAACTGCAAGACGATCTCAACTCACTGTCTGAGTACTATTCAAATAATAAAATCACAGCTAATGTTAATAAATGTTGTCATATAACTATAGCACGAAAAACTCACACAATTACTTATGACTACAATATAAATGGCGTACATATCTCAAAAGTAACTTCTGTTAGAGCCCTTGGCATTATGTTTGACTATAAGCTCTCTATGCATGAACACCTAGACAGTATAATAAACAAAGCTTATAAACAACTTGGATTCATAAAGCGAGTCACCCAAACTTTCGACAGCATAGACTGTATAAAGACGCTTTACTGCGCTTACGTAAGAAGTTTATTGGAGTATGGTTCCAATATTTGGTCGCCATACTATTATACTCACATTCAGCACCTTGAAATGATCCAAAAGCATTTTTTGAAGTATCTGGCATTTAAAGAATACAAGCAATTTAATAATTACCAGGAAGCGTGTATTAACTACAAAATTGATTCTCTTGAAGACAGACGAAAACAGAGTGACATGTTACTATTGCAAGCAATACTGACTGGAAAACTTGATTGTCCCTGCCTATTGTCAGCCTTATCGCTACAAGTACCGAGATACTTACCGAGATACCGGTTGCTGCACGTGCCCAAGAGGAAAACAAACTACGCCAAAAATTCAATACCTATTCGTTTAGCAAAAACATATAATAGCTTTTATTCACATCTGGACCTGAACCATATTTCAAGAAACCAACTTAAGAAAGAAATAATAAAGATAGTATAGTAATAGTATATTAAAAACACAGACACGCACACACACACGCACACACACACACACACACACACACACACACACACACACACACACACACACACACACACACACACACACACACACACACACACACACACACACACACACACACAAGCACACACTTTTGTATGTAATACCATTTGCTCTGCTTTTTTTTTCCCTTTGTTTTTATTATTAATTGTATGCTCGAGTGTAACTGTATAAATGAAAATTTGTGTAATCCTAAATTGGCCTTATTTATGGTTGTGTTGTTATTATTTTAAGATCACTGTAACGCTGTTGGATTACCAATAAACTAAAAATAAAAAAAAATATAAATAAAAATTACTTGTTCATTTGTAGTGGAAATCTTCGCACTTTATTTTAATGTTCGTCTAAGATGTCCCACAAACCTTATGCTGTATCATACGCATAAATGGAATATTCTTAGCTTACTCCACATTTTCGAAAAATCTCTTAAAAATATATTTATATGTGTATTTAAAAAAGTCTAATAATATCATCATTTTTTTGTATTTTTCTTCATTAACCTCAAATATAGAATTTTTAAAAATATAACATTCATACTAAAAATTGTTATACAAAATTAGAATAAAAAAGTTTTCATGTCACGAGCATATACACTTGTACAGTTCATGACATAACATGAGAAATACATCTGTTGAAAAACATTTGACATCATAATAACAATTATGAAATGATGAAAATGTATCACAAAAACGGATTTTTAATCACAATGAAATCTCCACAGTCTAGTGTCTGAAAACACAATCGAATCAATTCATCCTTCCGTATCGAGAGTGGATACGAGTGAGGTTATTGTATCTGCCTATGAAAGCTCTTCATAAGCCACTCAACAATTTCATGACTATATTTTTCAGAGTGAATTTCGTTTTGTTTTCATTGGGATCAATATTAATTTACCGCAAGGATAACAATAGGTATGTATATTTTGAATATATAATAGTTTTTGTCATACATTGTTTGAATTAAAAAGAATTTTATTTTTTGTTTTCAAACGATAGATGTGGGTCATTGTTTTGACATGAAAAGGATGGAGCGGTTTGAAACAAAAATAAATATAATGCTAAAGACACAAAGGAACAAGTATTGTTGAAATATCTTTTTAGCAATTTGCATTACCATAACGTTTTGTTAACTTCTGTAAGTTGGAAACTTTGAATTTTTCTAAGGAACTTTTTATTAAAATATGTATTTTTCTTCTTTTACAATATCATCCACCTTTTATTGTTATTTTATATGAGAATCTAAGACTCCGGAAAAATGTTAGGGCTTTTCTAGTTAGTCAAAAAAACTTTAAGCAAACACTCAACAACATGGTTATGTTAAGATAAATTTCTTGACTTAAACAAAAATCAGTCATATTGATACATAAGAAACAACAAATTTTAATGTTATTTGGTAATAAACAAGTAGTGCTTTATTCTATTCGCAATTACCTAGAAATTAATATTTTCTTAACTTTGGCAGGAATTTATATTATATCAAAAAAAATTATTATATCAAAAATATTTTGTTAACCACAAGACAAAACAGAAAAAAAATGTGAATAATATAAATATTTTGTGGCTTATAGGAAATATGAAATACAAGTTCCATGATAACGGCGTAACTCGCAAATGTTACTGATGAAATTTGCAGATCTTAACCAAAATAGCATAATAGAGATTCTGAACTAAAAAAAAGAGACATAATTTATCTGTAGTGTATCACCTCTTTATTAATTTAGTTACTGGCCGGTAAGCCAGTGAGATTCTTAAGAATAATGTGTCAACATCATGGCATTAATAAAATAATGGAGATATAGGACAACAATGTATTTAATTTCTTATCTAAAATACTTGTTAAAACCAAATAATATCCTGACAAATCGGAAGACTTTCAAAACGATCTATTTTACACTAAGTCATAATAACATCAAAAATGTTAGAAAAGCTACACCATGCTGCACTGTCAAAGTTATGAAATCTTATCTACAGCCAAGCTTCAAACTTCCTGACTGTATGAATGTCTTACTCTACAAGCATTACTCCTTAGTCAGGGTATTGGTCACATTGTTAGTAAGATTGTGAATGTAGCAAACTCTGTTATTTGTATATTATAATGAGATCTGAAAGAATATAACTATTTTAAAATAAACACATATCGCTAGAATAATTTTACGATTTTTTTCGAGGCTTCTCTTTATCATTTAGATTCTTAGAACAATTGTATTCAACTGTTATTCTAGCGATGTAAGTAAACATAAATTTTCACTATATTACTGTTATTTTCTCTTCATATTGAATTACAAATGAAAAAGTTTCAATTTTCTAATATAATAATATTGTTTCCTAAGAAAATACATTACGAGATGCAGAATCATCAATCTTAAACTTCTAATAAGACCGACTACGGCTTCTCGAAGTCGTAAGTTTGAAGTATCGATCGGTGACGGCACCGCACGCAATATAACAATGTCTTATACATTTATCAAATTAATCTGTCAGAAGTATTTCACTTATAATGAAATAAAGAAAATGAACAGTATTAAAACACAATTAAGACAATGAAAAACTTGTAATTTTTACCAAAAACTAGATAGGTTGTTTGTAAAATGATTTGTCATGTTATTTTCAATTAACCAATTGTTATATATTTGGTTATAAAGTAGTTCTATATTTGTTAACTACATGTATGACAAAATTCTTCCACGTTTTGCTTGCCAGAAATCAAAATTAAATAAATAAATATATATACTTCTTAACTATACTCGTGTTCATATAATTATATTTAAATATCTAATTAAACAAGAGAAATAATATTAAGAAGTTAGTGTAAATAACGTACACCTTTGTTAAAGAAATGAAATAATAATACATCTTTATTTTAAGAATCATCACAAAAAGTGCTTTGCTAACTTTATATTAACAAAATATTTTGTTATAATATTCCAAAACTCATTTAAAAAAAGATTAAGACCCACAAATATAATACATATATATAAAAGTTTGTATATGTATATATATTATTTTGTCATTAATATTTAAGTAGCTATACTTCTGTAATAACACTAAGTCTACTCGTCCGAACTCTGACTCGATAATCTCTAAAACAGAAGTTACCATCAAACTGAAGAAATATACTTTACTACTTCTTCCTTAAGTGAACTTAGATACTCCGTAAGTATCTACCCCACTTTGACCTCTATAACTAATTTAACGAGGTACTTAAGAGTGGACTCAGGGTTACACTTCGAAAGGGTCCATCAGATAATGACTATATTTTAGATATGTATGGACCTTTAAAATGGGAGAATTTAGTTTAGTAATTTGGGAACAATTTAATGAAGTACTTAGCATCTACTTCATCACGCCGCATTAATGTCCCTGGTCTCTAAAAGGGTTTATAATCCAATAATGACTGCAATATGTACATTAGTTAATAAACCTTAAAACAATAGAAATAATATATTTTTAAATAATACAACAACATTTTCATTTTGGATAACAAATAAAATGATTACTTTTTTTGTTCTTAGTTTCCTATCAATTCGTCAATATAACAGCCAATATCATATTAAAATTTAGGATGTAAATTTACAATAGTTGAATTATTTCACAAACAGCATTCTATGCGTGACTATTAATGTAAGTATGGATTTACTTATTGGTTTGAAGAATACCGCCATATTGATTTCATACTAGTACGATTATTTTTAAAAACTTCATTTTTCACCGTATAAAACGCAAAATAAATTGATGCAAGGTAACTTTTAAATTTTTATTGTTCAAAATAGCCATCGAGTGTCAGTGGTGGCTCAGTGGTTAAAGGGCCCGCCTCTCGTCGCCGAGAGCGCAGGTTCGATCCTGGCCCGGGCAAGTACCAATGTGATTTTTCCGAATCATATGTACTTTCTCAGAGTATTTAGACATCACTGATTAATGTTGATTCCCAAAAGAGGGTTGATGTCAGGCAGGCGGCCGGTCGTAAAAACTAATAGCCAAAAACTATTATTCACAACATGTAAGGCAGACCCTGGCTGTAGCTGGGAAATTGCCAGGTAGAAGAAGAAGAAGAAAATAGCCATCAAGTCTATTTTATAAAAACTCATAAACCACAGCCACCTCTTGCAAAAAAAATTATATAGAATATATATGTTTTGATTTATATATGTCGGCGCAGTTACCATTTTAATAATCAATAATTGAGGGTAGATAAATTATCAGGTGTCGTTCGCGTAACAACCTGTCCGAGTGAAGTCATAACAATGGCTGTTAGTCATTATAAATAGAGGCGAGTTACTGATTACAGATAGTCGTGCTGGAGCCGTCGCGGGGATCGAACCTCTTGGAAGTGAGACACCGTCCCACCGGCTGTGAGGGCTGTGAGGTTACCTTCGATAGCCTCAAGGGCTGACGACATTCGAGAACAAACCGCACTGATGACGTCCGTTATGCTGACGTCACTCATTTTAAAAACCACGTATTGGCTTCTTCTCCGACATCAGAAGTGGGATCGTTCACTTCTGCTCGTCCATCTGATAATAATGGAATTTTTCTTCAATGTTTCAGAGCCCCTGTGGACCACGGACAAAAAGTCCTAGACCACAGCATCGACCTACCTCAATCCCTTAGAGCCTCTGTGGACCACGGCGTACAAGACCGCCCAGACCACAGCAACATCCTAAAAATTAAAATCCTTTGTGGAACGATCAGAAGTCAAGTGTACACCACAGATCTGGAGTGT
Organism: Danaus chrysippus; assembly: GCA_916720795.1. Classification (NCBI taxonomy): domain Eukaryota; kingdom Metazoa; phylum Arthropoda; class Insecta; order Lepidoptera; family Nymphalidae; genus Danaus; species Danaus chrysippus. The sequence goes on along the minus strand of CAKASE010000057.1, from coordinate 2,492,724 downwards.
TACCTCTGAGCTAATCACGTGTTACCCACAAGCTAACCTCGTGTCCATGATGTATCCATAAGAGAACCATGAGATTCTGTAGGGATGCCTTGTGAAGCCGTGAGGAGACATGTATGCACCAAAGAGTGATACCTCTGAGCTAATTACGTGCTATCCTTGAGCTAACCACAGGTCCTTGATGTATCCGTAAGAGAACCATGAGATAACGAGGGGACGCCTTGTGGAACCGTGAGGAGACATGTATACACCGTAGATCTGGAGAGTGTTACATCTTTGAACTAATCATGTGCTACCCTTGAGCTAGCTCATAACGATCAGTTTTTGTTTTTATTTCATTCTCAGGTGACCAGGGAATCTTAACCAAGAATGCAGGATGGTGCAGAGCGCGCACCAACTGTCAGAATGGCCGTGTCGGCGCAGTTACCATTTTAATAATCAATAATTGAGGGTAGATAAATTATCAGGTGTCGTTCGCGTAACAACCTGTCCGAGTGAAGTCATAACAATGGCTGTTAGTCATTATAAATAGAGGCGAGTTACTGATTACAGATAGTCGTGCTGGAGCCGTCGCGGGGATCGAACCTCTTGGAAGTGAGACACCGTCCCACCGGCTGTGAGGGCTGTGAGGTTACCTTCGATAGCCTCAAGGGCTGACGACATTCGAGAACAAACCGCACTGGTGACGTCATTTATGCTGACGTCACTCATTTTAAAAACCACGTATCGGCATCTTCTCCGACATATACAATTATGGAATAAAATATTAATACATTATACATATTAACAAGCAAGATTTTACTTTTGTGAAGATATAGACTATAAGAATATTATTGGTAGTTTTTTTTAATAGTCGCTGTCTTTTATTTTTCCGATCAAACAAGAAGATTATTAAATAAATATATTTTTAAAAATTAATATAATAATAAATCATTTACTCCTTGCGAATATTCATCAGGGTTGCCATTATAAAGTTTCCAAAACAAGTAACCAATTCGTAGGATGATCGCATTCTTAACACTTCCTACTAGCAAAATTCATTTTATAATCATGAAATTTTTCAAATTAATTGGCACGATAATTAAACGAGTTTAAGAGTTGAAAAAGAAGTAATGAAGCAGCAAATGAGAACAAAAGAATATCAATTAATATTTTTAACTTTATTTTTACATTTTATTCTTAATATATTAACTATTAAAATCTTTTCATAAACGACCAAGTCATGAACATTCAGGAAAAATATTTTCTCATTGAAATCTTTCCTTTTTAAAAATAAGTTAAAAGATAAGTACGTTTTGCACGAACAAAATAATTTTCACTTAGCTCGTCTAAGTACAATTATCTTAGGCGCTCATCACACACTCTGTCAGAGCATATTACGTCCGAGATGAGTTTCAAATCTTATAATGAATAACTTGCTAACAAAATTTAATACCAATTTACTTGTTTATTATTTTCAACTATGATAATATCTTAACTGTTCAAATATTAAAAAAAAAATACATTTCAAATTATCTCTTTATTTTTCACGACGGTGTTTAAAAATCAAGATTTTTATAACAATTATTTTTTTATGTTTGAATCACAGAAAATAACCCTATACGCCTTTTTAAGTATTGGTACTTTTAAAGTTGTCAAAACTGTTACTACTGCACTACTTATTGTCAGTTAGCAAAAGTCCACCAAAAACGTTTCATTGATAATTAATACATACATCTAACAAAGAAAACGTTGATTGGCAAAATATTCCATGATTCCAGTGCGAGCGAAGTCAGAACATAAAAAATAAACTTTGATTTTTGACCTCTGATGTTCGTGACTCCACAATATCTGGCCCCTGAATTCGAAAAAACTCATGTGTTATTAAAATCTTATGATTTTATCTATCAAAATACACTAAAATATAAAAACTATATCCTTTTTATAAGCATTTAAAACTTCATATTATAGCTCTGGAACTATAGTGATGTATGTCAATTATTCAATTAGTATTTTTACAGTGTCCTTTATCCTTAGATGATGTCACGCGAGTGACTTAACGGTGGATTACAAACGCTAATTATTATATGTTACGCTATTTTAGTACGTCTTAAAATGATAACGTTTTTTCTCATAGATATTGAGTAATATATTTGATTTCAATCCAACGTTTTAACAACTTTTTAATGGTCTAATCGTGTTCTGTCTTCAAAGATAATATAAAATCTTTAATCAAATCTATACTACTCAAGAAAATCTAAGCATTTAGAATGAAAAAATAACAAAAACACATTCTTTTACTGCTATTTATAAATTAAATTAAGTTCAAATAACGTTGCACTGTTTCTTTCAAGCAACAGAATTTTAAAATGTTATTAACTTTCTTTAAAACGATAAAAATATTTTAGAAACTAAAACTCAAACAAATAATTATTTATAAATTATATTTCAAACACATGGAAAAGAAACACAGAAACCGTGTTCGTTGAGGTAATTAGTTTAAGTAGTTTCTTAAGATGACCTAATAAACTAGGTCTTTAACCCGAGAGTGAGTATTAAGAGTCTTCGTTCTTAACAAATAATAAATGAGTCAGTGATCGTTGATATATCTTAAACTCTGTGGCAAGTTTGTATAGACGGAATTAATTCTGGTTTTCATAGAAGACCTTCCTGAGACCTGTTATATACATTGGACACAATTTCAGTAGCAGAAAATGGTAAGTATGAGAATGCACATTTGTTATTATTACATATTTCCTGACAATTAACATTACATTATCATTATAGTACCATTTTTAAGAGATTTTATCTAGTACTCATCATATCAAATTTCGACTCACTTTTTGTTCCAATTATCTTCAATTAAGTAGTCTTCAAATAATCTTATAATATTCTATTAAATTGGAAAATTTATGAAAAACAAAAAGATTCTTAGAACATTAATGGCCAAGTATTTTTCTTTATGTGACGTTTGAAATATAAATTGGATATCGCGTGACTATCATATCATCTGATGAAAGGTGACCATTTAAGTAAAGGTGGTTAGCTCAATATCCCAGTAACTTAAGCACTCTTGACTATGAGAAACATAATTGGAGGTGGATCAGACACAAATATATTCAAATTATTAAAATCTCTTGCTGAGAGTATGATGCGTGAAATGTCTAAAACAATACGACAGGAACGTGTTAATCGATAGCAAAAAGGAATGAAGGAATTAAATTGAAAAACTCTTACACAAATTCTCTAAAATGTATCCTATAAAATACTGCGAAAGTGGTAGAACTGTTACTCTCACGCTGGTTTCTTGAACACGTGCATGTAGTATATTTAAGGAAGTCTTATTTATAAAAAACATTCTTGAAGCTACTTCTAATGTTTCATTTCTGTATTTAACATTTAACCTCCATAAAAAATAATGGATGCACATTAGAGTGTCGTTTATTATTTTATACTAACACATATCTTTTCCAATAGAAGAGTTAGTTAAGAATCTTTAATAGAAATTTGATTATAATTATTTAATATAAGGGATACGTCAATTGAAATAAAAACTATTAGTGATATCATATGTTTTTAAGTAGCACCTACCTGAATAAAGTAAAATTTTCACAGTTGTTTAAAATTAATGGAATAAAAAGGATATACAACTATGTCGTTACAAATATAAGGATCTCATTAAAATAATTATAAGGTTTTTTACCTTAATGTAAGGTTATTTAATGTTGCATATAAAAGTTTTACGAACGTAAATAAGGCACCTTTATAAAATAAGGACAAGTATAGAAATGGATGCTGGGAAAAAAGTGTACTAGTTTATGTCGCGAGCCCTTCAGGCTTAATTTAAAAGCTCTGACCTATTTACAGAAAATTCAGTAAGGAAAGCTAATGTGACAACTAGATGCTCATGTTGAGAACATTTTATATAATAATTTTAAAATACTAATTATAAAAAAGAAATTACTCAAATTTTATGTGTGAACACTACTGTTTTTATACCTTCTACTGATATTAATTAATGACATTCCAGTATTGAGATACTTATTAACCGAGGCCAAGATCAATAAGTGACTTACTACTTCGGTGACAGATAATAAATTGTATACTTTCTTCTCTTCTCGTCTCTGAATGATTTACGAATATATTATATTATAGAGCATATTGCAAACCTAATATTTGTGGTAAACATAATAATTACAAAGATGTGTTACTACTATATGTAGCTTCCATTAGTCTCTCAGTCTTAATCTCAGCGGAGGCCAGTATTAATTAACCATCTCAAATATTCATCATTGGTAACTAACCTCAATCATCTCATCCACAAAGCGGAAAATCTTTAGCCGCAGATCTTGACTGTCAAACTAGACACAATCTAATTCTATTGTTTATTCGTAAATTTTCACACATGATACATTTCAATTGGTATATACATGAAAAACTGCATAACCCTTTGTTTAGAAGTCAAAGCGTCATTTAAACACAATACACACAAACATAAAATTCAGTAAAATTAATTTTTAAAAAACACACACACAAATACACATACATATATTATGCTACATATTACATACGCTTGAGTACGTATACATGTGCTTGTGTGTGTTCGTTGGATGTTACACCAAACTATGTGTCATAAATAACTAAATTTATAATAATTATTATGTTTCAAACTCCTCAAATATCCCCTGACATGCTTAAAAAGCAATATCGTCACAATTCAGCTTTCAAAGGACGGTATTAAGACATTGTTAATTAAATAATTAATATGACAATAGGTTAACATTAGATGCGGTATAGTGTAGACTACATGGATAGAATTAATCCCGGCTTTATGGACACAACCGCCGTGATCCTGACGGCTGGTTATCTCAACAGCTATTTGCATAATAAACAATCGTCTATAATATATTTCAAAAATAAGCCATACCAATAAAAATACCTTTAATTTATTGACCATCAAACAGCCCAAAAAAACATAAAAATTAAATGGCAACACTATACTTATCTATACAATATTTGTTTTTATTTTCACATTTCTTGAAAGAAGGTTATATATATTAAATACTTGGCTACAAAATGTAAAATAATTATAATGTAAAAGTGCACGTAACCTTAATGAAAATAAAGTTAAACAGTGAAACTCTCGCTGAAATGTTTCTGCTGTTTCCTAGACGGACCTTTATTTTTCCTTTGTTCTAGATTATACATATTTACAGACTCCAGTTTAAACTGTATGTAATTATTTTCGTTAAAAGTAACACGATCCTATGTTTTCTGTTTACCTTTCATAAACATAACAATATAAAAATACAAGTGTTTCAGTCATAAAAAGCAATAAATTTTAATGAATAAAACACGTGAAAATATACTTACAATTATATGTATACATATTGTTGAATTTCATTATATTTTAGAAAAGATTTTGTAATTGTTACACGAAAATAAAATTAAATCAGAGAAAGTTTATAAATTATAAGATTGAAGAAAAACCCATAAAAAGACAAAATATATATGGAATCAAAATTGAATGAATTATTGTAATTGAATGCAAAATTTGGATATCAATTTTAATAATGTAAGTTAATTAATCTGATTTAATTTTGACAAAAAAAAATATGGAACAGAATCTTGTTATGAGTAACAGTATAATAGAAACCAAACCAAATGAATTGTTATTTCATTCCATTTGCTGTTAAGACTGAGACGAATCATTTCAATAACGGCTTATCCTATTTTTACTTGCTCGATATAGTTTTAACCTTTAAGTACCGACGTGGGGCCTGAGAGGCCGCGGCGGGTTAACAAGTTGTAAGTTTTACCGCTTCCCCGCACACGTGAGCCCCGTGCTCGTCAGTAGCTGCGAGTTTAGTTGCGCCGACGCCTTTGAGTGTGGTAGCAGTGCCGGCGAACACAATTTCGGTAAGTTATGTTGTTTTGAAATTACGACGCGGCCTCTCAGGCCCGACGTCGGTACTAACGTTAGTTTTTTGTTTGGGTCATGAATAAAATTAAATGCTTGTTTTTAGAAATCTATCGGATAATTTGAAGAATGGATGTACCAGGGACATCAGGGGGTAAACGTAGTTCGTCTACGGATGAATTACGTTTTTCCAAAAGACCACGGCGTCCTATAAATCTCTTGGATGAAAATAACGCGGCATTGATTGAGACCTTGCTTGCAGAAGACTCCAGCGGATCGGAGGTAGATGATATCGGAGAAGATTAATAAAATAATAAAATTCTATAATTCCACAAAAGGCGGAGTAGATGAAATCGACAGAAAGTGTTCGGTATACCTGCTTGCAGCCGTAGATCAAAACGTGGGCCTCTGACACCTTTATATAGGATCTTAGATATAAGTTCAGTCAATTTACATATACTGTATGATGTGCATCTAAATAAAGGCACTGATCGCGGTGTGTTTATGAAACAGTTAGCTCGATAACTTGTATTAGACCACATGAAGAGAATGGTGTTACGTTTGCCTCGTGAACTTCGTATGAGTTTAGAGAGAATACTCGGTCCTGATATGCCAAATACAGAACAAGGTCAAGCAAAAGACGAAAAAAATAAGAAAAATATGTGCCTCTTGTCCGCCTAAATTAAATAGAAAATGTACATACCAATGTTACTCATGTAAAAAACATGTTTGTTTACAGTGCGCTAAACAAATCTGCCCTAATTGTGACTAACTTTGTTGTTGGACATTTTTTTTATTTTATGAAAACAATTTAAGTTTAATTTTTTTTTGAATAGATATAACCTTTAAGTTTCAGAAAAACGTCTATTTCATGGTTCCTAGGACGTATTATTTCTTTAATTATTTTTATTTCAGGAAGTGCCATTTTTAAGTTGAGATTCGGAGCTAAAGATTAAAGATCTTATAATTTCAAAGTTTAATAAAGTTGATTATAATAAGTGTCTTTGTTTTCATTTATAGATCCCAAATTAACGATAAAACTTAAAAAATAGATGTCTAATGTACATATTTTTCATACCACTCAGTGTTTAATATGCGGCCTCTCAGGCCCCACGTCGGTACTAGTGATACAAAAAAACCACGTCGGTAGTTAAAGGTTAAGCAGTAATTAATTGGAGTTAGTGTATGTATTCATAACTTTAATTATTATTTTCTTTTTCTGTTCAAAATGATTGAACATTTTGAGGATGATCAATTCATGATCATAATTTTTACTGTAAGAGATATGTATATTTTACTATAAGTTAGTTTAGTTTATATTACTGCTCCTAAAGAAAACCGTGTGAAGAAGATGTAACTCGTTTGAATAATTTAAATGTATAAGATATATAAGATCATGTCAGGCGGATAAGCTTGTATAACTATTTATTGAATTTACTGGTGAAGATAGATGCTTTCTCTTTTAAAATATTTATCATTTTATGGAATCTTTAAACGGAATAAATAGCTGTGAATTTAGGTTCAAACGTTTAAACATTGAAAATCGCTATATACAAGAAGAACCAATATAAAAAAATGTTGTTCATAGTAATTGTACTTGAAAAAACCACACTCTATTCATTTATTTTATTAATTTACTGACCTTCAGAAATATTTTTTATTCTTAACAGTATGTAATGTGAAATTCTAGAACAAATTTGTTGAACAAAATATACTTAGTCCTTAGAGTTGTCTCACGAAATAAAATTTAATCCATTTCAGTCATACACCTCTTCAGTGAAGTTTTATTTGTATAGAGTTATTTTCTATAATTGTTTCGGAAACATGCGAATCATTCCCTGGGCACTTAACTTATGGGAAAGTTGTATGGAAACCTTTTATTCCAAACTCAGTCATTGGTGGATATCGAACAAAGTTGAAGCTTCTTTTCCGACTTCGATCGCTTCAAATCATCTGAGAGTAGTGCTAGAAGACCTTCGTTCTTTCATTCATTCAAATATTAATAAAACTTATAAATAGTTTCTGCCAATTTAAAAACCCAGGGGAATATCACTAACAGCTAACTTATTTACAAAAAAAGCAAACATAAACATTCGTAACTAGATTCCTAAATTGTACTGGCAAATTTTGTTTTTAATATCTGAACTATATACCTTTTTTGTAGGAACACTCTTAAATGTAGTAGGCCTTAATGAAGATCTAATAAACCGTATAGTATTTTTTTTTTTCGTTAATATTCGTTCAAATATTTTAAATATGACCTTCTTTTATTATCTTAACACAAAATAAAAATTAGTGTTACGTCAAAGTTTTTAACACGGTGTATAAAATTTATAGACTATAAAATATAGGTCCTATAGAAGATTTAATTATTTGTATCGTCAGGAAAAATGGTATAAGAAAATAATGTTGGACATTTCAGCGCTTACACTGCTTGAACGATCCTATAAATAAACAAGCAGGTATACATTTATTGTGCACTCTGTATGCATTGCATCTATAAAGCGCTATCTTAGGCTTTACGAGCTCACTTCTTGCCTTTTAACCTCCGAAGTGAATATTCTCTAAGTGAACGTTATTTTTCATGTGATCACCAACCAAAACCACTCGACATTTAGAAAACAAATGAAAAGAAACATTATTAATATATTCTTTTTTAACAACAAAAAAATCACAACCAAGACTTAGGTCAGTTTTAATCGTGATATAATTAGAACGAGTACCTATGTATCTATGTTTAATTTACGTAAAAAGTACTTATCAGTTAATATATACATAATTCGTCTGTTAAGCAACAAAACTTTTATTTAAAAATAAACGAAATTTATCGCATATATGTACAATGTCGTGTGTTTCCAGAATAATCGTCTGTTCTTAGTTTCATGAGCCTCGACGTCTGAGGTACTACGGCTATTTCGTATTCCAGACAGGTTTTAAAGCACATCGACATTTTAACTTTGATGTGTTCTATTGATTCCGGTTGTATGTAGATTAATACGTGTTTTCAATATAAGCGGGATTCCGATATTTGGGTTAAGAAGTAAAAAAAAATTAAGAATATAATAATGTAATAAAATTATTAAAATAATGCATTGTTTTTAATGTATTTTTCTATATGTAAAATTAATTTAAGTAAATGGAAAAGTTATAAATAATTAGTACAACCATACGCTATAAAATGTGTACGGGTATGTATGTGAAAGTGTACGTGACCAAATCGAACTCGTCTTTGGTTATGTATATGAGGCCATTGAACTAGTGAACTTAACTGTTACTATAATCAAATATATTACTGTATGACTCAATTATTAATTCAGACACACCGTTCATATGGCTCGTTGGTCTAGGGGTATGATTCTCGCTTTGGGTGCGAGAGGTCCCGGGTTCAAATCCCGGACGAGCCCAACTTTTTTTCTTTTTATATACTTGTGTAACGTTTTTTAAGAAATAATTGTGCTCATTAATACGTGTCGGGAAAGTGATGTTTTTAGTATTATAAAATATTAAATATAATTTATTAAAATAGATGCATCGGAACTATAACAGCATATTAAAATAAATGTGTTAGTTATGTTATAAAATTAAATAAGTAGATTATAATAATATCGTCATACCGGCGGATTTATTATATCTTATCAAAATTGTTAATCTTGAAATGATGATGATCTTATTTAATTACACCACATTCATACTATAATGATGTTTTTCTTTTTTTTTGGACATACTCCTATAAAATTACTTCATTTTTTACAATTCTTGTATTTCAAACATTTACACAAGCGGCTCGTTGGTCTAGGGGTATGATTTTCGCTTAGGGTGCGAGAGGTCCCGGGTTCAAATCCCGGACGAGCCCAATCTTTTTTTATCACTTCTTTTTTTAAATATTTATTTGTCAACTATCACATTTTTTTTTATGTTATAGGTGGCAAACGAACAAACGGCCCACTTGAGGGAAGGTGGTTACCGTCGCCCATGGACATCCGCAACATATTTGTTGCGGATGCGTTGCCAACCTTTTCTTTTTAAAGATAGGGAAGGGTGGGAATAAGGAAATACAAGGAAAGGTTGGGAAAAGGGAAAGGGCAACCGGCTCTCTCACTCATCGGACGAAACGCAGTCATTAGTGACTACTTCACGCCGATCTTCTGTGAAAGGGTGGTACTTCCCCGGTCGAGCCAGCCCATGTTCGAGTTGTAGTAATTTAACCACAGCTAGGCTCTACCACCTACAAAATCATAGCACTTGTTACTAACAATACAAGATACTTATATAGTAGTAAAATAAAATATAAGAAATTTTTAACGTTAATATGGAACTCCTTTTAAAAAATAATAGCAAATTTAACATGACGAAGCAATATTTATACACGTGTGAATTGATAAAATCATGTTTGCCTCAGTACATACGGTCACAATGGAAAATCCCGTACGTTGTTTTCAACCTAATTTTAATTTATTCTGAACCAATACTACTCCAATAATACTCAATCATTTGAATGACCACAGAATGTGTCTGATCGTGTCCTGCTGTGTTAATATAATAGTGATCTCCCATTAGCGGCCATCGGTTTCTGCCTAACAAGGCATAAGTTAAAATTTAAAAAAAAGTATAACAAACATCAAAATCTAATTTCATCTCATTTGTTCAATAATATTTGTGTAACACGAAAATAAAACAAATTTGTCTGACACATTAATATGCGAGACAAGTCACAAAACAGATTTCATCGGCAATTTGGCGACATCACTACAATAATAATTTCAAAAAGAAATATTTTGTTTGTATTTTAAAGAAAAATGCACACTTATATACGAAGAAAAAAAGATACATACATATAAATTTGATCTGAACTTCAGTAGGCACTGGCGTGATTCGCCCCGGGTGGCATTGGGGGACCAGAGTGACGGTAGGAACGCTGTTTACGTGTTGCTCGTAAGTACTGTTTTATGGATGTGTGGGTGACTCGCATAACTCTTAAATAAAATAAAACAAAAAAATCATCTTTCAAGTGAAACAATCTTATAAGGAAGACTTTATATATAGAAATAACTAATCATAAAATATCGTAAGTTTCATTTCTATACCTAAAACATCAAACACGTACTCGCAAATTACTCCATCATATTAACTAGCACTTGCTAATAGTGTTAGCAATAAAGTAATCAAATTAAAACTCGCACTGTGAAATCCAACAACGTTTTTTAATGAAATCATGAATTATTGAATTTAAGCAAACATTGTAGGAAATTGAATGTTTTTTTGTTCGTGTTTTTATAGTAATAGTTGAAACGTGCCTTAACTTTTTGAATACAATATTTTTGAAAGCCAAAACGTGTCTTAAAATCCATTTGTACCTATAATGTACACCGTGTTTGTTTGCAAACAGCCTCATTTTTCTATATCACGTGAAACTGACAGGTGGTGAAGGTTGCAATATATAAAAAAAAAATTAAAACAAAAACAAGTTAGAAAAGATTAGTTTAAAACATTTAAATTATTCCCTTTATTAATGTGGGTGCTTGATGTGATTTTGAAGAGAATAGAAGAATTTTAAAGCAAGATATACATTAAGTATTTAAAATATTATATGTATGTAGAATATCAAATTATTATTTTACTTGTATCAAATTGATTGAAAAGAACAATTTTATGTCGTAGGTACAAATCGATTATTTTTATTATCAGTAGGTACGTAGTTATTTATAAATATTATATTGAACCGTTTTTTGAATTATCATTACCGCTTCTAATCATGAATATAAGGGTCAAGTTATTTTTATGCATCCTTTTGTCTACTTGCTGCGTGGAATCACAGAGATATCTTACAACAAATCCATTTACTGTAACAGGAAATCGTGAGTACCCAATTTAGCCAGTGTTGATAGTTTGAATTAAAAAAATATGTATGTACAATAATTGCATAACATAAATTGCATTTTTTTTGCCTTGCATATATATTGTTGTTAATGTTTTTAGTTAATGTATGGAAGGAATGCACTGACTTCCGTGGCACGACAGGATTGTGTATTCAAGGTGATATCTGTCCAAGGTCCAAAATGATGGATGATGACGACGAATGCTTTGAATACGACAACGACTCCGTCTGCTGTCACATTGCCCGTCTGAGAATGCCCAAAGATATATTCCTGATGTACGGAAATTAACACTCTCATTCCATTATAACATTCTGCAGTATATTTGCGAAATATTTCTCCTATCGTTCAAACGGACTGACATTTTGGATATAAGTTAATAGTTAGGAATGAGTTTAAATTTTATTATATGTGACATTAATTCATATATGTATATATCTACATATTTAGGTTAAAGTTATTAATTCATTGATTTAGTATGTATAAAACAAAATAATTTAAAAACTTAAATATATTTATGTAATATAACATAACACATGACACTTTTCTCCGCCAAAATATTTTATTGATACATACTTTTTTTATATTCTTATGCTGTAGTTGACTATTAAATTTTTATACGAGTACTATAAAAAATATGTTTTGCTGACTTTATGTTGTTAAAGCTAACGATATTCTATTTTAACTTAATGAAATTCCGATATGTTCGTGATTATTTAATAAAATTTTCTAAGAAAATAATCTTTAAATTATCGTTTCTTCTTGAGTAAAATCTGCCTATAGGACGTTTCATAAAAATATGTAACTGTACATGATATATGTATTTTCCAGTTGTATACCACAACATTATAAACTTTTTTGATAATAAAAAAAATACTGACACAGTAAAAGCTATCAGAGATTTTATTACTGATAATATTTATTTTATCTTAAACCTATAAATCTACTAATTAAAGTATTACCAACTCCAACCATCATATAAGATCACACGACTGTATCTGTATCCATGTTAAATGAGTTTCATCTTTCATTTCATGGCGCATTCAAATTCTAGTTTGATGAATTCATCAATATCCGATATTGCAATTTCCTCACCTGCGCTCACTGAACCTTCCAATTCGTTTCATATTGTCACTAACATTCTTTGACATTTATAAACCATTTTTCAATACGAGATCATCTCTGAAACTGAGCAGGTGATTGTACTATACTGTCATTTTGTTGACACTAGCCACAAGCGATTGCCATCTAGAAATCTATTAATTTTGTTTCAGTATGCTAACCCCAAGTTTGCATTGTCACACTACAGATAGAACGTTAATAGTTTTTATTTTAAAATCTTTGCTTATTTTAGTATTGGAAATTATTATTGAATGAGAGACGGGAAACGAAACATGCAGTGTGACGGTGCAACCTACATTACGCAGTTTTAAGTTTGCGTTTATGTAATAATTACTTACTTTACAATATAAAAATGTCAGTAAAATACACTTATTCAATAATTGTCCTTACATTTTACATTTGGTGCACGTATAACTAATGGAAGTGACCAATGATGATTTGAACGAATTTTCTTTAAATTATTACAATTAAGATCAAATAAAAATGTATATAAAAATAGATAAACTATGTAATGATCATAACATTAAAATTAAATGATTATAAATATTATATTATATTCTATAGTATTTATTTTATAGAGATATAATATATAATAACCATTTAAAAACTTGAATTCAACTGACAAAGGCAGAACGGAATAAAGATTAAATTGTAAAATGATAAAATATGAAGTTTTTTTTTGCATATTAATCGAAATCCAATCGACGTATACTTTGGAAGTGTTCCAATTTGAACAATGAATGCCAAGGAATATTTAAATCCTACAAAGTGAAGACAGATAGAGAACAAAATAATCTCATTTCAATTTCCGCCTTGTTCCTCGAACATCAAAAGGTGCACAAAGATTCAAGCGATTACACATAACACCTCACATTCGGATTGACAATTTTCTTATAAAAAATAAAGCTCTCTTACTCTTAAATCATATTTTGTCTATGGGATTCTAAATTTCATAATACTTAATGAATATAAAAAATACTGTATGCAGTATATAAGTTATTATTATTATTATTTTATATGGTACCATTATCTTAAAAGTATGGTGTGAATACATTGTTTTTTTATTTTAAAGTGTAATATTTTAGGATATGATAAATTTAAGCAAGAGTAACTTACTTAATCCTTATTACTAGACCGCTTGAAGCAATCTCATCTCATGGCTTAAATCTGCAAGATATTAAATATATTTAAGGTTTTTTTTTATTTCGGTAAAAAGTTATGAAAAAAATCTACTGGTTATATGACAATATTTAGTTTGATTATTTATTTACTTTTTTTTTTGACTGATTTTTTTTCACTTTGTCCAACATAAAAAAATGTAATCATTATGAAAGAAATTTTCATTTTTTACAATATTGTCAGCCCTGTCACACGTTTACTAAAATGTTTATATATTTAAGTTATAATTTTTATTATGGTTATAACTGAAAATAATAAAAAACCAGCAAACCGGATCATCATATGATTATAATAGGGATCTTGTGCAAATTAAGTTATCCGTTCGTCCAGGGGCGACGGTCGTCATCAAAGCGATGATCGATTTTACGCTCCAATAAATTTTACACGACCAGACGCTGTTTATATAATCTCGTATAAGCTTGGCATTCACAAAAGGCTATTTCGATACATTACTGTAGTTACAAACACTATATACATAACGTACACAAAATACAAGCCAATAAATAAACATAACAATGGCTTTCTAACTCATTAATTAACAATATTCTCTATAGAATCCAATTTGTTTTGTTAATGAAATAAAATAACAAAACTCATTTGGTAAGCAGATTTTTCATTAGAATTATGCTTTAAATATGTTTATAATCTGTTTTCTTTTTTTTATTTGAGGTCATATATATTTTCTACAACTCGTAGTAAAATTCAGTATAAATGACGTTTTTTATATAATACTATGTTACATGTTAATCCCTACAACAAAGGATGATATTATTTTTTATCCCGAAATGAAAATCGCCTTAGTCGGGGATCTTTAAGTTCATATAGAACCATACAAAAGGAACTTAGTCTACTGTCTAGCAAACTCTCAGAACGTGATCACAATATAAATTTTCGAGTGTCAATTGTTAGCGGTTGTTATACATTTGTATTAATTCTATTTGATTTATTCCTTTAAATATATTTTTACAATACTACATCCAACCGCAACTAATAAAATAATAAACTAAACTCTTTAGATGAACTGTTTGACAATGTATTCATAGACTAATTTCAATGCTAACAAGATGATTGCCTAGTTGTTGGAAGGTAGTCACTATCACCCATGGACCTCTGCAACATAAGGAGGTTACGGTTGATTGTGGAAGAGAGACAGGAAAGGCTGGGAAAAGGGAAAGAGGAACTGGCTTTTTACTCATCGGACGAAATGCAGCTACTAAAGACTACTTCAGGCCAATCTTCTGTGAGAGGGTGGTACTTCTCTGGTCGATTGAGCTCATGTTCGAGTTGTTGTAATTGACCACAGCTAGGCTGAACCACCGTACCGCTGTATTTGTAAAAATAAAATCTAGGTTGGTAAAAATACTAACTTGTAGTAGAAGTGCTGTTCTCTTCGTGTTGTTCTAATTCAAATTATTCTACAAATTAGAGATAAACTATATCATTATTTTTATACAGTACTACAGTTTATTTATTCTGAATTAAATAATAATAAAAAAATTGTCAAAACCATAACTAAGGCTATATTTCTTAACGATAAATCCAAAAAAAAAATTGTTTAATCAAATCCGTTTGAAATAATAAATTACAGAGAAAGGAAAGCGTGAAATAAGTTCAAGTCAAATACCTCTTAGACATCAAAGGAAGCTACACAAAGACAAAAGCGATTCTATTTGACACCATACATTTTGTGTGATTTTATTGAGATAGAATCTGTATTCATAATATTTCTTTAACACTATATATGTATGTATTCCATAAAATTTAAAAAACAGGTAATAACTGTTCTAGACTAACTTCTTACTTATGAATGACTAAAATTAAAAAATAATAGATATTTTCTCTTCTTTATTTTAATTTCATTTTTATATGGAATATACACTTGGGTATATAAGTCGGTGGTGGCCTAGTGGTTAAAGGGCCCACCTCTCGTTGCCGACGGCGCGGGTTCGATCCTGGCAAGTACCAATGTGATTTTTCCGAGTCATATGTACTTTCTAAGTTTCTACTTCTACTTTGAACTCAAATATCCCATTCTTTTGATTAAATTTAACCTTATTAATAAAAAAAATTATATAGCGTTCGGAATATAACAGCCGATATGTACCATAAAGATAATTTTTTAAAGGTTAATTATAACTTCAATGTTCCCGAATAGTATATTTTAACGCATTTATATAAAAAATATATTTTTAAAATCTTTTTATAATTTTAATTTACAGTCAGGATTTTTTTCAGTGTTGTATGCAGTGTAATTTTTGTTTTTGTTCCACTTCAACTATGAATAATTTAGAGAAGTTTTGTGTTAACTTAGATTCCCTCCCAGTTTCATCTTTTGCTACCCTCAACAAAGCATTATTTGAACAACGAAGTATTATTTCAAAGCAAAACAATAATGTAGAAAACTATGTTCACTTTTATTCTTAATTGAAGAGACTTGACGTTTGCAATATGAAAAAAAAATCTATAATGACAAAGTTTTGACGGCGAAAGAGAAAATACATATGTTTATACTGTGTTTTGTGATTTTTTTTAAAGTTTGTCTACTATAGATAAAAGATTAGAAATTGAAACTATTTTAACTTTTCGATCAGATGTGTCGATGAAAACCATTAGAAATAAGGATATTTTGACTCATTGAAAACGTTACATGTTCTACCCCATAACTAGTAATCACAATCATATCGGTATGTAGAGTCACAGCAGACTTAGCTACAGAGAGCCTCAGAGACATTAATCAATATAAGTCGACACGGGTTACCCTATTCCCAAAATTTTATTCACAATTTTTTTGTCTAAAAGCATATAAATCAGAGGATATTCACAAAATTGTCCTTGGTTTTTGGGACACTTTAATAAACATAATTACCACACCGTCTTCATATCGATCATAACTTAAAATATATAATTATAGATTCTTACATTATTAAATTTGTTCATGTTAATTTTTTAAGTTAAAAGGGACTAAAAAAATAGTTGAAACGAGAGTTATATTTTACATATATTAATGTTATACCTGTAATTCATGTTATTTATTAAATAAACAGACCATATATATAAAATTCACCCCATTTATACATATTTTAATGGATAACAATACATTTGTTTCAATCAACGTAATTTAAAACACGTTTCAGAAACAAGGGCAATCAGTTTCATTCAATAATAATTTGTTTTTTACTTCTCAAAAACACAGAAGTGCCCAGTCAGCGATGTTTTTATTAATTTATTCCTCCGTTAAGGTTGTTATGAGCTATTTAATAAAAGCCTCCACGTTATAATCAACCACTCAAAATTCATTTGAAAATCGTTCAGATTTATATTCCATTTAATTAACTCAATTTTAATACTTAAATGATTTATTCTTGTATATTGAAGATTGAATTATGTTAGTACAGTTATAAACTAAAATAATCAGTGGTGGCCTAGTGGTTAAAAGGCCCGCCTCTTATACACGAGGGCGTGGGTTCGATCCTGGCCTTGGCAAGTAATAATGTTATTTTCCCAAGTCATGTACTTTGTAAGAGTATTTAGACATGTAAGACAGACCCTGGCTAAAGCTGGAAAATTGCCAGGTAGAAGAAGAAGAAGAAGGAGGAGTTATAGACTAAAATAAAAATAAAATTAATGTATTTGGTTCATAATACACAACTTTAAACATTACGTATGATTAGTACAAAATATGTATTTGGGGAAATAGCGACGATATATGAAAGTTGCCCAAACTTATAATGAGATACACAATCCATTTTAAACATGGTAGCTATAAACTTCTCAAGCGTTAAGCAAATAATTTATTAAAATCTCAATATTCCTTTTATCATTTGTTATACTTTGGACATTTTATGATTTTAATTTAAAATTTATATACTCACACAGTTCTGTAAATATATTTTGTGTTAAACATAGATTCAAATTAAAAAAGGTTTAACTGTATTCACTGTCTGTTTCTAATTTTTTTATTATAAAATTTACAATTTATATTTTAATGAATAAGAACTATCTGAAGTACTAGTTCACAACAAAAACAAATTTGTTTCTATGGTTACATTATACTTTAAGATTATATCTTCAACGATAAAATATTTAATCACTGAGGTATATGGCCGCCATTTTTTTGTAAATAATAAATAATAACTTGTATCTCGGCTTAAGTTTAAAATTTTCTTTAGAAGTCTAAGAGATAGGTTAATAAAGTTGACAGTGCTTTTGGAATATTTTTTTTTGTAACAAATACTATTAGAAGATACTCACATGAACATCAAATTAATCATGATAAAAAATATCAGTCCTATATTAAATTATCTTAAATCTGGCGGCTACTTAAAACCTCACCTCTTTTGATTCCAGTGCGAATAAAGCTCTAGCTTTAAAAAAAAAACTCGCCTTGGATACGTACTTTTCTTCAGCTTACTCTACATATTCATGTTCTTCTTCCTGTTATTTATATTTTGTTATGTGAACATTATTATCAAAACTTTCACCTAATATACATATATAATTGTATATTCATTTTAGTATTTTTCTTGTACTCAGTATATTCCTTCAATTCATTAGTCTTTAACATGTGAGCAATCTTGAAACCTATACCTAAATATGTGTTAGAAAAAAACAATATCTCTGATAGCGAATGAAAAATAAAAATAATCTTATGCTTCAAAAATTATTGATCTTAATTATTATTGTTATTCACTTTCTTACAAACAAAACGAACTCCTAACACGTTTGCAGAAACTTGTAACTACGATCACTAAATAATACAGAAAAAAAATACATAGATTAACATCTATAGAACATAAAAACAGTACTAGATTAAACAAAGAACGCATGGAAATTAATATTTGAATGAAAACTTAAACGACGCTCAGCATAAAGATAAGGTAATGAATAAAATATAAGTCTAAGATTTTTTTAAACAATTCTCTAATTAGCTTATTGCTTTCCTCTCTTCATTGAATAATACAGACTTCAAATGAATATTAGATAAACTCCACGTCATTAGCAAAACGTTGCTTTTTCAATCAGATTGTGAATTTTTTATATGGAACTTTTATTTCGGAATTAGGATTATTTGAATTCAATATGATTAATGACATAAATCAGGATCAATGGAGATTATACTCGGCTTCATTTGACTGTATATCCGAAACAAATATTAACACAATTATAAAATATTCTCAAGAATTATGGAAACTGTTTTAAAACAAAGAACTGCTCATAAAATTTGAATAATGTAATAATTCATGATCAAATTCGGACTGTTCGATAATTCTCGTTGATGTGGGAGTACAAAAAGCAATTTTAAGAATACTCACGTATTTCTTATATGTATTAATTATTACTATTCTTTCTATTATTCGTGTATATGTGTATTAATTAGTTCTATTCAGTTCATTTTCAACTTTTTTACCTTTATTGTATTAACGTTAAATATAATATTAATTTTTAATCATTTTCAACATGATTGAACCATTCTACTTTATTTTCCTGACTCTATTTTTATTTTAACAAATACATCTATGTTAGTTTTCTTTAATATGTTATTTGTTACAATGTATTGTTTTAAAGTAGATTCAACAAATATATCGCGTCTCAAGCCCTCTTATATTTAAGAGCGTTGGATGGCAATCGGTAACATTGTGAGAAATCTTAAAATTTTAGTGTCCACTCAAGCAGTACTTAAGTTGTTTTAAAAATACCTTCCTACATTGAAGCTACTATATTTTGTAGATATATTGTTTGTAAGTCACGTTATAAAATCGAATTTACCAATTTTATTACTAGAAATGGCTAGAAATATAGCACGGTAACTATAAATAAACACTTTAATGAACGTTTAATATTTTAAAACAGGCTGTTGTGAATCCATTTTATAACCTTCTGTAGTGGCTTATTAAAATCTTTGTACCGATGGCGGATCAAACCTCACAGAAAAATAATTAAACAGACAGGAGAATTTGTTAAAATAATCCAATCAAGAGATTTACATTTTAACTTTGTTTTTAAGCAAACCGATTTTAACTTATAATGATCTTAGTGGTCATAAAATCATCCCAAATGTTGAGAGAATTCAAAACTTTTGATAATTATTTTATGACATCGCCCTTTCGATATCTTCAAAATACCTATTAATTATTACGAACGATTTTATTGTATTCACTTAATATAAAATTTGTTTAAATTTTTTACGTCTTGATGATGAATATTAAGATATTTAGTTTAATTAAGTTGTCAAGTTTTTTAAATTATATACACATAAGTTATTAAAAGAGAACTTTTATATTATGTGACGAAAAAAATCACTCCCTACGTATATTTCAGAATTCGTTATACAAATTTTCGTACAATGAAGCTTCGTTATGCAAACTTGCTAATGAAATTTAGTGAAGTCGTCTACGGAAATCCACAGTAATGTATAATTTATACGCATGATGTAAATCATTAAGTTATAACGAAATTTAAACAAGAAAATTGTGTTTGAAATAGAAAGTACTTATGTATATTGAATTTGTTTACCAAAATATGTATAATAGTAACTTGAATCTTCAAAAAGCAAGTAACTAATACAAACAAATAAATTAAATATAAATTTAAAAGTAAGTACGAAATATAAATTTAAAATACCTACATAGTTTATTTTAAAACTACTGGATATTTTGTTCCAAATCATTATTTTAATACTTTATATGTATATTCGTTTTCTTATTCTATTATCATTACAAAAATGTACGATCTTTTAAATTATTTTCGACTTGTGACAGCACTCTTTTTTGGCTTTCTTTCCGTTTTAACAAACAATTTAAGAACTAAGTTTCTTATAAATCTGTAAAGTCATTCTAGAATGTCAGAGCTATAAATATTAACACACAAATTAACACACGTACGTCAAAGCTTCCATGAATATAATTTTGTCCTGTTTACATACTAGTAATATACAATAAAAGCAAGAAATGAGACAAAGCATATATTTTATTCTGCTACTAACTCGGTTTAATGATCTACAGGGATACTTTTATTAGAATTATAACAAGATAAAAGATACACAGTGTGTATCTAGATTATAAATTTATAGAAAAGTATGTACTTATCAATTCCTTTTATTATCACCCTGTATAAATAAACCAGTCGCCCGTCTCTCTATAAAGTATGCTTAAACAGTTTACTTAGTCGCTCTAGGGATTCAACAATTAAATCTTTTTCTAGCAATTTTTTCTAGAAAAATCTTTATAATCAGAATTTCGTTAATATTACATAGTCGATGCTAACAAATGTTTATCGTATTATTCGAAACAATAAGTAAACATAAATACTTGGAATATACAAAAAAGTGACATGAAAATATTTCATTCGAAATTTTATTCACATTTAGAATGATAATAATAGTGTGTATAGAGAGATAAAATTTTATATAGGATTGATTTTATACAAATACATTTAATAATACATATATTTAATTAAACGTATATTCTAATAAACTTAAATTACTTTTATACAAAAAATTATGTTGATCGTGAAACTTAGACATTTTTTCATTTGATTTTAACCTTTTACAGTCCCATTAAATAGTAAACTACGTATAGATATATAAAACATAGTACACATGTATAAATGTCTTCTTCTTCTATCTGGCAATTTCCCGGCTTAAGCCAGGATCTGCCTTACATATTGTAAATAGTTTTGGCTAAATGTTGTTACGACCGGCCGCCTGCCTGACATCAACCCTCTTTCTGAATGATTTCATCAGTGATGTCTAAATACTCTTAGAAAGTACATATGACTCGGGAAAATCACGTTGGTACTTGCCGGAATCACAACCGCGCCCTCTTGCATGAGAGGCGGGCCTTTTAACCACTAGACCACCACTGACTTCAACGCATGTATAAATGTATGTATGTATGTATAAAGTGATTAGAAACACCTATTAAAGTTCTTAAAATGAGTGGAATTTAATTTAAGCAAACAATCTTGTACTTAAAAATCACCAAAATATATAACTATAACTGGTCGAAACAAGATAATTAAAAATATATAACGCTTTATTCACTGACTCGAGACGGAACAGGCAGACGGAGCTCAAATATTAAAACAATTGGTAGTTATTATTGCTCATATTGTCGGATTGTATCCTGATTGTATTCATTAATTGTTCCTTATATATTTTCATCTAGAAATTTTAAACATTACAGCTGTCTGAAGCATCTATAGTAAGTAGTACTTAAAGTTAATTGAAGCTATTAAAGAAATATTGATCCATTATAAATAAAAGACTATGAAAGATGTTTTCCATTTATTAATTCAGTGATCGATGATCTAAATCATATGTATTATAAGAATTCGACGCGCCGTCCATTGTTCCTGACAGAGGTCCTTTAATCGCTCAAGTCTATGGTTGATTTACGATGTTACAGAAACACGTACAATGAACATGATGATTAAATATTCTTTGCTTATATTTCACTTATAAGAACGAATATATTAAGAACGAACTATAACTTTTAATTGATCTTATATAATAATACATTTTTATAGTCCTGGAATATAATCTAGGGTAGTATTACATATATTAAAATTTGTCTAAAATAAAATTACAAGGCGATGAAGTTTTGGAGGAAAATATAACAATACGTATCAGAAGACTTAATGATCTTGGACATTGGACAAATTAACCGACATGTTTATTGGTTCTGGAACGAGTTTTAGAAATTTATTTATTCGGAAAATAAACCTTCTTTGTGTTTTAATGAAACATGGGAGATTAAATTTAGACAATATACTAATAAAAAGATTTTTCAAATAACAATTTACGTGTATTAAGTGAGTTGAGTTGCATAAAAAAGGAAATTATTGCAATATATTTGTAATTTTAAGTGGCTGAGATTGAGAAATGTGATATCAGTGACAACGCTGAGTCAAAATGGTCCCGATGATCTGGTTACTTGTATTTTTGTCCTACAACATTTTCAGGAAATAACTTACTTGAGTTCGATAGATTGTATAAAAAAAATGAATACATCGCATTATGTATTATTAACATTAAATAATACTGCACAAAACATTAATTTTTTATCCGACACGTAAAATGGATTAAAAAGTTTACTTAAAATAAACGAACAAATCCGCCGTATAACAGTTCAGTATTGTAATAGTTTTAAATGGAATGAAACGGAATACATCATTCGTGTGTTAAACGGATAATTGGACCACATTGTTGTTTATCTCACAAACCTAAAATTTATCAAGCGGATTAAAATGGCGTGCGTTTAATACGAGTATAACTATATTATACAAAATAGTTATTGCATTACTAAAACTTTTATAAGATAAGTTTCATATATGATTACGATTTATTATTTTGTAATTCAAAAAGGCGTTTGTGTGTTTCTGTCTGCGACAGTGCAACGTTTAAAGGAATCAACCTATTTTGACATGTTTTTTTTATTTAAAAACCTTGCATATCTTCTTGGTGTTCTTGGCTATGTTTAGTTAATAATGGTTCAGCAGAGTAAGAGTTATAGATTTTTTAAAAAGTAATGTTAGGACTTTGTATATTATTTCTATAATTACTCGATTAAGGACTCCATTTAAATCAATATGATTGTTAATTTAGAGTTAAGGGTTATGAGCATTTTAAAAATTAATAGGTGCTGATGTTTTTAAATTTTGCATGTAAATAAATTTTTAGTATCCGTTAATGGTTTTATTCTTTTCTCAATGATGTTTATACTTTTTATTTTTATTTCCTTACAAAATATAAGCAAACAATAATATTTTATACAATTCCTTTTTGTTTGAAAGTAATTTTTTGTATTGCTACAACATACGGTTGGTTGGTTATTGCAAAGATAATAATCTTTCGTATCTAAACTAATTATATTGAATGACTAGTACTAAAAAATAAATAACATTATTAAATACAAACTAAGAAAAAAACAAAATTTTCATTGTTGGTATCAAGCATATAATATGTGGAATGATGAACCGTGGACAGCGGAATGTTGACCTATCGCTATCTATTTATCAATACATATCGATGCTACGAAGAAGAAATAGTTAAAAATAAAAGACAAAAACTTCTCCATGCTTTCTCTTATTTATTACAATATAATTTAAGTAATATTTATGGTACATTTAAACGATAATATCAATAAAAATTATGTGTGAATTTTGTTTTAATTACTTTAATGACTTCAAATTACACACAGACAAAAGTCTGAAACTGATTTGTATTTATCCACAATAAAGAACTTTATCAACTAGTAAACTAGTAGATTATTAGTTATTTACAACTTGTTAATCTTAGTTGTCACTACCTACAACTAGAGATTAAGGTCAACCTATTAACGTGAATGATCGTTATCAAAGCACTACGTGAAATGAATTAGAAGAATACAGTGAGGAGAGATTCAATAAAATATACTTATATAACCTCTTTAATTAAACAATGAAGCCTTTCTTCATAAATCCTGTGATAAATTCAATATATTCTTAACAGACTATGAAACTTAAGCTATTATTGAGATTATTTACAATAATTTATCATGAAATTAATACTGATATTACTTAAATTGATTATTGTCATTTAATATTAAATATTCCTGTACGTCGTTCATGTCTACTGTGTACAGCAGACGGCCTACATGATGGGCAGTAGTGACTACCGTCCATGAACATCCGCGACATAGATGTTAGGGATGCGCCAACCTTGGTTGTTGAGAAAAGGGAGGGGTGGAAACAAGGAAATAGCAGGAAAGGGTGGAAACGGGGAAAGGCAACTGGCTCTCTCACTTATCGCACGAAACGCAGCCACTAAAGGCTACTTCACGCCGATCTTCTGTGAGAATGTCGTACTTCCCCGGTCGAGCCAGCCCGAAAAGCTCAGCTAAATGTCACAAGAAACAAAAAAAAAAACAAAAAAATCCGTTATACTAATTTAAAAAAATCACACATTTGTATGTCATTGACGTTGTCAATTCGTCGTTTTTACAGGTTTTATAAAAGATTTTGTCTAAAATAAACAAGTTAAAAAGTAAATCTAACTTAGTTCTTTTCATAAACAATGTTACAAAAAAAAAATGTTTTTAGTGGACGTAACATTTATTACTATTACAATATTTTGGTTTAATATAAAAGCGTTTAAAACATATATAACTTTTTGGATTTATTCTCTTTTGGCTGTAATCTTTAAACGTTGAAGCCATTATCAATAGCAGCGGACACTATTCAATGGGAAAATTTTGTTGTACTTCTATTGATTGACTTGGGGGATCCCAATTATTATGGTATTTAAAGTAATTATTACCGTCTAAAACTGACCTTTGTTGAATAATATGATTTTTTTAATTTGACATTATACTCATTATTTATTAAAATATTGAGAAATTGAAAAAGTTTTCTCTTCCCTAAACAAAAATCTATGTTTTCCCTTTGTATACCATTTAAGTATTAGTTTCGAATTTTTCTAAAATTACCAGTAATTTTAGGCGAAATAGTTCTAACTACTATATCTATCTCCCGAAATAAAATGTTTTATTTTCGGATCGGATTTCCCCGATATTTTTATTACTACTACGATCGTCTTTTTCGTACAAACAAAACGTGTACGGCGAGATCTCTTTCTGTCACAAACAGAGGAGGTTTTATTGTATCTATCAATAGACCGGTACACAAAAATTTGTCTCATATACTCGTACCAAGCGTACAGAAGATTTACGAAATTCTATTTGGTTCTATACCAACACACTTTCTGTGAGTATCTAAGACAAATAGAGCGATTGGCTTCTATTTATATAAAAATTACAGATTCTAAATTCAAAAGTTGTTTTAATTATTATTTTTTGATTGTGCCAGTATCAATCGTCATAAAATTATTTAAAAACGACTAACCAAAAAATATTAGAGGTATAAAACCTATTCCATATTTAAATAACAATATTTTTCTGAGAAGAATCAGCTGAATGACGCAATACAGTGAAAGGCGAGATTAATCTTTGATAAACATTTTATGCACAACATTTCAACACAGACGTCAGAAACGGCAGACAGATATGAGAAACGTCACGAGCACAACATTTTATAGCTTGTATGATAAATAGTGAGTTTAAATAATGAAAGTGTTAAAAAATATTTGTATTCCACATTAGAAAAATGTTTATAAATAAAGAATTTAAATATGGAAGGTATTAACGACAAAAAATTGTTTAAAAATAGAATAACGATTTTTTTTTTCATGTCACAGTTGGTTTTAAGTAAATATTGAAGTCCCCGAAACAATAACAAGTAAATGACTAAGTAGAATAATATTTTATTTGCTCACAAAGACTTCTTTTGAGAAACGGGTATGTCCTTATGTTGCTATTTCATAAGTAAAGTGTGTGTTGGAACATTTGTCAAATGACTTGCACCATTTTCAGTCTCGAGATGTTCAAAATAATTGTATTTTATGATTTATTTTGCTGCAGATTCCACGACTATCTATTTCATTATTATTGTTTTCTAACACTAGTTTTAATTGAAGTTATATAAAATAAGATAAAAACATATATAGAGTTATGATTTATAAATAAAAACGATGTATAAGCCATTAAAAATTTAATTATTTCTAAGCCCTTATCGTTCACGGAAGTATATATATTTAAGATGATACAAATATAAACATTAATTATTTATATATGTATTTTATACGTAGCATATATACAATTATATAATGTTATAAAAAAACAGTAAGTCAAATTTCTTATATACTTAGATCTCTCACAGAAGTAGGGCGTGATTTGTATCTATTACATCTGAGTTTTGTTCCCATTAAACTACCGTAAATCGTAAGCAACATCTTTTTTTCCTTGTTCAATTATTGCTTATTTCATTCTCAATTTATTAAACAACATTATTTTAATGCCAAATCGACGGTTAAGTAACGCCATTTTTATACTCTGTTGTAATATTTAGTACTGTAAAGCTAAAAAAAATTAAAAAAAAATCCAAAACAAAATCCATATACAAAAATAACACCTCTATTAAAAATCAGTAATTCATAAATAAAATATGACGTCTTATATTTAATTGGTAAAGAAAAACATACTTAGTATATATGTATATATAGTCGCTTTTAATAAATTTTATACATCAAATAAACGATATCAAATAATGTTGAGCAGTCTTTTATTAATCATGCAATAAATCCTTAAACGAATTTTAATTAAGACAAAAGGTTTTAAATGAATTAATCATTACCAAGTGGATTGACACACTTTTAATTAAGGAAATCTACATTGGATCAAAATTGACTGTATATTAATTTAGATTTATGTTTTTCGTTTTAGCCTTAATATATATTTTTGTATTTTATGCTACAGCTTCATTTCCACTGGTGACGTGCAATATTTTTTCAATGTCAGCAATTTTATTTGTTAGACGAAATATAATCTCGAGTACTGCTACATTAAAATTTAAGAAAAATTTTGTAATCCTTTACTTGACATTTACATTACTTATTTCTCGAAACATACCTATATATTTTTTTTATTTTTAAAATACGCTACCTAAATATTACCGATCTGTATATATGTGTATGTTACATAACGTATGGAAAGTCTTCTGAGTGTAATTATATTTATTTATTACTTTTAGTGCCTTTTACCTCTTTATTAAGCTTGTTCAGTGTTTAATCATCACAAACGCAACTGAAACTTTTCAGGAACAAGTAAAATATTACACTGAGTCTCGCTAGGATACACTCACGATACGACACTACGATATACTCACTACTACACTAAGATGAGCACTGATTCTAGATTTCTTTCTAATAAGTCTCAGGCATTATATGGTACACGTAAACATAGCTTGGTCTAGATTTCATTTTTTTTAATACTCCTAAGCGTAAAATATTCAATAACCGTAAATATATTATAAGAGGTTTTCGACGAACGATGGCAACTTCTTTTTTTGCAAATTTTTGTCCAACATGTTATTTTTTATATCTATTTGCCAAAATGTCAGGGGAAAGATACAATTTAATAAATTTTTAAATCCGAACAGTACATGCAAGAACGTATGTTTAACATCAAACTATAAAATGAGTTAATAAAAATGTATAGAAACGAAATTAAAGTATAAACTCTGTATTAAAATGAGCAAACAAACGTCAAATATCATAGAGTAACACGATATGAAACGAATTGGAAAGTTGCTATGGGCGTTACCGTTGGGAAATTGCAATTTCCTATGATGAACATTACTAGACAACTGGAAGAGACGAAATACTCAAATACAAAACTAACTAAGTAACTTTAACTAAACTAATTTAATATTTAAACTTACTTAATAATTATAACATTGTTCTATAGAATAATTCGGTAGGGTGTAAATATTATTTTAAGAGAAATTGTTAAAAAAAAATCTTAATTTTAGAAAAAAGGTGATACCTAAAATATTAATAAACACTAGTTTTGAGAACCATGTTTATATCTTAAATATTATGTATGTATTAGTATCCAGATAGCTGTATAATATTTAACAGATCAGATGCAAATACCTGCGAAAGTTATCCTATTTAAGTTACCGGTCAAACCCGATTTCAGGATAAACTAGTTTTTCCTGGACAAAACTGATTTAATGAGACAATATTATAATATTATATTATAATATTATATTATTAATATAATATTATAATATAATATTATAATATTATATTATTAATATTATTAGTCAATATAGTTACTAATAATATCTAGATTAAATATGACTCCCTGAATTAAACTTTTAAATGGTTTAAATAAACGAATATTTATTTAAATAAACCTTCAACAATAATGCACAAAATATTTTCGTATTTTTTTCTTAAGTCCTAAATAAGTGAACGAGCAGACGACGTACATGATGGCCAAGTGTTCGTCTCCCTGCAACATAAACGATGTTTCTGATGTGTTACCGAAAAACATATAAATATATAAAATAACAATATATGTCATCTCTAAAATCATTCAAAATATTAATATCAAGCATTCTTCTTCGTTTTTCTTTAGTGGCGTTTCCTAAGAGTTTTCGCCAATGTCATGTGCCGATATTATACTGAACTATGTAAAGAGGGTTATCAAGCACTCAAAAGTCACTCATACTCAACACTTAGAAAAAGGTTGCCATGACGACGAATTTGTTACGACTGAGTGAAAAAACCACCACAGAAGACATCTGTTTTTAGTTAAGAATAAAAGAGTATGTCATATAATAAACACTAAAAAAGGAATAAGAATTTATAGTTAAAATAAAAATAAGCAAATGATTGTAATTTCCTAAAATTTCTGATTAAATATAATATTTAATAACAAATAATGCTTGTTACATCTTGCAACTGTAAGTCCTTAATGTTAGGCCTAGCGGTAGATTGGATAGAACCAACCGGCTTAACTAAACTTCATTAGTCAAGTTTACATTTGAGAGCCACGTCGGAAAGCAATATACATACATGTGACAATTTGACGTTTAAAACTGTTTTGATAATGAGAAGAAAAAACACTGATTGATTAAAAAAAATATTGCATATTATGTATCCATTATACATTTACTTTTTGTTATTATCAGTTGGTGCTGTCAATCTCTGTCAATATATAGCATTAAAAAATCATTTCGATAATTGTGTCTTTGTAACTGAATTAAAAATATAACGAAAACAACTTCAGACCATTGAAGAGGAAGAAAAATACATACATTTTAAATATATAAAACAAGATTATAAAAACTCCGCGTTTATTCTCAAATGAGCTTATATTTACCCACTTTTATATTCTTAAATACACTCTATAATCTGTACAACAATGAAGGTTTAACTCTTCACTAATTAACCTACTTTTGAGCTCCCTATTGATCACAGCCTCCGCCCTATAGGAAATGAGTTTTTATTTTGTATTTCAACGTGGAAAAGCTATTGTGAATTTTTTGTTTTTTAAATTACGAAAAACAAAACAAAGTTATATTTATAGCACGCCTAAGCCCGCTTAGGCTCAAAATTGATGACAAACTTACTACAGCGAATGTTCGAAATTGATGGCAAGCTCTCTAAACACAAATGCGAGGGAAAATTATTTTCTATTCACTGTGAAATGACATAGATAAATAACTAAACATATAGCTAGATAAATCCTTTGTATGTAAAGCTAATATATGTTAGGTTTAAAAGTATTTTATATTTAATACCAAACGGATAACGTTATATATAAATAAGGATTATTTCCCTAAAAGTCATATATCTAAACGGGCAACGGTACCCATTTTGTTAATACTTTTATCATCTGTTATATTTTACTAATTTAATACAAAAGTACGGAAGAATGGTTTAAATAAATTTGATATAGCATATTTTTAAAAATTAAAAACAAAACATAATCGATACTTTTAGAAAATATTATAAATTTAATACTTAATTTAAGAATATAAATTAATGAATAAATGCGTAAAACTATTAGGTATTCGAAAAGCTTAATTCTTGCTATTGAGTATTCAAATAAAAAACCTAATAACCTGATATAAACCCAACATACACTGTTTATATATAAATGACTGAAGGAGTGCAATAAAAGTATTATTTGTCAAACTTCAGTCTTTAAGGGAATTTTACAAATTTCGAAGTACTACAAAAGAGGTCTCCTTAAGAAGTCCTAACGTAAAAGAAATTTGCTATGGTGGTGAGAATAATGTAAGAATATTTAGAAGAAGAGTTTGTTTTATTTAATACAAATGTGTTTGTACAAACAGAAATTTCCAATGGTTTGCCCTACAACGATATGTTTACGATACTTTTATAAACATCTTTTTTTGTAAGCCTTATCAATGACTCAATCGTTTATGAAGTATCAAAATAAAAAACCTAATTGACATTTATAAACATTAAAATAACTTAATTCTCCTTGCATTGTAGCAATGTTTTGATTAATTATTATTATTATTTATAATAATGCACGACTTCCAATGTATTACAAGATTTAAGAAATTTTAAAATGTTTTATCTCGTCAAACCACATGCAAGTTACTCTATATAAATCACTTGTTCTTCCGAGAAGCACAGCTAAGTGAATAAGTAGTTAATAGAATGAAAACTTTTTGCTTTGTGTTATTTGGAATAGCTCTATCGCGACGTTAAATTTACAAAATCACGTACATTTTTCTTAAAAAATATATACACTTCAATGTTGATAATACGAGACGATAAAATGGTACCTACAACATTTTCTTCTATTTTCATTTAAAAAAAAAATTAGAAATTGAATGATTATTTCAAATAAAGTAGGGCACTCATTAAGAAATTGTATGAAAAATATATATATTTTTGCTATATTTACTATTGCTTATAATATATAGAATATAATGGCTGTATTTAAAAAAAACTGAATAGTTACTCATACTGCACCATACTGCATAACCAGCGTGGAGCAGAAATATCTGAAATTCACATGCATTCCAGGGGAGGTTTTTGTGCATTGTAATATTTTATATTTAAAAATATTTCTCATAAACTTATAGGACAGCAAAAAACGGACAAATAAATCATACATTGCGAATAATATGAACATTGACCACACGGACGGATAAATATTGGAGGGTGTATTTATGAGATACCAGGAGATTTCGAACGGACGGAAATTGAGTTTTTCCAGAAATATTTGCAGATAGCTGAGGGTGCTTTGGAATATAATACATATTTATAAATCCATCCTCCAGCAAGGTAATATAGATAATAATATAAGTTATCACATACTTATACTGATTTAAACTTCTTTTTCTTTACGATAACTATTTATAACCAAAGTGTCATTTAATTTTCAAATGGTTGAAATTAGTGCTTCATTTTATTAACAAGAAATAGAACACATGATACCATATATACCATCAATAGAGAGTTATTACATTTGTTAAAAATTGTATTGAAATATAAATACAACCTTGCAAAGTATGTATATTTAACTTAAAAAATATTTAGATACGTATTAAACTTATAAGCCTACTTCTTTAATGTTCTTAGGAACCGTCAGTGGTATGATCAATGTTGAAATGATGTTTTATTGATTCATATAAATTAACATTGATATATTTTTTCTTTTTTTTTGTCAGTATTAAATAAAAAAAATATAGATTAAAACAAACATTGTCTCATACGTACATTCGGCGTACTCATAAGCCTTTTAGCAGGATTATCCAACAGTACTGAAAATAAAACCCGTGAATTATCAACAGTATAAAAAATATTGTCAAAAATTTTCTTTACACAGAACTTTGTTTGGTATCAGTAATCCCCGAGGGATCAATAGTGAATATAACAAAACTGAGGGCTAACAATTTAATTTTCTTTTAGAGTTTTTCCTCCGTCGAAAGTCCTTATGTAAATTAAAGAGCTTTTAAGAATTCTGTCTCTTTAAAATTGAGTTCCTTTTAGCAAAAACTTTTAATTGCAGCGTTTATTCTACACAACTTTGACAAGCAAAAGATAAAGACGTTAATTCTTTCGGTGTTTTTTTACTTAAGTTCAAAGGCTGCTACTCACAGCATAAGTCTAAATGATATAAAACTTATCATCATGATGGCATGATATGTATATTATAGGACATATTTGTGACACAATTTAATATCTGCAGTGTATACAAAAAATAAGCAAATTTATAAATAAATGGGTGTAAAAACTCAGCGACGCCATGAAGCAATGAAACGAACAAATAATGAAAGGACCTCTGTCCAAAACAACGGATACAATCCGTCACAGAATTAATTAAAAGGGATGAATTACCCATTTTTATCCCAAGAATTCGGGTAAAAAATGCCCTTTAAACGTGGAAATAGCCATTACAATTCCCCAAATTTTTAATAACTTTATGAAACAAAACCGAGTAAAAAATGAGTTTGTACTCAAATAAAGATATTTTTGCTCCTAATTGAGGTCTATTACGAAATAGAACTAAAGGCTGAGTGTGAACAATCACTTTATTTATTTCATGATTTATTCTTTTTCTTTAAAAAAATCCGGTTGCAATGTTATATAAAAACCAAATTGTATACGTAAAGTAAAAATTTGAGAATATACTAAAAATATCGTTTTATTAAGAATAAATGTATATTTCATAACTATAATTATGTAATTATAAACTTAAAGGTTTTTAGACATAGATAATATTACATAATTTTGTTTTGTACCTGTAAAATCTCTAACATAAAGTAGCAGTTGAAGGAGAAGTACATATGTATACTGATAAAGTATGTTTTGTTTGCCGTTAATTTATGAAAGAAGTTTAGTGGACAGAGTATTTATTGAAGCAGTTTATGAGTATGTCGTCTATTCGCACGTGACTACAATATAAAATCTTCCTACATATTTATATACAAAACAAAACTTATCCTTTATTGATTTTTAACATAAATTCGATCAGATGAAAATATCAAGTCTCAATTTTAATATGAACGTTTACAATGACCGAAAGGAAACGAGCAAGGTCCGGTATAAGGGGATTTAAGGGGTTAAGATTAAAATGACAGGACGTTATGAAATTCAACATTGATATGTATTTACCTGGTGAGGTGGACGCTGTCGTGTTAAAACCTGCATTAGTATTGAGGAGACAGGTATTGGACATATTATTATTAAGAATTTATAATTTTTTGCTGTGCTACATAAACCATTCATCGCATAAGACATATGTTTAGAAATATTAATAGAAAACGGAGAGGAATGAACGAACAAAATATGTAAATACTACAAGTAGTTATAGAAACCGTGAATAAAGTTTTAAATAACAATTTATACCAAAATAGTACTCATTTTTAATTCTTTGAATTCAATAAAAGATAAGTTATAATACTCACAAAAGTACCTAGAACCTTTAGTAATAAAAAAAATCTAGTTCAAAACATCCTTTATCATGAAAATAAAGATCAATATAATATGTCACAGCTTGCAAAAGTACTTTTCTGAATATTACGAATTAAAACAGTTTTACGATAAAAACAGACCAGTACAAAATGATAGATTAGGTAAGGATTACAATTTATTAACTATCTATCATTTCTGAGAACAGGCTTTCCGAAAGTAAGAAATATATTCTAGACTAGTTTTTGCCCGCGACTTCGTCCGCTTTAATTTCATCATCTTCTTTCAGGTTTTTCCTGTTTCAATCGAACAGAATGTTTGACATATTAGTTAGTTGTCAAATCTAATGTCAAAAAAAACGTTTGTATGGGAAATAGAAAAGAGCTGTTTTTATGGTTTTCCCAGTAGTGAATCAATTTCTTTCAGCTTTTATACCTTCCCTGAACCTCCACGAACATTTCAAAACTAAGATAAGATAAATCCGTTCAGCTGTTCTCGAGTTTTAGCGAGACTAAGGAACAGCAATCCATTTTTATATATATAGAAGATTAAATATGAATATAAACGCCACCTGTGGTATTGTTAATAAGTATATATAACCTGTCAGTATCTGCTTTCTTTAAGAATTCATGTTTATGTGAACACAACTGCATGTGATTTTAATAGGACTCAAAGGAGATGAATATTTTGACAGCGATGAGATATCCTGGAATAAAATTCTCATCTCTTGAAAAATACTTAGGACATTGCACAAATTTTTTCACATAAATTCAAAAGTGATGTTTATTTTTTAATATTATATACAGTGTAGTTAATAAACGCCGGCCTAGGGGTTTTTTTTTACTGAGAAATTCGAGAGAAAATTATAGTTACAGTTTCCCTTTACGAAATATATGTTAATAATACATATATGTTAATTAATGTTTTTCTCGACTTTCAAAATATGTACAACAAAGTATATAAGAGAGAAGAAATATGTTAGTAATTATAGTAACATATTTGAATTGCTCTGTGATTATTTCTTTACCTCCCACGTAAGTTGTTGTATCTCCAAAAATGTCATTTTACAGTAGAGCGTTTCAAAGGTTCAAATTAAACCAAAATCTGCATCTTTTTAAAATTTAAAATATATTTTATTTAATATGCATATTTGCGTAGATATTGTTGTTATATTGTTCATACGACATTGTGCTCCGGAGTAGAAGCTAAAAAAGGTGTTGTATCTGATACTTACAACATTATACGGCGGCGCCCAGGTAGCATCACTTGTGGTATATGATGGTTACAACTGTATACGTTGAAAAACGTAAGTCTTGCTCTGTTGTATGTAACTCATACGCGGCGCGAGCGCGTGATTTCACCCACCTCGCGCCCCGCGTATACAGTTGCATAGGCATATACAACAGTTTAATCCGTTCGCTTTTGAAAAATACAACATTATGCGTCTGACAAATCCTTTAAATATAGTGTTTTTGTTGTTTTTTTAATTTGAATGGATGTAATGATCCATAATAGGATATTTTTCATAAAAAAAGCAAAATAGCATTTTTGTGGCATACAACAACTTAAGTGGGAGGTATCGATTTATTTTTCATACCAAATTATAGCTTCATGATATATCTAATCCAACTTATTAGCGATAATCTATTTAACGATAGACAGTAATTATGCTATAATTATAAAGATATTATGACATACTATAATGACTAATGGATTAGGTATGTATATATTTTATTTCCTAACTATTCACTTAAATAATAATATATACAGTAAAGCACAAAATAAACGAAAATTAAAACTTATTTTCAACACTTCAACCATCAGTTAGCATAAGTTTGCTACTACATATTAAGAATTCTCAATATTTCATACAATAACGTACGTAAATTCTATAATGTACTGATATTTATGAAAACAATGTCTTAACGCTCAATATTATATGGGCTAATTATATCTAAAACTTTCGCGTGTACACATTCTATCAAACTAGTTTTTTGGATGCAACGCCCCTTTTTTAATTCACTTGTCTTTCATCTCGTCTGTCCGAGATCACGGGTGCTATAAAGGAAACGAAATGGTTGCTGTAAAAGGATCAAAGACTTAGTTTTATTTAAATTAGATGGGATGCAAACTTTGTGTAAGCATAATGACTCTTTGATATCTTAATAATAAATGAAAACCATAATTATGGTTTTTGTCAGTTGAATATTCAGAGCGGAGAACATTTTACTAAACAACATATTAATTATGGCATTTTTGAAAATAAAGACGACAGGAATATATTCTGAGATCTAATAGAAGATTTACATTGATTTAATAAAAAACAAAAACGCTTGAAACCCCATCCTACTAATATTATATGTAATTGCGGAAGTTTGAGAGTGTGTGTGTATGTTTGTTACTTCTTTACGCTCAAACGGCTGAACCGATTTTGATAAAATTGTGTATACAGGAAGCTGACGTCCAGGAATAGCATATAGGCTACTTTACATCCCGGAAATCCCGAAAATCCCGGAAATCCCGAAAATCCCGGAAATCCGCGGATAACACCGCGGGGCACAGCTAGTATAAAATATAGCCATTATATTTAATTAAGGTCGAAGAATTAGTTAGTGTAATTAATATGAATTGATGTCAATCAATGTTGATTAATCGTTTGATTGTATTTGTGTTTAGTTTGACAATACAAAATTACAAAGGGTCAGACCAGTTAGAATCACATTATTGAGATAAAAAAAATTGTAAGAGTTTAAAAAAAAAATTACAACCGATTCCAAACGATAATGTAAGCTTGTATTAAAGATACATTCATATGAACAAAGTAATGACAAAATCAGGTATTTTACAATCGAAAAAAACTACAACTGTTACGAAGGTAACAAAATAAAAAAAAAAATGTCCATAAACTACGTTTATTTTCATTTACTTTGTCTTTTTTTTACTTAATCTGGGCCTAATTTTATATTATTCAAAATTGCCTAAAGCACGGACGTCTAAAAACAACAACAATCTAATCTGGATTACTGTGAAAAATACCTATTAATAGTTCAGTGACTTTATTCTAATTACGAAATGGTTAATACTCAATTATGGTGGACATTTGAAGTTATAAAATTTTAAGTGTTCTGAAATAGGGAAAATTTTATAATAGTGAAAACTTAATTTACTTCAAAATGTCATGGTAGTCATGAAACAAAGTTCTCATTTTATGTTCAAAACAAAATCGATGTTATAAGATGACATTCAGGAAATTGATTCTCGATCGAAAACCGCTATTGTCTTAAGCTCATCTCAACCGCCGCCTCTAATCCTTATTGCACCACTTGTTTTCAAATAACTTTAAGATACCGCGTACAAAATAAATCCTAAAATATCTTTTATTGAAGAAATATAAAAGAAATTAAATGGGTTTATTTGAAAAGAAAGAAGAATTTGCTATATTCGTTTATTTATATTTGAATCTCAACAGATAAGTCTTATATGTAAAAGACTTCCTTTATTAATATTATACGCTACCAGCAGACACCCTCGTCAAAATCACAATATTGTGGTTTAAACTGACATACACATGAACCAATAAAGGATATGTATGTGAAATTTAAAAATAAAAATTTAATATAAAATTAATAACGTTACAAAAATGTACACTGTTGAGATACTTTAGTTTTTAACTAAAGATTACTGTCGCTAAATTTGGAATGGATCTTAAAGCAATTTAGGCAATACATCATTCACAAAGCCAGAGCATTGTGGTAGGCACGGTGCCGTTAAAGCCTTAATCTGACCGCTTACAGGAATATCGGATCAAAGTAAGTGCTTAAACATCAAACAAACTAAAAGAATTAATATTAAATATATTGGCAAAGGTCTATTTATTAGGCAAAAGAAATGATATGCATGCTTTTCTCATTAAACAATGATAATTCTTTTTAAAGATAATCGTAATTTCTTTTTTATTTTAATGGAAGTTTCAAGAAAAAATCTAAACACTTGTATAAAGTTATCTTGTATCTAAATAGCGCCAACAATTTGTATTTCCACAATCTGCTTAACACTTAAAAGGGGTAGTATGTTGAGAGTGGAACGTATACGGCCGGGGGTAGCCACATTAATCACGGGACTAACGTAATTTACTGTTACAGATCCGTGCTCTTAACTCCGCTCTGCGTCTACCACATAGAACATCTACTATGAATATTTGATCAAACGTTTACTACTTTAATCCATCAGACTATAAATTGTATATATAAGACGTTCGCCTTACACATTTAAATAAAACTACTAGTATGTTACTCGGATTTGATACGCGATTTTATTATTTTACATTTTACTCGACGTTTACACCATTTTGAAAAGAAGCCGTTATCACGGAAAAATATGATGAAATATAACATAAATTATATTTTATTTATTTTAAAGAAATACCAATTCAGAGACTTTTTGTTATCTGTTTTTGCCAGATTCTTGCTTTAGGAACGGTCGTCTATCCACCGCTGACGTCATCAAACATTCGCCGCGCAACACACACTAACAACCCACAAGTGTAACATACTAACAAGATTCATTATCAATTCAAAGACAAATTAGGAGTTTCCTGGTTATCAAATATCATGCTATGATTACATATGGTTTAAAAATATATTTTTAATTTTGCATTGTGGCTACTGAAATGTTATTCTGTTCGACGTTCTATTATTGAAGTTGCCAGTAAGAAATAAAAATAAAAATATTTTTACTGCCTTTAAAAAATATTTATTTACAATGATATATTTTATATTAAAAAAAATATATGATTCCGATAACCGTAACAAAGCTATTTATTATATTATGGTATTATATAAAGGATATATGAAGTTTAAAATGCTATGTCTGTCCAAGCGTTGATGGGGATCAACAAAGCGATCACCGATGGCGCGCTCCAATAACTTTTTACGCTTTGAGCTCCACCTATATATAAATAAAACTACACATATAAAATCATTTATAAATAAAACATTATTTTTTTTATCACTGGTTCTAATTCTAAAATATTAATTAAAAACATTCTAGACATTTATAAACAAGATTAAAATCCCTCCAGAGTTTTAAACAAAGAATGATTCGCTCGTTATTATAATAAACGTCCCTCTTTAATCTGTGGTAATCCGTCTAAAAACTTCGGTATAGTTAGTATTAAGAGCAAGCTCCGTCGGTCAACACTAATCCGTTAATTTCTCTTCGATTCACATAAATCCTTTTTAAATAACCATAAAACTGTCCACATCTCCTTAATCCTACTAATGAATCACGTTGTTAACAAAATTTTAAAGATTCTGTATTATTTTAACACATTTAAATATTTTATAAATGACATCAATTTAAGTACGGTTATAATGATACTTTTTTGTTATAAAATAAGTATTAGTATTTAATAATCTATATCTGTCATGTTATTTAAATGTCAACTTCGTATTGATTTTTTTCTAATTTGCCATCTATTATTATCAATTATACGCTGCTAAGTTTTTAAAATAAGTACATCCTCTATAATGTATTTTTACTTCCTGACTAACTTTATATTTTATCAAAGGTAGCCACTAGCTACAAAAATGTACGCAGGTACCTATATTATAGAATGTAGGTTTAACTTTTAACCTCTGTATTTAACAAGCTCTGGAGTTGCAATGTGTGTAGCCTAGTTTTTTTTTTGGCTGCATAATGCTTTTCTGTCTTTCCATGTGTTAGTGGGTAGAAATTAAGTCGTACCTGGCTAACACGCAATATTTTTAGAAACAGGCTATTCACATATACACCAAAAAATCAGTCAGATGAAAAAACTATTTCAAATTTATTTTGTATAAACTAAATGAATCGAGCTTGTTTTAAGTAATAAGTATTAATTTCCTACTGAAATTACATAGAGATCTACGCATCTATGCATAGTAATCGCATTTTCTTCTAGAAACTATTAAAATAGAATTAAATTCATATTATTTTTTCAACAAGTGGCGTAGATATAGTTATTTCCTGCTGAGAGCTTTGTATAAACTGAAACGTTATTAAGTATCAATAAAACCTCTAAAAGGGAATTGAGAATAGACAAAGTTAAATATATGTATATATATATGTGTGTGTGTGTGTCATTTTGACGTAAATAATTCATTTACTTTATAGGGAATTTAAATATATGTAGGGAAACCTTTTAAATTTATATTTGTGTATAAAGCTCTGAGTTTTGCATTTTTAGGTTTAAAAGACCATAAATTCTCTGGTCGCAGCTTGTGTAAAGAGTTGAGGAAATAAAACAGCGTCTATTTATATAAAACCTTTTTATCCATAAATACTAAAAACTAAATAAACATTATTACGTAAGTCGTTAATGTCGAGGACTCGTTTAAAAAGGTTTTTCAGAGAATGTTTCGGAGGCTAATCCTGAGATAATTATCACTGCCTAGTGATGTAATTACTGGACCCCAGAGGTTATACGAAGATAAGCGGCGAAGTTATAATTTACGCAAAGCGGTAGACCGGATTACTCATATAATTAGTAGAATTTATGTATGACGTTGTAATGTACTTCTACAAACAAAGGGAGCTTCGAAACTAAGTTAAACATAATAACATAATTTAAATTATAAGAAATTTAAGTCTTAATTGTAGGATATATTTTTTTACTGGTAATTTAATACATTTTTATGCACACATCGAGGCGACAGTTTTAAAGTATACGCTCGTGACCCAGTTGTGAACGGGACAAGTCCGTTTTTCTCCGACCGGAAATGAGATTTCCCGACAGATATAATAGCTTTCGACGAATTACGTTATGCACGTTTTGAAATAAGGAAAATTATGTTAAAAATTTAAACTTAAAAACGTTGGTAAAGTTTTACTTTGAAATTTTTACGTTTTACTTAAAAGCTTTCAACAGTTTAGAAGTTAATGTCGGTTGAATGAACAAATTGTTGAAAATAATAAGCAAGAAACTTATAAATACTGGTTGATTTCATGTGACTTGATATATTATGCAGATGATATCAAATAATTTATAATTTACTAATTACAGAGATGTATTTGTTATATAATTAGGTACATATGCTTTTGTTTAGTATATATAATTTTGACAGATAAGGCCCAGGACAGAATAATGTTACCAAAAATCTAAAATAATATTATTTGATTGGATAGATGTTGTTCAATAATTTTATACAGAAAAGTTTGGTAACTAAAATTATGGACGTTCTTTGAATTATAACACACAAAAGGTAAAACATGCTGTTGTCTCATGTCTGTTAGACAAACATAATTATTTTTTTGATGTAATTTAGAAATTTCTTTTACATTTAGTAAATTACAGTGTTGCCATTTTTTAAACCTTCTAAATCAACTAGAAATCCACTCTAAGATCTTATTGCTTTTTAGAAATTAAAAAAAAACTAAGGTTTATGATACCAATATAAGTTATTGTGTTTTTTAAGAAATTATATTTGGTTGGTATATTTTTCAGATTCTTTAGATAAGGAGCGTCAAGAAGCTTGATGATTATTTAGTATCAATTTTAAAAGACTGACAGGGTGATTGAGGAATTACCTATACCACTAAATTATAGTAATGGCTTTTTTAAAACAAAAATTCCACAATCTTTTTCATGCATCACGAATCTAAAATTTCATTAAAGCTCAGAATATTTTAAAATTCCTAACGCGTTTATCTTGAAAATACAATCAACTGTGAACTTCGCATTCGTGGCGCTCATTAACATTTCAGATACGCAAAAGTCTTTATTGTTTAGCTAAAATAATGCAAATAAAGGGAATGCCTCTGAATAAAACAGCATTCTGAATATAAAAAGATTAATATCAAACCATTCTAACATTGAGAAAATGTAAGTACCATTGAAAGAAAATTTCAAAAAGAGTTTAAAATTTCAACTGAAATTGCGAAAACGGTATAGTTTCAATTAAAATTTACTTTGAATCATTTCCACTCCAGCTCTTTAGCTTTGCTACTTCCTTTCGTACATCGACCCCGGCCAGAGGCATCTCAGTTTACCCCTTTTAAGAACCAAGCGCAATGTTAGCTGAGATGTGGAGCGAACGTTGACCGGCTAAATTGCACTAACCTTCTAAGGGCTTGTCCGCGTGAAAAATTCAACTGGCTCGGCAGATATGTTTTATTTATAAGTTCGCGCACTGCGGCATATTAAAATATTTAGGGAAGGCTACCGACGGGCGACACGTTGTTTATAGTGGTTTCTCATTGATTATTCGTTGTTACGTTAACCTAATAAAACCTTCGACTTTAGGGAACTTTGTTGATTGAAGAAATAATTCATAGACTTTTCAATCAGTACATATATAAACTATAGAGCTATCGGATATTATAATCAAGTAACGAAAATTCAATATAAACATATAATTAATGAAATAGTAGCATCTAAACGCGAAAAAATAACAAACGTTTGTTTATTAACACTAGGAAAATTGTTCTACATTTTACATTAAGGGACTGTTCCCATCTATTTATTTTACGGAAATAAAAAATATCACTCATGTGTTATTTTCAAAATAATTGCTTCTAAATAGACCTAAATAAATAATTACAATGATATAAACGTGATTCATAAAGATATTTATGGACTACGAACCCTGCTTTTGTTAAACATTTACTTAAAAAAGGTTAACTCCAGAAAAACTTTTAATTAAAAGGGTCAGACAAGACATGGATCAAAATAATGTAGTAAACCTCACTCAGTAGCTTACAAGTAAGGAGCTGTGTCCCAACTTTTCCTCTAAAGGAATAAAATAGGAGCTCACGTAAAAGCATAACAGCCTAACTTTTACATTTTAACTTCGCAGATGAGTTTCACTTTTTGGACTTTTAAAATTATAGAGTTTCATACAACATTACCTTGGTTTTTGATGTAAAATAAATTTTCCATTACATACATTTATACGTACACATACACCTATATATACTGAATTTTTATACCACTTAGTAATAATTAAGAATAATATAATAGCTTTTTAATATAACATAAGGATATATATAATTAGACAAGGTTATGAGGCTGACGTGAGTGCTCTTCAGGCTGAGATAACACACTTACATAACTCTTTAGATATAATGTCAAAAAAATATGAAATGTCTCAAAAAGAAATATCTGGTCATAATGCTGACATGAACGATCTGCTAGACTTGAGTAAATACAATTCCGAGCGCTTTGACTCTCTTATAAAAAACTATACTTGTGATTGTCAGGACCGTTCAGTCTCAGGGGATAGTTCAGGGCTGCTCAATGATGTAGTGTCCTTGTCTCGGCCGACAGCTCATGGCAGCGCCATACCCAACGAAACACTTCATGTTCCCACCAATAAATGTACTAAATTGTATAGTGATGAATTGGGAAGAAACTTGGGTGTTTTGCTCAATGACTTGTGTAAGGGACAATCAGTATCAAATTATTGTATGCCGGGGGCAAGTTATTCCCATATTATGAACAGTGTTTTGAATGATACTCATTGTCCCAATACTACACTAATTATATTAGTTGGGAGAAGGGGAAATGTGAACAAAAAAATTCTTGAAAATTATTATTCTAAATTATCAAATTTAAATGTCGATAGAATATTAATGTTCACATTTCCTTATATTAAAGATGTGCCACAGGAAAATTCTATTAGATTTAAATTAAATAATATGTTACATATCATGTCAAATACTTATTATGTAACAAAAAATGATATATGTAATAAAATTAAACTAATTGACATTAATAACATAATTAATAATAATTCTTGTTTATGGACATGTGATAGGTGTCACCTATCTAATTTTTATAAGAGACAGATAGGTAGTTTGCTATCATATTTTATTTTAAAAAAATCAACCAATGGTTTGGTTGACCAGACAACTGCTTCTATTGAGCAGTATAATAATAATAATTTATATATTTTGGAACACGTTCCAAGTAATTTAAATTAAGTTCTAAGACAATAGAGGTAGTCTCTGGCAACTGTAATTATGAAAAAATAGTTACTATAGAAGCCAATTTAAATAATAAGAAAATAAATAACAAACAAAATGTAAATCTGGTGCACCAAAATATTCAAGGAATGTTAGGGAAAGACTTAGAAATTGAATTATTTTGACCTGTAATGACATTGATATTTTGTGTTTAACTGAACATTGGCTTCTAAATTATCAGGCTATGTTTAACTTTAGTGGGCACCAGATTGCTAGTCTGTTCAGTAGAAATAAAGCCATACGAGGTGGCTCTTTAATACTCCTGTGTAAAAATATAAA
The DNA here is from genome assembly GCA_916720795.1 of Danaus chrysippus. NCBI lineage: Eukaryota > Metazoa > Arthropoda > Insecta > Lepidoptera > Nymphalidae > Danaus > Danaus chrysippus. Next base: position 2,448,533 of record CAKASE010000057.1, on the reverse strand, counting down.
ATTTAAAGAACGTAAAGATATTGTGAGCCTTTCTATTGAGCAAACTATTGAAATAGCCTGTGCAGAGCTTGAGCGTGTCATTGTTGTATGCGTATACAGGCCCCCTAGTGGATTATATGAATTGTTTGAAAATATATTGGACAATGTTCTATCTAAATTATCTGGATCTAATAAAGAAATTATTGTCTGTGGTGACTTTAATATAAATTTATTGCATAATTCAACCACAAGTATTAGATTCAGATCTTTGTTAAGTTCATATAATCTGGTAAATCTGTTCTTAGAACCAACTCGAATAACAGATTCCACAGCAACTTGCATTGATAACATATTTGCTTCCTGTATTCCACAAAACAAAATTATTATTAATAACCTAAGTTCAGATCATTGTGGACAACAAGCCATATTTAATTTTCATGTTAAAAAAATAAGTACTTCTGAAAAGATAATGTTTGTTCCTTTGACCGCAAGTCGTATTGAGAAGTTTAGAAGTAATATTATGGCTAATCTCCCTCACATATATCTTAGTGATAATCCCAATGTATTATTTAACAATCTATTTAAATTAATTAGAAACAGTTTTAAATCAATATTCACTTCTAAAACAGTCAATACAAATAACTTTTTAAAATTCAGTGATTGGGCGACTATTGGAATTCATAAAAGCAGGCAGCGAATGTATGAGCTTTACAATGAAAGAACGTACAATCATAGTGCCACTTTTGCCAATTATGTAAGTAACTATTCTAAATTATTTAAAAAAGTGTGCTTTTTGGCAAAATCTCTAACCATAAAAAATAAAATTAAGAATGCACAAAACAAGATAAAAATGACTTGGAAAATTATTGGTTGTGAAACTGGTAGAGTTGGCAGTTGCAACTCCGATTTGAGCCTGAATTATAATGGTAAAGTAGTAAATAGTCAAAAGGAAGTTGCTACAGTTTTTAATAAATTCTTTGCTGACGTACCAGTTTTGACAACTAAGTTACTTATTTCTTCTCCAGATGTTGCCGAGTCACTGATGAAAGAAAATGTAAGAGCTTGTAAATCTAACTTTAATTTTACCCTTGTAAACCCCAATGACATAATACGAGCCTTCAAGTCACTAGACATCAAGAAAACAGCTGATTTATGGGGTATTTCTCTAAAGGTTATAAGTTCGATTATTGATGTGATTGCACCTTTTCTTGCTGTAATATTTAATAGTTGTGTCCAACGTGGTATATTTCCTGACCTGATGAAACATAGTAAAGTTATTCCAATATTTAAATCGGGTAGTTCCTCAGACCCCAATAACTATAGGCCAATTTCAATTCTACCTACTCTGAGCAAAATATTTGAAAAAATAATTCTAAATCAATTATTAGAACATTTTAACAAACATAATCTGCTTCATAGTAAACAATTTGGATTCACGAGGGGTCGCTCGACAACAGACGCTGGTATCGAGCTTATTAAGAATATCTATGATGCTTGGGAGGAGTCACGGGATGCCTTAGGGGTTTTCTGTGACTTATCCAAAGCCTTTGATTGTGTTCAACATGAGACTCTGGTCAGGAAACTATATCACTATGGAATTAGAGAATGTGCGCTCGACCTTCTGACTTCTTATCTCAACAATAGAATTCAGAGGGTTGACGTTAAAGGAAAAAGGTCTCCTGGGGTCTCAGTTGGTATGGGGGTCCCTCAGGGATCAATTCTTGGACCTTTTCTGTTTCTCACATATATAAATGACTTGCCCTTTCTTGTTGGGAACAAACATGATATAGTATTGTTTGCTGATGATACCTCATTAGTTTTTAAAATTAATAGAAAACAGGTACAGTACGACGACGTAAACAATGCTATAGCTGATATAGTACATTGGTTTAGTGTAAACAATCTTAGGCTAAATAATAATAAAACAAAAATTGTAAAATTTAGTACACCTAATGTACATAATGTAAAAGCCGATGTACTCATTAACGGGGAATCGATGGATCCAATTGATTCTGCTGAGTTTCTTGGCCTTACTGTTGATGCTAAGTTGCAATGGGGCCCCCATATTAGCGGATTGGCGAGTAGACTGAGTTCTGCGGCATTCGCGGTCAAAAAAATTAGATTATGTACCGATGTTGATACGGCTCGCTTAGTATATTTCAGTTACTTTCACAGTATAATGTCATACGGTATTATGCTGTGGGGCAACGCAGCCGCTATCCATACTATATTTGTGCTACAGAAGAGGGCTATTCGCGCAATCTATAACCTAGGAGCTAAAGAATCGTTAAGGAATAAATTTAAAGAAATCAAGATATTGACTGTTGCTTCTCAATATATATTCTGCAATGTTATGTATGTACGAAAAAATATTAATGATTTCATGAGAAAATGTGATACTCATAGCATTGGTACAAGGAACAAACATAAACTTGTTACTCCTGTTACTCGACTACATAGAGTCAGTAACTCCTTTGTGGGGCAATGTATACGGTTTTACAACAGGATCCCAGAAAGCGTTCAAAATGCCTCTATTGCTAAATTTAAAAAAATTATTAAGGAACGCTTGTGTGCAAAAGGTTACTATACAATTAAGGAGTTTATGAACGATAGCACACCTTGGGAATGAAACGCTCGCCTCCTGGCTATTTCATCTCATATTAAATTGTGTATATAATATATGAGAGAAATATATATATATATATATAAAAAAAAAAACCCGCTGAGTTTCTTTCGCCGGTTCTTCTCAGGTCAGGGTATTTTCTTTTCCGAACCGGTGGTAGTCTCAATATGACCATCAATAAGAAAGTGTAATACTTCTATATTGAATAAAGTTGTTTGAGTTTGAGTTTGAGTTTGATAAGAATTCCAAATATTTATGAGGTCACTCATTTATTTAGTAAAGGAAATAAATGACTATAAAATTCAAGAGAGATACAGAATAAGTTTGCTAATTCAAGAGATTCAAAACTTACTTTTTATATTTTGTCTCCCTCAACATCGTAAAAAAAACACTATTTTTAATTATTGTTCGATATTATCTAAAAGCAAATTTCTCCAAAAACAAAATCATTTAAAAAAAAAATACAAAATAACTAAGTTCTTCAATTTTTTTAAACTCTGAACACTTCAACTATCATATGTATTCTTAATTATTAGGGTGGTTGAAGATCCTCCAAAAAAGTAATACAAAAAAATATTTTAGTTACTAATAAAATTGTGTATAAAAAACGTATAGAAGCATTTTTTCCAACTTAACTATTTCTTAATTTTAATTGTTTGTATGGATTCCATTATTATAATAGTATGGTTCATATTAATCATCTGCATTGTCATGGTTCTGTATTATAGTGTCAAAATAAAAAATACTATATTGTACTAAATTGTTGTCAAACTCTTACATTAATAACTGCCTCGTAGATAATATCAATCTTTTATTTAATATTGCATTTTAAATTTTAAAAAAACTATGGAGATCAAATTTAAAATAAAAATAAACATGTTCTGCTCAAAAATTCTTTAAAAAAATGTACCGAAAGTAGAAAAACAAGCAGTCATTTTTAATTCACTCATGTCGTACATATTATTCACGATCTATATAATAAAAATAGCACAATCTGGCAATAATATAATAAATTTTTTACATTTTTTTTTGGCATCCTAGAAAGTTCATTGTGTTCAAGTTACTTATTTTAAAAAATTAGAAATATGAAACATTATGTATAAATCGAAGATAAATGTTTCCGAACTCATAAACCATGTCAAAGTGACAACGTCAAGACTAAATTTCAAAATTGAAATGAACTTATTTTCAATAGTCTATATTCTATAAGGAAAATTATAGAATAACTTGTTTTATATGATTTACAAAATAGTAGATATCTTAAGTTTTTCATGGGAGAGTAGTCAGTAGCGCCGGTAGTACTTCAAATCACAAATAGTAGTATAAATTCAAGCTTCCACATTGTTTACATTATTATGTTGTTGAAATGTGGTCATGGGTAACTAAACTACAACATACTTTGTCAGTTCTTATTATAGTAAGATTTCTCAGTAAAACAATCTTTTTTGTTATTTCAGGGCGCTAATTCACATGGACAGCTAGGCCTTGATTCAACAAGTGAACAAATAGACAAACCCACTGAAGTATCAACAGAACATTTAAGTGACATTCAACAGATTGCCTGCGGTGGTGGACACACGTTGTTACTAGCTGAAAATGGAAAACTTTTTTCATGCGGCTGGAATTCGAGGAGACAATTAGGTTATGAACAGGAAGTTTATACATTCAAGAGAGTTTGGGGTTTAAGTGGTATACATTTTTTGAACATAGCATGTGGCTGGGATTTCAGCTGCGGTGTTACTGATGATAAATTTTTATTTGTTTGGGGATCTAATAGTTATGGCCAGTTAGGTCTACCGAAAAATGAATTTCCAGATGAAGTGAAACCAATTAGGCTACAAGTCAATGCATGCGCAGTGTCAATGGGATTAAGACATACAGCAATAATAAATTCGAAAGGCGAAGTATGGACAACCGGATGTGGAAGGCATGGCCAGCTAGGATTAGGTCACAATGTATTAAAGTCAGATAGATTTCAAAGAGTTCCTAAATTAAGTGTTATTTCTCATATAGCATGTGGACAAAACCATACCGTAGGCTGGAGTTCTGAGGAAAAAGCTCTATATGTGTGGGGTGATAACAAACATGGACAATTACTTCTATCTTCTGAAAAATATAAAAGAATCTATAAACCTGAAAAAATTGATATTGATGTGAAAAAAGATGTAAAAAAGCTATTGAGTGGCTGGACAAATGTGTTGCTCTGGTTGCAAGATGGATCTCTTCTCACTTGGGGGAGAAATAATTATGGGCAGTTGGGAACTGATAGCCCTTTCACTGGAAAAATTATACAAATAAACTTACCAGGTTTGTTAAGACAGTTAATAGTTACATAAATATTGATACATCTTAAAGTACGATTGTCTCACAATAGGAACACTAATCACCTGCTATTACTTATCAATAAATATTGTGTATGTTGGAAGAATATTTATCAATCTCTTAGTGGGGCTCACTACTATCTTAAACTGTCATGTATTTTAGATAAAGATGAAAAAGGAGTTGTTTTAAGGGCACTTTCATCAGTTCTGTAATTTCCACAAGATGCATATTTTAACAATTAGTCTTGTTAATTAACTGGCAAAGTATTTTACAAATTGTAAAATATTTGTTAAATAACACATTTGAAATCAACTTAAAATTTACTGTCTTAATTCATTTATTTCAGATTTATAGCAAAATTTTTAAGGTATTAATTTGAAATAGCTTTTTGTGTGATAATTAAAAAACAATTTTTTTCAGGTCGAAGACATGTCAAAGATATAGTTTTAGGCTCCGAGCACACTGTATGTTTAGCTACTGACAACACATTATGGGCATGGGGTTGGAATGAGCATGGCAACACGGGAACATCTCTAGGAGACTGCATCTTCCAACCTGTTAGGGTACCCATTGATAGCAAAATCAAAATATCCCAAATATATGCGGGTAGTGCTCACAATTTCGTTGTAATGGATGACAATCAAGCAGACAATACATACACTCCTGAAGATATTGATTAATACAATTATTGTATTCAAACCTAATATTTTTTACATTAAAATGTTGCATTATTTTCTAGTCTCATATTAATGTGATAACATGTTAAAAATATATATTTGTTACTAGAAATGTTCCATTTTCATAATCCTTTATCATTTAGCATAAATTGATACCTCCCACATAAGTTGAGGTATGCCAGAAAAATGTTATTTTGCTTTTTTTTTGTAAAATATCCTATTATGGATATATCATTATATCCATTCAAAGTAAAAAATCAACAAAAACACTATTTTTAAAGGATGTGTCAGATGCATACCTAATGTTGTAATTTTCAAATTCTACAGATTTTGGTTTAATTTGAATCTTTGAAATGCTCAACATGATACAACAACAACAACTTATGTGGGAGTGTATGAGTATTAAATAAAACAAAACCAAATAGAATTATCATATACCTTATTAATCATTATTCCAACAAAAAAAAAGTGCTTATCACTAAAATGTATTTAGTAATCAAAACAAATTGATAAATATAAAGGGAACAAAAATACTATTACCATGTTTAAAACTGATAATTTATGACTATATAATACATAGCTTAAAAATAATATCAAAAAATGCAGCCACTATGTCACAAATATGCTCCTTTTAAAAATGTATATCATTCATGAATTTATGTTATTCAGCCTAAATGGTTTTTTTTTTAATCTTGAAGTTGCTACCTCTTCCTTTCGCCTTTTTGTGTTTTACGCTTTTCCTTTTTCTCTTCTTTTAGTGTTTTTTGCTTTTCTCTGTAAGGAAAATATATTTTTATTAATAAATATAGTTTTGTTGGTTGGTGGCAAATAGTTTTAAACAGTACCAATAATATAAAGTTTAAAGTTTGAGAGTATATTACTTTTGACATAAAAGCTAGCTAGCAAAATTTTGTATGCAATAGTGCTCTTTATAACCGACCCAAATATAAGAATACTATACATAATTGATATAAGAACACTATAAAAGTTGTGTTTGAAGTTATATCACTGAGAAAATAGATGTCACAGCAATTTTGTTAACAAAGGTTTTTTACTACGTGAATTGAATACATGAGTCCACATAGCCAAGTTCTACTATGTAATTTGAAGATAGTGTACACTAATTTTAGTTAATAATTTTTTTACCTATCTTCCTTATCTTTATCTTTCTTCCGTTGGGCTTCTAAACGAGCTTGTTCCCTTCGTTCACGTGCCGCAGCTGCTACATCCAAGGCATTGGTATTCTTTACCAAATCCTGACCTTCCGTATCCGAATCGTTCTCTTCATCCTCCTGAACGATAAATGTACTGTTAGCATATGGAATACTTACTAAGAATATGTAATATACACAATGTTAATGTACCTCATTATCAGGCAACTGGCTGTACTGAGAAAGTATAGCTTCACGTATTTTTTTCTCTTCATCGGTATATTCACGTCGGGTCGTTGTAGCCAAAGACTGAGATTCCAATAATTTTGCTAGCTGGATGTCAACATCAGGGGCAGACTTCGGGGACTCTTCCTTGGGTTTACATACTTCCCATTTATCAATAATTTCATTAACGTGTGCAGATATATCTTTGTCCTATAAGAACGGTCTTTTTTAAAATATATTATAATTTAATTCTAACCAATAAAGTGTAAAAATTGAAACTCACCACAATTTCCGACAATAGCTCTTCCAGGGCATCTTTTTTCTCATCTATAGTATCTTCACTTTCCAAAATACCGGATATATATGAGCCGAAAACATTTTCATCGGTTTTTAAAGATTTTAATTTGTCAATTAACCATGGCTGAAATGCGCTAACGGCTGCCGCCATTTTGACAATTGACATTAAGTTCTGACATTAAAAAGAATTTAGGCTACCACAGATAGAAGTAACATTTTAAATATAATATAACTGCCTGTATGTTCGCGCCAGCATTGAGAAAAACGATATTTTTTTTATTTTTTTTTTATGTGAATGATGGCAAACGAGCAGACGGCCTACTTGATGGAAAGTAGTTACCGTCGCCTATGGACATCCGCATCATCTTTTTTGCGGATGCGTTGACAGCCTTGTATAATTTTTAGGGATAGGAAGGGGTGAAGGGATAAGGAAGTTGTAGGAAAGGGTGGGAATCGGGAAAGGGCAACCGGCTCTCACATTTATTTGACAAAACGGAGCTATTAAAGGCTACTTCCCGGCTCACGCCGATTTTCCGTGAGAGGGTGGTACTTCACCGAATGAAAACAAAATTTGTGTAAAAGCATGATTGACTTGTAGATATTGTAATAATTACTTGAAAAATATAAATTTTCAAAGTTCAATGATCTTTACCACAGCAAATAGTTTTTATTTAGAGTTCCTTTTAAATAGTTTATATTTAGGTCTGTACCGCACAGCCGTCATATGTCAAAGTGTCTCGTCATGCTGTTGTCTATTTTGCGGTAGATTTGTTAGTCTCTGTTTCAATATACCGAAGTCATAAAGCGATTACAAAGCAAATTTAAATATATTTCTTATTGTAACATACTTCAACTCGAAAAATGTCGGCAAGATACGATAGAGCAATTACCGTTTTTTCACCGGACGGTCATTTGTTGCAAGTTGAATATGCTCAAGAAGCCGTACGCAAAGGTTCTACCGCTGTAAGTTCTTCACCCTTTAGAATCCTTGTTAATGTACTCTACTTTTCTCTATAAACAACTTCTTATCAACAGGTCGGCGTAAGAGGCAAGGATGTTGTAGTCTTAGGTGTTGAAAAGAAATCCGTTGCAAAGCTTCAAGAAGAAAGAACAGTTCGAAAGATTTGCCTCCTTGATGATCACGTCGTTATGGCATTCGCCGGTTTGACTGCCGATGCCCGTATACTTATTAACCGCGCTCAAATCGAATGCCAGTCTCATAAACTAACTGTTGAAGATCCAGTTACTTTAGAGTATATAACAAGATATATCGCCAGTCTGAAGCAGAAGTACACTCAAAGCAATGGACGCCGGCCATTTGGTATCTCCTGTTTAATTGGTGGCTTTGATTATGACGGTCAACCTCATTTATTCCAAACGGAACCATCAGGCATTTATTACGAGTGGAAGGCTAATGCTACTGGCAGATCTGCTAAAACTGTTCGCGAATTTTTAGAAAAGAACTACACCGCAGATGAAGTTGCTTCTGAAAATGGTGCTGTAAAGGTAATTAATACTATCCTATATAAATCTAGTTACATACGTAAAAATTATGGTAATTACAAATAATGATTTTTCAATTACAGCTTGCAATCAGAGCTCTTCTTGAAGTAGTTCAGTCGGGACAGAAAAATCTGGAAATTGCTGTTATGAGACGCAACCAACCAATGCAAATGTTAGATATAGATACTATTAACTCTTATGTGTCCGTCATCGAAAAGGAGAAAGAAGAGGAGGCGGAGAAGAAAAAACAAAAGAAGTGATTTTTTGTAACAAGAATTTTATTACATTGAAAAACAATACTTTGTTTTAATTATAACTAACTAGATCAGAAATTAAGAATTTAACAAGTCAATTGTTTGAGATATTTGAGAATACAATTCTCTCAAATTGGACACCCCTTCTTGACTGGAAGCCTTGTTAGTCATAATGTCATTAAACATTTGGTCCCATTCGCCATGATAGAGATTTGTGTTTTCATTGTGCTTCTAAAACATAAAATAAAGTTATACATAAATGTTGCACTAAAGAAGTAATTTTAGAATAATATAAATGACAAATTATGTCTTAAATAATATTTACATCATTCATAGGATTGTCATCATTAGAATCATTGCTGACTGACGGTAAAACGCAATTCAAAGAGTGATTTTTGATCTTCTCACTCATTCTTGCAATGTCCTGCTCAGAATCTTGCCCTATATTGAATTCAGCTAGCAACTGAACACCACAATTTGCAGCATTTGTATCAGAATCAAGGTCCGGCATACTGAGAAATTGTCCCGGGAATGAATCGTGATTCTGATTACAAGTGTCCGAAAAGTCTATGAGACTATCTTGTGATGAATCCTTCAGGTCACTACAATAAATTCCACTCATTAATAACTTGCTTTATAAAGATAAATTTATATTCCCAACCATACCTATATTGTATATCATTGGTATTCTCCTCTTGGGACGGTTGAACAGGATCTGTGTTAGAAAAGTCATAAGGGTAGGATAGGAGAGGAGAAATAGGAAAAGATTTAAGGAACAAGGAATAGGACCTGGTACAGTTATCTGCTTCTGATCTTCCTGAGATTTTGGTATGAGCCAATCCAGTTCTATATTGTCTTCCTCTTCACAATAATCATCAGGTGCATCTTGAACTAATACATTAGTATGTAAAGTTAATGAATGTTTAATAAATGTGTATATTAATTTTGGTGTACATGAAATGGAAATTATATTTAAATGTATATATGGTACCTTCATAATCAGGGTTGCTGTCTGTTTTTGATGAATCTAGCACAAGTAAATCCTGGGCAGCTTTCTTCAATGCAATACGTAAAGCACGACGTGCTTTTTGTAATGGTGATATATATAACAATTGCTCATTAGTCTCGAAAGGCTGAAAAAATATTTGACTAAGTAATATGATTTTTAAAAAACATTCAACATAGAGATTGTTTACCTTAGTTTTGAAACTCCTTTTCATTGTCAAAGCTTTTCTTGTTATTTTATTTAATAACTCTGGTCTGCCGTATTGAAAATAATCGTGTGTGTATTCGTGCATGTAAGGGTTACTGGAATTGCAGAGGGGATCCTGAAGATGAGACGTCACTTTTCGGAAACCATATAAGTTTAACTGTCTTATGAAACTTGAAATATTTGTCGTTTTAAAAATAGAGTGATCACATTGTAGATAATTGTGAAGAACTCTATAATTTAGTAGAATAGTTCTTCCGGTACCACCCCATAAAATAGCATCGGTATGTAAATCAAGCAAATACCAAAGCTTTTGTGGAAAACGCATTTGTGAAATTACACTAGTAGCTTCTTGCATTTTTAGTTATCGATATAAACTTAGTTATATTAAGCTTATTTATTATATTCAAATGTTTCAGTTGTGACTTGCAAGACAGCTTGAAGGTCATAGTAAAATTTAAGATCAAACTTCGCGCCTAATTCTAATATAGCCAGTAAAGGTCAGTGCTGCCAAGAGTATTTTTTTTTTCAAACACAGCACTTTCTTTTCATTTTTTTTTTACTAGCCGATATTTAAAACGTAATTTCTTATCTTATACTTTAATTTTACTCTTAAATTTTTTTGGACAAAAAATTGTCTAGAAGAAATTTTAATTTTATTAAATAAATGAATAGAAAAAAATTTAAAATAAATTAAAAGTTTTATAAGTCTAAAATTATTAACACATACAAATTTAAAGTGATAAATAAGTATTATAATATACTTGCGAAAGTTTTCCAAAAGTATGGAAAATTGGAAAGAAAAGATTCTATCTCTTAGTAAAAGTGTAGTCTGGTTCCGGTAAACAGTTTTGACAAAGAAGAAAATATTATGACTTTTTTATTTTGTGATGACATTTATTTTATACTTGTAAGCTTATTTGTATATATTAATTAATACAAGTGTTTTAATCTAAGTAACGTGAAAGAAAGAACATTTTTATTTCCAAATTTGATTCCAATTCCTATATATGTATAAATTTCCTATAATATCTAAAGTAACGTTTGAAAAAAAACAACTTGTAATAGTACTTACTATTTTTGTTTCATTGCAAAATGAAAAAGGATTTCTTTATGTTTAATTGTAAATAAAAAACGCAAAGATATAAAGTCAAGATGAACAAATCCAGGTATATTTGTTAATTTTAAATTTTCATTTAAGTCAAATAAAAACTTAATGATAATAATAAGATTTCTTTTTTTTTAGATTTTCTATGTTATTGTTGGAGCCAGGAGAAATATATTTTGAAGATTATTCCTGTACAATGAGTGATATATCAAACTTATCTAACACAATACAGGGTAGATTAAAACTTTGTTCAAAGTCTCTTATTTTTGAGCCCAGAGAGTGGATTTATCCGCTTATTAAATTATATTTTAAAGAATGTATTGATATAAACGTAAAGACAGATGGTGGTGATGAGAAAAGTGCTTTAAATATAAGTATTAAGCAATACGCTGAGATGTTAGAAGAGAATATACTAGCACCTTATAAATTTAAATATGAATGTAAAGAGTTCCGTTTTATTTTTGATTTTGTGTCCGCTGAGGAGTGTTTGAGCCAGATGCAACAATTACATAGAGCTTCAACTCTTCATGCTCCCGAACATAACAGTATGGTGGCAACTATACAACATTCTCGATATATGAGAATGACGTTTGATCCTGTTATGATGGATGATTTCACAGAGAAAATTATTGAGGAATTTCAAGCTGAAAAAATTTCGCCACTAGTCAGACATCAAGGAAAATTAGCTCTCACTTCTACAACCTTATATTTCCAACCGTTTAGCAATATTGAAAGTGTAAGTTACATTTTAGGTCAAATTGTAAATATTATTGCTAATTATTGATGAAATAAATTGTTTTTAAGTATAGTATGTATACAGAGAAGTTCCTTATAACAGACTTATCTTGCATAATTAACGTTATTAACTTTAAATTACAGAATGCAATTCTAAAAATGAAATTAAACCAGTTGAACAGGATATATAAAAGGAGATTTTTATTAAGGCAAGTTGTATGTATCAGTGTATGTTTCTATTTTATTTTTTTATACTTTTTATTTACACAACAGTAGTTGAGGCAAATTTATTTAGATTTTTTTTTTTTTGCAAGAGTCGTGCTTATTTGGCATTTATTTATTTTTAATTAGAAGAATAAAGATTTTATCTCTTTTTAATTTTTTTGTTGTTGTATGGAGTTGCATGGTCAAAATATTTTAAATAAATTTCGAATCTAATGTTAATACAGCTTAATATATTTCATGCATATGCTACATACCCAGTATATATATATTAATAAGAAACTTATCTCTATATACAGTCACCTTTTTTCAATTCCCATATTTAAAAAAAATTAAATAATTATACTGTGGAACAATGGATTAATCAGAATATATTTTAGATTATTAATGACTTTCAAATTCCGTTCACTTAATCAGCACCCAATTGGCTTTAAGTGTTGTGGTTACGCTTTATTTTAATCTAAGTATACTACTGTCCTTAATTCTACATTTTATTATTTATGTTATTCATTTCAGGGGCTTGAAATATATGGTAAAGAAGGTACTGCCATATCTTACATATATCTTGTATTCCAATGTGAAGAAGACAGAGATCTAGCATATAAAATTCTAGAAGAATCTCCTAATGTCCACTTGGAGCCCATTCATGTTGAAGAAATGACACTCCAGTGGCAGAATGGAATTGTATCCAATTATGATTATCTGATGTATCTCAACTGGTTGGTATTTTTTTATGAATCTGGATAATATACATAACAATTTAGACAAAGTATAAAGAGATTTTGTTTTCTTGAATAGGTTTATGAGAGTTAATATATTTTATTAATTCAAAATATTACTAACAAAATTCAGTGCATTCCACTATTAAAACTAGAATGTCTTTGGGAGGATGTAGCTTTACAATTTAAACTATGTTGGGAGAAGGTTTTGAACTGCAACTACTACTCTCATGTAGATAAACATATAAAAATATGTATAGGTTGTATGCACTGATTGGTAGACAATTTAAGAACCTCCTTTAAAAACTCTTTTGTTAAGCCTACATACATCTCATTACACAATATTTCTTTCAGTCTTGCTGACAGGAGTACGAAGGATTTAACACAATATCCTGTATTTCCTTGGGTGGTGGCAGATTATACATCAGAAACATTAGATTTAGATAATGCAGACACATTCCGAGATCTCACTAAACCTATGGGCGCTTTGAATTCAGACAGATTAGAGAAATTACTAGAAAGATTCCATGAAATGTCTGACCCGAAATTTTTATATGGATCTCATTATTCCGCTCCTGGTCTTGTATTGTTTTATTTGGTAAGTTTTTATTAAAAAGTTGTGCGTTTCGTTACGCTCGACAGAAATGATAACTTAAACTAGTTAATATAGCAATTTTGGTAGATATAAAGAAATTAGGCAATTACTAAAATGTTATACATTGAGTTGATTCCATGTCTATGAATATATTTAATATGACTCGATTCCTTTTGACGCTTGCGTGTAATACTGATGCAGTATGAGAGAAAAGGAAACGAGCCTCAACGGAGCGTTACCCGTTACGTTACGAAGCGGTCTACCTTCGAATAAGAAGTTATCATTTAAAAAAGAAGCATTGTTAAATTTATTTGTTAATAATTTCAGGTAAGGAAATATCCCCAGTACATGTTGTGTTTACAAAACGGAAGATTTGATCATCCAGATAGAATGTTCAATTCAGTGAAGGACGTTTATAATAATTGTTTGAAGAATATGTCGGATTTTAAGGTTGGTAGACACATTTACTTACATATACAGGGTGACTGGTGAATTACTATCGATATTTGAGGACGTGATATTTGACGATCATATATGACAAAATAAAAATTAATATAACATAAATATTAATAAACTTCTAAGTAAAGTTAACCAAAAGTTATGTAATTAATTACGCATCATGTGAACACCCTACAGATTAGGTATACACTCACACTCACACATACGCGAGCGGGGCGTGGTGTTGTATCAGCACGCCGCCGCACGCGTCCACACTTGGAACACTTGGAACGTGTCAACACTTTATTTATTTATACGGAAATTTTGTCAAAAATTAAGTGCCTATTTTTTTTACATAATTCGAATGAGAATCATGTACCGAGTATTCTCCTTAAATATTGATAGTAATTCACTAGTCACCCTGTATATTAAGAAATCTTAGAAGTATTTTAGAAAGTCTATTTTATGTATTACTGTATTTTAATTATTGAATAATTTGAGCCTTACTAAGAAAAATATATTTGTAGTAGGTTGTTTATACAGGGTGACTGGTGAATTACTATCAATATTTAAGGAGAATACTCGGTACATGACCCTCATTCGAATTATGTAAAAAAAATAGGTAGTTAATTTTTGACCAAATTTACGTATAAATAAATAAAGTGTGGACACGTTCCAAGTGTTCCAAGCGTGGACGGGTGCGGCGGCGTGCTGATACAACACCACGCCGCCGCACGCGTATGGCGCTACCCCCAACCCCCGCCCCGTGGCTAATTAGTCGGGCGAGGGCCGCCGTAAGGTGTGTACGTCCGTCTTCCCGCGCGCGCGCCTAGCGATCGATCTTACGCGTGTTCACACGATGTAGGGTGTCCACACGATGCGTAATTAATTACATAACTTTTGGTTAACTAATCTAAGTAAGAAGTTTATTAATATTTATGTTATATTAATTTTTGTTTTGTCATATATGATCGTCAAATATCACGTCCTCAAGTATCGATAGTAATTCATCAGTCACCCTGTATATGAAGTATCTACGATTGATTTATAGAAAAAAAAATATTTTAATATAATAAAGATATCTTCTATTAATTCCAGGAGCTAGTAGCGGAGTTCTACGACACGAGTACAAAGGGCGATTTCCTAGTTAATATACACGATATAGATTTCGGGGAGCGTCACGACGGGTCAAAGGTAGCGGACGTGGCGTTACCACCGTGGGCGGAGTCACCAGAACAATTTGTACACAAACTAAGACAGGCTTTAGAAAGTGATTACGTGTCCAGATACTTACACGCCTGGATTGATCTCATATTTGGTTATAAACAACGCGGCGAGGAGGCTGTTAAAGCTAATAATGGTATGTATATTTGATGTATTATCTAATTTTATGATAAACGAAGTTTATGTGGGTTGTTTTTATTTGGAGCAATGAGGGTAGTTGTGAATATTGTTGCAAGTTTTAATGCTCGTTTAAATTGCTAAAAATTTTCATATTTATATTATTTAATGTACAATTTATTATTTATGTATACCTTAACATAATTAACCTTTTTTATTTCATAATGCTATCAACAAAAATACAAAAAATTCCAACTCTCATATATATATGTATACATAATAATTAATATGTATTCGTAGTATTCCACCACGTGTGCTACGAAGGCTCCATAGACTTGGACGTGATATACGATATGAACGATCGACACGCGCTCGAAGTACAGATAATGGAGTTCGGTCAGATACCGAAACAGCTGTTCACTAAGCCACACGTGAAAAGAATACCACAGAAGATAATAAAACCTATTAACACAAAGCCAAGCAATCATATAGAATGTATTAAAATAATTACATTACATAAGGAAGCTGTGACTTGTGTTATGAGAGAAAGGGACAGAATCATATCTGTTGGTAAGGACGGTACTCTGAAAGTGTATGATGTGGTCCAGGATAAACAGATACGTAGCGTCATACTGTGCAGTACGCCGCTTAGTTCATGTGTTATGGTGGACGAGCATATTGTCGCTGCTGGTTCGTGGGATAATGAAATGTTTGTATCGTTTTTTTTATGTATTAAAACAGCTTAGGTTAAACTAGTATACATTTATAACTTTTGAAACACCTTAAGATTTATACAGATAAATAAATCCTTGTCTTTAATATTAGTAATATAGGACTGTAAGCTCAAAAAGTTTTTAGCGAATCTGTATGTCATATTATTTGCTTATCTTATATATATAAAAATGAATTGCTGTTCATTGGTCTCACTAAAACTCGAGAATGGCTGAACGGATTTATCCTATCTTAGTCTTGAAATGTTCGTGGAGGTTCAGGGAAGGTTTAAAAGCTGAAAGAAATTGATTAATTTCCGGAAGAACCCTATAAACAGCCCTTTTCTATTTCCCATACAAACGTTTTCTTTGACATTAGATTTGACAACTAACTTTTGACTATATTCTCCTATTTATATATTATATTTTTAAATTACAGCTATTTATACGACGTAGAGTACGGCCGGGTTGTGGAGAGTTTTAGAGCTCATGATGACTCAGTCAGCTGTCTGCTGTGGCTACCTAAAGGTACAATATGTGTCTTGTAATATTACGTATATTGAACATTAACTTAATTTTTTATATGTATAATGAAATTAAAATTATATGTATAAAAATTAAGATTGCAAGGGAGAGGGGGTGAATTGTTCAATTTTTCTCTTACTCTTAAACAATCACTAACCGATTTCTAATTAAAATAACGTTTTTTCAAACCTGTTTCCCTCGTCTAGTAAGATCAAACAAAAAATCATGGCTGACGTGCCTTGAGAAAGATTACTTTGCATACGCAGTAATGTGCTCACCACAAGATTGAATCGTTACACTACATACAAAGCGTCTCTCATTTCATGTCAATATCGTACGCTAATATGTATGTGAGAAATATTTATGAATAAAAAACCGGATTCGCTCCGTATGTAGTAGGACTATGAAAAGTTGGACAAAGCATACTGATCTCGTTAAATCGAAATACGTCATATTAGGGAAGTTCTTTATAAACATGTTGTAAGAGACAGATAAACATAAAACATGTGATAATGTTATATATAATCTGTAATTTCTTAATATCTTTTTTATAGAGCGCGTGTTGTTATCTGGCGGGTGGGACGCCGTAGTACGTGCGTGGAGGCGTGCGGGCGCGGGGCTGGCGCTCCGCGGACTGAGGGCGGAGCTCGACCACGACGGACGAGTCACCGCACTGGCTGTCAGGTCTGTGGGGCACTCGTACTCTATGGATATTTATCGTCCGTTAGACTTAAGCTGAGCTTTGCATTTGTGTGAGTGAAATTAAAAGTAGAGTTAGACAAAAAACTTTTAGTTGTATTCAAAAATTTTAGATCACACCTACACTATCAATGTGCACTCACACAAATGCAAAGCTCAGCTTATACTGAATTACATATATTGAAATCGACCATAATGTATGACTTTTTTTCAATAACAATTCTTTGCCTAAGATCATTAAGTAAGTATGTACTGCATTGGACTAGTTATTTATACACACAGTCGTATTTATGAGTAAATTAAGTCTAATTAATTTAAATATAATGCTGGAGCTGATGACTGAAATGAAGCTTTTTTATTGATCCATCATTATTTAGCTTAAGCATCTTCATAGAACATTTTAATGGTACACTACTAACGCCACTTGTGTTTTAGGTACAGGAAACACTACTTGGACATATTATCAGGGACCAGCGACGGTGATGTATACCTCTGGGATTACTCAACCAAGGAGTTGATGAATAAGATCGCGGTTCATCCCTCGCCCGTCGCCGGTATATGTCTATTGTCAGAGGAGAGAATTGTCAGCGCGAGTGAAAATGGTGACTTGAGTGTCACTGATCTGAAAGTATTGAATTCGGTAAATGAATCTGTAATATGAATTCTATTAGAAATCATTTAATACTTATTGTGCATTAGCTCTGTATTTATTTATTGGTGTAATAGCGATTAGGTAACTACAGTTATTTTTACAGGATGTATATTTGCATTTTTAAAGTCATGCTTATAACATAACTGAAAAAGTTGATAACGATGTATGAATGTTTGTTGTCGTTTAACGTAAAAAGCATTCAACCAATTTTAATGAAACTTTTCACTTATGTAGTTTAGACATCTAAATGAGATATAGATTGTAATAAATCCTGAAAACAATGTAATTTACACGGGAGCACATCATGATAGTTTTATTTTGCATAGTCACGTTACACACGATAGATGTCGCTGTCGGTTTCGTATCATACCTTTTATTTTAATATACTTTATCCATTGCTCTCTAAACCCAAGTTCGTTGGGACTAAGTTTTAAGAGAATACTAGTATATTATCATATATTATAATGTTCAGGTGTTCGAGAAGCAGGTGTCGTCAACCCTGAGGTCTGTGTGTTCGGACGGTGACGTGGTGTGGGCGGGAGGTGCCGGGCTGCTGCTGCAGATGGACATGCTCGCTGTGAGACAACTGGGGGAGTATGAAGCTCATCAAGGTACTGGATATGAGAAGTGTTGGATTATGTGTGTGTGTGTGTGTGTGTTAGTGCGATCGTGTCTATGTGTGTGTTACATAAATGTGTTGATGTATGTGTGTGTGTGTGTGTGTGTGTGTCGCAACATAGTAAATGTAATGTGTATATGCATAATATTGGAGCGAGAGCGCAGGGCGCTGGCCGTGCGCTGTAACATGCAGGCCCGAAGGTTTGCACGGTGTACTGAGAGTGTAAAATTAACTTTGTTCAAGGCATATTGCCAATCCTTTTACACCTGCAGCCTTTGGGTTAAGTATACGCAGCGCGCGTACAGCGCTCTGCGAGTTCAGTACAACAATGCATTCAGAGTGCTGTTCGGATTGCCGCGCTACTGTAGCGCCTCCGAAATGTTTGCTGAGAGGCGTGTTGATAGCTTTTATGCTATTATTCGCAAGAGGAGTGCATCTGCGCTTCAGAGGTTGCGATCCAGTTCGAACAGCATTCTGTGTGCACCGGCTGGCCGCTGGGACTCTGAAATACTGCGCCACTGGGTACGGCTACACGCTGCCTAAAAATAGCGATTTTTGTCTTTTGTGTTTGTCTCTGTTTTGTTTTGTTTGTTTTTATTATTATTATTATTATTATTATCATTTGCTTTTACTAACATTAGTTATAAGGTTGACATGTATTACTAATATGTATTTAAATATGGACTATGTCTGAGATAAATAAATAAATTTAAAAAAAAAAATAAAAAAAGTAATGTGTTTGTCTGTGTGTGTGTGTGTGTTCTAGTATAATAAATGTTAATATGTATATTATGTATTTAAATCCTATATGTACTAAAATGTCTGTTTATGTCTGTGTGTGTTTCAGTACAGTATACTAAATAGTTTATACTAAACTACCTGCATCCCGCGGTGTTACCTGCGGATTTCCGGGATGTAAAGTAGCCTATGTGTTATTTCTGGACGACAGCTTCCTGTATACAAAATTTCAAAATCGATTCAGCCGTTTGAGCGTGAAGAAGTAACAAACACACACACACACTCACAAACTTTCGCAATTATAATATTAGTAGGATTGTCTTGATCTGACGGCTTTATGTAAACAGAAGTATAACTTGCTTTAATCATTATTATGTGTATTGTTTTCAGATCTCATCAGGTCCATTTACTATGATGCAGCCTCAAAAACCCTCACAACGGCTAGTGATGATAAGTCAATTAAAGTCTGGAGTTTAACATGATGATTTTTATATATTTTGTAATCTGTTAGATAATTATGAATATTATTCTACTATGAAAAAGTATTTTACATTGTATTAAATTATAGACAATAAATTATATTGAAAATGTTCATCTTTTTATCTTTAGCTCCATTGTTAAATGAATTAGAAATGATGAAAGATATTTTAGGTTAAATTACTTTTGGTAACAAGTAACATAGAATATTCTGGAATAATAGATTAAATAAGTTACCTATAATTTTATTACTATAATATAATTTTTGACTGAAATATATCTTCCCGTCTTTTTTGGCATATATAATCCTCGTATAATAATAATATAATAAGGTACCATACAAAAATTAGTTCATAAAGGCGCGTTCAAGCAAAACTCATAGAGTTACTAATGAAGTAAAAAAAAGTAAGGTATGTAATTTTGAAAGGTGGGAAAAATATCAGGTATGAAAGATATTTACAACAAGTTATGATAAATTTACTAACATTTTTTTAACAGCATGAGACATTAATATTGTATTTTAGTATAAACGGGATTTATACCACATGTAACAAATGTGTTGATTATTAAACTCAATCCTGTCTATACACTTTTCACAAACGTTTCTTTTCCTTTAATTTACATTACTTTAGACATAAGAATCAAAAATGAATACTCGCGGAAGAATCTTAAGTCATGGTTTTCATAAAAAACTATATTAAAATAAATTTCTGATCTGCCTGGCAAATATCTATTTATATATTTTTATGTATGAAAGTGCTGTTTTTTTTTAAACAATTTAAATATTTTTGAAGTGATACTTCTTTACGCGCACGAGGGTAAAAATTTTACAGATGTAATGTCACGCCGGTATGTAAAGGGAGTATCGAAAGAGAGAGAGAGAGAGCGATCGAGACCGATTGAGAGAGAGTGAGACAGGGCGAACGTGGCATGAAGCAAATCGCCGTGGAGTGAGAGTAGGGAGCAAGCAAGTAAGAAAGATTGAGAGAAAAAGTGAGACAGATCGAACGTCGTATAACGTTTTAGATTTGTATAAATATAAACAAGATTTATAAATTAGTTCGCCAAAGAAGTTTCACTTCTGACATGTGTACTTTGTACGCACGCATTTTTCATTTTTTTTTTCTGAAATTATTTTTACCCTATATACTTAAGTAGGTAGAGAGTAACACTAATAATTAAAGGATTCTTCAAAAAGAAAATGTACTGTAATTACTTATGTCTTTATATTGTAATATTAACGAAAGATGTATGTATGTATTTCGTAGTTGACGTAATAATAACTTGTATAAAAATGTTTTGTTAAAGTACGGATTTAAACATTTATAATAGAAATCTTTTCTTTTGAATCACATTATTCCTAAATTAAAACAATACAATGTTAAGGGTGGGTGAACCTAATTATATATAAGTGTAAAAAATATAATAAAGTTTCCTTTAAACATTAATATCGATATTAAAAAACTTACCTGCAAAGATTCTGATAAATAATTGAAGAGTTAGATCATATACTCATTTGCCGATTATAACATAACTCAATTAAAAAACATACTTACCATCAAATCAGCAAAACAAAAAATATATATCTTTTAAAAGAAAATAATATTGTATATGGCATCTGTAACATTAACGATTTTATTTTTTATCCTAAAAATAACTCGCTTAGCTTTGCGTTTTTCGATGATACTTTTAAATTCCATTCGTTATAGTTCAAGGATTTTTACGTCATTCGTGTCAACAATGGCTAATAAATATTAAACATAGTATTTTAGAACTTTTACAGGAAATAAAATAATCGATTTGCATTTTCTTCATTAACACCTTAGTGTGAATGAAACTTAAATCATGAAAATTTGGCAAGATTTATAATATGCAAATTATAATTGTTGGCATCTACTGTTTGAGCTGTAAGTTGTTTAATTATTGAAACATATATATTTAATTTTCTTTTTATTTATGCTCTACTTTAAATTAACTTCGCAGCCGATACCCTGGGTTATTTTAATAATTTTAGGAGCTACGTTTTTGCAACAATTCAGTTAAAAATATTTGGGAGATTTTACGTGAGTGACTGTGTAAGAAACATAAAATCAACCAGTGGAGTTGTGACTAGTGGTTATGTCTGCATTTATAATAGTAGCAGTAGTAGTGTAATAGCAGGATTATTGTTAATTAATAGTTACGAAGCAAGCTCTTTGCTACAATATAAGTTTCATGACTTCTTAAAGTATATTAAAAGAGAGCATTACAACAAATAACTGCCTGTTAAGACTCATAAACATCACCTTCTTTTATTAAATAAATATAATGTTAGTAATATAGCATTTTTTAATTCATATTAATTTAAAAGTTAGAAATCAACATAAGTTTCCAATTAATATAATAAAAACTTAGTAACATGATAATTTATTGTAAGAGTTAAAAGATAACAATTTATTTGACTACACTGTAACAGATTCTACCATAGTTTTTTTTATGAGTTCACCAAAATTCTCTGTAGCATCACTTACTTCACTTTCCACTAATGTTGGTGCAACTTCTGAGTGTTCAACTGGGACTTCTTGTGTAACTTGTACCGAGTGGTCTAAGTTGAAAAGAGTATTGTGACTAAACCAATTCTCATCATTTTCTATAGTTTGTAATTTATTGCTTTGTTGATATGGCATTGATAATAAAGTAGTGTAATGAGCATCGGTCTTGTTGTCCATATTTACATTTTCCGGGTTTTTATACATATCATAATGGTTTTGTTGCATCATATGATACTGCATATTGTGTTCCTGCATACTTGTACTAGGTTTGTGCAAATATTCAGGGACGTACATATGGCCATAATGATTCAGCATTGTCATCTGAGAGTTATGAGCAAACTCTTCAAAGGTAGATGCTGGATAACTATGAATCCCCTTAAAGAGATGTCCATCTGAATGTTGTTGATCATAAGTATAGTTGAGATCAGGATATCTTTGCATGTTATTCGACATATTGAAATTCATAGCTGTTGACGAGTAAGGAGGACCTTTTCCTTGAAGTATGTTTGAGGTATAATCATGATTTCCATGATTGGACTCGTCATGGAAATTCATCATGTTATTGGACTTAATATTTCTATGATCTGTTTGGTCATTTCTAAAATTATATGATGCATCATTTTGATTATTACAAGGTAGGTTCATGTTATGATGAATACCAGTGAAACCTGGGCTAATGCAAGATTCTATGCCTATTCTGGGGGTTGAGTTAGTATTGGAAGTCAAATTATTATCTTGGATATGACAGTTTTCTTTTTCGTAAGAAGAATCTGTGACACATGTCGACGAAATATGTGCCTCCGCCCATTTACGTTTTACAGCCTCCTGGGCCTCCTCATTTTTCTTTTCTAGGCCTAATCTCATTAAGGTATTTATAAAGTGAGTTCTCACTCTCATGGGGTTGAATTCTATTCGGCCAGTTTCGTTGCCACATCCATCTCTCGTACAGCCGCATGGAAAATTTAATCTATCAACTTGACATTTTATTCCAGATATACTGCAAAGACAGTTTTCTGGATTGCAAACACCTTTACAAGCACAACCACAAAATTCACGAGACGTCCTTATATCCCTACATTCGTCTTTTTCGTAACCTTCAATTTTTCGGACGCCAGCCGCTCGGAGTAAAGCTCTTCTTTGTCTGGTAGGGACTGGCTGTAAGAAATAATAACTATCTAAGTCTAGCTCTGATTCGGATATATCACTCGCTTCCTCCTCAGTGTCGCTGTCCTCACTCGATGACAAGGAAACTCCTTGTAAGTTATGGCGCTCACTTTTTAACTGCTGTAAAACTTGTCTGTGTAATCTTTTTTGTTCTAGTGCGTGTTCGGTTAACGTAAATGTCTGAACGTGGCTATGTTCCCATTCCATTCCCAATGTAGAGCCGCCTTGAGATGGGACGCATGTAAAACCTTGTGTCCTTGGGAAGTAATAAACGGTTATATTATTAAAATGAATATTATTCTTTTGTTTTTTCATTTCGGGTTCATTATTGCTTTCAAAATCGGGTTTTCTTTTAAGATTGCTTTTCTGGGGTTTTTTGATTGAAGTCTCAGTATTTTTATCCTCTTCGACTTTATCGTTGTCCGAGATGGGGTCAAATTTTACTTCATTATCTCGCGTATTGCTGTTTTCTTCGTTATTACATTGTAGGTTAAAGTCAGGTAATTTCGGTTCATCTGTGGTCTCCGAGCCGAGTCCGGAGTCACTTCCATCTGATCTGTCCTGGGCGTCTTCTTCCCTGTCAGTAAGGGCCGAGTCTGGCGGAAGACTTCCTAAGGCCGAGTCCTCACTGTCGGCGGACGCGGTGTCTGTTTTAATGTCATCAATGTCACTCAAAGTATCATTATCATCCATCTTTACAGCGTAATCTAGCTTACTATCACTACTCTCATAAAACTGAGAGTTGCTTATGTTATCTTGTTCAACATTATTGCTGAGGTCTTCACTATTAACGTCACTATCACTATTTTTGTCGTCTCTTATCACAGGTAAACAATTCCCTATACTTTCTTCCATTGATGGTTTATCACTAGGGATTAGTGATTCCTCTGATTTTTGAACTGATTCAATTTGATTGCTGTCCATGATTTTCTGTAAATGAAATATAAATTGTACTTATATAATATAATTACTTTGATTTATAAATATAACTATACGTGTAATAAATGTAAAAGTATCAAAATAGTTTCGATGGAATTAAGATTTTCTTTTTTTTGTTAGGACGGGTGCAGGGAACGTTGGGTTTGAACGCAGCAGCATTATAAATCAAACAAAATGATAATACAAAACCGGTACCTGTTTCAAAAGTCTGTGGCCTCAGCGAGCTTCACCTGCATTTGTATACATGTATCTTCGAATTCTCCAGTCCATTTTGTTCCATCGTCTTAATAATTCTGATCATTCTTATGCCGTCGTCATCAGAAAATATTCATTTCGAGGAATCATAATTTTTATTAATTTGGTTATCACTTAAACGCACTGTCAAATATGGCAACAATATTCAAGGCAATAAGGTCTTTTATTACACTCCCGTTGCAATGACGCGCCGTATTGTTCTTTATTTATTATTATCTGTTTTATTTTGATAGCAATCCCACATATATTCCTTCTAATTAAATATATTATTCAGCCAGTAGTCTTTCACTAAATAATGTACACCAAACGATCGATTAAAATATTTTTATTAGTAAAGTCAACACAATTAAAACACTCGGGAGAGAGCTCACTTTTACCACATCTAACTAACCGTTGCCACTCGCGTAATCGTGTTGAACGACTCTTGGGCGACGCAGGCAAGTTTGCATACTGGAAAGTGTAAAAGGCGACTAACTCTACGTGCCTGGTTACTGCGAGGGGCCTTCTGAATTTAGTTGGGTATAGCTTGTATGGTTCGACGTGACGTTACCTCCCCCCGCCACCTCCCCCCGGCCTTGCGACCCTCCGCACCGCGCTCACCCGTCGAGCGCGCAAGCGCTATGTCTCTCGACAGTAGAAATAATATCAGCTTTACATTGAAAAATTCCATTACCCAAATACATTATTAATATTATTTATTTATAGTAAAACGACTTTCGTTAGGATTAGATGGATCGAGAATGTTGTATTAGTATCAATTGTTCCATGAATATTTTATATTTTTGAAACTCTTCATCGTAACACAACTGAAGGGTGGGAGATAAGATTTTGAAATAAATATTAAGAAACGTTCGTTACTTAAACATATTCTTTAATAGAATTGTTTAATTTTATATTATTTCCTTATAACGTGATGATATCTATTGGCCTTGCTTCAAAGATGGTGAATCATTCTTCTGAGTTCACAATCCCTTGCTCTCAAGCCAACTCGACAGGTCTGTGTCGTTGGTCGGAGCTCGTCTACGTCATATCATGAATGTTATATACATATTTTTTATGGCAGACGGCCACAAATAACTGTATCGTTAAACTCTGCAAGAAGCATCTGTAGTTACTTTCATCGGTCTTATTCAATATTCATAAAATTACGCTCTAATAATAACTAATTCTTCTCTCGAATTTAAGTTCTAACTATTAAGTCAAAGATAAATTATCTCGTATAGATTGTGGATAAGGTCTTATCAAAGAATAAATAATTTTGATACTAAATTATATCTAATACGTAAATGTTTAGACTTAAAATTTTAAACCGTTTCAAAATTTTAAATGTGTCAAATGAAAATAAAAAAGTTATCAGTACCAAGGAGTCATGTTATCTGATAAATCCATGAAAAAAAGATATTTTTTCTTATTTCATTAAATCCTTATCAACCAATCAATATTTAAATTGTGATAGATGATATTTATGAACAGAATATTACAAGACAATTTATAGGTACCAACAAACAGATTATTAAGATTGGGTCTGGCACTTTTTTTACCATCCAAAATTTTTTTTTGTAACAAGATTGTTTGTCATTCTAAATGAATTTTTATATCTTCTATATATATAAAAATGGATTGCTGTTCCTTAGTCTCGCTAAAACTCGAGAACGGCTGAACGGATTTATCTTATCTTAGTCTTGAAATGTTCGTGGAGGTTCAGGGAAGGAATAAAAGCTGAAAAAAATTGATTCATTACTGGAAAAATCCTAAAAACAGCCCTTTTCTGTTTCCCATACAAACGGCTTTTTGACATTAGATTTGACAACTAACTAATTTGTCAGTCATTCAAGTGAATTCGAGAAATTTTCTCACTTTGATTAATTACGTTACGATGCCGCCGAGAAATTTTTTTTAAGGAGGAATAGAGTTCACTCAGTGAGATATACATTTCTAATTCTGAAACTAACGCAGACGAAGTCGCGGGCAAAAACTAGTTTAAAATAAAAAATGAATATTTTGGGCCTTTCTACAAAATATGTCATGAATAAAGGAACATTGGTATACCGTGTCACTTTTCTTACACCCCGCCCTCACTAAACACGGAGTCTCATTAATTAATAACAAACAGTATAGCCTTTTTGGAGTGAAACTTATTAAATATTTATTAAAATGATAAAAGGGCTTAATTATTTACGTGGAAACCATAAAAAATGCTGTCTAATTTTCTAAATATACTTATTAAGATAAATAACTTACAGAAAAAAACTCAATTTCTGAAAACATTCCACAATTTTATTGATTATCTACACAGTCAACATATATATTGAGTTTTTTTCTATCGTAATTATTTTGCAATAAAAACTTTATAAGTAACATAGAAGGAGCACTGCCGATCGATAAAGTAATTGTGTTTCTATCGCGTGCATTTTTTTTATCTATAAAACAATTTGGATTTTGTTGTAAGGTATAAGTTTGACGCTGATGTATAAATGTCACGACCAAAAGCTTGCCTTGACCCTAAACTGTTTAACTTTTAACAAATATTGCCAATCCGTTAGTCTACAATCATGGAAAGTACAATATAAAAATTAATTACGTGGCTATTTTTCAAGATTACGTACTCAAGGAAAGTAACTAAATTAAATCAAATACGTTGAATAATATGTAGTGAAACATTTAAAACTTATTTATTTCGTATAACTCAAGATTTGGTACTACTCTTACAAATCTTGACGTCATATGGAAAATTTTATATTTTTATTTTAAACATTTAATATCAGTCGGTACTATCAAATTTCCGTTTATAAAAATTAACAGCAAAACTTTTTCATTTAATAACTAATACTTTTGAATATAACTGCATTAAATCCACTGACAGACGGAATATTTTATTATCTTAAAGTTTTTAGTAGCAATAAAAATATTTATTCATATATTCCTATAATGATTATGGAGTAATAATTAATAAGATTATATAATAATTATATTTAAGTTTTAATTCAACCAAGCAGGTTTTAATCATTTATTATTCTAATAGGTATTGTCTACATGCGTTAATAAAATTGCATAATTCAGTTTATAATGAGTCGTAGTGAGCAAATTATATAAATAGTAATAATAAAAAGAAACGGAGTTGTTTCTAAATAATATCAGAGTCGTAATTCTTATCCAAGGTTATTTCATTTTTATATAGTTTACGAGCAAGATTACAAACAACTACTTGTATGTCATTATACAGTACGAACTAAGCAAGGTACCGGCGAACAGCGAAACGCATGGATTCCTAATAAAAATAGAGTTTCGTCACTCAAGGTAATCTACGTACATATGTTATAGACTATTTTAAGAAACGTTATTATTAGTTCGACTTACAAAGCGGCGAGATAAGAACGTATATCTGCAACGGTATTACACGAGTAATTGAAAGCTCTACGTCTCTAATACAAATTTATTTCATCTTTGTAAAACAGTTTCATTATGAAAGGACCTTAAATATCACGACTAATTACTTGGATAGTCTACTTACTTCAGAATATAAGCGTTCTTCAAATAAATTGGCACTCTGTGGTAGACATAATATAGGGCGAGGCTATACGTACCAAGCGGCATGTATATGATAATCAATAGATATTTTCAGGAGGCTTTCGCAGAGGGCGAAAGCGACGCTGGCATAGGGCCTTCTCGCTCTCGCCTGTAATTTATACAGAACATGTAAAATTTACAGATTATTATAATATTTGTATATATTATATTTTGTACCTACGTCATAAATATATAACACGACACTGTCCCAAATAGGAAAGAGTATAATGTAATAATGTGTTAATATTTTATTTGTTGTTATTTTAAAAAGAAGAGAAGAAAAGGACTTCTCTTCTTTCTGTGATGATAAGAAATACGTGATTAAAATCTTGTTTCATCTAACAATTTATTTACCATTAAATACTTTGATATAGCGTTAGTACGTACATAATATATACGTTTACCTACTTTATATATTGTCTGTTCCATATTTTATGGATATACAATATCAAGATTCTGTTTTCATTAAATAAGTAATTAAAAATTATTGATTGCCTTTAAAGGGTTGCCATATGAAAAAATCCAATATTTAGAGGATAATAATTTTTACTTGTAATATTTGGTTACATAAGATCATGTAAGTATGCAAAAAAATGTCTAATGAGTGTTATCGCTTGACGCAATAGATAGTAATGTTAGGTTAATTTTATAAAATTAAAGAAACTCACATCAGTTGTATGATATAACTACTAAATAAGACGTGATTATTTTGTTAATAAGATGTTAAACATATTTAAATTGTTCGTTTTATTCATTCTTCCACGTTATACTGTCTCGCTGCCAGTTCCTGTGTACAGTAGGTCTGTCTAGAACCTACCTACCTATAATACAAACACCGTGTCGTATCGTACCTAGGCACAACATCGTATCTTGCATCGAGGCTGTTTTGACGTTCACATGGTAACAGTAAAAAGCAAACTTCTTCATATAGCGTTCATTACCGTTTGAAATATCCATTAAAAGCACGGTTGATATGAATAAATAATTTTTATAACAGACATATAGTATGTAGGTGTGTTGGGAGGGAGGGCTTGGGGTGGCAGACGGGGGTAGATTAAATTTCGTGCTACATAGCTAGGAGTCAACCTCTCTTGTATTCATCGCCGTTAGGGCTGGAATTGCTTCCCTGTACTCTGACGACAATGCTGTACAGACTATACATATATACGTGTATTATACATATGTAATTGAAACATACGACTATATTATGTTTATGAATATAAAACAAAAAGGAGGGTAGGTAAATAATGATGCCATTATTTTTAATGTGTTTCAGGTGTAATTTTTATATTAGTTTGGTTTTGTGGTGTACACGCTGTTGTAATATAAATGTTGCATAAGGCTTTTATGATTTCTAATTGAAATTAATTGCTAATATCAGACAAGAATCAGGATAAATAGTTAATGTGCTTAGAGAAAGAAATGTAAATGTATATTTCTGTGATATTAAGCTAGTACTGGGCTTTTGTCTTTTTGTATATTTATTCAATCACCCATCAAAAGCTAGGTCGCGGTAGAGCCAGACGTAGGTAAACCCATGACCGTTGGTTCAGCGAGCTTCATAAGGTTATTGAGCTTCTTGCTAACATTCTCAGGTGTATAATATGATAAAAAATATATAAAACATTATATACAACAGTTTAATTAATAAATAGTAATATTTAATAATGCTCCAATATACATTTTATGATATAACTTTCATAATTTCCGAACTGTATCCGCTAAAGCAGTGTAGAGGTGATATTTTTTCTTTACATATTTCTGCCGGCAAAATTATATTATAACTTTGATGGAAAATCTTCAGAGGTAGAGTTTATCTTTTTATTCAATATTTCATCGATTCACGTGTTTTTGTTTCTGTGTACAATATTTATTTATGTATATTTCGTACATAGTACAGGTATCCAAATTTTTCTATATCAACACTTTTGAATTGTACTTTAAACTCATAAAGTACAATTAAGTACTTAAAGTGTACATAATTTAACAAGCTTAATATATCTACATGATAAATAAATCTTTGGGATTATAAAGAGAAATATTTCTCTGAAAAATATGTCCTATGAAAATCAATATTCTAGTATATAAGGTAATTTTAAAACATAAATATAGCAGGAATTGTTTGAGCAACACCAAAAAATCCAATTTAATTGTTTACTTTATTATTATGTATTCATTAATTTATATTTGTTATTAAGTTTAGTCTTTTCGCCTTCTCCTGAACACCATTATTGTAAAGTAATTGATACGTCAGAATAAACCATTAAACATATAATGCATATACACTGAGGTTGAAACGAAAATATATTTTTCTTTGAATGTGTTAAGTGAGTGAAAATCATATAGATTGAATTATCGAGCTTCGGAATAATTTTTTTTATTTAATAGCGTGTTTCGTTTAGTAAAATTAATCCAACAACAGCTTAATTAAAGATATATTCCGATGAATGAATGAGGTCCAAATAAATATAAATATTCGATCTTTACAGATTATACGAGTATCTCTCTGTTTTTCACGATAATAATAATACATTTAACGCTATTTTTTCATTTCCCTTCTAGTTCTAAAATAACTTTTGTTTACGTATTAACCACTATTTTTTTACTAATGATACTATTTTGAGTGTAGTCGATGTCTTATAAATAATGTACTGAAGGGGCACACGGAAAGTATGTCAAAAGTTATAACAACAAAATGTCATGTAAGCCGCTAATGTTAAAGGTTAAAGACGTCATAATACCTAAATATCTCTTTACTCGAGGTGTTAGTGCTTATAAGATTTATATTCTGGGAATTTTTATTCAGGAATACTATTTATTCAAGATAATAATTTCCATTATAGATCCTAATGAAACTCCACTGCATTTTAGGTACAAACGAAGCTTTGTTTAGTTT
The DNA here is from genome assembly GCA_916720795.1 of Danaus chrysippus. NCBI lineage: Eukaryota > Metazoa > Arthropoda > Insecta > Lepidoptera > Nymphalidae > Danaus > Danaus chrysippus. The sequence continues at coordinate 2,417,362 of CAKASE010000057.1, read as the reverse complement.
TTTGTATATATTTTGATATTAATCGCTTATTTTTGTGATAAAAGAAAATTTTCATTTATTTGAAAATTATTGTGTAACAAAATATATTATTTACATTTAAAAAGAAATAGTTTCTAGTAGATTGAACGCTGACTAGGCGTTCGCGACATGTATATGACATAAAAAAAATCATTAATTTTATTGATTATTTTTCAAAGATACAAAAAAAATATCCATAGTTAAGTTTCCATTCAATGGAAACCAAATAAAAACATTTTTAATGCTATTATTATTAATTTTAAAACATATTGAACTTAACATTACATAATGTGGAAATATCGACGGAGTAGAATTTGGGTGTGGTTAATTGTTAATCTAGAACAGCGCCATCTATTGTTAATGACGAAAACTATTACAGTAGCTTCCTTCCTAGAGCTTTTAACATACGCGGCATGTTACTTTTGAGTGCTCAGTTATAACGGTAAGTGTAGAGTCAGTACTGACAGCTTAAGCTATTAATAATACTTCACTATAAACAGTAGATGACTCTACATAACAATTCATTTCTGTAAGCTATATATTATATTTGCAATACAATACAGAAAATATATTCTAAAAAGTATTTTTTCTCTCTGTCACAAAGATTAATATTGTATATAATATGAAAGAAATATCTGTTTTTTTTTGTCGAATGATGTCGAAATTCCACATCAGTTTAGTGCCTTTAACAATAACTTTTATAAAGATACATGCAATAAAAAGTTTTTGAGCTGAATCATTCTTTCTCACTGTCACGATTTCAATTCACCGTTATTGAAATATTATGTCACAGTTGAAAAGGTTATAACTGGAATTAAGTATGAATTTAGTTTTAATAGAGATAATAAGAGATACTTCGTAATAATATTGTTTGAAAATAATGCTTTATCTGTTAATAAGTGACAATACTGCTGGGAGAAATTGTAAGGTACATAATGAAAAATACTACTGTTCCCATCAATATGACTTTTATATTCAATAATATTGAGATTTGAGGTACGTAAATAAAAGTCTCTGTTTCGTTTTAAGTGATTCACATTCGTAGAATAAATTTAATTTACCTTAAAATATTTTATATAAATAGTTACAAAGTACTTAATTAAAATTATTGCTAAATACAATCACATTTTACTTTGGTTAATATTTTTAATAATAAACAATCTATATAAAAGTACTTATTAAAATAAAAATATTAGTGTTTCTGGAAAACTATTTTTATGTGTTTCTACAGGAACATATAGGTTAAACAATTCTCATTTAATGTGCAGTTTTGTTAACATAAGCTTTTGTACGTAAAATGTAGATAAACGCATGTGTCTTCATAAAAATGAGGTGATTAGAGAACAAAATTTCAATAATTAAAATTTTGTAAAGAGCACTCAAAAATTCATAATAAAAGGTTTGCGCTTACATAAAATACGAAATATATTAAAAACTTTGTTAGTATCACGAAGGACTAGTAAATGAAGATTGGGTAAATATTTTTTACACCAGACCGTATAACCGTATTTTTTTCTTAAACCTAGTATCTATTTCTATAAAATCAGGCTAAACAATAAGTACAGCTATCAGTACAAGAGATCACTTTCATAGAATTACAGACGGGACGAAAAATATAATTTAGAAATTCACGAAGTAAGAATAAAACTTCCATATAGTTACCTAAATGAAAGTAACTCCAGAAAAACGAACAAAACAATCTAATTTTCAATATTATTAAAATAAATTCCTATAGTTCTATAAATTCGCTTACAAACTACGGTATTCATTATTAAACACCCTTTTCTATCTACTTTGGCACGTGCATTCACAGTCGCCTCATCGGACGAAATATTCTAAAATCTAAACTTTAATTAATACTAGGGTAATTAATTTAATAGTTTTATCATAAGTTATTATGTAATACTGATGGAGTTAAATGGACCGTACTTAAAATGGATTATTTTAGAAATATCTCGAAAGATAAAAGCAATTTCGAAATACATATATGGAAAGAAAACTAATGAGTTTTTGTATGTGACGTTTCACTATACCAACATCCTTTTAAAACTTAATAGTATATTATCGTAGCCATTTATCAATGTTGAGCAAAATTAGAAATGCAAAACATTACGAATTAATACATGATACTCGTACTATGTTTCCAAATAAAAATAATTTGTTCTTAACCATAGTAGATTAATACAAACCTTAATTTAAAAATGTAACTAACCCCTTAAATGGTGTCTAAATTAAGATTAACAAATCGATTTTTATCTCTTAATTAGGATTGCTATTGTATTTAAGGGATACACTTTATAAAATCTGTGGTTCGCTTTTAATGAGTGGGTCTCAAGATGGGGGGTCGGGAGCTGTTGGTGGTCCAGGTTGAGGTCCCTGAAGAAGCTTGGCGGTTGCTGGCATACCAGCGAGATCGAAACCTGGTGGTGGAACGATTCCAGCCGCTGTAGCTGTACCTTGGAGATACGCAACTAGTCTGGAAATAGATAATAGCTTTGTGAGTTTCATTGATTATAATATCAATATATTCAGCCGTATTTTATTGATTTCTTAATATTTTTTATGCTATAGCTTTATTCGCACTGGAATCGAGAGTTATTTTGCCAATGTCATTTTTATTTGTTGGACGAATTATAGTCTCATACTTTGTTGAAAAAAATACGAAGGAGTTTGTCGAATGGCATAAAGGCGTTTATTTAATATCAATACTTTATGTAATGATTTATGGTTTACTTTTTTCTTCATTAATGAACAATGAATAACAAAAACTTCACGATGAAAGGCATGACGACGTTTCATTCTATTCTGTCAAGTAAAATTTAAAACTAAATCATTTTTACAAGACCATTCGGCTTTTATATTGTTTTGTTTGGATGGTGATAATAAAGAAAAGAAAATTGATTACTCCAAGCATTTGATACCAAGAGCTGAAAAAGTTTTAATTTAAATTGAAAACCTACCGTCGCAATTCCTCCAGCGCGCTCGCCTGCATCAGAATATAATTCTTGGCTAGCAGGAGGGTAGCTATTTTGGACAACTTTCTCACGGACGGCGAGTGTGCGTATGGTATCACTCCTCGCAGTTCATCCAAAGCGTCATTCTGAAAACAAACTGTATTGATTAGAGTTTTGAAAGTTGAAATTTATTTTTAATGAATACTTTTTAATATATTTCCATTTTTTATTCTTTATGGCACAGATAACAAAAGATAATAAGTCAAACTTGAAAATTCCGAAAAGAAACATAAGATATTCCGAACTACATATATATTTATGTATGTCTGTTAAATTTTAACTAAAATCTGCCGTGACGAGAACATTTTTATAAACATATAATGTTTTCTTTTAAACTTTCAATATAAACGTGATAAAAATTTGTATTTATAGGTACACCTAAATCCGATAAGGTTTAGAAAGTAAATATTCAAGCTTAAGCAGGCTAAATACTCTAAAGTAATGAAATTATTCATTGTCCTTCTTGATGTTTGTTAGTTTGGCGAATACATTTGTATTTGTAAAAAATAATTATATATTGCATTATTATAAATAGATGTTATTTATTAAATATAGATAATATAGATAATATTGATTAAGGTCTTACTTTTGTGATGACTTACCAAATCGTGCATCCTTCTTCTTTCTCTTGCATTGATGTTCAATCTCACATTTTTGCCTTGACGCATTTTCTGTTTGGATTTACCATCGCCGAGGGGTCTGCAAAAATCGCTTAATATGCTTTAAAAGTCTGCACTTAAAGTTAAATTCTACTAATAATCATACATTTATTACTTTAAATAAAGGTCGAAAAAAGTTCATATAAAACTCCGTGTATTAAAAATTTTAAATCCAATTTAAGTCCAACAGGAGTAGATCATTGGTACCAACAACCCCAGCATTAAATTAGACAAGGGTAACTAGTGATGTGAAGCGTAACAAGTGCTTTACTGTATTGTGTATCTAACAATGAAAAGGTTTCTATGTCCACTAACGAGCTGGGGGACGACGAAAGAATGGATTAGAGACGGCATATTATTATGTTTTAGACACATCTGGGCTGATTACATTCAAATTATTTAAACTTATGGCATAAACTTATTTGTTTGAAGTGAAGGCTTACTTTATGAGTGAAATATGAAGAACTGCTTAAATTTATCTTACGTTTTATTTTTGACGGAATCATTAATGTGTGATCAAAACATAAAAATGTTATAATTGCATTAAACTGTTGTATAGTTTTTATACTTTCTTATGTACTGTTACGACTTATTTATTGCAACAATAAATACAAACTTTTGGATTATATTGCGCATGCGCAGTGAAAATATTTAAATGAGTATGAAGGACTTGAAAACAAAATTTTTGTTTATACATTGAGATAATTGACCAAAAAAACCTATTTATAATTCGATTAATTGTAGAATGATCTATGTGTGTATATAAGTCGTATCGAAACATACCTTTGAGCGTAGCTGGTGCCGGGTTCTGGTTGGTTTTCATCAGTCGGATAGCAGTGCTGCGGAGGCGGAGGCTGGCCTCCTTGCATATAGAAGCCGCCGAGGCCGACGGCCCCTAGCGGCGTCCGTCTACCCGGCACCGACTGTGGAGGAGAGTGCGACTCACCCAGAGGCACTCCATCCCAAGACCTCCGCCCCTCCATCATCAGCAGCTAGCACATAACACCACTTAACTTATAACACACCACTCTAAGACATACCACTGGCAAGATATATATATATTTTCAGACGGATGTTTGATTTCGGAACGGAGTTGACAGACTAAGCATAAAAGCAGCGAGAAGTTGGAGCGGTCCGCAGATCGATTGGTACACGCAGCTGGGGTGCGCACCCCTCTGATCTCACTGCCATTGTTCGAGATGCGAATGTGATTTATTTGAGCGCGTGTACGAGTTGAATCGGTGCGCCCTTTGTTATAATCATGATTATGGCTATGGCTCATGTATTATTTTACAGTTTAAAGCACATCGCATGGCGTAAATTTAGGATTTTCTATGAAGCTTAAAAGATTTTTAATTAATTATTTTCACTGTTTTTGTTAAGAAATGTTTTTTATTTAACTATAGAAGTCAATATATATATATATATATATATATATATATATATATATATATATATATATATATATATATATATATATATATATATATTAAATCAATCTCTTTGTTGCTTCATAAAACTGATCATGATGTATACTAAAAATATGATGATAAAATTCTTATTTTTCACATTCATGAGAGACAATGTCTGTATATACAATTTTCGTTTGTATGTTTGTCTTTTAGTTAGCCAATTATATAAAAACAATTGGTTTCAATCTGAGAAATATATTATACATTTGTTATTGGTATTAAAATGTTGTGCTTAATAAGAAAAGACAAAAATGCTTAACACCAGCGGGATTTGAGTGTAAAGTTAATTAATTTTTTGGGAATAAATTATATTAATTAATACATAAAGTTGAAAACTATTTTGAGGTATCTAAGTTGTGATATCTAAGATTTTCGCCACGTACATACTTAAATGAAACTGTCATGTAAGGATTAAGTACGCGACTTAAATACACAGAATACCCGACTTTAATATAACGATACTTTAGTGTAAGAAAATGTATATTATATATTTATTTAATTATATATACATATGTACATATTATTACATTACTTATTAAATAGACAATAACTACAATAAATGCAAAATCTAGCCAATGTTTGTTTCATATACTTACCTCGAGTTTGATTTGTTACACAATATGTTTTCATTTATATATCTTTACATATTACATAGTTTTAAGACCGGTTATCGAATGAGAAACGAGAAACGTTTCGTACGTAGTATGAAGATGCAAAACTTGTGATAGATAATAATACAGGGACAGTCATACGTGCGCACGTGAGTCATTAAGACTATGTGTGTATTTGTTTGTGTATAATTTAGTCTTGCATTTGAGATGTTCATTGAAAGTAGTTCACATAAAAGATTTTGAGGGCGATATTAAAGATAAGAGACAGATAAAAAGATTTTAGTATAATTTATATAATATATATCTTTTAAAACCTAAGTGACGAGCTCTTTCAAGGCTTTGAAGAAGCCAGGCTCTAAAGAGGATTTTGTATAAAATGATTACTCTATATAAAGCTTCCAAAGCAAATAATGTTTTGAACGTTTAAAATTAAGAAAAGGCCGTAGGAACTTTCTTGCTTAATTTGTTTACAAAATAAGGGTTGTTGACCTCGAATTTATTACTCTTTGACTTTTCACCTAATATGTTCATTCCTTAGTACACTAAGTTCATTCACATCCAAATTTATAAATGAAATTAAAACGAGGTCAATCTACTTTTATGAAGGAAACAAATTATATTCTTAGTAATATATTATTTAAGAACCATTAGGTTCAATGACACAAATAATATAAATTACGATTTAATTCAAAAATTAATTAACGAAAATATAGGAAGTCAGATGGATTGAAGAAAGAAAACGTTCATTAAAATTTGGCGAATGGATTGTTTTCCTGAATGCTTGAGCCAAAATCAGCTTATAGTTATTAAAAAATAGGATACAGTGTATAAAGATTTGGAAAAAATCATTAAATATAATAAAGTAATACACGCTGTCAATACAAATATAAATTATTTATAATTTTATTATGTAATAAATATAAGGAACCGTTCGTTTGAAAATCCTTTGAAAATTATTTTATATTAATGTAATAAAATATTATGTTAATTTTGTAAACAATATACTCGTATATATATATATATATATATATACTTCCGTTATGAACACAAATTGGCAGCAGTGTGAAATAATCTATAATGTTGCTTTGTAAGTGCTTTAAAAGCATATGAGATTTCGATAATAAATCATCTTGAACGAGATTGCATTTGATTGATTTAATAATGATAGTCGTTGGATGATTTCCAATTTGAAATTTTAAAAGCAATAGGGAAAACCGTGGAAAACAAAGAAATATTGAAACTAACACGGTAGTATTATTAGGAAAGCCTCTTTTCAGGGTTCAAACACATTGAATTAATGGATTATTTAACTATACATACTAAAGTTAGCAGTGAAAATAGAATTCGCTAATTAATTATCATTATCTGTAAGTAAAAATATTTCTAATTTATTTAACTTCATCGTTTTCAGACAAAAATATGTATACAGTGTGTAAAACTATACTACTCAAAGACTTTATAAGTGAATAGAACAATGAAACAAAATAATATATATCATTGAAACATTTATTTAATTAACATAAAATATATCTACATCTTATTCCAATCAGTTCATCTTTGTACCTAATCCTACACCTTCATAAAATCATAAAATCCACTCTCATATATAATATCTCTTGGAATATTAAAAGAACATTGTAAAATTGTTATAATCCGAACCTAATATTAACATCAGCACTCTCATTTGGTTCCATTTTCTATATTATACCTATAAGAGATATAAAATCTAACTATCCTTATAACAAGCAAGCTTATCTTTCTTTTCCTTGTTTTTATGTACTTATCTACCAAAATAATGATATTAAATAAATTTAAATACATGATCCAACTAAAAAGCACCATTTAAATTTGAAATTAACAGTATTTTTAGTACGACAAGCATCTTCACTGATGACACATTTAAGATGAATAAATCGTAACAAAATTTTCAGTCTAAGTAAAAGGTAACTAGTTTGATAATTCTGGTTACATGATAAAACAGTAGGTAATTTCATAAATACAGGAAATAATATATAGATAAAGGACTTGCTTCAACCATAACAATTCATTCTACAATGTCTTTTCACAGCCTATACCTAATGACTAGACGGTGACTAAATATTCTTAAAATAAAATTTCATACTAAACAAAATACATATGGCACAATCGATGTTTACAACGAACCTAAAGCTTCAATTAAAATGTAGAAGAACAACACTGTGAATTTATAATAATAATATTTCTTTGTATTTATAGTATGTGAAAGATTTATAAGAATTTGTACGAAATTGTATTGACTCGAATTCTTACGGCGGGATTATTTTTGGTTGATTTTTTAACAATAATAATACTTAATAAATACTGCGGCGATGTAAAATTACACTTTCCCGGGCTTTCTCTTTCCTTCTTCAAACTAACCATAGACACAAATTATATTTCTATTAAATTTAAAACGTATTTACATCTGGTCACATAAAGCTGAAATTTAAACTATATCTGATTATTTTAACATTTGGTTAACTTCTAAACTGTTATATGTATCTCAAATCTTTAACATTATAATATGTAAATTCTTAACAAAGATTAGAGAGACTCGTACGTCAAAAAAGATTATATAATTTTTGACAGTTATAAATATCTTTCAAATATTATAACATATAAAACATTCAATTCTATCTACAGGCACATATCTTAACAGCGCATTATTTACACATTTCATTCTATCAAAATACAATTATCATAATATTTAAATAAGTAATATATCTAAATCTTTGGCACGATGTTATTTCATCAGGTATCCATTTGTTCACTGATCCGTGATTATTGTCAACATAATCATCCATAACATATACATCTAAACACTTACACTAAGATTCATTTAAAGCAATGTCCTGTGATTGGTGGAAATTCACCTGTGTCAGCCATAATACCCAATAGAGAAAATGTATATCATATTACGTGGTGAATAATGTCCTGTGATTGGTGGAAATTCACCTGTATCAGCCATAATACCCGATAGAGGAAATGTATTAGGTGGTAAATATTGTGGGGGATGTGAATCTCGTGGGTACAGGCAGGCAGACTAGGCACACTGCTCCGGTAAGACATCAGCGCTCCCGGGGCGAGGGTTCAGGTGTTTGTCATGGAGCAGCAGCCGCTAGCGGTGGCCGGGACGGAGCTGGGACGCGCGGGCAAGCTACCATTGAACCACGGGTTGCTTGGTTGTTATTGGTGGTACCACCTGAAATAGCAACAAACATTTATAATCTCTCATTTCAGAATTTATTACTTGGAGTATATCGTCTTCAGACTTGAAATAGGACTATCTGGTAACAATTTTAATATGCTTTGTTGCAAATAAGATATACGTAAAAAACTGTGCAGTTATATATTAAATTGCGTAAGAATATCTGAAATACAATGTCTACCAGAGTTATTCACATAAAATATCTATTCTCTACCATTTCCTTTGTGTTATTGGTAGGATGTTATTCAGCATAAACAGTTTAATTAGTAATAACATTCGTAGCCTAAGTATAGTTTAACATTGTATGCAAAGAAATTTAAATATTAAGTAAATAATACCTATTAGTGATCCGAGCATTTTGGTTACTGAGAATTTCCTCGTACGTTGCGGCATTCTTACTTCGGTGAGTAGTTTATCCACGCAGCGATAGAGGTCGCCAGAGTTGTCAGCGACACTTGCCTCGCTGAAGGAGGCCCCGTGGAGTGTACTCATAGCCTGGCCCTCCTTTGTTGGTACCTAGAAACAAAGGAAAGAAATTTAGAACTTCTTTTTTCCTTTGTTTTTTTTTTTACTAACAAACGGGCAAAAAGCTTTTGGTCCATCAATTAAAACAAACTGAAAAACTAACTAAATTCGTTTTCGTAATCGTTCTTTCATCGATACATATCTTATAATACCTTCACCCTACTATGTCTAGGATTACATCATACATGAGTAGATTAATTTAATGAAAAAAAGGAAAAAAATAATAATAGCACAGAGAGCTATGTGATCCAGGCGATACTATTTTTGTTATGGTCGTAAATAAAAGATCTACCCACGCTTCTGTACCCGACTTGATATTTCTATCCGTATCATGAGTTTTACAATACCACATAACATTTTATACACGTCACATAAGAATTTCTTTACAAATCTACGCATTTTATTTCTATAATAAATATAAATTACGGAAATCTACATTTCGTACGACAAATAGAATTGAATTGAAACGTAATTTTGCATCTATCGTAACTGTAGATTGAAGAAGAAAGTAATATTTAATAATGCACAATTCATTTCTATTATAAATGGAGTCTTACAGCTTAGTTCGACTTCCTATCGATTCCAAGACAACTTTGAACTATACAGACAACTTTATCGACTATAAGAGTCTAGAAAATAACATTACAATTTAATAAACTTGATTATTTCAAGCATGTTATATCAAAGTTGATGTTTGATTAACAAAAAACAATAACATTTACCGTTGCGTAGGTCTTGAGTAATAAATGTCATGTTTGTGCAAGTGTTCCCACGCGGTTACACAACACACTAGAAAATGTACGATTTTCAAGGTTGGTTTACAAACACCGGCCACAGCTTATTATGTTTTATACCACGCTAATGTGGTTCAATGAAATAAACAAATAGAATTTCAATCGAACTATTTTATAATTGGATCCAGAGCGGTAATAGGAGTTTATCGAAGAAGCCTTCATTTATTGCATAACGGCGTAATTTATTTTCTATAAATAGCATTGCTCGTTTTTGTGATGCCAACTTCTGTTGTTAAAGTCAAGGTTAGATAAGCTGAAGATTTTTACATAAGAGACTTCTAGAAAATGTTATATCACATTACTATCTTGTCTTAATTAAACTTGTATATAGGCTTAAAATGGAAATTATCTTACCTGTCTCAAGTGGTCTAGGTCAGTTTTATTTCCTAATAGAGCTAGGGGCATGCAAGTAGTTGCGGCTGCCCCATGAGCTGGACTTCCATTCAATGGTGTCTTCTTTAATGTATTCAAGATATCTGTGGCGTATTCAAAACTGCTCCTGTCTGTCACCGAGTATACCAACAGGCAGGCGTCGGCCCATTGAATCTAAAACAAACATAAACAGTCGTATGTTATATGTCAAGATAGTCTACATTTATATTCCTACGGAAAATATTTAACTTTAAATTCTATAAAATACGATTCTACAAATTACAGTTTCAGATTTCGAGTTAAATGTCATTTTGAAACAAATATTCCAATAATCACATTTGAAAAATCTTTCTAACCTAAAAAAATAAAACTAATTTTGCTTTTTACCAATATATGTATAATAGAAAGCTGTTACATTTAATATATAGTGTATATATTACGAAACGTTCCATTCATTTACATATTTTTCATATAAATATTTCTGTTGTTTATAACGAGTCCTTTCAATTTAATTTCAGACGAACATAAAACACGACAAAGGTAAGCGTTTGTGCATTATTTAGTACTGTAAACAGAGTGAGTCAGGCAATACTGGAGGCGCGTGCGAGCTCGGGTCACTGGAACAAGTCTCGTACATTTCGTATTAAATTCATAACGATTAACCCATTTTGCCACAACATTAAACGGGCACAGAATCGGATAATCTATGAATGTTTGTGGCAACGACCATATAATTCCATGAGCACAAGTCGGGTTAGTTTCGAAATTGACATTTGGAAATATACGTGGCACACTGACACGGAAGTTAAATATTATAACATCGTAAAAGTTCAGAATATAAAATTTTAAACGTTGTTTATACGACAGAAGACGACTTCGTATATGTACTTATAACAAACGCCCTCGAGATATTATTGTTATGAAGAAAACTGAACAATCCTTAATCTTTTGATTCAGTGATTGCTATTGTTAGAGGGCGCCAAAGGTCATTTCGCGTTGGTTCTGACGAAGGTAAATATCACTGTTCAAACAAGGTCCTACAGAGTATGGCATTTACTTACATTTTACGTAGGATACACATCCTACATTCAGATACATATAACAGTTGTTTTTTCTATTCTCTAAGTCAAAGACTCATTGTATAGAAGCTAATATTAATTATGTGTAGGAAGTAACAAAAAAAATACCTGTTCAGTTGGAAATGTATCTAGATTGGATCCAGAGACGTCAATGACCTCTAATTCAACGGGAGTTCCGTTTATGGGTACCGTCTGTCTGTACAGGAGATCTGTAAAATGGATATATTTAATAAAATATTCATATAAATCTATTTTAGTTTCATTTAAAGTTCTTGGCATAGATACCGACCTGTGTTTGAGTGGTATTCCCCGATGTACCTCCTTGTTAGATATCTGACGATGAGAGCTGCAATAGACAATTCAAAATACACTCACTTGAAGTGGATTATATATACAAAAATACTACTGACTATAAATTTGATTTTAAATCAATTTGTTTACGATTTTGTTTGCTTGAATAAATATTTATTACTGGTTAATGGATTATTTTACTAATTTTTACATTCATATAAAAACTTTTTTATTGTAATAGTTATATATAGATGTTTATTTTCAGTAAAAAAAAGAAGAATAAGACTCGACCAAGCTAATATAAATTTAATTGGATTGTAAAAAAAATATATAATATTGTTTTATAAAATTTTTTACTACTCATAAGAATTTAACGATTCTTTAACTAATAATTCTTAAATAATAACTAACGTATTTCATCGAACATACAATTAATGTCTGTTAAAAATGTCGGAAGAATCCTTGTACGTCGCGTTAAAGATGTAATGATTTCATGACTCACACAAACATCAGGGATTTATATATATCAGTTTCAAAGATGTCATTTAGGATTACAGTTACTTTAGCTTTGTTTATATAAAAAATAAGAGCAAAGAATAAAATTACTGAAATATGATAAACATAAAGTAGGTCGAAAATATTTTCAGTCTATAAACCTTTTAAATTATGTTACACGCAAGCATTTAGGTCAGAAGATGTTATCTATACACTTTTTGAATAGTTATGATCGCATGGAGAAATATTTTTTACTCTGAATATATAGGAACATAAAAATTTGATATCGTACAATGATTTATCATCATTAAATATTTTAAATTTATATAAAAGATTATAAATTTAATTTATACATAACTCAGTGACATTAGTATCAATCAAGCTATATTTATAAAGGAATGTTGATGGTCGAAAAATAGTAACTCACCAGACTTCCCAACTCTCGAACTGCCAATGACTGCTATGCGCACGCGCGGCGGAGAGGCGCGTTCGTCCCTCATAACTGATTTAATAACGCCTAAAAACAAATAAAACATACATTAAAACTATTTACGTATTGCTTATTATTGGTTATATTCAAATTTTCAGTAATTTTGCTAAAGCAGATATGGATTATTTCGAAATGAATCAATCGTAAGTTTTATATTTTTTTAAATAATATTTTCTTGAATCATATCCAATATTCCAATCTTTTATCGTTGACAAACTTGTCTTTCCATTCATGAGTGTTATTGTGCTATGAGATGACGTTTGAGCATTACGCCCGTGAATCAAAATAGCTGGAGCGGATGCATTTAGTTTTTATTAAAAAAAAAAATAAGCTTTGATATAAATTAAACTTTACTTTTGATTAGTTAATTGTTTAATATTCTACTTTGACTTTTATTAACTGTGTTATATTTTAACTAAAAAGTAAACGATATATTAAGATGTAAATATAAAGTTTGAAATAGTCGCAATACTGAAATATTTTCGCGTGTTTTTTTTTATAAACATAATGTATTTCGGTCTCGAACCTCAACTGAACAGTGGAATAACCCTAGAGTGACGTGTAAGTGACAGAACCATTATAACATGAAGTTGATTTGATAAAGGTGTTTCAATAAAAAATATTAATACAGAATTTTACAAAACTTATTACATTCATGAATAAATCTATCTATAATACAATAATTATTTAAATTTTTGTACATCTTCAATTAATTTAAAACATTTTCAGAGTATATTATTTATTAAAATATGAAGAAGATAAAACAATGTTGCCAGCTTCCCAAAATTAAATCGATATTAAAAAGTGTAAGAAATCATATTTGTCAACCGATAATAAACAAAATTAAGCAAATTTCAAATTTCGAACGTTATTGAAAATAAAACAATAAAAAATGTTTTTATTCCAATATATTATTTGAAAAAGAATTTAGATAAGCATCTGGTATGTTTCAATCAACACTTCAACGCAGTTATCAAATACTTAAGATTCTAAATTATATTCTAGATTTTATAGCGGAAACGTTTAAATTATTATAGAATAATAAAATAAAATTTATTTTCAACTATATATTTTAAATGATATATATTTTTTTTACAAAGCAAGAAGATCTTTAGATGTGTGCCGATGCAAATTAAAAAGTAATTATATGCATTCTTAATCGCGGAATCCCTTTAATGGCTGGATTAGTTTCTGGGAATAAGCAATTAATGTATTTGTTTTAAGAAATTCGCTTTATGATACAAAAGAAAACATCTTTCTTGGCTCTACAGCATTCTGTCCACCGGTAGTGAAGACGTCGCGACGGTGTCACAACTAATTTATGTTTGGCGCCAAGGAATAATAATTTCGGTGCTGTCTTAAAAAAAAGGTCGCCGCTGCCAAAATACAGCTTTTACGCAGCAGATGAAAAAAAAAACGCAAGAGGATGCACAAATCATTGTTGCGTCTTTGTTGTGGTCATAACTATCAATTATGGTTGAATGCCGATACCTTTTTTATTTCTAATAATAGCTAATTTCTAACAATAAATAATTAGTTTTGTTTCATTGAGAGTTAATTTGAAATACTAATATACTATATACATTTTAAAATCAAAGACCGGATCTTAATATATTGTTTAACAAAGTTATAAATCACGTGATATATTGACTATTGTTAACTAGAAAACAAAGCAAATCACGTTACATATTTGTTATATAAAGCATACAAAACAGATATATCGGACACGTGAGCATCATGCATTCATGTTTGTGATGGCTTCACAGTGTTGTGTTTCATACAGAGAGAATCGATAACCTTGTACTAGGTTACGCCTTGGTAATGAACTTAAAGAATGTTTATCAAAGGCTTTTAGTACTGATCATTGATTTTTATATAATTATAGGTAGACAAACCTCATTAAATATACATTATATATGTATATATTGTCTTAAATATTATTCAGTTATCAGATATTATCCAGATTTCTTCTACAACTCTCTCATTAAATGCAATAAAAATTAATAACTCTATTTATAATCCGACGAAAGTTTAATTCTTAAATATTATTTTAATATTCTGTTCAAATGTCATAGATTTTTAATATAATAAGAGTAGGCGATGAAAGTCTTTGAGAGATGCATAGTACGGAGGCGGGCGTAGGTGCAATTTTTAGCCTAGGGCTGCTGCATCATCGATCAATTCTACAAAATGGCGACTGCGTGGGAGAAATACACAAAATTGAACTTGAAATAGTACAGAATAGTGTGGATTTTTGAGAATACTTTTCACTAAATACGTAATTTGTGATAGTGATTACGAAAAGATTACTGAACTGGTGTTAGATTTAGAACATAATGACTCGCAATTAGCGATAAAATACACTATCACCTAATAATTATCACCAATTACGTCCGCAGAATACAGTTACAAATTAAACTTACCTTAAAAAGAACGTATTATTTTGTTATACGTCTATTTACTTATATTAGTGTTACTTTGAGTATAATTTTCGTATTAATAGATATCGGTTAATGAATATTAATGTGTTATTAAATAATCGACCTTGAATACATTATATCATAAGCTCTACTCTTGTTTACGTATCGATTTCCCCTACAGACCTTAATCGGAGTGCCTTATCAGAGAGGCCGAGACCTTCGCGTTAAGTCTTCATTTCCCATATTTTCAAGGACCAAGGCTAATTCAAGGCTGCGAAGCCGATTACATAGCAGTTACACCGTTGACATTGGGAAACCGAAACGAAGGACGTGAGACGAGGAAACGATTGAGCCTTAATCAATATGCTTTTAATACGTCAGAGAAAAAATCATATGATATGTATGAAAATTAAATGATTAAATGAAACTAATATTTTTCGGATATAAAATAAACGAAACGTCGGGAGTATGTAGTTTTTAATCAAAAATAAAAATCGCGTATGTAGTAAATCCGAAAAATATCAGTTTCATTTAAATGAATACTCGCGAAAATCTTAGATCTCGTTGTGTGAAAATTGTTGTAAAATAAAAGAAGTTGTCAAAATAACGTAATAATGTTTCATATGAATCATAACCTCGTACAAGTTTTATTATTTTGTAATAATATTTATGTGATATAGTTTTCAGAACACAAGAGAGCATAATATTTTATGTTTGACATAAAATTATATGAAGTGTTCAAAACGATTAGATATTTTCTGTGTTCAAGAGAACAGTATTATCAATAAACCTAGTAAACTATATTATAAAATTCTATTATACGACTATTTAGTTCGTTTAGTGGTTTATTGTTTACTTAGGTTTTTCCAAAAAATGCAGCTCAAAGCTCAAAAACAATCGAAGTATTTTCTTTGTGCGGTTTATTCGAATTACTACGTAGATTTTTATATTCAAAACCTTTTTATGTGTGGGTTTACTATCTTCTTTGCTTTATTTATAATTCAGGATTATTTTTTTATAAAAGTTTTCTTTATATATTAAACGCATTCCGATATTTAATATCTCAAAAATCTTTATCATGAATAACAAAAGTGTTTGTTCAGTAGCGAGTTATATTTTTCCTTGTTGTTTGAGGGTAAACAACAATTATATAGATCTGTGTTACCTACATAGCGGCCGATTTGATTTATTTGGCACTTCGCTTTTCTGACCCCGATATTAATGCTTACATTGATTTAGAGTAATTAGTGTCAATAAGTGAATCGTCAGACAGTAAGCGATCAACGAGGAACATTAACGTTTATATTTAGTGCGGGGTGAACGACCTCTACATTACATTTTAAATAATTAAGAGCATACGTTGTTTCTCATACTCGTTCTCACTTACCTTAATATTAAATTACTTGGAAGTTTTATCATAACATATTATTAGGTTTATAATATTTAATTAGTTAACAAAATTGTTTCTCAACGTTGCGATTGTATAAGGTTTTTTTTGACTCAAAAATTTTAACTTACCTGTACTAAAAAGGTTGAAGGTTTGTTAATATTAAATCATTCTATTTAAAAATGCTGGGTCGTTTAAAGGTTTGTTTATATCGTAAATATTTATATTTCAATATCCAATACTCGCTGTTCACGTGTGTTCATTATGTGGCTCTAACTAACGTTCGATGGTGTGTAAAATAGAAATAAAAACATCAAATTCAAGGGCTGAATCCGATATATGTTTACATTATACGAGATAAAAGGGCTAGCTGAACTTGAGAAAATTTTTAGAAACCTCATATTACTATACGTAAATCATGATTCAATAACGATGCTTGTAAACTTGACCCATTTATTCTAACAATAAGATTTAACCCAGTTATGATAATTGCACAATATTTTTGGCTGACTGAAGTGAGGTTGTACTATACGAAATTAGGCTAATGAGGATTCAGATGTATTATAAACATCAATTATATGTCCGTATTATACTTATTTGTACGAGTTGAACCCGTTAAAGAAAATTATAATATAATTCATTATAATTGTTCCTACGTAATTTTATTGTGCATTAACATTGAAACTGTTGAAGATTATGAATATATTTAGCTATTGTAATGGATAACGCAAATGCATTTGAAATACGCCATGTTTATTGGTCAGCATACGTCCGGTCATGTGTTTCCCATGAAACATCTACTTCTGTCAATTTAAAGCTTTTACAGGTACATAAATCATGTATCTATAGTTAGTAATGGTCATTAGATTTTTATTGGGTATAAAGAAATAAGATTTATTTATGTAGATTCACGAATGTATTTTTTATGTTGAATGGGTATATGGGTTATGCATGGATGTTGTAAAGTTGACATCATTTGTGTCGGAAACCATTTACCCATAGCAAAAGAATTTTATATATTTGATTTTGATTTTTATATTCTATACTAAGTTGTAACTCTTTTTTATATGTTTAATGTTTCTTTTCACCGCCTATTTAATTGAAATATCATTTAATATATTACATTTATATGTATATATATTAAACGTTAAACTTGTTAACAAAGAAGGAAGATCCTAATTATAAAGTATGTTAAATTTTTACTAAACAACTTAACTAATGAACAAACAATAACTTGAAACAATGTTTATTTAAAAGTAATTCATTGAAAACAATATTCAAGACTCTTATCATACTTATTTCTTATAAAAATAAAATTATTGATTACAGCTTAAAAGCTTAACTAGTCTCTTCCACGAATTTGATCGTAATTAGCGATATAAGTAATCTCTATGAAAAAGTCATTTAAATCGATTTGATGTATTCGTGATACATTAATTTTCATTCTCAAACACACACACACATACATACACGCACACACACAAACGAAAGCGCGTAAAGTTTACTATTTATGATACAGGCGTGATTCACGATTCAGTTTCACACATTATTGTATTAATTTTCAAACATCTTTATAAAATACATTTGTTGATCCACATCTGTCTAGTGATTTGATTGTTCGACCTGGTTTAAATGTTAATTTTTAGTATGTCTACCTACGTTTATTATAAACGAAATGTTACATGGACAGTGAAATGAAGTTACGTTTGATGTGCTCATATAAATGTTATGCAAAATTGTATGACCTCATTTAAAAAAATTAAACATTAAAATATATATGAAGGAATAATGTCTTTTACATATTGCGTTTGATGGTTGTTTATCGAAATATTTCCAATTCCAACTACGTATTTTCCTTAAAACTTTGTTATTTCAACAACAAATTATGATCATCTCTTTAACCCGTTGATAGAGATATCGAACTTTGCTTTCTTATTTATATATAGGTCGATCAGCTTTAATAGCGAAAACAAAAAGCGTTCATTTAAATAGTTACGTAAGTTTTTTCAGACACGTTGCAGCCAAACTGTAAAACCATAAACATTGAATAACAAAACAATCGTTAACTTTTACGTAAGTATAAAAAACGGAATCCAATCTAAAAATCAATTAAGACGTCAAATGTATTAGAGAAAATGTTTACGGATAAGTTTTTTAATAGACGCTAATTTAATTTTATCGGAAGCAGAATTTCAATTCATATTCTGAGATTCGACAGCTAGTTCATAAAAATGCAATGTTGCTAGTATCGAAAAATTAGTTTGAAAAAGTATTTTAATTTTAAACGCGCTGTACATAACCAAAATTTTATTAATTATTATTGTTTGTATATATGGTTTTATAAACAAGATAAAATGGCGCCGAATATTTTTTTTATTTACTAGTGGAAAAGTTCTGGTTATCAACACGCGGTGTGGAAAATTATTAATCACATCGGCCACTGAAATACTCTTCACGCGTGGCTACGTTTGTCCTATGAATATAAAAATAATCGAGTTCGATTAAGACTGTATTAATGAGATATAAATTGGTATAATAAATGATATAAAGCTGCTTTAGTGTTAATAAAATCAATTTTTTTATTTGCAAATAAAGTGATTTTTTATATATGTATATTGTAACAATTCAATTGTAATTTTAATATCAATTTTTTTTCATTTGATTCTCATGGGATAGTTATTATAATTAAAATATATAAATTATTCATTACATTTTCTTTTCTTTTATTTACATATGTAACGTATCTTAATTTTTTTAATCAAATACATAACTTTTAGACCAATTTCTAATGATTTTAGTACATTGATTTCTTTGTCTTCATCTCTTAACTTTTCTCTTTTATTTAATGCGCTTAAAACTTAATCAGAATATCTAGCATTAAATATAATAACTAATTAATGCTATTCCTTATTCTTTATTATTCTAAATAAAACAAAAAAAAAGATCAAAAAAGGTTCTATTTTCATTTGATTTTGTTTAATACTTGCGTCCTACTTAAATACTAAATGATTTTTATTGTCTATATAGAATTTTTTTATTAAATGTTTAATAGTATGAAACGTGGAATGATTGCTATTTGAAATAACAGTACAGATTATAAGTAAACAGTTGGAAATTATCAAAGAGTTTGTTTATTTGACAGAATATTATGTCACGGCCAGCATGTGGGTGATAACAATAAATATTATTAATATACATAGTATTGATAAATAAATAATATATGATATATACAAGCTGTGTTAACTAAATCTTTGTCTTCATTTTATGATGGAGATTTATAAAAAAAAAAACTGTATTCTATGTAAAATATGTGAGGAATTGTAATGTAAAATACAAATATGTCGTATGAAAAATATTTATGATTTAATTCTATGATATTGCAAGTATGAATGCAAAACTAAAACGCACCTGTGCTGTTCGTGAAAAAAAAATGCACGGAGTTTCCAGATGCTGTACAAAACAGTAACACAAAGTCTTGACACTCAACACGATAGTTTAAACACTATATTCTAAAAAGGTTTTACAAAGCAGTTTCTATATAACTGTTGATTATTTTATTGTTATACGGTCGTCACGGACACGTAGCTAGAACGAGCTCCGGCGAGCGACTGAGCTCGGCGCAGTACAGGCGTGCTATATATACGTACAGCATCTGCCGTTCTTGGTGTTCATACAAAAATACCAAAGGAGCCTAATTTTCTGTAACTATCCTCACGAACACAATGGGAGCGTTGATCTCCGACATGCATCATGAGACAGCTGACCAGATTCCTTCAATCTGATCCCAATGACCGAATTACAAATTATTCGTCCTAATTTTTCGTCACACCATGTATGGTTCGGTAACTTTGTGTTATAGAAAATAATATACAGTTATAAAATAGCAATATAAAGAAATAAATTAATAAAAACCAGATAACATATAATTATTTCAATCTTAGTTATGTATATAATATATAATAATAGTATAATTCGTATATATGAACAAGGATCAGTTATGATTGAAAGAAATTGGTTCAAGGATAGTATTTACACTTGGAACTAAATTCGCACTGAATTATAATACTCATATGTTTCTCTTAATACAGTATTCATCTTCAAGTTGTCGATTGAAATAACGATTATGTTTGAGTTCGGGAATCGACTAATAAATAAAATGTTCAATTAAATATTACTCGTAAAGTTTATGTAGATTTATAGTTATATAGAATTTGTCTATTGTATTTGTATAAATAATTTAGAAGTTATGAAATTCAAAAGAAACACAATTTCATTCAAACCATCCATATAATTGTAATAACAAGATTCCCTAACATATTTATAGTTATTATATACATATAAAATTCTCGTGAAGCGGTGTTAGACAGAGAACTCTTCCGAAACGGCTGCACCGATTTTGATGATATTTTGTGGCTTTATTGAGTAGGTCTGAGAATCGGACAACATCTATTTTTTATACACTTAAGTCATAAGATTTGGTCATCCTTATTTTTTTTTATTTTCGGACGAAATATTTTGTTTTTATTTTTTTATAATGTACCATAAAAATACATACAATCCAAAATTTTTACTTTTTTATCATCAACTCCTATTTTTTATATAGCAAAACAACATATGCCGGGTCAGCTGCTATGGTTTTATCTATGTGTGCGTGAGGTCCACATACATGCATATATATACGTGTATATATATCATTGTAGCAAATCCCGAGAATTATTATCATTTTATAAGTATTCCTAGTATTTCAATAGTTATTGTACGAAGGTCACATCAATGTGTATGTAGTCACACAATTCTTCCGGGAAACTCATCTCACTCAACTGTTACGCCATTTTAATTACACCGCCATATTGGAAATGTTGTTTACTATAGCTAGTGTCACTTTCCGTTACACTTAATATAGTTTTAATTCAAGATATACACATACATATATTTATATATATGTATACGTATATGTATACATACGTCAATGAAATCGGCTATATGATATTCTATGTGTATTTAAATAAGGTTCAAATTATAGCAAAAAAATAAGACGGAATCTTATTTTGAGTTAACTGTTATGTAGCTTTATTCAATCTGTGCTCATATTTAATGAAAGACTTATAACCAATTAGTTATTTCAAAATCTATGTATTATGTACTATTGGTGATATTTATTTTATTTTTAATATAAAAATCATATTTCATCATAGATTTTCTTTAGAAAGCTTATATTTGTATCGTACCGAGTAATATTTAACACTCAATAATTTCTCATAACAAATATGTTTACGGCATGTAATAAAATGAATCGTTTTATGAATTCTTGTTGCTTTAGTAGTCTGTTTGTTGTGATGTATGTCTAAAATTCCGATTCAAAATATATACATATATATTTAATATTGATTTTAATTTATTTTCTTAGGTTTATGGATAATTTTACTAAGTCATTTACGTACTTACTAATAACACATACACACAAAAATGTTTAGGATCTTTCATAGTAATTTATATATAAACTTAGTATGAAAAACATTTCATAGATACACAAGGTCCTGCGTAGCATGCTACGTCTCGTAGCAAGTTCGTAACCGCTACATATTCGTAGCTTCATACCCAACGTCTACGTAGACCTATGAATGTTGTTCGACGTAAAGTATGACGTTCCTTTAGAAACTTGACAAAGATATGAGATATGATACGTTTCATAGTCTTCAGCTCTTATAAAGACAGACTTCATAGTGAACTTCAACAACTTCACTTCACGAGTAGCTTACTCGTGAAGTGAAGTTGTTTTATTTTATATTGATACGAGTTTTTTTATATGTGTGTATGTGTGTCTATAGTATATGACTAGATGTATTAAAAATATATATACATACATTTTAAATACATCTAGACGAAATACCATTCACAATATGTCCTATAAGAGCTATTATTTGGCTCTTCTTACTTAACTATTTTCTCCATAGACATTCTGAGTTTCTGTTACTTAAAGTGTTGAACAGTTAAGTATATAGTATTATTTTCTATCTATCTTTCTATCTATAAACCTATCTATCTATCTATAATCCTTAAGCGAAGTCTTTTATACACACAGCTCTAGACGATGACAATGAGATTAAGAATTTACTTTAGGATTAGAGTTGAGCTTTAAATAATTCATTGCTGGCTTTAAGGAAATTTATCGTTTAAATTATTTGTAATCAAATAACTCATAGATTAACACAAGTTATACAAATATCTTAATGAAGTTGTATTTTTTTATTGAAACAACACAATAAAGATTATATATATACATATATTTATGTAGATAAATATATAAAATGTTTGTTTATGAAATTCCTTAACGAATACGTATTTAATAAATATTTATTTTTTAAATATTTTTCAATATTCATTCACATGACGATTAATAACATTTTTATTTTTGTTATAGAAAACCAACACGTATTGTAAATGGCATAAAGTTGAAAATTACTACGTATGTATTTCTACATATTAATAAAATTATTATTCGGTGGATATTTTTAATTTTTATTTTTAATGCAAACATCAATAACTCTATTTTATTTTTACTTTTTTCCTATAGTTTCAACATATATATATGTGTTTATCATAATAAAACAATTAATTCCTATAACATACGTACATATATATATATTATATTGGTTGTAGTGGAAATATATTTCAATATGGAAATATATTTGTTTGAGCAAAATGTTTATCCTTCTATCCGTTTCGAGCAATCCTCAAAATAAAGGATAGTTAGCTTATATAAATTATGGAAGAATTATACTTGATATGTCAAAATATAAAAACAGCGAAATATACATATATTATATATATATATATGTATATTTCGCTGTTATACATGTTCGCGAGTTATACATATAACTCAAGATTATATATAGCTTATGTTCTTAGTCACAATGCAAATCTACATTATATTATCTTTATAAATATTACTTTCATCTATACACATTGTACACAAAATAATAATATAATTTGATTTATACAAATGAACACAGTTATGTAATAATTATATTAATTTTTGTTCCCTGGATACTATATATATTGAACGCTAAATAATAACTTAAACTAACTTCGTATTGTACATACAATTAATATAAGCTAGGTCAATTACGTTCCACATAATATCTACAGCGCCTCAGATTGCGTGTTATCCCAGCAGGCTCGTCCCCTTATCCCGGATATTTATTTATTTTTAAAGGATCCAGATCACGACGTACATAATGCAATAAAATGTTCACTTATTAACCTTGTTATACACAACATAAATGTTAATTGACGCTCGAACTGAGATTACTCATAATATACAAATATAAACTTTATTACACTTACCGAGAATCTATAATCGTGTTTTCATTTATACGACAATCTTTTGTTTCTAGGAGATATTAAAAGTTCTTATAAAACCAGATTTTTTATCGTTAATTTTAGGTATGAAATTCTCTTGACTTGTGCAGTGTTTATTTTGAACTAATGCTAGTTTTCAACTTCAATATATCTATACACGACGCACTGTTACTACCACAATAATTTTAAGTCAAATCATGCATACATGAACCAAATTAGCATACAAATAGAATAGTAATTACTAAGGAAAGCTACATAATAAACAAGTATTGTCAGTTCAGAGTCTGCATTTACAACGTCAGCGTGTCTATTCCAAGAGAGCATTCGTCACATACGTTTCACGTCGTAGGAATCTGTATTTATGCAAACACTTTCATACAACAGGTGCTTCCTAATCATACGTTTTATTTTTAATAAACATGAATGTACTTCAGAAATAGCTTCAAAAAATAGATTGGTTTATAAGTTGCGATTGTCTTTT
The DNA here is from genome assembly GCA_916720795.1 of Danaus chrysippus. Classification (NCBI taxonomy): domain Eukaryota; kingdom Metazoa; phylum Arthropoda; class Insecta; order Lepidoptera; family Nymphalidae; genus Danaus; species Danaus chrysippus. Next base: position 2,392,666 of record CAKASE010000057.1, on the reverse strand, counting down.
GTTTCATATGTACATATAGTTTTGATAATCTTTTGCGTCAGTTCCATTCAATCGAATACATAAATATAATTAATTATTGCTCGCCAACGTCACCGGTTATATTATATTAACTAAATATAGAGCGACTTCCGTCCCGCATTTAGTGTAAGGAATTTTATTTTATTGCCCTATAAAATGCTTTAACATCTAAAGGTGAATAAATATACTAGTGAGTTAAGAGGGAGACAGTTTTGTACAATGTGATGTATCATCGCCTTAACGACGATGACAAGAGACATTTTAACTTTAAAATCCTTTAGGAAATAAATGTTTTAAATTGAAAACATTTTTGGGAATTAGATACGGCTTACAGATTAAACAATTGTACATATTTATTATTGAATATTTAGATGACAATTTATATTATTAAAAAGTTCTTATGATTACTGAACAATGTGCTCTGATAAAAATTTAATGGTTTATCAAATGATAAACATAAAGTTTAATCCTGCAAACCTCTTTGAGTTTAATACGTAAATATTACAAATTATTAATAACAGTCCATAATAGTTTTCTTCTATCCCTCATTTATAAATCTTTTTTTTAATATAAATAATAAAACTATTTGATTAAACTTAAATAACTTGAGACTTATTCATTTCCTTTATATCAAGTTAAATATATTAACTGTTTCTCGTTACTGTGACAAACTCTTACCGAGCTAGTATTGACTCATAATACACATTTATATTTCTAAATCAGACAAAACCTATTATCTTCAGAACGTTGATTTAAAAGGTTATTGCACTTTAATTTTAGCAGATAATTAATATATACAAAAAATATTAATTTAAGCGTCTGTTTGTAATAATAAAATATATGATTTTTCTTACTATAGGCTTTAACTAAATTATCCTAATGATTTTTTTAAAATATTTTTTTCTTTCTGAAACTGAAAAGGTTAATCTGATTTTCAAGTACTTTCCCAAACACTGATATAATAATTATTATGTACTAGTAAAGCGGTTTTTATTTAAGATTTCTTTACAGTTAAAATATTAAAAAAATAAACAAAGTCTCGTGTAAAGCCAGTATAAAATGTACATAAGAATGACGTCATCAAATCACGATGGTTCAAAAATTTTACGTCATTAATGAATATTTGATGAAGCTCTCACATTCGATGCCCTTTGAAGTTTGGAAAAATTTATAGATTGTCCATTTCAAGAGTGGAGTTAGACTGAAATAATACTAAGAACTGAAAATTTTGATTTATTTTGCTATAGACATAAACATTAATTTGTGGGTCATATTCGAAATGAGCTATTTGTTATTGGGATACATTATCCTTTCTCTGTATATTTAAACGATATTACGCCTGATAAAATACATTTTCACGTAAATTATAACGACACTTATGTTGTATTTCATCTTTAAAATTAAAACATATTGCTGGGTATTTGATGATAAATTCTGCCTAATTGTCTTTCAAGCTCGTCCGTGGTTAGGTTGTGAATCAAAGATGTCCTGTTATGATTACTCCAGATTGTTTGTAACACAATTAAGAACGAATTCGGTTCAGTGATTTGTGTAATACTTATCGATGTTTGAGATTTCTTTGTCCAGATCGCGGTGCAGGAAGTAATTTCATATTTATAAATCACTTTTCTTGCAATTACTGCTTTTCAACGCGACGTTTAAACAAATAAGGTATTTTTTAACATATATGTTATATTTAATTTGGTTAAAATAACGTCCGCATTTTGAAAATAATCTAAATGTGTTCATTCAGAATTCATCACGTTTTATTTGAGTGCATTCGGTTTATGATATCAAACAAATGATTAATAATAGATTAATGGACATTTAGTATATGTATATAAGATTTAAATTATACCGATAATATATTAATGGACTTTTCAGTACCAATAACATTATCTCTTGGCTGTTTTTTGATGATATTCCTTATATTTCTTGGCTCAGATGTCGTAGTTGATTGTCGTATCATATCATCTGGCTCAGTTCTTACAGTTAGCGCGTACCATAAATGCGCACGTTACTAAAAAGGGATTTGTTTTTATTAATAAATACAGGGTCAAATCCAAATTTCCAAAATTATATTTCTTATTGTAACACAAACGAAATTATAAAAATAAACTGGATTACTTGTCGCCCACGATAACCAAGTTTGAACCGTGAATCACTGTTCGCGGCAAGACTCAATGATTTATGATGTTTCCAAGTATGCGACATTCAAATTCACTAATACGATAATTACTAATATCTCTTGTAAATGTTCAGTTCAATTGTCTTTTAAATACCTTTAAATTCTATTCGAAATTCTCACACATTTCCGGCATTCCTTAAACGTTTTCACACTGAAACCTTATTAAAGAAACGTTTTATGTGTAATGCTGTAACAGTTTACTTTAACATAAAAACGCAATATGAAAGCACCAATATAACTTTACGATTTCGCGTTGAGAAGTGTTAAAAGTACGTCCAAATGACGTGTATGGATTCGAAAATTTGAGTACTGGAAAAAAATTTATCGCCTTTCAATCATCGCCATTATGGAGAGCGAGTGTAATATTATAATGTTAACGTTTTGTAAACATGCATTAATTGTATAAAGTGTCGGCATCGACGAATAAAGGAAAACATTTGTTTATTTTTAATGTTGTAAACGCGATTTGTGGAGAGCTGGCCTGTTAGTGGTGTTCGGTCCTCAACTGCCGAATTAATCCGCGACATTCTGCTCCCGGCAGCCTAATTTGTTGGACGCCATTCCAGAATCTCTGCGATGTCAAGAGCTGGGTCGTAAACCTCACCTGGGAATGTATCCATGTTTGTAAGCCTTGTTTATTTAGACCTCATTCCTTCATTGAAAGCCTCAGTTCATTGACCGATTCAATGGAGTTCAATGAATTCATTATAAAAGGTGTTGTAGGTATATATACATATATATACTTTCATTGATGTGATTATTCCAAAAAAAGTACGAAATTATAAATAGAATTATTGAAGAATTAATCGCTCTTTTATTATTATATATATCATTGTGATCTCTTGTAACAAAATATACGTGGGACGGTTCAGTTGTCTATACCATATAATATTAATAATTATTGACGCCTGTATTGCGACAAAAATCTTCCTTATTATATCAGAATGAGAGAGGTAAAGAAATAAGATATCAAGGATGTGTAAAAATAAAATAAAAATATTCATAGTTCTATAATATCTCCACGAGTTGCATTTATATTAAGAGGTCTTATTTTAATTTTAGTCTGAAGCTCTGACACGTGTCTAAATACTGGAACCTCCGTAGTTTCCACGTGCATAATTTAAATTAAATGCATACCTCTGTCCCTGAGTTTCATAGAAGTTACCGTGCAGTGAACGCTTTGACTTTAGTTGGTACGTAATTAAAACTGTTTCTAGATTCCACAAAATCATTCTCAAAGCTCCATTTAGTATACGGAGATTAAGTATTATATTATATAACAAGATTGTTTTTGCTTCCATGAATTCAACCATTATAATACTATTTTTCTTCCTAGCTAATGTAGATTCAATACTTTTTACTTAATGTACATTCAAGCTCTGAATATTTTTCAATTTTTGCTTGTGACATATGTTCTTTTTTTATGCTACATAATCTAAGAACTTTTTTATTAATATAAAGAGATGGACAGATAACAGAAATGGACTGATAAGAGTTATCTTTCTGTATCCAATACTATTTTATGTTCAAAATCTAAATAAACAATAATTATGAGAAAATTAATAATTCAATCTTATTTATATGTATAGTCTATTAAACGGATCGTATAAGATCGTTTTTCATAAAAAACACGTTTTAACTAAATAAGTTGTCAGTTAAAGTGCCTTTAAGTTATTAAAGGTTTATCTTTCCATCTTACAGCTTAACTAACAACGTTCCTTTTAAATAATAACTCTTCAAAACTAGTATTTTTTAAAACTTGGTTGTTGTTTAGAGTTGTAAATAATGAGTTACAATTTTTGGTCTCTAAAAGAAGATCGTAGATTTTTCAAACCAGAATATGCTTACTTCTCATAACTACTTTTACTATACAAAAATATATTAAATTTATATAATATTGATATTGTAACGAGAGTTTGATGGTACATATGTGTGTTATTTCTTCGAGCTCAAATTACACTTTAAATTTTTATTAAATGTGGCAGGAAGAAGATCAGCTAATGATGAAAATAGGCTAGTTTTCATTAAGAAAATAGAAATATGTAGGTCTTAAAAATTTAAGACATATGCATTCTACTCTTTCAAACTAAGAAAAAAGTGAATATTGGAGGATGTAAAAAATTGTGGAAAATCTAGACTAATTTCGAGAAAAATTACATTTATATATCACACCCTAGCCATGGGAACAAATAAATAAAAGTGTAGAGGTTTTCCAAACACAGCAGGTCGGTTGTACCAGGTTTCATATGTAATAAAAAATTGTACGTTTAAACTTGTATGGCTCAAAATATGTTCTAAATCAATGGAAGCAAATCAGTAAATTGACGGAATACCTTGAAGAAAGTGGATTTGAGATGTATGACTTATATTGTTTCTGACCAAATCTACATTAGTCGTCTCCTATCCTTATTATAAATTAAAATTTATACTATTGTGTATAACAACGATGTCATAAGTTTTTAGACACGTCGCCTTGCGTCGCTAACACATGTATGAATCACGTCCACGGGTCATTTCTTCAAGGGTACTCTTATTTATATTGCTCTGTTATTATTTTTGTTTGGTCGTTCCTGACAGCTCGTTCTTGGCCGATGTTTCCGCAGCTGGGGCTAATACCGCTAATTGTCACGTATGCAACACCGCGAATGTGTTTCAACACCTCTGACCTTTAGCTGTTGGCTGAATTTATTCTTGAGTTTTTTTTTTTGGTTTCTAACAATCCATATTGTTTAAATGAAACTAATATTTTTCGTATTATACTACGTGAGTTTAGTTGTTTAAAAAACCAAATACTCCCGACGTTTCGAATACTTTTCAGCAACCGTGATCATGGTTAAAGTCGCGTAGTATAATCCGAAAAATATTTGTTTCGTTTAAATGAATAAGACTAGCGAAAATCTTAGATCTCATCCATATTATTATTACTTTGATCAGTTCTGTTCTTTAAGTGCGGCCTTCATTAGAATTTTAAAGATTTTTTAAATTTTATTTATTGATATTACATACTTGGAATTTACGACTAAATTAAGCTTATGTAATAAGGTTTCTTTGGTTTCAAAGTGGAGGTAAAAAATAAATTACAAGAATGCCATATTATATCAAAAAAATCATTTTAGCATTCAGAAAATTAGTCCAGTCATTTAAGCTTAAATAAGGTAAGAATCTCGGAATTCGAGATACCCAGCTGTAAGTCTGTAAATAGTTGTATATTGACACCCTAAAAGTTGTCTCAAAACCTACATACGGTAGGGTGTAAGCAACTATTAAATTTCATGGTCAAAGGTCACAAAAATCGGTTTTTTGCGCTTTTTTTGGAAATATCTCATTTCCTATGGGTTTTTTGTTATTTGTATTTATTATCAATATTGTAGAATACTAAATTCTCTACAAATTTTGTTTCAAAAAATTTTTTATACGGTGTACCGTTTTCGAGATAGAGGGCGGAGAGCGCGCGGTCACCGCATCATTTCAGGTCAACCGGAGCCTCCGGTCGAAAACGCGCCATATATAGTTGATGAACTATCAATAAATCAATGATTATAAATATTTGTCCATTTTTATTAATTATTATATCATTTTTTTCCTAACTTATCTACTTTTTATTCAGTATTAATTTATTTAACAACACTTACCTGTCCATGTAATTGTAGAATTGTTAATGAGAATATAAGAATTACATTTGAATTTTAACCTAATTAATATTAATAACTTCTTACATGATAAAAAAAAAAAACAAATAAATTATGAATTAATCTTTTTATTGAAAAATATCATTGAATAAATTATTTTTTATTGAAAGTAAAAAAATGGAATAAAGGGTACAAAAACTACAATTTATAATTTTAAACATCTTCTTCCTCTTCATCGTCGTCTTCTGGCTGCTGGTAAATTTCAAACTGGTCTTCATTATCGTCTTCAACCACATTTGTCTCAAGTTCTTCCATGATTTCGGGATCAAAGGTTCCATCTTCGTTAATGTCGCTCTGATATGGTTGAGCATTGAGACAAGCTTGCCCATTACATTGGCCACAAGTTAAAAAGCATTGCAAGCCCGCTTTCCTGCATCCGCATCGCGAACCACAACCACTTTTGCAGTTGCAGAAAATTGTATTTAGCAAATTTTCTGGAGCAGGTGGTAAAATTGTCATGATAGTCTTCAGAAAATCATTTCGCATTGCCCAACCCCATACCTGGGGTTCCAAATCATGTCCTAACCAAGTTTGAACTTGATAATATACACGGTTGAAATTTTGATGAGCAGCTGCACTTGTTGGTGGAATATTTGAAAGCTGCACAGGTTTATTAAGTTTTGTAGACTTGACGAAATGCGTATAACGAAGATGATCGAGACTTTTCACAGATTTCGGAGCATTATAGACTGCCAATAAGGTTTGAATAGATATAGATTTAATGCATGAAGAAAATGATAAAATATAATATAATAGTTAATAAAAATTGACAAATATTTATAATCATTGATTTATTGATAGTTCATCAACTATATATCCCGCGTTTTCGACCAGAGGCACCGGTTGACCTGAAGTGATGCGGTGACCGCGCGCTCTCCGCCCTCTATCTCGAAAACGGTACACCGTATAAAAAAAAATTTGAAACAAAATTTGTAGAGAATTTAGTATTCTACAATATTGATAATAAATACAAATAGCAAAAAACCCATAGGAAATAAGATATTTCCAAAAAAAGCGCAAAAAACTGATTTTTGTGACCTTTGACCATGAAATTTAATAGTTGCTTACACCCTACCATATGTAGGTTTTGGGACAACTTTTAGGGTGTCAATATACAACTATTTACAGACTTACAGCTGGGTATCTCGAATTCCGAGGTGAACTTCCTATAATGACTGGACTAAATTATCAGTTTTAATCATATGTTTTACTTATGCCTCTTGATATATCATTTCATATATATTTCAAGTTCATCGTGGTACATTATATGCGTTGTGTATTTCGTCCTTCCATACCGCTGACTGCTATCTTCCTTATTAATGATGTTGACGATCCTTGGGAAGCCTTTGTTCATTCACAAACATCATTAACTACTCTGGTTCCTTCAGTGTGTTATTAAAATATTACTTTATAAATCCTTGATCTGCGTCAAGTACGTCCTTCTGTCAGACTTGTATGTCATCGTTATCACAGGGACCGTCTGATTCTTATTCCATTTGTCACCAAAAACGTAAACAATCTAGAGGAAAATCTACTCAAAATTACCTTTAAATAAGGCAGTGTAAATATCTTCGGAATTCACCTCATTTCCTGTTGATTTTTACTTTTTTTATATTAAAATATTGCTTTTTTCGTATGGAAATATTTTCAATATATATTTCAGCGAGTAGACATTTTAGATTGTTATAATAAAGTGACTTGACACCGCTCACGAAATATATTCAGTGTCAATGATCTCTGAGCTTGTGTCAGCAAACTTGTGAGTGTCTGAGTTCTTAAACAGAAATATGACTTATTAGATTATGATAATTATGAACTATAATTGCTTTAAGACTATGCAAAGGCTATCAAGAGTATATTTAATAAGGAAGAATAGTAACTTAAGAATTTTTACGTTTAATTTAATAGATTTTTTTATATATAACGTGTATTCTATAAGAAAAGTTATAGGTTTATTTGTTTTACAATATTGGTCAACATCTGAAGTACAATCGCGACATCAGAGTTCGTATCTCGAATTCTTCGGAACGATGGCATCTGGAGCGAATGCATTTGGCATCATGCCAACAATGCGGAGCAATCTAACATATCTTGGAATCTACCGGGACTCGCTTGATTCTTGTTTTACAACTACGATTTTGCTGTTGTTAAAAATTTTGGAAGTAGTCAAAGAGTAATAATCGTTTAAAATTGTTTGACATTGACGTTCAAAGAAAACTGCCGTGGCCTCTCTATGGAAGGTCCAAATCAAAGGCATAGTTTAATGGTGGCACGTTTAAAAAGCAAGTGTTAGATATTAACTGCGACATTGACATAGATAACAGTACATAATAGTTTTATTATAATGTTGCAAATTTTGGATCAAGATATGCTCGTATTTATTTTTACGCGACATAAAATGAGAATTTTTAATATAAGATTTAGTAGAAATGTCTTTTATTTAGGGCTGAGAATAAGAATGCTTTTTTGTTAATTGGAAACTTTCAACCTTTTTATTAATAATTATTTTGTAGAGAGGAATATTCCTTCTAATGAGTTCTCTTTTAGAACATTTCGTTATAAAAATTGAGATTTTTTTATAACAAGCTACCTATCTCTCTAATTGTCAGCGCTTATTTATTTTCCTTTTATCACTCTGAAATTTTATTTTCGAGTTTTTCAAGTCACGTGGCTTTAGATATTAAGGAGAACAGGTAAAGGCAAATAAAATTTGGACAAATCATAGGGGAAGTAGGAAATACTCGCATTGCAATACGTCCAAAACCATTTGGTCCTTTATACATCAATACCCAGTATAGACACTCAGAAGAAAAACTAAATATGAATCATAATGAGATCTAAGATTTTCGTCTCGTCTGTCCGTGATCACGGTTGCTGTAAAGTAGCCGCAACGTCGGGAGTATGTAGTTTATAGTCAAAAATAAATCGCGTAGTAAATCCGAAAATATTAGTTTCATTTAAATATGAATCCTTGTCGGTGACGCTGTCAAATCCAAAAGTTCTCAAAGCAAGTGTAAAAAAAGAAAAATAAACATATTTAACTCCAGATACTTCAACAATTGTAGCCTAAGTAAACAATCAAAAACACAATTTACAGGTGTTTATATGTTATCAATATATTAAACAAAGATTTGAACTTCTAATTTTAATTTAATATTGTACATAAATAATAAGATAAAAATAATTATTCCTTGCCAATGTATCGATTAAAATGAGTAGTGATCCGACTGTGATCATAAATAACGTAAAGTATACTTTAAGAAGTATTCATATACAATCTTGTATGAGGTCTTTGTTTGTAAAACATTCAACTTTCTACCTTAATACTATTTGCAATAGTCAACTTATTAACGCCGGTTTTAATGTTTTTTATTGAAAAAACTTAAAACTAACAGTATTACTTCTCTACTTCTCCTCTCTACTTCTACTCTCTCTCACTACTTCTCCTACCTGGCAATATTCCCAGCTATACCCAGTGTCTGCCTTACATGTTGTGATTAGTTTTTGGCTAATTGTTTTTACGACCGGCCGCCTTCCTGACATCAACCCTCTTTGGGAATGCATTAATCAGTGATTTAAATACTCTTAGAAAGTACATATGATTCGGAAAAATCACATTGGTACTCACCAAGATCGAACCCGCGCCCTCATGCATGAGGGGCCGGCCTTTTAACCACTAGGCCACCACTGACTATAACAGTATTAATATTATTTTTTTTTAATAAAAATATGGAATCAAAAGGTATTCGTGTAGTTAATGAACATCGTACTACGTGTATTGCCAATACAAAACACGATCATGATACGTAGAAAATACTAGTTCCCCAACCATTATACGCATCATATGAGCGAAGCGTTCATTCATAAAATCTTAAATATATTATGTACTAAAACATAAAATAACCTAACATTTGTTCCACATATCTTTATTGGTAAAGTAAATAATCTATTTCAAACTTGTTATGTAAATATTACGTTAAGAAAATCTAATTTTTTCATTATGAAAAATTTATTGCAGTATATTATATAATATCAATACGGGTTGATTGTTAATTAATATAATATTAACCCAGATTTCGCTTTCTTTATCACTCATAAAGTTTCTTTGAAAATATTACAATTAATTATTATTACTTTTTACGTATTTTCTTTCCTCTTAAAATAAATGAAACGAGGTTGAATTACCACATCATATAAACGGATATTCAAAAAGATATGAAACTTTTCTTTGAACAGTATCATTTTATGAATGACCAATTATTCACTAGGTTTTTTTTAATGCATTTAAAAATAACTCCCTTCCCAGACGTAAGGCTACGTCAATTAGTGTTGTTATTTATTCATGTCACAATGTATATGTGAATTAGTATTGAGAATTGGAGGAGATATTAAAATATCTTACCTTCGTTGTGTAGCCATGACTCATTGACTCATATTCACCTCTCAAAGGATCTCAAACTGTTTTAGTAACTGTCACCAAAATCAAATGACTAAAATGTAGAAATATAATTTGTTTCTTTAAGTTTGATCTGCTTAATAAATTTTCAGGACAAATATAAAAACCAATCGAATAAAGGGAAAACCAACAAACGCTGTTATTAAAGAAAGTAATGGTTTCTATTAACATTGTCGTTAATATTAAACAAAACCAAAGTATCGTATAATTATATAATAAATAAAATATTAATTCTTGTATCACAATGGTCAGTGAGTTTCAGATGTCTCTAAATGTGTAGAAATGGGACAGTTCATTACGACACTTCCGCATGAGCACGGCCAAAGAATTTTGTACGCGGGAAACGAGTAAAAGTCGATGTCACCGGACTCGGAGTATTGTTTAATAATAATAAATCTCAATATTTGTATTAAATACAACAATTTTGAATTTAGAATAATATCTTTCTTATTTTTTATATACATATAAACCTATTTTAAATTTTGTTATACTCAAAGTTAACGGTATAATTTATGACGTTCTGCGTAATAAATATTAGTAATAACTTTCTGGATATGACAATGGTTTAAGAATATGCTATATTGTTTTTAATGACGTTTAATATGTGTAATTTTTTTTATATTATCTGTGGTTACTTACAATGGAAAAAAAACATCAAAGTTTTCTGATGTTTCATAATAATAAACATATATGTACGTACATTCCTCTTTCAAAATTACTATCTCTTTCTTAGAAACAAGATACGGTATTAAGAAATTAATTAAAATAAAACAGAATATCTCAAAGTTGAATTTTGTATACATTCATTTGATTTAGTCTTAACATAGATATGCCCAGGCCTTATATATTATATTAATTCTACAATTATATCTCATCTAGTTTTCTAGTATTCATGTAGTGTCATTGTACAAGAGCACGTGGACGGAGACGTGGGTCGCAGATATTATGTTTATTGCTCTTTCAATTTACGACTCCGGTGCAATATCGTTCACTGCCACATATTCATATAATACCAAGCATTCGAAGCGTCTTCAAAAGGGTAGCGTTTATGATTGTTATAAAGAATTCCCTTAAAAACTTACTTCTGCTTCTCTTCTCTTCTATTCCAAATGTTTTACAGAGCAAAAAGTAAAAAGTAAACAATCTATCATGAAAATGTAAGTTTGAATAAACGTCTGGTTTTTGAAATGATATCAAATTTTTTAAAATAAAATTTAGCTTCACACGATTCTTTAAATTATTTTTGAATATAAACCTTTATAATTTATAATGCTTTGATTAAATGAAATTAATTAAGATGCAAATAATAAATGATTCTTTCATCTCCCAATGCCGTTTCTAACAGCGAAAAATACACACGGAAGCAATGTTACGTTGAAATAAACTTTTATTATTGCTATACCCTTGATACCGGAGATTTTATACTTAATTGTGGAGTGCTGGACGTTTTCTGTACACGTTTTTATGCGAATCTAAATATTATTTGTTTTTTTATAATAACATTTAGCCAGTCGAAAATTATTATGACTTTTAATATTATAGACAATTCTTGTGAAGTATTATAGATGAAGAGAATATTTGTGGAAAAGTTTCGTCATTATAACAATATTCGATTAAGACGTCAAGAAATCTAGGAAGAGCGTTCGAATAATATGAAATTGTTTTCTGTATTCGTTTCAAATGAAATAATAAAAATAAACATACTGAAAAAAAGCAAACAACTTAGTCATATCACTAGATTTGAAATTTCAAACGTGATTCACCAGTTAGTTGTTCTTACAAAAACAAAACTGTCGAGGGTTTTCACGAAATGCGATGCAACCTTCGCGAATTTTATAATATTGGCAATGACTATCGTGTTGTGTTTGCTTTACATTGCTGGTTTGTTTAATTAGCTATCGCCTTCGTCGTGAAAATAGCGTAGCATTGACAGAGTGCTGATGTATAGACATGAAGATACATTTGATATTATATTCTAGGCCGTGTGTCACGTCCAGAAAAGGTCAACGGGATCAGATGAAAAAATAAATATCACTTATAATGTATAAATGATTTCTTCACGTCACACGTCACTGATGTTGAATTTGTAGGTTTAGGGTCTAATTTCTCATTGTAACTTTGATGTTGTTAAAATAATTCATTTTCGGCTAAAAATTAGATGTCAAGCCACCAACATCCATTTGCTCATAGCCACATTTTTCCAATCGACGCGTACGTCTATCTTATAAAAGAAAGTCCAATACCGTATTTACCTAAAGTTCCGTCGACTGTTGGTTCCGAGATTGGCCAGTCATCTCCCATTTTAATTTATTGGCACTAACAAATCTTAAACAAAGGAGCATGAATGCAAATTGTATATCAAGAATTTTGCAGTAGGACTAGTAATAAGGGCCAAACTTAGTAAATAGGTATTATTTGCAAAAAGCGACTACTTATTATACTTATTTCATATTTATTACTCTATTTAAACTTATGTCTATACATATTTTATATACTATTGGCTTTTGACCTACACATTTTGTTTGGTCTCTATTTATCAACATATTAGTAGTAAAAGGATTGCTATAAATGTTTATAACGACCCAGCGTTAATGCACTTCCGTCTAAAGGTCAGTTTCAAGTCAATTTTTAGAGAAGGACTAATAAAAAGTATCATTCATGTCGATTACAAATGATCTATGGCGTCTCTAGGCCAATAAGAAGGCCGCGCTTGATTATTTTAACGTTATAAAAATCTAGATAAACATAATAAATCTTTCAGTCTTTGAAGTTTCGCGACTAAATACAGTTCGGTAAACATTTAAAACGCTTGCGATTTCAAGTGTTTGATGAAAATATTATTTAATACTCTCGCTTGGCTGATAGGTGTACTCATATATTTTATAGATTATTACAAGAAAAAAGTCTAAGTAAAATTTGTAAGTTAGTAACAATTTTGGTAGAAAAAGTCTTTAATTAAGACATCGTACGTTGACTTTGTGAGTAAGGATATTCCGTTGGCCGCAGTGGAAAGTAACACAGTACTTAGAGCGATTAATGAATGGAAACTTGGCTCGATCGGTGCGAGCAGTCTGTAAACAATTAAACGAATATCAACTTCTATATTGACTAAGAGAAATGAACTGATAATATTATCCGATTGATAAATTTATTGATTCCCTAACAATACACCATAATCATTAATATTTATTTTTATTATAAAACAAAGAACTAAAATATGATTTAGTAGTTAGATTTTTAAACTTAATGTTTAACAAATATACAAAAAAAATATATTATTAATTGTTGATTTAAAACGAATTCTAACGATTTTTTTTTCCATTAAACCCTTATTTGATACTCTATTTTCATAATGGTAATACAAAGAACTTAAAATTCTAATATAGATTAAAAAATTTCCACAACTGAAATTTATTATTTATTACAACGAGACAATTATTATCAATATTGTCTGCAAGTTGAAAACTAAATCGTACGTAGTTTTGAACCTGATTGAAATCGATGAGGCCATTGACGTTATTTTATCTTGAAAATAACACGTGGAATTGAATTTCTCTTAGAAAATTTTAAAGATGGAATTTAACCAGGCAACGTCTTCTCAAGGACTTGAGTAGGATATTGACCAGATCGAATACATATAAACTTTAAAAATCATATATATGTTTTTTTAAATATAAATCCAACATTATTTTATTCGTTCTTACTTACTGAAAAGGTGTTGCTTGATCAAAAAATTATTAATAATTTTTGATTCAGTAGCATCTTTTAAAAGCTTTAGGTTATTTTGTAGAACTAACATTTTCATAACTTTACGTCTATTTTCATGACACTTATAGCATCGATAAGTCAACTCTCTATGTTGTTTTTACTAATTTAACTTTTATAATCTTAAAAACATGTACATACATATGCAGTTTCAGAGTTTGTTAATAATTCGTTACTAGAAAAAACTTTATCACAAAATAAATATTCTTTTGTCAAATTTTAAACAATTTACTAAACTGAACCAAAATCTTCTCGAGAAAAAATATTATTAAGCCTTTTTAATTTAATATAAGAATTCTTCAATTCTTATATAATATATCTGTTTAAAATTTCACGCACACATTTTGTTGCTATTACTTTACGACTATGATACACAAGGTCGATGAAATCGTGATGGAGCGATTGCAATATTTTTGCCAACGACGCCATTTTAATAGTATATTTTAAAAATAAACCGGGGCTATTAAAAATTTTCAGATTAACCCACAAATTATATTACACCTCCCGACGTAAATGATTGATTCCGTTTAAAGTACTGAGAGTTCGTAAATATAAAATAAAATTTTAAAACAAATTTTGTATTTCACTGCAATTATTACATTAACAGATAATATATATTTTGAAGTACAAAGTATACAGTCGTTTAAAGTTTATGAATTTGTTGAAATGACACAAATTAGCGCTGTCATCGTGACAGGTGATGGATTGTGTCTTTTTTTTTTTTAATAAAATAAAATTTAAAGACGAAAGTCTGTTTGTAAACAGTCAAATTGAATTTCCTATAACCTACTTCAAAACTTAATTTCGATGGAATGTCCCCGACAGTGAAACGTATTAAGAAAACAAACAAGGTATCGGAAAGTTTAGTTATTGACCGCTATTTTTAATTGATCAAATGAGCTGCTTTGATCTAAAATTATAAATACATATTAAGAATATTTCGTAATTTATTGATGTTTGTTATATCCATCACCGCTTAGTAATAGTCAACCACAGAGTATGAAATACAAATATAACTTCATTACATTTTCCTTATTCCAAACTTTATTAATATGAACGAAAGATATATGTATCTTCTTACTTATGCTACGGCATATTCTTACACTATGTATAAATTTTTAATAGAATATAATAAATTTTAATAAAAATTCCATCGAAATCCCACTAAAGGCATTTGGCGTGCCTTTCTTCAATGAAATATTTTTGTGGTCTAGAGGTCACCAAACTCGTACTCTCGTAGCTTTAACTTCGTTTAGGCCTTTGTCACGATAATACGGGTTTTTAATTTTGTGTAATGTAAAATTAAGCTTCCCTTTAACTTAAATAGAGTTGAAAACCAAAGAGGTTTTAATTAAATTGAAACATT
Organism: Danaus chrysippus; assembly: GCA_916720795.1. Lineage (NCBI taxonomy): Eukaryota > Metazoa > Arthropoda > Insecta > Lepidoptera > Nymphalidae > Danaus > Danaus chrysippus. The sequence goes on along the minus strand of CAKASE010000057.1, from coordinate 2,377,184 downwards.
CAGGTCCAGGTTCCAATGAACTCTTTTATAAAATATAATTAACCTTTTTAGTAATTAATTGGACCATAAATATCAAGTTAATATTTTTCTAATAATTTAGTATTTTAATAATTAAGCTGGAATTTAAATAACTTATCCTTTGAGTGAAAGGATTTGTTATTAGGGATTGCAGTGTCACGTGGGGTCAAAGTTCACGCTACCTCTGGAGCGCTGAACCCAAGTGAACCCTATTATTTCCGCAACGAATTTCGAGAACCGAGACAACGTTAAATGAACATTTCAATAGAAAATAAGAAGCAATAATGTATGCTAACTAATGATACAGCAAAATATATTTCATATTTTTTATCTTAAGGCTATTTTACCCATTTATAAACATAAGTTTTATATGCTTAATACCTATATTTAAAGCCACTTAAATATTTTTATATTTAACCTGATTGGATTACTCTTTAATTTCTACCTTACCTTACGTTTTAACGGTTTATTTTTTTCTGTTATTAGCTGAAAATATTTTGAGCTTAGGATTGTTTTACATACTATCACATAATATCACAAATATTGTGAGCTACTGTGCACATTTATTTTAGGTTTTATTTTGTGCGTAATATACCTTAAAAACCAGTTGCAGACAACACGACATACGCAAACTAACAGGAAAGGTTATAAAATATCTATAAAATGTTTATTATCAATTATTAATGTGTGTACATACAATATTGATATATTCGTATTTATTTATTGACACGTATTATGTACCCTTTTAAAATTTCTTCCTTTTTTTATTCTATAAAAATTAATTAATTAAAATGTATGATATAGTTACAAAACACTTTTAATTAAAACTCCTTGGTAACAATGTGATACAATTTATTGTTATTGACTTGGGGGAAACCTGTATTATTGTAAGAATGCTTCGTTAATTATTTTGGTGATTGTAACTTTCAAAACATTATGTTCTGTTTTCCGTAGACTCTGGAGTTTAATTACGCAATTTGTTTATATCAATCTGTTACTCTGGTGTATTTCCTATGCCTTGCTATTTACAAAGTAAAAAAAAAATAGTAAATTGTCTGTGGAAATTATCATTAAATGATTGTTTTTTGGGTCGAATTACAAATAAATATTTTGATTAATTGCCTCTTAGTCAAGTCTTAGCCATATTTTATTTATAATTAAAGGCCTCTTAGTTAAAATTGACGACCCGTATGATACGTGTGAGTAATTTAAATGGAATGGTAAACAGTATATTAATATATTTTGTTTTGAATCCGAGGAAGTTTAACAGGAAGAGTATTAAAATGCGATTGTTTACAAATATGTCCTCTTTCAGATCATTGTTTTTATTCTTTCAACTTCAATCGGTTTTTTTTCAATTTTCGAAACTTAATTTTCAATAATTACAAACTTTTCAAAACCATAATGTTCGATACTGTTTAAACAATTCATTTTTAATCTTTGAGTTATTAATGCTTTTTTTCTGTATCTGCTAGTTGAAATACTGTCTAATTATTTCATAATATTATTGAAAAGTTTATAAGAATTTTCCTTAATATCTTTCACGTTGGTGCTCACTGAATCTGGTGCGTGACCCCGAAAAGGCAATTTCACCTTTCACCCGTGTATCCTGCTTAGTTCAAAGACATTAAATAAGTTCAAACCAATACTGAATTCTCTGCCTTTTCAAACATTGATACAGATTATACACGTGTATTATTGCTATTAAAGATGTTTTTTAGTCTTTGAATCTTTTAGAAGAAGAAGAAGAAATATACTTTATTGCACTCAAAACATAGAAAATAACATATAAATATAGAAAATTGAAGGCAAGGGCGGCCTTATCACTACAAGCGATCTCTTACAGGCAACCAAACAAATTTTTAGTTTATGGTTATATAAAAAATATTTTTCTATTTCAAAATATTTTAAAAATAATAATCGTTTATTTTGTTACCTGTTTAAAATTGTTAGATAATTACCTCCTTTTGTAGTCAGCCTTTTATAAATAGCATAGCAGTATTTTGCAAATTAGTCCCGAACCAATATTCACACTTCTAATTTGTCTTGACATTGACAAGCTAAAACAATAATAATAATTTAGAAATGGAGTAATTATACTTAATGTCCAACAAAAAACTCTTGACATATTCAAAATATTCCGCGATTCCTGTGCGAATGAAGCCATAGCTTAAAAAGTACAATAATGCTATCAATACAAAAACGGATTGTGGTTTTTTTGTATTAATATGTTCTGTTACCCAGAAAAATAATGATAAAGATTTACGGCCAGTTAAACGTCGTATAGAGATTTAATAGTCAATTAAGGGTGGTTTTATCCAAGAAAAACAAAATTAAAGTAAAACTGTTTCTTCCATACAAATTGTATTATTAAAAAGAACACACAATTACCCTCTGGTATCACAGTCCGTGATAAATGGTCTTGTCTGTTGATTGATTGAGAAAACATTTCATAAATCATCAATCAATCTGTTCGATAACAGAAAAGAAATGAGGGAAGGGTTAGTGACCTTTTGTTATTTACACTTATTTTTTGGACCGAGAACCTAGTCCGTGAATTTAGAGAACATTTGAAGACAAATTATTTAGAGTACTTAATGAGATCTAAGATTTTCGCGAGTACACATTTAAATGAAACTAATATTTTCGGATTTTACTTCGCGTTTTATTTTTGTAATAAAATTTTTACAATAAAACTTCGCGTTTTATTATAAATTTTTATAATAAAACGCGAAGTAAAATCCGAAAATATTAGTTTCATTTAGAGTACTTTTTCATTAATTTATATATTTGTCAATAGAGGTATATATATTGGGTTGGCAACTAAGTCATTGCCGATTTCAAATAAGAAGGCAAATTCGGAATTTTTGTTTAAAAATATAACTTTATTCAATTAGATATTGGCCGTTCTTGTCGATAACCTTTTTCCATCGTTGTGGCAGAGTAAAAATTCCCCGTTCGTAAAATGTCTGGTTTTTGCTATTAAAAAACTGAATTAGGTGTGATCCGACGTCATCCGCGTTGTTAAAAATTTTACCATTTAAAGAGTTTTGCATGGAACGAAACAAATGGTAATCCGAAGGTGCAAGGCCAGGGCTATATGGTGGGTGTGACAAAACATCCCAACCCAGTTCCAATATTTTTTGCCGAGTAACCAAAGATGTGTGGGGCCTTGCGTTATCATGATGGAAAACAACACCCTTCAATTTGATAATGCCGGCCGCTTTTCTTCAATTGCATCCTTCAGTTTTTCGAGTTGTTCAACATACACATTTGAATTTATCGTTTGGTTCTGCGGCATGAGTTCAAAATACAAAATTCCTTTGTGATCCCACCAGACCGACAGCATAATCTTTTTTTCGTGAATCTCTGCTTTTGATACTGTTTGGGCTGGTTGATCTTGCTTCACCCACGATCTCTTGCGAGTAACATTGTTATAAACTATCCACTTTTCGTCGCCAGTAACTAGGTTCTTCAGAAATGGATCATTCTCATTGCGTTTCAGTAGCGAATCACAAATGCTAATCCGTTGCGTCAAATGAATTTCCTTTAACTGGTGAAGGATCCATAAATCAAGTTTCTTGACATAACCAAGGGTTTTTAATTTTTTTTTAATTCATGTATGCGACACTTTAAGCTTCTCAGCAATATCTCGTGTTGTGCTGTGACGATTTGAATCGATAATGGCCTTGATATGGGTGTCATCCACTTCGACTGGGCGGCCAGATCGTTGTGAATTTTTCAGTGAAAAATCACCGGAACGAAATCTTTCAAACCAATTTCGACACTGCCTTACTTTTAAGGCTTTATCTCCATATACGGCACATAACTTCTTTAGTGCTTGCGATGCGTTCTTGCCTTTTCGGAAGTAATAAAATAAAATGTGTCGGAAGTGCACGTCCTGTTCTGCCATTTTTAAATTGGGATAAAAACAAAACTAGAGAACTAATCAAAATTTTTTTTTACTAATTAAACGTAGAAGTCCATACAGTAAGAAAAAAATATAGGTTAGATGCTCTGGCCACGTTAACAAAACAAAAAAAGTGTAGAGTGAATCTATCAACAAAAACGGCAATGACTTAGTTGCCAACCTATTATATATATATATATATACATATATATATACATATATATATATACATATATATATATATATCTTCTCTATATATAAAAATGGATTGCTGTTCCTTAGTCTCGCTAAAACTCGAGAACAGCTGAAAGGATTTATCTTATCTTAGTCTTGAAATGTTCGTGGAGGTTCAGGGATGGTTTAAAAGGTGAGAAAAATTGATTAATTTCCGGGAAAACCCTAAAAACCGCCCTTTTCTATTTCCCATACAAACGTTTTCTTTGACATTAGATTTGACAACTAATATGTCAATTATACTGTTCGATTGAAACGGGAAAATCCTGATTATTTATGGCCTCTAAGACGAAAAAGCGTTCGCTCGGTCAGCTATACATACATATATTACTAATGACGAATCTAACGCGGACGAAGTCGCAGGCAAAAACTCGTCATAAATATATATGACTTGATGTATGACTGACAAAATTTGTATTATTCCGAAATATTTCACATTTCTTTCTTATTTCATATAACATATTTTCTCTTTATTCACAGTCGCGAATTCTGATGGAAGTGACACAAAATTTCATATATAATTTTTATCTCGAATGTCAATTCTGCTTTATAGTAATCATGAGGTCCTTGCCCTGTACTAAACTCGGTGAGTCCCTGAACCATCTATATCGAGTCATTACACACGGTATTTAAACTTAATGACATACATTCAAGGTAATTAATTAATTTTATCACTATAATACGTTGAACTTTACTGTTTACTTATTTATTTACGTACCTTTATGTAATCGGAGACCTATCAAACTGGTTAGGTAAATAATAATTAACTAAAATATTCTCTCTCTATTATATATGTATTGTACATAATAAAATTGCATTCATTTTATATATAAATATATCGCGAAGAAATTAGTGAAGTTAATTTTTTTATATAAAGTTTTACTGTATAAGTGAACACAAAAGGCATATGGACGTGTCTGTATTTCCACTTTCGTTACAAAAGCACATCGTTTCTCGTAAATTAATACCAACATCATTGGATCACGTTTTGTTTAACATAAAATAAAGCTTTTAAATGTGTAAACGTTTTGTATTAATCCGTTTCAAAACATAATTACTCTCAAGTCCCAATTGCTCGGGGCGAAGACTATTTGAATCTTTGCCAGTTTACTCACACATATGCAAAGTTATATATTATTTAATCTTTTATATAACATAACGTACTAGTAGTATCATTAATAAAAAATAAACTTCCTGTAAGAAATAAAATGTATTATTTAATTTGCCTTTATCAGTGGTGGCCTAGTGGTTAAAGGCCCGCCTCTCATGCACGAGGGCGCGGGTTCGATCCTAGCAAGTAAAAATCTGATTTTTCCGATTCATATGTACTTTCTGAGAGTGTTTAGAAACTACTGACAAACGGTGAAAGAAAACATCGTGAGGAAACCGGGACTTATAATTTCACAATTATAAGTTTGAAATCACCAACGCGTCTTGAGCAATCGTGGTGATTAATGCATTCCCAAAGAGGGTTGATGTCAGGCAGGCGGCTGGTCGTAAAAACAATTAGCCAAAACTATTCACAACATATAAGGCAGAACCTGGCTAAATCTGACAAATTGCCAGGAATAAGATACTGATTACCTTAATATGTTATAAGCTTGACATTATTCGTTTCCGAATTAATTGTACATTCTCTTTGAATCACTTCTCGCTCTAATGGACAAGAACGATAATCCTTATCTTTTCCGCAGTAAGGTTCATTATACTCTGACGTAAATTTATTAATGAACTAGACTATGTGACTTCACTCGCTAAGAGATTAAAGTTTCGAACTACCGGGAAGATCCCTTTTAGAACTACAGATTGCAATCTAATCGGGACATCCTTTGGGTAACTTAATAGTTTTCCTGATTGGATATCTATTTGCCTATCTGTCTGTGGATATATCAACTATATAATGGTTTTCAAGAAACAAATATAGTTGTATCATCTCAATTCAAGTTTCAGTTTGTACAGGGCTTTTGTTATTTTTTTTCATCAGTACAGTTTACCCTTTTATAAGAAAAATGTTTTGCCTTTCATTAGTTTCTTAAGAATTATTTTCTGAATATAATTTTCGGAGTAGCTTGTACTTAAGAAAAACAATATTTACCTACAAGTAAGCTTCTTGTTAATAAAATTTCTTAGAGATAATTTTTTTTTTAACAAATTTTCAATTAAAATATTATACCTTACCTAATTTCAAACTAATTAATCGCTCTTTTTTTCACATATAACACCTATTTTTATATTTTACAGTATCATTAAAAATCACTGTCATTTTTATAGTTTACATGACAGTTATATGTGACAAAATATAAATTTTATTTGTTATATAATAGTCGATGATAGTACATATTACCACCTATTTGAGATAACAAAAAATGCAAACCAAGACCGTAATGTATAAGGCATGCAAGAGGACGATCAAGTGACATCGTGTTCAAGAAACATAAATCCAGACTCGAATCCCTCACTGGACGTGGCTTTGTCGAAACCTGAGGATATTGAATTATTTTATGCAGCTAGCGTACATTTTCTTAAAACTCGACTGCAGGAAAAAACTAATATTAAAGAAACAGGCTCTTCAACAAAGAGTTGCTGCGATTTAGCAAAACCTTTAGACAAGTCACCATCTAACAGAAATCTTGAAGAACCTTCATCATTGTCCATGCATCAGATTTTACCTTTTCCTAAGACAAACAAAGAAAGTTTTCTATCCCGTATATTGGGATCGTTTTGGAAACACAGAAAAGGTAATGATAGTAAAAATTCAGCCAAAAAATCTCTTAACAATAAACCCAACTATGACCTGCTACGCTGTAATCATTTATCTAAAATTCATTGTTCTAATTTGAACCCGATTTCGGAAGAACCAACGAGGAATTGTTCACAAAAATCAAGTGTCGATGATACGTGTAATATGAGTGAGTGTTGTAATAAGCGTAATAAAAGATAGCCAGCTGATTAATTTTTTTAAACATCTGTTTATGAAAAATCTAGATTTTTATGGTTTATTAATATAAACTATACTAAATTGAGTCTTGGTCTCATTTATACTCTCATACGTATCAAAAATATATGGCATTTTTAAAACCTTGAAGACTGATCTTTCAAAGGTTTGAAATCTTATATACTTACACTATGAAGATTCAGAATAACTTTTCATTAGTAATTTAAAAAAAGATATAGTTTTTGGATATTATTATAATTTATTCCGATAAGTTACAACTATAGTTGGCGTTGGAAATAAACTTTGTTAGGACTAGCTTGTAAAAATACTATATAAATTTATTTTAAAATTAATTCAGTTAGTTTACATATAGATCTTATACATATTTTATTTCTTGAAAACGCTGTATTTTTTACAAAAATCACGGAGCCAGATTTTTATCATATTTGACACATTATAAAACACTTAAATAAAATGTAAGCTATAACTTAGTAACTACATTGTTTCCCTGGGGATTTTATTTTTTGTTAATTGTATTATTTAAAATTTTTGTTGATCTTTTGATTAATATCAACAGTCGTGACCACAAAAAATAAACAAAAGTAAAACGCATATAATTAACAAAATATAAATAAATGAAATATCAATCTTAATTATTTATGATTTTTCTTTCGTATTTATTTGAAATAGTCATAACATTTTAATAATAGACAATTTCGAACATAAGTAGACTTATTTCGAAAAATAAGTCATATTAAATAAATTCACAAACAGAGAAAGCGATTGGAAACAAACAGTATCTGTTATCTCTAAGTTCTCATCGTATTATTTGGAAAGACTCAAAACTTTGAGTTACATTATTTTTATATTATATCATCAATTTGGAATATTAAGTAATAATTGTTTAATAAGAATGAATATAAATTTGCAGTAGTGGTTTCAAACATCTAATATGATGTGAACAATACAGATGCTACTTCGTCTGCTAGACAGAGACGAAACTTATCAGCATTCCATAGATTCACCGTGCGGGTTCCGGGTCCATCGCGTTGCAGGGAGAGGAGCTTCAACAGTATCTTGGTCGCAAGACCCAGGAGTAGGTTTAAGGGACCCCTTATCTAACGCACGTTTAACGCTCACCTCCACTGTCCAAGCTCCTCTCTTTATTCACTAGGATTATCCGAACATTGATATATAAAACATCCCTTATTACTTACTTATATGACTTAAATCTTGGTTCAATTAAATATGTTATAATAATTGTATGAAACAAAACGACGTCATTTTCTCAGCGAGTAGGCGTTAGTTGTATATACATTTGCATTGTGAACTTTAAGTATACAAATTCAGTAGGCGTTGCGTTTTAAAATAATGAACTCGACTTAATAAATTTGCCAGTACAGTTTGATCTATCCCAAAGGAACAGTTTCTATTAAACGCTACCTACAGACAATACAGAGATAAATTAAAAGTTTAATCAAATCTCCTGCAAAGGTTGAATGTGGGCTTTTTCGATTTCATGAATGAATAGTTATTTTAACTATTATCTTTAATTTAATGTACTTGAACAATAATAATATCTTATTTAATTTATAATTATAGCTTAAAGATATATTAATTATTTTGGGTGGACTTTAATATGTATACATAATATACTGTCTCTTATAATCAATCGCTTTATTTATTAAAAAATAATTAGAAGAAAACCGGAAAATTAAAAAAAAATATTTTGACCTTGTTTCGTTGCCCTTATTAAAAATATTAATGTTCGTACAAAAAGGATAAATTTATATATTATTGTTTTAATTCATTTTATATCAATTAATGCTTTCAATTATGAAAATTATTTTGCACTCCACTTTAATTACTGTCATGTCTTTAAAAATTATATTCGACGAAATAAAAAGGTTTTTTTTAAATAAACACATCAAAATATAATTATTAATCTTTATTATAATATTACAATGTAATGAATATAACAAAAAATTATGATATTATTGTCTTTTTTTTTACACGCAATTCATTCTTTTTACACTTATCACAGATTTTTGACGAATTTTAATTAATATTATTTTACACTTATACATATAATGGTAATGATTTAATTTTCTTATATAACTACATATTTATGACATGATTAATACGAAGAAGTATAATTTTATGGCAATTACTAAAAATGGCCTGATTCACGATAATTTTATGCCTTCCTCCTTTAGTCTTCTCACAACTTCGGGACAAACTTCTTCTTCACGGAATTTATAGCCAAGCGCCAATACCTGTTTGGCGACCGTGTAATTTTTCTTCAAAGATTCCAGCCAAATGGTATATTGATAGTCGGGCCATACACCGCCATAGCGTTCCGGAAGATATTCGGGCTGAATGTGTTTGTGAAGGGACGTAACGTCATACCCGTGGAAGAATATTCTAGATCGCATTTGCGCTGTCAACAGCGGTTTGAAAATGTTGTACATTTTATCGAATATCCAGGAATGGTTAATTATATGTATGGCGTGAGTCGTCGCGGGGAAACTCGACTGAAAAAAATTATATAGAAGTCACGAAAGTGTCGAACCAATAAATTGAACCTGTTGTTAAATGGTATTTTGATTGCAGCACAATTGTTTAATATACTGCAGCGTAAAGGCCGACGTCCTTTCGAAGGTCGCCCTCTAATATACTACACCCACGTCTAAATCATACTTCTAAGAAATATAATTGAATAATCTTGGAAACTGTTTAGAATTACAAAATGTGAAATTAGAATAATCAATGCTAAATCTGATCTGAATGAAATCTATTTGAAGTCATTAAAATTAGTTTATTTATTGAATACTTACGACTAAAAGTTTAATTATTTTGCTGGCTACCGACGGCGTGACCTGCCACACATGCTGTGTGCCCAAATCTTCCAAATCAAACAAAGCTATTCCACCCAAAATTTGAGTCCGCTGCTCCAACAAACCGAGCTCCAAAGCGAATATCGTCGCCTTCAAAAGATCTTCCACAGCAACTGATTTAGGTTCCCAGGCTCCTATTATTAATAATAAAATTATATTTATAAAATTTTCGTCAGTATTTGGATAAGAACTAAATGTTCACATTAAGTCATTGTTTTATAATAACCTTAAATAATTAATAAGTATATGATACAATGACTTAATATGCAAATATATTTTACATAAGTCAAGGGCCAGTCAGGGTTTTTGGAAAAATTTAAAGTAACTCTTACCAATTCTGTATAACAAAAGTCTTCGTCCATTTTGATCACGATATGGAGGAACAGCCATCACGTTAGAGTCTCCAATCCTTCTTAAATCCAAAGGATATACGTTCTCGAATAACTCTGGATAGTCTTCTTTGAACTGGTGATAATTCACCAACTGGTATGGAAATTTTATGCTTATAATAAATCAAGGAAAATTCTCTATAGAAATTCTAAGTCACGAGGTTAATATTGCATCTAAATAGAAAGTATATATGAGTTTCGTAAACCATCTAATATTATGGTCCCAAATAAAACAAGTTTATTATAATATTATATAATACTAATTTTAATATTAAGATAGAGTTTTATGTTTATAATTTGAATTCTTAATAAGCAACAATATATTCATGTACAATAAATGAGTTATTTAATAGCAACAGGAACAGCAATTACATTGTTATGGAAAACTTTTAGATCATAAACGAAACGAATAAATTACGATATCGATTATAATTTCATATTATTAGCTTAGAATTTCAATAGAATTCATATCGTTATATTGAATTAAAATGCATAGAAATATGTCAAGATCATATAAATAAAATCATACCAGTCTGTGCGCTCTTTGTGGGATAAAATTCCGAGCTCGTAAAAACCTAAGCAGGTATTCGTCGTCCATACGTTTTGGAGTGCATTCACCCCGCTCTGAAATATATATGCCGTGCTATAGTTATTTTCAAAAAAGAAACTTTAAAGGACCTTAGTAAGATAACCTGATATTACTAAAACATAAAAGTATTGTATAAGATAGAATTGTGAGACATTGAATATATTGCCTACAATTCAGCATCTGAGACTGTATTCTTAATCTTCTACGTCGAAACTTATCATCATCATTATAATCATCAGCCTATCAGAGCCCACTGCTGAGCAAAGGCCTTTTCTCGTATCGATGACCAGATTTTTTTAAAACTTTCCAATAAATAGTTACTTAACGGAAAAGCAGAGTCTAAGATTTATGGATGTAATTATATAACATCGGAGGAAATAATTTCCACAGCTTAATCCGTCTCAAACACCCACGCGGTTATCTATCAAGCTTATGAAATATTATGGAAGAACATAACATTGCCTTGAACTATACTGTGGAACAATTATGTGCACTTTTGTTTAAATACCATTAGTTAAATGTTCCTCTATAAAGAATTAGTGTCGAATCGGTTTCGGTTATACACGGTGACCGTGAGAGGCGAACACGACTTATTTTAAGCATTAGAAATTACTAGTTATCCTTGTATTGATTTAGAATAGTCAAAACAAGTATACAGTTTTAATTGCCAGAGTATTACGAAATTATGTAGTTATAAAAGGTTGATTTTGCTTAGCAATTCAAAATTTTAGGTTTTTATTTATTAGGCTTTTTAATATTTAAATACCTTTATGGTACTTTATTTATCAAAAACTATTGGCTAGATAGCGGCAATTTGATTTTGAGTACGCGGCAATTTTGTAAATATAAGCATACTTTTTGTAATGCTTTTTATAAGATTACAGACCAAAAAAAAAACGGTAATGATGACAATTTAAAATATTTTTTTAAGTCTTCACTGATGACGTAACAAGACACTAAAAAAGATAGTGTCAGTCTGACCGTGATCGTCGAAGTTTAATTTACACTATAAACAAAAAAGCTATCAAGATTTCCGGCTTACGTTTTTGTATGAAATCTGTCAAGTAATGTATTGATTTCAAAACGAATAATATATCTACTATTTGTTTTCCTGTTAATGTTTATATTCTGATACGAGCTTCTTAGAATTAAATATATAGTATATTTTATTTTATTTTTTGTGTGGGAAACTATATGTTGAGTTGTACTTTGTACGCAGTGAGACATTTTATTCTAATCGGGAAGTTATTTAACAGCAACAAGCAAGTACCTATGGCAAGAGTCGTATCATATTTAGTAATATACAACATTTTTATGTATAATGATATCTATTATTGTCGCATGTACATTTAAATCTAATTAAGTTTTCCTTATATTATTCCTTTTTATTAGTTTCGTCTATTCGAAACACTGTTATCTCGTATGATCGTGATCACACTTACTGTATAAAAACTTAAAAGAACCGAAAAGTCGGGATTATGTAATTACAAGAGACGAATCCTCAGCATTCCATGAATTTAGCGTTTGGGTGCCGGGCTTATCGTGTTGCAGGGAGAGGAGCTTCAACAGTGCCTGGGACTTGCGACTTAGGTGTAATTTGAACGGGCTCCTATATAACACGAATTAAACGCTCACCTCCACGTCCAAGCTCCTCTCTCTACCTAACCAAATTTGAAACGAACTAAATAGGGCTGCCTACCACGCACGTTCTAAGAATAAAATGATGTTAGTTCTAGTCACGCCCAAGTCTTTTAGTTGGTTGTAGAATTGTCTGTTATGCCTTTAAGTATTTTATTGTTAGTTTTACATTATATATACCATATATCATATCTCTGAGTTCGTATATAGCTTGTAGTTTTGTATTCGGGTCCTCGCCGCACTGAAGTCGAGCGTATTCCTGTAGTTCTGGCGGAGGCTCGCCAAGGTCTAAGTCAACGTTGTAATCTGGAGTCGGCATTACGATCTGCAACAGATTATAAAACATGTTATATTTATTTCAATAAAAAAAAAGATAAAAAAAATTAAATGCATTTTTAAATATAGAATTTCTGAGTAGTTATGCTTAAAGATAATAATAATGTCAGCTTTATTAAAATAATTATTAGTAAAAATGTTTTTTTTTTATATAAAAATAAGAAAATATATTCTAAATTAATGTAATTCCGATAATAGCATCAGCGTCAAATTTCTGTAGTAACAATTGTGTAAGAGTTACATCACTAGTTTCTGTTACACACAAGGTTAACGTTACATTATACTTAATATTATGTGATCTCCAAAGGTGGCTCTGCTTATGAAATTGTATTAACGTATTAATCAAATATTTAACTACGTAAATTGACCTTTGAACTCAGTTCAATAATTCATAATTAATAATCAATAATTAATTCGGAATAATTCTGTATTTTTATTAAACTCTATTTTTTATTGCCTAAATTAAAATAAAACTACCATTGAGCCTAATATCAATACAATTAATAAAACATTAACTAATTTCATTTTTGTACCATACGCGATAAGATATCAACCGTAGATTCTACCACAGCGTTTTATCTTTGTCCTTAATTAATAATGAAATTCTGTAATCTACATTAATGGAAATATTTATATTATTTCCAAGAAAATACCTATGAAATTGTCCAAATAAATATCCCTTATTTGCTGTGTTGTCGTCTGTAATGTTGACTGAAGTCATCTGCGAAAGATCCAAGCAACAGAAGTACATATTATTAGCTTAAGTCATTACATTAGTCACTTCCTATTATTCAATAAGGAAGATCTGTTTTCCAGAGACATAAATTATGAACAATTTTTTTCAGTAAATAATAGAATTGAAAGCATAAGAATTGTATTTAAAAACTCCTAATGGTTTCCCTTTTTTGTCATCTAGCTAGGTTTGTTTTATTATAAAGTTTATTTTGGTCATAATCCTGAGTAAAGCTAAAGATATTCTTAATATACATCACAAACTATTAGCTACGAAACCTATAAAGTGAAATTCAACGCCTCCGTATCGACGATCGATGTTCCATTAATTAGAAGGTTGCTAGGGTTGTCGAGAAAGTTCGATGAAGATACGTTAGACCAGTTCTGTATATTAGAAGCACTAGAAAACGTATAGCCTTTTGGAATCAGGTTTTAAAACAGTCTATCTAGAAACTAAAATAATATTCAAGCTATTAACATAAACGTATGCTATAAGAAATCAAAAGAGCGATGTATTTCGAAGGATACAGGTATGACTGCAACATCTCTGTCTTCGCCTTAAATATTAAATAATATGAAACTTCATATTTTAAGGCCATTTTTATGATATTTCATTATTCGCACTGGGATCGTGGAATATTTTACCAATGTCAACGATATCATTGGACCTTAAGGCCATGACAATTCTATATTTTGAAAATGTCAGAACCATAAAAATGGCTGACATTTTTTGATTTCATAAACGGTTTATAATTTCGAAAGCCAAACAATATCTTTTTATGGTCCTTAAGAGTTTCTTAGTATTGTTCTCTCGTGTTAATTGAACGTGAAATTTCTTAATCCGCGGAACAAAAATATCAGTCGCATTGTTGCCAAAAATGTGTCTTCATTTTGACGTTGCGTAAAACTTGCTCCATATAAAGCATTTCATTGTATGCAGTGTTCTGAGAACAATGAGAGATGAGAGGGATCCTTTGTTCGTACGAACGAGGCCCGTAATAAAAGGACAAACGAATGAGGGCAGGAGATTTCGCATTGCAGTTTATATTGTTTACAGAAGCATCCTTACTAAGAATATCATAAAGATGGTATACTATATAAAATACCTCACAGATTTAAATAACTTTTTTCTATTGTATATTTCAACCGGTTATTATACATTTAAACAGATATTCGAGGCTCATAACCCTTTCAAATGTTTCTATATATATAGCTTTGCTATAAGTTTTTTTAAGAATTACATTATTTCAGAAAAGTGATGCTATAAGGAAAATTAAATTTCTTTTAAAATAAGAAGATACGATCCAACCTATAGAAATATGATAATTAGGTGTTTTAAGTAAATATACATTATCTTAATTCTTTTTATTCTATCCAGTCGTACGGGTAGATTGTATAATTTATATGACATTTAGTAATAAAATATAAGTTTTTGTGTCCGAATTTAAAAACCTGCTTTGTGGCTATGGTAATAAAATATAAAATTAAATGAAGTTATTATATTAATTATAAAACAATTAACATATCATTCAATATTAAACAGCTGGTTCATTTAAAATATATAGTCTTAATGTCACAAGTCAATATAGAGCAAAAAAGTTATTCTTATCTTGGCTTTGAAACTTTTAAGAGAACATTAGAAAATTATATGTACATATAAAAAAAATAATTAAAAAACCAAAAGTATTTTGACATTAGTTTTGACATTTGACCATTTTGACATTAGTGTTACACGTTGACTATTTTGTCACTATTTTTACCATTTAACCATTTTGGCATAATTTTTAGTCGGCAAATTTTTTTTTTTTAGCCTATTAGATCCCACTGCTGAGCAAAGGCTTCTTTCTCACATGGAGAAGGTTTGAGCATTAATCACCACGCTTGCTCAAGATGGGTTGGTGATTTCAAACTTATAATTGTGAAATTATAAGTCTAGGTTTCCTCACGACGTTTTCCTTTATCGTCTGTCAATGGTGTCTAAATACTCTTAGAAAGTACATATGACTTGGAAAAATCACATTGGTACTTGCTAGAATCGAACCCGCGCCCTCAGCAACGAGAGGCGGGCCATTTAACCACTAGGCCACTGACTCATATTCGGCTAATACATGATATTTTTTATACACACATCATTTTATTCATATGTTTTCCTACAAATAAATCAGTTAAGAATATGTCATAATCATTTATAATACAGGTTTGATTTATTTTATAGACAAAAATATACTAGTTTTGAAATCGTGATTTTATGAAGCCTTGACCCTAATTCCATTTTGCTTAAAAACAGGTTGAAGAATATTATGTGGTTCATATCGGAAGTGTTAGATAATATGATAGAGAAAAAATACTAAAAACTTATCTTGATTAAGGAGAAAAATTTTTCAATTTTATGTATCGTAGATATTTGTATTAAACAGACGGCTTTTCCCAATTGCAACCCAACATTATTCCGTGTGATTTAAAAAGCTGTGTTTTTTGAATCAAACCTTCAATAATAATGAAATAACACTAAGATTTTCGAATACACTGTGCGTTTTTAATTATGTTAAAATGACAGTGTCCAAACATTTCCTGAAAAAAGGAGCCAAAAACTCAGGTTATTGTCGTTTGAAAATAATAAGCAATGCGTAGAATGTCCTATTATATATGTTCTAGAATTTTAATTTTATTTAAATGTATACACGCGAAAATCTTACATATCATTACTTCAACAACAATATTTAACCTTTAAAAAAAATCTCCTAACAAATACATTCCACGTGGAAAAGGCAGCTTTAAAAAACATAAATTATTGTATTTACCTTAATCAGTACCTACATAATGATATCGAAGGTTACTTATCAATTGATTGAGCAAAACATATTTTTCTGTTTGCCAATTCATCAAAAATAATGGTTACATTTATACGTATATTATAGTAATAAAGTAATGTTTTTCAGTTTTCAAACAAAAGTTATTCTAGGTGAAAAATTGGAGTCATCTATTATGAAGTACGTCTTAAAATCTTTAAAAATTTCTCTGCATTCAACTGTATATAAAACGAAGAAAGAACGCCAAAAACCAAGCCAAGTGACGCCATATAGACACGTGCAACGACTATTGACGTGTCAAGAAATTATACTTACATATAAATGACTAAATTTAACAAAATAAAGAACATTTACAGCTCATATATATTATAAATCGGTACAATAAATAATTGCTTTGTCATTGCCAAAATATTCCACAAATTCAGTGTCAATGAAGCCGTTGTATATGAATACAAATAAATAATAAATACAGATTTAGATATATGTATAATTGTATACATATAATATGTAATGAGATATTTAGATAAAACATTTTTGGGTTGCAACAAGAACTTAAAAGATAAGGTGTAAGAATGAATATAATTATAGAAAAGTAGATATATATATATCGGAATGAATTTGGTTCATCAGTTCATACATATATATACGCGTGTGTATGTGTGTGTGTGTGTGTTTGTGTGTGTGTGTTTGTGTGTGTGTGTGTGTGTGTGTGTGTGTGTGTGTGTGTGTTTCTAATAAAAAAAAAATGACGTAGAGACGTTTTATATCATGTATGTTTATCTTTTAGATATATTTATTAAACACTTTGATTGCGGTTCAGAAAATAAAAAGCGCGTCTTTTTTGTTACTATATTTTACAACTTTTCAAGGTCGATAAATAATTGTAAAAAACGTGATGTCGAAGAATAAAAGATTTATTGTATACAGCTGAACTTTATAGAGACATGAACATAGAATGAAATATGTTGTACTGATGTCTTACAATAATAAAATATTATAGAACATAAATTAAAAATAACAAATTAACTAATATGTAAAATGACAATTAAATTTTAAAGGGTTTGATGCCGAAGTCCCTGCATTATTACCGACAACTTTTAAAATAACTTGAAATAAAATTATGTTTTTGTTTATAAGAGATTCTATTTTTTTAAGTCTGATATTACTTTATTAATACTTATCTACAATCTAGATCTACGTCCAGTTCTTTGTATGTTTAGTATTGAGAAAAACTAACACAATTATGTGAAAAAACACGCGTTATAATTCGAAGCTTGTGTTGTTTTAATACAAACCTCCTTACTATTGAGCAAAGTTACATTCAACGTTAACATAATAAAAAAAAGTAAGTTGAATGAAGAATATCTATACTAATATTATAAAGCTGAAGAGTTTGTTTATTTGTTTGTTTGAAAGCGCTAATCTCCGAAACTACTGGTTCGAATTGAATAATTCTTTTTGTGTTGGATAGTCCAGTTATCGAGGAAGGCTGTAGGCTATATAACATCACGCTACGACCAATAGGAGTAAAGATATAGTGGTAAATGTGTAAAAAACGGGAGAAATTATTTCATCTTTGAAGCCTTCCGTTGCGTGCGCCGTGAAAACGGTTCAAGATACACAAAAAATACATATGTATTAAAGAATATTAGCTCTTTTAATGATAAAAAAACAGTCCGCGACAGTATATGTCTATCTTTTAAGATTAACTCACAAAAACCGTTTTTATGGTACCTAATTTGGTCGAAATAATTTGTTTAAGTTGTATCAACATAATAATATTAATCTTTATTCAAATAAACAAATAAATATGTTGCTGGTTAAGAGTACTTCATTGTGAATAAAAAAAACATTTTATCCTGAAAATTCTACGGGAACTCGACCATTCCGAAAACACGGCAAGAACGGAAACTATGTGGGAAGAACCAAAAATCTGCCGGAAGTCACTATTCCACGCGGACGGAGTCGCGGCACAAGCTAGTTTTAGATAAAGAAATATTTAATTTTTATATGAAACTAACATTAAAAGGTTCACAATCAAATTAGCTATCAAAACAAGAAGTTTTAAGAGAATACAGTGAATTTTGATTTAAAAAAATACTTAAAAACAGATGAAAGTGATTAATCTTATTCTTCTTCTACCTGGTAATTTCCCAGCTTTAGCCAGGGTCTGCCTACCATGTTGTGAATAGTTTTGGCTATCTGTTTTTACGACCGGCCGCCTGCCTGACATCAAACCTCTTTGGGAATGCATTAATCAGTGATGTCTAAATACTCTTAGAAAGTACATATGACTCGGAAAATCACACTGGTTTTTGCCCGGGCCAGGATCGAACCCGCGCTCTCATGCATGAGAAGCGGGCCTTTTAACCACTAGGCCACCACTGACTTTTAATTGTGTGGAAGTGATTAATCTTATTATTTTATAATAACATGCAAAAAAATCAATTCCATACATAAGAAGGAAGTCAGATTCTTCCACGATAGAATAAAGATGCTAATTAAAGATAAATAAACAATTCACAACTTGGTTTTTATGGCAATATGTTAAAATGGTGTTAACGCTGTATTGTATGCAGATAAATTTTTAAACTTGACAGCTATAAGTAACGGTATTTTTATTCATAACAAAAATATTAGAGGCTTTACTTTGTCATACGATTAAATGAACATCGCCGGGCAATATCCGTGTATGGATAAAATATCATACAACGAGTGACGCTGCTGACTCCGCGTAACGAACCAAGCCGTGTGAACCAGAAGATTCCTGATACCAAACAAGCAATAGAATGTCATTGCTATCCTAATATATAAGATATAATAATCATGTACATATATAATCATGTAGTCTTAGATATAGGTTATAAGTTTTAATATGTAATACTTATTATAATATACACATAAGTAAGTTTCGTAGTTTTCCAGGAACCTTCGGTTACCACCCTACTTAATTTACTTGAACACTCGTTTATAATTTTTTCAATATTATATTATTCATAACAATTTGAATAGTAAAATAAACTGATTGTTTTCTGGTTTTTTGTTTTGTTAAATGGCAACATATAAAATAAAAATAAACATTAATTTGCACACATATCACACCAACTATAACTATTAATATCTGATACTAATAAAATCTAAAATACATACTTTAAATATTAATTTTATCATAATATTTACTTAAAAAGTCAGTGGTGGCCTAGTGGTTAAAGGCCCGCCTCTTATGCATGAGGGCGCGGGTTCGATCCTGGCAAGTACCAAGGTGATTTTTTCGGGTCATATGTACTTTCTAAGAGTATTTAGACACCACTGACAGATGTTACACATAAAAACAATTAACTATTCACAACATGTAAGGCAGACCCTGGCTAAAGCTGGGAAATTGCCAGGAAGAAGATGATATTATAATATTTACTTTAATATTTACACGTCCGATGCAGGCGTTATATTATTCTATGATATGAAAAGCGATACTTTTATCTGTATCCTGACGTTTCTACCGATTTTACTTTGTTTCATTATGAAGTGACATATATTTTAAAACAATGAACACATCAAATATGATTACCTATTGTCTTATTATCTCACACGAAATTAAAACACATAAATTCACTTTCTTTTACCCGCGGGTTCGTTCGGGTGAAGTGTACATTGTTTTGTTGTTTAATGAACACATAAACATAGGTCAGTATGAAAATTATTATGTTTTAAATCTTTATGGCTGTTTAATAAGTATCGAAAAGCGATTTTTGTTTCTTTATAATTTTGATTGGAGCTCGTATTTTATTTTTCGTTGAAACCTTCCATAATCCTCTACAGTCTAACAAAATTAAAATTATTAAATTCGAGTATATAAAAACAATAAAAGCATTTTCAGAAAACATGTAGGTTTGAATATTAAAATATACCGCTTAAATAAATTTCACTTAATAAATAACAATATCTTTTATAATTGAACGAGATAAAATCACTTTTTCTTTGAAATACAATACAGAAATTTATGAAAACGTCATATTACAAAGCCATATCGTATTCCCCAAACCCATTACAAGCGTGGTTATGAAAATAATGTATTAAAATAATACGTTTTGACATGGCAACACTAAAAAATAGAGGTAAATTATCTATTATATGTTATCACTGTAAAATAAATATAATCTGTGTATAATAAATATTTTTATAATTTAATATATACTGTCTTTAATTATAATTGGACCGTTTGATTGTAACGTGCAATTCATAAATTGGTATATATATTTTTTTGTGAATTTAGGCTAATTTAATGAGATCGAAGACTTGTATTCATTTAAATGAAATTAATATTTTTCTGATTATACTGCAGATGTTTTGTTATTTTAAAACCTACGAGATGTCACGTCTGCCCGTGATCACGGTAGCTGAAAAGTAACCGAAACTTCGGGAGTATTTAGTTTTTATAATAATAAAATAGGCGTAGTATAATCCGAAAACTATTAGTTTCATTTAGTCTAATTTCAACTGCGATTTTTCAAATTGTTTTAAACATTTACGATTTTTACAAATTGTTTCAAACATTTAGCCAGTTTCAAGTAAAATAATTCTTAACAGATGTCTATGGTACGAAAGCCCTGACAAAGTTATTTTACGTACGAATTATAAGAAACAGAAACAGGCAAAATAGACGGATTTATTATTTCCTAACCCATGCTTATATTGGGCAACTTCTCATTGAAGTCTTTCTGTATGATTGATGATGGAGATCTAAACTATATAGTAGAACAGAATCGATTGTTACCAAAAAAAGCATAAAACACATATAGGAACGATGAAATTATGTTTAAAATTTCAGATATCGTATATACTTGACCTATGACCTTCATAGTTACATTATGACTGTGTAACATATATCTTGTAGGTACTTATGTCTGTATAATGAATGAAATGTCTAAATAAAACACGTGGTGAACGTCAAGGTCGCAGTCGCCGGTGACCGGTAATGAGTTATAAAGGAATGAATACTATATAAATGGAAATGCCTTTGACCGATAGATTACAGCCAGCACATATGCATATAACTATAATTACAATAATTACAAATTCCGAATAAAATGTCATTTTAATTATAATAATTATTTTCCATATTATTGATTTTTAAATTTTTGTATAAGTTAAATATAGGACGCAAAAATTATTTCGGTGTCAAACTTAAAATTTTATAATTATTATTCGTAATCGCATATTCTATTAAAGGGCTTTTATTACTTACGTTCAGAAATGAAACATGTTATACACAAATTATGTATCACGATAGGCAAAGTAAAAACTATGAATGGGTAGAAATAATAAACAAAACTTACAGTTTTTGTTTACACGAAACGCGTCCTCACTCCACAGAGCACTCCCGCGCAGTGTTCGTTTGTGTATCGTGCCGGTGTATTATTGCATTCAGCCAATAGACAACACAACGCTTATACAAACATTGGTATGTTAATATACTGTGACTCACATATACATGTACAATTATGTACATAAAAAGCTTAAAATATTAAAATTTTTACATAAATTACATTTTAAAATTTTTACTTTTAATTATTCAAAAGTTTTTTTTAGCATGGCTGTCAATGAAATTCCGTCGCCATATCTGTCACTGTCATTAAAATAGAAATAAATTTATTCTGCTTGTAAATTAAGATTCTAAATAATGTTCTTTGAGACCATTATGAAATTTCAAAATTAATCTACCTCTAGAGATCCTTGTCTTTAATAATTTTAAGTACAGTAGCAAAACTGATAAACAAACACTATCGCCATAATAAAATATGCAAGAAGAGAAAAGTTTTTAATTTCCAGTACCTACTGTAATCATAAAACTAAAGTTTTATTACACATTTCAATTGCTAACAAACAAAGAAAAGCAAACTGTATTGTTGAGATGTAATACATTCAATTTTGTATACATTTGAATTTAAATACTTTGTAGCTTAAGACACTTCGATTTTTACAAGGTTGTAAAATTATAGGCTTACTTTTATATACTGGTAACACCAAACAATGATGGCAGGCTCATCGCTTAAGAATATTGCTAAAGAATTTTAAAATGTCTGTCAATGGTACATAGAGGATAGAAATTAGGATCAATAAAAAAATTACAATCCCTGGAATATTTTAAAAACTAATATGATGCCTCTAGTAAAAGTTTTCATCTTTACCCCAAATCTATGTATAAAATCCTATTATCGAGAGTTTTCAATAAAAACTTCAAAATACTCGTTCTAAACAATCGCGAATCTCAAGTCGTCAAGCAATAAAGGTTTATTTCAATGCAATCCTTAATTGTTTGGCCTCCATTTGTGTAAACGTGCATGTATAATCTTCATAAAAACTTTATTATTTTTAACAATATGTTTAAAATAAATATTATTATACTTTATACAGAGCTTAACATTATATATTTTATTTTAACGTTAAATAGGTTCTAAATTCTGCATTTACATACCTCGAATTATGAAAGATATTTTGTAACCAAGTGACATTAATTAATTATCAAAATGCGACATTTAAAATATTAAGAGTGTTGCAACACGTAATAAGTAAGATAAAAAAGAAAGTTATTACATGAACTTATAAGATTTTCTAGATACTAGTAAGCAAGACCTTAAATGATTAGACCACTCAATCAAACAGTAAATAGCAGTTTGTCACATACTGAAATAACAATACCCACAGCAGTATGCATACTCCAAGTTTGCAATTATACATTCTATACAGTTGTCATTCATAAATACTCTTATATATAGTATCAATTATTATGAATGAGAAAAGGAAAAAGCTTCGTATGTAATGTGTAGTTTGTTAAAGTTCAATTCATACCATAATTGACGAGACGACACTTCTCAGCATTCATTCAATTCCACGTACGGGTACCGGGACCATCGCGTTGCAGGGAGAGGAGCTTCAACAGTGCCTGGGACTTTGTGACCCAGGTGTAGGTTTAAGGGGCCCCTATCTAACGCACGTTAAACGCTCACCTTCACCATCCAAGCTCCTCTCTCTACCAAACTAAATTTGAAAGGAACCTACTAAAACTGCCTTCGAAGTACGTTCCAGGAATGAATTGATTTTAGCTCTGCACGGGCTGAAATCTTTTATTAGGTTGTACGAAGATTTTGTTATTTTAAATCTTGCTCTCAATTCTAAGGTGTAGAGAAAATTAGAGAAAAGAATTAAATAATGTTATTTTATCATAGAAACAATATAATTCATATAGTCTTTTAAACTTAGTGGTTGTCTTATCTTAACATTAATATTTTATTTTTAACAACAGACACAGCGTTAAATCCTTATATTACTGCAAAAATGCGGCTTAAATTATAATTAGCCGTTACTTAAGTCAGGGTTATTCAAAGAAATACGGGACTCTTTTAACTGTTGGGTGTCGTGATAAATTTCAATTTCTTTTCAATACCACTCTTACGAATTATATAATTTTTTTCTAAGTTTATTATTATAATACATAGTTTAATAAAAAATATCAACAAAAAGTAGTTTTATTTAAAAAGTAGTTAAGTTTCTGACATTGAAATTTAATGGTCATTATAAATTAATTTCAAAGACTTCTCGACAATTTCAATCATTTGTCTCGTAAAACAAAGTCCACTTAAGAATATAATGATATATGTTTTTGATTTTTTTACTTTTACACTTAAATAATGATACAAAATATATATGTATATAATATATTATTTTGTCAGTGGTGGCCTAGTCGTCAAAAGGCCCGCCTCTCATGCACAAAGGCGCGGGTTCGATCCTGGCCCGGGCAAGTACCAATGTAATTTTTGCAAGTCATATGTATTTTCTAAGAGTATTTAGACATCACTGATTAATGCATTCCCAAAGAGGGTTGATGTCAGGCAAGCGGCTGGTCGTAAAAACCATTAGCCAAAACTATATATATATACAGGGTGACTGGTGAATTACTATCGATATTTGAGGACGTGATATTTGACGATCATATATGACTAAAATAAAAATTAATATAACATAAATATTAATAAACTTCTAAGTAAAGTTAACCAAAAGTTATGTAATTAATTACGCATCGTGTGAACACTCTACAGATTAGGTATACACACACACACACACACTCGCGCGCGGCGGCGTGGTGTTGTATCAGCACGCCGCCGCACGCGTCCACAGTTGGAACACTTGGAACGTGTCCACACTTTATTTATTTATACGGAAATTTGGTGAAAAATTAAGTACCTATTTTTTTTTACATAATTCGAATGAGAATCATGTACCGAGTATTCTCTTTAAATATTGATAGTAATTCACCAGTCACCCTGTATACTCTTTATTGCACAGTAAGAAAAATTACATAGTTATTTTATATCCAGAATTGTTGTTTACAAAGGCGGGCTTATTTCTATAAGAAAACTATATACAACATGTAAAGCAGACCCTGGCTAAAGCTGGGAAATTGCCAGGTAGAAGATATATTTCTAGTTTTTTAAGGGTAAGGGTCAATATGACACAAAAATATATCAAAGGGCTTTGTAGCAATTTTTTTATTGAAATTCTATCATAAGTAAAATATGCTATCAGAGTCCTCCAAAGTAAATAAGTATCTGTTCTTTGAACTGTACAGTTTAAAGACATAGATGAACTAAAAGTGAAAATAAAATATGCATTTTTGTTTTATTAAGATTAATATAGTTCAGTACATTTTCCGTGAAATATACGTACAAAATTATCTGTGGGCATATTGGTAAAATGACATCATTCTTATTTTTTTATAAAAAAAAACCGTTGGTTACTGGATATATGGAATTATTTCATTATATGGAAATCTCGTGTAATAAAACCATAACAAATCAGTTCAGAAGATAATTACGATTAATTCAATGATCATATTCAACAATAAACTAGATTCTCAAAAGAATTCATTTAAATAAACAAGATAAATCAAAACAAGCCCAGTAGCGTTTAAGAATTGTCTTTAAAACATTAGATGGCACGGAACGTGATTTCGCATATGTACCTCTTGCATAAACTTTATATGCATATGCTAATATGAGAGTCAGGTTTCCTGAGATGTCGCCGCATATTATGTGCTATTTAAATAAACACCATTCCGCGAAAGTGCTTAAAACTTTATGTCTCCAATAAATCTATGAGACAAAGGAACGTTTTGTCTATATTTATTTAATAGTACGCTTATAAACAATCAATTGTTTTGCAATGGAAGAACAATTGATTAATATTCCAAGTATTCTTTTATTATAGGTGTCAATTCCTGATTATATGTAACTTTAAGTCGCTTGTTTTAATTTTTAAATAAAAAACATTAGAAATGGAAGTCGTGTTTTCATTGAGTAGATATTGTTTAACAGACGTTCGAAGAAGTTTTTAATACCATACAAAGGTTCTTTATTGTTAATATTTTTCAATATCAAGGACATTATACAAAAATTCTTTTTAAACTATGAAAGTGTAACAAGGGATGAGAGAAAAAATCTTTATGTATCTCAATCTCTAACTATGTATCTATATATCTATCCTTTCTCAAAATAGAACTAAATTTTAAGTTTGACCGAACTGCGAGTGTGATTTTACCTTTGTATATTTATATGTGCTTTTTGTGAGTATATTTCTTAAATTATTTTCAAATCCTTTTTAATTCGCACATTAAAATATAATGTGTGTAATAAAAATGTGTGTCAAATGTTGCAAGAAAATTATATTATTTTACGTAACAGATGAAGATTAAATTTTGAATATATGTACATTTAGTTTTGCAAAACAAAAAGCAAACTTAATAAATATATATCCAGGTAAATTAATATTTGTAACAAAAAATACCTTTTATTCTGAGGTTTTGATTTTAAAATCCTCATTATTTAATTATATTAAGATCAAAACACATTCATATAAATATTCTTATTTAACGATAGCAACAAACAAACAAACAAAAACTGCTTTTTCCGCAGTCTTATATAATCATATTTATTTATTAAATTTATATTCCAGTTATGGAATTTTTTGAGTACAGCTTTATGGTTTACTAGTTTTAATTTATGTTATATTTTTCTTGTCCTCAGTGTTGTCAATAGTAGTTTATTTTTGACCGCTTAATAGAAATCTTCAATACGAATATACATCACGAGCCTTCGTAAAAGTTAAAGAAAATTAGGTTTCCATTACGTTATCTTTAAAGATTATTGTAGAACAATTCAGTACCTACTGGCTACTACTTGGGTCAATATATGAATGACCTTTTGAGAGAGAATTGTTTTGAAAGGTATATTGATATATAGATGAACGAAAGGGAATGCTTATTACTAGTTTAAGGTACGGGTTTTAAGTCTTCCGCCTTTCCCAGCAACCAGCTTCATAACTGCCTTATCCATAGCAACCTGTTGAATAACACTGATCTGATCCGAAGCCAGTCGAACCAGTCGAGGAGTAAAGGGCATCTTTAGCATTCACTACAATAAACAATAAAGATTTAGTAATTTAATTCTAATTAAATATTATTATATTGACAAAGAATTAGCATTTATATCAATATCCACTGGAACTAGAATGGTTATAACGTCAACAAAAATTACTAAATCGGAAGATCCTCTCACTTTTATATATAGTTTTATTTGTTATGATTACCGAATATTAAATTCATATTTGGTGAAGTCCTTATTTAATTTTAATAATTGACAAATTTTTACTATAATTTTTTTTATTTGCATAATTATATCGAACAATAATTATTAATTTTATAATTTTTTGTAGTGTGTCATGTGTTTTGTGAATTTATATAAATCCTTAAAATAAAGGTATTATTTATAACCAGAAAAACAAAACAAATAAAGAAAGAGCCCGTCCGTTTGTGGCCTTGAATTTTCCATTGACGCCGGTGGTAGTGCAATGACACTAATGTTGAATGTCATCTAATGATTTCCAACAGCGCCATCTCTTGTCACTAATTAAAATCGTTTGTGAAATGTGCTACGTTTTAAGTTCTATCTACTCGCCACTAGATGGCAGTTAAAATATTAGTTCATTTTAAAGAATATCAGAATTGGTTAAAGAGAAATTATTCAATTTTACTCTTGGCTACTACATACTTCGTGTCAAGCAATTTGTTGAGATTGAATGGAATAATTAAAAGAAAACGTTACGAATTAAATTAAGTTGTAATTTTTTAGCATACAAATTTTATCGTATTTATACGAAGTATCACGTATTATTTTTGATGAAACATGCAATGGGGTCTGATAATAAACTATATGGAATAGACAGTTGAAATTAATAATAATATATTACTGTGAATTTCAAGAATCGGGAGATGATGCACAGCTTTTCATGTTATGGGAACATTACGGTTAATGGCTTCTGAATAAGATTATTTTCACAATAGATGAGTCAACTTTTTCTATGATTTTACTACCAAGTCGACATTATTTATTATCTTTTCATATATATAATTATTAAATATGCCCTTAATTTCAATATAAAATACATATTTACGATATAACTTTGATTGAAATACATTTTCACAAATTATACCGGAAATTAGCACTAATTGTGTAGATAATTAACAGCTATTTAATAGTAATTTACTTTTAATTAAAATTCTTTACATTAAACCATTTCTTGTCTGCCAATAGTTCCGTAAAATTTAATTATAAATAATTTGCATTCTACTGCACACTTCATACAGCCAAGCGAAAAAAAAATAAGTCCAGAATAAAACATGGATGTTTAAAAAGAAAATAAATAAAAAATAATATTCAAGCTATCAGGTTTCGGCGGCCATGATATTAACGGAAGCTGTAAATCACAGGCTTTATAAAAATTTATTTGTTTCTTGATCGTAAACCCACTTCGTATGAACCTTATAGGCGTATCTGATCCACAAAAGTTATGTTTTAAGAGTATTGCGCTTTTATAGTAATGGCTGTGTCGTAATAATATCATCGCTCACTAGCACAAAACTTACTACGGGTTTGCTTCACACTACATACGCTTCGTACCCAGTTTTTCCTTCCTAGTCCTAAGTTCTCATTATTCAGAAAACGCTCCGTAAGTAGTAAATCTAAAGAAACTAGTATTAAAGTTAGTATTCTCATTATTAATGGTTAGTAAACTTTTCTGTGTTCTATTCCTCTGAGTATTTAAACAATTGTATGACCCATCATTAGGCGTTATCAAAATTAACAATTAAAATTTGGAAAGCCTTTTAATTATAATCCCCTATATGATTTTCGTTGTCACGATTGTACACTAACAACATAGAAATATAATAAAATATGAATACATATGAAAAATAATGAATGAAATACAATAAAATATTTGAGCTTAATACATTATTGCAAGGAAGATAGAAAGAAAATTTAAAAAACGGAAACATTCAAAAACCTTTATCATTAATTGAGTTTTATATATAAGTTAGTAGGTACTTAAAAAGCCATGTAAATTAATAACAATAATTCATAGGCATGATCTCATCCATAGTGCAATATACTAAAACAAAACTATGATAAATTAAAACAATAGAAAATGTTATATTTCATATTGATTACGTAATAAATGATTTAATTTATATTAATCGCTCCTGATTCATAGCGACCATTGGACTCCGAGGGTACAATATTCATGATTGTGACCTTGCATTCGTCATTGTTTAAAGATCTAACGACAAAAGCGACTTAGGATTATAATTAAAAAGATAAACTAAATAAATCTTATTTTTATTTAATCTTTATAATTAATAATCGTTGATATCGGCTGTTTGACAAACTTATTTCATTCATTCAATTATTATAACCTGTTCTTTTTTTACGTACTGTCAAAAAAATGTTACCTGAGCTTGCTTTTTATATTGGAATCTGTACCCTTGTCCAAAGTTTGCATCTTCATACAACATACTAAGAAGTTTAAATTTTTATCATAACTATGTAGTTTTATAAGAATATCAGGTTATTTTTAATGAATGAGAAACTGGGAATGGTCTTTATGTAATGTGAAGAGGCAAGCTTGTGGTGACTATACGCCTACAACCCAGTACTAAGTAATAATTGTCTTAATTCTATTATTTGTTTATTTTAGACTAGTCAATTGTTCTATTATATTCATTTTTCACTTTAATGATTTTTATAAATGAAAGTGATATATTTTCGTTTATACTTAGTTTTAAATACAAAAAAATATAAATATTTCAATTCGTTGACCCGATTTTGAGCAGTCAGGTATAAGAATATAATAGTTACAATACGTGGTCAAAATGACTAAGCTACCTGATTTTACCAATATATTGAAACTATTCCTGTACATTAAATATAAAGATATAAAAATATATGAAAAACCTGTGTAATTAAAAATAAATTTAAGCAACTACTTCCTATTGTTACACTACAAATAAATAAATTATAATACACAATCACAATAAATTCATTTTTTTTTAAACCGTCTTACAAAAATCAATAAGATTTTGTTGTTTAACCATGTTTATATTCTTTTATTCACATAACACGCGTAACTTATACTAACTACATTTATTTTTAAAATCAACTCGTCTTACATTATCTATATTCATAATCATTGATACCATTAATATTTTATCTGTCCGCAACTTTCAGAAACGTACACCAATCATCTCCAGATCTATATTGCAACATATACATATGATTTAATGTACAATTGTACGTGTGCTTTCTTTATATGACGCAAATACATCATAAAGTTTATAAATGCACGTTGTAAGGACTACGGAATATTGTGACGGTTTGTATACGCTGTGGTTTGGTTCATAGTAAACTTCAAATTCGTAACAGTCGCGTTCGGGCGTCGAGAGCATAAGGACGTATACCGCGTTGTTGTTGTATATAAACAAAAGAATGATAAACCGCGCATTGTGATATTAATAATAGTTATCGAGTTTATATATTAAAAATCATTTATTAGTGTTCGTGAGCTTAACTATAAGGTAAATCCTATTCAAGATGCCGGCTGAACCACTGGCTAGAGTTGTCCTGCGCGATGTAACCCCGGAAAGTGAGTATTGTTGCGCAGATTTTTTTTTTGTTTGTAAAATCAGATTTTAATCCTAATAACAACCTTGACCAAGCCATTGTAATTGTTTAGTGTGAAGTTGTTTCCGCAATTTTGAGCTATTCGTATTTCGCATTCCAAAATTGTACATAGTTTATGAATTGAATATTTATTAATATTTTGCGAGGTTCAAAATGTTAATACCACTTCGGTCATACTTTTATGAATTTAGATAAATAATAACATAGCCAGCTCTCTTTTTTCATATATTGTTGTTTACTTTTACAATTTACAATTTATCACACATAAAGGACTATAAAAAATATCTGTTATAAATAAGAGAACTGTAACAAAATATAATTTTATTACAAACTTTATGATTCATAAAAATGCGTATTTTTATGTGTAAATAAGTTAAATTACAGTTTCAATGTTGCCATCGTAAGGCATTTTTTTTTAAATATTAATATTTTAATTAAAAGAGGTCTTACATTCACATACTTCTTCGATGACGGTTAAACCCGGACGTAAATACAAAAACAAAACAAAGAACACATAACGTATTCAATAGTAGTAACGTGTAATTAAGATCAAGAGAAAATTTAAATTAATTTAAATTTAAACCACGTACAAACTTAGCATTCAATTAAACTTGTAATTGATAATGTTATTGTATAGAATCAATAAAAAAATTACCGATGCCAGCTTTGTATTATACTAATAGTGAAATTATAATAATTATTACTCTTTCGAGAGTTTTCTTGTTTTTATTTCAAAATGTAATATTAATATATTTAATACCGCGTACCTCGATTTTTTTTTCTCAAACAATAACCAAAGTTCTACATTATCTATACTTTAAGAATAGAACATTATACCATTTTTTATACGGTTTAAAAAAATCTATACTGTTTAATCTATTTTAATGTACATAAATATTTTATACAACAAATTTAATATTGAAAACGCAAAAAAAAAATCTAATATGTAATTATTACTGACTTTGCTATAGTTTCGTAAATGGTTTGCCGGGCTTTTTAGTGATGTATCAAGAAAACAACTTTAGGATCAAAAAAATCCAATTAAAATAAGTCAGGTTTGTTTATTATCGTGCATTTTATTTATTATCATGAGATATCAATAATTCATTTGTACGAGGAAAGGATAACGACTATATATACTTTGACTTCTGTGCTGTAACCTTAGTCTAAGTTGCCATGTTACTAAATACTTGTTTGTTTTTTGTAGTTTTTAATTTGTATCAATTTTTACTTATTATTATTATTATTATTAAGATCTTTCTCGCTATAGTTATGTATTAATATATTTTTAAACAAACATTGTAATCGTTGTGGCCACTTTAAAAAGCTACATGTAACCTATTTCATTTTAATTATTTTACATTCGGCATTTAAACATGTAGTAGCTGCTAGTGGTCCTTAAATAAATAAATAAATACAGAGCGTCAACGGTGATTCATTAATCGCTGTCTCAAAATACATTATTAACGTAGGTCGTGAAAGAAACGTGAAACTTTTCGTATGTAGTGACAACGCGTACTTAGAATACGCATACATTTTATACTTACTTCACGCCGTCTCCAATATATTTGTATAAATGTCACGTGTTTCGTAAATCCAACGAAGGCTAGGTCGTGTTTGTATTGTATTGACTTGATTTTGATCCTCGAAAAAATAAATGACTTTATTTATAAATTCAACAAATAGTTTTCAAAACGACGAAGTAAAAAGATATATGTTATTTTAAATCGATAAATGACATTTTTTTAAAACCAGTTGTTCCATTTTTGAATTTAAAAAAAAGTGTTTATAATGCCCTATTCGAATAAAATATTGATACAGATTAAACAAAAAATTAGTCAATGACGTTAAATGTTTTTTTTTTAAATATAGGAACTTTTTAAACTTAAAAACAAAGTTTCCTGAATATAAAATATATTTAAAAAAAAAAACAATATATACATATATTATAATTATTCTTTTGTCTTAATTTTCATTGTTTAAATTTTGAATCGTAATATATTTAAATCGTTTCGTTGTTCTTTTCACAGTTTATCAGTAAAATGTGAAACACTTAGTCATCCTTGTACTGAATAATAGTTTATAATACTATCTATGACCTACATACATAGACCTCGTTGACCCTACATTACGATAACAAAAATTAAACTAGTTATCTCACGCGGATACGTCTGTATTTATTTATATGAAACTAATATTATTTGGATATTCTACGCGGTTAATTTTTGTACAAAAACTGTGTACTCCGTACTTTCGGCTACTTTTCAGCAACCGTGATCACGGACAGACGATGTATTTATATGGTTTGCTTTTAAAATTATTATTTAGTAAAATTAATTATGAATATAATTTTGCTTAAATATATATTTTTATTTAATAAAAATGCGATCAATTTTATTAACTATTTCAATATAAACATATAGAAAGAAAAGGTTTATAAAGCATTCTGTTTGTGTCAATGTACTAATTAGTAATTGTATAAATTTGAATTGAATATAATGACAGTAAAACCACAAGTTTGAATCATCGAAGTGAAAATTATCAGTTTTTTTTATTAAAACCTACCTTAATAGTTGATACTATATACAGGGTGACTGGTGAATTACTATCGATATTTGAGGACGAGATATTTGACGATCATATATGACAAAATAAAAATTAATATAACATAAATATATTAATAAACTTCTAAGTAAAGTTAACCAAAAGTTATGTTATTAATTACGCATCGTGTGAACACCCTACAGATTAGGTATACACACACACACACACACATACGCGTGCGGCGGCGTGGTGTTGTATCAGCGCGCCGCCGCACTCGACCACACTTGGAACACTTATAACGTGTCCACACTTTATTTATTTATACAGAAATTTTGTCAAAAATTAAGTGCCTATTTTTTTGTACATAATTCGAATGAGAATCATGTACCGAGTATTCTCCTTAAGTATTGATAGTAATTCACCAGTCACCCTGTATATGGTAAAATAATAAAAGTAATATTTGTTATAAAAAATACGCATCAAAATCTCATTAACAATCCGCTCTCCAGTTATACATATAGTAATCGCTAGAAATTACAAAATACATCTATCTCGATTTTATTTCACAAGAATATTGTTTTGTATGTAGAAATATATTGAAATGCAAATGCAGTGTGACAAACGCAAATG
The DNA here is from genome assembly GCA_916720795.1 of Danaus chrysippus. Classification (NCBI taxonomy): domain Eukaryota; kingdom Metazoa; phylum Arthropoda; class Insecta; order Lepidoptera; family Nymphalidae; genus Danaus; species Danaus chrysippus. The sequence continues at coordinate 2,343,453 of CAKASE010000057.1, read as the reverse complement.
GTTATCGAATTGAGGAAGTACTTTGTATACAGAGAATATAATTTTTTGCATACCTTTGAGTCTAATAGCTAATGTATAGAAAAAGGGGATAATGGATCTCTCCTTGGTATATTCATCGATATGGAGATATTTATATAATAAAATATTGTGTATACAGATAATATAATTTTTTATATACCTTCCAGTTTTATAGTCTAGTAATGTACCAGTAATCCAGTCTAATAGTTTATACATTACGTATAGAAAAAGGGAATAATGGATATCTCCTTGGTATATTGTTGATATGGAGATATTTATATAGTAAATTAATATTATATATGATTGTTTTTTTACACATTAGAACTTTGAACTGTCCCACTTCTATAGATAAATTGAACAACACATTTATAGATAACGTAACGTCCTATGAACAGATATATTTATTTTTTATATTTATATGATAAATGAATATTACATTTAATTTATAATTAATAGGATTTTTTTAATTTTTTGAAATAAAACGTAAGTTTTGACTTTGAAGCAAAATTCTATATTTAATAAATTTACTACTTTTAGTATTATTTGTACGTAAAAATATGTTAAAGTTAAAAAATATTCTTTCGTTAGTTGTTAGTCGTGAAAAGATTATAAAATATATTTGTATCAAAAAAGGTTGCATTGTTTGAATAAAGATAATAAATTTTCCTTAAACCTCCGTCGAACAATCGGTATAAGGCACGTAGCATATCAAAGTCACGATCGACTCTTATCAAACTATTGTGTAACCATGTAAGGAAATAAATTGATCTTAAGTTATTAATTATCTATATTTATAGATTATACTTTTTCTCAAAGAGGGTTGATGTCATTCAGGCGGCCGGTCGTAAAAACAATTAGCCAAAACTATTCACAACATGTAAGGCAGACCCTGGCTAAAGCTTGGAAATTGCCAGGTAGAAGAAGATAGATTATACTTTAATTAATACTAAAAGTAACATATGACTAATTTAATTAATATTTAGTTACAATTAACCTTTCTTTGATATAAATAAAAACTTTCGGTTTATATGAATATATCTGTCATAATCAATTCGTTTGCATTATGTAGAAATGCCAAATTTTGTCATCAATGTTGCCATAATGTAAAATTACAATTTTTACTTTTTCTAAATTAATCATCTTTTATTAATTCGTTTGCAATAAGAAGAATATTATCTCAATTTTTATCATCAATATTGCCAACATGTATTTTTTAATTTTTTAATTAGTCATAGTCATCATTGAACATGTACGAGATTTTTATCATTCAAACTAATATATTGGTTTCAATAAATTAATTACTATATTTCTTAATTCATTATATTACATGCATATTTCCTATACCAAAGAGATCTGTTCACAGAATTATTAAGAGCGTAGTGGGCGGGAGCAAAAACGTTTTGGAACTATTACGCAGCGGTCTATTGAAAAGATTGCGTTGAATTAGTTAAATAAAACAGTTTTACGAAATATCTATAAGGACAGCTAACAAAACTATAACATATCTCAATTTATTTTAGCAATACAATAGAGAAATTACAAAATAATTACAATGACTTGCAATCGTTCAATGAACGAATGGAAATTTTTTGGCGCCATTCCAAACATACGATTATTTCATTCCCATTCATTTTAATACACAGAGTATATTTAATTACCGCTCACTAAATATTATAATTGATGGAATATTCTCGCTCAAGGTTCTCACTTTCTATTTTAATATTATTTTGTAATATTTGACCAAATATATATTTTATAATTAATGGGTATTTTTCAAACCAGACGTTCGAACCGGTCCGTTAATGCAATTCGTGGTCTTGAATCGGTATGCAATGTCGTAAAGGAATTCATATCATTTTCATTTATCTCAAATATTTGAATTGTTACTTTATGTAGAATAAAAAATATTTTAAAAAATATTACTATGCATTCTCATCCTTTGAAGTATTTAGTGTATGGTAATCAATTTTCGAGCTTAGAAATGTAACAATGTAATCAATAAAAGTTCACAAAAAGATACACTTTATATGTAGAATTAATAAGACATTTCTATGGTAATTTTAATAATTATTTAGTTATAATAATTCTTCTATAGACAACGTCTTTATATCACCAGAGCTTGATTTAATAATATAACTATATTTTGAACATTTCACGAAAAATTATATTTATAGTATATTTTAAATACAATCAGATACGAATCATAAAATTTCTAAGCAGCAAATAACCCTGGTTCATCATAACTCATTACTATTTAATTGCGGTGACTTGAACTTGATCAGATACAAATAAGGCGTTGAAATACACGCAGCTGTTACAAGGATAATATAATCAGTTTGATAAATAAACATTACAGTAATGTATCAAATAATAATAATATTAATACAAGTAAAAGTTTTTTTTTTATCGGATAATACGTATATTTTATTATTTTATATCTACGTAGACCTGTCGCTTTAAAAATGAAATCTTAGATATCATTACCATCAATGTGTTTCAAAAGAAAAATAAAAGAAAAACATTCTCATTTTTTTACTAAGATCAGATAATGAAACATTGACTAATATTAAGAAACAATAATAAATGGAGCAGCCCTTGATACACATAGCTATACATTTACATTCTAAGGACAAAGTAAAGTTATACGAAGTAACTCGAAAGGCGCATTGACCTAGCGGCCATTCTAGGTCAGGTGTACGCGAGCAAACATCGCTCGAATCACAGACTATCGAAACTATGGGCTGTATAGGGCATACCTTGGCCTAAGAGACGCTTTAAAAACCAACATGGCGGCTGTAAATGTCAAATTATAAATTTTTTTATTTTGTGAAACTATTTTGTAATAGACGTTTAATTATATATTATATCTCATGTTTCTTTACGTCTTTCTCAGTGTGTATACAGCTTACGAACGGAAAATACTGTGAGTATGAATTTTATTGCTCTTATAATTTAGTTACAGATGTAAAGCAGAACAGCTATAGAAAACGAGATATAGTTAATAGATATATAACTTCGTAATGTTTACTGACTAGTGATATTTATTTCAGTAATACAATTTATTTTTAATACTAAAGAGTCCACATTGAAATGAATATTTCAAATTTTGTAACGTTAGAAAAAGCGTGATTGTTGTTTTTGTTTCAATTATTTTCTCCCATATTTATCATACTGAGTGCAGCATATAAATCAATAGTATGAAACATGTTTCTAAACTTTACGATACAATGAATAATTGAGAATACTTAATATTAAAATCAGTTTGAGTGTATTGAAATATTATAAATTTTATTACACAAAATATTTGTTACATTGTCGAATAATGGTATGTTAAAACATTAAGTAAATTTTGTTCGTTATTCTATGCTGCATACATTAAATATTAGCATTAAAACTAAATTATTTTCATGACATATACGCTCGATATTTTTATTAAATGTAGGTAATTATTGTTGCGATATTTTAATGTACAATTTAATTTTCAACTTCGCTTATCCGTAATGCTGCCATCTAGTTTTGGATAGTTGTAATTTTAGTATAGCTACTCGATACGAGATGGCGTTGGTGATTTATTTTGATTGAAACTTCTTCAATGAATAATCTTTTGAGTACTGATTTGACACAGCACTACTATTTATTGATAAAAATGCAAAGTAAAACAGAAGCTTTTTAAATGACACTCAAATTAACTTTTTTTATTGTATTTATTATGAAAATATTTAATTTATCCCTACATATTCGATTTTTCACCATGTGACTTGATACAATTATATAAAGTTTGTGTGTGTGTAAAAATTATTCTATTTGGAAGGTCGTGAGCATATTTTAAACTTTTTTAACTCCATATATCAAATACTAGCTTTTGCCGCGGCTTCGTCCGCGTGGAATAGTTACTTGAGACAGATTTTTGGTTCTTCCCACATAGTTCCCGTTCTTGCGGGGTTTTCGGAATGGTCGAGTTCCCGTAGAATTTTCAGGATGAAACCTGTGTTTTTTTTAATTAATAATGAAGTACTCTTAACCAACAACATATTTATTTGTTTATTTGAATAAAGATTAATATTATTATTTTGATACAACTTAAACAAATTATTTCGACAAAATTAGGTACCATAAAAACGGTTTTTGTGAGTTAATCTTAAAAGATAGACATATACTGTCGCGGAATGTTTTTTAGATCATTAAAAGAGCTATTATTCTTTAACACATATTTTTTGTGTATCTTGAACCGTTTTCACGGCGCACGCAACGGAAGGCTTCAAAGATGAAATAATTTCTCCCGTTTTTTACACATTTACCACTATATCTTTGCTCCTATTGGTCGTAGCGTGATGTTATATAGCCCAAAGCCTTCCTCGATAACTGGACTATCCAACACAAAAAGAATTATTCAATTCGAACCAGTAGTTTCGGAGATGAGCGCTTTCAAACAAACTCTTCAGTTTTATAATATTAGTATAGATTAGTTTAATGTTCTTTTTATATTGCAACGTCTTTTGTTTCTATTTTCTTTTCAATGAAACGGATGTTGCATATTCATGTTAGTGATTTAGTTGAGAGCCAGTACTATGTTTATAATAATAAAAATCATTTTTATATTGTCTGTGCGTATTTTGTTGTCTTGTGACATCTGACCTTCCTTTACTAGTTTTTCTTCGTCTGTTGTGAAATCCGATATTTCGAATACATATACTAATCATTGCTTTGGTTTCTTTTAATATATCCTGACAACTGATTATCAATTTGCTATTAATTGTATGGAAAACAGTTTAATCCATGTTTCAAAGAGATAAACTTTCCCAAATCGACGTAATATTCGCTCCTGCAACTTTATTATCGTCCTTTTTGTTCTTATTGTAAAGATTTTGCTTCAAATACTTCTTTAATCTCACAAGGAGGTTTAAATAGAAAAGAAAATTATGATAAATACTCAATCATATTGGAATACCATTTTTGTATGAAGATCTTAAATCATTTAAATGATGTAAATGACATCCGACCCTACCCTGAGTTTGTTGAAACGTGACGCTGAAACTACGTACAATATATTATTTCGAACTTATCCCATAGTAGGTATAAATAATGTAACAAAAAATCCATTTATTTGATTAAATATTACGAAATTTTTCTTTTTAATTTTGTTTTCAATACTGTTTCTGAATTGGAGTAATTATTTTAGTATAAACATTGATACACACGTATAATTGTTTTATTATAGAAATTATTTTTTTATATTTTTTTCCATTAAGTACATTTGCTATAAAACATTCACCGATGATAATTTTCTATTTAAAACGTTTAAGACACATAGGTACATACATTATTTACGAAAAATTATATTTTTAACATAAACACACATACGAATAAAAAATAAATGAGTAATAATATATATTCCAAAATATATTATTTAGTTTCAGTGTATTTTAATACTATTTACAATTTTTAAGTTTCCTTCACAGTAAATACAATATTCTTTATTGATCACTAGTTTTTGCCCGCGACTTCGTCCGCGTTAGTTTGGTCAAGTGTAATATATGTAGGTATAGCTGACCAGGCGAACTCTATTCCGTCTTAGAGGCCATAAATAATCAGATTTTTCCTGTTTCAATCAAACAGAATGATTGACATATTAGTTAGTTGTCAAATCTAATGTCAAAAAAAAACATTTGTATGGGAAATAAAAAAGGGCTGTTTTTAGGGTTTTCCCGGCAATTTTTCCAATTTTTCTCACCTTTTAAACCTTCCCTGGACTTCCAGGAGTATTTCAAGACTAAAATTAGCCAAATCGGTTCAGCCGTTCTCGACTTTTAGCGAGACTAAGGACCAGCAATCCATTTTTATATATATAGAAGATTATCCAAAGATTTAATAAATACAGAAGGAGATAATGAAGTTATTAATACGAGCTTGTGAGCACTGAGCACTTACTTCGAAGTTACCTTTTCTTCAAGAGATACATTGAAAATAAAAATGGATTAGAAGCGATAAAAATACATGTTTATATACACCAATACATATATACATAAATTTTAGTATATACAAATTAAAATGAACGAAAATAAATACTATATTATAATAATTGTATAAATTAAAAATACGCAATGCTTGGAAACCGTTTTATCTGTATATGCTTTCCTATGTTTTCAACCAAGGAGCAGATTCTTGTATACATTTTAAGATCATGATTTAACAAAGCAATCTGTTCATGTATCGAGCAAGCCTTTGAAAAAATTATTAAGTAATAATGACTGAATCTCCCACCCATAATTGCATTGCAGAAGAAATATTCACTTTATCCTCGAGGGTTTTATTAATTTATTATATAAATGTAAATAAGAAATTAACACCTTTTGTATATTTAAGTAGCAATTTTATCGTAGATTTCTTCTTGTTTCAAAATTCAAAAATAATAAGCAAATATTTCTTATATTTAATAACATGTTTCCATTAATTTTTCGCAACAATATTAATCTATCCGTAAGACATTTGCAACATATTAATAACAATAATCAAACTATGAATATATTAATTAATTATAATTTTAAGTCTTCATAAAATATAAAGAGCAAAATTAATTAACGCATCGAATAAAATAAGTCTACCTTCATAGACCATTCATATAATAGTACTAACTTTCCGCTCGCAGCTTCCCCCGCGTGGAGTTCGGTTATATCGCGTTTCCAAGAGAACCTTTCAAAAGTCTTTGATAAAATCTATCCCATGTTCTTTCTCAAGGTCAACTCCATCTCTGTACTATATTTCATTAAAATCAGTTCAGTGGTTTAGGCGTGAAAGCGTAACAGACAGACAGACGGAGTTACTTTCGCATTTATAATATTAGTATGGATTTAATGTGTGCTCTCTTACCGATCCCGTTAGACATCTACTATGGTAGATGACTAATATCTGGGCCGAAAGAATTTCTAATTTAAAATTACTGTGATAAATCATAGTTTTTATTAATTATCATAGCGTATGTATCTGACCTAAACTCACTCAGTAATAAGGTTTGTTGTGTTTATAAATAAAAAATATAATTTTAATTGACATTGTGAAGTGCTTAATGGGATTATAATTGATTTTATGAATTAAGTGACACGTTCATCTATTGATGTCGAAGAAAAAATGCTGTGACAAACATTAGCGAGTGTTATTACGTAATAAAATATTTCTTTTTATATCATTTAGATGTATTTGGTAAAAAATCTCGGATTCCCTTATTATAAGAAAAAAGAAGAGACAATGACGTTGTGATATTGATCAAAAGAGATTTTACTTTTCAATACATAAAACATTTCTTAAAGAACAAAAAAGTGCGTAAATTATTATATCATAATACGATATTTTTTACGGATTTTTGTAATTTCAAACGGAACCCTATTAATTGTATAGATATATGGATACATATTAACAAATAACCCGAACAATAGTGAGCGAACATTACATTTCGGGTAAACGCTAAGCGTCTATTACTACCTATATATGATGCAAAATATTCTCCCAAGCGTGTAGTCGCGTCGCAAACGTCGACAAGTACGTTCCTCGCTTCATACATTTGTTTACGTGTACTCATAACAGGAAATATATTGTCAACATGGGAAAAAGTAAGTTTTATTATACAATATATACTTATTTATATCCACCGATGAGAAGTTTAAATTATTTAACCAGTATCAAATTTAATTATATATTTTAATTATTAATTACAATGTCAAGTATGTGAAATCATCTCGCTCGGTTAATATATTCAGCAATAATTAAAATATTTATCGTTTTCACAACACTATGTAACATAGGAAAAATGCAATGCTATGAACACGCGATGTTTAATACAAATTTAAATTAAAAGAGAGTAGGTTGATTTGTTAAGCATAACTAATTTACATTCTATGTAATATGAAGGGTATAGAATAAGTATTGTACTTTTGTACTGATTTAAAAAAAGATAATTATAAGTTTATATACCTATATAAGAAGTTGATATGATTTATATTTTTTTATGTGATATAATATCACTAAAGTAATCATTGCTTACAAACTATTTGTGCTTATTATTGCTATAAAATTTACAAAATATAGGTAAATTTATAATTCGACAAAAAGTAAAAAAAGAATCTTCCAATTAAGTCAACCACAACATTTTTGATGCTCAGAATCATGTTTGTGAATTATGTTCAAATAATTGTATAGCTTATAGAATTAATAAGACATTTGATATTTTTGACATTATTTATAGCAAAGTGTTTATATAGAAACCAGGTAGCTCAAATTCATTACTAGTTAAGTGGCTTACTTAAACCTTATTCATCAAAATAAATCGTTTGTATGGCCATTCTTGGAAAGAAGAAGTAGAATTAAATTTTGTGTTAAAAATATACCTGTAATAGGCAATATGGGTATTTTTTAAATGTATGTCGGAAATTACCGGTGCATAAATTAAAAGTTTTTTTTAACGAATGATTTAGAATCAAAATACCAAACACAAAAAATAACTCAATAACAAACTAACAGTCTAAAAATGTACATTTCTTATCTGTATCATTCATTCATAATATTTTAGGTATTTAATCCATGCGTCTATTTGGATACAAAAATATATATAAAAAATATTCATTTCTATAAAGATAAGATAAGATTCATGTCTATTAAAATAATTTAATCATCTTAGTTCATGTTTTAAAAACATGTTATTTAAGAATTTACCTTTAAAACGATCTCACTAATATATGACTCATAAATAAACAGCTGATGTAAAAATATTAAATGTACGAGCAATACTATTATTTACTATGTATAATTGCTATTCAACAAATATAATGGATGTACGGATAAATACATATATAATATACAAAATCAATGTAAAAATGAATTATACTAATTTTGAACGACATATTCGCGTATTAAAAATTATATGTATATTTCTTCGTAATAAGATTTTTATAAATTTGTAATTGAACTTCAAATAAAACTATAGGAAATTATGAAATAAGTATTACTGATTTAAACAAAAAATATATGAATTATTCTAATTTTAATAACTAGTTTTTTTTTATCGATAACTGATAAATATTATTGCCTATATCGAATATACAACGTACATTAAATTCTTACTCATTTGTGATGATAACTTTGTTAGAATTAAAAATCACTGGAAAGAACTGTCAGTGGGAGGATTGCTTTGAGGAAATTATGGCTTTGACGGCAATTAAACCTTCGCATACATGTTTTGATCGCGAATGTATGAAAAAATACCTAGAAACTGATTCAAAACACATTTCTGTTAATTTAGTAATATAATTGAATAATCGAGTATAGCTTTCCTATAACCATGAAAAATATTTTGCGAATATAAGTACTACTCGACTTTATTTTTGATAAAAACTGCATACTCAGTTCACATCTCGTCTGCCCGTGATCACGGTTGGTGTAAGGTAACCGAAACGTCGGGAATATGTAGTTTTTATCAAAAATAAAGTAGCGTAGTATATCCGAAAATATTAGTTTCATTTAAATGACTCGCGAAAATCTAAGATCTCATTCCTATTACCATTTTTAAATATTTTTTTTCTATAATAATCATACCAGCTACACTATTTATTTATCTATACATGTATGCAATCTAAATATATTTACTTTGTTATTCTTATTACAATTTCCTCAACATGAAGGCTTTGCAAATATTTACTGACGATTTTGTCTTCACACTGAACTTAAAATAACAAACAAAAAACATATATATAAATAAATATTAACGAAGTTCAAGTACAAGATACATCCTGTATCTGAAGTGGATTATCTCATGTTTGGTTCTAAAAATAATTTGGTGGACCATAAATTATTTATATAGCAATTATTTATTTTGGTCATTGAAATATTAAAAAAGGTCGGTTTGAAAAAGTTTCATTAACGAATGGTTTATTTTTAAATCAATATTGATCCTCTTTAAGTCTCAATGGATATTTTTTATGGACATATCAAATAAATTATTTTTGATGACAATGCTTTTTGTATACGATAATGTTTAATATATTAGTTTGATATGCAGAATACATTTATGATATTTTTAACTTAATCTCTATAGATATACACATAGAAGTATCTGGTAGAGATTTGATCACAATTCACAAGTTTTTTTTTTACCATTTATAGTTCTTGTATGACAGATGAATGATTTCTCAAAGCGATTTCACTGAATGAATGTTCGTTTCACTCTCCGTATGTTTAAATTAAATCATAAAGTACTCCAAAGATATATCTATGTATATCTTATGGCAACTTAAACTTTAACAAAAATAAATCTCAGTCGTGATCGTAAAATCAAAATGTTGAATATAAACTTTAAATATAAGTACGAGGTTTCTTTTCGTATTTATTTATAGCCGTTTTTAATGATCAATTTAAACATCTTTACTCGACCAATAAATATGTACATACAGCGGAATTGAAAAAAAGAAGGTTCTTTATAGGGATAGAGTTACGAAATCTAATTTATAAGATTTTATAATACTTACAATATAGACAATGAGATATTAGACTTTTCATATTAACTATATTCAAGTTTGTTACATATAAATTTTCTTTAAAATTCTCCTTTTCAATTACAAGGAATCAATCCCACTCAAAGCTTTAACGCTATTGGTAAACTAATAAGAATATACCTTACATAATATTCAGCCATGTTTATCATTTTTTTAGTAATTTTATTATGATAATGACAATAGTAATAATGATTACGTTTCGTAATGTCGTTAAGTGTCTTTGTATTAAGTTTTTGTGTAAAGAATAATAATGAGGTACATACAAATATATACAAATGGTTTGTCTGTTTTTGTTAAAAAAAACTTATTTTCACTTACGTTAAAGATGGTATACACAGCAATTTTTTTCAATGTTTTTATTTACATTTTATCTTAAAAAACGCTGGACCGATTAATATTATACTTTCACTAGTAAGTAGCTGATTTAATAAGAAGTAACTTAAACCGCTTAAAAGTCGTGGTGCCCAAGTGGTTAAAAGCCGGCCTCTCAACTTGAGGGCGCGGGTTCGATATCCGGCAAGTACCAATGTGATTTTTACGAATCGTATTGACTTTCTCAGAGTATTTAGACGCCATTGACAGACGGTGAAGGAAAATAGCGTAAGGAAACCTGGACTTATAATTTCCAATTATAAGTTTGAAATCACTTGAAATCAATAAGATTAATGTTCAAATCTTCTCCATGTAAGAAGAGGCCTTTACTCAGCAGTGGGCTCTGATAGGCTGATGATGATATATTCCTATCATTATGAATACCTGAACAATAACTTGTATTATTTTGCGGACGAAGTCGCGCGCATAGATAGTTAACAAATCATTAGGTATTGTAATCTCGTCGTATGGTTTTAATTTAAATAAAGGTCAAACATATAATGACGTTCAATATACAGGTGATTGAAAAAGTATTCATATATCAAGTTTTTATGTAAATTTAGTTTAATCCGCGATCATACTAACATTACCAAACTTACGGAAACGGATTATAAAAATTTTTATGTATACATATATAGAAATTTATAAATACTTTGTTTTCCTAATGTTTTCCATAAACGCCTGTATCTATTATTATTAAATCTTCATCAGGCCTTTTCTAAATAGGAGAAAAAATAATACTTAATCTTCTTCTTCTTCTACCTGGCAATTTTCCCAGCTTAAGCCAGGGTCTGCCTTATATGTTGTGAATAGTTTTGGCTAATTGTTTTTACGACCGGTCGCCTGCCTGACATCAACCCTCTTTGGGAATAAATATATAAATAATATAAGTCCATAATCTACAGTTACAGTTTTTATTTACTTATTTATTTCCAGTATCGCGTCACATGTTATCCGATGTGAGCACACTGCCTTGTGTGCAACTTGGTGACTATCTTCTACAATTTGAGCTCGAGGAACCAAAAGAATCTGTACGAGAGATAGCTAGACGCGAACTACGTGAGACTCCAGAGATCGTCAAACCAGCGGTCGAAGAACTGAGAAGCCTACTCGAAGGTAAGGATAATAATTTATAACGAACCAAATGTTTATGACGTCATATTTGTTAATTATACACACGTAAGTCGAATAATATTAAATTATACACACGTAAGTCGAATAGTATCCCTACTAATATTATAAATGCGAAATTAACTCTGTCTGTCTGTCTGTCTGTCTGTCTGTTACGCTTTCACACCTAAACCACTGAACTTATTTTAATGAAATTTGGTACATAGATAGAGTTGACCTTGAGAAAGAACATAGGATAGTTTTTATCCTAGACTCTTGAAAGGTTCTCTTGGAAACGCGATATAACCGGTCTCCACGCGGGCGAAGCTGTGTGCGGAAAGCTAGTAAGAAATATTTGTGACAACGACCCAAATTTTATTTAAATGTATCTAAACTAACCCTAAAAACACTATTGAAAAAGGAAATGAAACCTTTAAATGCTTTTATTGCTTTAATACATACTGAATTAATAAACTTTTTTTAGGATTATTATTTATGTTAGTAAACATTTGATTAAACTAGTTTGTCTCGGCAACAGAATTATAACGACTTGTTAAATATTATAATTAGAACTTGTTTAAGGAAATCTTACTTCTGTTTGTGATGAATTGACCTAACGCTGTCATTTTTATGAAAATTGACAGTGAAGAGCGGGTTGATAAAAAATTAGAGAGACTACTAAAACTTTGAATTTCATTTAATGTTAGTATCAAGTTATATAAAGAGGAATGGGGACTATGCAAAGAAAGTAATATCACCTATACGCTATAGATCAAAAACAAAATAAATTCTTTGATCTCAATCCTCCCATTTATAATAGCTATTTGGACCAGGATAAATTAGCAAAAGGCCTTAAGTTTTTCCTCACCTAGTAGATAGAAGAATTAATAATTTTTTTATACTATATATTTTTAAATTGAAATCTATTTTTTTATTTCACAGCCGACAAAGACCTTTGGGTTCCTGTCGAAAACGACGCCTGGCTCATCAGGTTCCTACGACCCTGTAAATTCTATCCTGAGAGTGCTTATGATTTAGTAAGTTTGCTTTCATTATTGTTATTATTTACTCAACATATAAAATAAAATATATATATCTCAATGCATAGAGATTCAATTAAGTTTTGACATCTGTCAATCTGACAGGTAATATTAACTTAATTAGAATTAAAGACAAAACGTTGACATTGCCAAAATTTTCGACTATTGTAGTAGGAATGAAGACATAGCGTAAAAAAGAATTAAGGACAAATCGTTTGACAGAACGATCGGTGTGTCCATGACACTGATGAAATGATTGGCAAATTTGAAATCAGTTTAAATAGATATCATGAAATAAAGAGTATAAAAAAGAGGTCGACGTATAAATAGTGGTAATTAAAATAAATTTACTAAAGCACGTTGAACTGCGAATGACATTTTTCTTAATCTCAAGGAACTTACAAGGGTTACTGATATTAAATTTATATAAATTAATTTTAAAGCAGATTCCACATTATTAAATATTTAAAAATAATTATTATTATACTAGTATTTACAAAAAAAGCAAGTTCTTTAATTATATTCAGACAGAATATGCTAGGTACTTATATGACTGTTTATTTTCCAAGTTAACCACGTCATAGTTTGTCTTCAATTAAGTACCGTTACTCCGTAATAACCAAAACATCACAAAAACTCCGATGACTTCATACCGAGTTGGTTTTTATTGAAGGTCAACAGATGATTATATTAAAAACTTTTTGTGATCTATCAAGTTTTTGATTATATTAAAAAAATATGTATATCAAAAATAAAACACTCATTTTATAATTACATTTTCTTAAAGAGATCTAAGACTTTCCCGAGTATTCATTTAAATTAAACTAATATATTCTTATTATTACTCGTATTTATTATTATTTTTAAAAACTACATACTTCCACGTTTCGGTTACTTTGCACCAACCGTGATCACAGGCAAACTCGATATCCCATCTTTAATTAGATATAATTATTAAAAATAATAAAATACGCGTAATAAACCGCAAATATTAGTTTCATTTAAATTCTCTTTATATATCAAACCTTAATACGTGTTCCAGATAAAGAGATACTACGCGTTCAAAGTAAAACACAGCAAGCATTACGAGGGTCTGACTCCAAGTCAAGAGCAGAATGTGTTCAAACAGAATGTTCTACGTGTCTTGCCTAACAGGGACCAACTAGGACGAAGAGTTCTAGTATTGGAACTAGGGAGTAAGTTATATTCATAAACAAATAACTACATATTATACCAGTAAACAAAATAATACAGTATTTTCGTGGAAATTTCCCAGCTTTAGCCAGGGTCTGTCAAAAAAATAATACGGTATAACAATCCTTAATTATAAAACCAAAGCCAAAGTAAATAATTTCATAACAATAAAAATATTTAATTCAGTTATCACGAAGAGAACTAATAACGTGTGATGTGACCTAATACATATCTATTTTTAGAAAACCGGTATTATTAATTTTTCAATCGATTTTTATAACTGAGTTGGGATTTATATAGAATTAAATTCGCATATTCTACTTAGAGGCTAATGATGATATAACTAATAAATATATTACTAGCATTCGCATATGGAGTTCAGTTATATCGCGTTTCCAAGAGAACCTTTCAAAAATCTAGGATAAAAACTATCCTATGTTCTTTCTCAAGGTCAACTCTATGTCTGTACCAAATTTAATTAAAATCAGTGCAGTGGTTTAGGCGTGAAAGCGTAACAGACAGACAGAGTTACTTTCGCATTTATAATATTAGTAGGGATTAAATAAAACTTCAATTTAATATATTTAAAACCACATATTGTATCTCAAGTAATATTATTATCTATAAAGATTTAATGATTAATGACTTTTTATAATTACGTTCCTTGTAACTAATAGTTTTATGGCCACTATAAACTAGTAAATCTCTACATACAGACAGACAGATATGTCACGATATCTGATTTAAAATGTAAGATAATTTAGAAGTATTAAAAAACTACTCCAAGTCAAATTATATGGGAATTTTTCATATCCGTTTGAGTTAAGTATAAAGGTAATTGACCAATTATAGTCTAAGTACACAAGTTTTTTCTTATCAAAAATAAATTACTTCACTCCGTCAAATTTCTATAAAATGAAGTTGTATATTAACTTAATGTTACTTTAATTATAGTTTACATCAATGGAAAAATTCAACGAAACAAGATAAAAAATGTAAACATTTAGTTTAATTTGATAAAGATATCTATAAAAATGTTGCTCAAATGAAGAAAATCTGGTTTTAACCGGTTGCTATCATAATATTGAAACTCTTTTAACAATTTTATAAAGTAATTAAAGAAATTTACAATTTGTCGACATTCTTAATAAATATACAGGGTGACTGGTGAATTACTATCAATATTTAAGGAGCATACTCGGTACATGATTCTCATTCGAATTATGTAAAAAAAATAGGTACTTAATTTTTGACCAAATTTCCGTATAAATAAATAAAGTGCGTACACGCTCCAAGTGTGGACGCGTGCGGCGGCGTGCTGATACAACACTACGCCGCCGCCGCGTCTGTGTGAGTGTGTGTGTATACCTAATCTGTAGGGTGTTCATACGATGCGTAATTAATTACATAACTTTTGGTTAACTTTACTTAGAAGTTTATTAATATTTATGTTATATTAATTTTTATTTTGTCATATATGATCGTCAAATATCACGTCCTCAAATATCGATAGTAATTCACCAGTCACCCTGTATATTTTTTTAATGTATGTATTAACCAAAGTATGTTGTACACATCTAAATATGTGAACTCACAAAGAACATCATGCTATATCGACAAGGACAAAATACATTTTTTTGGTATAATAAAAACGATCAATAATTTTGTACAATCAAATGATCGTTACTTAGAATCGTTAAATAGAGATTTATTATATATTATTTTGTATATAGAGATATATTATATATTATTTTATGCAAATTATTACAGAATTTATATATTTAGTATATACAGTTATGGTTTTGATGAAAAAAAATGTACTAAAATGTAATTGTTTCATATTAATGAGATGTTTAGAAACCGGTGAAAATCGAACTCAAAGATTCCGTTACATACATACATACTAAAGCTAATATGAGCGTGTTAAAATTACCTTTTACTATAGATATAAATTGCAACAGTTTTAAACTAGGGTATTACGTAATACACTCATGGGTAAACAGAAATAAAATGTAACAGTACCTAACTAGATAATACGGTGAAAGTTTTAAATGTTATAAAAAAATTCCCGCTTCGTTGCCCATGCGGTAATAGATTTTTCTATACTTATAACATAATGATATTGTGACAAAAAAAAATCGAATAAAAAAGTATGACTTTTTAGAATTCATTAATTGATTAATTTAATTCCAAAGAGCTGGTAATAAAAACAATAAGCCAAAACTACAACATGTTACACAAACTCTGGCTAAAGCTGGGAAATTGCCAGGAAGAAGAAGAAGAAATTGATTCATTTAATGAAATCTCTCATTCAATATGAGGACAATCATTAGAAAAACGTTCATTGATTTGTCGATATTATATTAATTAGTTTTATATTTATTAAAGTTATTGTATCTGCAACTCTCAACAGAAAAATGGAACCACAACAAATGTTCGTTGGATGAAGTTTTCAAGGGCTGCGTTTTGTTCTTGGAGGCAGCGATGTTGGAGCCTGAGACGCAAGTCTGTGGGGCCGTCGTTATATTTGACATGGACGGACTCTCGCTGCAGCAAGTGTGGCAGTTCACGCCGCAGTTCGCTAAGAGAATCGTTGACTGGTTACAGGTATATAGCCAATATTTCTGATAAAATAGTCATCATACTTATTTGAATATAGAAAAATGACAAGATTGTAAATGAATATTTATATTAGCAGTGTTAACTATTTAGGTTTTCTATCGGATTATTCTTATATTAAATGAAATTGATATTTTCTGTTGAACAAAACTAGAAACTTTATTCTTCACACATTAGCAGAGAGCATAGATAAGACACACAAGTATAGACTAAACTAAATATACATAGATAACAAAATTATTTCTTATAAATGGTCTCCTCAAAACAAATTTACCTTATTTCTATATGCTAAATAAAATTATATATTCAACAAGCAGAATTAATATCTTCAAAGTCCTACAATACTGACATAACTGTGTAAAACAATCTAATATGCTGACAATGGCCTATATCTATAATATTGAAGTTAATACTATCGTGATGATGAAATATTAATCATATATTTTTCTACAGGAAAGCATCCCACTCCGTATCAAAGGTTTCTATATAATCAACCAGCCATACATCTTCAATATGGTGTTCCAACTCTTCAAGCCATTACTGAAGGAGAAACTTAGATCTCGTATTGTGTTCATGGGCAGTGACAGAGAGATGCTCTATAAATATATAAGCCCTAAATGTTTGCCAGATTGCTATGGAGGAACTTTGACTATACCTAATGTTTCTGGACCCCAATGGTTGGAACTACTGTTAATATGTGATAAGGAATTTATAGGTAATAATTGATACATAATCTTTTAATATAATGCTCAAAAAGAATATAATATTTTTGTACAGAATGCAATTAGTCCTATACATAATTATTTGCGAGAAAACCTTTGCTTAGAACAATTATTATTAGTCTTTAATACTTATACTAATAAAACATTTCTTTTGTTTCAGCTATCAATTCGTATGGATATAAGAAAAAGTAGATTTAATATATTGTTTAAGTTTAGTAAGAAATGTGATATTTAATATGTAATCACCTACATGGTGTTTATTTTATGCATGACACGGTTTACTGTATTTAGTAGTTTGTTATAATAATCATTATTTCCATACATAACTTTCTATTTGAAATTAAATATTATTGTATATACATATAGTTGTAGGGGTTTATATTGTATGTTGCAAAAGACAAATAATATTTAATACAAGCTGTATATATGTTATTGTTACTAGAAGAATCACTTAAAGGACTGTGATATTATTGATAATGCACAATGGATTTGAAAATTCAACTGATGCCTTGTAACATTAGTTTCGTTTTTAAATTTTATAAGTTTATCTACTTAATAAAACACTACTGAAATAATATGCACAAAAATATGGATTTTGATACAAAATTTCAACTTAGAATTCCGAAATTAATAAAAAATATAAATTTATTTCCTAATTTCTGACATATGTCACAAGTTTTTCCAACAAGATTTAAAAATTTAAATCTCTTTATATGATTAAATGTAATTTACAAGTGCGTTAACTAAATGGTACTACTACAGATATCATAAGTTGTTAAATTAATTAAAGTTACATAAATGTATGTTTGGTATTGTATTATAAGGTTAATTTTAATTTCTTGTAATGAAAGGTAAAAATCTGAAGAATTTTAGCTTAAATGAGCGGCACAAATAGTTGATAACGAAGATCTACCAGACCATTATTGGAATGATTACTATTTGTATTCCAACTTCCAAGTACTATATCGTCATTAAAAGTACACGCAAATGTGGTCCAAATTATTTTGGAGATCTTTTCTTTTATACTTAGGTAGAAGTCCTTATTATATATATTCATGTTTAAACCACGTTTTTATAATAAAAAGAATAAATTTATCACAGATTTTTTTTTATTTGTCATGTTTTATATTCAATTGTAAATTAATTTGTACAAAAATATATATATTTTTATTTCTATATTTAAACCGTTTTTTTTTTCGTGCTCCCATACATCAGATAAGATCACTAATCTAAAGTGAGTTATGTTTATTTATTTCTTGATTTCGTTGTTATTAGTCACGTAACCATAGGAATTTGCCACTGAAAATAAAATGTAACAAATATATTAATAATATAACTAATTAAAATGAGAAATCATATTGACAATATGAACAAATCTACAATTTATTAAAATTAGGAAGTAGAAAAAAATCATACTTAATTATAATAATAAATAACGTCTTTATAAAGATTACTAATAAATTGGCAGAATGCTTTAAGATCTTAGTCTGTCCAAAAGGACGATTTGAGAAAAAAAATAACTTACGTCTGAATTCATCTTCATAATGATTGAGCATCTTCCACAGAACTTCACCAGTTATGTCATCATCAGGTAAGTCTCCACCAACCCTTTTCATCAAGGAACTAGTGTGGATATGTTTCAATAAAGACTCTTTGTCGAAACCATGAAAGAATATTCTAGATCGTAACTTTTCACGTAGAAACGGTTTGAATATAGCGAACAACATATTGAATATATAAGGCTGATTTATCACGTGTACTCCTTTCAGACGAATTGGAATGCAATCCTGAAAATAATTAAACAGAAATAATCATATAACCTTTCTTAAATATGTATATGTCAAAATTGTTCCGCCATTTTGGATAAGTAAATGTTATTGTATTTTTTTCTTACAGTAAGTATTATAAAGGTGTATAGTCTTTGTACCAAGAACAGTAATTATAAGTTTTATTACCCATAAATTATATAACCTAAATTAATTTGAAATTCGTATAAAAGGTCACTAAACCCAGTTCTCGTTGCGGTCAATTTTGAAATGCCTCAAATATTTACACATGGTTTTGCTTAACGTTAAATAATATACCCAGTTATTATGTAAGTAGTCAAGTGACATTTGAATTTGCTATCCTTACGATCTTTGTTTCGTAACCGGTAGCCTATAATTTTGGTTTTATATTAATGAAAAATTAGTTGATAATTTCCCTAATAGTATAAGTCAACCTTTAAAGGATTTTTTTTATGCCAATAAAATTCATATACACCCTTGGAGCCGCAAAAACATCAACAAAAAAAGCTTGTCATAATTTTTTAGTGACTCAAACGAAATATAAATTATTGTTTTTGTATGTTTTTTATGTTAACTATGACAAAATTGATGGAAGAATAATCATGATAGTCGAAAATTCTAAAGTTGACAAAAACAATTATTCGTCCAACAAATAAAAACTTTGAACATTGGCAAAATATTCCACGCTTGCAGCGCGAATGAAGCCATAATAAAAAAAGTAATCACAATACCCGTTCTGTCTTTTTATTATTATTATTATTATTTTATTCTTCATCTCATTCTATAACGCCTAGTCTAATATTTTTTTTATTTGTTTTTTTTATTTACCTGAATCCAATCAACAACCATTTTGGCAAACGAGGGTGTGAATTGCATTATCTGTGAAAATGACAGGCCCTTCATGTTAAGCACGACCGCCACCCCACAGACTTGCGTGCGTGGTTCAACCATCGCCCCCTCCAGACCCAGCTGTATACCTCGGAAAACTTCCTTTAAGGGTACTTCACGATGATTCCAACGTTCTGGAAACATTAAAAACAAATATATTTCTGAGTTAGCTGGCTTCTTGGATGAGTAAAAAAATTATTAAAAAAAACTCTTTTAGTTCTTTTACTGCTTTGTACTGTACTTTAAACTGAATTTAGATTTTTTTTTGATGTTTTATAATATAAATTTAGACACACAAATATAATATTTTTAATAGCACAATATATTTTTGACGCTACTAATCTAAAGCAACAAGTAAATAAGACTAAACTTTGAATGATTTTTGTGATTTATTAAAATTTGACAAGTTTTTCATAATTTACAAAAAAGACTGTGTATCCTTGTAAAAAAACCTAAAACATTATTTACTTTTGATAGGTTCTATTAGATAGTAGGTATGTACTAGTTTCGAAACATGATTTCTCATAAAAGCTATCTACTTGGATCTTTTCGTAGTATGTTGAACAAATTAAGGTTTATCTTAGAAATGCCAAAAACTTATAGAAATATGTTAAATTTGATTAAAAAACAACGTAAATAATTTGAAAATCAAGAAAAATAAATCCTTACATCTACACTAACAATATATGTAAGTCGCGACCTTAAAATATCTTAAACAAAGAATGAATGCTAATTAAAAAATAACTAATTTAATACATCCTTCCTGTTAAATCATGAACAAATCGTTTTCAAACATATACCTTGGTTAGCGAGGCATAAAGAATTATATTGTATCTGCATACACTAAAGTAAAGAAAGGAAAATAAAAAGTACATTTATATTGCTTTTATTAAATAAAAAATAAGTTAAATATTTTATTTTACGTAACTTATTTGAATAGAAGTTTATTTTTGACATTTCTTATGTAATATTTGATTTGCCTTATTAACATCTTTATCGAATTGTCTCGAAAAAGACAAAAGATATTTCTTTGAGATGTTTTTAATCTTGTTATATTTCTTAAATATTTTTAAACAATGACGTATAAATAAAAAAAATATTAAATATTTTATATGTACAAGGAACTAAATTTACTTAAGTTAACTAATTATTACTGACGCCACAAACACAATTACTAAAACTAATTATACAGGAGGTGTAGAGGTTCCTACATATATCTCATAATAACAATTATGCAATAACTTAATATAACAGAATTATATTAAATTTATTAAGAAAATAATTCCTTATTTTTAATACAGACAAATTATATAATACCCGCTTGGTGTTATGACATTTTAATCAAGTTTTTTGAATGGATATATTATATAATATATGTACTTAGTCTGGCAGACCCTGGCTATAGCTGGGAAATTGCCAGGTAGAAGATATGTACTTAGTTTGATATTAAAACAAAAACTAAAATGTTTCTCCGCTTTGAAAATTCAATTTTTTTTATGAGATCAAGATTTAATTTATTAAAGGGTCTGATTATAGGTTTTTAGATATTATAAAGTAGGGAGGCAAACAATATTTGTCAGACTGATTATTTTATAGATTCCATCAAGTAAGTCTTTTAAATTCGATTGTAACGGAAACGATTTTCTTAATAAAAAAACTATATAATTTTAAGAAAACACGCACAACACGTTTTGTTCTTCTATTTATAATTATTTTATCAATTATCCTATAAATTATTTTTAATTACTATTTATATATAAAAATACGTGCATTACATGTATATATTTTTTTAATGTCCTTCAATTTTGTTCTACGTCAAAATTTATTACACATTCTACACAAATAACCTGTAATTGATTTAAAAAATGTAACCCTAATATTATCTTTAAAAATTATTTGGCGTAGATCATAAGTATAAAAAAATTGTCGCTTTTAATCTATCTTTTATATATCAATTAACTATACATAGTTGCGAAATGATTCTTCTCTAATCAGGAATAATAAAAAAAATTGAATATACGCGACTTTATTTTTGATAAAAACTTTAGATTCACATTTCGTCTGTCTATGATCACAGTTGCTGTAAAATAACTAAAACATCGGGAGTATGTACTTTATAGTCAAAAATAAAAATCGCATAGTAAATCCGAAAATATTACTTTCATTTAAATGATTCGCGAAAATCTTTAATCTCATATAATAAAAAAATGTTTTTCACTTTCTGAAATTGAACCACTGAGTAGTTAGAAATTATTTACATTTAATGTCAACATTTTTCGATCGATATGAGTTGATCAACTTAAATCTTGATCGATTGATAACATATCCTACTATGTAATATTATAATTGCGAAAGTTTGTGAATGTGTATGTATGTTTGTTACTTCTTCACGCTTAAACGGCTGAAACGATTTTGATAAAATTTTGTATACAGGAAGCTGACGTCTAGGAATAACACATAGGCTACTTTACATCCCGGAAATCCGCGGGTAACACCGCGGAGAGCAGCTAGTATAATATATTGTTTTATTTACCGCCAGATTCCACGTATATGATGCGGCGGCCATGTTGATCTCGAGGCGAAAGGATGGACACTATGGAATGGTCGAAGGCCGAGCGCACTTTACTCGGATACAAGTCACAGCAGTAGTCCTTATGAGAGAGTCTGAACTTGTAATATGCTTGTATCTAAAAATATATTTATATATTGAAATTATGTACTTATACTATACATATTTATCTTATTTATAGCTTATGGAAGCTAATTTAAGCGAAATTTGATTTTCAAACTAATAACGATGTTTTCCCTTTATGACTAAACAACGGTTTTGACACAAACTTTAAATTTATATTTTAACAGTATGTAACTTAGTTTCGATTGGGTGTAAACATATTATGTGTTGTAGTTATGCATACTCTATTGACAATTGGAGATAAAAAAAAAATTCAGTGCCCTACTTATTTTCATAATTTGATGCCCACGATCAAAAATATAATAAAAACCGTAAAAGGTAATAAAATACTAAAATTACTATATAAGTACATAAATCCTATTGATATCTAAATAATTATCTGGACTTATTTAAAGTTATAGGATTAATCGCAGATTATCTCAAAACTGTATGCATAGTCCAAGTTTTTTAATGTCACAATACACCCGAAATGCGAACATTTTACCGTTTTTCATACAAAACCCTACGTTAATACTATGATGTGCAAGAATTACAAATGAAAAGCCTTGAACTGTGACGATGCAAAACTTAGACTAAGGTTACAGTTTAAATGTAAAGTTTATCCTGTATTTTATAGTACCTTTTCTTTTGAAGGAATTTCGATACTTTAATATATTTAATGACTGCAATTAATCTGTTTTTCGTTACCAGTCTTGCATTTTTCCGGTAATTTTCTTTTTAATCAATGTTAAAAATTTACAACTTAATTATTAATTACAAATTTTGTGATTAATTGCCTTGAAACCTTGTAGAGGCAATTAGTTGAGTAAACGCGAAAGTTGTCTTAAGGGATTGTTTAACTACTGGATGTTTTTTTTTTGAGAATATATCTCATAGATTAGAATCACATGAAATGTTATTACTACTTTTGGTTCCCGGGGTACGTAGTATAACAATTAATTATATATCATACGGTAGAAAATATTTCACTTCCACAAATTATTCCACTCTATAGTTATATTTTTTATTATTCTAAAGTATACATTTATAATTCGTGTCAATCTATAATAAAACGGGATGCATGAATGAGTAAATTTGCAATTAATATCAGTATATTTTTCAGATTTTATCCTTTCTCCAAATAGCGACGATATTTATTTCTTACAAATATTTTCTATTTCACCTTCTTAGTAGTTTAAAAGCAAAATAGGCAATGTTTTTTGTGAACATTTCAAATTATTATTACCTTAAGTGACAAATTATTAAGAGGATCTAATATTCTATTCAATTCATTACTATAATTGATAGCCTTCATCTGTACATAATATATTCCCGCTAATGTAATATGATAATAACACTAAAGAGACTTTAAATATCTAATTAATTTGACTTAATTTGACAATATTTATTTTAATATATGCAATTTATTTAACATTATTTGAACATAACATAAAATCATAATTGACGACGTATTTTATGTATCTTATGTGTGCATACTGCTTATAAAATTTAATAAAAAATGATAATAATTTTAACTCACCCGTTTAAATGCGCTCTCCGCGTATAATTTTGATGGACGCAGGAATTTCATTAGAAACTCATCGCTGTCGAATGGCACCAGAAGATTTGATTCCTCTGAAAAGAATATTAATATGAAAGATTTTTAATGTATGTATTGACGATGACAAATACGTATTAAGTACAGCGTCAAATAGTGAGATATTGTTAATAATATTAATAGAAATAATCAAATTTTCAAGAAAAGCTTGAAAATCTTCATCTCGTACCAAGAAACCTTTGTAAAGAAGTTACAGCAATATTTAAACACTTGAAATAAATGATAAAATTTAACTATAGTATACACACAACTATAAAAAATTATTTGGAGATAAAGTATTAGTGTTGGTTGAAAAATAAAAATCTTAAAAAGTCTAAAATTACACGCCGAAAGAATCGTGTATTAGCTACTGAATGAATCACACTATTTAAAATTACTATCAATAGTTGGTAGTACACTAAATACGCTTACCACAAGTGTGCAACTATTTACATACGAAACGTAATGAGTTTCACTTTCAATAACCTTACTTTATAGTCCAGTCATTTAGTGCAAAAAAATTGGGTTACCTGGAAAATTTTCCGCGAGTGTTGAGATTTGGTGGTATTATAGATTTCGGTATACTTTTCAGGTAAAACTACCAAATGACTAGATTATGAATACTATAAGTATAATATGATAAGATTCATGAACGGTTAATATTTGTTATGTAGTGTAAAACTCTAAACTCGTGGTAAACATAATCATTTTCTATTTAGTAATATTCTCTTTCATATTATATTATAATATTAAATAGACTTATAGCCAATACAATAAAATCCAAACTAAGACAAAAGTCCTACACACTACAAAGAAAACTAAAATTACGTAAACATGTTCAGATAAATTTTTCACCTAAATTCAATAAACGTTGCTGATATAGAACAGATTTCTAAATATTTGTAAAGCACGGAGAGAATATTTAAATGAACAGAATTAAGTTCTTATTTTCAATATAAGCCTATATTTTAATGTATAAATATCGACTAAGTAATTTAAAATGATTTAAAAATACAACATAATTGAGACAAATATCTAAATGGTCGTCTTTCATTAAACAAAGTTCTTGTTAGTCTCGTTCATTTTATCAAGAATTATGAATAGGCTTCATGGATCAATTGACCCAATTGACCACAGACATAATATTAGCTACCAGACTACATATCACATATCATTGCATCAGTAACATATCTATATATAATATATACAGTTATGAATAACTCTTTTATTCAATATACACTTAGTATGAACTAATTTTGTCTTCAAATGAAACGAGAATATTTCTCGAGTGTTTAAAAATCAACCTGAAATTAATAAAGAAACTTCGTACTAAGGATAATGACTAATATTATGGCATAGTCAACAAAATATGCTTAATTAAAATTTAAGTGCAATTTTCAAAACAATTTATATGGATATACATTATATTTACACAAAGTTGTTTAAAAGAAGACGAGATAACCGTTTTTTAATAAAGCAAAAAAGGTTTTTTTAAGGATTTTTTACAGAAACAATGATTTAAAATTTAAATAAAGAAATTATGAACTATGGACCATCGAAAACTTCTCGAACTTTTTAAAATAATACAGTACAAACAAAAAAAAACAGGTAAATTATATTCAAATATCAAAATTTATTCGACTTAAAATAAAGATAAATAAATGGATAATTAGATAAACAATAAATTAACATATTTTATGTTTGTAAAACAATTAATTCATTAAAAAACTTAGCAAAAAATCGGTAAGTATGAACAAAATATTAACCTATTTTCATATAAAGATATAAAAAAACAAAGTTTTCCTTTTTGCAGCGATTAAGATACACAAAACAGGTTTCATATTACGTCTGTATTCAATCTATAGGTTTCCTTACGTCATATAATTTATATTTATGTATATATAAAAATATTTATGTTACTATATCAATAAAACAGTTTTTATACTTGATAAGCATAAAATAATTTAATTGTCAGTAAAAAAATCTTCTATCTATATTGTTAATTCTTTATATTTACCTAGAATTAATTAAGACTAGGACTTACGTTGCAATAGTTCCCTTAATTCTTTCAAAGCCTGTTCAACATTTTCCTCTGTTTCTCGTAATTCAGTTCTGGCTTTTTCTACATAGAAATCCTCTGTGATCGGAAATTTTTCCAATTTGACCTTTTCATTACCACACATAACGTACGGAGTTCCATCCTCTTCGAATTGTAATCCCATTGTGATTGAGCAACCTTTGTTTACAATATCTACTTATCTAACGCAATCTTAAAGCCAACTGGAATCTAAAACCCAGCGAAGTGGACCAAAGGCGATAGACCCTTCACTAAGATTTTCGCTCGTTAAGCAACTTGGCACGGATGTTGCTGTTACAACATCCTACTAGATTTCATCTAAATATTGAAAACACAACACAATTTAGAGTTATATCACAATCAAATTATTTACAATGTAATCTTTGTATAAACGAACAGATAGTATTGAAGCCCGTGGACGACTGAGAAGAAGCAGTGGTCGGTGTTAGCGTAACGGATACTGTGTTGTACCACCACCATCACCAACCGACCATTCACTTGTGACACTTATAGAGAAAACGGTCAAAACAACGTGTTTTTGAAAGCGTACACAAATAATACTGATATACATATTTTGATAAAATTAAACTGATGATGTTTATTAAAAATTATAATAAATTAAATTATTAATTAACATAACCCGTTTCATAAGGCGTATTTAGATGTATAATATATTCAATTTTAATAAACATAAACATAATAAAGACATTTAAATAACGACAAGAGTGTATATAAGTCTAACGTCGGTGTCTGTGTATGTATGTTTGGTTCATATCTTTCCAGCTAACAGAGTATCAGCTCATTTCCAAACTAATGTAAAGCATTTTTGAAGTAAAGTTACTCTATTAAGCGCTTCAGAGATACTAATATATTGTTAAACGACAACTAATGAGTAGGAGTTTCTATTATTTAGTTAAATCTAATATAATAATTACTACACATAAACATTGGCATCCAAACTCCGAAGTCCGCATAACATTACTCCAATTAAATTACATTTTGTACGATAATATCTTTTTTCTTCGATAATAATTTGTCAGATTATTTTTGAGCTGAGCTGGTGCAATTAATACTGAATTAATTGATAACTAATGATTAGATAAATATGGTATCACGACTATATACACGATGTTACTTTGTACGTGCACTGTTATTATTCTAATTTATTATTCTTTGTTTAACAAACACAAAGAACATTAGGAATTTTTATATAAATATTATATAGCAACAAAATATTGATTTTTGTGACATATTACGTAAACCACAGTCTTGGATTATGAAAGGTTCAACGACTTATAATGATTACATAAACGTTTATTCTCAATGGAATTTACCAAATGACTTCAAACCAGTTAATATAGTGAGTTCTATAGATTATATATAAATACAGTCATTTCACAAATTTTCTTCCTAAATGAGTAGGTATAGCATCGGATATATAATTTGCTAAAATCTTAAAGTTACGATTCGTTCGTTTTATTTCTCTTATGAAAATTTTCTATAAGAAGCAACTTTAATTTTGTCCTAAAGTATGTACACATTTATCGACATTCGTTAAAATATGGTACTTTAAAAACTACAAATGTTAATTTATGATACTAAATAGGTAAATATTTTATTTTATAACTACAAAATAACAGTTACTGAATATTTCAGTTTACTATGGATATATGACATTGTTTTTAAGCTACATTTCATAAACACAGTACGCTTGATAAAAATTTTCATCGTCAAACTCCATACGAAGTATTTTTCTTTTCTCATTCAATAATCTTAGTAAATACTATAAGGTGCGATGATTTATGAATGAAACATATTTAACTCTCTGTATTCATTGTGAAAGTGTATACTGGTTATAAAAAGTACACCAAAAGCCACAATAATTATTAATTGGGTTCATTTAGACTTTTGATATTTTAGCTTTCGCAAAAGGTATCACACATAAGTATTAGATATTAATTTCAGTTTAATATATTATGGGTAGACGGACGATAAAATCCCACTTATTTTATAAATGCGAAAACTTGTTACAATGACAGCATTTGATGCTGTTTTTCGTAATAACTTCTAAAAGTAAGTTTATTAAATTTGACAATAATGTAGCTCAGTTATTGAAATAAGACATAAACAATAACTACTTTTACACTAGACTCAAAATATGAAATAAAACGTGAACTATTTTCCAAAGAACAATCGAAGTACCTTTCAAGATTTATAGCTATCTGCGTCTAAATTCAAACGAATGTAGAATCTAAACATAACAACCCGGCTAGAGTTATAGATGTGATAGCTTCTATATGTATGTATCTGTTTGTTACTCAATTAGGCAGCTGAAGCAATGATTAAGATGGCATTGTATGACACTAGACCATACGGATAGAATATCAAATATTTTAATTCGTTTTCAATGAATCATTAACACTAAGTAAGAATTAAAAGGATGTATGGATCAAACAGACAAATGAAATCGAAGTAAACCAAGTGAAATATTCTTAAATAATATTATAAAATATAAAAAAAATATATTTATTTTTATTATCATGATTAATTACTCTCTATGATTGTATCAAATGAATAACATTTGTACTTGGGACTTTGTACCTATATTAGCCTATCTGTCAAACGATAATTTTATGACAAAGAAGTAATTTATATAAATTACGTAAGTGTATTTAGCAATAATGTTCATAACACTTCTCATATAAATTTAAGAGAAGTTTTAGAGAACCATTGTATTCAATATACACAAGTGAAATCTCAAAGGTTTGAAATAGAAAAAATTACGAGTCTCTCCAAGCGACGAAGTGAACTTCGTAACGTCGGAATAAAAAGAGGAATAGATAGATATAGATTTTTCAGGAATTTTTAGTGTTTCTTTAAGATAAACTTTATTAACCTTAATTACAAGTCTCAATTGATTGGCCATGCGTTCGAGCGCCACACATTCCCTCCCCGTCTATCGGAAGTCGCATAAGAAGTTTCACCTCAATATTAAGGAAAACTGTGTGATTCGTAACATAATGAATTAACAAAGCTTCATGACCGTTATCATAACCAAATAACTATATTTAAATTTTATCGAGTAATTAATTGAAAATTAAAAAACTGTAAAGTCAGGGCAAGTAACATTGCAGGGACCAAGATAGCGGCTATTTACCTTGTTATGAAAAAAAGCAACCTCGACAAGTTTAATTTGCTTACAAATTGCAGCGATCAATTGAATAGGCGCTGGCTTGTTTAAAAAATGTCAGTACTTAACCACCCGATCTTTGCATCACGATATTTATTTATATATATCTCTTCTCCATAATATTTTTAATGTTTAATGCTTCTCTAGTTATAATTTATATGTTTATTAAATTTTATCCATGTACATATAAAAGTTATAAGGAACTGTACATTTGTACATTACTTTTACTTACTAAATAATGTATAGGTATCATCATAACAGCCTTTTTTAAGGATTGGAGTAGTGAATTATTGCTTCTATCTTACACTAGGGGACAAGTTAGGAGGTACTCGTAGGTTGGATTCCAGAGATAGGACCAGGATTAGCAACTATGTACCTCCGAATGTTAGACTCCCTGTCTTTACAAAATTACTCTGGGTCACATTTGTATTCTTTGACTTAGGCCTTCGACAACATTTGTCAATACGTACCCCGAGATACCACCAAACTGACCAAGTCTTAAATCCATGTAGTAGGTCTATGTGTCCCCGGAGCAATTGACTGTAGCTCGTCTCAAGGCTAAGTGGATTAATTCTGCTCTTTTAAGAAACTTCTCATTGCTGACGACGTAATAACATAGCCCTTTCGATTACCATCCGAGTGACTTTGAGTTTCGTAATAAATTCTCGAACGCATAAAAATATCCAGGTAAAATCGATAAAAACACGCATTACCGAACCATTTTTCCTTGGGACACTCTCAAATTCAAACTTACCTAACTGGATGTTTCGCCAAGGTAGAAGGATTCGTTTATAACTTCAAGAAAGTATATAGATAACTTTGCGTAAATTTAATATAATATGAACATCATGCATTTTACAGATGACCTATTTGATGCAAGCAACCATTATGATAATGCCGTTTAAATGTATCTAGTGTAAAAAGCAAAAAATCGCTATTGTTTGTGACAAATTCATAGAAAAAACCAAACAAAAATACAATCTATACTTGTAATCTAACATTGCATAAAAAGTTGCATCTATGACAAAATCCACTAATATTATATCGGCATATTTTTTTGTTATATTGGTTAGTTTAAAAAATACTTAAAATTAAGAAGATTTATGCTTGGTTAACATTGGATTGTACCATATTATGATTATTGACTTTTTGGACTTAAATTTTATGAATCATATTTTGTTACTCTACTATAGTATAACACTATAGTATAGTAGATATATCTTGACAACAAAGGAATTTTTCCCAGGACATATTTATATATGACGAGTAAGGGTTTAAAGCATTAAGATAATTGCTTAGTAAAATGTTCCATTTTTACAGTACATATGACTACGTTCCTAATTCTTGTATAATGCCCTTTACTACTACAATATATGAACATTTATGAATGAAAAACTGTTATGTATGTAGTGTTACGATACAATCTCACGGTAATCATAAAGATTGGATAAGACTTACAAACATGCCACCGACTTATACTCCATAGTTAATGACGATACAAAAATTTAACTAATATTAAAGTTAGTGTAAGAAGTTCTAGTGATTAGCTCACAATCTAAACGGATTTCTTAAATAATTAATACTTTGATTCAAGATATAGCTAAAAATATAATATTTAAAATAATAACATTATGTATAGGTTTAATTTTTTATAATTACCGTAACCCAATTAGAAAAAACAGTATATTTTACACGTGACTAGACTGTTCCAAATAATCTAGACTCAATGTTTTGATTTAAACAATGTATTAATTATCCTAAAGAATAAGATAAAAGACAATATTTTCATTCATGTAAAAATACGCTTTATTAATAAATTCATCAAAATATCTAACGACAAACTTCACACATATTAACGATATACATACATTTGAGCAAGTTATTGTACAGTTTTTTGGTTCACTAGCCAATATCAATTGGAATGTAATATCATTCTTATAGATTATAATTCGGTTATTTTGTCTTTGGGGTAGTTATATTATCAAATACGTAAAAATGGCTTTATATTAAACACATACAACTTCAACAAAACATGCTTCGTACATTCACAGCCTCGATTGAAATGTAACAAATATGAATATTTATTAAAAATGTCATGAATTTCGCTCAAACAATACAAAAAATTAAGATAAGATATATTTGTTCTTTCCATTTGTATTATTCACACTTATCATCAAATAGATATGAATACGGATTCGCAAACGGAATTATTGTTTTTAATGTTTATTTATAAATGACGTACGTGATTTAAGATAAAAAATATTATAAACAATTAAAAATAACAAGAAAGTGAAAACTGTTACCGAGCGGCACTTCTATAAAGACCAAATCACATACTATAGTGTTCTAATTTAAAGCAAACTATTATTTTTCGAATATACTACGAGACTTTATTTTTGATTAAAAACTACATACTCCCGACGTTTCGGCTACTTTTCGGCAACCGTGATCACGGGCAGACGAGATGTGAATAAGTCGCGTACATCCGAAAAATATTAGTTTCATTTAAATGAATAGGACTCACGAAAATCTTAGATCTCATTAATAGTGATCTAACTTTATTAACACGCAATTTGATTAATAAATAGTATTTTGATTTGTACCATATAATAAAATATAAATGTCAATACATTCAATACACTTTAAATCTTAATATAACTACATCTATTATAGCTTATAAATGTAAAAAATTCGTTCAAACCTCACGAGGCAGACAGTCATCAGTCAAAAACTATATACATAGAAACTAATTATTCCTTCTTCACATAACCGTATGTATTCCAGTTCTGTATGTGTGGGAGCACCTCGTTGACAACGGGGTACCAGTCGGCTCCAGAATAATCGATGGGACCCAAAGCACCGTCGTAGTCCGCGGGCAAATGACTAGGAGCCAAATGCTTGTGAAGAGATGACATGTTGCTGCCGTGGAAGAAGATCTATAGACGAAAATAAAGCACTTTTATTATAAAAATTTACACATAACTTGAAAAATTACATACATTTTCCATTATGGAATTAAGTTAGATTATTGTGTTGATATCCTGACAATACTAACACATATATGGGAATACATATGTGTCTATGTCTGTCTGAGTCTGTCTGAGTGTGTGTGGCAAAAATATTTTTTTATATACGTTACG
Organism: Danaus chrysippus; assembly: GCA_916720795.1. NCBI lineage: Eukaryota > Metazoa > Arthropoda > Insecta > Lepidoptera > Nymphalidae > Danaus > Danaus chrysippus. The sequence goes on along the minus strand of CAKASE010000057.1, from coordinate 2,310,490 downwards.
TTCTAAATAATACTATTAAAATGTTAGGGATCTAAGAGTTCTAAATGTAATCGTCATTTTGCCAAAAAAAAAAATAATTACAAACGTACATTTTTCTACTATAAACAAACTATCCTCATGCTTACCCTGCCCTTCAACTTTTCCCTGATCAAAGGCTTGAACAGCTTCCAAACCATGTTGAAGATCATGGGCTCCTTGACGAAATGCACCTCCTTCAATCTAAGAGGTAACGCGTCTTGGATGAAAGTGAGCAGACGTTTAGAAAACGCGGGAGTTAGACCCATCGTCTGCAAAAAAAAACATTCAAATTATATACAAATAAATCATATAAATGGCTTTCCTATAAAAGTTAGATATATAGAAAATACTTTTATTATTAAGGAAGTATTCGATACCTCTATCAAACCTAACATAGGTATGTATAAGTAATAAAACAAACAATTGTATTATGTGTTATTATAGTATTTAATATTATTGCCATAGCTCGATTCAGCTCGTGTTATGTTATTTACACGTGGTTTTAGTTTACAATTTAATCACGATGCAATTTAAATGAAAACGATTACATAACGCAACCAATGTTTGTGAGACTTTAAACATAGAAATACTAGTTGCTCTTTCTAAATTTAATTATGCTTTGGTTCCTGGAATACATTTGACAATAATTCATTTAACAATTATTGCTTATGTCAATACCTATAGGCTATAAAATAGTCTAAAATGTAAACGATAGTTCTAAAATACATATGTATGTAAATTCTTATTGAACACTCGAGTAAATTACGAAAATGTTTGTGCTTAGGAAACTCTCGTTCTATAACGAAAATACAAATTCTTTAAATACAATTAATAGATGTCAACTTTTATTTTAATTTCTAAGTGCTGTAACAAAAAAGAATTCTCGAAAAATATTCGTTGTTCAAATAGTATGAAATGTACTTTGTTATAGAATGTCTAAAATTTAAGCCTTAACCATTAATTATAGAGTTTAAGTAACTTTTGAACTTTCTACATCATTAACTTTTTGTCTTGTTGATTTATTATGTTATGAAAATTTAAACTTTAACTATTACTTACTTATAAACAACCAAATGTTTTTAATTTTACTTAGAAATGTGCTGACGATATGAAGAAATATCTTATATGATGTTTTTTCTACTAGTTTTATACTTAGATGAAGTGGAACGCTTCATAACTAAGTAATAAATCATACAATTAAAATGCATTGTGATATATGTAACTGTAGAACCAATTGCGGTGATGAAAGGTCACATCAGGGCGCGGATCAGATGAACAAAACGACTTGTTTACTACTTGTGATGCCAAATATTTGCTTACGTCCTTACATTTCAAGGAAAATCTATTTCCTTTTCTTGTAACGGAAGTTTGGTTAGAATGTTGATATTTTAGGACGAGTTAAGAATAATGTATTAGATATACCCGTGCCATTTTAAGGCTTAAGGAAATAAACCGAGGTGAAGTGTCTGCGCTGAATTGGCTTAGATTGATTATATATTATGTATATAACTCAGACCACGGGATGAGTGGAAGACGTAAATGATCAGACTTCCACAGAATACAAAATCATTTCGACCTCAAACGTGAGGTCCCTTGAGCTGAAACCTTGTCAGTATTATCCTTACAGGCTCTACCTTCATCGATGTTTGATGGTTTACAAGTTCTTGTTATAAACGATAATACGGAAGCCAATGTTATATTACCCAAACAATGAGACAACATTGCAGTCTTGATAAATTAGTTTTACGACGCATGAAAATAACCTCGTACGGATAACCACATTTTGAAGTTTGCGTCGACATTTTTTTTTTTAATATAGCATACAAACATAAATTATTGCTACCTCATAGATTCATTATAATTTTTTAAAAGATTAAAAATATTATTGTATTTTATAATCGTACTTTTTATCTATAATCCAAGGTTATTATGTATCAGATCCTGTTCGATATTATACGTAATAGAAAACGTTGTTCTTAAATATAAAACATATTTAATACTTACAAAAACCATTTAAAACAGTTTATTTATAAATATTTTGTAGAATATTTTAAGTTTAAATGTATTTCAGAAATAAATCAAACACGAAGTCAAGGAAAATGCCCTATTTTGAAATAAATCAACCCACCTATTGTGACAGAACTATAAACAAATATATCATTCTTTGTATTAGACAATCTTTTGTTGCATTTATATCTTGTACTTTACTCGTAAAACTTTGTCAAGGGCCTGAGTCATCAGTCAAAGGGCGATGAATTCACAAAAGATACGACACGAAGACGTGACACATAAAATTACAAAGCAAGTAATGCGTTTTAAATATCCGAAGAAGGGAGGAAATATACTAAAAATATATGCATAATTACTTTCACTAACTACAACTATAAGTATAGTAGCATTATTTGTGGAAATTATTCGTGAAGAAAATTAATATATTTATCTTTTATAAGTTGTCTAATATTAGCATGTTTAAGGGTCAATTTAATAATGTAATTGTATGAAACAAATAGATCATCCACAGATGCCATTGAAATTTATTTACGATTTATTTTATTAAAATCACTAACCAACTCGCTACACGTGGATAGCAAACGGCAACACGCTACACAAGCAAATCAAATCTTTTGCAATCATGCACGTTATGCGCACGCGCAGTGAAAGTGACAGATAATCTATACAATGCTTTGACAGCACACAAATTTTAAAACTTTTACTTTGTTTTTCGTAATAACGAAACAAAGGTTCCAGATAATGAAACAAAAGAAATATAACATATATTATTCCAAGGATACATTAATGATAATGCTGCATTGTGAAAACAGTAACGTTCAATGTAATTAATATCTGAAAAACGACGAATACAAATTAGTGTGCCAAGGTAGCACAAAGCAAATTCGATCTTATTGTTATAAAGGTCAATGACTTACATATTTCATTATTTGGTACAATGACATAAATGTTAATATTTTTTCGGTTGAATTGGCAATCCTATATTTACGTTATAACGAAAAAAATTCTCTTTTCCCGATCTTTGTTTCCTGTTAACAAAACTTCATATTTATATTCTGTTAATAAAAAAACTGCAAAATCATTTTTATGAGAATCGTATTATAACATAGCATATTACGTATATACATTGAAATGTAAAAATAATATAATTACATACATTTATGTAGGTTTTATATGAAAATTTTTTCTTGTATAGGAATACACATACCTGACTCATGCCCATTTTGTAGAAGTCCATAATGACGACGGTTCCTCGGACTTGAGACTCTGGTTCCAACATAGCAGCTTCGTGGATTAAATAGAATAATCTGAACAGCTGGTCTGCCGTCACCTTTTTGGTGTTCCAGCTACCTATAGAAGAAAATTGTACTCTTAATATAGTAAAACCATTAACTCATACCTATTTTTTTGTCGAATAAATCAATTATCTTTTAATTCAGTAAGTGTTTATTAATAAATCAATTGTTTTTAATTTTCATCCAAGAAGTTTTATAAAAATAAGGTTTTATATGTACTACAATGAATAATAAAGCACAGATTAAAATAAATCCTTATAAACAATTCAATATTCACAAGTGCTTGTTGATTGAAAAGAACGTAATCAATCTGTCCCCTCGCAGACAATACCGCATGTACCTACAATAATTATTCACTAAAATAATATTTACTTGCAACATTATCATTCCGTGCAATGAACGAAAACGGAATATCAACAATGGTTTTACACAATAAAAATTTATATTCGTGACTTATAACTTACAATTGTGATAAAAACATCATACATATATTTCTAGAAGAATCTTTAAATGTTTCTTTATAATTACCTCCGACGTTGACAATGAGAACTCTTCTTCCTTTATCATCACGACCCTTCATTACATTTACTACTTTGTGCTCCAGGAAAGCTTCCTTCTCGTGTTCTGGCAGTAAACCATCCAACAAACTCGCGTTGTCGCGCTTAAAATCTGCAGCCCGACGCATCTAAAGCAACATAAACGTTATTAGATAACTTTAATAAAATATTCTTAATTTTTCTAACAACACGTAAAATGTACTAATAAAATTATTTACTTTCCTATCACAATAACTCTGTAAATCTTTTTTTAGGTACCTAACTGTTAAAATTCCTAAACGATTGACAAAAGATGTATATTATGTATTTTAAAGACGAAACTCTTTGTAGTTTGTTATAACAAAAATTAAAAAAATATAAACAGTATAAAGACGAGCAATTCAGAGTTGTTTTCATAATATATGGATAGTTTACATTTGCATGTCATAATGTTCATCATTTCCTTGTTACAATAATATGAAACTTGTAATGGTGAAATAATGAAACGGCCATCATTTATTTTACTTACATTACAAATGACAATGACAATGACAATGACATCCATGACATCACTACCCTATTCAATTAATAACAATCTATATATAATTTTCACAAATCAATTTCCATATAAATTATTAAACTAATTAAAGTCAAAATATTTAAAGATTCCATACAATGAATAAAAGGTGTTAAATATGTAATTTAACTTCATACTTGCCATATATATGCGAGGTATAGCAACAGATAACAAAACTGATTTTTTTAAAAACAAATGCATCACATTTCTTTTTTGATACCAATAATGGAATTTATGTTTAATATAGGTACAGATGTTCATAAAATTAAAGATAATAGGGTCAGGTGGGCCAATCCATTTTAAAATGGTGGCGCGTACAGAATGACCTTGAGCATATGCAAGTTTGTTTTATAATTGTTGCGGTAGTTGTATTTTAGTCTGTCGACAGTTGTTGCATAAGAGCAGGTTAACGACTGATTGCGAATAAGCAACAAGCACGTCCCGACCCTCCGTTAGACTCAGTGGATCTCGTAACGCTATTACTTGTTTTATTAACATCCAATTTGTATACGTTTGTATATCTGGATCACGATCCAAAATCATGTTTATATCGGACTGGTCGCCGTTAGAAGCTCAGTCCAAAGGTTCCTTTGTTATGACTAACCGAACAATAACACTATCAATCATCACTACATAACCATCGTAAAACACTTTTCCTTTATAGTTTCTATTAAATCGCTTATATTGATTTATTTGCTGAATACAAGTGATAGTATTCCGTCTATTTAAAGAAAAAAAAAACGCAACTATACGGTCTATTACTAGTCATAGTGAAATTGTTTTTTTTAAATATCTCATTTAATCTATCTCTTTTCTAACTTTATTTTAACCAAACATAAAGTTGTTTATTCCATATACGTATTTTCGGCAACTTGTGAACTTGTGTTGAATTGATCCATCAATCTCGATCATATTTAAATAATGTTGAAACAATTCATTTAACAGACGCAAGAGCACGTGACATGTATTTAATATTACTTATTTTATCACACAAACATGTACATCTAATTCATTAATGTCTTTATAGGATTAGAAGCATGTGAATGCATAATGGGATTCTGCGAAGATTTACCTAATATATATTATTTAATATATTTAAAATATTTTAGATATTAGATGCAAACTGATTTTATCCTGTACTTTGCTCGCGTATTTCTTACTAATCATCAAGCTACGTCTATTTTAAATATATAATAACCAAAAAAAATCTTGTTTATTCGAAGTTTTATACCTCCATTAAAAGAAAATTCGCACAAGTTAAAATCGTACATGCCATACAAAATGTTTCCCTTTTCACCAAATAACCTGTTAATTCTATAAAATTACTTTATGAAGTGTAGTATGTAGTGTACGATGTAAATTTGCATACAGCATACCGAAGTTTTTAAATGATGTAGTAATCAAAAAATATATATAATATAATTTATCACTAATAATTATTACAAGACAGACTAAATTAAGTGGGATTTAATAAATCAATACAATTACAGTATTATCAAATCTGATACATTGTTTCAATAAGGCATAGAAGATAATATTTGGAATGTGAAATTTAATCTTTGTTTTAAATAATATTAGTGCCAAGATATGACAAAAAAATATATCTGTGCTCAATTTTAATAACAGCTAGGATAGTATTATCTTGAACATTGATTGAATTTAGTATTACAAGAATGTGTTTTTTACATTAAATCCTTATCTTTAGGTAAACAAAGAAGTAAAAAGTCTTTATTATCTAAAACTATTTACCGGATCTAAATTATCAGTCAAACGGTCAACTAGCATCGGTTGAAGATAATAAAGATATCATAAGTGTTCAAAGTGCAACAACTTTACTAATATTATTTACAGATACTAATTACTCTTATCATGTACATTATGTGTTGACAACCATTGATAATCTTATTGCTAACCGCCCTTAGACGTTGGCAGCAACGTTTAAAAACGGTTTGATTTATATATTTATATATACATATATGTGAAAAGACTACATACCTAAATAAAGTGATTATTAAAAGCATTGAAATAAAAATTATTGCATTCATTGGTAAAAAAGGCGTCCTATGAAATGTTACATGGATGTACAATGTACATATATATTATAAGAAACATATTTTCATTGAGGACTAGTGTCATAATATATATATTTCTACATAAACATGCCTACATATAATGATATCTAAGATTTTCGCGAGTATTCCTTTAAACTTACATATAATTTTGATAATGACTTATTTAAGAACGATTTTATATTCGTTTAAAATATAAAAGGATTTATACATTGCTTAGACACTGTGGACTACACAATTACTATTTTAAGTATACTTGTTACTAATAGCCGTGTTATTATTGTCATACAAATGGAAAAATTCAAGCTAAACAAGAACGACGTTTTAGATAAGTCTGTTTATTTATATCCGTTGATGTCACGCCGGGACAGCTTTATCTCTAATTATCTGTAACTGATATGCAGTGCCCTTTGACACGCCCATTAGACCCCATCCACACTACCATACCCGTCACATTACGTGTTCGTTCCGATAGTGTAGATAGGTCCTTACCAATGATAACTTCATATAGAATGATTCCCAACCCAACTGACCTTTATACATGGTTATATCTGACAGCAGGAAATGTCCTGTAGCATATATATTACGTCCATTTAACACAGATAACGGAATCAATGTATTTATCCGATACATATTTATAAATCAAAAATGTTATTTAAAACAGTATTACACCGAAATCAGTTCTGATATAGCGACTGTCATCGCAATCAGTCATTCCGATGATAAAAAATTATCAATAATTTATTGGTTATTGATCTTTGACTATATTTTTATTTGTTATAAAATATATCTCCTAATCAGAACACCCTGTAGAGTGCAATTAGAGTCGATCCAAACGAGCTCTCGTGCAGGCTTACCCTATAATATAGAGGAAAGTATGAAAGCTTCTTACTTTCTAAACTAGAGAGAAAAAAGGCTATAATTTGCATATCTTGCGTCCTTTACGCACTTGACGTCTACAGTTAGCTTAATTCAAGAGTGGACCCGTCCTGTTTTGCAGGCTCCGAGGTTTTTGTATGCATACACTATAATATTACAGAATAAAACGGTATCTTGAAGCTTAAAACATTTCAACGACATATTTTTATTATTCATACAATAAGAATATTCTAAATATCTATCCTGTGTACCTAAAATATGTAGGAGTTTGAGAATAGATAGCTGTTACAAGAAAACCAAATCAATTTAAATCCTTTCGAAGGTAGTTTTCTGCAACCTTTAAGTTCTTTGAATAAATAAAATTATATTCTAAATTTCCTAAGATTATATAAATTAATATAAATTATTTAAATGACTTAAACGTTCATGTACGTTATGCAAATATATTATGTGTACGAAACGTCGAAATATTATATAAGGTATTATGATAACATTTCATAGAGACGTTATTAAGAGGTCTAGGACAAACCGCCGTTACTCGTCTATTATGATTGCTTAAACTATGCCATCATTTACCAACACTTTAAGTTACTCTTACGCAAGTAGATCATGCCCGTGGTTTGCAAACAGCCTTATCTTCTTAACAACTACTTTTAGTATGAAAATTGCATAAAATTGCAGCTTAATAATGCTAGATTTGTAATCTTATATGTATGAAATAAGTGATTTTTAACTCACCAACGCCAGAGCGCTTTCGGGGTACCATTTGCAGGGTCGGAGGAATATCGTCAATATCTCGTCTTCATCGCCGAAGTAAATGTCTTTGTTCTCTTTCAACAGTTCTCTAAGTCTTTCCAGAGCTTCCCGAACACGTTCAGGAGTCTCCCGGAGTTCACGTTCAGCTATAGCCTTCGTCTCCTCTGATAATTCGACATTTCTTTCGATTCTAAAATCGCTAGGGCTGCTCATCTTGGGAATTATATCTGTAACAGTTGTTTATTCTGATTCGCTTTGTTTGTCACTCATAATCTAATGAATATTAATCTTCTATATTATGTTTAACATCATTTTTATAATCAAATGACACAAAAAAACACGTACACATATTTATTGCTTACAAAGTATTGTATTAACGCAATAGGTTAATGCCATTTACATATTACAAATACGATAATAATAGACGAAAAAATGAGTAAATAGTACTCAAGCTGACATAGCTGTTTACGGTTTACCCTCCATTGAGAGTTGTTGATAATTATTGTTACAATGACTTTTCGATTGATACTATCGTAAAAGACAAGGCTATGTTATGGATTCCCGTCCAGTTTTATGTTTTCAAAATATTCTACTAGCAGTCATTAATATGCGTGGAAATAAGCCGCAATTTATTTAAACTTTTTTACGTATGTATAATTAATGTAATGTATAAACAATGGAATAAAATATCTATTGAAACATGTTCTTTTAAACAAAAAAAACATAAGTTATTTTATAAAAGTCACGACACATTGATAAATCAGTAATTTTAAGAAAAACCAAGTAAGTATTAAACCTTCGTATCTGTCAAAATCAATTCCAATATGATTTGCGTCAGTAATCACGAAACTTATCACGCTAATTAATCAATAATTTCTTTTCATTCAATATTCACTTTCGTCCTTATATCTTAATCACATTATATAAGTATGAATTAAATAAGACAGTAAAAAAATTATATACTATTATTGTAAGTTAAATACCTCACGATTTAACGTTAATATAAAAGAATATTGTTTAGTAGCTACAGTTCTTGATAGTAATTTTTGAACAAGAAATAGAAATCTCCCGGGCTGCTAGAATAATTTACTGTAATTAATTGGAATAATTGTCGGTTTAAAATAATTCAGAAAGTTAAACTTAATATCGCTTAAAAGTCACAATACTTTTATTTGTAAGTATATATAATCAATCAATCCTTAAAATAATTTTAATTATTAAATAAAATTACATACAAATAGTTATACTACTTTACTATTAAATGTATGTAAATAGTAACAGGCTTAATCTTATCAAGCTATTGTCTTTCGCAATTCTGTAATAATAAATAAAGGAAGCACTTTGTTTTTGTTATTAAACGTGTAACAAGCCTTTGTAATTTTTTTGTACTAACACAATAAACGAGTCATTTTTTTTATAAATATGTAATCGATACATTTGTTTTGTCTTACCGTATCGCTCGAAAAAAACAAATGAAATAACTATTTTTACAAAAAAATAAAATAGAAAAAACACAACACTATCAAAACCGGTGAATCTACGCTCCAATTTGCTAATAATGTAATTGACGGAATATTGTGAAAATACACACTAACCTCACTCGCGCGTGGAAATACGCGCGTCGGTTATAATATTACAGGGGCTGAAGATCGTGAGCGCGGTACAGGCCGGTACGATGCGAGTGTGCGCCCGCGCAGCTCACAAGCTCTTATATAGACTCGTGATAACGCTTTGTGCCCCCAAGAGAAGCGGCTCTTTGTACGAAAGGTCGATAAGGGCGGAAATTGACAGATATTTTTTTGGTACAGCAAATATTCTTTAAACACTAAAAGACTATACGTTGACAGTGTTTGCTAGTCAAATGTTTTTGTAAGTCAAAAATATTTGTGGCAGAAATCTTCACTTCATCTCAATATTTGTTAATTGTTAGAGAAACGCTAGCCTATTTTAAGTTTTAGACGCAGAACTATTTATAGTAGATAAAAATACTGATAAATATGCCAAAACAGTCTAACAAAATATGACTATTAAGTATTAGATATTCATCGTTTTTTGTTACATGATACTATTTTTAAAAAAGAGCGGTGAGAAGGATTTTTTTAACTCAAAATAAACTTTTGTATGTTCAATAATCACATATTTTTATATATAGATATACACTATACATATTACATACGTTTAGCGCTTTCATCATTGTTAAATAAATAAACATATCCAGGCTTTGTTTTAAACCTTACATTTCTGAGTGACGCATAAAGAATTTCTTTGTACCTAGACTGTGCAAAATAATACCTAACTTTGTAGATTGTTGGTTAAGCATTTTATACATAGTTTAAAGTTTATTTTTATCTTCCAAATAGTAACCATTATAATAATAATACTAATTATTTTATTTGACCTAGTAGAGCCTAGTTACAAATATTGATTTTTAAAGATGCAGATGGACTAACAATAGAGAGAAGCATGTCCGCCAAAGTGCCTTATAGACTATTTATACACTAACTGATCAATAAAATAGTTTAATCATTATTTTATCGGTTTAAAATAAGTCAGAGCCGACATTTTTATACTTTAGTTCTAATCTCCTATCTTATCCTTCATAAACGACGTATCCTTAAAAAACTCTCCTCTATAATTTTTACCATAGATAGAGCAATGGCACTTTAGTTTTTGACTTTCGATAAATAAGGATATCACAAAGCGAAATTATTTTTTTATACAATCTACTACCAAGCCAGAATATCTTATGATTAAATATGCGTTAATTATTTACTTCTTCTGTGAGCGATATGATCGTCAGAAAGCAGGGAGAGATTAAAAGAGTAGAGTTAAAGATTAAGCTGAGGCCTATGCTTTAGGAGAAGCTTACATCTAGCGTAGAAATAGACACCGCTGGTGATTTAAAAGTAGAAAATCCCACTTTAATAAACCAATCAGTATCTGGCTTTTAATGTAGATATTCAAGTATCATATTCATACCTTAATCCTTTTCTTGGCGCTGGTAAAGATTTTATACTTACTCTTCCGACTAGAGGAGGAGTAAAACCCAGCCGTTACCCAAATCATCTCAGAGAAAAGGTTGAAGATCGCTTTCGTATGCAACTGTTACGCTCCGACGGGTTATCCAATACTTTGGATGACTTAAGGCTCGTCATTAATACCTACTCTAAAATAGTTCATAATGTAACTCGCTATAAAAGCCGTTACAAGTATATTTATTAATAATTTTGTTTAATAAAATTTGCAGTGTATCCGAAATTAGTATTTTTGGTTATATTTTGTAACATAAACGATACATCTAAACAGTTTAACATTTTTGGTTGTGATTTACAGTAGTGGTAGAGGAGAACTTAAAATGTTAAAAAAATTATTCAACTTAATACTTTGTGCGCAGTTTATTTACAACAATGTTGTATTCAACCACAGCTACATTGCAAGTAATTTATAGGACAGAATTGTTCCAAAATATAAAAAATCCTTAAGGAACGTTGCATATAAACTCTACTTTTGAATTACCTATCATTAAGTTACAATTACCTTTAAATTAAAATACAAATATAATATTAAACCCAAACTTTAAATGTTAATAACTTTCAACAGAACAAACAATATGTATATACATTTTTCACCTACTACTTAAATGAGACTCAATATAGTTTAATTTTATTTTATTTTACTCAGCTTCAATTCTCAAGCATAGATTTTTATGGGATTGCGTTATTATTTTTTTCTTTCCCACGTCTATATTTTTAATGCACTGTTGTTATTTAAAAGAAAAATGTAAAAATGAATATTTATTTCGTCCAAGAAAAAAAGGGTGAAAACTTAAATAAAAGTCCGGAACAACTAATTCTAATAGAGTCAATATTTTATGAGTTAGTGACCAAAATTTAATTTAATTTTACTAAAATTATAATAAAAAAATTCCCAAATCTAATTATTACCAACAATTGTTAAGTCACAGAATAAAAATAGACCACTTGTTCAATTCCAGGATTTTCATATCATTATAATATGATAAATATGGAATTTGTACTCTTATTTTACCGTATCTACAAAAAAGCTATTATCTCCACGACGTCATTTATTTTAGCGTTTCCAAATATCAAAAAATATTTTTTTATCTATCGATTGGAGGAAGTTCTGACACATTCGTGACATTTCTGTGAAAAAATAACACATACAAAAAAAACGTCCAGATTCATTCATCCAGGATATAGTTTGTAATTTTTTTTCTCACATCAACACATATTTAAAACTATACATAAATATCCCTCAAAATTTTAAAATATTCAGTAAATAAAAAGCCATTTGTTTTATATCATGTATTAATAGATTCATCAACTTCAGCGACAGAAGCATTCGCTGTTTCGTCCGCGTCATCAGAGCTACTCTCGCCGCCAGTACCAACCACATCCTGCAATCGTAGTTATCAATTTAAGCTAGTTAACTTATATTTGTTAAGTGAAACTATTTACGCCACTTCAAACAAGGTTGCGTTAAAAGTTTAACACTACCATGGGGATGAAACACATTTTCAGATTTATATATGAAATAAAGATTATAATCCTACTCATATTATAATTGCGAAATTTTGTGAGTGTGTGTGTATGTTTGTTACTTCTTTACGCTCAAACGACTGAACCGATTTTGATAAAATTTTGTATACAGGAAGCTGACGTCCAGGAATAACACATAGGCTACTTTACAACCCGGAAATCCGCGGGTAACACCGCGGGGCACAGCTAGTTAAATATAATTTTAATGGTATTAATCATAGTTATGTTATACCTCACACTTAACACGATTAGTAGATAGTAGGGTCTGCATGACGTATTTGAAGATGTGGTCCCGACAGAGCTGGTCCGTGTCTGGAGGCAGCCAGCCGCGACGCTCGTGACACGTGTACCCGGCTGGCGGGGACAGAGACACTAGTTCTTGGACTTCTGGCAGGTATACATCACAATACTGACAGGGGAAGAGACAAATATGTATAAGCTGTTTGCCATAGTAGGGAAGGGGGATTTGAAGATAGCTCAGTCCAGGGGAAAAAACATATATAAAACTACAGTTTTTAATTTGATAAACCTATAAAAAATATATACAATAAATATTTTAAAGTGACATAATTATTTAAAAATGTAATAGAAGGATTATAAAGGATTAATTTGATAACATTATGACCCGCTGATAAATAAAGATAAATTAATTTCAATAAACGAGTCCCAAAGAGGGTTGATGTCAGGCAGGCGGCTGGGCGTAAAAACAATTAGCTAAAACTATTCACAACATGTAAGACAGACCCTGGCTAAAGCTGGGAAATTGCCAGGTAAAAGAAGAAATGAGTCCATTATTGACACATTGACAATATATTTTACCTGGTAGTATATTTGTCTCTGAGTTGGGGCCATTCCAGGTCTAAAGTAAACAGCGCCTTCACATACCGTGTCCTCTACTGAGAGGTCATCGATAGCACTCTTACTTAAATTCTTAATTCTATCTTTCTTCTTGCAATGAACAAACTCATCACGAGTTGTCACCATAGAGTGGACACCGGCTGGAATTGGGAGAAATAAGTGTAGTTAGTGCTTATACTGATACTATATTAGACATATATTTGAAGATTAATAAAGAAGAATAAAGATATAATTCGCCAGATTAAGTTTAATCTAGTATTTCTTGTGTATAAGCCCTTATATTGCAGACTTATGATAAAGAAGAATATTTATATTTTGAAACATACTTAATTTAACTTTGCACATCTTACACAACATGTTTATAAATTAAGATATATTCAAGGTTCTATAAAAAATTATGACCTGTACATTAATGTAAAACAAAATTCAAATAAATAATACTCAGAAGTGATCTAAGATTTTCGCGAATACTCATTTAAATGAAACTAATATTTTCGGATTTACTACGCGATATTTTATTTTTGACGATAAACCTGTGACCTGTTGACCTGTGACCACCGTTAGTAAAGTAGCCGAAACGTCGGCATTATGTAGTTTATAGTCAAAAATAAAAAATCGAGTAGTAAATCCGTGAATATTGCTTTCATTTATATACTCAGTTAAATTGAAAGCTACTAGAATGTTCTATTCCGGAAATTATGGTTTCATGACCTGATTAAATCAATGAATTACTATTTAAGTACTAATTTAACATTATTATTTACATACAAACCTGCATGTCTCATCCTAAAGTCTAGGGTCTGGTAAATCCTTGCACCCGGTTCTTTTCTAGGGTCATATCCAAATCTTGTCCACAACATCCTCCAAGGACCTTCTCTCATGTATAATGCGAGACACGGCATTATCACCTTAAGAGATGACACCTTTATCTTTGTATGAAACTTGACTAGATTCAACGACCATATCGGTCTTTCTTCAAAGAGCTGAAAAAGACAATTTATATAGATCCCATACATAATGAAAATAATATGAATTTAATAAGTCTCAGATAATATAATAAGTAACAGATTCTCAACCTTTGCCACTGTATTATATTCCTCTTCCAAACAAGGATTCAAAGCTTGTCTTGCATTTCTTAATTTAATATAATATTCATTGGGTTCAGTCGGTAACTCTTCATTCAGTGAAAATATAAATCTGGGTAAATGCAAAGACCTCTCCACCCTCGTCTTATGTACTTCGTCATTTGGCGACTCGCCTTTCATCATATCCTTTGTCACATAGCGTTTTTCTGTGTAGCAGTATGTTATTGGTTTGTCTGATCTCGTAAAGTTTGATGGTGTTATAAAAAGAGGTGTGGGTTCCCTGAACATAACAAATTTTAAGTTTTATAATAAATCATATTTCACTTTGTATATTTCGACTTACTAAACACAAACTTCTACATTTTTGATTAGAATAAAAAGTAAATATTATTTTATATTATTAATATGATGTAATGTAGCTTTTTATTATAACTACTTTAAATTTTTAACTTAACTAATAATTAATAAAATAATATAGAATTGAATTGCAAAGTTCACTAAGCCATATCTTTTTTATTTAGAAATGACTCAGGGTAATATGTACATAATATACCTACAATATTGAATTCAGTTCATCCAGGCCCGAAGGTATAATTTGTTCTATAAGACATTGCGGTTTATCACCTTCTACATGTGGTGTTGTGAGTGGTAAGTATTGGAAGTCACACATTGCTAAAAAAATATTAAAATTTTCTATATAGTTCCAAATTTAAATTATTTATATCTTTCACACTGTCAGTTAAACTTACATTCAAACCTATTAATTTTCTTCACAGTTCCAACAATAGATGTTGAAATGACTTCTTTCTTAACCTCATTACCCGATCTAGTTTTCTTAACCTTTATTTTAAAGAGGACACCGGCGCTGGGTTTTGCGTCAGCATATATTTTCTTCATAAAAGGATTATCTGGTTGAAAGCTGAATCCCAGTCGTTTTTTATTAGCTTGAGTGTAATGCTAAAAACACACTAAGATGAAGTTAAGGAGTATAGCTTTTGCTAATGCTGATACCTAGAAAAGGTCTTGGTTTACCTGTGAAAGAGCCTTCATACCACCCATACACTGTATAGCCTTTTCATCATTCTTAACAATACCAGGAAATAAGACACAATATAATTCTTTACGCAAATTATCATTATTTTCCATGTTTATATTTTAACACATGCTAATTCTGATGCCTTATATCATATGGTAAACAAAATATAACATGTCTGAAAATATGTCAAAATAGATCAACGTCAATGTCAAAAGTGACTACTTATTGTTCAGATACTAAATGTATTTACATTGTTATAATTAAGAAACAAAAATCTACTATTCCTAAGTCAGAGTTGTAAAGAAATAAGATATTAAATTTTAACATTTTGTTAGTTCTTTTTTCACTGCTCCTCAATTTAGTATGTCTACAACTTTGGAAATACATTTATCTGAGGTGCCGAACTCATCCTTGCCACAAGTGTCAATTCAATCGCAATTTACATATTTATTTTATCAAAAATTTTGTTAACTTTTTTCTAAAACATTAGTTGTAGGCCGAGAGCCAGGTGCAAATTTGGTTAATTATTTCTTCTCGTTAGATAATTGGGAATACGCATCAGACAACAGTATCATAAAGCCCTATGACCGTCA
This sequence comes from Danaus chrysippus, assembly GCA_916720795.1. NCBI lineage: Eukaryota > Metazoa > Arthropoda > Insecta > Lepidoptera > Nymphalidae > Danaus > Danaus chrysippus. The sequence continues at coordinate 2,294,219 of CAKASE010000057.1, read as the reverse complement.
GCTGCGGCGCAGTGGGGGGGATGAGCAGTTGTAACCTCCCACGCTTGGAGAAGAAAAAAAAATCCAGTCATTTCCTCTCGGCTAAAAGTTTATCAAGTTATAGCTAACCCAATACCTCAACAAAAAAAAAAGTCAGCTGGCTATAACATAGTGCATTGTACGTCAGCTGATGGCTAGATCATGGGAAAAAAATCTTCACTTTCAGTGATATCTTCTCGGCTAAAAATTTACCTGTTGATAGCTTATATGTAACTATTGATAAATATATACGTCAGCTGGCTGTATCTCGGTGGAAAAATCGTCAGCTGATGAATCAGAGAGAGATGGTTGTCACTCAAGTAAAAGCGAAGCCGAAAATGATTAAATAATATTATCATTTGAATTGTAATTTGTCATATTTTTTTTATAATAAATATTTTTTATCAAGTAACTAGTTAATTTATAAGCAAATTGATTATTGAAATATTGGAATATATCTAAAATTATATGATTATATACTTTAGACATAAATTATATACTTTAGACTTATAATTCTAAAAAATATTAATATGGAATATTTGTTTCACCTCAACACCCATATTGCTATTGCTTAAAAATTCATAGAACAAGGTTTAAGTATTAAGATTACAACATAAAAGAAATGCCGGAAATAATAAGACATATAAATTTCACGATTTCTTTATTATTAAAATAAGACATTTAGCTTAGTTTTAGTTTATTCAAGTTATTTATCAATGCATGAGGACTTGCATCTGAGCAAGCTGGCTGTAGGTGTCGCCGGGCATCCTGTACGCGATGTTCCCAGCAAATGTATTCAAAACCTCAGCTTGTTCTCTCAACCATTCTAGTTGCTGTAAGATAAAAACTTTAACTTAATCTATGATTAAAAAACAACATTAAAGTGCATTACATTACATACATCACAGTACATTAAAGTGCCTTCCAACACAATAAAAAAATAATTAAATTGGTTAGTATAATAATTTACCTTATTAGCAGTATGTGCACTTAGGGTTGGCTGTGCAGTACGTAACTTCTGCCTCATAGCAAGCAGTATGTGACATAGCGCTCGTAATACAGCCGGGAGTGCTCGTAATAGTTCGCCTCGAGCATTTCGCGCTCCAGCCACTCGAGCCGACACCTCGTCCGAGCTTAAAGGTACCAGCTCACAAGCGCGAATCGTCTGTAAATATATAATTATATATGTTACACTTAAGGTTCGAAAACTTTCAGTGAGCAAAAAAATCGCGTTCTAGTGAAAGTAAAACATCGATATTGCGAAATTCGTGTTATGACTCTAATGAAAACGCGTACCACGGGTTGTGGTAATCTCAGAAAGATCAAATATTACATGCTATCCGATTACAACGCGTTTTAGCATCAACACAATTAGCATCTTAATCATTGATCTGTGGTTAATTTTTGTTAGTAATTTTATCAAAAACTAGATGTACCGAGTTTTAGTAAAAGAAACTCTGGAAATTAACAAAAATTTGTTTCAAAAAACAAATATAAACACATACCTCCAAGGCACCTTCGTAATTTTCAGCATGGAACTGATCGAAGAACGTCATCAACTTGCACAGCTTATTGTAAGCATCAACCAGGTGGGAAGATGGCAGTTCCTCTGAACGAAGGCGTCGCGCCACATGTTCAGACAAGGAACGTAAACGCTCTCGTAATGCACCACCGCTACTCACCACTTGAGCCAGCAATACACAAAACAACTCCAATACTTTCTCCAAGTTCTGTAAAGAGGTTTTATTAATGTTAATTTAATTCACATTGCATGTGGATCTTTATTGAGTTGTACTTACTCCAGCAATGTCATAAACTATTATGGCGTCTTCAAACAATCCTTTATTCACCAGCTGTTCGGCTACGTTGAGGGCAATGACCTGAAACATAATGTTAAATGTTTCATTTGAGTTACATTAAATAGTCTAGTCCAATAGGTCATTTGATCATACTCCTTTTAAGTGAGAATATTTTTTATATATACATAATTAGTGTATACTAAGGCTTGAAGTGATTCTAATAAAATTTTGTAAGATGTTAGAACCTAGCTGTGATCGAGTAACTACAATTCAAACATAAGCTGGCTCGACCGGGAAATACCATCCTCTCACAGAAGATCGGTGTGTAGTAGCCTTTATTTGCCGTGTTTCGTACGATGAGTAAGAAGGCTGATTTTCTTATTTCCACCCTTTCCTCACTCTTTTCTCCAATCATGATTGTCAACGCATCCGCAAAGCTATGTTGCAAGTGTAACTACCTCGATTAGGCAGCCGTCTGCCCGTTTACGCCCTTTATCATAGAAAAAAAATAGTCTGTATGTATACCCACCGTGTTATCAATATTAGGATTGTTAAACTGGTCTAATAGTCCGGTTGAACGAAGACCGGTCGCTGGATCCATTCTTCCAAACAGCAATTCATAGTCTCGGCTCTCCAACGACAAGTCCGTGCAACAACACATGAACAGATTCTTACCACTGGGGTCTTTCAGATTTCTGGTTAAAAAATATTTTAAAATTAACATAGTGGCATAGACAATATTTAACCTATGATAATTTTATGTTCCCATACAAAAAAAAAATGGGCTCATAGACACAAATATTTTGCGGTGGAATTAATAGGTATAATTATAGTTTATATTAACAGATTTATTAATGTTGAAACTTCATTAATTCAGTAGTTTTTTTTTATATTATCTTTATTTATATTTAATAAACTGAACATACCTCAGGAAGAAGTAATAGTGGAGAGCATCTGATGGATCGGATAATTCAAACTTTCTAACATAAAGTAAAATAAGTCTCGCCAAGTTCAAACGCCTGAGAGGTATAGGATCATCTGTATCCACTGACACTGAAATAATAAATCAATAAATAATAATTTTCAATCTATTATTATCATAAAAATTTCATAAGAAATTTACTGTTAATGGTAAATTTATGATAGTAGTTTTTTGACCTAAAATGTATAAAGAATAGTTTATTCAGAACATGAATCTAAAAATGATGTATAAATATATATTTACATAGAGGCGCCTGTACATTTCTTGGGGTCCCCAACATATAAACATCATGCAAAGCTAACGCCATATGCACTCCATGAACTTGGTATCTGAAAAACATAAAAATGGATATATTTTTTGGACTATAGAAATTACTAAGTCATGTTGGAACAAAATAATTATCACTAATTAAAATCTGTACCTTGGTATTCTTGATAAGAACTCAATTGCAGGTTCAAATTGACCTGTTAATGTCAACACTTGGAAATATACGAGAGGCTTTTCATAGGCGTGGTAATGGGTTTCTCCTGTAATGACATGAAAATATATAAATATAATAAATTATATGTATAATACAGTAGTATAATAAGTCAAATACATCATGTTTTACCATATTCTTCCAAAATCATTTTCTGTAAGTCCGAATAACTAAATGATTCAGATTCATTGTTAGGGCGAGTCTTAATGATGGACAGTTTAAGCCATAGATAATCATCTGCTGTACGAGCAACTTCTGAATGTTCATCACTAACATCACAACATCCAATTACACTATACACCTAAAAAATTATGCATAACATATTTTAAGTTGTATATTTAGCCTTAAATTGTTTAAATAATTAATATGGCTTATTGCTTACAGCTCTTTTGTAAGGATCTGTAGAGTTGCGAACTTGAATTCTGTATTGGAAGTTGATTGCTGTCTGTAACTTATCACTTAACGGTTTCTCAGGTTCTCTTATATATTCTTCTAGAGCTGCTATAAATTCTTCATGGTCTCGGCTAAAATAATTAACATTTTCTTTTAAAATGATATCAAGGACCTACAGCATAATACAGGTATAATAATTATCAACTTTGTTCCATATTATTATTATATAGTAACTAGAAGACCCGGCGAACTTCGTATCGCCCTATAGTCAAGAAATATCTGTTACGTTTTTTTTATTTATATTTTTGGAGTTTACCTATTAAAGCCATAAATCTCCGTGTTTTGAAGTGCGACAGAATGATTGACATATTAGTTAGTTGTCAAATCAAATGTAAAATACACATTCACAAAAGAATTATATATATAAAGATATACTTACCCAGCTTTCCTCAAACAGTGTAGTGCTGCATTAGCATCTCCACTTCTCAAGCAATAATACACCATAGGCCACAATGGCCGATCATCAATCACACCATCCGTCAACCCTTGTGTGTTCTGTCCCTGGAGACGCAGCCCTACAAAGCCTCTTACTAAAGGAAATGTTCCCGGCTCGCCTCCTCTCATTGCTGCTCCAGGGTTAGCTCGGACTACATCACTCATGTACTGCTTGTATCTTAAACATTACATATTATTAATTTTACTGATATTTTTTTGTTTAATCAATAAGCACACTTACAACATACATATTGAAAATTTACAGTTAGGAAAGGTGACTATATTATAACATCAGATATGTACGTCAATGATAAGTGTACATAACATTTACCAAATACAAACAGTGCACAATTAAAAAAGTTTACACACTAGTTTCAATATAGAACAAAAACACTACGTAAAAATAACAAAATTAAATTAAAAAAATATTATATGAACTTAGGAAAACTTTGAATTAGAAGAAAATAAGGAATTATCAATATTAGATAAGGTTTTCTGCATGTATTTAAACTTACCTCCTCTCTAAGTATTTTTTGCCTTGACTAATCAAACATTGCTGTATCGTGGGATTGCCTCTGGCTTTTAATGGATCTTCGTCTCTCACAAGAGCAGGGATGTTGGCCATTGTTTTTATTATCTCCCACATTTCCTTGACTTTCTATAATTTTAAATAAAATCTTTATGCAATTCTCTTATTTAGGATTTAAATTTTCATAGAAATTAGTGTCACAAAGTAATACTTATCAGTTAATAGTACATACAAATTAAAGATTTATATACATAAACACAAATTTATGAACACATTTCTAATTAGGTTTATAAATTACTAGCTTTCCGCCCGCAGCTTCGCCCGCGTGGAGTTCGGTTATATCGCGTTTCCAAGAGAACGTTTCAAAAGTCTGGGATAAAAACTATCCTATGTTCTTTCTCAAGGTCAACTCTATCTCAGTACCAAATTTCATTAAAATCAGTTCAGTGGTTTAGGCGTGAAAGAGTAACAGACAGACAGACAGACAGACAGACAGACAGACAGACAGAGTTACTTTCGCATTTATAATATTAGTAGGGATAATTTTTTTTTCTGCTATTAGGGCTTATTGAATATTTTGAAATCATCAATTGAATTCATTACTTTAATTAAGATTACTAAAGGATATTCAATGCCTAGATATTTTCTATTCTTTGTGGTAACTTAGGAAAATTAATGATACTCACAGGGTCATTAAACTCTTCGGCAACTTGTGAGAACTTCTGACACAAGGCAGTCTTAGATTTAGCACCTTGAAATACCAGTTTATTGTACAACTGAACCTGTCTAGCATACGCTGCTTCAATATTATCCAACATGGAGTGACCAAACTTCTTTGGTGCATCAGCAATACTTGGCTGTTCTGGTGCTCTTTTCAAATCAAGCCAGTTCTGAGAGGGCCCAATCATAGCATTCATGAGCTTAATTTTTTCTTTGTTCCACTCCGATAACATATGCTCCCATTTTTGATCCTCGGTTGTCTGTAGTGACTGGAATAATATGAAATAATCAGCATGTAAATTTTCTCAAAAATGAGTCCTTATGACAAAAGTATTCAATTTACACTCACATTTTTGTTAACTTCATCAATGAGTGATAAAATAGCATTTTCCCTTTCATTCTTGAGGAAGCTCTCAATATCAGAATCAGCAATAGGCTGTAGGGGTTCAAAGGTCCTTTTAGATGACAATGTTTCCAATTTCTGTGATATTTGTTGTAGGTCAATGCCTTTTGATCCAAATAGCAGATGGCTAAAAAAAATAAGAAGTTTTGTTTAAAATATAATCCATTAAAGTTTGCCAAGTGATCGAAAAACTGTTTAATAACATATTCTTCATATTTGTTCAAATACTTTACTGCGATAATCTTAGAATTTAGTCAGTTGTACTATTTTAAATAGTCAGTTGTGGCGTATCGGTTGAAGCGTCGCCTCTCGTGCACGAGGGCGCTAGTTAGATCCTGGCACGATGCGATTTTTCAGTCATATGTACTTTCTAAGAGTATTTAGACACCACTGACAGTCAGTGAAGGAAAACATCGTGAGGAAACCTGAACTTATAATTTCACAATTATAGGTTTGAAATTACCAACCCGTCTTGAGCAAGCGTGTTGATTAATGCTCAAACCTTCTCCATGTGAGAAAGAGGCCTTTGAATTTTGATCAGCAGTGGGTTCTGATAGACTGATGACGACTATTTAAAACATGAATGTTTACTTACGCTTGAATATCATTGGCGCCGGATTGTATTACTCTGGAATATAATTCGTGCGAAGCTTCCAACACCTGACCTAAAGAGCGTTCCACTCTTGGCAGCTCTTCATTTCCCTCTATCTCAGTTGTTAATTGTTCAGCTTGTTGTAAAAGTTTGCTAAAATCCTCGTCGGCCATGGTTAAGGTTATAAAAAATGCCGAATAAAGGAAAATGGTGCAAAAGAATGTAACTGTAATGTTTGGGTAAGTCAGAAACAATAAAGCATTTGATTATATTAAATTTCTTTTATAAAAATGAAGTGTTATTTTCGAAACTATATTCGAAATAGAAGCGCGCTATCAGTTATTGTTTGAAGTTGACATTACAATTTGACAATATAATATGAACTGGCATAAAGTTAAAAATTTGTGTTCACTTAAAAATTTTTGAATACTATTTAAAACTTAATAATAATTTTATCTACTGCTTTCTTTTTCAAAAAATATCTCAATTTAAATTATAATATGATTGAGTTATGATTTGAATATATACTATTTTAATGAGTTAAATAAAAAAGCGATAAATCGGAGTTTCTGTTATACTTCAATATTAGAAAAGTCTTAATAGTAAATATAGTAAAAAAAAAATCTTTTAAAGCGGTCAGTATACATTGAGCAAAAATAACGCTTAATTCTTCTCTATTAGAAATGTTTGTTTTCACAGAAACCTTAAAAATCAAAGTCAATAGACAAAAAGGTCTTAATCGAACTTGCACTGCCTACGTGATTAAAGTATGCTATGGGGTAACATACAGTGGACCCCCGGTAATCCGTCCCCTGTCTAATCCGGCGCCCCCTGTAATCCGACATGACAGAATTATGTTTGACAATCTTTGCTAATATACATAGTTTGAACAGGTCACAACTCGTACGCGCCACCGCTATTGTGTTCGACGCGTATGCATTGTTTTACTTAGTTTGAATTTGACTACTAGTGATAGCGGTACGGCCTAGCGTACGTTCATTGTTTACTATTTATTCATTGTGTATTAGGTATATGTAGTATCTAGTAATGTCGTCACAAACCCAGAAGCGAAAGCACAAAACGTTGACAATTAAAGAAAAATGTGATATTTTAGATCGCTTAAATCGCAATGAAACTTTCAGTAGTTTAGCAAGTGAATACGGCGTAGGCCGATCTACAATTTATGACATTAAAAAAAACCACGAGAAGATTAAGAAGTTCGTGTCAACTACTGACTGCGGGCCAGGCAAGAGACAAACACTCAAGAAAGCTGACCATCCAGAAGTGGAACAAGCTTTGTACATGTGGTTTCTTCAGAAAAGAAACAGGCATGCACCAATTTCGGGACCCATGTTGGCGATGAAAGCTAAGTTTTTTTATAAGGAAATAACAAAAAAAGATGATTTTGTGGCCGGCAAAGGATGGCTAGAACGTTTTAAAAGTCGTCATGGCATACGTTTAATGACTATTACAGGAGAGAAACTTTCTAACGATGCCACCTGCATAGAGCCCTTTAAATTAAGATTTTTGCAAAAGGTTAACGATTTAAATCTTGACCCGTCACAGGTGTATAATGCAGACGAATCAGGGCTTTTTTGGCGTGTGATGCCTAACAAAACTTTCGTTTCTTGTAACGAAAAACACGTACCTGGACGAAAAGTGAGTAAAGAGCGTGTAACCATACTACTATGTGCTAATGCTGCAGGTACACACGCGCTTAAGATGGTGGTCATTGGGAAATCTAATAAACCAAGGGAATTCAAAAACATTGATTTACCTGTACACTATTACGGACAAAAAAGTGCATGGATGACAAAAGACGTTTTCAAAAAGTGGTTTGATGAATGCTTCGTACCTGAAGTTAGAAAATGGTTAAAAGTTCATAATTTTCGTCAAAAAGCGTTGTTGCTTCTTGATAATGCTCTCGGTCATCCGTCTGAAGAAGAACTGACAACTGAGGATAAATGCATCACTGCGATGTTTCTTCCGCCAAATTGCACTGCACTGATTCAACCAATTGACCAGAACATCATTCAGTTTGTTAAGCAAGACTATAAAAAAAACCTACTTTTGAGAGCCGTATCTAAAGACCAACCAATAGAAAAAACTTTAAAAGAATTTAATATGAAAGACTTGGTTTTTGCTCTTAGTCATTCGTGGAGTGCGTTACCGTCATCAACTATTAAATCGTCTTGGAAAAAGTTATGGCCAGATATAATCACCACTCCTAGTAACGATCCACAAATCAGTGTAACTTCGGAAGTTATAGAACAAGTCTCTGCTGAAACACAGATAAGTCCGGAAGATTTGGAAGTCTGGTGCCGTGGAATGGATAAAGAAGAAAATGTTTTTCTTGAAATGTCTGACGAAGATATTATAAAAGAGGTTTCTAATAATACAACAAACGATCAGGAAGATAACGACGACGTGATTGCAACTGCTCCACAAGTCACAGATCAAGACGCAGTTAACGCTTTTGAGCTAGGTTTACAATGGGCTGAAGAGAATGGTACATCCTACAACGAACTTTTACTTTTGAGAAGACTGAGGGACAAAGCTCTGATCTCGCGTTATAACAACCTTAAACGAAAAAAAAATTGATGAATATTTCAAAGCTTCATAATTTGATATAGTATTCAGTACATGATTTTGATTAATAATTCTTGATTATTTTGGTAGATATGTATGTGCATTTATGCTTAATTATATAATAAAACTTAAGTTCTCAATTGTTATTTAATTTACTAAATTCGACTTACATAAATTGAGTCTGCTTTATACTTCAAAGTACATACATAATATGTACGTATAATATATAGACTCTCGTCATTAGATATGTAATTTGTCGGATTAAAAGGTACTCTTTCGTAAAAAAATCCGGACTATAGGGGTCTTAGACAGTGCTCTATAATCCGACAAATTCGATAGTCCGACACTGCCCTGCATAATGTTTGCCGGATTACCGGGGGTCCACTGTATAGCTGACAATTCAACCGACACAGTTCATGTCTCGATATAATTATTTTTTTAAATACCACATTTAGCATACGCAAAATGCATAATACGTGTAAATGTAATCAAATATTGATATAAAGGAAGGTATATACATATATGATATAAGGTAGTAAATAATTAAAATATAGATAAACAACTCTACATACTCTCACGATTATTTTCCTTTTTACTGACTTGTCTGTCAAGAATCGCTATGAGATGGAAATTCTAGATACACATAAACATTAGTACGTAACATATGAGCCATCTTTTGTAATGTGTTTTTTTATACCATACTTTTAAATATCAAATACAAACAAAATAGTCTAATTTGATCAGAATAAATAAAACAAGAAATAAATAGCCAAATAAAGTTTACTACAATAATAAAAATTTCAGATTATTTAAATTTCTTAGGTCCAAATATAAGATCTGCATCCGGTGCCCCTTTAGGGTGTTGATACTTTTGTCGAACGTGCTGCCCTCTATTGGGGTTGCCACCTCCACCAGAACCTCCCCCACTCTCCGCGCTATATTCCTCCTCTTCTTGGCGTTCAGAAATGTTTAATGTTAAACTGAAAAAGAAAAAAACAATTATATATACCACATCAAAAAATTAAGATCAAAATAGTTTCTAAACTTTAAAAATTACCGTTTAACTCTTTCCATTTCTTGTTTATCTGCTAGGGCCTGTTGTTGTAAATTGCTCGCGAGCTCCGGTGGCGCGTTGAACGACTTGTATTGTGGCTTCATACCCTTTCTCACCATCAAAACAAATTCTACTCCTTCTTTACCTTGCTAAATAATAATAAACAAAATTGAATCTTTATCTAATATTTGTAAAGATTTAAGTAAAACATATTGTATTATAATCTTCTATATATATAAAAATGGATTGCTGTTCCTTAGTCTCGCTAAAACTCGAGAACAGCTGAACGAATTTATCTTATCTTAGTCTTGAAATGTTCGTAGAGGTTCAGGGAAGGTATAAAAGCTGAAAAAAAATTATTCATTACTGGGGAAAACCATAAAAACAGCCCTTTTCTATTTCCCATACAAACGTTTTTTTTGACATTAGATTTGACAACTAACTAATAAGTCAATCATTCTGTCGCACTTCAAAACACGGAGATTTATGGCTCACAGATAAACTTCAAAAATATAAATAAAAAAACGTAATAGATATTTGTTGATTATAGGGCGATACGAAGTTCGCCAGGTCTTCTAGTCTATACTAATATTATAAAGCTGAAGAGTTTGTTTGTTTGTTTGAAAGCGCTAATCTCCGAAACTACTGGTTCGAATTGAATAATTCTTTTTGTGTTGAATAGTCCAGTTATCGAGGAAGGCTGTAGGCTATATAACATCACGCTACGACCAATAGGAGCAAAGATATAGTGGTAAATGTGTAAAAAACGGGAGAAATTATTTCATCTTTGAAGCCTTCCGTTGCGTGCGCCGTGAAAACGGTTCAAGATACACAAAAAATATGTATTAAAGAAAAATAGCTCTTTTAATGATCTAAAAAACAGTCCGCGACAGTATATGTCTATCTTTTAAGATTAACTCACGTAAACCGTTTTTATGGTACTCATTTGGTCGAAATAATTTGTTTAAGTTGTATCAACATAATAATATTAATCTTTATTCAATTAAACAAAAAAATATGTTGTTGGTTAAGAGTACTTCATTGTGAATTAAAAAAAAACATAGGTTTTATTCTGAAAACTCTACGGGAACTCGACCATTCCGAAAACCCCGCATGAACGAGAACTATGCGGGAAGAACCAAAAATCTGCCGGAAGTAACTATTTTACGCGGACGAAGTCGCGGCAAAAGCTAGTATATACCAAAAGTTAACTTTTAAATGACAAAGTATATAGTGAAAAATTTATAGATTAGTTTAAATTTTAACTCTGCATTGCTATAATATTAAAACCACAATTATTATAAGAAATATGAATGTCTTTATGTTTTGTAACTACCGTAGATGCATTTATACTATGTCATATATATTTCAACAGACGCCTTTAATCTTACAAATCTATTCATAGTGTTATTAATGTGAGTATTTTGTTCATCTTTAAGTTCTTACCAGTAACTGTTCATAGGTTTTTTTAGTGGTCTGTCTACATGTCATTGGTACAGCTATATCTCTTTGCTGTGGCCTGTTCTCGCGTTGTCTTTCCGCAATATTTTCCATAACCATCTTCTCGAACGCCGATTCAAATTCCACATCTTCTACCTATAACAAAAAAATGTTAGCTGATTCAAATCCTTACTTATATTATTAATGCGAAAGTAACTCTGTCTGTCTGTCTGTTACGCCTAAACCACTGAACTGATTTTAATGAAATTTGGTACAGAGATAGATTTGACCTTGAGAAAGAACAGGATAGTTTTTATCCAAGGATTTTTTAAAGATTCGCTTGGAAACGCGATATAACCTAACTCCACGCGGGCGGAAAGCTAGTATGTACATATATTAAATAGTTTCATAGAGAGTTATAGATGCTTACAGGTTTTGCAGCTGGCCGCCTCGGCTCGATGGGTAGATCTTCTGTCTGTACGTCGTTTTCTTCGTTTCCAGCACTTTCCGTGATGGGGTCTTCGTCGGAGCTTTCTTCTGGCATGTGTGGATTATCTGTTTCGTCATCCGTCTCAATGATGGTGTCTAAGCCATCAGCAACACTATCCTCCCCTTGGTCATCGTTCTCAAAATGTTCGTCTTCACCCAAATCTGGGTACAATGTCTGTCTTATCTCCTCTATAGCGTCCTTACACTGTTGCCAGCTAGTAAACAACGTCAGCTTGGGCCGCAAACTGCTCAAACACTCCTGATATATGTATTTGACGTAAATCGGAAATTTATTCTCCTCGGTCCAGTAAGGATCACTGTATTTGAACCAATAGTAATTTTGGAAGAAAACCAAAAAGTAGTCCAGGCGTTTCTTACTGGATCCACTATTAAAATATGCGCCACAAGTTTCTAGTAGCGCGCAAACTAATCTTATTCTGAAGACGTTATCGGACGGATCTAGGGGAGAGACGTTAGAATGATCATTGGATATACCGAATGTGATAAAAGAATAGAGAACCGTGAAAACGTCTCGGGAATCCAGAAGCTTGTAATTATAGAGTTCTCCAAGATATCTGACACTAGCTATTCGCCTCTGATTGTACTTCGGATGAGGATCTTCCATAGTAACTCTAATTTCCTCCAGTATAGTGTCAACAACAGCGGGGGCCACATTTTCTTGCCAGGCAGCCAATTCAGCTGTCAGACGAGCCAACGCTCTTCTCGCACTCGCCCTGACCCTCCATCCTCCAGCCAGATGTTGGATTGCCACAGCCGCCACTTCAGGGTCATCCCAATTAAGTTTCCTCATAAGCCTCAAAATTTTTTCCTCATTACTCTTTTGTAGATCTTCGTGAAGGATTTTTCTAATGAACTGATGCATGGGAGGCTCTTCCTCTTTCGGTTGCGCTGGTGCTTCGGGTGGACATACGTAATAAAATGCGTTTTCGATTTGGGTCACGTAGCGTGAATCGAGGGCTGATACGGTCTGCAAGAAAAAAGCTAATACAGTCAAAATAATCGACAAACTTAGGTAACTATATTAATTAACATACAAACAAAAGGGATCTGGACTTCAAAAAAACATGGAGCTCCAATGTTTTTGTGTGTTAGTCAGGTTAATTATAATTTAATATTATATTAACTACAACAGTTACTAATGTTTTCACTTAATTTAATATAATAAAGCCAATTTTTGTACCTTTTTTCTCATCATCTGCTGTAAATATATCATTGTTCTTTGGTGTGTATCAGGATTGCAGTACAAATATCTTCCACAAGTCTCCAATAAGTTACAAGCCATTTCAATGTGATGATGTTTAAAATCGTGTAACAGAACTTTCAGACAATACAAAGCTTCCATTTTGGAGTAGAGACCAAATTTAACAAGTTCTCCAATAAATCTTACCACTTTGATCTAAAAACATGTTAATTCACACTTTATATATGGCAAAAAAACTGTTGAGTATGTAATTAGGTATTACATCTTAATTACCTTTGATTCAATGTTAATTTGATCCTTCTTCCTGACATGATACTTAAAATCTTGTTTTAGCATTTGACACAAATCAACACACACATCAGGTAAAACTGGATAAAGTATGGAGGCAAATCTTGAGTAAAATGGTAATAAATCTAATCTTGTTCTGGCCACACTAAATAGGACCCGTGTTAATTTCTTTCTATTATTTTTTGTGTTCAAGTTCAAAACAAAGTCTACAGCGGCATTATCAATTAACTCTCTATTGATACAATTCGGCAATTCATTTAAGAAAGCATCAAGGGCATATCTGAAATATAAAAATCTCATTAAATACTTTAACAACAATGAATTTATAGTGTAACTATATATCTTGTTAATAACACTTAACAGATGACTGGTAGTAAAATTGACTATTGATCATAAAGCATTTTAAGTATACATACTAATTAACCAGATTAAAAAGATCTTTATCTTTTAAAGAACATAATTATTTAGGTACTTGGACATAATTTTAAAAAAAAAATATATTTTGACCAACTGATTCTTGGTGCAACTTCATATCATCATCCTAGGATTCTATAGCAATATTTATAAAAAATGTAGTCATGACTCATAGTATATGTGTTAAAACTAATACTAACTTATTTGATACATTAGCTGGTTGTGCCTCTTCTTGCTCCACATCAGCAACAACAGGTGCTGGTTCCTCATTGTCACTGAGCTCATCTTCTTTGAGATCCTCGTCTAACATCTCTTCGGTAACAGTTTCTGTTTTATTTTTCACAGCCTAATATAGAAGTAAAGTTATAAGAAATAAGTTTGTAAAAGGAATTAAAATAGTAGATGTTTAATGTATACTAAGTTTTAAATGCATTTCTATAGCTCACCTCTTTCAATTGATAATTCGGCATAAAAACTTTCAAATCCGGAAGGCTGGTATAGAATGTTCTAGTGTCTTCATCCTGCCAGGGGTCAGTACCAGCTTGCATAATGATCTCTTCATTCCCACCAATGGTTACCGTTCCCTGAGTCTCAATAACTGTCATGGACAAGGTCAAAGGTTCTCCGGCCTCACCAAGATCTTCACCCAACACTTCAGCAAAATTCTGAGCTCCTACAAGTAGTTTGTCATATGTCGCCTAGAAGTTAGTTTAATTATTACATAACTGAAACAACAATCGACAATTATTGAAGTTCGTCTGTCAGTTACCTGGTGTTGTTCTAATTGGTCTTTCCGTTCTTGTGATAGCTCTCCTCTAGTATGAAGGGTCCTCTGATTTGCCGCATGCAGTGCTTGAAGCTGAGCTCGTTCAGCCAGTAAATGCTTTGTCAATGATAAGAAATAGTCTTTCAATAGACTTCTCACAGCTGTTTGCTTCTCTGCTGGTATGAAAGTATTTCTTGGTACTGTCACATTAAATTTCTGTAAAATTTAACAAAAAATTACCAAGAGATCACACTAAAATAGAAATATATATATATGTTTTTAATACCTTAGCAGAATCTTTAATTTTCTTCGGAACTAATCCTGCATAGTCCTCACCGCAATGTTTACAAAATGATAACAAAATTGGAATATTGTTATGCTCTTCTTTATCCATATTGATTAAAACTGTGAGCACAATACCCAACAGTGGTAGACCAGTCTTATTAGTAAATATACCAACAGCAATAAGTTCTGCATAAAATCTTAAATCCACCCTTAACTTTGAAGAATTGGTTATCTTATCAGTTGCTTTGAAGGATAGTATCTTTTGCCAGTTCTCAAAAAAGAACGAACTAAATTCCGAATATGTTTGATGCAATGTAGAACACAGCGTGATTGCAGCTGATATATCTGACATCTTTAATTTTGCTTCTGCGATGGCGGAAGCGACTTCAGAAATATATTTCGTAAGATTGAGAGTACTTAAATCCTTAGAAAGAGCATCTAGTTGTGTGGCACTAAAAGATTTCAGCTTCTTAACGAAAGTTGTATTTTTTTTTAAACCGGAATCAAGTTTGGAAAAATGGTTGTCTGGCGGTCTGACACAATTAAGGTTTTGATTTCGTAGACCTGTTTTATGTTTGATTCTTGCTTCTAGGTTAGATATATATTCAGTAAGAGCAAGTTTGTCATTTTCATCTGTATTTTCTGTTGAAACTTCATCAATACCAGACGCATCCTCACTTTTATCAGCTTCCTTCTCATTCGAAGTCATCTTCTGCACTTTTAATTAGACACTATCCTAAATAGTTAAATATTTCTCTACTAGTAAACTACTACGGACAGAATTAGAGAAATAAACAAAAAATAATGTGAAATCTGTCATAAACATCAAATTACATAGATTGTGCAACGTCAATCGTTCTGACTTCTGGGCCAATGATTATATTATTGATCAATGATAATTAAAATTAAACCATCTTATACAATACATGTAAAAAAAGGCAGTAATAAATTAGGGTAGTATATGTAGTCTACATATACTGCCTTAATTATAGTATATATTTTGTGATCTCATATGTTTGTATAAATATAAATATTATTTATAAAAAAGCGATATTAATTCTAATAACTAGCCCTCAGAAAGTAGAGCTAAGAATATTTTTGGATGTGCAAATTAATTATACTTTAAAAATTATTAACGAAAAATGCACATAAAAAACATCAATAGCAGAGGACTTGAAAACAAAATATTGTCTAATTAATTTGTACTAGTCATAAAATATAAAACAGGATTTGGGTAGACTAAGTATTCAAATAGGAGACATGCTCTGGGAAATCTGACGAAAGGTCTTTTTGAATTGTCCGCGCTCATTGAGGTAAGAATTTCCGAAGTCGAACAGCTGTTAATTCAAAGGAGTAAAGTATGAAGCCAAATCGATATATTATATGTATCCTCATATATGTAAACGGTGGTGGTGCTTCAGCCCGATTGAAAATCTGATTGCAAAGCGCAGATTGTATGTAGTAAGGAGAAAAAGTATGCAAAGATAAGCAATAGTTTAAATGATTAAAAAAAGGTTAAATAGTGACCGATATGAAGGATTAAAAATGTTAGGAAAGATTTCAAGGAATATATAATACTACATCCTGTCCATAGTGTTTTCAGGTTTGTCCTTAAAAATAGAAATGATTTAATAAATAATGTTAGTTTAATTCAATAGAAATGTTAATCAACCCCCACTGTCGTCTGAAATCCTTGTTACCGAAGTTTATACAATGTCAACTGTTTTAATATGTTCCCGTCCAAACTATACGAACTGAAGAGATAAATTATAAGTAGCCTACACTTATTCTGACGTCTAAGCGGCCTTAAAGTGCAGTTGAAATAAAACCCGTTCAGTATATTTAAC
The DNA here is from genome assembly GCA_916720795.1 of Danaus chrysippus. Classification (NCBI taxonomy): domain Eukaryota; kingdom Metazoa; phylum Arthropoda; class Insecta; order Lepidoptera; family Nymphalidae; genus Danaus; species Danaus chrysippus. The sequence goes on along the minus strand of CAKASE010000057.1, from coordinate 2,277,416 downwards.
GTAAAAGAGCAGTGAAAATCAAACCATCCTCATCAACGATCTCTTTAAGTAATAATATTTGTAGATTTATTGGTTTTATAACTTCAAATCCTTAGTGCTGCCATATCTATTTGATAAAGTAGAAAATAAAAAATGGCAATTTAGTTAAAAAAAGTAAACAATACAAAATATCTCAATTGTCAACTAAACTACTGTCGTATTGATAATGTAATGACATTTGAACTTTGTCAGAAATCAAAGGAAATATTATTTGATGAAAAAAACAGAATTAATGAATTGAATATAATAAATATTTGATTTTAATAAAAACCATTATGTGTGGGATATTTTGTGAGATATATTTTACTCAACGGACTATAAGCAAAGTTTGTAACCTATAATTTCATGCCTACTTTACGAATACCATATTTTTTTGTAAATTTAAAGGTATAATTTATTTTCATAACTGATCACAGGATGAAAAATTGTTAAATTGCATAAAACGAAGAGGTCCAGATTGTATTAAAGAAATCGATATAGAGATCAATAAGAATTTAAGATTATTCATGTGTGGCTGTGTGTTATGGATGCAAGGAAAAGAACCAACAAAACAACCTCTTGAAAGTAACACGGGTATTCTACTCTTTAATGGAGATATTTTCAATAAAATTTGGAGTGAAGATAGTGATACAGAAGCCCTATTAAATATTTTTGACAATGTTAGTAAATAACCAATAACTTTAAGGTTTTTCAAATAATAATGATGTAAAATAAATTAATACTTCCAGGCCACATCTACAGATCATCTAAGATCACAGTTGAAAGCACTAAAGGGCCCATTTAGTTTAATCTATTACAATAAACACACCAAAATAATATATTTTGTAAGAGACAGGATCGGAAGAAACTCATTGCTTTTTCATAAATCTAAGACTTCATATGTCTTGAGTAATATCTTAAGTATGTTTTTATTTAAATTTTTTACTCATAAATAATTTATTTCAGCTTCTTATTGTTTACTTATTTTTTAAGGTAGAAAATACTTGTGTAGTGAAATTCCTGCAAGTCATATTTATGAAATGGATATTAATAAAAATTCAATTATTCTGCACTCATGGGAAACATATGAAAACTCTCAGATTCTTACTCTAGATGATTGGATACAATCTTGCCAAGAGCGACAGAGTCTCCCAGATGAAGAATTTTGTTTTGATTTTCAATCTTCTCTCAACCTTAATGAAAAGGTAATAATATATAAAAATAGCTGCAGTAGAAAAACCAACTAAACACATTGCTTGTTATAATGACGAAATCTTTTGTTTTTTTCAGGATTCCGTAATTACACACATAGAAAACGTCTCTTTGAATCACAAAAATAAGCAGCACATTTTTGAAAGTTTGTTAGATAATGAAGTTATTCTAAATACTGTTAAAGATATATGCAAATTATTAGAAAAGAGTGTCCAAGTGAGAGTGCAAACACAACCTAACAAGTGTAAATTATGCATTTCTAATGAGGAAACTTATTGCAATCATTGTACAACAGGCATTCTTTTTTCTGGAGGCTTAGACTGCACCATTTTAGCATTTCTAGCAGATAAATTTTTACCCAAAAAACAACCAATTGACCTTATTAATGTTGCATTTAAATCAAATGACAATAGTTCTTATGATGTCCCTGACAGACTAACTGGAAAACAGTCATATGAAGAACTGCAACGGCTTTGTCCAGACAGGTAATAGTGTCAATAGAAAACATGCATATAAATGAAGATTTTAATTCACAAAGAGATTCAATAAAGTTACATTCAAATATATTGAAGCGAACTTAAGGTTAATTTAGATTCATTGACTGATTTAGATATGAGCTACATTGACTTGGTATTTTTAAATAATAATATGATGTCAAGTATAATGTAGGTAGATCATTTTGCTATATTAGATTCTGTCATTGAGTTTTGCTATCCCACAAAATACATATTATAGTACAAATTTAACATAGTTTAATATTGGATATGAAATAAATAATGTTTTATATATTACTATTATATTTTCAAGATTGTGGGTCTTTCATGAAGTTAATGTTCCAAAAGAGCAATTAGAAGAGTATCAATCATTAATCATAGGAGATTTGGTGTATCCAAGAAAAACTATATTGGATGAAAGCCTTGGATCAGCTTTATGGTTTGCCGCTAGAGCTGGGTCATTATCACATTGTAGGGTAATCACATTTACTTATAATAAGTACAGCTCTAAAAATAAAAAAAAATAACATTGTCTATAATTTGTTTACAGATTTTACTGCTTGGTTCCGGAGCTGATGAATTATTTGGTGGATATGTGAGGCACAGGAATGCATACAAACGACAAGGCTGGCTGGGTTTATCAAAGGAGTTATTATTGGATTGGAAAAGAATATCATTCAGGAATCTTGCAAGGGATAATAGAGTGATATGTGACCATGGCAGACAGCCCAGGATGCCTTATTTGGATGAGGATTTAATTGATTATGTACTTAATCTCAAACCTTGGCTAAAGTAGGTATATCTCTTTTATATATATGGACCTCTTAGTATCAATTTATTTAATATAAAATTTATTTTCAGGTGTTATCCAAGCGAAACCTTACCATGTGGAATTGGTGATAAATTAATTTTAAGACTTGTTGCATTTCAACTCGGCTTTGTTAATGTGACATTTCTACCGAAACGGGCGTTACAATTTGGTTCAAGAATTGCAAATAAAAAAGAAAAAGGAAATGATATATCAAAAACATTTATGAATACATAACACGGGGAACCAATTATATTTATTATTTACTCTCCCAGCAATCAGTGATAAATAAATTTATTACTATAAAGATAAGTTTTCATTTTTATTTTCTTAATTTACAAAATCTAATATAGAAGTGCCTTTAATACATTTTTTTATTATGATAACAACTAGCAAGTGTAAAAAGATTAAATACTTTTGAACTATACAACCTCAACACAATTCGTTACAATTTGTTTAGAAAATGATCTTACTTTCTTTTTTAAAAAAAATCATAGAAATAATTTTTAAGTTCATATATACTCGCAGATGTCTCATCTCACATCTGACTGTCAAATTTATGGTGCACTCACCGTAGATACGTCTTTAAGAGAAAGACCATATCCACTTTCAGTATGCAAAACCCTGAAAACTTAATCTATACTTATAACATATCGTGCTCTTCTTATCATGACTGTAAAAGTTATGTATAATTTATAAATTCTTTGAGATGTATAGTTGTGGGCTTTCTGCTTTAAACATATATACGCCCATAGACATCATTACTGTCAGAACGTGACAGTAATGACAGTTATCTAACATCAAAGACAAAACGTACAAAGTGAATCCAATAGATTAGTTCAATTTTGTAATTTACATATCGAAAATGGCTGCAAGCCGTCGCAAACAAGATGATAAAAATTTAGAAGTTTTACGTGAACTTATATCTTTGAATGGTAACAAATATTGTTTAGATTGTAATCAGAGAGGACCTACCTATGTAAATACAACGATAGGATCCTTTGTGTGTTCAAAATGTTCGGGAATGTTGTAAGTATTTTTTGCGTTATTGCTGGTGAGTGATATCAACAAACAAATACTTTCAACATTTACCTTTCCAGGCGTGGTCTTACTCCTCCTCATCGTGTAAAATCAATTTCTATGGCTACATTTACACCTGAGGAGATCGAATTTATTAAAGTAAGAGGGAACGACTACTGCAGGCGTCTATGGCTGGGCTTATACGAGGGTGAAAGTGTGAATTTTACTGATGAACAAAGAGTCAAAGATTTCATGTCTGATAAATATGAAAAGAAAAGATACTATTTAGAGTCATCAGTTAATGATACTGCAATGACTAATGGAAATTCCTCAGTGAAGAACAAAGCGAAAAGTAAAGTATCCAGTAATGTAGGAGTACCAACTCCTTTGATATCAATAACACCGCAGCTTTCTAAGCTGAATGTGAATAATAATGTGGTCAACACAGCGAAAGTAGTTAGCAATGTTAATGATACCAGCTGTAAGTTGCCTCGGCCAGTGAATAACTTTTCTCAGCCAATGCTTAATAAAACAATTCCTACAGTAGCAACAAACCCAATCCCCGTACCTGAGTAAGTATATGCATATAATACAATAATATAATTTCTCTTATGAAAATAATTTAATTCATAATTTTTTCAGTTTTCCTGTTGATTTCTCGACTGCAAACATTTACAACAGTTCCCAGTACAACAATAATCTGAACAACAACATCATGGTACAGCCATTATCATCGAATACTCAATCTTTCAATGCATTCAGTTCCCCCACCACAGCATCAAGTGAGAGTTTTTACAACACACTTTCTATAATATATTCATTACAAGTTTCTTTATAAATATCAGAACTAAATCGTATTTATAGATGATCGTTATGCTGCCTTAGCTGATCTGGATATGGCTTTAAGACAACAAAACATGAAAAATATGGGTTAGTAAATTAATTTAATTTTAATGTTTATTATATGCGGTTTATTTTGATATAATATTTTTTGCAGAGGACGGCAATAACATGGACAAAAATCCATTTCAAACGTCATCTAGTAATGATGTATTTGCAAATAAAAACCCATTTTTTAATGGGGCTTGGAGTACAACCCCAGCGCCCACACCAATTAATCCATTTATGGTAAGTAGAATAGCAATATATAAATAAAATATAACATTACAAACAAAACAATAGATAGATAGGGTCTCAACTACATTGTTGTAACAGGAAACAGTACAGAATGATACAAAAATTTCTATTTCCTTATTATTTAAATGTGTAACAGTTCATGGAACTCCTTATCTTGTTTGATATGGGTTATACCAATGAATCATGAATGAAAATTATTGAGTGTTTAAGCATATCTCTAATAAACATATTGCTTCTAGCCGGCAAACAATGGGGCCTTCATAAATTCTAAGAATCCTTTCCTCTGATGCCGTCCACATAACCTTTTGAAGCCAGTAAGGAACAAAGAGATAGTAGTGTAATTAAAGCACAAACAATGCTACAAATTTAATATTGTTTATACAGTGAAATAACAGAGTATCTTATATAGATATTTACATAATGCCATACATTTAATATTATGTGCTTACATAACGGTTGATAACTTAAGTGCCTCGATATGCCTTAAATTTTTTAAAATAAAATCTCATACTATATTCTTATATGCGCTGTTAATATTGTAAAATGAAAGTATTTAATTGAATGGTAAATTTAGTGAAATTATTGTGGATGTATGAATATTTGTTGTTAATGATGCTGGTCTTAGCTTTATTAATTATAATAACATTTTGTATAGTATTTAATTGTAGCCTTGGCCGAGTCCTATTGTATTTTTGGCATGACAATATGTAATTATTTCATTATATTTGGCATAATTAAATATAGCACCTTACAAAGGTAACTGGGATTATGTCGAGTGAGTCAATGGCCAGGTGATGTCATTGCATAGTTTTGCGTCATATTGTTTTAAAATTGTAACTTATCACAAGTTTGAATCGGCACACTACATTTTTTTTGCATTCATTCAAAACTATGTTGATAATTGATGAATGAAAAACTGGAAACAGTGTGTTAGTAGTGTGACAAAGCAAACATATGATGAGTATATTGATGTAGGTATACAAACTATTTTCTAATCATGACATTAGTCCAAAAGAGCACAACTAAGCACTAATAAGAGAGGCTAAGTATTATTTTTTAACTTTAAAAATATTAATGCTTTACTTTTGTTGAATTTTTTATTATAATTGTCATTTTATATTACAGTGATTTGTACATTATATGCTTTACATACAATTCTGAATAGAAATTGTTTTGCATTTGGCCTTTATTATAATATAGATGTTTTGTTTTGAGCTCTTTAAATTTTGCGCTTCATCTGTGATTTAACTAGTAGTTTTAATTCATTTACATGCTTCACCTCGATCAATGCACATGACTATTTATTTATGTTAATGTAATTATTTTTTAATTTTTGAGCACTGAGATCTGTTAATTTCTATAAAATGTGTAAAAAATAAAATTATATTTTTATTTTACACCATGTTTTCCTTAATCCCTTGTCCGAACGAAAACAAAAAGGAGTAAATGAGATGATGTTTAGTGATTTATTCATAAGTCTTTATTTTGTCTTTAAAAATTAAGAGAATGTTTTTATATGAATTAAAGGTAATGCATCTGTTTCAAGTTGGCAATTATCTTATAAAGTACAATTCTTCGAAATGTACGATCAGTAGTATTTCAAATGAATTTTAGTTTCGTTTTTGTAAATTAAAGCTAATCATTCATAAAAGAGTACTTTGTTAAGCATTTTTCGCTTCGATTTAGTAATTAGAATACTTAGTTTAACTTAAGAAACTGAAGAACAGTAATTTGATCAAGGTTTTACTTAACAATGTTATTAAAAAAATATCTAGTTTTAATATAATTTGACATGAATGCATTTGTCTATATAACAAAAAGTTTAACTGTCAAAACTCTCCACTTAAATTACAGTTTTCTGTTTGTGAGAAACATTTTACTTTAATAAAATATGAGACTTCGTAAACACTTTGTTATTGTACAGTTATTTTTATCTTTTACCAACTTTAATAGCATTGCTATGAAGATCAATAAATTACACCTCACCACACCATTATTGTGATCAAGAAATATTTTTTTAATAATATATATTTTAGACTAACTAAATATGTACCTACGTGTTTTAGACTTAAATTGTTTAACAACATTTTAATATCTATCTGATTTTATTGATTTACATATGCGTCTGTAACTTTTAATATTATGTATAACATTAACATACAAATTAATTTTGTCACATTTTGTATTTACTACTTTTTCTTGTAAACATCGGCGTTGAAAAGTTGTCTGGAGTGACGTTGGGGCTTGGGAATGGAGTTTTTGGTGTATCTTGGGTTAATGAAGCGGAAATGTTCTTGATCGCTTCCGGTAGGTCTTCAGGTAAAGATGGCGGCTGAGATGAAGTTGATGCTGCGAGACGTTTCTCTGATATTGTCTTGAGTATGTTTTTACCGGCTTCTTTGGTCTGTAACGATAAAAAAATATTCCGTTATAAAAATGAAAATGATGTAAATCAAAGATGTTAACGAAAATTGTTTTTGTCAAATACGTAATTTGAATGTAGCAACAATTTAGATTAATATTTTGAAATACATTATTAATAAATCTCTATTTGAAAAAAAATCTATATGAAAAACAAATTTGAACATTGCCAGTTTAATAAATAAAAAAATCCTCGATATTAAAATGTATATTATGATTATTTATGATAACGAATTAGTAAGTTATGATCCTTGAAATGGTAAATATTACTAAGATATTATTTACACTCACACTTTCGTGTTCAAGACATTTGTACGCGTAATGTGATGCGTGGTCCAATAATGAAAACCGTAGATAGTACTGCGCTAGATATCGTTGAGCTGCCGGTAATTCCTTGCTACCAGCGTTGGCCGGCTCTTGGCAAGCAGCTGTGTACGCAGCGGCTGCACTATTCGGCATATTCGACTTCTCATATAACCTGGATAGAGTTATTCATACAATTATCTTCTTTGCAAATGTTCCACAAAAGGCAAGTTTAATGCATTCTGGTTAAAAGCCCAGTTAAATCAACATAATATACTTGTAGAGACAATTTGATATACCTTTTAGAGCATTGTAAAGTTTGAGTAACAATAATACAAAACTAAGTTAATATGAACAATGGTATAAGTGTAGTAAAAAGAATTTCTATGAACAGAAATGACTATTAAAACCATATTGTTATACTCTGTTAACACCTAATGTTTATTAAATGTGGGTTTATGTAATATTTGTTATACATTAGGACTTAGGTGTTGCTAATTGACTTCCAATGAATGAACAATGAAAGTAGTTTGATAGCAATGAATCATTTAAGGGTGAATAGAATTCCGCAGTCAATGAATAAATTATTATTGTTATTTCTAACATATTGATAAAATGTAGTATTCATACATTTTATTGTTAGAATTAGTCAATTACCAATTACCTATTTTTTTATGGAATTATTATTATCCTTAGAAATATAGAAGAAATAAATAGGGCTGTACTAAACACATAAAGATCAATATAAACTTATCTAGTGTAATCTAAATAAAAGTAATTAGTTGTTATACTAGATGAAATGATTTGAATACAGAGATTTGAATACAGAAAAATTAAGATTTTTATATCTCTAAGAAATACATAGCAATATTTAATATTCAATCAATATCTTAATGGGAGTTTTTTATATATTGACAAATTATGATCTTACTGATTATTTGATAGTTCTTTTATATTTTAAATTTATAATGAATGATGCATTAAACAAATAAGTGTATGAGTGGTAAATTATTTAGTCTAACACCTTATCTGCTATATTCCTAACTATGGTAACACCACTCACCAGATACTTTATAGTATGTATAGAAGTTATATTTACATTAAGTTTATTTAAAATGCTATTTATGAGACTATGGTCTTAAATAGGAAATTATGTTCTAAAAACTGTGTCAACCCACTTAACTGCGTTATCAGTATCGAAAATGGACCACAATCAAACAACTTAAAATTACAAACTCTTCAATAAAAATAATAAAATTAAATATTAAATGATTATTATATACTATGTACTTTCACATTTTTGAAAATATCGATATTTAAAAAATCATAACAATAAATAAATATTTAATATTCATATTATTTCTCTACTTTTTGTGATATATCAAACATTAGTATTATTTTTGATTGTAAAACACCATTTTTAACAGAAATAGAATAACGATTTATCCTAATAATACAACATAGTTAATTTACCTGAAGAAGTTCCAAAATATAATATTGATTAATAATATTTATTATTTATAAAAGTTATTTTAAATGAAATTATTTTAATGTGAAAAGCATAACTATTTATAGCAATATTGAAAATATCTATAGAATATTTATCGATATACCAAATTTTTAAACTTGCAAATCTCTATTCGATCTAACAAAATAGTAATAATAACGCCGGCGGCCCGGCGCCTGCGGTCAATGGCCGCGCATGCGCCGTCGCGACTTTACGGTGTCTTGACCGTGTATGGGTCAGATGTTTGGAACATTTTTTCAAATAATGTCAATTTAAAACTTATTTAACCTATGCACTGTAACTGAACTCTGCTTGATATTTTTAAAGTTATACTATCTTCTATATATATAAAAATGGATTGCTGTTCCTTAGTCTCGCTAAAACTCGAGAACGGCTGAACCGATTTAGCTAATTTTAGTCTTGAAATACTCCTGGAAGTCCAGGGAAGGTTTAAAAGGTGAGAAAAATTGGAAGAATTCCCGGAAAACCCTTAAAACAGCCCTTTTCTATTTCCCATACAAACGTTTTTTTTTGACATTAGATTTGACAACTAACTAATATGTCAATCATTGTGTTTGATTGAAACAGGAAAAACCTGATTATTTATGGCCTCTAAGACGGAATAGAGTCAGTCAGCTATACCTACATATATTACTCTTGACCAAACTAACGCGGACGAAGTCGCGGGCAAAAACTAGTTTTTTATAATAAGCTTATACTTATATGTATACATGCCTTCAAGGGTTAACACAGTTTTTAGAGCACCCTGTATATAAATAAATATTATGTTCAAATATAAGTGGATTTTAATATGAAGGACCGTAAAAAATGCTACCACTGTTAATATAATACTAATTATTATAACACATAAGTTTTATCAATATAAATTTAAAACAAAAAATATTTTTCTTACTTTGCCAATTTGAATAACGCCATTCCTTCAATATCGCCAGTGCTGTGAGCTTTATAATAACATTTTAGTGCATTTGGTATTTTATCCATCTTCTCATAAGCTTCTCCAAGTGAGACTAACATCCTCGAATCATCAGGTTTGAGTTGTGCAGCTCTTGAATAATAATATATACAATAGCCATTGAGACCTAATATCTCATAGGCTTGACCTAGACCATTCCATGCTCTATAATCATTTCTATTTACATCTGAAATAAATACAAACATATTTATTATAAATTAAATTGCATATAGTAATTTTTTTGCTATCAAAATCTAAGGGTAATATCTAAATGCTGTCTTAAAGAGTTACAATACATTTAATAATGTTTCCACAAGGTATGTTCAAACTATAATATGTAAGCTTAGAAAATCAACCAAAAGACGAAAAGAAGACCATTTGGTAATGTCAAGAGATTTAGATGATTAATCAGAAGAATCTAACTTGGTTTTATTCTTTCTTTAATTAGTGTAAGAAAACAATTTTAAACTAATATATATTTATATATAAGGAACCAGAATCCTTCAAAGCATGGAAATTTAATTAATAGTCTTAAAGAGTTTGTTTACAAACTCTTTAAGACTACTCTTTAAGTACTCTTTAAGTACTCTTTAAGACTCAGCTACAAAGTACATAATATTTAAGAAAGTGGTTATAAAAATTTACCGATTGCTTGTCTGTAACACTGGATTGCAGCGTTGGAGTTTTGCAATTCAATAAATTCATGGCCCATAAGAATCCATGCAGATAAATACTGTGGATCCAATGATAATGCTCTTTGAAAATATATCACTGCTTTCTGATGTTCACTTCTTAAACTGTAATAGTTACCTATTTAGATAATAAAAGATAAGTAAATACAATAATAAAGTTATTGAGATGTCAAAATAAAATGGTACAATATTATTTTCTTATATTCTCATTATTTTAGCACTAACAATAAATATTTTGTTATTTTTATGTCTCAAATATGATTAATAGTTTGGTAAAATTTATAATAGTGTATTGTTAATGAAGAGTAAATCTTTTTTTGGTCATACAAATATGCAAAAGTATCACTCAATGTGTTAAATGACCTTATTTTACATTAAAAAATAATAATTAAAAATAATCCTCATATTACCTATAACACAGCATGTTTCAACTCTGTACTTGTCTATCGACACTGCTTTCTGTGCTAAGTTAGCTAGTTCCATTCGTTTCTCTTTTAAATATAATAGATGTGAGTAAACATCCCAGTTGTCCAAACGAAATGGATCGCTTTGGTATAAATCTCTAAACAGAGCTAAAGATGAATCAACATCTGTAAAATTAGGAAAAATTTTATAAAGACAAATTTTTTATAAAAATAGAAATTATTTTCTATGTCCAATATGAGGATTGTATTAGTGTCTGTAAACAAACCTCTTCTGTCATGATGTGCGATAGCCATTTGTGCTGTTATGTAAGTGCTCTTATCAAACCCAGCTGTAGCAAGCACCATATAAGCTTCAAGAGCTTGTTCAGATAATTTCAATTCTACAAATGCATGAGCAGCAAAGAAATACATCATCCAATGTTTTGGTAACTGTAATGAGTCCAATGCTTCATACTCATTAGCTAGCCCGGCCAGTTCCACCCATGCTGACCAAAGGGTTGGAGTTGCCGCTACCGAGGCTTGCAACACTGTCACTGCTTGACTCCTTAAATCTAATTTTTTCAATACAACCCCTTCTAAATATAAAAGATATCCATCTAAATTATTTCGGTTAGCCTGAAATGATAAAAAAAAATATAATCATTAAGTTTAGTAGTTAAATATGATTTGGATGGTATATAATGTATACAGAATAGTTAATATTACCTTAAAAAACGATAATAAATCTAGTAATACTTGAGTGGATTCCGAATTTTCATTTCCTGTATCAGTGGCATTATCCAAGCGTTTTTTCTCACTTGACATGTATTGTGAATATCGAAGTAAAAACACGCATTTAGGACTAGTGCAGTTCTCTAAAAAATACGCTGCTCTATCAAATTCTTGGCAGTCAAATAAACTTTTTGCAAGAGTGTACGCCTCTTTTTCTTCTGTCACAATGTCGTCTTCTGCTTTATTCGGAACATCAGAAGTAATTTTGTGATCTTTTAAGGCGAAATTTAATTCCGATAGCCATTTAGCGGTTTGTATTAATCCACGATCATTACATTCTTTTATTCCATGTAAAATATCTATTCTAACCTGATTTAGATCAATTTGAATATCCCCTTTTGTATTAAGTAAAGGCTGCATGATCACGTAGTATGATTTAAAAATAAATATTTCTTCTATTTATTTTATAACAACCTTTAATGTTGACAAACTGTTTAAAACATCAAAATATCAACTAAATTACTATCATCGGGTTGAAGTTTAGAAATTGAAATATGTATTGAGTACTGAGAGAGGGAGTTAATTAAAATTATTTATTTAACAATATATAAAGTAACTTATTATATAAACATTGAGATTTGAAGATATTTTATTTGTTTTATAAATAGAACGAAAAGAATTCTGAACAATTACCAAAATACATATGGTATTTGCTAAAAGGGAGATATTTTGACTCTGTGAACTCCGAAGTTAAGACTGTCAAAAAATAAGTGACATGACTGTAGTCTCAGCAATGGCATTTGTTGAAGCATGAATAGAACCGAAGACGGATTTTAATAATAGATCAATCTAAGATACAAAGCTATTTGCTAAGCTTTACCGGCTGAAGAAGGTCGTGTATACTTTATATTGTAAATAGAAGTTGAATACATTATAATGGCTGATCAGAGTACAGATATCAAAGTTTCTGAAATTGAAAACAATTATAGTACTCCAGCTAATGATCCTAAAAATATGCAAGAGATCACGCAGTATGTGAGTATTATTATAAAAAGTCTTTAAAACAACACAATTAAGTGAAATATAGATTTTTTATTAATATGTTTTCGTACACTATGTATAGGTCCAATCGCTCATGCAAAATATGCAAGACAAATTCCAAAGCATGTCAGATCAAATAATTAACAGGATGGATGAGATGGGTACGAGGGTTGACGAGCTCGAGAAGAATATCACCGATTTGATGACACAGGCAGGAATTGAAAACGAAAAGTAGTGAATAGAAAACTTTAAAACAAAGAAATATCAGTTGGTAATGCACACATTATTATTTGTAATGTCATAAAACCTAATTTTCTATATAATGATTTTTTGTTTTTTATCTAGCTCCTTTTATTTTATTTGTACTGTTCAGATATATTTAATGAAGTTTAAAGTCAACACATAATTCATTCAATACTTAATAAGATTCCGGTATGGTTAATTTAGATATTTTTAACACTTATCTTAATATAGAGTAATGGTGCTTTGAATTCCATTGTTTGTATTAGTCAAGTAAATTTTTAATATCTTTATTAAATGTAATTACCTGAATATCTTTTGTAACACCAAAAAATATCATTAAACATGTATGTTATCTAATGGAAAAATACAATACTCAAGCAATATGAAGTTTTAAGACCCATGTGCTACTTGCTTGTATTTGCTGTACATAATATGCATATATTATGGAATGTGTATGCATAGAAGTAATAACCAAGTCTATAATTTATCGGTGCATTGCTTCTATATGACTAACAATCTAAGAAGGGAAATTAATGAATAACAAAATTGTATTCACCAGATTCCAAACTTGGCTGTATGAAAGTATATTTTAAATTGTGACACACAGCATGAATAACTAACAAGAAATTTTTATTTAAATAATGGATTAAAATGTTACTAACATTACACAAACATATTTTTTTTTATTATGAACTTCAATAGAAAGAGATGAAACCTCTTAGAATCCAATGAATTTACCATGCAGGTGTCGGGTCCATTGCATTGCAGGGAGAGGAGCTTCAACAGTGTCTGGGACTTGTGACCCAGGTGTAGGTTTAAAGGGCCCCTATCTATCGCTCATTAAATACTCACCACCATTGTCCAAGCCCCTCTCTCTACCTAAATTGTCTGAAAACTTATGAAATAGCAAAGTACTTTAAACAGTTTATCTATAACTCTTATGATTATAGATATATGTAATTACTAGCTATATGTAAGACATTAGTATAGAAAATATTGTTAATGGCTGATGGCTACCAAATGTAATCCTCTCCTAAAATTTAGAATGTTACAGATTCAAAAGCTGGTACATAATGGAATGTTAAGTGTATGCACATTGCCTTATATTGTATGAAAATCGAATAAAAAATGTATTTTAGTATACACACATACCCTTAAACAATTTTTTATGCACAGTCAATAAATATGCAAAAGCTTTGTACAAAAATCTAAATTGTTTTTTCATTTAGTGTATATAAAAGTGTATGTGTAATGGCATTGTCATATAATAAATGATGATAAGATTTTTCTTTGTAATTTCCTATAATTTATAATAAACTTTTTTTGTAATGTTATTGATTTTTTTCGTGTACGATACAATATAAAATGATGTTGTTCCTGGCACTGTCTGGTACTACGATCATTGTTCAATTATACATCCCTTCGACGAAAAACTTTTGTAGTATGGCAATAAATCATTCATGAATCAAAATTAAGGAGGGAAAAATGATATTCAATAGTCCCATGTGTAATCTTTATATTTTTGTTCAGAAATCATAGCAAAAATATTAATGGCAATTAATTTAATGCTTAAATAACACTACTACATTTACACACACTAAGTTATATTTTATGACATGCAGAGGACCATCTGTTATTTAGAGACTGTATTATGTAGACTGTATACATTAATAAACTTAATAAAGGTCTATATTTTGTGAATAAAAACCAGTACATAACTGGATTTACGTTTACCAGTCACAAATTTTTTACGATATTTTTATGCTTACTAATATAATACTTTGTCGACCTAAAAGTGACACCACTTCAAAGAGATCCAATTATGAATTAAAATGAATTTTAACTATGCCGTTTTTAAAGTTGTAAAGTTTTAATCTACTAGGTTCTAACTATAAACTACCTTATAGTAAGGACAATAGATAAAATAACAATAGATAAGGACGTCTCGTGTAACAATTTCATCAATACCCTTGATCAAAAAGTGTGCCCAGAAAATAGTAACTATGTAAGTATAACAAAATTCAATTTAAGCGCCGTTTTCTAGCTAGATAAGTTAATGGAATAAATTAGGTTTCTTTTTCCATCTAGCTTTAGTCAGTATATTTTAAGTATTGGAAAATTAATCGTGCTTAGATTAGTGTACGTATTTATAATAGGGGTTACATAAGAAATTAATAACTCGAATAAGTACCTATACTATGAAATTATCAGGTACACAACGTCACATCACTGGGTTCTTTAATGGGAATAAAATTATCTTACATGAGCTCACAACAAGTGTGGTGAATATAATGTAGTAATTTTAAATCCAGTCATTAGAAAGACCCTTTAGTCTCATCAAAAGTCATATAATTTTTGCGTTTTATGGTAACATTTATAGTCTCGTTGATTTCTTCCCGCTAGTTGTAAATATTTGATTTCGATACAATTTTAATAACATGTATTTTTGTTAGCTTGGCCTGTTTACTCAGATGTTTAATTTGATACTTTAAAACATACAGTATAAAAATATTTGTCTGTGCCTTATTTACGCTACATTACAAAACGATTTCACAAGATT
This sequence comes from Danaus chrysippus, assembly GCA_916720795.1. Lineage (NCBI taxonomy): Eukaryota > Metazoa > Arthropoda > Insecta > Lepidoptera > Nymphalidae > Danaus > Danaus chrysippus. The sequence continues at coordinate 2,261,851 of CAKASE010000057.1, read as the reverse complement.
CTGTTGTTATTCTCTAGTTCAGACATAATAAAATCCATCCTAGAAAGTACACATAATATTTACTTTCTTTGACATTTACGATTCTCAAGCGGTCGTTATTTCACCCCAATGATAATTGTTTGAACTTTGAAAGTACGTATATAAAATACAAGAAAACTTGTATAACTGCCACACAATTTTCTATTTATATTCATACATATGTCTTTAGAAGAGCCAAAAATAAATAAAGATAAAAGTAAATAGCGATAAAATAATAATTGTGTACGTAATAATTTACTGTTTAAAATATTAGTCGTTGAGGTGGCGTGGAGGTTAATGGCCCGCCTCTTGTGCAGGAGGGTGCGGGTTCGAACCCTGTGTAATGTGATTTTTTCCTAGTCATATATACTTTTTAAGAGTATTTATCTACCGCTGACAAGAGGTGTAGGAAAACATCGTGCGGAAACCTGGACTTATAATTTTAAATAATGAATTCGCCAATTCGCCTTGATCATGCGTAATGATTAATGCTCTAATCTCTCAAATTACATCTCCCTCTGAAGACGACTTTGTTCATCAGTGGGCACCAATAGGCTGAATGTGGAGACTGTTCTACTTTTGTGACACGGCTAATACTTTTTTTTTACTTTTCGCATTGTTTGAAATCAGTATGAATTACGTAATATAGGGTCAACGAGTTGAATGAAAAGTTCACTGCACAATACACTACACTTTTTATTTATCGAATATTCTAGAAATAAAACAATAAATGAAATTAGGTCTTATTAAATAAAACAATAATTAAATTTTATTGTAATCTTATAATAACATACTTATATGTAAATAAATTATGTTAAGTATCTAACGGGATTCCGTTTCTTCTGAGCTTGTATGATCTTCTGAGTCGTCAGAGTTCTGTAAGTAAGTTTAATAAACAGATAAGCCTTTTGTTGTTATTAAAGTAAATCCTTAGCATTTATTCGCTGGGAAACTAGATTCCAAATAAAAAAAACATAATAAAAATACGTGTATCCGTTTGAGAGCTACGACATCACAGACGGGAACACACACACACACACACACATCGACTTAACACTTGTAACTACCCTCATTTTTGAGTTAAGTCAATGCAAAATTTTTATTTACCGTTGTCTCATCTTCGTCATCGTCATCTCTAGAAACATTCATGAGAGCCGCCAAAGAACTGGATCTGGCTCGCAAACCCTTATCGGGGGATCGCATTCTTCCAAGACTCTATAAAACAAATAACTTATTTTAGTTCCTTTACTCTATATGCATTATTTCTATTATTCAAGTCTAATTACCGTAGAATCTTCCTCGTCCTTCGCGAACGAAGATTGTGGCTTCATTAAAGATGCCAAAGACGATGACCTCGCTGAAATTCCGGAATTAACTTGTTTTTCCGGAGATCGTAGTTTTCGTTTGAAGTTCTAAATTAATACATTTTTATTAGATGTTAAATTAAATTATATCTCTACAATTACTATTTCGTATTGTTTATTTTATAATTGATATTTACCGAATTGTCCTCATCAGACAGACCTGTGAGTAATAGCTTGACAGAAACAAAAATTAGTTAGATACATTCAAAAATTGAACGTTTTAACTAACTAGATAACGTGTCACATTAGACACTAAAAATTCTCAAGGATTTACGAAAGTTGTATGTTGTTTTATTCATATTTAAAATGAAATCATAGTACAGTCAAACCTGGATAAGTGAAAACTGGATAAGTGAGAAAACTCTATAAGTGAGAGTAATAGCCAGGACCCGTCAATTTAAGCTCCCAAAACCTCTATAAGCGAGAAACAGAAACCTCTGTAAGAGAGAGAGTCGTTTTTCCCTCATAGACCTCCGTAAGTGAGACTGCTACTAATCTATACCTCTATAAGCGACAGTCGAGCTTTATTTACAAATTTAACATGTGCTATTTTATGACTCATTCTTAACTTTCGTGGAACTTCCTACCATTATTTTTGTATTATCGTCAATATTGTTCCTATTCTATTTCGTGGAAATAAATAACTTTATTGTTGTTATTTTATCGCATTCTTTTCAAATGGACTAGTGTGCCTGTGTACCGTCCTGTTTGTCAGACTTACTCAGTTTATAGTTTTCAATTGCGAAGGAAAGTTCTGTTCTGCATCATGTCAAAACCAAAAATTAAAGTACTGTCGTTAAGTGATAAACTTAAAATATTTACTACATTCGTACTTGCTGTGACTTGTTATTGCTGCGTACCCCTTTAAGAGAGAAACGCTACCCATGTACCTGCATTAGCGAGAAACTCGGGTTAGTGAGAAACCTCTATAAGCGAGATTGAGATTGTGCTCCCTTGAACTCTCGCTTATCCAGGTTTGACTGTAATTATAATGAATTACTCACTTCTAAATCAGCTTTGTCGTTTATATCAGCTATTTGTTGGAAAGCAACAGAAAGCAGTTCCAGTGCTTTAGCGTGGAACGTCATTTCTATAGTCACAAAGTCCGACAGAAGAGTCTTAAGTTGTTGAAGTTTACGCCTTTCGAAAAATTCAGTTTGTTCGCTTAACCCTTTTGCAGTACGAGACATTTCTGCAGAGGCTTTTAATAATTCTGATTCTGCATACGTCTAAAAGCGATATATTTCTTTATGCGTATGTTGTAAAAAGGGTAAAACATTTATATAATTACCTAATGATATTAATTATGTCAAATGAATGTAAATTTCAAAGTGCAAATAAAAGATTAATTATTAATAGTCTTCTAGTCTAATCATTGCGCCTTGTCATGTTTCAAATGGAAGTATGAATAGGGCAATTATTGAGAACAAATAAATGAGGTTCTTATCATATATAAGTATAATTTATAACATACTACTTGTTGTCTATTAAATGGTTGTCGTTCTCTAGCTTTGTCGAGAACTTTCTTCCTTGACATTTCTTTTTCCCTTACATTCATCGTATGTTTGAGTTCCTCCCTTGCGTGTTTGCAGATATTTTCGTATTGACATAGCTCCCCTATAACCTGCCAACAAGTCATTGTCTTGATCGTACCATGACGTACCATGCGTGATTATTTATAAACGTTACCAACTTGTAGATAGATATAGACTTTCTACTGTTTAAGTGTAAAAAAAACCCTAAAAATATTTGTCTACACATTCGTTTTATTTGCCAATTGAATATTCTTGATTTGTCCGTATCTTCTTGTTGGTTTCAAGTTGAAAAAGCTATTTTGAATCAGTTATATGTATATAATAAGTAAGATTGTTATAGACTCTCAAAAAACGAACAGGATTCTCAACATTTCTGGGTCTATCCAGTAGTCCAGGAGGCTGAGCGATAATTTATTGACAGTGGTATGTTTATATTAATAGCCGTTCGGAATACCAAATGAGAACCATGAAGACAGTATGCCATCAGGCTCGAAGAACGAATTATATTTTTCAGGAAAAGTTCCTCAATATTGAAATGAAATCTGTAGTTTTAATAAATAGATAGTTAAACTAATTTATTGAGAATAGATTCTTTATGTGAGCAATTCTGATTTTTGCTAGATGGCTCTTTAATTTATCTTGCGTATTTGCTACGTTCAAGTGAATCACGAAACCAATTTTAGAATAATTAACTATACCGTAGCACATTTTAAAGTTTTTCTAATCTTTAGATTAAATTAAGTCAGTTTTTATCGTATTTTGTTTACTATTTAAGAAATATACAAAATAACTCACTTTAGCCTCTAGACGTTGAATTTCGCAATTTCTATATTCCTCAATTGCTGTCAGAGTTAAAGATAAATTGTCCAAGCCAGCACTGAGTGACTTGTTTACAATTTCGTTGTTGGCGTAGTCTTTTAAAATTTTAGACAGCTCATCTCCCATATCTCTAAGTCTAAAAAAATGCTATACTTAAAATAATGCGGCTATAATACCAAATATCATAGGTGCATATACATATACACACCTATATAACTTTAGTTCTAAAATCTGTCCTATCATATCTATGACGTACATTTCTTAATAAATTCATAAAGTTGCGGCAATAAGCAAAAAAAGTTACCTATAAAAGACTGTTTTTTGAGGTATAATTAATAGCCCTATTGTCTGCCAGTATACATTTTTAATTAGACTTTAGTAGAATGTAAAAATAATTGTAGAAGTTGCTGATTGGTCTGCTTCGTTATATTCTATGAATCTTTTTTGCGCTTGCAAAGAACTTTTGAAAACCTGAATAATTGTTTGAAGCTTAAAAGATAATAAAGAACAATTATGCGGTATAACTTACCTTGCAGTTTTTCTGGTGTAATCGCCGAATCCTACACATAATTCTCCGAAGTTCTTTTCGACATTTGTGATTCGATCTTGAATAAATTTGGCCTGCTGTTCATAGCTTAAAGAATGAGAATTATCTCCTCTAAACATTTTGTTCTGATATTATAATTTTAGAACTTAGATTTTGTTTTATAGAATTCTTAAAAGCGTTTTGTTTATTTAGGTAACGTTACCATGGTAACCTTAATTTCATAGCCGATAACTATACACATCAGCCATAGCAAAAAAAAAATATATATATACATATTTTATTATATAACTTTACTACTATAGTCGTATAAGTAAGAAAATTAAATTGTTATAAGTTTCTTCTAGGGGTATATCTTATACAAATTTTTCTGTTCATCTACACCTACTTTCTTATAAAATATTATTGATATCCTAATGATGGTTTGAAAGTATGTTTGCATTTAGAGATGGTATTATTTGAATATTATTATATGCCATTAATGTTTATAATCAATGTATGTTTTTCTAGTATACTGTTTGAACATTTATTCTGTGGCAATTGCCTAATTGTCAGCTGTCAATCATTAATGCCATAAACAGCTGTTAGTACTTGGTCAATGTATGTAGATTGGTAAATAATACACAAAGCATATAAAATAACAGTCACAATGAATGAAGAAATAGATGAGTATGAAATTTACCATCAAGATTTTACAACAGCGTCAGAGTGGGAAGTATTAATTGCACGTTTGGAAGAAGTTATTGTTGAATGGCATTTGGCTAAATCCAAAATAACAAAAAAGTGTTCAGAGTTTACAAAGAAATGGACTGTTAAATCTGAGGAAATCAGGTTTCGTTCTTTAAATTTTACACTCTCATACTGTTATCAAGAACCGGTTAAAATACTGGACACTGATATAAATTCAGATGAACAGTCGTTATTGACAGACTTGCATGAAAGTCTTTGGAACTCCACAACAAACTTTATGGGAGATACTGAATGTACACCTTATCCGGTATCAAATTGGTTTGGTTTGAAAAGATATCTGATGCTATGTCCTAAAACGCCTCTAACTGATGGAAGTATCATTAAACTTGTAATGAGTTCCGTTAATATAGCCTTTGCAAATGTTGATTGTGGTGTGCCCTTCTTCGTTAAGATAAGAGAGCATTGGCAGCAAACTTTTTTAGGTATTTACGAAGATAATGACTATAAAATTAGTTTTGATACAATACATTTGAAAAGAATATCAAACCAGTGTTCTTATCTGAGCGGGCTTGTAAGTTTATTCAAGTCCAAAATATCATCACCAGTACCTCTTGATGCTGTTGTTATATCAACAAAATTTTCTTATGAATTGAAAGACTCCGATGCTTTTGCTTGGAGGAAAAGAACTCAATCAAATGAGTTTTTATCTATCGATGGATTTGATGTTAGGAAATTGACTGAACTGCCATTTGGTTCGGAAAAGAATCCTCTGCATAGTGCTTTACTTAACGCAATATGGCCACATTTTAGGGAAAGTGCTATTGTTGATTCATCTACATTTTCTGATATTGATCCCTTAATGGCACCTACTTGGACTATTACTCTGAAACTTAGGAATAACATAAACTGTCAATTATCAGATATTATAGGAAAAGTGATGGATTTATTAGACAATAATACTCTAATGATGGATATTCTGGGTTTGAGTAAGAGTTTGGGCTTGGTTAACCCATTGAACAGGATAACCGAGGCACCTATCACAATTTCTAAATTGGTGAAAGCAGCAGTGGGACGCAATAGTCATATTTCTGAGTTTAAGGGCCCGATAACTGATGACCTTTTGATGCCTTTACTGTATTATGTGTTCCCCGATGCTGTGGAAGACCATACATTCCCATATTCTAAAGGATTGGATATAGAAACCAGAAGGGTTTGTTTTTATTTGGAAATTATGAAGTATCTTTAAACAAATTTTATATAAGTTTTAAAGTATTATTAAACAACTAAGTTCTTTTATATTCTCTTCATTAAAACTAACTATAAAAACTGATACAATTGTATAAATGTATTTTTAGAAAGTAATTAAGTTCGCTTGGTACTATAAATACTTATTTTATTATTTTGTGATAATATCAACTATTATTTTATATAAAAGCTAAAAACAAATGAACATTAATGATATTTTTATCCAAAAGTATATAACAAAGAATTGGCATTGTTTGTTACAAAAAAATCTAACTAACATTTTTTATGTGAATTACAGGATAGTACCGACTCAAAATTATGCAGCTATGTTAAAACAAGTCCTGAAGATGGTTTGGTTTGGAGACTATCAGTTACTTCGGCTCGTTTAATGGAGGCCGGTGGATTGCCTTACGTTGCACATTTCTGGTATGAGTTCACCCAAGAACTGCAGTATCGATGGGAGCATAGAATTCTATTATCGGGGTAAGCTTTTACTGATTATTGAAAAACTATATACCTGTTTGTAGTTATTTTAAAATTTTCAGCTTATATAGATCACCCCTAAAATATATAAATTGGATTTCAAAATTTTCTGAGACATTAATATAGATTAGATTACATTTTGGGTGAATAGACTACATTTATATGATTTTTTACAAATATTTGTAGTTAAATTTTATTGGTTTATGTTAACATTATTATAGAATATCTGTCCTCAATTACTCTATCTGCTTGATTTTAATATAAAAATATCCTCTTTGTTACCTATCAATAATTACACTTATATGTTTTTATAATAGTTTATTTTTACACTAATTATTCTATATACACAAAAACATATTTAGTATATACTTATTTATTAGCACCATTTGGATTGCGCTTCAATAGATCTCTTATAATATATAAACTATCTTATAACATTAAACATTTACTATGTACATTTTTAATACCTAAAATAATAAAATATAATTTACACATATAACCTGAGAATTAACTTACAATTCTCAGAACAAAGTTTGTGTAAAATTTGTGAGTAAATAACTATATGATCTTGCATATAGTGAATCTATGACATTTATTGGCAAATCTGAGATTTTTCATGGTTGTGACGATCCTGTTGAAGATGAGTGTGGTTATGGCGTTTGCACCAGAAAGTGCACGCTTTCTCACTGTTCAGGGGCTGCGAGCAGTGTTCGCACAAAATAACTTTCCACACTTCATCTCTTTTCCACTATAAGGGCACTAAACCACCTCTGGCAGTTGCATTACGGGTCATGTATATATCCATATCGTGATCAGTCCAATTATCTGAAGTATCACAGTAACCCATTCCAATAGAACCAACGCTATAGCGACTGGCTGGTCGTGAGCGAGATCTTGGTCTCCGTCTAGACCCTGATGTACCGCTTGTAGCTCCACCCGCTGCTCCGCTTAAGGATAAACGGGACGCCCTTTCAGAAGCTCCTCCTAAAGACTGTCGTGATTGGCGTAGATCTAGAAGAAAAATATTTAATTTAGAACGGTTTATATTTAAATAAAACAAATACTTTTTATACAAACTCACCAGTTCGTGATCCTAATAAACTCGTTGGGTATCCTGAAGCTCCATAGCGGGCAGAGTAGCTGTGTTGTGACTGACCATCTGCAAGAGATCTGGCCCTTCCAGGCCTACCCGGTAGTGTTTCTGGAGGTGGAGGTTCGGTGTAAGATCGTGCACGAGGTATTGATCGCGCGCTATACGCTGACACTTGATCCCATTCGCGCTGTTTACCAAAAGCACCTATTGTAGCAAGAGAAGATAACGGGCCACTTGGACTCGGAGTGCCAGCGAGTCCACCACAGCATGAGTTTGGTACTTTTTCGGGAAGTTGTGAGTGTAAGCGGTGAACGGTTCTTGAACGACGACGTGATGCAGCCGCGAAGACAAGAACAGCTACAACGATGGTGCCACATATTGCTGCACTGGCTGCTATAGTGATTTTATCCATATTTGTAGCAGCTGCAGATACCGTGCGCACTTCTCTACACTGTGTGTAAGGCACAGTCTCTGGGCTTATGTGTATTTCTTCTAAAGAAATAACGCAAACAACAATGCATTCCTGAAATTAGAAAATATATATTTTTATCTATTTTTATTGTAGAGAATCATTGACCAATATAATATGTACACGATAATATCTATGTGTGTAATATTTACCTGAGATGGAACATTTTTAATTTTGAATTCTCTTTCGCTAGCTTCAAGTGGTGGTCCTTGTTTGAAACTTTTATCTCCAAATAAACGATACACAACCCGAAATCCGAGAATATTTGCAACATCTGAATCCCATTGAATTATAACAGAGTTATCCTGTCTGTAAGCATTTTTTACTTTAACTTCGTTAGAGTCATCTATAATTGGTTTCTGTTGTGGGAAATTCATGACCAATGGTGGTCTTTGATTTGGTGCATGTCTCCAATTTGGCCCAGCCGGGCGTACTGCTGGGTTGCGACTAGGTTTACTCGAAGTAGTAGTTACTGGAGTTGTGCTAGAAGATTTAATTGTTGATGACTCATGAATTTCACTGTTCGAAGGCACATTAAAGGTAGTTGATGCAGGAGTAGTTGCTTGTGCTGTTGTAACCGGCGACGTTGTCGTGTAACTTATATCATGCTTGAAAGTTGTTGGAACTATTTCAGTTACATCATGATCACATACTAACTCATTCGGCTCAAAACTATAGAAACCACGATCTCGGAATGCTGGTGGATTCCCACAGAATTGGGGATTTCTCTCGCGTGAAGTCACTTGTAGTTCGCCATTCCGAATCCATTCTATAATCCATCGTAATTTGCAATCACAGTTCAAGAATCTGCCCCCAAGACTAAGACCTCTCAATGTAGAATTGAGGTGAGCCAAAGCCTTTTCTGGTACAGTCGGTAGTGGATTGCCATCTAATGCCAGTAAGGTTATTGACGGATTCCTTAAAAAGGCATCTGAAGGTATCTTGTTAAGTAAATTAAATCCTATATCAAGCACTCTCAACTCTGATAAGACGGATATTGCTTCTGTCGGATATTCTGGTAAAAGGTTATTTAGTAAACTTAAAGAGCTCAGCGTGTTTTTGATTTGTAAAAATGCTCCATGTTTTAAATTTACAAGTAAATTTCGTTCCAAATTGAGAGCCGTAAGAGAATCTAATCCTTCAAAAGTTTGAGGGCCGTCGGGGCCTGGTAATTCTCGAATACTGTTCTGTGACAGGTCAAGAAAGGCAAGACTTCGTAGACCTCGTATACATTCCGGAACAGTTTTCTGTCTGGTTCCTTTTAAATTAAGATTCTTAAGAGAATTTTCCAAACCAGCCAAGGCTTGCGGTGCTAGTGTTACATTATTATCGGATAATTTTAAAGTTGTTAATTCTTGAAGGGTAGAAAACGAGTAGTTTTCTATTAAAGTTATCTTGTTTTTTGATAGATCTAACAGAGATAAGTTTGTCAATATTCTAAGTGCTTTTACAGGCACCTCCGATAATTCATTGTCTTGTAGATTCAAATTCTTTAAGTACTGGCCTTGACCGTTAAAGGCATTGCTTTCAATCTTCCTCAGCTTGCAGCCTGATATTTGTAGATTGTAAATGGCTAAATTTCTAAACATATCACTAGTTAGTGATGATATTGTCGCATTGTTTATGTATAGCAAGTCTATAGAAATTTTTCCAGCGCTAGAATTTAATGCTGATAGTAGCATCGGAAAATCTACCTGTAAAAATGATAGGTAATGATAAGAATCTGAGAAGTCATACTTTGATGTTTTATATCATTTCAATTTTGTTTCAAAGGATTATTTACCTGGTCACATTGCACTGAGAGTTGTCTGGCTAAATTGAAAGCACACACACAGGTCGCTTGTAAATCTGGGTTTTCCATCCATGGGCACTGACCACGTGTGCCTTGAACAATAGTCACTATCAGGACTGTTGGTAGCCACCACTGAGCACGAAGACGGGATCGCACGACCTATAACGAAAAATGTACAATGTGAACACGAAGGTTGCTTAAATTATACTATTATCATTGCTTATAAATCATTTGACTAAGTGACGAACCGCAATCATGCAGTGCACGGACCGTTGAAGAAATAAGTGCATAGTCGCTTCGAGCTACTAGCCCGGAAAACTGGCTTTCCCTACACGAGAAATGCTAAATACGTGACTATTGTTTACTAGACCATGCCTTAAACCGCTGTCTCTGATTGTTTTTAGTCAAGCTACCATTAAATATACAGTTTAAAATATAATTAATATTATCAAAACCAATTGCAAAATCAATTATTAGGTATATGACAGTTAATAGTATCTACATATGCAATATTATTGTCTTTTTTAGCCTTAATAATGTTAGGCGTATGAAGTTAAACTAAATAAAAATGTTCCAACAAAGCCATAGCGTAAAATTATTCATTATTCACCTTTTTGTGAGATATATATCTTTAATTTGCGTTCGAATTACTCAAGTGTAGTGTTAGCGCCTCTGACTGGGCAGTGAGGTTTTTATTTAAAGATTGTAACAGTAGCCTATATAGGTGAGTCAACTACACAGTCTCATTTCGCCGATAACGGTACATTACTCAGAGTTGATACGTGAGAGTTGTATCTGCCGGATTCACTTTCTTGTCTTTTGTTAATTTTTGTTCGTCATTCTTTTGATTGACATCACATATACTATTTAGATTGAATATTTGTTATGGTTGAAATTTTAAATACGAATACTTAAATAATACTTGTTGCAAATAAATAGAGAATTTAAATATCAATTGAAAAATTTCTTGTTACTACTTTCTGCTGAGTATAGCTACACTTTATATACATATATATGACAACAATATATTAATTTTTATCGTTTCTTAGTCTTATTTTGAGGTAGTAGTACATAGTATTTTAATTATTGGTATTAACTTTCGCTTATTGTTGGTTTTGCGTGTTATAATTGGAATGGTAAATGCATTTCCTAGTAATACATTGTTGTTGAACATGTCTTTGTAGACTTTATACCTAGTTTAACACCCAAATCAAACGTTGAGATGTTTGTAAACTTAGCAGCAATAATAATTTCGTTTATGTGTAACATGGTGAATAAGCGGAAAATCTTATCGATATATTAATGTCATTTAATAATAAAGGATTAAATATTAATAATAATTCAAATGTTTTATCAAATCTTTACAAATTAAATTATCGTATGAAAACAATATACTCAAGCTGCATTAAATTTTTTTATTCGACAACAGATGGCGTTAGTAGTCTTCTGAATCACGCTATCGTGTCGTACACTTGTAAAGTATAGGTGCCAGCTGAATTTTTCAACAGTTGATCTTTCTAAAGGTTTTAAACGGGGAATGATGATTGGGTTATTCACACGTCTGTGTGATGTCCGCTGACCATTGTTACGCAATGGCGGGCTAAAATCCTTCTGACCCCTAATTTATGAAAGATCCAATTATAATACCTTATAATTCCATTTAACTTTGAAGTATTAATAGTCTCATCCAAGTACATATGTAGAGTTGTGGCCTGTGGGGTGTTAAAAGTTTTTGCGGGAATTAAATGAGACTTTTTTTATTAAAAATCCCTACTAATATTATAAATGCGAAAGTAACTCTGTCTGTCTGTCTGTCTGTCTGTCTGTCTGTCTGCTACGCTTTCACGCCTAAACCACTGAACTGATTTTAATGAAATTCGGTACAGAGATAGAGTTGACCTTGAGAAAGAACATAGGATAGTTTTTATCCCAGACTTTTGAAAGGTTCTCTTGGAAACGCGATATAACCGAACTCCACGCGGCGAAGCTGCGGGCGGAAAGCTAGTTTGTTTATAAAACTGTGAACTAAATTTAAGAGCAGTTAATGTTTAACAGTACATTGCTAATAATATTTATCATTATTTAATTTGAATACTTTTAACTATTCCAAATGAAATCCTCTTCACACTTTATCCCCTATGAACACTGCTAAATGCAAGTAATATGACATTTATTAACACATCTACATATGGATAATTTCAAATTTCCGAATATTTGCATTATTTTCAACCGAAGCTAGTCGTAACGCTGTAATATTTGATTAGAAATAAACTATTCCAATGATTTGAATTTCCTTTATGTAAGAACACGTGGGAGGGAAGCGAAAAAAGATTGTGAAGGGACTTTTCATACTTCTCCACTAAGATTGGTTATTCGTTGACAGTCAATAGTCGATACATGTCATTTCTCATTCGACTGGATTACAGTTTGAGAATAAACAATTAAACAAGTCTATTCTTTTGTCATATAAAAAGTTCGCTGAAACAACGAGCTCCGCCCATTTTCAAGTAATGCATTACTCCAATAAAAAATACTTATAATTGAATTCAGATGCAATTAATTCGTATTTTTAAATTCTTATCAGGAACCCTATGACCATAATGATTCACGTTTCGTATTTAAAGCAGGTGGATTTAAATTGAAGATTTGAACACATTGCTTTTATGGCGTTTTATAATATTAACCTACAAAAATAAAGGCACCTAACGGTATATATGGCTAGTGTATTAGTTCCGTTAGAATGATAATTTAAGTTAGCACGACGAATTATACCTTTAATACAAGTTTGAAAATTCAAACTACATACAGATAGTTTCACGTATTTCATTCGTAAAACTTTGCTCATGTCTGTATCGAAGTAGATCTATGAATGGAAAATCGGAAACCCTTTACATTTAGTTGGAATTCCCAATTATTTATCGATGTATTAAGCAATATTGGTTCAATGTATATTACTCGTAATTATGAGTTTTATAATAACTTTGTTTATTAAATCGATTTAAATACGGCAATTGTTTTTTAGAAACCAATAAAATGTTTGTTCCCTTTAGTATTTAGGTTATATAGTATTATAATTCGTACAGGAATTTATCATATATATGCATATGTATATGCATAATAGTTCCAAGTAGATACACGAGAAAAAAATCGTTTAAACTATGTACTTTTTGTACGTTAATCTTTACATAACAATGTTTATATGTTGAAATTTATTTAACTTAGTTTTGTTTCTAACAAAATATAAATTACATTTAAGTATCACGCTATTATTTATTGTTTTTTTTCTTATGAAGTTAATAACAACTATCTTGTGCATTTCACAACTGTATAATCTAATATATCGCCATATACATACATATGTATATTTATATGTGTGTGTGTGTGTGTGTTTACATGAATATGAGAGTTCATAGATATTATAAATGTAAACATTTCAGTGAGGTCATCAGAAAGCGATGTAATGCCTATTTATATGAACTTGAATGTCTACTTTCACCGCTTACGAACGAAAAATAAATTCGTTTATTTATATTTACCCCAGTGGCAATAATATTAATTGAGAAATACACAAAATGGGTCATATATATATATATAATCGCGTTTTGTATATGAAAGTTTTTTGTAGTGTACTTTAAATTGGATGTTTTGCTAGCGTTACTAATTATCGACTTCTCACGTTCGTACAGTTACTATAATACTGTGTACGTTTCTAACAAATCATAGCTAACGACATTTCGGTTTGTCTTTAAAATTATAACGATACTGTTTAGAAAGCGCGTCTCGGTTACAACGGGATAAAAAAAAAAATATAACCGAGATACGATTGCTACGGTTCAATGGTTAATTTTGCTTCAAATTATTAATAAATTATGTTAATTAGTGTACAAAAAATACTCGTGTTAACAGTTGAATAGATATAAGTGATTGATTATATTGTTTGAGAGTGTTTTATGCAATACTTCCGACAATAACCTAGGTCGTCCGGACACCGTTAATTTTAATTTTGTAATATCCGTAACAAATTTCTAGATTTTATAACATTTATTTAATTAATATGTATAAAGGTGCGGTTGTTCGATTGAAGTCTTTTTTTCTATTAATTCGTTATCATTGTAAGAAACTTTGGTCCTTATCAATTTAAATATATTTTATATATGAATATGTTTTCTGTATATTTTCTTTTTTTAGATAGTTTTTATTAAGGCTACAAGTAACTCATAACTTCGAATACGAAGAGACATAAATTCTTTACATACATTTATAAGCATTGCATCAAAGCAAAACTGGTTTTAACCACATTAAAAGGGTATCGATTTGATTTTTCTCTGCATTGCCTCAACCAAATCTAGAAGTATTAACTAGTCATACTAAAAGAGGTCGCTTGTAAAATAATATATATGTACATATTAAAACCGTCTGTTGAAAAAAATTCTGAGATATAGTTTTGAGCAAAAAGAAAAAAATGGAATAGAATCAAAATAATAAAGTCGAGTTAATATAAAAAAATACTTTTTTCTCTTTCTTTAAGAGACTAAAACTCCATGTAATACTTGACAGTGAGTAATTAAAAATTATATAATTTTTGTTTTAATTGATTATATCGTTGTTTAATTTTGAACATAGAGCGTTTATAAAAAAGAAATGTTTTTACCTTTGACATAAACACGAAACACGTAAATAAATAAGTATATGAATATAGAACGTATCTTCATTTCCAACCGGTAACTTTAGAGAACGAAGTATATTAATGAAAACGGTATCCGCGTTGGAATGCGAGAAAAAACGTCACTATGCGGTGATGCGTTGATGCTTAGATGATTCGTAGTCGGCGGGAGCCACGCGACCACTATAACATACAGTACACCACTGCTAATACATTAATTTACATATATATTACATATAAAGACTATTAAACTTGCTGTAACGTACATCTCGATGTAGGTTTGAGTTCGGATATATGCATACTAGAATTAATATGGGAAGTCATGTATATATATAAGCTAAGTCAAAAATATTTTCAATATATTCATATTATTTTCGTGTCCTACAACGGTTTCATAATTAAGTTGACACACAGCAACGGTGCTGAGCAAAACCTGTCATAAACATGACACAAATAATAAAGTCTCTGTCATTTTTATCATGTAGTACAAATATTTTTCTCAACGTGCTATTCTGTTATGCTTTAAAAGATTATCTTATTAGAATATTTTTTTAATATTTACTTTGTTTTTAATTTCTACATATTTTCGAATTGCATTATAGACCCACTTACAAGTGGGACAACCAACTAATGTACCATGAACATTTCATTTGCATACATAATCATTAGTTTCTAAATGATATATTACGAATATATGATTATAAATCTTAATGTAATTATTCCAAATTGGTTATTAGGAAATATGTATCTTTTACATTAATTAGTCGTGTGATATGAAGATTATAGTGAGAAATAAAAATAGAATTTTCTTCAAAATGTTTGTTTATACTTCATAGAGAATATATTATTTAAATATTATTAAATAGTTTAAGAATGCTGTTTTGAGAGCATAACGGATTTTTGTAAAGACATACGAGAGTGAGCTTTGTAATTAAGTAAACTTTCTATGTCCTATTTTTTCTCGTCGAAACGTGTTTTCGTCAAATCTTCGGAACACTTAGAAATAGTTTCTATAGACAAATTGTGAGTGAATTGTTAAGTTTCTTGCAGTTATTAAGATATATCAATTTTAAATGGAAATTTAATAAAATTTAAAAAGTTCTCTGCAATGTCTTAAAAATTTATGATATAATTTTTTTCGATTCAGGATTTTCGTTATAAGAATAATAATACACAGAAAAGCTTCAAACGAACGGTTTCAAACTTAACAATGCTAAACTTGAACTAGTGACGCGATAATTGAAATAGCTAACCAACTTTTTAACATATTCCGAGCTGTTATGAACTATTCTTCTTTTAATAAAAATAATTAGGAATAAATATGGCATACCAGAACGAATGAAATTCTAGGAGGCAGAAATACAAGAAAATAAAACATGACGTTTTGTTTAAAATCCAAAATAAGCATTCGATTATTTCTATTTCACGATCGATAAATAGAGATGTACTTAGTCATTTTTATTTGCAGATGGATGAATTTCATAAAAAAGGAAAGTTAACCAAACATGAATAGATATCAAATTAAACATTTATATTTTTAAACAACTTGCATTGTAATGCAAGCGGTAATGTAATTCAAATTACGATTATGACTGTTCTTATTCAACCAAATTATTTTATATTTAGAAGTTTTTCAAGAATAGATGTATTATGAATTCAGAATATTTTTTTCGCGATTAAAACGGTGCTCGTAATATGACATATATGAAGTATCCTATAATTGAAAACTTCTACCGTGAAAACAGAAGAGTTTATAGTAATTTAACTTAATATTTATTAGATCGTAAAATCATTAAATAATGAACACTTCATTTAAATATATTAAGAATCAGATTATTAGGAATTATTATATTAATAATTAATGAAGAATATATGTAACTTTATGTAACTATTTAATCGATGTTTCTTTTATACTATTAGTATGATAGTAGACTCGGATTATATACTAGTTACCATTGTATTAAATTATAATAAACTGTCTTATTTTTGGTGGAATTGAATAGTAATGAAGTTGTTATATAATAATATTAAAACATGATATATTAAAATTGCAAAATATTTTCTCAATAAACAACTAAGTATAACACAGTTTTTATTATACTTGATTTGAAATTTGTAAAGTTTTGGCTTATCTAATATTATCAATTAATTAATAAATTTTAACGCCGCTATCTCATTCGGATGTTACTTTGCATTTATTTTTGATAAGTATAAGTAATTATTGTATAATATTATACAAGTAGATATTGGTTACATCAGGGCACAGATTTAATTTATTTTAATAGGTTCGTATAATTCGTTCAATATATTATATAATTTGATATCTTTTCGGTTTCGAATTTTGTAACTTTTAATGCGATTTCGTTTAAATTTCCTTATTATCTGTATATATAATTTTTATTTAAATATATTAAAACGGGAACGTTGTCATTATTGTGAGGAGGAGTGAGTGATTGATGGACCTGCACAGATAGTCTATTTAAGTTTTATACAACATTCCTCATTGATGTCATATTACGGTTCTGTATAATATATACATTATACATTCGGAATATAAGATGTTTGATCTGATAATAATAATTTCATTTATTTTCATACATTTTGTTTAGCACTATAAAATTTAAATAATATGAATTTTATGACTAGATGATGTATCATAACTATATTTGTACTTTTTATTAGAAAAATTTTGTTTTTTAACCAGATAAAGAAGACGTAAAAAATATTTTTACATACTAGTTGAGAAAAAGAAATGTTTAAATTATTACTTTAAAATTCATTTTAGATTGAAAAAAATACATTTTTTAGCTTTATATTCAAATTGGATTATCTAAAGCAACGATGTTTTAAATTATATATTTTTATATACATGTTTTTGAAATACCATGTCCGAAAAGTGAATTAGTGATACTAGTATATATGTAAGGAGGGCACAAAACCGCTTTTTGTATATAACTTGTATGTCTTGGAGTAGTTTGAGCGACTCCCACGGTTGCTGGTGAGCTCAGCACAGTTAACCTGTCCATTGTCTCAGTTCGATGCCATATGGTTTTTGCACATTCTAAGATATCAAGTGAAATTTTGCGGAAATAACACTGACACGAATGAATGGTTTCAATGCTTTTATTATGAGGAATCACACATTAACTTCATTGACTGATGATTTCTATTTACAAAAAAACTTAATTTATTTGAAGATTTCTTTGCTATTTCATAAAAAATTGAACAAAGTCGATTTGTCGAAATATACATGAGAATATAATTCATATATAAGTTATAATATATGTTATATGTGAAATTAATGTTATATGGTCAGAATTCATCTTAACAAATCATCTGGAATTTGGTTTAACTTAACAGATTGTGTGAGAATTACTCTTAAAAGTTCTTAGTGATAAGTTTTCGTTTATACAATACACGTAGCATTATTATACATATATAGGTTTATTAAAATATATTATGTTTCAAACAGTTTTGAAAGCGTAGTAAAGTTAATACAATTAAACATTTCTCATAAAATATCTTAAAGACGAATACAAAATATATTAAAAATATACTAATTATTTTTCTTTTGTAGGTTAATATATTTTATTATCATATTCTTAATAAAATTATTCAAATTCCAAAAGTTGGCTAGTCGTCAATAATAAGTCGGTCGTATTGCGGTACTATGTATTTAAATCCAAATCCGTTATATCGTATTATATATTTTATTGATTAAAAATATTTTATCGTCTCACCATATTGTATCGGAAATCCTTTTCTAGGTGAAATCCTTAAAATTTGACCACTTTTTGCTAGCACTGTCAAACTAAACATCAATGATATACAACATAGTTAATCACAACAGTGGTAAAATGGTCACAATCGTGTTTAACAGTTTTATGTTTTAATATTTATCCATGGCTGCGCGTGCGTCTTCCGTTAGAGACGTAGTAAGACTGAAGCGTGCAGCAGAGTGCAGGTTTTCGCTAAGCCCCTGACCTACACTGCTCGGGCCCGGTAAACAAACGGTTCACAGACCGATTAGCTATAATACATTAGAAAAAAGCTGCTACACCACTGCCCACATTTAAGTCTCGAGTATTTGTGATTCAATGAGATAACGGTATGCCCAAGCTAATCTCATTCTAGGTCGTGGGTCGAACTGCATCTCGTGAATATGTATAATTATAGAAATTATTTTAATATTCGTGCGTTACTATTTGTTGCTATATGTTCTAGAGTCAACTATTTGCATACGCGGAAGAGAAAATGTACCATGTATGATGTTAGCTGTTGATTTATTCACTTTCTTTTCGAGGTCATGTATGTATTTGTCTCTTGAAAATAAGTTTTAGTGAAAGTTGAATGCAATTTGTTCAAAGCGATAGCTGTCACTTTAATATATATAAAAAGTTTCCTTTTGTTTGTCTTTTCAAAACTTATGTTACATACGAAACTTATTTATTGTGCTATTAGGCTTTTGTGATAGACCTTTGAGGTTTTTGTTTTGTAATACTTAATGTTTTCTTTTATTACATTCGTTGGGAATGCAATTATTTTTCGAAAGTAATTTGACTTATATATTACAATGACACGATAGAAACCTTTATTCCGTTTTATAAGTATCAGCCACGTGAGGTTAGTGTGTACTGTGGGAAAGAAAATGGATATCCATGTGTTTCAGTCTTACGTGAATGGAATTGCACATATTTACCCACAGTGCACACTTGCCCCACATTACTTAATCAATGAAATAGTAATATCGAGGACCAAACGCTTTTTAAATAAAATTAATTTCTTCATTTAATTAATATCCTTAATTTCAATTATTTATCGAAATATTTTCCACTTTTTAATTAGGTTTTATATAAAAGCGTGTTCTTTTTAGTCTTTTTAAAATATTTTATTCAAAATAATAACAATCTCACACAAAAATATATTTTTTATATAAATCTATTATACGAATTTAGTGTAAATTAACTAGTCTAATGTTACTGTTCTTTGTAGTCATGGAGTTTATAGCAAGTAGGTTTCAGAATTGGTTTCTCTCTAATTGATATTAAGCGACATATTTCTTTAACAGGGTTATAGATGGTGCACCGAACGCTAGAACATGTCTTTTGCATCAAAAGCTACAATTATTAAATTGTTGCATCAAAAGAGCTCAAGAGGGTGACGTGAATGCCAACGGTAATTCTTCTGAAGAGGAATTCTTCGACTGCTCAGAAGGTGAAGGTGCAGAAGATCAGTTGCCATGGGACAGGCCCGTGGGTCGTCTTAATCGTCTCGAAAATGCTACACTCAAAAGTGGCGTCCCTCTCTATGTTCCTCGTACACAGGTAGATATGATATTATCAAGGAAAAGGCGGCAATACTTTGTTTTTAATAGTGTTAGATATAAAGAACTAGATAAAAAATATATATATCTATTCAATGACTTCTAAAATATTATTTCCTTTTAGGATCCAGCACCAAAAACTGAGGATCAATTAGAAGAAGACGCCGAATTAATGGTAAGAATGGGAGACAATGCTAAAGCTTCTGAACTACGTGCGAAAATGATGAGCGCTTCCCTCCTCTCTGATATGGAAGCATTTAAGGCTGCCAACCCTGGGGCAGAACTGTGTGATTTCGTTCGTTGGTATTCGCCTCGAGATTGGAAGCCTGATGACGGTGGCTCGTTAGGGGATCGTATGTTGTTACCTGGAAATCCTTGGGTAGAAGCTTGGACAGTTGCTCGCCCGGTACCGGCAGCGCGACAACGAAGACTTTTTGATGAGACTCGAGAAGCAGAACAAGTGTTACATTTCCTGAAATCACGGACCGTTGGAGGTGTAGCTGAACTGTTGCTGCCCGCTATATTAAGAGCAGGTGCAAATAAAGCGATCTCAGAAGGAGCTCCAGCAACTAGTTCGAGTATTGGAGGCGTGGACAAAAGACGCACTTTCGAAATTGCCGCTAGAGAGTTGTATGAAGCTGAGAAAGAAGCGTGTAGGGCTATCTGTGTGCGTAAGGTTTTAGGCAACAGTGCGGAAGGACAGCCGTTAGATGTGGCGGGTAGGTCCAGAGTATTGAACGCCATGGGCGGTGGTTTGCCAGCACCCACACGCAGAGAATTCACATTGAGAGTAAAAGATGAAGTTGGCCCTCAAATAATGCGAGCAGCCCTCGGTAGTGATATGACCATCATTGGAGCGTTTACGGAACGAATAGTTTGTTTGTAGTATATAAGTGTTAATTATTACAATTTTATTCCAAAAGAAGCGACATTGTTAAGTAAATATTTGTCAATTTTATATTATTTCTAGTAATATGATATTGTTCTAAAGTAATATATTAATCTGGCCTTTTCCCGTAATCTACAGGTGCTTTTTTTCTCATGCCTGTATTAAATATACAGATTTGATTGTTAAGATAGTGGAGGTCTTGTTTATTAGAGAAGGTTTGTACATGGTTTAGTCATCACGATTTCATGTAAATTGACTGAATCGTTGAAATATTTCAAAAGTAAGGTAATAGTTGATAATTTCTACAAGATAGATTTGCTAGTTTCAAATGACAAATCATAAGCTTTAATCAAATTAAAATCGTTGCGTTTTATTACAGTACAATTGACATGCAAAAACATTTATTACTAATTTTGTTTGAGGAAATTTAATTTTTATGTATAAAAAATATCGGTAATACGTCATTGGATTATATCGTACGAAGTGTTGTTGATGATATGTAAATTTTATACAGAATAGGTAAATAAACTATGATTACAGTTAGTGTGTTTCATTTGGCCGAGTGCCGTGTATCGGCGAAGGCAGAATAATTGAATCCTGGTTTTATTTATTTACCCATCTCGTTTCAGAACCACTTAATAAATGCATCGTAAACAATCCCCTATTATAATTAACGATCAAGATAAAATTAATTATAAGACATTTGTCTTGGCTCATTACTATTAAGCAATAGTTAGTCTACAGTTGTGCGACTTAGAATTTTAGACAAGTTCACAAATTAAGAATTTAAATTAACACATATATGTATGTATTTGTAGATAAAAAAAAAATTATAAAAATAAAAATAAAAATGTATATGTGAGGTACGTTTCAACTGAGAAAAAATATAATAAAGTTTGTCTTAGGATAAAGATTTTTGTTATATATCTACGTACATATACATTCATTAATATTACTAAAACTCTTGCGTATTGGTTTATAAAACCGAAGAGGACCGAGGTGTATCATGTAGCTATCTGATTTGCTTGAACCTTTAAAATACTGTTAGGTGTATCTATTTCAATCTACACCACGACATGAATTCGAAAAAATAATTTAATTTCATGGGACATTTCAATCACATGTTTTGTATTTCATTTTTTTATAGTAGTAGCTCGCATCTCCATGTAGAGAAGGTTATACCAAGGTATACGTAGATTGTTGTTATCAATGTGTGTATGAATTACCAGGTTAGTTGAAAGAAATGAAAGGAGCTATCAGACTAATTTATACACAATGCGGGTGTCATCTACGCATGCGCGCGCCTCGGCTGGCTCATATCCCCGTACCGCCCGTTCAGTGGCGCGCCGGACTGGCCGGTCGATTCCGTGAATTTACAAACACTATCATATGTTTGAACATATTTCATTAAATAGTATGATGATAAACAATTCATTTTCAATGTTCTAGCTGTTGCGCTGAGTGAGTGTTTCGTGTTTAGTTTGAAGGTCGTTTAAGATCTTATAGGATCTCGATTATTTAGACATGGACCATCCCTAGGCAGTTTATCATCGAGTGTTAGTAGCATAGATAGGAACTGCCCATAGTTGAAGTGAATGAGATATTGTGTTATTATCATTTATAATGTTCATCAGTGATTGAGTTGATAACATATATACTGTGGGCTTGATACAGGCCTACATAACGGAATAATCTTTGGGAGCTGTTGGATAATCTGTGCCATCTAAACCCAGATAATGAAATTTAAATATCGGCTGACCAAGGTAAGTCTAATATTTTACATGCTCAAAATTTTTGATTGGTTGAAATAATTTGAAATATGATTTTCGATTTGATATTCTTCATATTATGTATGTATTGATTTAATTCCATACTCTTAAATTATCAATATCTTTAATTGTTTTTTTCCTGAAAGAGAATGAATAATGATCAAAATTATTACCATCAATTCCATTTCTATTGTGAAACAGATAAGGTATTCTGTTTCAATATCGTTTTAAAAAGTTATAAACAAGTGTTATTTATTGTAACTTGTCAATCGGAATAATAGTTATATATGTACGTTAATGCAGAGTTAAAGCTGTTGTTTACTGTTATAAAAACGAAAAGTATTTTATTATTTTCTTTTCAAATTATATTACGAATTAGGTTTTTAGGGACAACCTATTCTTAAAGGAAAGAAGAAGAAAGACGAATTTATGTAAGACATTAAAAAAAGAATCCCCCTAAATATTAGTTAAAAAACAATGAAACCAACATAAGAACAGTGCGTCATCACTTTTCGTTTTGTGGTCCAATCGTCTTTTAAACGTTTTAAGATCTTTTGATACAAAAAAAATTCCTCCAAATAAATTTTTATATGACTTATATAATGCCCGCGTTTGTCTTAATGTTCTTTTCATTACAATTCATTCAATGCTTCTTTTTTAGCAGTTTCTTTATTCTATATTAAGATTTAAGTAAGAGATAAAAGTAAAACATATACATACATATATTAATGTTCAATTAATATTTCTATATTATTATTATTTTTATCGAGTAACACCTGATACTGAATTATTATATCGTATATTTTATTTATTTTTTGGCTATATTAACAAATCCGTGGTAAAATTTTCTGTAATTAAGTTTCATACATAAATTGCATAAAAGAAGAGCTGCACACTTGTGCTTCATATTGGAAATAACTATAAAATTTGTTTCATATTTTTCAGA
Organism: Danaus chrysippus; assembly: GCA_916720795.1. NCBI lineage: Eukaryota > Metazoa > Arthropoda > Insecta > Lepidoptera > Nymphalidae > Danaus > Danaus chrysippus. The sequence goes on along the minus strand of CAKASE010000057.1, from coordinate 2,238,209 downwards.
CATTACGTCGAAACTCCAATTACAGTCCGCTATTTTTTTGTAAAATTTATATTAATGTAAGAACATTTTTTGCGTTTAAAGTAATTGGCGATATATCTTGAAATATTAATATCTTAAACTAGGATCTCGCTAGCTATGATAGAGTTAGTGGACCGAAGCTGGACCTTTGTGCCCATTCAATGATTTTCATAGTATAAATAGCCTCTCTTTGAGCGCTAGTCTTCACAATAGAGAATGGTCCCAATCGTCTTCAAGGGTGATCGAATATATGGGTTATATTTTGCCATGTACTACAATCAAAAGTATTTTGCAAAGTTATTGATGAATAGAATATTTATTTAGGCTTTTGGTTTGTATATAGAATATGCAAATCAATATAGATTACTTTTATATATATGTATATGTTATAAATTCCTATATCTTTGGTATATTGTGAATAATAAGATTTGCATCTCTTTGTTTTTAGTCTTAATTGGAATGATATGAAGTATGTAAGTTAGATGAGTGACCTTTATTATAGTTTATCTCTAAGTAAACTTTTATCGATCAATTGGTGAAGATTTAAGTTAATTGAAGTAAGAGGGAGTTAGATCGTTAATTTTAGATGAAAACATTCATTTGAAATTGTTTCTCCATTATGGTGTCACTTCAGCGATATATGTTTAATTTCAATGTAAATGAAATTTATACGTACTTTTTAGGGATTAATAATATACTTAGCACTGAAATTACGGTTTATACTGATCTGTATACAACATTATTTTATGAAAATATAGAAGGAAACAAAATAATATAAAGCATAGGAACAAATATTGTTAATGTTAATATATCGAGGTAAAATTAGTTTTGTTTACCCTGGCGTGTTTCGTGCCGGCTGAAATATATCTGTTTTTGATATCTTGTAAACATGCACTGACAAATATTGCTCTGTACCTACATACGAACCGGTCTAGTAAACAGAATAATGAGACATAAATTTCACATGAACTTAGAAGTAAGCTATAAATTAATGGCTATTTTCAGTAGCAGAAATTATGGGGAATGTTTAGATTTCACCATGGTTCATGCACAGTTTATAATTTAAATTCTTAATAAATGACTTATAACTGTGATAGAAAAATAAAATTTAAGGAATAAAAATTATTCCTTTAGTCATTTACAGCATGTCTATTAATTCCCAAAAAAGTAAATTTTATTTCGTTATTAGGGGATCTATAAATCTTAATTAATAGCTAAAATATGGAATGATATATAAGTCAAACGTATATAAGATATCCAAGTAAAATATGATTTAAATATGCCCAAGATATTAAAATAAAAAAATTGTTGCATTGTCAGTTCTTGACAAATAACTAAAGTATTGCCAGAAAACTATCACTTCATACTTACTACACTTCCAGTTCTAATGTAACATGTTATAGATAGGTGAAAAAATCATAAACTCATAATAAAATAAATATTTTAGTTTAAAAGAGTTCATGAATTATTTTACGTCCTTATAAATATTGACAAAAAATAGAAAACTAAAAGGTCATTTAAATTTTTAATCGCTGTGACCATAAAATCAAAAATCTAGCCATAACCATATCCTGCCTTCTCAAATTTTAAAACAGAATATATAAAAATGTATGCAAGATACTTAAACACGCATAAATTTAGTGAGCGTTATGCTGTTTTCGACTGTTATCTAGGTATTCGTTTTTATACTGAAAAGTTGAAAGCTAGCTCCGATTCCCAAAAAGAATTATATTATCATATATTAGGATTCAAGCCGATGTCGAAAGCTTCATTAAAAAAATTAAAAACCACTGACTGACGTATGTAAAAACTTCTATAAGATTATAGTAGAAAGTTATTTTATAGGTTTTAAAAGGAAATTTAGTAATTGAATTTTACAGTGGGAAAATAATTTGGGGGAAACCAAAACATGCTTGGTTTTTAGGCAATTTAAAATTGTCCGTTCCTTAATAGGGAATTTAGGTCAAAAGTTGTCAAACAATTTAATAGTGTTGGTTAAATTCAGGTTTTCGCGATAATTTAAATAAAATAGCAGTAAAAAAACAAAATTAATAGTTAAATATATAGAGGTGGATTACAAATCTTCATAGCAGTAGTTACTTATATAATACTCTTTTTTTGTACAAAAGATTTATTTAGCTCATCGCAAATTAGATTTAAAATTGTGTTTTCTTTGAGAGTATTTTAAGTATGTTGGGATATATAGGTATATGAAACTAATATTTTTCGGATTTTACTATTTTACTATTATAATATTTTTCGGATATTTTTTTTGATTTTTAATCAAAAATAAAACGCGAAGTAAAATCCGAAAAATATTAGTTTCATTTAAATGAGTACTCTCGAAAATCTTAGATCTCATTATATAGGTATATATTATTTTATTCTACTTATATCGATAACTGTTTTTACTTACATTATATATGTATATTTTTAAAGAGTATGTTACTTAAAACAACTTACGAAGAAAACGATAAGTCTCTTTGTCAACTAAACTTTGTCGATCTCTAATATCTTTTTAGTACAATTCTGTTGATCAATACTCTAAACTCAATTTAAAACTTTACCTTACGTCTTGAGAGCTGTCACTTTCTTATTCATAAACAGCAGTTGATACTATCGATTACTATAAACGCCACGTTTGTAGTGTGACGATACAAAAAGTAGCAATAGTACAGATATTATATAAAAATAAGTCACCTATTAATCAAACTATAACAGAGGAAAGGGTCAAGTTGTATTGATCCAACACTGATCTGACAACGATAATTTATTTGGTGTTTTAATTTACTCAAAGATTTAATAAAACACTACAGTGCTAAATTTAAATGTAGTACGTATCAATGTAGTTTAACTTTTTTTAATACTTCTTAAAACCTATGTTTTTTTTTATTCACAATGAAGTACTCTTAACCAACAACATATTGATTTGTTTATATGAATAAAGATTAATATTATTATGTTGATACAACTTAAACAAATTATTTCGACCAAATTAGGTACCATAGAAACGGTTTTTGTGAGTTAATCTTAAAAGATAGACATATACTGTCCCGGAGTGTTTTTTAGATCATCAAAAGAGCTATCATTCTTTAACACATATTTTTTGTGTATCTTGAACCGTTTTCACGGCGCACGCAACGGAAGGCTTCAAAGATGAAATAATTTCTCCCGTTTTTTACACATTTACCACTATATCTTTGCTCCTATTGCTCCTATTGGTAGCGTGATGTTATATAACCTACAGCCTTCCTCGATAACTGGACTATCCAACACAAAAAGAATTATTCAATTCAAACCAGTAGTTTCGGAGATTAGCGCTTTCAAACAAACAAACAAACAAACAAACTCTTCAGCTTTATAATATTAGTATAGATTTAAACACAGTGTTCATAATTATTTCATACTAATACCAATACAATATACCTATTTTGTTTACAATTCCTTTTTGTCAATTCAAATAACCATATTGTTTAATAAAGCCATTAATACTAATGGAGTGAATTCAGGGAAGCTACATTAATCATAGTGATTTGATTCTCGAGTAATCAAGAAGCATGATATGAAACTTAATTGCAATTCAATTTACCAAACGCAAAAAATATTAAAGCTTCACAAATCTAATACATTTGGCTCAAACTGATTAAGTGTTATGTTACACAAGTTCAACATATCTCATAAGGATACCACTTTTTGCAAGTCTTGAAGATATAGGTACAGTAATTAAAATAGGGAAAAAATTAAATACATGTCTTTTTTTAATGTCAGCAGCCAAGGTTAAGCTACTAACTAATTCAATAAATACTGATAATAAATTCTATTAATTAAATCAATAAAGAAGCTAATGCAAAAGTACTAAAGTATACTCAAATATGTATAAAATATTCCCTCTATTCATAAAAAAATGTTTTTTTCTTCATATCTACGCAATGTTGGTCTCAATACTTAGATAACAACTCAAACAGAAATAATGGAATAAGAAATTTATTGACACAAGCAGAATTCTAATTCTGCATTTTGTGAAATGTACGAACGGAAATGTTAATACGATATTCCTGATTTTGTAGGTTAATCTTATAGTTTACTAACATTCTCTTTGAGATCTGTCACTGTTACTAATGCAGATAATATTACGATAATACATCTAATCTTATCACTTGAGAATCACAATATTCTGAGAATTATTATCTTACGATACTTAGTTACTAACGACACTTATTCCCAAGCTCATATCAGGTTCATAATGATAGTCCAGTGTTCGTGTGCGCAGCATCTCCTTGTAGAAGTAAGCAGACTTGCGAGGAGTGCGGGTGCGTTCAGGACTCTCGTAGTCCACCTCGTATAGTCCCAAACGTTCACTAAAATAATGAACAGTGTTATGCACGTTCACGTAACGTAACGTAACGTAACAGTTTAACATACGTATATCCAAGCGCCCATTCAAAGTTGTCCATTAAACTCCAAGCAGTGTAAGCCCTCACGTCACATCCATCGTCAATAGCATCGAGCACAGCATTAATGTATGTCCTGAAGTAATGTATGCGGTCATCGTCAATTAGACCGCCTTGATTTGAAAAACCATTCTCAGAAATAATGATTGCAGGGTTGTTGTACTCCTCTCTTATTTTTCTTAAAATCTTATATAACCCCCAAGGTGCCTAGAAGAGTTAATTATTCGACGTAACAAAATTGTTTTAAAAAATTTACGTTGCACGACAAATATGGTACCTTTATACGGCTCGATTGGTCAGGGGTAATCCCTACATCATCGTAGTAAAATGGTGAATTGGAATTTTCAGACATAGATTCATTTCTATTAGTTATGACGGTAGAGTAATGATTCAAACCAAAGAAGTCAGAACTTCCTTTAATAAAAGCAACTTCTTCAGGAGTGAGTTCTGGCAGCCTAGATCTTAAAAATCCTTGAGCCTGACTCCTCGCTGCTATTCTTTCTTTTACTACTGATGGATAATTTCCAGCTTCAGAAAATATTGGATTGGCAAAGATTCCCACCTGAAATTTAAAATTTATTGAACACTTTCAATTTTATTTCAATCTTTTTTTTAATAGAATCAATGAAATGAGTTTTAACTTAAAAAAACTGTGGTGTACGATATTCTTTAGTTAAAGTAACTAATATTGTAAAAATGGGCTAAAATTCCTTGGGGGAGGCCTATGTCCTGCAGTGGACGTCTTTTGGCTGATGATGATGATGATGGGCTAAAATTTCTAAAAAATTGTTTTGCTATATACCTAAAACAAAACTTAAGGTATTCTTTAATTCTTGAGTAGGAGTATTTATGAAATTACCTCGAATTGTATAAGATTTTCTGCAGCTTCAACATCGTCTTTTGTTTGGGGTTCATACCATTCAGCACTGAGACTTATACCAATCTGACCACCTTGATCTTTACGAAATTCATTATTATACAAATGATACACGCTCGCATGAGCTATTAGAATATTTTTAGCACACATGTAATCAGCATATCCAGACATATTAACGAAAGGCGCAAAAAATTCACCTCCGTATCCATGAACACAGAGCTCTCGAGGTTCGTTAACAGTTATCCAATACTTAACCCTATCACCAAATAACTTAAATACTATTTTTGCATAATCGGTAAACCAATCAACTATATAAGGGTTGGCCCAACCTCCCAGATCTTGCAACTTCTGAGGTAAATCCCAGTGATAAAGAGTCACCATGGGTTGTATGTTGTGTTTGAGCATTTCGTTAATCAAGTTATTATAATATTGCACTCCTTTTTCATTAATTTGGTCTGGGAAGCTCGTTGGTAATATTCTTGTCCAGGAGATAGAGAACCTGTAAAAGTCGAGTCCTAGTTCCCGCATCATTTCCACGTCACGCTTGTATTGATGATACGAATCGTCAGCGACGTCACCCGTGTCACAGTTACTTATAATACAAGGTTTCCTGTGTGATGCGTTATCCCATATATTTTCTGCTTTACCTATAAGATAGAGTCATAAATACATACACAAAGGCTCGTAAATATATTTCAAAACCTTATTGAACTTTATTTTCTGTTTGAACGCATATTTTTGTACATATAGAAAAGGAAAGTTATTATGATATTAATTATGTATTTTGGTATTTTGCTTTAAAATAAAATAGGAATTATGTTTCACTATGTAACTGGTTTGAAAAGTATATTCATATAATAATTTATTCATTTATTTCAAATTTCCTAAATCACAGTATTAACTGATATAACTTTTATTGAATTTATAAGACTTTATACATGTTATTTTCCAATATTTTAGTATTTACCGTCTTCGTTCCACGCTCCTTCAACTTGATACGACGCTGTAGCAGCTCCGAAAAGTAAGTTATCGGGTAATTTTCTGTTTCCATTTCGAGAGGTTTGTTTACTATTGACAAAAGTGGCCAAAATGAAGACCAAGAAACTGTTAGAAGAAACCAACAAATATTTTAATTTTATATTACCCAACACTAATTTCAATATGTAGATAAATTTATATCTTAAATCTTAAAATTATATTTATTGGACATAGTCACCATTTTATTAATTAGGTTAATTAGGTTAACTCTGCAAAGAAGGTTAATGTTTTCTGTAAAATATGTTCCTGAAAGAACACTATCACTATCAGTTATCATAAGATTCGGCTGCAGTAATACTACGCTCTTTGAATGTTGTTAAAAAACTTTTTTTGCGAATGTCTATGTTTAATAGAATATTATCTATCGGGATACCAATTGAGATGTGTTTATTACTTTTGTTGATAGTATCATTTTTATTTTATTTCATTTTAACCTATAGGTTATAATTTATTTCAAATAAAATTGTGAAGTTTTCTTTATCCACATCTTCAAATTAAAATTTTGTATAAAGTTGAGCACAACAGACTGTAAGTTATCTATTTTATTTGAGGATACATTTTTAATTTCTCTTTGAATCTGATTAAAATGTTGTGATTCCAAAAATTTCGTGGGATATATAATAATAATAAACTTGAAAAATATATTTTTTATCGTTCCCTTTATATTCTTTAAATCAGCTCTACTTTTACGGCGTTAATTAAACATTGTAGAATAATAAATTTTATTCAGATATGTAACAACTTGGTGATTATGACATTATTGTCATGCTTTATATTCTGTTAAATAATGATAATTCTGACTTTCATGTCTAAACATCTAGCAAAGTCACAATCACTTGTCATATATTGTACAAGCAAAGCGAAGTTTTGATAGAAGGGTTAAAGAACATACATATGTTAGAAATAAACGTTTGTCGTAGTCAGTAGAAGCAGTTTGCTAATATGAAATGGACAAGCCATGCCATTTCCTCTGTTTTGACATACCATTCACCCTCGCGTGTGAGGATAGACACTATATACCGAGAAAATTATAACTATAAACCGAGAAATTGAAATTAATAAACACTATCATTTAAATAGAAAAGACAACATTGATCTTGCTCCTGGGATATCAATATCAGAAATAATAAACCTCAAGTCTTTGATAATAGTAACAGATTTCATAATATATATATAGGTAAGAGCTACCTAGTATACGTAAAAGAGCTACCTCCTCCTGCATAAATCCAATTCTGTTTGCGAGAAAAATATTAAAGAATTGGTGGTAGATGACGAGAGCATGTCTTACTTAAAGTGAATATAATCTTGACCCTGATCACTTTCACTAAAAGATTTATCTTAATTGAAGGAAAAATCTAGATTTTTTTTTTATATTTTATAAACTCTTGGTGAAAAGTTGTACAGAATATAACTTTATCAACGAACGCTTAACTATTAGTGATATTTCCTGGAAATTAATCTACGATATATATCGCTCTCATGCCTTCAATCGTTAGCAACTAACATAGGAAATGATAAGATAGACTTGATATATCTCATAGTAACTTTTTTATGAGAAAGACCGTGTTATTTTTGGATACATCAAGATAGATGATTATTATTATTTAAAGCTATAGCACTGAAGGTCGATTGAAATCAGGAGTAAGATGATCTACGAAAGATTTTCATTATTTTAGTAATAATTTTATTATTGTTTTGAAACCGTTTATAATTTTACATCATCTGTTTCTGATCATACTGTGTAAAAAGTACATAATCGTATTGTTTGATATGTTAGATTTCAATAAAATTTGTTTACGTTCCTAATGTCGTATGCATAAGTTTAATAATAACTATATTATTGTTTCTTGTGTGACATTTATATTAATAAATAATATTATAATAAACATTGAAATCTCTTTAGTTTGTAGTCATATGTTATTAATGGAAAAAGGAAACTGGCAACAATTTAAATTAACCGGCTGAAACTGGAAACTGCAAATTGCTTTCATAGCAGAGGATGTTCTTAATTATTTTTTGTTTACTTTGAACTTAAGAGGAGAGATAATCTTTTAAACATTTAAATTAAATTAAAATTAGAGAACCCTCGCCACTTTTTGCTGTTTTGTAATAATGCTGGAAAATTGGTGTTTACTTCCAAAACAAAAAAAAATATTGTTTTTTCCTTATCTAGATGCAGTTTAATCTTTGTCGGTAATTATTTCTTTTATGTGACAGCATGGATCAAATATGAAGGTTATATATTTACAAGTTTTTTTTAAGATCATAGTATATATCTTTAAAATTTTGACATACATATGTCAGAAATTGCGTCTACTCGTTACTTCTAATTATATAATTTATATTATATACCTACAATAATTTTTTTCATGAAACAAATAATTATTTTATATAAAATGTACGTAGCTTCTGAAATATACATTCTAGGCACAAAGGAAATTTCTCAAGTTTGCCTTATCATTTGTATAAAATTAATTGGATATAAAAATAGAAATTAAAATGTCATTTATAAGAATGTGGCAGCTGTTATAACTCGCAAGTAACAAATAGTTTCAATTCACTTATCAGGAACATACAAAAAAAAATCTAAAACTAATCCACTTACATCTATTATATAGTAATTCTATTGCTTATTACGCTAAAATAAAATATAAAAAAGACTCACATATAATCTATTTTTTATCATAGTTTAAAGAATACTCACATAAATCTCAACGCACCTAGCATTTTCGCTTCTCACCTCTTACTAAGTCCGAATAGCATTTAGCTTTTATCTTATACTTAAATACGCTTTTCTATGTCTATCTAGGTTGATATCAGTGGATTTTTTTTGGTTATTTGAATAATGATAAATAGATATTTCTTTCATCATTTCATTTGTTTATCATCCTATCGCAATACGATAAATTAATTAGTTCATAGGAATAATATTTCTTCCCTTGTCTTTCTTTCTATATAAAATATATATTTAAAATAATAAACTATACATTATGGTTATTCGTTATGTGTATTTTGGTCTACTATTTAATATTTATTCTTACTCTGTTCTAGGTGGTCAAAGAATACAACAATTTGTGTACTGTCTATAATCTATAAGACAATATTTAAAAGAGCTTCAGATTAATTGGGTGTTCGGTAGAGAGTTGTTGCTTTACTATAACAATATTTTGTAGGTTTTAGTAGTTTTACTATTCGAAATAAGAATATTTTAATTAAAACTATGTCATTATCGATTAGGTACATAATAATAGCTGACTATATATGAAATGTCTCTCCGGTTTAGTCCAAGATTGCTTTTAATAATTTCGAATCAGAGATGACATCCAGATTAAACCAAATTACTCTCTGCAAAATTACTCTTATGTCTCTCAAAAACATTGTTTACGTAAGTATTTTATGACAAAATTGTATCATCTCTTTCACACTTTATTTTAAAATAGAAAAAGAATGAAAATAACTAACTATTGTGTCATAATAAATAAAAAACTCTTTTCTTACTTTGTTTAACCAAAAAAATACCAATGTGTAATGTAATAATTTAGATATCAGATAAACGAGACAAATTTTCCTGTGTTAATCTGGTATTCTGGTCAATTATCTCAAGTAAGTCTTTAATTATCTCAAGTATGTCTTTTCGCGCCCCACTCTATGACACAGCTTACTCGCCTAAGGAAGTGTCTAGCATTAGCGCAAGGACTACACCAAATACTAAAAGTAAATATGTTTATAGAACTTTTTAAAAATAATAGCTTCATTAACAATTTTATGGATTATATTGAGCTGAATTGCTGTGCATGATATAAGCAATAAAAACCTTAAGCATTAAATTTTTCTAGGAAAAACATAATTCATATGAATTTATAAAAAGTTTTGAAAATTCACTTAAATAAATAAAGCTACGAAGAAAGGATTGGGAGCTAAAAATTAGTTATGGTTTGCAATAAATTGCGAAATGGACTTTTAGAGAAATATTTGGACAGTTTAGCAACTTAAAATAAAAAGAAAACTTGAGCCGTTGTTGAGTCCAATATATAGTTTAAATCAGTGATAAAACAAAATGACAACAGCTCAATCAATTAAAACAGCATGAGGCTCAAAACAGCTTCAATATTTAATGTACTGACGGGTTAAAGTCATGGCATCTTCACAGTGTTTTACGGAACTTGATATATTTAACAAGCGTCTTTTTGTAAAATATTATTAGATCTTGTGTTTTTTTGGGAGTGTGAACAATTATCTTGGAATCTTGGTAAATTATGGCAGTAATGACATAGGACGTAAAGAAATCAGACAATAATAATTTCTAAAAATCTGTTTATTATTCAGTTATATTTTATTTAATTATCATCGACATTCATTCCCAAGCTCATATCAGGTTCATAATGATAGTCCAATGTCCGTGTGCGCAGCATCTCTTTGTAGAAGTAAGCAGACTTGCGAGGAGTGCGGGTGCGTTCAGGACTCTCGTAGTCCACCTCGTACAGTCCGAAACGTCCACTGAAATATTGAACAACACGTTATGCACGTCGATTTAGATGTTAAGTGTTACAGAATTATAGTATAACATACTTATATCCAAGCGTCCATTCAAAGTTGTCCATTAAACTCCAAGCAGTGTAAAGTCTGACGTCACATCCATCATCAATAGCATCGAGCACAGCATCAATGTGAGTTCTGAAGTAATGTATGCGGTCATCGTCAATTAGACCACCTTCAGTTGAAAAACCATTTTCAGCAATAACAACTGTAGGGTTGTTGTACTCGTCTCGTATTTTTATTAACATGTTATATAAACCCCAAGGTACCTAGAAAAATTAAATAATTTCACGTAACAAAACTGTTAAAAGAATATGTCTACATTGCACAACAAATATGATACCTTTATATGATCCGATTGCTCAACGTTTAGTCCGACATCATCGATATAAAGTGGGGAACTAGAATCTTCACGTATAGATTTAGTTTTATTAGTTATGACGGTAGAGTAATGGTTTAAACCAAAGAAGTCGGAACTTCCTTTAATAAAAGCAACTTCTTCAGGAGTGAGTTCCGGCAGCCTAGATCTTAAAAATCCTTGAGCTTGACTCCTAGCTGCTATTCTTTCTTTTACCGCTGATGGGAAATCTCCAGCTTCAGAAAATATTGGATTGGCGTAGATTCCCAGCTAAAATTTTAAATTTATTGAAGACATTTCATTTTATTCTTCATTTTTTTCTTCGTAGATTTTAAAAAATATGATGTGGTTATACTGACGTTTCACAAGAAAAAAATTGTAGTGAACAAGATTCTACAGTTAAGGTAACCAAAAATTTTAAAAGATATTTTACAATAAATAAATCTATAGATATATATTTTTTTGCTATATAAAACACAACTTTATTTAATTTTTCAATTTCCGAAGATTACCTCAAATTGTATAAAATTTTCTGCAGCTTCAACATCGTCTTTTGTTTGGGGTTCATACCATTTGCCATTAAGACCTATACCAATCTGACCACCTTGACCTTTACGGAATTCATTATTATACAAATGATACACGCTGGCATGAGCCATTAGAATATTTTTAGCACACATGTAATCAGCGTATCCAGACATATTGACGAAAGGCGCAAGAAAATCTCCTCCGTATCCAAAGTTACAGAGCTCTCGAGGTTCATTAACAGTTATCCAATACTTAACCCTATCACCAAATAACTTAAATACTATTCTTGAATAATCGGTAAACCAATCAACTATATAAGGGTTGGCCCAACCTCCCAGATCTTGCAACTTTTGAGGTAAATCCCAGTGATAAAGAGTCACCATGGGTTGTATGTTGTGTTTGACCATTTCACTTATCAAATTATTATAATATTGTACTCCTTTTTCATTAATTTGGTCTGGGAAGCTTGTTGGTAATATTCTCTTCCAGGAGAGAGAGAACCTGTAGAAGTCGAGTCCTAGTTCCCGCATCATTTCCACGTCACGCTCGTATTGGTGATAAGAATCGTCAGCGACGTCACCCGTTTCACAGTTACTTATAATACAAGGTTTCCTGTGTGATGCGTTATCCCATATATTTTCTGATTTACCTATCACATAGGAAACATATAAAAACATATAAATGGGTTGTTAGTATGATACAAGACGCTATTTAACTTTATTTCCTATTTGAACTCATATTTCAAACTTATCGTTTAATTTTTTGTAGAGACAGAACATGAAAATAATAATAATATTTATTATGTATTTACATATTTATTTATTTTCATTAATAAGTTAAATATTTGTAATTTTGGAACTTCCTCACTGAAGGCATTAACTGATATAAAAATAATTAATTATATAAAACTCTGCAAACGTTATTTTTCAATATTTTAGTATTTACCGTCTTCGTCCCACGCTCCTTCAATTTGATACGACGCTGTAGCAGCTCCGAAAAGTAAGTTATCGGGTAATTTTCTGTTTCCATTTCGAGAGGTTTGTTTACTATTGACAAAAGTGGTCAAAGTGAAGACCAGGAAACTGTTAAAAGAAACAAACAATTATTTTAATTTAATATTACCCAAAACTTAGTAAAATATAAACATTGTATATATAAATTTATATTTTAATCTTAAAATTATATTTCCTGGAAATTATGTAACCATTTTATTAATAATTTAAAGAAACGTATTCTGCAAATCTGTTCCTGATGGAACTGACATTCAGCTGCAGTGTTGAATGTTGTTAATATAGGCAGTAGGGGCCTGCCCAGGCCGAGCCTCACACATCCCTTCCGGCCCCACCAAGGCCGGTTGGACGGCTCGTAAAAAGAGTTTCCACTACGTCATCAAAAAAAAAAATGTTGTTAATATAAAACAATTTTATAAAACGTAAAACATTGTAGTTTTGATAGTTCCCTTTGACTTCTTCACATCAGATCTATGACTACAATATTTATGTAATAATGTAGTATAATAAAGTCTATTCAGAAAAGTAACGACCTGTTGATTATGACATTATGGTCATACTTTATACTCAAAAGTGTATCTTTTTTTTACATAATGATATTTCAGACTCTCGTGCCTAATCATTTAAAAAAGCCACAACAACTATACATTGTACCATCGAAGCGGAGCTTTGATACAAGTGTTAAAGACAATATATATAATATAAATAAACGTTTGTAGTGGTCAGCAAAAGCAGTTTATTTAATGGACAAGCCATGCCGTTACTTTTATTTTGACTTACCATTGACATGCGATAGCTACTGTTTACCAAGAAAGTTCCGATACGAAATTGACATTTATAAACATTGTCATTTGAATAGACGTGACTGAGAGGCTGTTATCTAGTTTCTGGGAAGTCAATATCAGAAACATTAAATCTCATGTAAATGATAATACTAACAGATTTCATTATATAACTATATGTCAGATATTTTTGAATAAATCTTATTTTCGAAAAAAATATTCGCCATAGATGACGCAAAGCCATTTTAACTGAAAGTCAATTTCATCTAATTTGGACGTAATCACGGTTACTACAAGATTTATCTAAATTATAGGGAAAATGTGAAATCATAGTTAAAGTAAAGTTTAAAATCACTTTTATTTACGGTTGCATTGACATTTAATAACTTCTTGGCGTAAAGTTGTACAGATTTTAGAAGTTTTGTAATGAAAGCTTAACTAGCTATTAGTCATACTTCATAGATAAAATATCTGGTACATAATTATGTACCAGAATTATCACTCTCCTGAATTCAACAGATAGCAACTTAGCAAAACATAGGTAATAATAAAAGAGACTTAATATTGTCTCACAGTGAAGGTAACTTGTAAGTTTGATGGGAAAAATTAGGATGTGGATAATATATCAAGATACGGCAGTGACGTGAAGAGATTTGGGGTAGGGTAAGCAGAATATGTGTGAAAAAAAAAATTACCAATATTCATCAATTCCTTTCTACAACATTGATAATAATGAGATCTTTGCAAAGTATTCATTTAAGTGAAATTAATATTTTTTGATTACTACGCGTAATTTTTTTTTAATGGGCAGACGTGATGTCTACCGTGATCACAATTGCTGCAAAGTTATCGAAACGTTGGGAGTATATAGTTTTTAAACATAATAAAATAAGCGAAGTAATTAGACAATATTATTTTCATTTAAACATTAATCATATTCGCGCATAATGTTACAGCAGATCGATCGGAACGAACATCTATATAGTTTATTAATCTCTCAACTACCTCTGAGCAACGAAAGTACCTTAAAACGATTACGATCTGTTCATCACAGCTTTATTAAAGTTTTTTAAATTGGAATATCCAGTATAGATTCAAACATTTTTATTATTATAATTTGAAAACAACAAACTAGGCAAACAAAATAACTTATTTATGTGTACACAACCTGCTAATTAATTAAAACTATTGTAATACTTTTTATTAAAATGAATAACGTTACCTTTTTTTCAGTTCAATCTCAACTGGTCACACACCTTGACTTTACACTTATTTTAATTTTATTATCAAACGACAATATTGAAAATCTACTCGTTATTAATTTCGATAAACACAAATCACAAGCACAGAACTCATGGCTATAATTTTCCATAATTCATTAATTAACTAATCCATCTTTTACTATTTAACTAATGAAAACTTATCCAATTGCGCTTAGAAAGACAAATGACAATATTCAATAATACTAAAATTGCGAAATAAATACATGAACAGTTTACCGACTAATCAAAGAGTCCTGTTCCATTTGACAATTAACGAACTTTTTACGACATTTTAAATAATATTTCCTGCATACATGTACGAAATTTGTAGATCGTCCTTGAGAATATTTGTTTGAAAAATAAGCAGAAAATGGTTGTGCATATCGCCGCACTGGCTACGTAGCGACGCTAGCACTTGGCAGCGGCCGCTCGAAAATGTTTCTTTTTATGTATGTACTTTATAGATGGCACTTTGAACAAATCATGAATCAAATGTCATTTTAAATATCTGTAAACATTTGTACATATTTCGTAATGTATGATTAAAAGTATGTTAGTAAGAATTAAACAATATAGGTTTAGTTGTTACATTGTTGGACAGGGTATGCAGTGCTTATTTGCATCTATGCTGTGCACGCCACTGAGATACGGTGAGTATTAGTATTATTATTTAAAACTGTAGCACTGAAAATCGATTGAAATCAGAAGTAGGATGACTTACAAAGATTCTTCTGTCTTGATAATATTTTTAGTATTGTTTTGAAATCGTTTCTCATTTTATATCGTTTCTTTCTGATCGCACTGTGTTAGAAGTACATGTCATTTGAGATTTTAGATTTCAAAAAAATTTGTTTACGTACCTTATGTCGTATAGTTATAGTTTAAAAATAATAAAAAAAAACTATAATTTTGGTTCTTGTGTGACATTTATTTTAATGCTAAATTAATTATATTTTAAGAAACATTGAAATCTCTTTTGTTTGTTGGAATATTTTATCGTATTTATGGATTATTATTATGTTATGATTTTCTAGACGTAGTTTATTGTTTGTCGATTACTTATTTCTAATCGGTACTGCGAATTATATAACTTATATTTCATACAACAATTTTTTTTGTAGAACAAATAATTATATCATATAAAATATTATTTCTTCTGCACGTAGTTTTCGAAACTCCTATATAATCATTGCACAAAGGCAATTTCGCAAATTTGTCAACGCATCTGAATTAAAATTAGTTGGATATAAAAATATAAATTTATAAGAATATTATCGATGTTATAATTCGCAACTTACAAATATTTTTGATTCACTTGGTCATGAAAAAAAAAGAAAAATCTAGCACTGGTCCGCTCATTTCTATTTAATAGTATTCGTTTTTGCTAACAACATCACGACAACTTAAAAGATAATACATTAAAAGTTGGTTTGTATTTTATTAAAGTGTAAGGAATACTCACATTAATCTTACTGCACCGAGCATTTTCTCGTCACACCTCCTACTAAATCCGAATAGCATTTTACTTTTATCTTATACTTAAATACTCTTTTCTATGTTTATCTAGTTGTGATATCTGTCGATTTTGTTTTGATTGTTTCAAGAATGAGAGACAGCTAAATTTAAAGTATCACATCATCTGAAATTCCAGTTTGTATTTCAAGTTACAATCTTTACGTAATACAATAAATTTATTAAGCTCATGGGAATATTTTTTCTAAGTCCGTCTTTTTTCCGTATAAAACATATATTTAAAATAATAAACTATATTTTTTGGTTATTCTTACTGTAAACCTAGAGTAAGTACTCTAGGTTTTCAAAGGATACGTAAATTTGTGTACTATCTTTATTTAAAAAAAAAATGTTAAAAGAGCTTCAGATTAATTAGGTGTTCGGTTAAAAGTTGTATTTTACAATAACTAATCAAAAATTAGTAGTTTTACCATTCAAAGTAAGAATATTTTTAAATAAAATTATACAATTATCGATTTTTTACTTAATTCCAGCTGACTATATGAAATGTCTCCCGGTTTAGTCCAATATTACTAATAAACAATTTCAAATCGGATTTAACAGTCCAGTATAAATATATATATATATATATATATATATATATATATATATATATATATATATATATATATATATATGGTGGTTGAAAATTGGTGGGAAGAAAGCTTAGAACGATTAGATACTGTGCGATGCGATGATTTAATGCTATGCATCTGTTTCTAAATTCGAAAATAACGCGGGTAAAGTCGCGGTCAAAATCTAGTAATGTAATAATTTAGATATCAGATAAACGAGACAAATATTCCCTTTGTTTATCGTGAGATTTATAATCTGGTCAATTATCTCAAGTGTGTCTTGTCAATCGCGCCCCTCCTTATGACACAGCTTACACAACTCAGGAAGTGACTAGCATTAGCGCGAGGACTACATCAAATACTACAGGTATACGTTTATAGAACTTTTAAAAATAATAACTTCATTAACATTATAAGACGTCAGACTTTCGCGAGTATTCATTTAAATGAAACTAATATTTTTGTGATTACTTCGCGTATTTCATTAATTTAAAAAACAACCTAGTCTGCCCGTGATCTCTGTTGCTGCAAAAGTAATCGAAATTTTAGGAGTATGTGGTTTTTAAAAATAATAAAAAACGCGTAGTAATTCTAATAATATTGGTTTCATTAAAATGAATAGTTGCCAAAATCTTAGATCTCATTATTGGGTGGTGAAACTTAGTTATTGTATACAATAAATTATGTATAGGGTTTTTATTTAAATATACCAACAGTTTAGCGAAACTTAAATTATAAAATAAAAAGAAAATTTTGAGTTAGAGACGTAGTGTATGTCAGGGATATAACATAATGACGACAGCTCAATCAATTAAAACTGCTCGAGGCTCAAAACAACTTTAATATTTCATGTACTGACAGTGCTTAAAGAACTTGATATATTTACAAAGCGCACCTTTGTAAAGTATTATTAGATCTTGTGTTTTTTGGGAGTGTGGAGAACTCACTTGCAATTTGAGTAAATAAATTATGGCAGTAATGACATAGGACGTAAATGAATCAAGCAATAATAATTTCTAAAAATCTGTTTATTATTCAGTTATATTTTATTTAATTATCGTCGACATTCAATCCCAAGCTCATATCAGGTTCATAATGATAGTCCAGTGTCCGTGTGCGTAGCATTTCCTTGTAGAAGTAAGCAGACTTGCGAGGAGTGCGGGTGCGTTCAGGACTCTCGTAGTCCACCTCGTACAGTCCGAAACGTCCACTGAAATATTGAACAACACGTTATGCACGTCGATTTAGATGTTAAGTGTTACAGAATTATAGTCTAACATACTTATATCCAAGCGTCCATTCAAAGTTGTCCATTAAACTCCATGCAGTGTAAAGCTTCACGTCACATCCATCGTCAATAGCATCAAGCACAGCATCAATGTGAGTTCTGAAGTAATGTATGCGGTCATCGTCAATTAGACCACCTTCAGTTGAAAAACCATTTTCAGCAATAACAACTGTAGGGTTGTTGTACTCGTCTCGTATTTTTATTAACATGTTATATAAACCCCAAGGTACCTAGAAAAATTAAATAATTTCACGTAACAAAACTGTTAAAAGAATATGTCTACATTGCACAACAAATATGATACCTTTATATGATCCGATTGCTCAACGTTTAGTCCGACATCATCGATATAAAGTGGGGAACTAGAATCTTCACGTATAGATTTAGTTTTATTAGTTATGACGGTAGAGTAATGGTTTAAACCAAAGAAGTCGGAACTTCCTTTAATAAAAGCAACTTCTTCAGGAGTGAGTTCTGGCAGCCTAGATCTTAAAAATCCTTGAGCTTGACTCCTAGCTGCTATTCTTTCTTTTACCGCTGATGGAAAATCTCCAGCTTCAGAAAATATTGGATTGGCGTAGATTCCCAGCTAAAATTTTAAATTTATTGAAGACATTTCATTTCATTCTTCATTTTTTTCTTCGTAGATTTTAAAAAATATGATGAGGTTATACTGACGTTTCACATGAAAAAAATTGTAGTGAACAAGATTCTATAGTTAAAGTAACCGAAAATTTTAAAAGATATTTTATAATAAATAAATCTATAGATATATATTTTTGCTATATAAAACACAACTTAATTTAATTTTTCAATTTCAGAAGATTACCTCAAATTGTATAAAATTTTCTGCAGCTTCAACATCGTCTTCTGTTTGGGGTTCATACCATTTGCCATTAAGACCTATACCAATCTGACCACCTTGACCTTTACGGAATTCATTATTATACAAATGATACACGCTGGCATGAGCCATAAGAATATTTTTAGCACACATATAATCAGCGTATCCAGATATATTGACGAAAGGCGCAAGAAAATCTCCTCCGTATCCAAAGTTACAGAGCTCTCGAGGTTCATTAACAGTTATCCAATACTTAACCCTATCACCAAATAACTTAAATACTATTCTTGAATAATCGGTAAACCAATCAACTATATAAGGATTTGTCCACCCTCCCAGATCTTGCAACTTTTGAGGTAAATCCCAGTGATAAAGAGTCACCATGGGTTGTATGTTGTACTTGACCATTTCGTTAATCAAATTATTATAATATTGCACTCCTTTTTCATTAATTTTGTCTGGGAAGCTCGTTGGTAATATTCTTGTCCAGGAGAGAGAGAACCTATAAAAGTCGAGTCCTAGTTCCCGCATCATTTCCACGTCACGCTTGTATTGATGATAAGAATCGTCAGCTACGTCACCCGTTTCACAGTTACTTATAATACAAGGTTTCTTGTGTGACGCGTTATCCCATATATTTTCTGATTTACCTATCACATAGGAAACATAAATCACATAAATGGTATATTTTATAAAATATGGCCTTCAAAATAAATGGGTTGTTAGTATGATACAAGACGCTATTTAACTTTATTACCTATTTGAACTCATATTTCAAACTTATCATTTAATTTTTTGTAGAGATATGTAGAACATGAAAATAATTATAATATTTATTATGTGTTTTCATTAATAAGTTAAATATTTGTAATGTTAGAACTTCGTTACTCAAAGCATTAACTGATATAAAAATGATTAATTATATAACACTATGCAAACGTTTTTTTGCAATATTTTAGTATTTACCGTCTTCGTTCCACGCTCCTTCAACTTGATACGACGCTGTAGCAGCTCCGAAAAGTAAGTTATCAGGTAATTTTCTGTTTCCATTTCGAGAGGTTTGTTTACTATTGACAAAAGTGGCCAAAATGAAGACCAGGAAACTGTAAGAAGAAACAAACAATTATTTTAATTTTATATTACCCAACACTTAGTTCATTATAAACGTTGTATATATAAATTTATATTTGAATCTTAAAATTATATTTCTTGGATATTATGTTACCACTTTATTAATAACTTAAAGAAACATATTCTGCAAATCTGTTCCTGATGCAACTGACATTCAGCTGCAGTATTACCACCCTCATTTAATGTTGTTAAAAAAAAAATTATATAAAAAGTTAATCATAAATTTGACACTTCCGTTTATTTTCTCCTCATCAGCTCTAAGACAACAATATTTATGAAATAATGTAGTATAATAAAGTCTATTCAGAAAAGTAATGACCTATGACACTATTGTCATACTTTATACTCAAAAGTCTATTTTTTTTAATTAATGATATTTGAGACTTTCGAGCGTAAACATTTAAGTAAAGCCACAATCACTTGTCATACATTGTACAAGCGAAGCTAAGCTTTGATACCAGGGTCAAAGAACATACATAATATGTTAGAAATAAACGTTTGTCTTAGTCAGCAGAAGCAGTTTATTTAATGGACAAGCCAAGCCGTTACTTTTGTTTAGACTTATCATTGACATGTGACAGCTACTATTTACCAAGAAAATCCGATACAAAATTGACATTTATAAACATTGTCATTTGAATAGATGATACTGAAAGGCTGTTATCTAGTTTCTGGGAAATCAATATCAGAAACATTAAATCTCATGTCCGTGATTATACTAACCGATTTCATTTCATAGTTAGATATTTCTGAATAAATCTTATTCTGTTTTCGAAAAAAATTCGCTGTAGATGACGAAAGCCTAGCCTTCGCTGACGATCTCGCAATACTGACACGTAACCCCAAACACTGTCAAGTACTATTGGATGAAGTGGATAAATTCTGTGAGTGGACGGTTGGATTGAGGACAGAACCAAGTACATGTAACTCACTGTCTGTGTCTTGGTAGGCGGAACACAGGATACACCTCATACAACCCGGGCCTATCGATAGGCGGACAATGCGTTTGTACGGTTACGGAAAGTGTACCATTTAAATTTCTCGGTCGTAGGATTGATAATAGAGGTCGTACTCCATCTTTAGAAGGAAAAGTAGATAGCTTTTTAAACGATCTTAACAAGGTAGCTAGCCAAAAGATCAGTAACGTCAAAAAAGCTTGCATCTACGATCGACTCGATTGATTGGATCGACGTTTGAATTGGCCTTTCCTCGTCTATGATTTTAATAAAACCCTTTTGTCAAAGTTAGATGCAGGTGTCACAAAGATGTTGAAGTTGTGGCTCGAGCTGGCGCTAACGGCTGATTCATCGGCTTGACAATCCATGGAATGCTAAGAAGTTTCGTCTCTTAACTGAAAGTCAATTTCTCGTTTCTCGTATCTCGTTTGACCGTAATCACGGTTACTGCAAGATTTATATAAATTATAGAGAAAATGTGAAAACATAATTGAAGTAAATCTTAAAATCAGTTTTTAATTTATAGTTTTATTGACATTTTATAACTTTTTGTCGTAAAGTTGTACAGATTTTAGAGGTTTTGCAACGAAAGCTTAACTATTAGTCATATTTCTTGGACATTTATCTATGAGATCTATCGCTCTCCTGATTTCAACAGATTGAAACAAAGCAAAACATAGGTGATCAGAGAGACTTGATTTTATGTCTCACAGTGACTTGTAAGTTTGATGGGAAAATTTTGATTTTTTTTTCATTTATCAAGATATGTTGATTATTATTATTAAAAACTGTAGCACTGAAAATCGATTGAAATCAGAAGTTAGCTGGATGACGAAGATTCTTCCTGTCTAAATAATATTTTTATTGTTCATTTGAAATCGTTTCTCATTTTATATCGTTTCTTTCTGATCACACTGCGTTAGAAGTACATGTCATTTGATATTTTAGATTTGAATAAAATTTGTTTACGTACCTTATTTCGTATGCATATAATTTAAATAAAAATAACTATAATTTTATTTCTTGTATAATATTTATTTTAATGTTTAAAGAAGTCAGTGGTGGTCTAGTGGTTAAAGGGCCCGCCTCTCGTTGCCGAGGGCGCGGGTTCGATCCTGGCCCGGGCAAGTACCAATATAATTTTTCCAAGTCCTATGTACTCTCTAAGAGTATTTAGACATCACTGATTAATGCTGATACCTAAAAGAGAGTTGATGTCAGGCAAGTGGCCGGTCGTAAAAAGATTTAGCCAAAAATATTCACAACATGTAAGACAGACCCTGGCTAAAGCTGTGAAATTGCCAGGTAGAATATATATAATATTTAATTTTAATGCTTAAAGATTAATATTTTAAGAAACATTGAAATCTCTTTTGTTTGTTGCCATATTTTATCGTATTTATGGAAAAAAATACGTAGGAGCCAGTTAATTTCGTAGTAGAGGGTTTGCGTTGAGGAGTTGGTACAATTTTTTAAACATTAAAATTGGTGATTATCTAAATTCTCATTTAACATGACAATATTCACTCCTTGTTGCCTTCCGTAATAGTGCTAGAAAATTTTTGTTTCTTTGGGAAATAAAAACAAAATAAATCTTTTATGATTTTCTAAACGCAGTTTATTGATTGTCGATTACTTACTTCTAATCGGTACTGCTAATTATATAATTTGTTTCGTAGAACAAAGAATTATATAATATAAAATATTATTTCTTCTGCACGTAGTTTTCGAAACTCCTATATAATCATTGCACACAGGAAATTTGGAAAATTTCTCATCGCATCTCATTTAAAATTATTTATATATAAAAATAGATATTTAAATGTTATTTATAACAATTTGATAGCTCTTATGATTGCAACATACAAATAGTTTTGATTAATTTGGTCAGGAACATTACAAAAAGAATCTAGCACCCGTTCACTTCTATTAAATAGTTTTTTTCGGTAATTTCATCAAGACAACTTAAAACATAGTAAACTGTCACACATTACAAGTTGGTTTGTATTTTATTAAAGTTTAAGGAATACTCACATTAATCTTACTGCACCTAGCATTTTCGCTTCACACTTCCTACTAAATCCGAATAGCATTTTACTTTTATCTTATACTTAAATACTCTTTTCTATGTTTATCTAGTTGTGATATCTGTCGATTTTATTTTGGTTGTTTCAAGAATGAGACAGCTAAATTTAAAATATCACATTATCTGCAATTTCAGTTTGTATTTTAAGTTACATTCTTTACGTAATACAATAAATTTATTAAGATCATAGGAATAATGTTTCTTCTTCTGTCTTTCTTTCTATATAAAATATATATTTAAAATAATAAATTATACTTTTTGGTTATTCATAATGTGTGCTTTAGCTTCTACTTATTCTTACGTTGTACTTACTAGGTGGTCAAAGAATACTTAAATTTGTGTACTATATTTATTTTAGAAAAAATTATAGAAGAGCTTCAGATTAATTAAGTGTTCGGTCAAAAGTTGTTTTTTTACAATTACTATTCAAAAATTTGTGGTTTTACCATTCAATACAAGAATATTTTTAATTAAAATTATGTACTTATCGATAAGGTACATTATACTAGCTGAATATATGAAATGTCTCCCCGGTTTAGTCCAATATTACTAATAAACAAGATTTAACAGTCCAGACTAAACTAAATTACTCGTACGTTACCATGCTTCTCAAACATATTGTTTAGGTTAGTATTTTATGGAAAAATTATACAATCTCTTCCATACTTTTTATGAAAATACGAAAAAGAGGAAACAACGTAAAATTAGTTATTACTAACTATTGTGTCCTCTTAAAAGAAGTTTTTTTTAACTTTGTTTACCCAGATAATTTAAAATTTAAAACATAAAAGAAAGTTGTGTCAGTTACACTGTTTATAACTCAAGAACGGCTGTGGGGACATGGTTGAAAATTGGTGGGGAGATAGCTTAGAACCAGGAGATAAAGTCGAAAATGAAAAAACTTAATAAATTCCAATATTTGGTTCTTTATGGCCTCTAGGGTGTAATAGACTTCGTCCGGTGAGCTATGCATATGTTACTAATTTCGAAAATAACGCTGGCAAAGTCGCGGGCAAAATCTAGTAATGCAATAATTTAGATATCTGATAAACGAGACAAATTTTCCCTTTGTTTATCGTAAGATTTATAATCTGGTCAATTATCTCAAGTGTGTCTTGTCAATCGCGCCCCTCCCTATGACACAGCTTTCCCACCTCAGGATGTGACTAGCATTAGCGCGAGGATTACATCAAATACTACAGGTATACGTTTATAGAACTTTTTAAAAATCATAGCTTTATTAACATTCTTCTTCTACCTGGCAATTTCCCGGCTATAGCCAGGGTCTGCCTTACATGTTGTGAATAGTTTTGGCTAATTGTTTTTTACGACCGGCCGCCTGCCTGACATCAACCCTCTTTTGGGAATTAGCATTAATCAGTGATGTCTAAATATTCTTAGAAAGTACATATGACTCGGAAAAATCACATTTATACTTGCCCGGGTCAGGATCGAACCCGCGTACTCGACAACGAGAGGAAGGCCTTCTAACCATTAGGCCACCACTGACTAGCTTTATTTACATTATATCAGACTTTCGCGAGTATTCCTTTAAATTAAACTATGTATTATTATTGTAGTTATTACTTCGCGTATTTCATTAATTAAAAAAAACTACTTAGTCTGCCCGTAGTCCCTGATGCTGTAAAATAATAGAAACGTTAGTATTATGTGTTTTTTTCTTAAATAATAAAGTACGTGTAGTAATCCAAATGATATTAGTTTCATTAAAATCAATACTTGCGAAAATCTTAGATCTCAGTATTGGGTGGCGAAACTTTGATATTGTATACAATAAATTATGTATCGGATTTTTATTAAAATATACCAACAGTTTAGCCAAATTTAAATTATAAAATAAAAAGAAAATTTTGAGTTAGAAATATAGTTTGTGTCAGAGATAAAACATAATGACGACAGCTTAATTAGTTAAAACTGTCTGACGCTTCTTTGGCTCTGAATTGCCTCAATATTTGAAGCAATGACGAGTTAAAGTCAGTATGGCATCTTTATATTTCTTTACGGAACTTGACATTTATAAAGCACGCCTTTGTAAAGTATTATTTAATTATGTGTTTTCTTGGGAGTGTGGATAACTTACTTGGAATTTTGGGAGTTTTGACGTAGGAGGTGAAGAAATCAGACAATAAAAGTTGTTAAAAATCGGTTTATTCTTGAAATAATTGCAATATATAGATAAATTTATATTTTAAAATGTGTTCGGCTCCTAAACTTCATATCTCCGGTAAAGTCTGTTTTTGAAGGAACACATCATTTATCAGATATCCTAAGATTCGGTTGCAGTATTACTACGCTGCACGATGGGAAAGCCCCATACAAGGCCGTCTAAAAACCCCTTCACATGAAAGTTGTTGTTATGGAATAAAACTAACTAATTTATTTACTCTTTTAAATAAGCTTTCTTTTCTATATTTTTTAAATTATTTTTTGCAAATCATAAAATATATTAAAAGGCATCAAAATTTGGCCCAGTATATTACTACAATTCAACGCCACATAACTCGAAAGTTTTTTACATAAATGTATAATAGTATTATATATTTTTTAAATGCTTATAATATCCTTATAATGTTTCTTAAATAATATTTAATATAATCAATAAATAAATTACAATTAACCGCCATAGTTTACAATGGTATAATTTCCGGCTAACTTTTTTTTAACGAGACTTAACCTTTTACCGCTATCTACCGCTGTCGAGATATTTATTGTATTATAATCTTTATACATTAGTTTACACAAGGACAAAAAAAAAACATAATTTTCAAAATTATTATTTTTTATATTAAGCCTTATACTTTCACGTATATGTGTGCAAAATTATAGATCATTCAGTTTTGAAATAACTGAGATACGGAGTTTTTTTAAATATTAAATATATTTCTGATAGTTCCCATTCTTCTCTTCACATCATCTCTACGACTACAATGTTAATTATTTATTGTAGTATAATGAAATCTATTTAGAAAAGTAACGACCTGTTGATTATGACACTATTGTCATACTTTATGCTCAAAAGTCTACACTTTTTTAAATAATGAAATTTGAGACTTTCGACTGTAAACATTTATGTAAAGCCACAATAACTTGTCATGCATCGTACAAGCAAAACGAAGTTTTGATACGAGGGTTAAAGAACATATATATTTCAGAAATAAACGTTGTCGTAGGCCTCAGAAACAGTTTGCTAAAATTTAATGGACTAGAAAAGTCATTACCTTCGTTTTGACATACCATTGACCCTGATGTGAACAGGGATACTATATACCGAAAAAAATCCGATGCAAAATTGAAATTAATAAACATCTTCATTGAATAGAAAAGACAATTGGCTGTTATCTAGTTCTTAGGATGTCTAGGATAGAAAAAAATAAATAAGCATTGGCGGTAAATGATGAAAAGCAAGTTTAACTGATAGTTACTACAAGATTTGTCAAAGTTATAGGGAAAATGTGGAGTCATAAATTATTAAGTATACGTAATTAAAACTTTCAAACACTTTTATTTTACAACTTCTTGGCGTAAAGTTGTACAAATTTTATAGTTTCTGCAACGAAAGCTTAAAGTCATATTTCTTGGACATTTATCTACGATATCTATCGCTCTCATGCCTTTAACAGATTGAAACAAAGCAAAACATAGGTAGTGATAACATAGACTTGATTTTATTTCTCACAATGACTTGTAAGTTTAATGGGAAAAATTTGATTTTTTTTGATTTATCAAGATATGTTGATTATTATTATTAAAAACTGTAGCACTGAAGATCGATTGAAATCAGAAGTAAGATTATTTACGAGGGTTCTTCCTGTCTTGTAATATTTTTATTATTCTTTTGAAACCGTTTCTCATTTTAAATCGTTTCTTTCTATTCATACTGTGTAAAAAGAAGATGTAATTTGAGATGTTAGATTTCAATACAATTTGTTTATGTACCAACTATCATATGCATATAGTTTAAACAATAATAACTATAATTTTGATTCTTGTATGACATTTATTTTAATACTAAGTGAATAATATTTTAATATATGTATATTGGAATCTCTTTAGTTTATTGTCATATTTTTTCATATTTAAGGAGAAAAGAAACTTAGAAGCCAGTTGATCTAAGTCGTTTTCATAGTAGATGATCATCTTAATTATTTTTGGTTTACTTTGAGAGTAAGAGGAGGTACAATCTTTTAAACATTTAAGTTAAACTTAAATTTTCATAAAACATGAGAACTTCCAAATTTGGTGTTTCCTTGAGAAATAAAAAATTATATGGTTTTTTGACTATCGATAAGGCTAATGTTTATCGATATTTATTTTTGTAATATGACGATATGAACCAGATATAAAGTTTTACATATTGTCAATGATTTCTTTTTTTCTTTAAATATCATAGTTTAAAACTTTGACATCCATATACCATAAGAGTTTTTGAAACTCGTTTATATTCTTGGCACAAATATAATTTTACAAATTTACCATCGCATCCGAATTAAAATTAGTTGGATATAAAAAAATAAATTAATGTCGTTTATAGGAATGTATGAATGGTAGCTGCTAGAAGTCGCAACATACAAATATTTATGATTCATTAAAAATGTATCATTAGTGTGCTCACTTCTATTACAAAGTATTTTTTTGCTAACAACACCAAAATTACTAAAATAAAACTGTCACATATAAAGTTTAAAGAATATTCAATAAAACTCACCGCAGCTAGCATTTTCGCTTCAATCCTCCTACTAAAACATAAAAGCATTTTGCTTTTATACATAAATATTTTTTTCTATATTTATTTAGGTTTAAGATTAGTCGATATTTTTGGTTATTTAAACAATGAGACCCAGATTAACTACAATTATTACTTGATTTGAAGTTTCATTTGTATTTGAAGTTTCTTTCTTTACGCAATAAGTATAATAAATTTATTATCATCATCATCAGCCTATCAGAGCCCACTGCTGTGCAAAGGCCTCTTTCTCACATGGAGAAGGTTTGAGCATTAATCACCACGCTTGTTCAAGACGGGTTGGTGATTTCAAACTTATAATTGTGAAATTATAAGTTCAGGTTTCCCCACGATGTTTCCTTCACCGTATGTCAGTGGTGTCTAAATACTCTTAGAAAGTACATATGACTCGGAAAAATCACATTGGCACTTGCCAGGATCGAAACCCACCTCCTCGTGCTCGATAGGCGGGCCCTTTGACCACTAGGCCACCACTGACTATAACAATTTTATTAAATTCCTATAATAATAATTCTTCTTAATTTTGCTATATTTAAAATAATAACCTAAACTTTATGGTTATTCATATAGTGTGTTTTATTTTTACTTAGTTGTACACAAAGTCAAAGTATTTTGTGTAGAAATCTTTATTTTAGAAAAAAATATATAAAATGACTTTCAGGTTAATTAGGTATCCATCTTTAAACTAATCCTCGTTCAATGTTTTTACTTTACTATTACAATATTTTTATAAGAAGTTATAATACGTAAAACAAGAATTTTAAAACAAAAGCTATATTTAAACTTAATATTTCTAATAAAACTTATGCAATTGTCGATTTGGTTAATAATACTAATTTACTTTACGAAATGTTTCACCGGAATAGTCCAAGATCATTTATAAACAATTTAGAATCAAATTTGACAGTTCATACTTAACAAAATTATCTTTTACCATCTTGTCTCGCCATGCCTCTCAAAAATATTCATTTCCTAAGTGTTTTAGGCCTGAGTTATACAATCTCTTCCGCACTTTATATGACCCTATAGTCTATAGACTATATAGTATATAAGATAGAAATAAAATAAGTAAATTTACTAATAGTATTATTATAAAGAAAAATAAGGCTATTTTAGATTTGTTTCCTCATTAAATTTCTAATATATAATGTAATAATTTACACATGAGATTAAGTAAGGCTAATTGTACTTTAGTCATTTGGAGATTTATATCTGGTCACTTATCTGATGTGCGTCCTGTCAATTGCGTCCCGCCCATTGACACCGTTTACTCTACTACTACTACTCACCTCAGGAGCTGACTAGCATTGGTGCAAGAACTTCACCAAATACTACAGGTATTATGTTTATAGAACCTTTTTTCTGATTAATAATAACTTCTTTAACGTTTTCATTGAATATTGGGATTTATTACCTTTCCTGATATTAGAAATAAAAACCTTAACCATTCTAATTTCGTAAGAAAAATATAACTAATATGAATTTAAAAAAACTTTTAAAATTTCAAATACGGATCACTAAAACAATTAAAGCTACGTAGTTAGAAGGTCGTGGTGGTTAAAGGTTAAAAGCCCGCCTCTCGTGCATAAGGGCACTGGTTCGAACCCTATCAATTACCAATGTGATTATTACGAGTCATATGTTCTTTGTAAGAGTGTTTAGACAGCACTGACGCATGGTAAAGGAAAATGTCGTGAGAAAACCAGACATGTTATTTCAAATTATATTTTTGAAATACCAACCCTTCTTGAACAAGCGTGGTGTTAATGCTTAAAACTTCTACATGTGAGAAAAGGCCTTTGCTCAGCAGTGGTCTCTGGTAGGCTGATGATGAGATAGAATTGGAAGGTGAAGTTTAGTTATTACTTACATAGAGTAGTGTAAGAATTATTAAAAATCGTGTTTTCTGTGGAATGTGGATAACAGTCACGGAATTTTGGTAAATGATTATAGCAACAGTGACATAAGAATTGAAGAAATTAGACAATAATATTATTTAAAAATCTGTCATTCTCTTATATTTTCAAATAGTACACTTTCTTAGTTATCATCGACATTCATTCCCAAGCTCATATCAGGTTCATAATGATAGTCCAGTGTCCGTGTGCGCAGCATCTCCTTGTAGAAGTAAGCAGACTTGCGAGGAGTGCGGGTGCGTTCAGGACTCTCGTAGTCCACCTCGTACAAACCGAAACGTTCACTGAAATATTAGTCAGTATTATTTACATGCCTTCAAACTTTTGATATGGGTATAATTTTATAACATACGTGTATCCACTCATCCATTCCAAATTATCCATTAAACTCCACGCAGTGTATGCCCTTACGTCACTTCCCTCTTCCATAGCATCGAGCATAGCATTCATGTATAATTTATAAAAGTTGATACGGTCGTCGTCTATCAGACCACGAGGAGATGCGTAACCATTTTCAGTAATAAAAACCGGTGGATTATTATATTCCTCTCGTATTTTAGTTATCATCTTATAAAATCCCCAGGGTACTACCTAAAACAGTAAAACTAAGATGTAATAGAATCTTGTTAATGATAATGACTTAGAAGTGAGATGTCTTCGTTTACCTTCATCCATTTTGAAAAACTTGAGGTCCATTCATCGGGTTGATAAGGTAAGACTTCGATATCAGCATAATAAAATGTAGGATAGTCTATTGGAAACTTTAATCCATAAGTTAAAAATGTAGTATAATGGTTCAATCCAAAAAAGTCAGAACTTCCTTTAATAAAATCAATTTCCTCAGGAGTTAGTTCTGGTAGTCGCGATCGTGGAAAGCCTTGAATCTGACTTTTTGCCGCTACTTTTTCCTTAACGACTGACGGGAAATCGCCCATTTTTGAGAATATAGGGTTGGCATAAATACCCACCTATAAAATTTTACGAAATTAGCACTGACAACTACTTTTTTTTTCTTAGCAAGTATAATTTTAGATTGAATGATTTTTAATTGATTAAATATTTTTTGAAGGGAAAAGCTAAGAAAACCTAGGTTTAAAAGAATTCTTTTGAGCAGAAAAACTCAAAAAAAGAACCTACATCACAAAATATTATAAAATGTTAGTTAATACAATAAAGCCCTTTGTAACATTGATAGAAAAATGTTATTTAAGTATAACTTAAATTACCTCAAATTGTCGAAAGACTTCTGCGGATTCAACTTCGTTTTCTGACTCAGGTTCGTACCAATGAGCACTGAGACTTATACCTATCTGACCACCCTGACTTTCACGAAATTCATTATTATATAAATGAAAGGCATTGGCATGAGCTAAAAGTATGTTTTTAGCACATATGTAATCAGCATATCCAGAATAATTCAAAAGTGGTGCCATAGTTTGCATTCCATATCCCTGACCACAAACTTCTCGAGGTTCGTTAATAGTTATCCAATACTTAACCCTATCACCAAATAATTTAAACACTATTTTTGCATAATCGGTAAACCAATCAACTATATAAGGGTTGGCCCAACCTCCCAGATCTTGCAACTTCTGAGGTAAATCCCAGTGATAAAGAGTAACCATGGGTTGTATGTTGTGTTTGAGCATTTCATTAATCAAATTATTATAATATTGCACTCCTTTTTCATTAATTTGGTCTGGGAAGCTCGTTGGTAATATTCTTGTCCAGGATAGAGAGAACCTGTAGAAGTCAAGTCCTAGTTCCCGCATCATCTCCACATCACGCTTATATTGATGATAAGAATCGTCTGCGACGTCGCCTGTGTCACAATTTGCTATAACACAAGGTTTCATGTGTGCGACGCGATCCCATATACTTTCAGATTTACCTGAAATATAATATTCAATGCTTGTAATGAAATTATAAATATGTGACATCTATTTTTGTATGATTGCTTAACTCCAATGTCCATGCGGAACAATAACTTCTTTTACGTTTATCGATTTATTTTAAGGAGAATATGTAAGGTGTTGTCTATGGAAAAAATGTAGAAATGTGAATTTGTGTGAATAAGTTATAAAGAATAGTAAATGTGAAATATAATATATTTAGTATTTACATCTATAATTATTATATTATAACTTTCCAAGCACTGTTTAATGGTAATTTTCAATAAATTAATTAAAACAAAATTCAAAACACAGTAGAATCATCATCATCATATTTTATGGTATGAACTACAGTATGAAGTAAATAAAGGATTAGTGTTTTCCTCTGGCTAAGCGCTTAGACGTTCATCGTCTCCTTGCTTTCGACAGCACTTTCAGATTGGAACTTCAAAGCCAGGCTTTAAAAGTGGGCAATAAGTGCTACAACAATAAATCTAATAACAATTTGGAATATTCTAGTAGTTACCATCTTCATTCCAAGCCCCTTCTATTTGGTACGTCGCGGTAGCAGCACCAAACAGGAAGTAATCAGGAAATTTCCTTGATTCATTTTGGAAATTTTTTGTGCTATCAACATGTCCAGCTAAAATTGAGGCCAGAAAACTACAAAAGAAAGGACAGATAAACAGGATTATTATGTAAAAAAAATAAATTGTCATATCGTTTCATCCCGGTTCTAAATTTATGTATATTTATATGAAATTTAATGAGTATGTGTAAATAAAATGTATTTTTTTAACTTTATACATGTTTAATTATTTTAGTTTATATTGGAATTAAAAAATCAATGCAAATATTGAGAGGAAATTTCTACATCAACATCTTTTCTGCACTTTTGTATTTTTTTGTTTTATGTCTCTTTTTATATTTTAGGAATTTATGTCTGATGTACATAAAAAGGATGATTATTCTGTACAAAATAAAAAAAACTCACGCTAATCTCACTGCTCCACACATCTTCACGTAACATCTATAACTGAAGTGACCTTATCATTTTACTGTTTATTTTTGATATTTATTATGAAATGTGTCTTTTTTTGTTCGTTTTTATCTTTCAATCAGATGAATTAGATTTTGTTATCTCTATACTCTTTCATTTTCAAAAGTGCTAAGTTACAAAATGCATAAATATTTCTTTTAATAAAATGTATGCTGTCAAATCCTAAAGAACTAAACCAAACAAAGTTACGACTTTCAATTTATACTTATAAATTGTAGATGAAGATAATTATGTTAAAGTAGTGTAAATCTTAGGTTTAAGAAATTAAGAGTGAAATTAGCTCATGAAAATAACAATTCGTTGTGAAATAATAGAAAAGAGTCCTTGTCATCAAGGATCAAAGGATTAAATTTACAAAGCTGTTTTCGTTTTTCTGTGTTTCCAAATTAAACGCAATGTTCCAAAACTTATTTGACATTTGTCATAATCTACTTCCCAACGATAGACACCTCCTGGGGTCAGTGAAAAGCAGAATGGGGGAGGAATAGACACAAAAATCAAATTCAATCTGCCTTAGACCACCATAGCGGTTACACTCGTATACGAACCGTTTGCGTCGGCTGGAACATGCACTAGATACGAATTTCATATAATGGTTGCGACATTTTCTTCCCTTTAAAAAATACTTACAATAAATAATAGTTTTAAAAACACGCTCTTATAGCAAACCGAACTAAAAACTTACAAATATTTTTTAATGACAAAGAGTTTATATTAACGTAGCAGAAGAATAAACAATCAATCATAGTTAATTACTTCAAGATAAAAATAAAACAAAATTTAAGTTACAAACAGAATGATTAAATTCAGAGTGAAAAACGTGGGGTGCTTGACATATTAAAGGTTATACAATCACTCTGTTGGCAACTATCTATGAGCGGAGAGTTATGGACATGTAGTAAAATGCACATATTTATCACATATCTAAAGACTAATAAAAATATGTTATTTGACTTGTAAAACTGAAATTTAAGACCGCTTTACCTTAAATGTTTGCTATTTTGTTTCTCTTCCAAACCAAACATTACAAATAATAGTATTCTTTTTGGACAAAAAATTTTGTAAGACTTTTTTTAAATTGTGATCAACTGACTTGGAGAGTAAGGAAATAAATTAGGATAGTTATGATATTGAAAATTATTGAATCAGACAAAAATAATAGTTAAAAATTCGTTTATTAATTTATTTTAATATATTTTTCACTTCACTTTCTGTTTCAGTTAGTTATCATCGACATTCATTCCCAAACTCATATCAGGTTCATAATGATAGTCCAGTGTTCGTGTACGCAGCACCTCCTTGTAGAAGTAAGCTGACTTGCGAGGAGTGCGGGTGCGTTCGGGACTATCGTAGTCCACCTCGTACAGTCCGAAACGTACGCTAAAATAAATATTATTATTTTTCCAGTGCAATTCAAACATTTTCTACGTTTTATATCATGATAATTTTATAACATACGAGTATCCACTCATCCATTCGAAATTATCCATCAAACTCCACGCAGTGTATGCCCTTACGTCACTTCCCTCTTCCATAGCATCGAGCATAGCATTCATGTATAATTTATAAAAGTTGATACGGTCGTCGTCTATCAGACCACGAGGAGCTGCGTAACCATTTTCAGTTATAAAAACAGGTGGATTATTGTATTCCTCTCGTATTTTAGTTAGGATTTTATAAAATCCCCAGGGTACTACCTAAAACAATAAAACTAAGATGTAAAAGAATCTGGTTAATAAACGTTACGTAGGAGTAAAATGTTTTCGTTTACCTTCAACCACTTTGAAGAACTTGAGGTCCATTCATCAGGTTGATAAGGTATGACTTCGACATCAGCATAATAGTATGTAGGATAGTCTATTGGAAACTTTAATCCATAAGTTAAAAATGTAGTATAATGGTTCAATCCAAAGAAATCAGAACTTCCTTTGATAAAATCAATTTCCTCAAGGGTTAATTCTGGTAGTCGTGATCGTGGAAACCCTTGAATCTGACTCTTTGCTGCTACTTTTTCCTTAACGACAGACGGGAAATCGCCCCGTTTTGAAAATATTGGATTAGCAAAAATACCCACCTAAAACATATTTTAAATAAAAAATTATACTATTAATTTTGATTGAGCTTCATCTTTTGTATTTCTTGGGCCTTGAATTAGATGTAGTAGTATTCCTTCTGATGTTTCTGTTGTTTTCTACACAAAAACTTAGCCAAAGTTAAAGTTATCATTAAAATTGTCTTTAGTGGTCATCTACGATGTCTATACTGATATAAAATGCAAATAAAAGTAATATTATATGTTGATTTATGTAATTAAACATTTTTAGTACTAAATCAAAAATATTGTAAGTGTTAATAAAATTACCTCAAATTGTAGGAAGTCCTCTGCAGATTGCACTTCTTTTTCTGATTGAGGTTCATACCACTGTGCGCTTAATGTTATACCGATCTTACCACCCTGGACTTCACGAAATTCATCATTATACAAATGATAGGCATTGGCATGAGCTAAAAGTAAGTTTTTGGCACATATGTAATCAGTATATCCAGAATAATTCAGAAGTGGTGCTATAGATTGCATTGCGTATCCCTGACAAACCTCTCGAGGTTCATTGAGAGTTATCCAATACTTAACCCTGTCACCAAATAACTTAAATACTATTCTTGAATAATCGGTAAACCAATCAACTATATAAGGGTTGATCCAACCTCCTAGATCTTGCAACTTCTGAGGTATATCAAAGTGACTAAGAGTAACCATGGGTTGTATGTTGTGTTTGAGCATTTCGTTTATCAAATTATTATAATATTGCACTCCTTTTTCATTGATTTTGTCTGGAAAACTCGTTGGTAATATTCTCGTCCAGGAGAGAGAGAACCTATAAAAGTCGAGACCTAGTTCCCTCATCATTTCCACGTCACGCTTGTATTGATGATAAGAATCGGCGGCGACGTCGCCTGTGTCACAATTTGCTATAACACAAGGTTTCATGTGTGCGACGCGATCCCATATACTTTCAGATTTACCTAAAATTTTAATGTTATGTTTATAATGAATAATACTTGTCGATCCTTACTGTTTCTTCCCATGAAAATCTTATCGAAAATAAGTTAAAAGTTACAATGAATTCCCAATATTATTTAAGTTTATGGACTTATTTTAAATAAATGTTCAATTAATGATGACATAATTCTCAAACTAGTTCCTTTATATGGCAAATAAATTTACGTGACATTTAAATATTAGGTCATAATCGTTGTCATTGGAATATTGATCATAAATACTCAGGTTACTGAGTATTCATCAATATTCCATATGTTAATATTTAACTACAGTACTGGAAGGGTAAAAAATCCTCCTCTATTTTCAAGAAAGTTTCTCCTTTATGGCTATCTATGTTAAAAATTATATAATAATTCCAGTCATTAATTTTATTTCGGGTCTATTTATGAAAGATGCATTTTTTGTTGATATATAAAAACAGAACAATATACTTATAATATATCTGCTTTTAAAAAGCTTCTTTTCAAGATATGTTATTCAATCAAATAAATACAGACTTAAAGTCGGGGCAGTAGCTTATATAATAATATGATTTAAATTTCTAATATTCTTGCGTTACCATCTTCGTTCCAAGCCCCTTCTATTTGGTACGCCGCTGTAGCAGTACCGAAAAGAAAGTGAGGTGGGAATTTCCTTGACTCATTACGAAATTCTGTACCATCAATATGTCCAACTAAAATTGATGCCAGACAACTATAAAGATAAAAATAGTATTAACAGAAATAATATAAAAAATAATTTTACTATAACATTAAAAACATAAATTGAATTCTTATAAATTCGTTGATAAAGTCGAAAACAATAGCGGTCAAGTTATTATCATCATAAACATAGTTTGACTTCATTTCTTTCGTCCTTCTGATGATTCATAAAAGTAATTACATATCTATTATTATTTTGAACGATAACCACTAAATAACCCCAAACTCACGCTAATCTGACCACGCCGAACATCTTCACTTAACAACGGTGACTGATGTGACACTATCAATTCACGTTTTATTTTTCATATCTATAATGATATGAATTGGTTTTATCTTATTTTTATCTCTAAGTATTAATTTAGAGCATTACATTTCGTAACTCTACAATGAAACAGCTCACGACGGTCTCAAAAAGATACTCTATATATAAAATATGATACTGTTACTATCAATAATTATTATAAATACAAAGCTTGATTAAAAATAGCCTCTGTTTGAACTACAATTCACGTACATTGCAACATTGATAATTATTTTAGACTTAGTTTCATATTTAATGAATGAAATGAAAGGATTGTAAAAGTAGCAGCAAGTTTACGTCCTACTTTAATTTTATTCTTAAAAACTTCTCTTAACGACATTGAAAGCTATCTTGTTTTTTGTGTTCCTAAATTAAAAATTCAGAAAGTTATCTCCGTCTGACTATATAATACATATATGACATATATGTATGTAGCTATGTATGCTAGTAACTGTGTAATGATTCCAGATTATCCATTATCCAGATATATTCCAGATTAACAATGAAGTAATGTGTTTCTTCTGTACTGAATATTTTAAAATCGTGTATTAGGATTTTCGCAACAAAACCTAATTACATATATGTTTCCGGTATCCAACATACCGGAAACATATATGTATTTTTCTATAGGTTAAAATCAACTCAAATTGTAGAAAGGTTCAGCAGGTTCAACAGAATTTTATGAGTTAGGTTCGTATCAATGAATGCTCATGTATACTTATCTGGCCACTCTTGGCTTTACGGAATTCATTCTTATACAAATAATAGATGTTATACATGACATAATACAAAATTTTTGTTAAATATGTATTCAGTATATCCTAAAATATTCAGAAGGTATAAAGGTGAGCCATAGATGGTAATTCGTAACCCTGAACACAAACCTCTCGAGGTTGATTGATAGTTATCCAATAATTAACCATATCACTAAATAACTTAAACACTATTGTTGAATAATCAGTAAACAAATCAACTATATAAGGATAGGCCTATTATCAGTTATCTTTTAACGTTTGAGTTAAATCCCAATGATAAAGAGTCACCATGGGTTGATGTTAATAATAAGTAAAACAAAAAAACGATAAAAATAAATATCATTATTCTTATTATCAACATTTATTGACATTTCGGCAATTTTTTTAAGTTTTGTTTTATTTTTTATCAGCTAGCATTTTGATAATGTGTAAAATATATAATACGATAACCTTCCTAATAAAGTAGATCTTAAAAAACTTACACTAATCTTATGACACCCAACATATCCACTTGACACCTCTAACTGAAGTGACATTATCACTTATTGTCTATTGTTTATCTAAAATGATATGACGTCACTTTACACTTGATTTCTTCACTTCAATTCTAGAGGAGGAGTAATCCACACCTAACAATATTAAATTAACAACTATACCCAAAAAACAATTATTCATAATATAATATTGTGAATAATTGTTTTAAATTTCAATTAAAAATGAATTTTATTTAATCAAACGTAATTTCCAAAAACAGCAACGTCTTTTCCTTACTTTGTGTTTACTGTGTGTTTTATCAAGAGCCTTAAACGCAACAAGTAATAAAAATTACATAAAACCCCGCTTAATGTGTTTTAAAACATGTGTCAGAAATAAATTTGAAGGTCGATCATAATGTTTAAAATTATTTAAAAAAATGTATAATTTGCTTTAAAATTACGGTAAACTTAATGTTACTTTTTGACCCATTGCAAATTTTTGGAAACAGATATGTATATGATTTAGATATTTTTATGTAAAAGATATTTTACGAAGGTAAAAGTAATTTGGCAAAACCTCACTGGCGTTCACATAACCGCTTTGAACACTGTAGAAGGAATAACAAAATTTTTGTGTTTTAACTTCTTTTTAGTATCAAGAATAAATTATAGAGTATAATTAAGGTATTTAGGAGCCAATTTTTTATCAAATGTTCGTCATTCCAGTATTATGTATTTGCTAATATGGACTGTGTAAATTCGTCTTCGACGCGTTTTACTACAGCTGTTTTTGCTTTATTACTTTTTAAATATTATATTCTTCATTCAAAATTAATTTAATTTTGAACTTTTACTATCTGTCAGATATAGCAAAAAGGAGTTATCTATTAACGCCGCAAACCATTAGTTTGCGCAAAGTAAAGAAGAACTTAGATTAACTATTAATCTATTGTCTACTGTCTAGTGACAGTAGATTACAGTAGACTATTTTATAGTTGTATGGTTTAAAATGAAAACTAATAAAGAAAAATCTAAACTATTTAATAAGTATTGCAAGTGGCTACGAAGAATATAACTTGTTTATAAAGATTTGTTTTTTTTTTTTAAAGCAATTTAGACTTTTTGTGTCGGTAATTTTGTCCTGCAATTTTAACAACAATATAAATCGGATAATCTGTCCAACAATTTGTTATTTTGTTAATTTAATAGTAAGTACCTTTGATGGAGCATGTATATTTTCCTTCAAATATTATGTAACAATGAACACAATTAGATTTTGTAAATATAACGTTTAAGGATTGTTTTTTAAGAGAAAAAATTGTGAAAGTATAATAATAATGCAATGACATAGTCATATAATTTTGCTTATACGTTCGCCTAAATAATGTTCGAATACTATAGCCATAATTCACAATATTGTTCATCGCAATTATTATATGTTTTTATATTCGTAATACAACAACTCTTAATAGTATTATGTACAACTAATTGACAGTTTTCACGAATAAATATTCTAGTCTAGATTTTGTTGGGTGAGATGAAATAAGCAACTACAAATGGTGTAGAGTCTAGCTGTGGTCAAGTAATTGCAGCTCGAACATGGACTGGCTCAACCGGGGAAGTACCACGTGGTCACTGAAGATCGGCGTGAAGTAGTCTTTAATAGCTGCATTTTGTCCGATGAGTGAGAGAGCCGGTTTCAATTCCGTTTTCCCATCCTTACCTACCCATTCTGTTTTTCCACCCTTTCCCACCTTTTAGTCCCCCTCTTCCCCAATCAAGTATATCAAAACATCCGCAAAACTATGTTTCAGATGTTCATGGGTGACTTCATGGAGTACCATCACGGATTACCTGATGGAGGTTACTATCTCCATCAGGTAATCCGTGTGCTTGGTTGAACCCTATAGCATAAAAATACTGAGAATTTCTATTAGCGGGCACAATATTAGTTATAAATATGTAAAATAACTTATAATGACATTCGTTGGTGGATTTTTTAAAATAAATAAACGTTCATTAAGATAAAAAATTCAAATAAAGCAGCGTGAAAACAGAGTAAGTGAAAATGTCAGTCTTTAATTATTAGGTTTGATTTAGTTATATGAATTAATTAAAAGTTTGAGTTAATATTTCTTATTAGAATTATTAAGAATTCAGATTAGACGAGAGGAAAACTGGATTGAGCTAAGAAAAAATCTTTACAAATATCGTTATATCACTTCAGCCATTCAATAATTAAATTCATTGTTTTATTCTTAGTAAATATACCGATAAAGCATTGTTTCAATTTAATGTTGGTATTTAATACCAACATTAAATTGTACAACATAATTTTAGGTGTGATCACCGAGCACTGAGCTCATGATGCAAAAACAAAAACAGTCAAATATAATCATACATTCTGAGCTCGCTACCCAAACTTCCGTGCACGTGATGGAGGAAATGTTGGTGATATGATAGGGTCTGGAGAACAGTGTTATTGTCTACTTCGCTCCGTGGCCTAATATCCCGTTAGATTCAGTTAGAGGAGATGGCGAGGACTGAAATTTTGTGACAACAATTTGCATTCAATGAAAATTTAATAAGAAGCTTTGAGTACCATCAATATAAATTACAGTCCTGTCAAAGATTTGACGCAAGTGAATAGGTTTCTTGTATATTATTTGTCTATAAAGTGACGCTATGAAAGGTAAACAGAATCTGTTATATCAATAATCAGTTTATTTATCAGTTTAATTGTTTAACACATTCTAGTCCTATTTAAATTAATTTAATTATCATCGATTTTCATTCCCAAGCTCATATCAGGTTCATAATGATAGTCCAGTGTCCGTGTCCGCAGCATCTCCTTGTACACGTAAGCTGACTTGCGAGGAGTGCGGGTGCGTTCAGGACTC
This sequence comes from Danaus chrysippus, assembly GCA_916720795.1. NCBI lineage: Eukaryota > Metazoa > Arthropoda > Insecta > Lepidoptera > Nymphalidae > Danaus > Danaus chrysippus. Next base: position 2,197,127 of record CAKASE010000057.1, on the reverse strand, counting down.
TCGTGGTCCACCTCGTACAGACCAAAACATTCACTAAAATTTTTTTGTTATTCGAGTTATAAAATAGTTATTGTTATTCAAGTTCATTTATAACTTTTAATTCTGGAAACTTTAATAAGAAAATAAAAGGATAATGTACCTGTATCCCATCACCCATTCGAAATTGTCCATCAAACTCCACGCTGCATAACCTTTTATATCTGATCCATCTTCAATAGCATCGAGCATGGCATCAATGTATGTTCTGTAATACTTAACTCGGTCGTCGTCAATTAGACCACCTCGGGTTGAGAATCCATTCTCAGTGATGAAAACTGGTGGATTGTTGTAGTCCTCCCGTATTTTTGTTAATAATTTATGAAATCCCCAGGGTACACGCTAAAAAGGTTAAATAAATTTGAAAAGCTGACTTATGAATTTTATTGTTTAGCAGAATGTATTTTTTTTATTACCTTCATCCACAATGAAGCACCTGAATCCCAGGAACCCTCTTGATAAGTCATAACTTCAACATCATCATTGAAAGATGGAGAACTGTAATGTCCATGGACTGATTCATTTCTATAAACGATATAAGTTGTATAATGATTCAATCCAAAGAAGTCAAAACTTCCTTTTATTAAATCAACTTCCTTCGGGGACAGTTGTGGTAATCGAGATCTTGGAAATCCTTGTTTCTTACTCTTCATTGCTATCCTTTCTTTCACGACTGACGGAAAATCTCCAGATTCCGAAAATATTGGATTTGCAAAAATTCCCATCTGAAATCAAAATTATACTTTTAAAGTGAAATCAAAGTTCTACAAGAAAAAATAAATTATAAATATAATTGAAATATTAATGATACTTTTAAATTTACTTAAAAAGACCAAAACAATAAGTCTCCGTATAATTTTATTTTTTAATTACAAAAATAAGGGACAAGAAATACTTGTTTTTGAGCCAAATAAAAAAATAATTCAAAGTAACCTCAAATTGTCTGATATCTTCAGCAGCTTGTGTATCCTTTTCTGATTCAGGTTCATGCCACGCGGAACTTATTGTTATACCGAGTTGACCACCTTGGACTTTACGGAATTCATTATTATACAAATGGTAGACGTTGGCATGCGCTACTAGTAAATTTTTAGCACACATGTAATCAGCATACCCAGATACACTATAAGATGAACCTTGTGGTGGGTCTTGGGTAGAGTGAGAACATATTTCTCGAGGTTCATTAAAAGATATCCAATACTTAACCCTGTCTCCAAATAATTCAAACACTACTTTTGCATAATCGGTAAACCAATCAACTATGTGGGGATTGTTCCATCCTCCCAGATCTTGTAACTTCTGAGGTAAATCAAAGTGATACAGAGTCACCATGGGCTGTATGTTGTATTTGAGCAGCTCATTTATCAAATTATTGTAATATTGTACTCCTTTTTCATTGATTTGGTCTGGGAAGCTCGTTGGTAATATTCTTGTCCAGGAGAGAGAGAACCTGTAGAAGTCGAGTCCCAGCTCCCTTATCATTTCTACGTCTCGCTTGTATTGATGATAAGAATCAGCGGCAATGTCGCCCGTATCACAGTTGTGAATAACACAAGGTTTCTGGTGTGACAAGTGATCCCAAATATTTTCTGCTTTACCTAAAATTTTAAAATATATGTTAGTATTAAACATAATAATCTAAATATTTATACTGGGTCTCCAAAAAGTCATTTGAATTAAAACAAATATAAGAAAAAACAACTATATATGTACTCTATGAAATATTTATTTATGGTTTCCTAATTTACATTAAAAGGGCATTATCTTTAAAAACCACTTCATTTTAAGTGCTCCATTTCCTTCTTCGATTTCCTTTTAATAACGACATAAATTTTGTATCACCTTTCTTTAAGTTCATCAATTAACGTAGGATTTGGTTTGTAGACTTTACACTAAGGTAACCCCATAAGGAAGAGTCTACTAGACTGAAATTCGAGATACTTGTTGACCAAGGAATGTCTAATCTTCGAGATATCACTTTGTTAGGGAAAAGTTGACGGATGACGGATATAGCGGTGTTAGAGTTATGGGCAGTAGCACCATCTTGTTAAAATTGCCTTTAATGTTTGCGATGTGGGGTTATGCTACTACAGTAGTGGCCATTTCTATTCAATTTGCCGTTTATGTGAAAATGAGCCTCATTAGAAAATCAAAAAGTTAGAAATAATACGTTGTGAAAAGAAATAGAGCGCTTCATCATTTCATTCACCGAATTGGGTTTATTGGTAGGAGAAGTATCTTTTAATTCTTGTAGTATGTAACTGAATTTTTTAGTATGAGTGGATTGAGTAGGATGTTTTCGTCCGTTCGTGATATTCTTGGTCGAGTCGATCGTTATTTTTCCAACGTAGAGCTAGTTTATTCTGGGTATTTAACCATATTCCTTATAGTTTTAACACGAGGATTGTCAAAATTGCGATACCCTCTAAATTCACGTCTTACAATGGTGGCCGAATTATTGTTGCGATAAATTCACACACAAAAAATATTGTTTATTGCTTGTTAAAACGACAAAGCAATCCACTCAAACATAACATATATTATAAAAAAAGATCACATTGTTATTTTATATTTATAAAAAACCTGTAAAATCTGGCATGTAATAAAGTATGTACATTTGCAAGCTCCTGTAATGTGCTATCTATCTGAATTTTCATGATGTTATGGCACAAATAAACTTTTAAGTTGTCCTTTAAAAGTTTATTGTTATTATAAATTTGGTTTTATTTAAGTTATCCTTTATAAGACAACATTGTAATACTTGTTAGTGATTTAATTTAAAAGTCATATATTTTTGAAAGCAGCTTACTTTCCCGGAGACATGAAATATCGTATTGTGTGTATATACTGTATTTTGATCATGATGCCAAGGGTAATAATAATATAAAAATAATTGTTGCATAAAAATCGTAAAATATGTTTTAAAATGTGATATGGTGTACTAAAATTTAATTAGTTATATTATGTCGATTACCATCTTCGTTCCAAGCCCCTTCTATTTGGTACGCAGCCGTAGATGCTCCGAAAAGTAAGTGATCGGGTATTTTTCTGGCTTCATGTCGAGAGATTTCTTTGCTATCGACAAGCACAGCCAAAACGAAAGCCAGGAAACTGGAAGTGATAAAAATATGAAATTAAAGTCATTTTAATTTCTCTAAACTGTAAGGTCGTCTGAAATATGTAGATTTCATCTCTTTAGTGTTGTCGATTATCAAGAGGAAAGAGGAAAAAAGTGAAGGTCACTCATAATAGTGAAAATATTTAGTAGAAATATACAATTTCCTTCAAAAAAAGTTTTTTCATCAATACCACATATTTCTTGTATTGGATGTGTTATGAAATCCAATACTGAAAGATCAACAGAAAATATTGTACATAAAATAATAATATCTAAATATCGTCGAAAATAACGATCTCCATAGTAATCCACATGGTGACTTAAATAAAAATATATTTAATAAAAAAAAATGAAATCCCTGACAAATAATGTTTTCCTCGCGGTGGGCTATTTAATAATCTCTGAAAGTATTGAATATTAAAATTATTCTTAAATTAAGGTTAAAATTATAAACAAATTGCTACTACTATATGGGTGCAAATACATAATTTAAATATCGATACATTTTAATTATATATTTATAAAGGAATATACAACTCACGTGAATCGCACAAGGCCGAGCATTTTCGTTTTACACCTCCTACTGTGACTGAACAGGTATTAAAATAGTTTTTTATCTTTATCTCAATTGATTGTGGTGTATATTCTAACTCCTCTTTGTATTATCGACAATGACTGGTGTTTTTTAAATAAGGTATCAAATAATATTTTTTTGATATTTAGTAAAAATATTTAGAAAAACATTGTTTTTCTGCACGGTGCTATATGCATATTATGTGGGCAATAAGGTGGCTTGGTCATTACATCATTACGCTATAATTTCTTATTTATTAGATTTTAATTAAATATTATATAATATATTTTGGATGGTCAATCACTCTGAGATTTATCAGCAAAAGAAAGCACCAACGCTGTAATTCATTACTTTTTCACATTCCATTTACTATCAATAAATATTAAAATTTTATACATTTTATTTTAGACTGCAAATGCTCTAGTAAAAGTGCCTGTGAATTAATTGAGCTCATTAACAAGCTTTTTTTCTGTCATTATCATTTTGTACGATATTTGTCATTTATATTATTAAAATAATAGAAACTATAAAATAACATTTATATAAGTAATACCAGGAAAACCCTTATCTAATTTAGTTTAGTGTTTACGTAAGTTTGGGATGATTAATTTCAGAAATTAACCAAATTCAATAGTACATTGGATTACCTAGACATTGTATAATTATATTATTGTCATTATGACTTCATGAAAAAATATTTTATTTATTACTTTTTATCAGAAGTATCCCTAAGAGTTTAAATAACAGACTTAAATGATTCAGACATTGTAAGATAGTATGACATCACGATATTTTATCGGTGATAGCAAAGATGGAATGCTTTAGAATTATTCCTTACAAATATTATGCTTCATATATGTAACAACTAATATTTTCAATGTTTAAGTTTCCCTTTTTAAATTTCAAATTTAGCTTTTGTTATATTTATATCTATAAAAAAATTGAAAACCTCTGTTAAGATTGTAAGCCTTTTAATATTAGTATTGCCATAAAATTTGATTATATTGATTTTTCAGTTAAAGTAAGAAAAAAAGCAAAGCCAGTTTGAAAAAAACCAGCGGAAAGTCATTTTATTTCCAGAAACTGTTCAAACTTTTCGCCACGTCCGCCTTCAATGCAAAAGACACATCGTTGTGCTCTGAAGCTTCCTAAGTGTACTAAGAGATGTCCGTGCAATATGTGTTTTATAATCTTACAGGTTAAATATTTGATTGTAATCTATTTCTAATTAGGACGATATGTTTAGTTTTTTCTTTTTTTAGCTACATGTACCGCGTTGGTTGATTAATTATCATATGCATTCAACAAAAACGATACAATCTTGTCGAAACAAAAGACATTTCCGGTGTTCATGATTTAAAATTATGACCTAAGTACAATTTAGGATGCTAGATTAAACAAGTCTACGCAGTTCTTCATGCCTGTTTATTAGAAATACAGGTACATAAATTGGAACAGTATGGTAAATAGTGACTCATCATACATACAAGTGAGCATCACATAGGGACTCTGCGCATAAAACTATTAAACGTACTATGTTAAATTCTTACTTATATACGATAAGAAAGTGTTTGGGACATTTATAATGACTTCATAACATTATTAAGTGTTTAAAAGTATTTTGGGGTGGCTGCTATTAGCGCCTCATTATAATCAATGTGACCGTATTCAGTATTACTCGCTGTTTATTCTTTACACAATTACGTCGCTTTAAAACTCCTCTTGTATGCAGAAAATAGTTATGTATTTATATTAAGATCCATTTTCACCAAATAATGTTAAATTAATAAAGTCTTGTTAAGGCGTTTGATGGTCTGTTAGATAAATCAAGCGTCCCACCACGCTGTAATGTCTGTTTAAATGTCTTAACAAGACATTAATATTAATTCCTGCTCTATAGATATGTCATATGGCTGATAAACTGTTAATTTATATATTGTCAAAACTCAAATGTCAGTTCCCACCCCTGATTCTTTGTAGCCACAGTAACGCAATATTTGACATTAAAAATAAGGTATACTTTTCTTAACTCATAACTTAAGCATAATTATGCCAATAAATTATCAACACGATTTTGATCGTAACACCTAGTAAACTGAAAAGAAAGCTTTTTTGTGGCAAATTTGTGCAATCAACGATATACAAAATTGGGTCGCATTAGCTAACAAGTGACGTACGTGGGATATACATATAGGATCAAGGGATATTTTAATTTTATAGAAATAATAGCTTATTGAATATAGTAAGATAAAAACTTTGTGACTATGAGCTATTTTTGTAAAATTTGCTCTGGAAAATTAAATTTGTAATGGTTGTTTTTATCAAAATATTATATGACACTACGAATATCGACATCAATTCTAGCACTGTAAAAAGATTACACATATATATGCGTTCTACGTACGTACGTATATAACGTAAAAAGACCTTTATAGAAAAATATTCTGTTAAATTTTGTCAAAATACTGCTTTTTAAAGTAATACAGTATTTGAATGATTAGTCAAATTAGTAATAATAAGACTGGAAGGCGATCAGTGACAATATTATTTTGTTAACATGTTGAAATAAATAACTTATTGAAAGATTCTTCGATTAGTATCTAAATTTAATAAATTTAAGTTAAGTTTTATTGCATACTTTGCTGCTACAAATTTTTCAGTTGATACAAAAAAAAAGTTGTATAATATTATTACATTTAAATTATTTTTTATCAATACATAATTATACATATAGGAAGTCGTCATCGTCATCAGTCTATCAGAGCCCACTGCTGAACAAAGGCCTCTTCTCACATGTAAAAGGTTTGAGTATTAATCACCACGCTTGCCTCAGACGGGTTGGTGATTTCAAATTTATAATTGGGTTTTTGAATTATTTTTTTTTTTGTGATAAATGGAAAGATCATATATAAGTTTAATAACAAAACTATTTTTATTTTATTTTTTTTTTGCAATATTTAAAAAGTTATTTCAAAATAAAAATTAAATTTTAAATTCAGTACCGAAGACAAGCCGACAGCTCGTGAATAAACCCGAGCGCGTGTGACGTCACAATGTTAGTTTTTGCTCATTGTAGCATACAGAGATATAATAATTAGTACAGTGTTTTGAGTTTTTATCTAGTAAATACTGTTGGCATTGTTAAATAATCAAAAGTTTTGTACCATTATGTACAAAGACTACAAAAACAACTCCTGAAAAAATGTTTTTAAATGTTCCACAAGACGAAAAACGTCGAAAGAAATGGTTTCAAGCAGTGCATCGAGATTATTCAAAAACAAAATCATTTTTTTTTGTTGTGAAGATCATTTCGTTGTAAGTTTTCATAATAGTATTGTTATTAACTATTATTTATCTAAGTGTATAAATCGAATAAGTATAGTTCAATAATTAATTTTTTTACCTGGGCTCCAAATCATAACCTTTAGAATCGTAGCATTAAAAAATTTTAATTGATAATTCAAAGCGATTAAATAGTAAATCTATATATATGTTTGTCTAATAATTGGACTTCAATTAATAGATATTTTCATAATTTTATAACATTCTAGGTTCTGTATCAGACTACATTTAAATTTTTAAAGTACATATATGTTATTTTGGTTTTTTTTATAATGTTATAATAACATTTTATTAATAATGATTTAATGAAATAATTATTAATTATATTTAATAGAGAATAAATACTAATTTTCATTTAGAATAGTATTTTTTGACAGACTTACCTTGATGTCTTAGCACCTCGAACTTCAGCAAAATTAAACCGCACTTTTTAAAAAATTAGTTATCATAAAAATATATTAACATCAGGAATATTATCCGATTTTGCTTTTATAAATCCTTTATCACACATAGTCGAAATAAACTTTTCAAATCGTTTTTCACTAATAAATTTGAGATATTTTTATCAAGTTAAAGATAATAGCCATAAACACTGTACTATTATGAAATTGCTTTAACATTATGACGTCACAAGTATGCTGACCAATCATGGCGCGTTTACAGTCACGTGATATATTTTTGAATTTTATCAATTTTTAATTGTTTATAATTAATTTAAAAAATATATTTCAAGTTTTTTGCATTAAAAATCCAATATAATTAATAATAAAGTTTTAAAATACATAAAAAAAATCAATACTTTTTTTTTTTTCAAAAACCCAATTGTGAAATTATAACTCCAGCTTTCCTCACGATGTTTTCCTTCACCGTCTGTCAGTGGTGTCTTAATACTCTTAGAAAGTATGTACATGATTCGGAAAAATCACATTGGTAATTGCATGGATCGAACCCGCGTTAACGTGCACGAGAGGAGCGTCTTTAACCACTAGGTCACCACTAACTTGGATATAAGAAGGAAACAATCACAATTAGTAATATTCAAAAAAAAGTATATCTATTTAAATCTTTAATACGTCTATTTTTATTTATTTAATTATCATCGACATTCATTCCCAAGCTCATATCAGGTTCATAATGATAGTCCAGTGTCCGTGTACGCAGCATCTCCTTGTACACGTAAGCAGACTTGCGAGGAGTACGGGTGCGTTCAGGGCTCTCGTAGTCCACCTCGTACAGTCCGAAACGTTCACTGAAAAATTTATTGGTAATATTCATACCTGTGTTCAACTCTTAAATGAAAATAATTTTGATAACATGTACAAATAATGACGTAGGTACCTGTATCCCCTCTTCCATTCGAAATTGTCCATCAAACTCCACGCTGCATAAACTCTTATATCTGATCCATCTTCAATAGCATCGAGCATAGCATCAAAGTATGTTCTGTAATACTTTATGCGATCGTCATCAATTAGACCACCTCGGGTTGAGAATCCATTCTCAGTGATGTAAACTGGCGGGTTGTTGTAGTCCTCTCGTATTTTTGTTAACAGCTTATAAAATCCCCAGGGTACACGCTAACAAGGTAAAGTATATGATAAAAGCTGACAAAAGAATATTATTATGTACTGGAAAGTCTTTCATTATCTTACCTTTAACCAAACTGAAGCACCTGAATCCCAAGAATCCTCTTGATAACTTATCACTCCAACATCGTCATAAAGAGATGGAGAACTATAATACCCATTGACTGATTCGTTTCTATAAACAATGTTAGTGCTATAATGGTTCAATCCAAAGAAGTCTGAGGTTCCTTTAATTAAATCTACTTCCTCCGGAGTGAATTGTGGTAATCGTGATCTTTGAAATCCTTGTTCCTTACTCTTCGCTGCTACCCTTTCTTTCATGACTGATGGATAATCTCCAGATTCGGAAAATATTGGATTTGCAAAAAGTCCCCACTGAAATTAAGATGACACTTTTATAGGTACGAAAATAAATTAAATGACTGCAAATGTTATATTTTTGAGGATTACTTTAGATGTTTCTTATTTTATTCTTAAAGAACACATAAAGTACAAAAATAAAAGAAGAGTATCTTCATGACAAAGTTTTTTCAATAATCTCTTTTTGTTTAAAAATAAATAAAGATTTATTGATTTTCGAGGTAAAAGCCATATAAATTAGTAACCTCAAATTGCATTGCATCTTCAGCAGCTTCCATGTCCTTTTCTGATTCAGGTTCAGCCCACGGGGCACTCATTGTTATACCGATCTGACTACCCTGGTCTTTACGAAATTCATTATTATACAAATGGTAGACGTTAGCGTGCGCTACTAGTAGATTTTTAGCACACAAGTAATCACCATATCCAGAAACACTATATGATGGACCTTGTGATGATTGTGGGTTGGTATGATAACAAACCTGTTTAGGTTCATTGACAGTTATCCAATACTTAACCCTGTCTCCAAATAGCTCGAAAACTACTCTTGCATAATCGGTAAACCAATCAACTATATGGGGATTTGACCATCCTCCCAGATCTTGTAACTTCTGAGGTAAATCCCAGTGATAAAGAGTCACCATGGGTTGTATGTTGTATTTGAGCATCTCATTAATCAAATTATTGTAATATTGTACGCCTTTTTCATTAATTTGGTCTGGGAAGCTCGTTGGTAATATTCTTGTCCAGGAGAGAGAGAACCTGTAGAAGTCGAGTCCCAGCTCCCTCATCATTTCCACGTCTCTCTTGTATTGATGATAGGAATCAGCAGCGACATCACCCATGTCACAGTTGTCAATAAAACAAGGTTTCATGTGTGATATCCGATCCCAAATATTTTCAGATTTACCTGGAATTTAAAATTTTATGGTTATAATAAAAATCGTTTCATAAATTAGTGCTCAATATACAGATATTTTATAATAAGTGATGTAATATTTTATTAATGCAGTCTTGTTATCATCATCATCAGCCTATCAAAGCCCACTACTGAGCAAAGGCCTCTTTCTCACGTGGAGAAGATGTGAGCGTTAATCACCACGCTTGCTCAAGATGGGTTGGTGATTTCAAACTTATAATTGTGAAATTATAAAGTCCAGTCTGTGGGGTCTTAATAGTCTTAGAAAGTATGTATATGATTCGGATAAATTACATTGGTACTTGCTCGGGCCAGAATCGAACCCGCGCCCTCGGCACCGAGAGGTGGACCCATTAACCACTAGGCGAACACTGACTACTTTTTCTTCTTTTTCTTCCTGGCAACTTCCCAGCTTTAGCCAGGGTCTGCCAAAGAACATCTTTTACCTAGTTTCGGCTACTTGTCTTGTTATACAATAATACCTTTGTCATATTTACACTAATTCATTGATTTAATCTACCTTTTTACTTGTCACTATAATGAATTAAAAGAGACCTTATCATCTTTGTTCCTAAAGTTAAATAATATTAATTTTTTTGGTTACCTTATTAAAAAATATCAGCAAAATCAAAGAATCATATTTTGTTTTATACGCTGTACTTTTTATTTTATGTCAAATAATGAAAACATAAGTTACTTCTTTTACCAATACTGGGGTGTTGGATCGGGTTGGATCTTTACAAGATTATTATATTGAACTGAAACTTTAATATCTTTACAATCTGATATCTCGTTACGTCCAGCTTTGAAGGAGTGCAAATTAAAAAGTAACGGGTAATACCGGTAACTACAATATTAGTACTTCATTTACAGTATATATGCAAAACTAAAATAAAATGTTATTGCTTAATATAATTGGATATTAGGTTAATATTGATTTCACATTATTATTACCCGCTTTGAATTGTTTCATTTAAATTAAAACAGTGATTTTTTATAGCCAAAAGCAAAATAAAATGAAATTTTCGCTTAAAGAAATCACTATTGTCAAAATGTTTCGTCATAGTTCTATAAAAAAACTTTTTATCTTGTGCAACACTTAATCTCTTTAATCCTTTTGATGCTTGTTATTAATATATTCCATTACAATGCCACATATAAGCAGTAGCTCATTTGACTGATAGGACATTAAAGCAAACTCAGACGTTTACCCCATACTTAAAAAATGTAATATTATAATAATAATTTAGATAGAATCTTCAAAAAAATGATTAAAAATATACGAGTATGTTATGATTATACATATACGATCAGAGAAGAAACAAAAAGTATAATAATAATAATCAGTAAGTGTTGTAAATATCAAAATATGTAGACAACTAGCGCCATCTTGTGGCAAACATGTCAATAAGCATCATTGAATTTTCTATGTTTAATGAACCATTCCTCTGTCGATCTCCAGTTGACACATGTTGTTTTATTACAGTAAGCAGTAACAAAATTTATAAATTATATTAAAAATATTTGTTTCTTCTATAAATCTGTTCTATAAGTCTGTCATTCTATAGCAATTAAACAACATGTGGAGAATAATTAATTAGACGTACTTGCTCTTTTGAATGATATGCAGATTGTTTATCCTACAAACGTGGAGTATCTTTTGTGTTTGGACTACAGTATTGAGTATAATTTTCATCAGGCTCTAGAATGTATGTATATACATGAAATTGCAGTTGTTTTCAAGATTTCATATACCTTGTAGAACTCTCATTGTCTACGTTCTATGGTAAATTGAGACCAAGATTCAACTGGGATGTTTCAATAGCTCAGTGAGGTTACCAAATTTGCCCAATATTGGTACCCTTAAATACAGATGGTCTGTTTAGAACTGGCTGTTTCTAGATATAATGATTGATCACATTATATTATAAGAGAGATGAGTACTCAAATTTATTTGAAGAGATTTGCAAACGCAAAGAGATATTTGTCTTCACACAAATACTCAACATTTTTTACTTGTTGAATCTTCCGGTCTTAAGGCAATAAATAATATATATATTTGAAATAGCAAGTCCATACTTGCTTAAAAATTTAATTACATACTAATTACCATCTTCATTCCAAGCTCCCTCTATTTGGTACGATGCCGTCGCAGCTCCAAAAAGTAAGTCCTCCGGTATTTTTCTAGCTTCATGTCGAGAGATTTCTTTGCTATCGACAAGCACAGCCAAAAAGAAGGCCAGGAAACTGGAAGTGTTAAAAAATATCATTATTACCTTCTGCACTTAACATTTTTATGTTGTTGAAATTAAATTTTGTTTTGAATATAAATCAATACTGATTTTAGGTACTGAAATGAACTTCACAACCTCCGGAATACCGTTTCCCAAATACTTTGCCAATTACGCTACACGATAGTGTCAAGCACGAAATCAACTAAACGCAGTGTTTCGGATGTCGCAAATTTAAATCCTGCCCATATCAAAAATTATCTATCCATTGTTTCCATATAAAATCCAATTTTAAGAAAAACTTAGTCGCTCATATATCATCACGGTTGCTGAAAAGGAACCGAAACGACGAGCTTACGTAGTTGCGATAAATGTAATCAATAAAATATATAATTTGCTTCTAGTTACGCATTTTATATGAAATATGTAAGTACAATTTAGGTATTATATCCATGTAGGTATGATAACATTTCTTAAAGGAAGAGTTTCATTTATTATTTCGCAGTGGCGTGCACAGAGATTTGGGGTAGGGTAAGCAGAATATGTAAGAAAAAAAAATACCAACTTTTATAATTTCCTTTCTAAAACATTGATAACAAGTAGATCTTTGGAAAGTGTTCATTTAAATTAAACTAACATTTTCGGATTACTACGCGTACCTAAGTTATTATTTTTAACGAGCAGATTAGATGTTTGCCGTGGTCACGGTTGCTGCAAAGTAATCGAAACTTCAAATGTAATTTTTTAAAAATTCTTATTATTATCATTTGAAAACAATAAACAAAGCAAACAAAATAACTTATTTGTGTGAACGCAACCTCCTAACTATTATAATACATAATACTTTTTACCTATTAAAAGGAATATTACCTTTCTTTTAGTTCAATCTCAACTGGTCATACGCCTAGACTTTACATATTTTATTTTAATTTTATTATCAAACGACAGTGTTGAAAATTTACTCGTAATTAATTTCGATAAACACACATCACTAGCACAGAACTCACAACTATATTTTTCCATAATTCGTTAATAAATTAATCCACTGTCTACTATTTAACTAATAAATACTTATTCATTTGCGCTTAGAAAGACAAATTACAATATTCAATAATAATAAAATGGCAAAAAAAAATTATAAACAGTTTACCGACCAATCGGAGAGCCCCATGTCATTTGACAAATAACGGACCTTTCTACGAGATTTTAAATAATAGGTACAAAATAATCAGTTCTTCTCGAAGACATATGTACAAACATTTTCTGCATACATACACGAGATTTGTAGATCGTCCTTGAGACTTTTTGTATGGAAAATAAGCAGATAGTGGTTGTGCATACCGCCGCTCTGGTGGCATAGTGGCGCTAGCAGTTAGCAGTGGCCGATCGAAAATGTTTCGTTTTTACATTGATAGATGGCACACATTAACAAATCGTGAATCAAATGTCATTATAAATGTCTGCAAACATTTGTATTTCGTAATTTATGACTAAAATTTTGTAAGTAAGAATTCAATAATATAGGTTTAGTTGTTTTAAGGGTAAGGTATGCTGTGCTTATTTGCATCTATGGAGTGCACGCCACTGTTATTTCGATTATGCCCTGAGTCTTGAAAATGACCTTTAATGAATTTTGAGCTCTATTCTACTTAACGTTATTATTCTTATGATTATTTTATTTTATAAGAACCAGAATTTAATAAAATTGTCAAATGTATATTCTGGTAATATTTATAAAGATCGTTAAGGGTAAACAGAAGTGTTAGATAAAATATTATTTTCCTTCTAAAGTATAAATATATGGTACAGGTAGGTCCTCCTGAAAGTTTCATTAAAAATACAGAAAACGTTGTCTTAAATGATAAGAACGGAGGCAGGACGGGTTGCAGTAAAAGGTATACAATATATATAAGTACATAAGTTAATTGTTAGGATAAATATTGTAATAAAAGGATAGTATTAAAATCACTATCTTGTAATATTTGAAGCATTTTTTTACATAGTTCAATCTGTTTATAAATTATAGAAAGTGAAAACCGTTGTTTTGTATGTTTTATAAGAATGAATTAAAAACAATTATGTACTATTAATAAAATAAATTTTTATGTCAATTATAATATGTAGATTGTTTTGACTTTGGGAAAAATATAAAAAAAGGAAAGTAAAACTTACACTAATCTCACAGCGTCGAACATTTCCGTCTTACTCCTCAAACTTTAGACCTGTAGATATTTAAATACTTTTCAATATTTATCTCAATTTGATATCAATCGAATTTCATTTTATTTAAGTATTTGGACTCACTTTTTATCATCTAAGATGAAATTATTCCTATCTCGATATCTAATCTTTGTTTGTTATGTACATTGTTGTTAACGTTTTCGACCAAGGGGGGCCCTGTTCTTTGATTTTGATTTTAGTTTCACGAAGATGGGAGTTTTTCCGGTTTAAAAATATTATACTGTTAGGTGGCAGAGCCTAGCTGTGGTCAGTTACTACAGCTCGAACATGGGCTGGATCGAACGGGGAAGTACCACCCTCTCACAGAAAATCGGGATGAAGTAGCCTTTGATGGCTGCGTTTACTCCGATGAGTGAGAGAGCCGGTTGCCCTTTCTTTATTCCCACCCTTTCCTACCTTTTTCTTATTCCTACCCCACCCTATTCCTAAAAAACAAGGTTGGCAAAGCATCCGCAACATCTCCTATGTTGCGGATGTCTATGGGCGACGATAACCACCTTGCATCAAGTAGGCCGTCTGCTCGTTTGCCACCTTTCACATTAAAATAAAAATATTAATATTACCACATATATTGTCATATATATGTTCCTATATATACATATATAAAACTCATAATTTGTTTCCTTTTATATAAAACTCTTTTGTTTCTAAAGATTTCCGTTCGCACTTGAAAAAGAGAAAAGTCAGTACTTAGGTACTTTACGAATCCTAAATATGATATATATATTACATAATTCTCAACAAAAAATCTTGCTCTCCATTAAATTTAATATGAAAATACTGGCATAAACGCCTTAGTGAAAACAACGAAGCATCTGTTGCTTTTTGTGGTGGGGAATAATAGTTTTTGTTTAAAATAGCTTTTAGTTTTTTATTCTATCATATTAATTTAATTACAAATTTCTGAAACATTCGTGTCTTTTAACAAACGTATACTTTTTTTTCTCTCTCCATATTTCAGCTGCTTTGAGGGGGACACCTAAGTCCAAGTCAAGTCGCTAAGAGTTTCCCCATTATTAAATATTTGTGGGTATAAATTGTCAGTGTGTTAATTTTTATTTGCAATGATTTATTTTTCGTCTTTTTACTTATTACTATTTATTTTTCATGCACCTCAATCTATGTGATATATCATCTTGAAGCACGTCTAGCGATAAACATGTATGATGCGGTGATACGATAACTGGCACTCGAAATTACATAAGAAAACAGTAACACAATATCGCGGTATTATGTCATTTATCTACATTCATAATCTGGTCAAGTCAAGAAGTTCAAAATGTGTTAAATATAAAGCTCCCATAAATAAGTGCGATAGCTCATTCGATTGAGAAACACGTTTAGAAAAATGTTTTTAAGGATATATCAGCACATTAAAAAATATGATTGTTATTAACAAAATAAGACAAAAAAGGTACATATTAAGTTTTTATTTACATCTTTTAAGAGACGAAACCTCTAAGAATTACAAGGATTCACTGTGCATGTGCCGAGTCTATTGTGTTGCAGGGAGAGGAGCTTCAACAGTGCCTGGAACTTGCGACCCAAGTGTAGGTTTAAAGGGTCCCTATCTAACGCGGGTTAAACGCTCACCTCCACTGTCCAAGCTCCTCCCTAAAAAGAACCTACTAGGGCTAACTATAATATATCCGAATCTTGGACTCTCTTACTTGATCCTAACCCTACTTTGATACTTTGTGCTCCTACTTTGTTTGTATTTATTATTAAACTTGAACCGATAACCCCATTTTTTCTCGCTGCAGATAATTTGTGTAATAATATTTAAGAAATTTTGAAAAAGATCCTGAAAGAAGAGGAAATTTTCAATCAAAGTCCTAACTCTTGGTACTCTATCTACATATATTATTTATATATTTTTTATACTGCACATAGGGCTCCGCAAGACCTTACAGTATAGGCGCGCCACCTATAAACCGGTATATCACCTAAAATATATTATTTTTAATTTTAAATAATAATTTAAAAATATGAATAAATTATGTTGCTCTCTTTATTAAGGTTATGCAATATTTTTGTTAAAGTTAAATATTTTGTTAATAATAACAAGAACTTTTAATGTGCTAACATATCCTTAAAAAACATTTTTCTAGACGTCATTCTGAATCAAATGTGGTATCGTACTTATTTTTAGAAGATTTATTTCTATTAAACCCCTTTTTAACTTGTTGAATAGACTAATCACTTATAGTTAGTTTTAAATGTATTTAACTCAAAAAAGGCTTCTTAGAAGAATAAGAATAAGTACTTATTAAAATTTAAATAAAAATGTGTTATTGTTTTTCTTTCTATTAATTATTTTCAGTATAAGACTTTTTATGATACTTGTAATCATGAACACATTTGAGAAATAACTTTAGAACATTCATTGGAGCATAAGTACTTAAATGACAAGATGTAATGTAAGTGACGAACCACAGTAGTATTTTAGTTTATAATTTGTGTATATAAGAACGGGTTTTTCAAATCAAACGACAATATAAAGTAAAATAATCATTTGAATCCGTTTAATATTTAACTATATTAGTCTTTTTTAACTATCATCGACATTCATTCCCAAGCTCATATCAGGTTCATAATGATAGTCCAGTGTCCGTGTGCGCAGCATCTCCTTGTACAAGTAAGCAGACTTGCGAGGAGTGCGGGTGCGTTCAGGACTATCGTAATCCACCTCGTACAGTCCAAAGCGTTCACTAAAATGTTAGTTAATTAGTTAGTGATATTTAAATCCCTTTATAACTTTAAAATTTGGAAACTTTAATAATAAAATAAAAGGATAATTTACCTGTATCCCATTACCCATTCGAAATTGTCCATCAAACTCCACGCTGCATAACCTCTTATATCTGATCCATCTTCAATAGCATCGAGCATAGAATCAATGTATGTTCTATAATTCTTAACGCGGTCGTCATCAATTAGACCACCTCGGGTTGAGAATCCATTCTCAGTGATGTAAACTGGCGGATTGTTGAAATCCTCTCGTATTTTTGTTAATAACTTATAAAATCCCCAAGGTACACTCTAAAAAGTTTAAATAAATTTGAAAACCTGACAAATTAATGTTATTGTTTAATAGAATGTCTTTCTTTTTATTACCTTCATCCACAATGAAGCACCTGAATGCCAGGAACTATCTTGATAAGTTATTACTTCTATATCATCATTAAACGATGGAGAACTATAATGTCCATAGACTGATTCATTTTTATAAACCATATAAGTAGTATAATGGTTCAATCCAAAAAAGTCAAAACTTCCTTTAATTAAATCAATTTCCTCCGGAGTGAATTGTGGTAATCGTGACCTTGGAAATCCTTGTTCCTTACTCTTCGCTGCTATCCTTTCTTTCACGACTGACGGAAAATCTCCAGATTCCGAAAATATTGGATTGGCATAAATACCCATCTGAAATAAATAAGACACTTTGTTTTACAAGATATATTCAATTAGTAGAAACAAATTCAATGTATACTTTTAAAGATGGCTCAAAAATAGCAGAATACAAAGTTTTGTTATAGATTTATTTTTAATATTCAAAAATAAGACAAGGACAACATTTGTCTTTAAGTAAAAAAATATCACAGTAACCTCGAATTGTATGACATCTTCTGCGGCTTTTACATCCTTTTCTGATTCAGGTTCATACCACGCGGAGCTTATTGTTATACCGAGTTGACCACCTTGGACTTTACGGAATTCATTATTATACAAATGGTAGACGTTAGCATGCGCTACTAGTAAATTTTTAGCACACATGTAATCAGCATATCCCGAAATACTATAAGATGTACTTAGTTGTGGATTTGGACTTGAGTGAAAACATATCTCTCGAGGTTCATTAAAAGATATCCAATACTTCACCCTGTCTCCGAATAGCTCAAAAACTACTCTTGCATAATCGGTAAACCAATCAACTATATGGGGATTGGTCCATCCTCCCAGATCCATTAACTTTTTAGGTAAATCAAAGTGATAAATGGTCACCATGGGTTGTATGTTGTATTTGAGCATTTCATTAATGAGATTATTGTAATATTGCACTCCTTTTTCATTAATTTGGTCTGGAAAGCTCGTTGGTAATATTCTTGTCCAGGAGAGAGAGAACCTGTAGAAGTCGAGTCCTAGTTCCCGCATCATTTCCACGTCTCTCTTGTATTGATGATAAGAATCAGCGGCAATGTCGCCCGTATCACAGTTGTGAATAAAACAAGGTTTTAGATGCGAGAACTTATCCCAAATACTTTCAGATTTACCTGAAATTTAAAAATGTATATTAGTGTTAAAAAGAATAATCTAAATTTTTAAACTAAGTGTCCCATAAGTCCTTTGACCTGTAATAATATATAAGAAAAACCTAAATATAATATGAAATTTTTATGTATTGTTAATTAAATTACATTAAAACGCTATTTTTCTAAAACCATTTCATCCAATGTGCTCCACTTCCTTCTTGGAACTTGGAACTCGTGTAAACTACGACTAAAACTTTGTATCACTGCACGGGAAGTACTATTTAAAATTATTGACATTTCTACTCGGATATTTTCTTTTAGTTTAGCAATCCATTAGACTCAAATTCGGCAACGTGCTGGCCAGGGAATAAGTCGTTTTCGAGATATATCTTTCTTACTGAATAATTGACGCAAGACGGATATAGCAGTATTATAGGTATGGCCATTTGCGCCAAATTCTTAAAATTGGGTCCAGCTGAGATCTAATATTAATTCTTTCAATATTTGCGGTGTTTAACTTGGAAATAAAATGTGTAGAACGGTATGTTGATAATTAAAACGACAAAGCAATCAACTTAACGATAATACATAAAACACAAAGTAATATTTTTACTTTTTAATTACAAAAGTATTAAATGCACCCCTGTCCATTAGGGTTCGTGTTAGCTGACTTATTGTAATAATTTCATCTTAGTTACAGAAATGGTTCAACATTGTCTAATAATGTCATAAGTGTTAAAAGAGTACTGGTGCTTACAATTGCAGATTTTTAGTGACTTCATTTGGTAAATAAAGGATAATTTTGAATTTAATTAATATTAAGGTTGGTATTGTAGAAATTATTTTTATTAAAAATGTTTTTAATTTTCACATTTTCTTAATTTTAATTTTAGTCTCTTAAAGTATTAGTATTGGGCATAGAAATATATTGGTGTGCTTTTTATCTGATTATTCGAGAAATTATGAGATAATAATCTTTTCTTGAGTTCTACTTTAAAATGTTATTGTTATTATAATTTCAGGTTTATTTAAATCGCCTTTATAGTACAATATTGTAAATACTTGTCTGTGATTCGATTCAAAAGTCATATTTTATTTAAATAAGCTTAATTTCCTGGAGAAAAGAAATTTCGTGGTGTGTGTATATATTGTATATTGATCATGATGAAAAGGGCAATAATGGTATAAAAATAAATGTTGCATAGAACATAAAATGTGATATAGTGTGTTAAAATTCAATAAGTTTTAATATGTTAATTACCATCTTCGTTCCAAGCCCCTTCTATTTGGTACGATGCCGTAGCTGCTCCGAAAAGTAAGTGCTCGGGTAGTTTCCTTGCTTCATGTCTAGATGTGTTTTCGGTACTGACCACTACAATCCAAATTGACGCCAGGCAACTGGAATTGATAAATAAATGAAATTAATACACTTTTTTTATTTCTCTAAACTTTAAAGTAGTTTAAAATCAACTTAAACTCTTTATTGTTGTCGATTTTGAAGAGGAAAGAGAAAAAAGAGAAGGTCGCTCGTAATAATAAAAATATTTAATAAAAATATACAATTTCCTTCAAAGGAAGTATTTTCTATCAATACCAGAGAGGAAACTTCTCAGTACTTGTACTTGGTACTTGGTCCATCGCATTACAGGTAGAGGAATTTTAACTGGAACTGGGAGTTGCGACCCAGCTGTAGGTTTAAAGTGATTCTATCTAAAACGCGTTAAAAGCTCACCTCCATAGTCAAATTTCCTCTCTCTACCTCACCAAATTTGAAAAGAACCTACTAGAGTTGTCTTTGAATTACGTTCCAAAAACGAATTTATGTTAGTTTTTAACAAGCCCATTCTTTTGATAGGTTGCAGAGAGATTTAGCTAATATACCGCTTGCTCCCACTTCTACCACGTTCAAATAACGAACCTATTCCCAGTGAGTACATTGAATGAGCTCTTAATACTTATTGCCCTTTATGGCATGGTCTTTGGAAATATTGGTTTCCCAAGAAACTGTTAGCTCTATTAACACAAAGAACTTTAAATTTCGCGAATACATAAATGTGTCTGGTCTGGAGTCGACACAAATATCCTCTGGGATTTAAAAATAATCAAACATCCCTAAGAATGCAGATGTGCATGGATATTCACATGGTGATTTGAAGTAAGAATATATTTAATTAAAATATATATATATTAAATCCCTGACACATTTTTTTCCCACACGTAGCGCTATTTGATCACCTTTGAAAGTTTCGAGTCATAAAAATTATTCTGAACGTAAGTTTAAAATTATGACGACCTGCTACTATCTAGATGCAGATACATTATTTAAATAACGATATCTATATTTTTTATTATAAATTTTAAAAGGAATGACAACTCACGTGAAACTTCCAAGGCTGAACATTTTCGTTTCACACCTCCTGCTGTGACTGCACGGACTTTAAAATATTTTTTATCTTTATCTCAATTGAGTTATGTTATGTATTCTAAATCCTCTTTGTATTATCAAAAATGTATGATAGTGCAATTTAAATGCGACACCGAATAATCTTTGTCGTTGATATGTAGTAAAAAAAAATTAAATCATTTTATTTCAACAGGGCCCTATATAGGTTACTAGATTTCCGCCCGCAGCTCCGCCCACGTGGAGTTCGGTTATATCGCGTTTCCAAGAGAACCTTTCAAGTCTGGGATAAAAACTATCCCATGTTCTGTCTCAAGGTCAACTCTATCTCTGTAACAAATTTCATTAATGATTTTAAGTATTATTTAAGTTTTTTATTTTATTATATTTATTTTTAAGTTCAGTGGTTTAGGCGTGAAAGTGTGACAGACAGACAGAGTTATTTTCGCTTTTATAATATTAGTAGGTAAGTAGGGATTATTACTTTATTTTTATTTTATTTTTTTACGTAGGTACTAAGATGCTGGGAAAATGTTTCTTTACTTCGGGGGTAATTAGTTACGCTACTAATCTTTTTTATTAGTTTTTAATGAAATATTATATACTAGATGACCCGGCGAACTTATATAATCTAGAAATATCTGTTACGTTTTTATCTGAATGAAGTTAGTTTCCTTATTCCTCTGAATGGAGTTTTGCCTGGTTCAACCTGATAAACATTAATTACCCAGTTTCTACTTTTACACACATATCAACAGCATATTGGTGAAAGAGACAAAGAGACAAACATTTTAAGATCTGATTGACCTCAATTTCTCCAACCACAAGCCTGTATGAATAATAATTTATTGAACTAACTTTCTTGTTAGTTTCAGGACATTTTTTTGTGTTAAAATTATATAAATTACTTAAAGATATGATAAACATTAAAAACTTAAAATGTTTATTTACCTGTAACTGGATTTATCATCTTCATTAAAAAATGATACCCATCTTGCGAAAATAAGATAGGATATTGTAAAGCATCATATTATGTTAAAATATCTTATGAGTTGCACTGCAGGTATCTTGTCGGCTTTGATTACAATTTTGTGATTATCAGATGGCATGTGATCTTATGCGGTCTTGAATAATGCAACCAATACATTATGTGAATGGAAAAATAATAGGAGCTGTGCCACAACTGGTCTTATCACTTAATACTTGTTGATCAATTTGTCTTCCTGAACTGACCATGAAATAAATTTCCTAAAATTTATAGTCACTATCCGGCACTGGTAATGAGGAACCTGTTTGATGATGATATATTTGGCCTTGAATCTGCAAAGGTAAACATTCCTGTATTACATATACATATTGTAAAGTGACATACAGAGGACTACCATTTCCCCCATCAACTTTTTTAACACAATTCCTTCTGGCTACTTAAAAGTAATTCACAATGCTACAAATGTACTTTAAGCCATTTCAAATGATACACCATTACAATTGAAAACTGTCAACTATAGTGGTAAATGTTTTTCAATACACTTACCTTAAAAGTTGGCATAAAATTTATTGTACTACAGTCCATTTCTTTGTTATAACTAAATGCAGCTCTATAGGGGTAAAACGCAACACTTCTATACCGTTGATTCCGGTTCCATCGATTCCGTTCAACTTCATTCCGTGTTTCACGTTAGACTTGCTCATCAGTTAGACTTGCTCTTCTATATCTTGGACTTAAGAAATTAAGGGATCTGCGACTTAAGTTTGTACGTCTAATAGCCGGCATTTTTTGAAATAAAATTCAACTGAAAATAAAAAATACTTTTCTTATTCTATTCCTATTCTTTTGTAATAGTATTAAAATGGTCTATCAAAACTTTCCTAGACTATTATAATTTGATTTACCTTGTTGAACAAACACTTCAGAAAAAAAACAAACAGCACAAATTATCCCGTAGAAACCAATGTGAAAATGACACTAACAAATGGTAAATGAATTATGTAGGTATTTTGTTATTGTAACTCCGGCCACAAATAGTAAAACTGAATATGTACTCTTACAAAACCACATAAAACAAACAATTTTACTCTTTACAAACAATTTGAAAGAATAACTGAAATTTCAAGACAGAGACAATATTTTATCATAGACTAATATAGTCACACAAATGCCAAGCTCAACTGATGTATCGCGCACTATAACAATTCTTTAAAAAAATTAGACAATTTAAAGAGACATTTACGTTTTCGTTAACGTATAAAATAAAACTTAGAAATTGTTTTATAGAATATAATCTTTAATTTACGCAAAATAAATTAATGAAAGCACGCTTAAACTTCTGAACTCATGTCAACCACTACTTATAGTATTTGACAGGATGGATAACAAATGTTTGACAAATGACAGGTACAACCCGATTCGATCGATCCTGGGGATCCTTAACATGTTTTCGTCGAGTTTTCTTTTTAAGATTTATTCTTAGTAGAGGATCCCGATATAAGACGACGAAGCTATATGAGTTAGTAGAGTTCATTAACAAGCATTGTTTTATTTTTTTTGTTATATTTTGTTTGTTATTTGTCATTTACAATTTTATAACAATACAAACAAAAAAAAAACTATTTATAAATGTTATTAAGTAACATGAAAACACTGGTCTAATTTAGTTTAGTGTTTACGTAAGTTTGGGCTTGTTATAAACTGATTCTCGTACATAACGTCTTATTATATTATTACATATAATTATCAGTTTGAGATCATGGAAAAATATTTCACCCTCTTTTTATTTGGTACGCTGCCGTAGCAGCTCCGAAGAGTTTGTCGTGCGGTATTTTCTGGCTGCATGTCTAGAGATTTCTGTGCTGCCGACAGGCACAGCCAAAATGAGGGCAGGAAACATTTAGGAGTCAAAAATATTATTAAAAGATATTAAAACCATCTGCCAACACAATGACACGTCCGTTCGTTGCACAGCTCGTTTGATATTGAGAGCAGACAAGCGCGGGCGGTCAAAGAGTATCTACGGATTTTAAGAGCGTAGGTATACTTCGGCAAATGAGTGATACCGACCCGTTATGTATGTAGGTGTTCTTTATAAATGCGAGCACTCAAATAAGGTACACGCTCATGTTTGTGGTTTCGCGTAAGGCTCGACTCAAACGCCCTTTTTTAAAATCTACAGTGCACCAGAGTGCAGCAACTTTGGGATTCCCTGTATTACATATTATGTAAGTGATAATTTTACAGGATGCCGAAGTTTTGTCCTCTTAATAAATATATTCAAGTTATGTTGGAAAAAATTAAGTTGAATGGATACTGCATAATAATTTCCAATTCAAGAAACTGTGTACCTACATATAGTGTACCTATGTGATGCGTATAGAAGCCTAGTAATTTTTAATAGTGCTAAGGAAAAGTTAATATTTTTTTTTATTTAATAGAAATAATATTTTATTGAAAATAGTAGTTTAAAAACTTAATGACTATTAGTAGCTATTTTCGTTAGTTCGTGAATTCGACACTATGTGATATCATAAGACATGATATGTGTGTATCATAAGACATGCTCTTGTAAATTAATTTTGAAATCGTTGTTTTCCTAGAATGAATGAATGAATACCTAAATAAGTTCTAGTTCTTAAAAAAGATTATATGGATCTTTGTACAAAAAGAAAACAAGACCATTTTGATAAATATTTCGTTTAAATACTGCTTTCTACAGTAATATAGTATTTTAATGACTAGTTAAATTAGAACTAATAAGATTTTATGGAGATTAATTACAATATTATTCATACATACAGATATAACATACTTAAATATTCTTCGATAAGTATCCAAATTCAACGCATTTAATTTGAGTTTTATTGGCACGCATTTTCCTACTACGAATTTTTCGCATTATACTAATATATGTATTTTTCTTTTAATAAATCATTATGAAGGAAGTAAAACAGTCAGAAATAAGTAAAAAATCGGTTTATGGATCTGTTTAATTGTTTACTTTACACGTTCTACTCCTATTTTTATTTATTTAGTTCTCTTCGCCATCAATTCTCAGGCTCATATCAGGTTCATAATGATAGTCCAGTGTCCGTGTCCTCAGCATCTCCTTGTACACGTAAGCAGACTTGCGAGGAGTGCGGGTGCGTTCAGGACTCTCGTAATCCACCTCGTATAGTCCGAAACGTATGCTAAAACATTAATTATAGTTTTTTCGGTTAATTAATAATAATTTTTAAATTTGAACTCTAGTAAACTATATGAAGTAATTTCTTACCTGTATCCATTACCCCATTCAAAATTGTCCATCAAACTCCACGCTGCGTAAACTCTTATATCTGATCCGTCTTCAATAGCATCGAGCATGGCATCAATGTATGTTCTGTAATACTTTATGCGATCATCGTCAACTAGACCACCTCGGGTTGAGAATCCATTCTCAGTGATGTAAACTGGTGGATTGTTGTAGTCCTTCCGTATTTTTGATAATAAATTATAAAAACCCCAGGGTACACGCTAAACAGATGAAATAAATTTAAAAAGCTGTGGAATGAATGTTATTGTTTAGTGGAAAGTCTTTCTTTATCTCACCTTCAACCAAACTGAAGCACCTGAATCCCAGGAATCCTCTTGATAACTTATCACTTCGACATCGTCAGAAAAAGATGGCGAACTATAATACCCATTGACAGATTCGTTTCTATAAACAATGTTAGTTGTATAATGGTTCAATCCAAAGAAGTCAGAGCTTCCTTTTATTAAATCTACTTCCTCCGGAGTGAATTGTGGTAATCGTGATCTTGGGAATCCTTGTTCCTTACTCTTCATTGCTATCCTTTCTTTCACGACTGACGGATAATCTCCAGATTCCGAAAATATTGGATTTGCATAAAGACCCCACTGCAATCAAGATAATCGTGTTTTATAGTTTTAGAAAATAAAATCTTAAACTTTTGAGGATGTCTAAAGAGCTTTCTTATTGAGTATAACATAATTAACACAAAAATAAAAACAAATCTATGAAAAAGATTTACAATCGTCTTTTTTTAATTTTAGAAAAATAGAGATAGCTTATTTGTGTTCGAGGTAAAAAACTGTATAAATTAGTAACCTCAAATTGTATGACATCTTCAGCAGCTTCCATGTCTTTCTCCGATTCAGGTTCAGTCCAAGGGGTACTTAATGTTATACCGATCTGACCACCCTGGGCTCCACGAAATTCATTATTATACAAATGGTATACGTTAGCATGCGCTACTAGCAGATTTTTAGCACACAAGTAATCAGCGTATCCAGAAACACTATACGATGGACCTTGTGATGATTGTGGGTTTGTATGATAACAAACCTCTCGAGGTTCATTGACAGTTATCCAATACTTAACCCTGTCTCCAAATAACTCAAAAACTACTCTTGCATAATCGGTAAACCAATTAACTATATAAGGATTGGTCCATCCTCCCAGATTTTGCAACTTTTGAGGTAAATCCCAGTGATAAAGAGTCACCATGGGTTGTATGTTGTATTTAAGCATTTCATTAATCAAGTTATTATAATATTGTACTCCTTTTTCATTAATTTGGTCTGGAAAACTCGTTGGTAATATTCTTGTCCAGGAGAGAGAGAACCTGTAGAAGTCAAGTCCCAGCTCCCTCATCATTTCTACGTCTCTCTTGTATTGATGATAAGAATCGGCGGCAATATCGCCCGTGTCACAGTTGTCAATAATACAAGGTTTGTGGTGTGAAAACCTATCCCAAATACTTTCAGATTTACCTAAAATTTAAAATTTTATGATTATAATAAAAATCATACTATAGATAAGTGAGCTATAAATCTAGGTTACTTCGAAACCTAAGAACCGAAGACGGTCAAAGTATTCCCAGGATATTTCAAGAAGTTGGAGAGAATGAGAACAGTCTTTAAAAGAAACCTTGTAAAGATTGCCAACATGGTCTGCCAAAAATACATTTCCTGGCGCAATGGTCTGTATTTTTTCGAAAAATTACTCAAAATTTTATACGAATTGCATCTTCTAACCTTAAAGGCAATAAATAATGTAAAATTATTTTTTGTTTAGAACTACCAAATAGGGTTGAAAATGTAATTATATACTTATTACCATCTTCATTCCAAGCTCCCTCGATTTGGTACGCTGCCGTTGCAGCTCCGAAAAGTAAGTCTTCCGGTATTTTTCTGGCTTCACGTCTAGAGATTTCTTCGCTACCGACAAGCACAGCCAAAAAGAAGGCCAGAAAACTGTTATTGGTAAAAAATGTCATTAATGCCATCCTTATTTAATTTGTTTATGTTGTTTTTTATTGTTGAGTTGAGTTGAGTTTTGTTTTGAATATAAAAGCAGTACTGATTTTACGTGTTCCAAGAAATTTCAGTTAAAAATATAGAATGAAATATGAACTTGTTAGCTTAAGCCTCCGTAATATCATGTCCCAAACGTTTTACCAATTAGGCTATCATGTCAAGCAGGAAAGCGACAAAACTAAAATAGTTTAATTTATATTTCGATTATACCCTAAGAATGACGTTATAGGTAGAAATTTACGACATTCTTTATGAATTTTTACCTCTCTTCTACTTAACATACTAATAAGTTATAATACTTAGCATACTTATAAGTATGCTAAGTATTATAACTTATTAGTTATAATTTATAATTATTTTATTGTAACATAAAATTTTAATTTTGAGTAATATGACGCGATCATATCATAACTATGGGTAGAAAGTTGTTCCATCTTAAGTAATATAAGATTGTTTTAACTTTGGGAAAAAAAGAAAAAAAATTAAGTAAAACTTACACAAATCCAACAGCGCCAAACATTTTAGTGTTACTCCTCGAATCTTAGACGAGTAGATATTTAAATACTTTTTTATCTTTATCTCAATATGATATCAGTCGAACTATATTTTATTGAAGTATTTAGACTGGCTTTTTATCATCTAAGATGAAATTACTACTGTCTCGATATCTAATCTTTCTTATTTTTTTACAATGTTGTTTTGGTTTAATAACGATATATCGATTTTTTCTCGTTTTGGTAGTACTTGAATATTAGAAGGGGGCACTTTTCTTTGATAATGTTTAGTTTTTTATGAGGTACGGGAGTTTTTACGATCTTAAAATATTAATATATATCTATATGTTCATATTTTGTATTAGAAATATTTAAGAAGAAATATCAGAAAAATAATAACATGAGTATTTTTGAAAGATGTTAAAACCTTCCTTTTTAAATAGTTTAGCACTAATTTTTATGAGATATTGATTTCAGCCTGGTTTGTATATATGAATATAGTCAATTTACAGATCAAGTAAAATATGTACTCTTATTACAATATTTTATGTTTTGTATTTTTATTTTGATAACCAATATTCCATATACGAAATTATACAAAATTCTTCTTTTTGACGTACGTTACGAATGCTACATATAATGTGTAACATAATATAAACATATAACATAATTCTCAACAAAAAAAAAATTACTCCCCATTAAATTTAATTCAAAGTACTAAAATGTAAGTGAAAACAATGAAACATTTCTTGCTTTTTGTACTGGAAATAATTCTTTTTGTTCAAAATAGGAATGAAACATTACTTAAATATGTAGGGTATTTCGTACGATAACATAGTTATTTAGAACCCATCCTAAAAACTTTTGCAAAATGTGTTATCATTATATCAATTTCAATTTTAATTTAGTTTATTGATAAGGTTGTTCTGTATAAAATTTCTGATCTGAGTTTTTTATTCATTCATATAAATTAAGATCCAAATGTTTGAAATAATATAAACAGACTTTTAAAAAACGTAAGCAATTTTTTATTTTTCCTCTGTATATTTCTTCTTCAAAGAGAGGGGACATCTAAGTAAGAGTCGAGTCGCTAAGATTTCCCCTTACAAAAAATATTTGGCCCCCTACAAATAAATTGTCAGTGTGTAAATTTTTATTTGCAATGCTTTATTTTTCATCTTTTTGCTTTACTATTTATTTTTCGAGTACCTCAATCTATGTGATATGTCATCTTGAAGCACGTCTAGCGATAAACATGTATGATGCGACAACTGACTCACGAATTACATAAGAAAACAGTAACAAAATATCGCGCTATTATGTCATTTATCTAGATTGATAATAACATAAACTTATTTTATTTTTAAAACCATTTAAACCAAAAAAAGGCTTTTCAAAAGAATATAAATAAACAATTATTAAAATATTACAAAAAATTTAAAAATCTAATCAAAGATATGAACCACACTCGTAGCACAGGTTTATAATTTGTGTGCATAAGGACGGGCTTTGCAAATCAGACGATAATAGAAATTAAAATAAGACAATTGAATCCGTTTAATTTTAACTGTCCTTTTTAATTATCATCGATATTCATTCCCAAGCTCATATCTGGTTCATAATGATAGTCCAGTGTCCGCGTGCGCAGCATCTCCTTGTAGAAGTAAGCTGACTTGCGAGGAGTGCGGGTGCGTTCAGGACTCTCGTAGTCCACCTCGTACAGACCAAAACGTTCACTACAAAAATATTTATTGGTAGTATTCAGAAACATGTAACCCTCTTAAATTACAATTAATCTTCATAACACGCTGTAATAATAACGTACCTGTATCCCCTCATCCATTCGAAATTATCCATTAAACTCCAAGCCGCATAAACTCTTATATCTGATCCATCTTCAATAGCATCGAGCATAACATCAATGTATGTTCTGTAATACTTAACTCGGTCGTCGTCAATTAGACCACCTCGGGTTGAGAATCCGTTCTCAGTGATGAAAACTGGCGGGTTGTTGTAGTCCTCTCGTATTTTTGTTAACAGCTTATAAAATCCCCAGGGTACACGCTAAAAAGGTAAAATAACATAAAAAACGAAGAAAAAAACAATAGCATTGCATATTGTGAGGACTTAATTTATTGTACCTTTAACCACTTTGAAGCAGCTGCATCCCATGAACTGTCTTGATAACTTATTGTTTCCATATCATCATAAAAAGATGGCGAACTATAATATCCATAGACAGATTCGTTTCTATAAACAATGTTGGTGGTATAATGGTTCAATCCAATGAAGTCTGAACTTCCTTTAATTAAATCTACTTCCTCCGGAGTGAATTGTGGTAATCGTGTTCTTGGAAAACCTTGTTCCTTACTCTTTACTGCTATCCTTTCTTTCATGACTGCTGGATAGTCTCCGGAATCGGAAAATATTGGATTTGCATACAGTCCCCACTGAAATCAC
This sequence comes from Danaus chrysippus, assembly GCA_916720795.1. NCBI lineage: Eukaryota > Metazoa > Arthropoda > Insecta > Lepidoptera > Nymphalidae > Danaus > Danaus chrysippus. The sequence goes on along the minus strand of CAKASE010000057.1, from coordinate 2,166,799 downwards.
CATGACATTTTTGTTAATTATACAAAACTGATTCTTAAGTTCAAAAAATTGTTAAGTCCGAAAAATCAGAGAAGAACACAGTGAATTAAAGATAAAGTATACTATAGTAAATAAAAGATGACGTAGTATATCGAACTCAAACTCAAATAACTTTATTCAATATAGAAGTATTACACTTTCTTATTGATGGTCACTTGAGACACTACCACTACCAAAATATTAAATATTTACCTCAAATTGTATGGTGTCTTCAGCCGCTTCAATATCCCTGTCTGATTCAGGCTCATACCATTTGGCACTTAATGTTATACCAATTTGACCGTCCTGGAGACTACGAAATTCATTATTATACAAATGGTAGACGTTAGCATGTGCTACTAGCAGATTTTTGGCACACATGTAATCAGCATATCCAGAAATATTGTAAAGAGGCGCTAGAGACTGTCCTCCGTATCCTTGATAACAAACCTCTCGAGGTTCATTAATAGTTATCCAATACTTCACTCTGTCACCAAACAACTCGAACACTACTCTTGCATAATCGGTAAACCAATCAACTATATGGGGATTTGTCCAGCCTCCCAGATCTTGCAACTTCTGAGGTAAATCCCAGTGATAAAGAGTCACCATGGGTTGTATGTTGTATTTGAGCATCTCATTAATCAAATTATTATAATATTGTACTCCTTTTTCATTAATTTGATCTGGAAAGCTCGTTGGTAATATTCTAGACCAGGATAGAGAGAACCTGTAGAAGTCAAGTCCTAGTTCCCGCATCATTTCCACATCGCGCTCAACTTGATGATAAGAATCATCAGCTATATCGCCCGTGTCGCAGTTGTCAACGTCACAGGGTTCTCTATGTGATACGCGATCCCATATATTTTCAGATTTTCCTGAAATTTTACATATACAAATAATCTTTAATAAGTGAAGTAGTATAAGCGAGCCGTGTATATGGCAGAATAAAACCGCCTTAATTAAAACATTTCGTTTTGAAAAGAGACAGCAACACGGAATGCGTGGCGCTCGAAGGTATTCGGACAATCCATTTTGATTTCTAAGTAATATAAATAAATTTCATCTTAAAGAAGCTCTACAACTTCCTTTAAAAATCAAATACTACCCCTACCTGTTTTCATTCCAATATTACAAAGTTTCACTTCTTCCGCGAGGAGAAACTCCACGCATAATTATTTTTTGGACTTTGAGAACCACATTAAATATATACTAATTACCGTCTTCATTCCAAGCTCCCTCTACTTGATACGATGCCGTAGCAGCTCCGAAAAGTACGTGGTCGGGTATTTTTCTCGCTTCATGTCGAGAGATTTTTTTGCTATTGGCGAGAACAGCCAATGTTAATGCCAGGAATCTGTTAGTGATGAATATGTATATTTAATTAAGAATAATTGATATGTATTTAGTTTGTAGTAAACATATGTATATGGATATGTGACATCTATATCTTATATAATAATCGCTAGACGTATTTAGCTATGTTAAACATGAAAATAAAAAAGTTATAGGTACTTAATTTACTAATTATAATGAATGTTTGGTCAACCTTTAGAAGACCCAGCTTAAAAATTAATAAACCAAGTTTAAAATATATCGCTTACTCTTATTTCCTTAAAAAATTAAAATGAAGTCAAAGTTAGGATGTCTCACATGTTTCAATAAAAAAGAGTCAAAATTTATGTAGGTGATTTAAACGGAGGTAAAACGAAATGAAATTCTGTATATATTAATAGAATTGTAAGCTAAGAACTGATTTTGTAGTGTTAGTGAAGTGAAAAGGTATTCTTTAGTATACTTAACAAATATGATTAAAAATTAGTAATAGATTTTATTAATTACAAATTTAAGAACACTTGAACAACTTTATCTTTTACATGAATTAAATTAGGAACATTTATATTTTTGGAAATAAAGAATAATATGAAATTGTAAAATAAAACTTACACTAATCTAACAGCACCGAACATTTTCGTGTTACTCCTTGAATTGTAGACGAGTGGACATTTAAATACTTTTTTATCTTTATCTCAATCGATATCAATTGAAGGTTTTTACTATTTAAGAATTTAAACTCAGAGTCTATTATCTCAAATGAAAACTTTGTTGTCAAGATAACCAATTTACCTTAGTTTGTACGTTTTTACTCTGTTTCAAGAACCACATATCGAAGATTAAATTTCTTTTTTTTTTAGCTTTTTATGTATTATTTGAAAACTAAGATGAGCTGGGGCATTTTTTTTTGTCATTTTAATGTCACGAGTTTCGGGAGTTCAAATATTACTTTTTCAATATGTTCAGATTAAATCTCTTTTTTTTCATTTGACTGGGTCGTTATTTCGTCATTCTACCCCTTTTATGGGTAGCTAGCAAACTATTTGGTATGTGGGTGGCCAGCGGAGCACCTGTCCCGCTACCTTCAATAAAAGAACAAATAATACAACTAAAATTATGATCTGTTGTACTCAACTTCAAACACAATGCACCCGTTCAAACCCATTCTCAATACTATTTGATCAGACAACAAACTGAAATCCGATAAATCGACGAATAGACGGGACGACCTTTCCTGATAGGTGATTACTATGACGGCTATTGATGATATGGCCTCCCCACCAAGGACAAAATTAAGAAGCATTCATTGTAAAAGCAACAAACTACTAAAAAGGTATTTAAATTAACACCGTAGTTATTTAATACCCACAAAAATACTTGTTGAAAATTCTGTCATCGCTATTTTATTGTTCATTAGTTGTTCGGTTCCCTGTATCAAGTCTTTTGTAAATAGGATAGATACAAAGCCTCATTTTAAACTGTTTTGGTTTTAATTATATTAATTACCATTAAAAAATTAAAAATAATCTCAAGCATTTTCTGAAAATCTTTTAGAGTAGGTAATACAAATTTTACAGGAAGCAATTTTTATTTGCATCGCTATGTACTCTCCAAAAGTAAAAATAATAGTTTATACTTTTCATTGCCATGCTTAACTATTTATTGTTCATGAAAATTAATCTATGTGATCTGTCAATTTCAAGCATGTCTAGCGATAAACGTATAAAAACGATAATTTTGCCACTTGAAGTACATTACAATACAAAAATATCGCGGTATTACGGTATTCAAAACATTTTCATTTTATTTTCAAAATTATTTATATGAAAGAATGACTTCAGAATAAAAAACTTAAGAAGCGCTTATTAACAGTTACCTAAAACATTTTCACTTCAAAATAATTTTTGATTTTCATTCATTTGTTTTTACAATAAACAAGAATTTTTACGTTACTTAATTACAAGTACATATAAAGAATTCATAAATATTTTACTAACAAAATGTAATCAAATCAATATACATGTAAGACTACAACGCAGGTTTATAATTTGTGTACGTAAGGACGGACTTTGCAAATCAGACGTGAATAGAAAGTAAAATAATCATTTGAATCCGTTTAATTTTCAACTATATTAATTATTTTCAGTTATCATCGATATTCATTCCCGAGCTCATATCTGGTTCATAATGATAGTCCAGTGTTCGTGTCCTCAGCATCTCCTTGTACACGTAAGCAGACTTGCGAGGAGTGCGGGTGCGTTCAGGACTCTCGTAGTCCACCTCGTACAGACCGAAACGTTCACTGAAATATTTATTAAAGTTATTCAGGTTAATAAATAACTTTTAAATTGAAAACTTTAGTAAACTATATAAAGTTATATACCTGTATCCCTTCATCCATTCGAAATTGTCCATCAAACTCCACGCTGCATAAACTCTTATATCTGATCCATCTTCAATAGCATCGAGCATGGCATCAATGTATGTTCTGTAATACTTAACTCGGTCGTCGTCGATTAGACCACCTCTGGTTGAGAATCCATTCTCAGTGATGAAAACTGGCGGATTGTTATAATCCTCTCGTATTTTTGTAAGTAAATTATAGAATCCCCAGGGTACACGCTAGAAAAGTAAAATAACTATAAATAGTGACAAATTATCATTCGGTAGTTTAATGGTTTAATTTATCGTACCTTTAACCACTTTGAAGCAGCTGAATCCCATGAACTATCTTGATAACTTCTTGCTTCGATATCATCGTAAAAAGATGGTGAACTATAGTATCCATAGGCTGATTCATTTCTATAAACCATGTAAGTAGTATAATGGTTCAATCCAAAGAAGTCGAAACTTCCTTTAACTAAATCCACTTCTTCAGGAGTGAATTGTGGCAATCGCGATCTTGGAAATCCTTGTTCCTTACTCTTTGCTGCTATTCTATCTTTCATGACCGATGGAAAGTCTCCTGACTTTGAAAATATTGGATTTGCGTAAATTCCCCACTGAAATCATTATTACATAAACTTGAGTTATGTTGTGTAATCAGCCTATTAGAGCCCACTGCTGAGCAAAGGTCACTTTTCACATGGAGGAGGTTTCGGAAGTGTAAACAAATTCCCCATAATTATCTTATTATTAACTTTAGAAATTATATAAATTCTATCCTAAAATTATATCCAATACTTTAAAGAGGAAATAAACGTTTAGACTAGATTGAAATTGATGAGAAATCTATTCGGTTCTCATTAAAAATATGTATATAAAATTATAACCTCAAACTGTCTGCTATCTTCAGCAGCCTCCATGTCTTTCTCTGATTCAGGTTCGTACCATTGTGCGCTTATTGTTATACCGATCTGACCACCCTGGGCTTTACGAAATTCATTATTATACAAATGGTAGACGTTAGCATGTGCTACTAGCAGATTTTTAGCACACATGTAATCACCATATCCCGAAATATTGTAAAGAGGCGCTAGAGACTGTCCTCCGTATCCTTGATAACAAACCTCTCGAGGTTCATTGATAGTTATCCAATACTTAACCCTGTCTCCAAATAGCTCAAAAACTACTCTTGCATAATCGGTAAACCAATCAACTATATGGGGATTTGCCCATCCTCCCAGATCTTGCAACTTCTGTGGTAAATCCCAGTGATAAAGGGTCACCATGGGTTGTATGTTGTATTTGAGCATCTCGTTAATCAAATTGTTATAATATTGTACTCCTTTTTCATTAATTTGATCGGGAAAACTCGTCGGTAATATTCTAGACCAGGAGAGAGAGAACCTGTAGAAGTCAAGTCCTAGTTCCCGCATCATTTCCACATCGCGCTTATATTGATGATAAGAATCGTCGGCAACATCGCCTGTGTCGCAGTTGTCAACAACACAAGGTTCTCTATGTGATACGCGATCCCATATATTTTCAGATTTACCTGAAATATTATTTTTAATTAATATTAATAAAATAATGTGATCTCAACATAAAATTCAAATAAGACATTTTAATGAAAAGAACAAAAATATTTTTTCCCTTTTTTGCATCATCCAAAGGTGCTATATGTAAGTTTTAACTACAATTAATTCTGTGTAACAATAAATGCTATTATTTTTTATATACAAACCAGTTTCATGCTGACGAAAGGATTTATTTACCGTTTAAAAGAAACTAATATTTTCGGATTTACTACGCGGTTTTTATTTTTTGACTATAAACTACATACTCCCGACGTTTCGAATACTTTTCAGCAACCGTGATCACGGGCAGACGGTGTCTGTCAGTCGGTCTTGTTATTTTATCACCTACCGCCATCGAATTCTTAATTTCATGGCGTACCGCTCTGGATGCCGACAGAATGCGCTCACTGTGTCTCGAGGTCTTACGGTGTGGTCAAGGACATGGGATTTTATATTTTTAAAAAAAGGATCCCAGGTGTTTAATAGGTTCCACCCACCTTCTCTATTGAAATTGGGGTGTTTATAAATTTCAATAGCCTCGCGGATTATTTACCGTTACTTACCCGTAATAATTATCAAATTCTGTTATATAATGTTAACTTTATATAAAATTAAACGTTGCCAATAACATGTCTTAGTTTATATAAATAAATCTTTTTTATTTTGACTTATTAACTTATTGTTTTTTATGGTATTCTAAAGGTTTATCGTCTTCTTTATTTGTATCTTTAAATTCACTACTATCAAAACAGAAAAAATATATACATACAATCGAAACAATCAGTCAAGTAATAATTTTATTACGAATATTATTATTAATATAACCTAAGCTCCGTTTATATTAATAATCAAAACTATTAAAATTGTATTTTTATTGATTAAAGCTATTATAATCTATGAATATTTATGGAATTATAGTAGTTTAACACATTCATCTATTGTTAAGTAGTTTTAAAAATGTTATATTATGTTATGTCTATACGTCAGCTAAAAACTAATAGTTTTTCTTTAATCGAAAACGAAATAACGAAGGTTTCGAGATCTAAGCGATCGATCGTTCCTAAAACCAATTGAGTATTAAATTTCACGTACGTTGGAGTAAACTAAATAAATAGATAGATAAAAGAAATTATAAGAACTGTTACCTAATAAATATTAGATTTATATAATTTCCGTAGAAATACCTAGTCAATAATAAAAAAGGGTTATAAACGTTTAGTGAATAATTATAAATGTCAATAATATTGTAAGTATAAATTTGCATTATTACTTAATTTTAATGTTGTCATTCGTCAATTAGATAAATGACAACTTCTCGTGCGGGTTCCCGGTCAATCTCTTCACAGGGAGCGAAGGTTTTACAGTGTCTGAACCTACTAGGGCTGCCTACAAAGTACGTTCTAAGAATGAATTGATGTTAGTTCTGGACAGACCCAAGTACTTTAGTAGGTTGCGGAGATATTAAGCCATTATAACTCTCACTCTCACTATTACCACGTACAAGTTTACGACGAATCAATATGTAACTTTTACAAAACGGTTTTATTAAAATCATAGACGAGGAAAGGGCAAATTAATTTTTATTTCCGTTAATTGTCTCCACACACTCTTTACGCACGTCACCTATTCCATCAAGATTTGAGGAACGTAAACTCTAAGTGGATGGACTGTCGGTTTTCTCATCAGTTTTATAATTTTTGGAAAATAATACTTATTTCAGGCAAACAAATTATTGAAGCATTTGATTTTAACTAAATATTTTATTTTTCTTACAATTCGTCAATATATGTAGATCATTAGATAATGTTTAGTAATATTTATATAAAAATTTATAACGTCTTTCTTAAATTTCTGTATTTACATATTTCTACTTTTAACAGTTTTTTACTTTTGATAGTTTGAAGGCATTGACTACTATGATCTTAAATATACGACATTACATGTGTTTTAAAATTTTAATAGTATACTAATTACCATCTTTATTCCAAGCTCCTTCTATTTGGTACGATGCCGTAGCGACTCCAAAAAGTAAGTGGTCTGGTAATTTTCTTGCCTCATGACGGAAGATTTCTTTGCCGTCAGCAAGTGCGGCCAAAACAGAAGCCAGGAAACTATTCGAAGAAAAACAAATATATATATGTTGTTTAATATAAATTTTGTTGTACATATTTTGTTTAATATAAATTTTGAAATACATTTTCATGCTAATCATATATTTTTTTAATATTGTTGTTTCCAAAATCTTATATAACTATCAACAAAAAGAATATAAAAATATTGAAAATACGTATTAAATAAAAACCTTTTTTTACCAAAATCTTATTACTCGTATACAGTTATATTGTCCATCTTAAGTGCGAAATTATTGAATCGAAGTAATTACAATATTTTTTTTTATATTAGTATAATGATATGGTATACAAATATTCGTGTGACATTTTATTAAAAGACATTTGCGACTAATAAAGAAGGTATTTTGATTTATTGTAATTATTTTATTTTAAAAATAATTTATTTTTAATATCCTCCGATACGATTCTCTTTGCCTTTTATATATTAAAATAAATGCATAACATTTAAAGTTTTAGGTTTATACTGATAATAATGCTCGGTTAGTTAGTAAAATAATTAAATCTTATATATTTTAGTAAAAAAATAATTTAGTTTAAGTGTTAAAACTAAAGATGATTGCTCTCTATTTCTAAATAAAATTAATAAAAAAAAATTACGACAAACTTACATTAGTCTCACAGCTACAGGCATTGTAGTTTAACTCCTCCTACGATACCTGAGAGCACATTTAAATAGTCTTTCACCTTTATCTCAAGTGGTATCTATAGAATTTTGTATAGAATTTTTAAAATTTGGACCACTTTGAATTATCTGTAATGAAGCCTGGATTATTTTTATCATGATGTGGGAAATTTGCCGTGTTTTAGAATATTGTTTTACATATTCACTTAAATAAAATGACTGCAAGCCCTAGTTATTCTGATCAAAGAATGATCATTAATTATATTCAGACATTCATATGTATAAAGGATTATTCTTCCCCTTATGAAATTTTCCTGTATTGTATTCTTTAAAAAAATACTTAATTGTAATTAAATATAATTAATATATTAAATAACAAAGGAAACTTGTCTTTTAAAATTCATCATCATCGTCATCAGCATCAACCTATCAGCACCCATTGCTGAGCAAAGGCCTCTTCTCACATGGAGAAGATTAAATAATTAATCACCACGCTTGCTCGAAGCGGGTTGGCCATTTCTATCTTATAAAATTTAATTATAAGTACAGATTTCCTCACGATGTTTTCATTCACCGTCTATTAGTGGTGTTTAAATACTCTTAGAAAGTACATATGACTCTGAAAAATCACTTAGATACTTGCCAGGTTTTGAAACCGCGTCCTCATACACGAGAGGCGGGCCATTAACCTCTAGGCGACCAAGACCTTTACATTTTTTTTCTTTAAAAAATTTACGAAAAAATCCCTTTAATAATAACGTTAATCTGACATATATTCGAAAAAGTAATTAAATTATATATAATTCCAACTAATAAAAGAAACAGTTTTTCTTTCAGTTTCTACATTTTTAACTAAATATCACACAATTTGATTAACACAATTTCTATTATTTTATATCTACACAACGTTATTTTAGTTAATAAGAAAATAAACTTAAATTTTGTTTTTAAACGTAGAATTGTTTTCCTTTAAATTGGTTTCGAGTTTTTACTACAAATTTTCCTTCTCTTTCGTTATTCCCAAATTAAAGTTCCGACAATATATTTAACATTTAAATCTCATATAACATTTATCTGTCTATTCCACTTTTAGCTGTTTAATCGCAGAGGGGACACCTAAAATGAAAAACATTGAAATATTTCACAAGCTTTATTTCCTTTGTAATATATGGACAAGTTCCTGCAAATCAATTATAAATCAAATATCTTCAAGCTATTAAGTCTCTTTTTTAACTGTGGACCTATTAAATCTTGTTTAACAAGTTCAATTCATCAAACTGTGAATGCATGCTTATGCAAATAACATTTTAAATCTAGCATTGTAGCATATCTGTGCCATCATAGTTATTAATAATGTACTTATACAATATGGTTATCACTTGATAGACATTTCTAAGGATAATTCATAAAATTAAGTCACTTCCTAATTGAATACGTCTGACTCCTAATGATTAAATTGAAATATTGAAAAATATTCAACGGATTAAGCTGAAAATCAGTGATCTTCGTCCATTAAAGCATTCTTAATCCAACATTATTCACATAGTTTTATTTTATAGGCCAAGAAAATTAAAAACCAAAATACACAGCTACAACTAAAACGTCAAAAATAAATTTAAGGTAACAAAGAGCAAGCTAATACTTTAAATACGTGTAGGTTACAATAATACAAGAATATGATACCACAAAATATGATACATTTTAATTTCAAATCTTTTTCTTTAAAGCTTCATTAAATAAATACAGGTACATACATATCTTTAGGTGAATGATTTTAAGTATTAAATTGTTGAAGCTAATTAAAGACGAGTATTTAAATATCACGGTAAGATTTTTTATCATATAAACTATGCAGTTACGTATAAGTAGGTTGTAAAGTTCTTAAAGTTTTTTGTTATAGCCCATTCCAATAAATTCTTGTTTTGTTAAAAGGTTCTTACTTTTAATCTGTCTATTGTATATATTTTCTTAATATATTTATCATTGTGTCTTTAGATAATCCATACTCCATATTATTCAAAAGGTTCTTGTGTCTTATCTTTGAGATCAATCACTCTAATGCCTGTTGGAGGTCTAGATCAAGATAAAACGGATTATATTGTCATATAACTGACGTTTTGCATAACTTCAGTAAATAGTTTTGTTTAAAATTATGTAATAGTCGAAGTAATCAGACGACAACAAAACAATATATTTTTTTTTATAATATACTCGTAGTTCTTCTTTTTTGAAATGGACTGTTGTTTATTTTATGAAATAAATAGAACAAGTAAGTTATCTCATACAGTAGTTTCTGGGCTGTAATTAGTTTCTTTAGGATATTTCATCGTTTAAGTAGAACATCTCTTACACGGAAGCTAACTTGCGAGATGTAGACAAACCACGAGTTTGCATAATTTAACAAAACAAACAGCTTCAAGTGATCCTTTCATAGAACTTTAAACATGACTACTTATGTTTATGAATAAAAGTAGAAAACTTTTTATAATTAATTTTACTAAGGGGGTTTTGTAGTTCATCTTGAACAGACTGAAGCTTTTATTTTAGTATATATATTTTTGCCCATTTAAAACAGTCTTAAAAATAGTTTTACAATTCTTTAAAATTGAGAAATAGCAGTCTCAATGAATCGAGTGCAATTTGTAATTGATTTATTAAACTGAAAATTTAAATTTTTAGTCAATGTTTGTACACTAAATGTTACTTGTATAGTCATTAAATATTTTTTAAATTTTGTATAAAATGTATCTCAGCTGGAGTCCTGATTAAAATATGTAAATATCACATTTTTGTGACACTGATACTTGTATTACGTAAAAATGTTTGTTATAAATCTATCTTTTTGAGTATCAAGATATACTTTAACCTGATTCTATGATATCTATAACATAATCCTTGCTCTCGAGTGACGTCAAGAATATTTATCTTTATTTAATAAATAAAGTTATTTGTATTCAGCAATGTTTTCAAATTTTCCTAGATTTCTGCTCTGCTGATATCTAAGCTTTCATACACACGTTATATTACTTAAGGGATTCTTGTCTTTTTTGGGTAGGTTCAAGGATTTACTTTTTCAGACCTTTTATTCCACATCTACTCTACTACTACATGATGACCAGTGGGGGACATATACCTCTGTGCTCAGGAATTCATCTTCTAAGAATTAGCTTGTCCCGAGGGAAATGATAATTGCAAAAGTTCCCACTATCATTCTTTTAGCTTTATTGGACCTTTATACCAATAGAATAAAAATCCTAACATGAACTCCCATATATTAATTTCACCTTTTATCAATTAATAGTGATAGTGTGATTAAAAATAAAATTAATTCATTTGTGTATTGCCATTCCTGTGTTTTTTTGCATTGTTTCACTTCTTTTTAAAAGCAATTGTGTGTTTCGTGGGATTATGTTTAGACCCATGTTTCCAAAACTTAAGCACAGTCATTTGGGTCGAAGAACTCGAAATACTATAAACCTAGCAAATTTTCCATATAACCGGGCTATAGAAGGACGTGAAGAGCAAAATGAAAAAGGATTAGTGTACGTGCAACACGTAATCTTTGTACTATTTAAAATTTTTCTCTAGCGGCTTTCAGTTACGATGTTCCAATTGACTACAGTTGCTATGAATGCGTTGTTATTGAACCTATGAAATCGGTCTGCCACTATTGTAAGGCATTGAAAAATGAAAATTAAGCAAATGGGTAATGTGGCAAGGATATAAAAGTGAAATCTGTGCGATTGGTTCCACCGCCAAAAATATTTTCTACTTGTTGGTTTAAGGAATTGGAACTTATTTTATACACTTCCTAACAAACATTCAAAAATGTAACAAAAAGTATTAATTATAATATTACTTCCTTTAGGACAATAAATATAATTTGTAAAAATTTCATCCCAACTTTTAAGGTAACACGACTTCTTTTTGTGTTGGTTTGGTTAAGTTTTGGTTTTTGAATACAAGGTGCAACTTTTGGCTTTAATTTAAAGTTACAAAGAGAAATTTAATACAAAGTTTGTTCACATTCAGACATCGTTAGTTTCGTCTCCCATTCCCTTCTGCCCGAGCCCCGCTCACCGCGCACTAGTAGCACGAGTGACAACGTTTTATTTTGGGATAGAGATTTAGGATCAGGATAACAAGCAGCCTATTACAACAACAATTAAAACCCTATTTTTGTTACTACAATTAAAAACCTATTTTTGTGAATAAGATACACTATCTTGTTAATACATGAATAAGATCATAAGAAAAACATGTCATTTATTTAATTTTTACTATTAACATTTGATTGTACCAGATTGTCCGGGCAGCTAGTTATTAATACAATTGTAGGGATTTTTTATAGGAAATAAAGTATCGAAATTTGTTGCAGTGTTCACAGTCAGATAAATTTGTTGATCCATTCAAAAGAGTGATCATATTTCTGAAGAATTTAGAATGACCTCTCGTATTGAAAAATTTTATATATTTTTTTTTAATATCCCTAGAACTATTTACGTATTTCGATTATAAATTGAAATATAATTAAAATTAAATAAAAATAAGTCATAAAAAATTTACAACATTTATTGAGAAAAAAGTTCAAAATAACAAAATGTGTATTTTTGATATCGTCATTATTTAGTGTCCATCATCAATAGTCAGAGGTTGGTTCATGTCAGGTTCATAGTTGGGATCAATGGATCGTGTCCTCATTATTTCCTTCAGTACATAAGCAGACTTGCGAGGCGTGCGAGTACGGTTTGGGTCGTTGTAGTCAACTTCATACAGACCGAAGCGTTCGCTGTCAAAACAAAAGAGAGAAATTCGTCAATCATGATAAAGTTATCCGAAACGTTTTATATATCTCTGAACTTATAGCGTATCTATAAATTTAATTCATATTTTTTAACATTTACTTACGTGTATCCTTTTAACCACTCAAAATTATCCATGAGACTCCAGGCCGTATAACCTCGTACATCAACGCCGTCGTCAATAGCATCTAGGAGGGCGTTTAAATAACCTCTGTAATATGTTATCCTGTCATCGTCTTCGATACCACCATTGGTTGCAAATCCATTTTCAGTAATCAATATAGGAGGATTTTCATATAGTTGGCTGATTCTGTTTAGTAGTGAACGAAAGCCCCATGGAACAAACTGAAATATATATGATATGTAACTATAAACGGTGCTTGTAATTGTTACACGTCCAAAAGCAAAGAAACGTTTGATGTCGAGTTAATTTATCATCATGACGTTTTTTGGCATTAATAATGAAATTATATTAGCAAATTATATTTTTATATGATAATAATGTTATTAAAAATACCTTCGTCATATCTGATTCACCAATTTTCCATTCAGGTAATTTATATTGCATAACATCAAGGTCGTCATTGTAAGAAGGTACAGGAGAAATTACAGATGAACTCTCATTTCTATAAACAAAACTGGTTGAATAATGATTCAGTCCAAAAAAGTCCGAGGTTCCTCGTATAAATTTAATTTCTTCGCTAGTTAATTCTGGCAATCTGGATCTGAGGAAACCTTGTGCTGCACTTTTATCTGCTATCCTCTTTATCATTTCTGATGGGTAATTTCCCATTTTTGAGAATATTGGATGAGCATATACCCCCCACTGAAATTCAGAGAAAACAGAGATTACCAATGTGATTTTTCCGAGTCATATGTACTTTCTAAGAGTATTTAGACATCACTGATTCCCAAAGAGGGTTGATGTCAAACAGGCGGCCGGTCCTACAAACGATCAGACAAAAACTATTCACAACATGTAAGGCAGACCCTTACTAAAACTGGGAAATTGCCAGGTAGAAGAAGAAGAGATGTTTTACAAAGTCAATAAACGATTTCTATGCGAAATTATTTTTTGAAGAAGTCCAACTCACTTTTTTGTATAAAATTAAACTCTATCTTTTGAGAAATTTACATTAATTGAATTAAAATTTAAGCCAAAAAATTAATTAAGAAATAAAAAAAGGAAGACAATTTAAATAATATTCAATTGGCTTACTTGAAATTGTCTAGCATCCCGGGCCGCTTCCTCGTCATTTATTGTTTCTGGTTCATGGCCTTCGGCGTTTATGGTAATGAATATTTTTCCACTTTGTTTCCCTCTAAATTCTTCATCATAAATATGATAAGCTCTAGCGTGAGCCAACAGTAGATTCTTCACACATAAGTAGTCAGCGATGCCTTGTATATTTAATGCTGGCGCCAGATGTTCATTGCCATATCCAAGATGGCAAACTTGATGAGGTTCATTAATAGTGATAAAATATTTTACTCTATCACCAAAAAGTTGAAATATAACTCGAGCGTAGTCCCCAAACCAATTAACAATTTCATTATTTGTCCAGCCTCCCATGTCTTGTAATTTTTGAGGTAGATCCCAATGGTATAAAGTTATTATCGGCTGAATGTTATATTTTAGCATTTCATCAATTAAGTTGTTGTAATATCCTACTCCAGCTTCATTGATGTAATTTGGAAAACCAGTAGGAAGGAGTCTAGACCAAGAGATAGAAAACCTGTAAGAGTCGAGTCCTAACTCTCGCATCATCTCCACATCTCTTTTATAAAGATAATAAGAGTTATCAGCGACATCACCATTTGAACAGTCCAGGACTTTGCAAGGATTAGTATGAGTTAAATGGTCCCAGATATTTTCCGATTTTCCTTAAAAAAATAGATATACAATATTTATTTTGACTTCATGCTTGTAAAAGTTTTATTTCTCATAAAAATTAAAATTAGTCAAAACATAATATTTCCCTGTTTAATATAAATTAAAATGATAGTGTACAAAAAATAAAATTATGTGTTATAATTTATAAATTTTGCTTAGTAAGCATTATTAGATTGAATATTTAAAAAAAAACTAAAAATTATCGTTCAATTTACCATCTACGTCCCAGGCACCTTCAACTTGATACGAGGCTGTCGCCGTTCCAAAGAGAAATCCATCCGGAAATTTTCTATTACTACTTATCGAACTGCATTCCACAAAAGCAGCGTAAGGTAAAAATATTGACCTGTGAATAAGATTTAGTAAAATGTATTAGGGTAAGGGATGTTTATAAATATTCCTGGACTTTAAAACGGGTGTGTAAGTATAACTGCTTATTTAAATAATTTTAAATTAAATATATTATTAAAAATTAAATAATACATACGCTAAAATGAACAAAAGTTCCATTATGGAAGTGAAATTGTTAACTGACCTCATAATACAATAAATTAACACTATTTATACATGTGAAGCGGATAAAGATTCGTGGTGGTTATCATCTTGAGAATATCATCACGTTTATATGTGATAGATTAGATATAATATTGCTATAAATAAAATAAAGAAAGTAGTTCACCAGTGTGGCCAATTATTTAAGGTTCCGTATAGAATGGTCAAATCTACAATATGCGTACATACGAGTACATATAAAGTCCGTCACTAATTGTCTTCTACAGAGAGATAATCGATGATATTGACAATCCTTTACTGCACGTTTTGTATCTCTACTTATACAAATTAATATTGAACAAAACAAAACCAATATCTAAGAATGAAATATTGAAAAAAAAAACGTTTTCCGATTCCTAGATAATGAAACCAACTAACAAACATTATTGAAAATTATTTGTTATTCAAACATTATACACACAAGGCACTAGTCGAGGCTCTTCAGATAATGTGGGTAAGATAAAAAAAAATTAACGAAGGACGTCAAAAGTGAGGTTTTTAAACATTGATGTAGAAATTACAGGGAGTAAGCACATAAAAATAACGTTTATGTCAATGTATAAAGTCAATTTTTTTTTAATATTCTTATGAATGCAGAGTGTGTTGGATTAAATTTTTCTTCTACGGCAGTTTTTTATCTGTCATGTTAATTGTGCGTTCAGCTTTCTTATTAAGAAATGTAAATATGTAAAATCTATCGTTTGAAAATGATTAATATTGAAATAAGAACAATTCAGAAGTACTTACTTACATTTAATACTTTGATACAAGGGATTTACTTTTCATGTTGTTTATCTCGAAATAATCTAAAAAATGTTCACTGACAATTTAATATGACAAATAAGCACTTACTATTTCGTCGATATCAATATATTCGTAAAATGTTTAAAATTCCCCTCTTTATAAAATAATAACTTATATGACGTCGTCAAACTTCATTATGACTTTAGACTTTTAATATACTTTAAGTAAATAAATTTAAAAAAACTAATGCAACAAAAATTGTATGTATCATGCACAGTTCTTGTTTTTAACAAAAAGATATATCGCTATAAATAAAACGTTAAAAAATACAGTATTGAATTGAACTTAAACTAAGAATATGTTGGGTAGAGATTTAATTTCACTTAGACGGCTAACGGTGTCAGAAAGAGGACAACTTCAAGTGCCGGATTAACCCAGCACGGGGTCTGAAGCATATTCCGTTAATCAATCTTTAGGTTCACAATTTTAAGGTTTTAAATGGAATAAAACATGTTACTGAATTAATTTTTTATACATTTTTATATTTAAAAATAACATTTGCCATCACAGTAAGAGATCGTGAGAGAAAAGTAAATAGGCAAGGCGATGTCTAAGATCCTAAATAATTATTTGATAAAACTTTATAAAATTGCTGTTCCATAGAATTTTGTTTTTTTGAAGTGAAAAACAATAGCCCTATCTGTTTCTAATAGCTCTCAGAACTGCGCTTTTTCGTTACCTAGGCTGTTCTCAAAATCATCTTCGTAAGTACTGCCCATACTTGAGAATTTTTCCAAAATCTCTTCTATCATAAGAGATTTTAGTTTTCGAAGTACTTCAAAAACACTTGTAATCTTATGAAATGCTTTCATGCGTTTAAGCCAGACAGTGTGTTATCAATAATGACAATAAACATCTGAACTTGTAAACGTTGTCTAAATGTATGATTTTTCTACAAAGTCGAATGTGTTGGAGGCGCTGAAATGGAGTTATTTGTATTTCTCTTGATTCGTCGGGATGTCTGTTCTGGTATTCTTCACAGTTCATCAGATCTTTAGTACTTGTCTCAATACCTGAAAATATGGGTCATAAAGGGCCTGCCCGGTATTAGCACTAGTCACTTGCAAGCATTCTAAGATTCCGTTCCAGGTAATTCTAATTATTCCCGTTTGTAACTTAGTCATCGTTGAAACTTGCCCTTAAACTTTATTACGGCACTGCCTTTTTATTAAAGTTATTGAAAATATCTTCTAGAACTTGCTTAATAGTGATAAATAAATATATCTAAATGTAAATATGTAAACATTACGACATTCCCTATAAAAACTTTGAAAATATCTTCTAGTGAACGGTGTTCATTAAATAACCAACATGAAAATTCTCAACTAACAAAAAAAACAGACTCAGATGTGTATTCACAACGGCACAACACCAAGAACCTTAGCGCCACCTTCCTGGTCTTCTCATAAGAGCCAGTTAAGAATTTTAGTTTATATCTTTCAGTATTTTTCAGTAGGTAGAGTGTTCAATACTTTGTAAGGGGCACCCACACTATAATCTATTTCCAAGTACTTAAGACCTTTTGATAAAAAAAGCATAATAGTTTATATTAATCTTCTAATAACATGTTCGTTTTGTAGTGTTAAACGATTTTATATAAGTCTAATGAATAGCTATGTCTAAAATATGTATGTTTCAAAAACATGATCAAATACAGTGTGTATTCAGAAATTTATGTGAATATAAATATTTCCACAATTTGAGTATGTTAGGAGTTATTTTATTTCATGAATATATACGTATTGGTACCTGTGGCTGTCTATTTAAATATTTCTTTTTGAAATAACATTTCTTTTCTCTTGTTTTATTCATTTGAAAACTAGTTTCCTTATAGTTTTTAGCTGTCTTTTGTTAATTTTGGTCCATCAGTACAAGATTATCCTCTTTTCAAAATGATATAGGGCATATTTAGCATTTTATTGCACAATTGGGTTTTTGAAAAAAAAAAAAGTATTGATTTTTTTTATGTATTTTAAAACTTTATTATTAATTATATTGGATTTTTAAAGCAAAAAACTTGAAATATTTTTTTTTTAAATTAAATATAAACAATTAAAAATCGATAAAATTCAAAAATATATCACGTGACTGTAAACGCGCCTTGATTGGTCAGCATACTCGTGACGTCATAATGTTAAAGCAATTTCATAATAGTACAGTGTTTATGGCTATAATCTTTAACTTGATAAAAATATCTCAAATTTATTAGTGAAAAACGATTTGAAAAGTTTATTTCCACTAACTATGTGTGATAAAGGATTTATAAAAGCAAAATCGGATAATATTCCTGATGTTGATATATTTATGAAAACTAATTTTTTAAAAAATGACGATCGGTTTAATTCTGCTGAAGTTCGAGGTGATAAGGCATCAAGGTAAGTCTGTTAAAAAATACTATTCTAAATGAAAATAAGTATTTATTCTCTATTAAATATAATTAATAATTGTTTCATTAAATCATTATTAATAAAATGTTATTATAACATTATAAAAAACCAAAATAACATATACTTTAAAAATTTAAATGTAGTCTGATACAGAACCTAGAATGTTATAAAATTATGAAAATATCTATTAATTGAAGTCCAATTATTAGACAAACATACATATAGATTTACTATTTAATCGCTTTGAATTATCAATTAAAAATTTTTAATGCTACGATTCTTAAGGTTATGATTTGGAGCCCAGGTAAAAAAAATTATTATTGAACTATACTTATTCGATTTATACACTTAGATAAATAATAATTAATAACAATACTATTATGAATACTTACAACGAAATGATCTTCACAACAAAAAAAAATGATTTTGTTTTTGAATAATCTCGATGCACTGCTTGAAACCATTTCTTTCGACGTTTTTCGTCTTGTGGAACATTTAAAAACATTTTTTCAGGAGTTGTTTTTGTAGTCTTTATACATAATGGTACAAAACTTTTGATTATTTAACAATGCCAACAGAATTTACTAGATAAAAACTCAAAACACTGTACTAATTATTATATCCCTGTATGCTACAATGAGCAAAAACTAACATTGTGACGTCACACGCGCTCGGGTTTATTCGCGAGCTGTCGGCGGGTCTTCGGTACTGACTTTAAAATTTAATTTTTATTTTGATATAACTTTTTAATTATTGCAAAAAAAATAAAATAAAAATAGTTTTGTTATAAAACTTATATATGATCTTTCCATTTATCACAAAAAAAAAATATTCAAAAACCCAATTATGCCAGTATAATACTGAAATGGCAATTAATGAGTAGGAAATTATTTCAACTTTAATAAATTTTTGTTTTAATAAATTTTACGAAATGAACTTCAATTGAGGCTTCTAAATTAATATAACAAAATAATATTTGCATTTTTCAACAGATGAAAATATTAATAATATAACAATAATAAAATCCTTTAAATTAAATACTGGATTTAGACATTTAGCACAAGAAGAAATTCAAACAATTTCAGTTTCTAATAAGTCAGTGTGATATGCAGTCTTGCTTTAAAACATGAAAATAATTACTTTCAATTATTATTTTTCTCAACAAACATAAAGCCGATACCATGAAGTATTGAAAGACTAGCTTTGCTATAGTTATCTGTCATATTAATTTTCATTTGCGCAGGTTTTCAGTAAATCTTAAAAGATTTAATTAACGTGACATAATGTTGAAAAGCTTTAAACATTTAACAATTTAAATACTGGCTTATAATAGAAATAACAAATTTTTATTTTTAACGCTAACATTATTTAGTGTCCATCATCAATAGTCAGAGGTTGGTTCATGTCAGGTTCATAGTTGGGATCAATAGATCGTGTCCTCATTATCTCCTTCAGTACATAAGCAGACTTGCGAGGCGTGCGAGTACGGTTTGGGTCGTTGTAGTCAACTTCATACAGACCGAAGCGTTCCCTGTGAAATCATAAAAATATTAAATGTCACGTATATCTCTGAAGGCGTTACTTATTTATATAATTTATGCACTTTATTGTATATTAACTTACGTGTATCCATTCGTCCACTCAAAATTATCCATGAGACTCCAGGCAGTATACCCTCTTATATCAACACCATCGTCGATGGCATCTAAGAGAGCATTCAAGTAGCCTCTGTAGTATGTCACTCGGTCTTCGTCGTTAATACCACCATGGGTCGCAAATCCATTCTCAGTTACAAATATAGGTGGATTGCCATATTGATGGCTGATACTGTTAAATAACGACCGAAAACCCCATGGAACGTACTGAAATAATATACATACTATTGAAATATAACATGGGAACTGCAATCCGTGTAATTGTTTTATTCAAAGTGAACTGCTTTACTCCTAACTATTACTACTACTACAACTTCTATTTGGAAAAAAATTTAAATACATTGCTTTTAAATTACTCAATCATATGTTGATTATCAAAACACCTTAGTAAAATTTGATCTTCCAATTTTCCATTCAGATAACTGATATGTTATCGTATCAAGATCGTCACCGAATGATGGCACAGGATTAGTTTTAGATGAACTCTCATTTCTATAAACAAAACTAGTTGAATAATGATTCAGTCCAAACAAGTCAGAGGTTCCTTGTATAAATTTAACTTCCTCGCTAGTTAATTCTGGTAATCTGGATCTAAGAAAACCTTGTGCAGCACTTTTATCCGCTATCCTCTTTATCATTTCTGGAGGAAAATTTCCAGTTTTTGAAAATATTGGATGAGCATACACCTCCCACTGGAATTTAAGGATGTCATTGTAGTACATAACAAATACAAGAAATGTTAGCTCATTACATATCTTCTAGGCTAAAACCTTCTTTTTATTTATTTTAATGTTATTTAAATAAATGTATATCCATCCTAATTGAATATTTATCCTTAAATTAAAAATGGTTTTAGAACAACAACTACTAAAATATTCAAAAAATACTTAAAGTACTAACATAAAATTGTCTAGCATCCCGGGCTACTTCCTCGTCATTCACTGTTTTGGGTTCATGCCAGTCGGCGCTTATACTAATGAATATTTTTCCTTTATGTTTCCCCCGAAATTCTTTATCATAAATGTGATAAGCCCTAGCGTGACCTAGTAGTACATTCTTCATGCATAAATAGTCAGCAATACCTCGTATTTTTAATGCTGGTGCCAATAAATCTTCTCCATAACCATAAACGCAAACTTGATGAGGTTCATTAATAGTGATGAAATATCTTACTCTATCACCAAAAAGTTGAAATATAACTCGTGCGTAGTCACCAAACCAATTAACAATTTCACTATTTGTCCAGCCTCCCATGTCTTGTAATTTTTGAGGTAGATCCCAATGGTATAAAGTTATTATCGGCTGAATGTTATATTTTAGCATTTCATCAATTAAGTTGTTGTAATATGCTACTCCAGCTTTATTGATGTAATCCGGAAAACCAGTAGGAAGGATTCTGGTCCAAGAGACAGAAAACCTGTAAGTGTCGAGTCCTAACTCTCGCATCATCTCCACATCTCTTTTATAAAGATAATAAGAATTATCAGCGACATCACCATTTGAACAGTCCAGGACTTTGCAGGGATCGGTGTGAGTTAAGTGGTCCCAGATATTTTCCGATTTTCCTAGTGAGGAAATTACATATGATATAAATTAAATTACATAGTATATTTACAATTTTAACTTTTTTTATAACTATAACTAAAAGTCACTTTTGTCAAGACTACAAAATTTACAGTCGACGAAAAAAAGAATTGTATTTGATTTGTTATATTCTTTTTTATAGAATTTAAAAAATAATATACCATCTTCGTCCCAGGCACCTTCAACTTGATAAGAGGCTGTCGCTGTACCAAACATAAATCCATCTGGAAATTTTCTATTACTACTTATCGAACCGCATTCCACAAAAGCAGTATAAGGTAAAAATATTGACCTGTGAATGATGAGATATTAGTAAAATGCTGTGGTACATTAAGGTAAGATACCCGCCTAGTTTTATGATTTTAAATTAAGAGTTCTATATAATAGAAATAATATAATACATACGTTAAAATGAACATAAGTTGCATCATTGAAGTGATATTGTTAACTGACCTTATAATACAATAAATTAACACTATTTATACATGTCAAGCGGATGAAGATTCGTGGTGGTTATCATTTTGAGAATATCAACGTTTATGAAATGATTAGATATACTCATAATAAATGAATATTTGTGTAAAAACATAAGGAAAATAAATGTAAAAAATTGTCACATATGTGCCGGACCATAGAAAGTGTCGTGTAGAGAATCAAATGTGAAATAATCATCTGAAGTCCATCGTTGGACACTTAGTCTAGAGAATTAAACTTGGAATGTAGAAACATATTCACAATCCTTGAATGCCTATATCTCAGCTGTATCTCATTTATCTTAATACCAGTTTTCACCAGCGACTTTCTCCACGTTAATTTAGAAATAAGTGATATATGTAAAGCTGATCGGGCGAACTCTATTCCGCCCTAGAGGCCATAAATAACCAGATATTGGAAGTTTTTTGTGTCGTTTTCGTTAGAACAGAATTAAATATCCTATATCCATGTCCTGGATCTAAGCAATCACCTCACCAATTTTCAACCTTCCCTATAGCCATTCTTAACTTATAAATAGTGTAACTAACAACACAACTTTCTATTGTACATACAGTTAATAAATTATGTATTTCAAATCAAATATATGTATAAAAACTTTTAAGATTATAAAAAATAATATTTTTAATGAGGCATCTTTAATATCTATATATCATCGTGCAAAAGAATCACCATAAAATAAAAATATTACGGCACGCGCCAGTCTGGCAATACGAGATTATTAAGGCAGCTTCCACATAGATTTTTCATTATGTCTTTAACTATGAAACCATCTACTTAGAAATATCATTTAAAACTGCATTTATCGTAGAAGGAAATTTAACAAACTTGAGAGAATACGAAAGTATATTTCAAACAAAGGAAGATGTGTATATACTTTTACAATCTATATAAAACTTACAACCAGTGCTCAGAGTACTCGTACTATAGAGTGTACGTCAATATACATAGATATGACATTTTTTATCTTCGAATAATATTTACATCTTAAATTACATTCTCATGTTATGTATAAAGGACATACTTCAATTTGTTTTATTTAATAGTCAGTAGTTTTAGGTACTTATAAATATATCACATAAAAAAACAAATTCTCCTCGTGCGCTGCTTTTTTTTGGATTATTTGTGGGTACTTTATTATTATCTAATATTTTTTTAATTATTTGATCTGACACATTATTTGTCAAATAAAACTTTCTGCGTGATTTTGTTTGATAGACAGTCATAAATAAAAAAACAATGTTATCATGAAATAAAACACTTCCTGCATATTATGTCTCATATTTTAACTGTAACTTTTAAATATTAAGTTTGCCATAGATATTACTTAATATAATGATCATGATATAGGTAGTTAGCTGATAATACGATAACTATGTATTATATAATAATTTCATAACACACATTTATTGTAAGTATTTTTTTATTTTCACCTGGAAATTTCCCAGCTTTAGCCAGGGTCTGCCTTACATGTTGTGAATAGTTTTGGCTAGTTGTTCTTACGATCGGCCGCCTGCCTGACATCAACCCTCTTTGGGAATGCATTCATCAGGGATGTCTAAATACTCTTAGAAAGTAGGTATGACTCGAAAAAATCACATTGGTACTTTTGCCCGCGCCAGGATCGAACCCGCACCCTCGAGCATGAGAGGCGGGCCTGTTTACCACTATGCCACCGCTGACTAAGTAATTTTTTATTTCGAATTAGTATATTAGTATTTAATGTATGACACTTTAATGAGTATGTCAATATATGATCACATTGTACAATACGTTAAAAATTAGTTTTAGATTTAGAATCATACATATGTAAATTCAAAATAATAAATTTTGACTTTCAAGTTAGGATTTCATTTTCTTACGTTAAATTAATATGAGGAAATTGTTTTACTCTGTTTTACAAATAAAAATATTATAATACTACATACAATTACACAATATACTTATTTCAGAATTTCTCACTATTATAATTTCTATCAATTTTGGTACATTATTTAAATTAAATTCAAAGATATTAAAATGTGAATGACTATATAAGAAATTGGAACAGTTTCTGATGGCGATAGTTAAAAAATAAGTGGCTTTTCAATTTACAAATTTTATTTAGAACGTATAACAGTAACAGCAAGTATAAATATATCCAAAGGCAATTTTATTTGGTTTCGGTAATTTTTCTGATATTTGCGAAGGTCGTTTGTAAATCTTAAATGCTTTAAGAAAGATGAAACGATAGTAATAAACTTGGTAGGGTATAATACTGAGATTACTCAGTGTCCATGATCAACGGTCAGAGGTTGGTTCATGTCAGGTTCATAGTTGGGATCAATAAATCGTGTCCTCATTATTTCCTTCAGTACATAAGCAGACTTGCGAGGCGTGCGAGTACGGTTTGGGTGATTGCGGTCAACTTCATATAGACCAAAATGTTCCCTATTTAAGAATAAAACAACATAAAAATAAAAATATAAAAATACCCAATACGTTAAGAGTACATTTTTAGTCCTTACTGACTACAAATAAATTTTCTCCACTTCCTTATATATTAACTTACGTGTATCCCCTACTCCACTCAAAATTGTCCATGAGACTCCAGGCAGTATACCCTCTTATATCAACACCATCGTCGATGGCATCTAAGAGAGCATTCAAGTAGCCTCTGTAGTATGTCACTCGGTCCTCGTCGTTAATACCACCATGAGTCGCAAATCCGTTCTCAGTAACCAGTATAGGTGGATTTCCGTATTGATGGCTGATAGAGTTCAATAACGACCGAAAACCCCATGGAACATACTAAAATATACATTAATAATTTATATGAAAGATGTAATGATTAATAAGCCTTTAAAATTAGTAATCATAATGATTTTAAGTTATTACAAAATAATGCTATCACACCGAAAAATATGAATTTTTTTAGAATTGTGAAAAGTCAAAACAAAGTTCTGAATGCAATCGCAATAACATTTCCATTAGAAAACTGTTTTTTGATATTTGTTTTCAGAAAATCAAATTGGTAGTTTTGAAAATTACCAAAGTGGCATTGGAACTTCCTATTTTCCATTCAGGTAATTGATATTGTATTGTGTCAAGATCGTCATCGTATGATGGTACAGGATAAATTTCAGGTGCGCTCTCATTTCTATAAACAATATACGTTGAATAATGATTAAGTCCAAAGAAGTCAGAGGTTCCTTGTATTAATTTAACTTCCTCGCTAGTTAATTCTGGCAATCTGGATCTGAGGAAACCTTGTGCAGCACTTTTATCCGCTATCCTCTTTATCATTTCCGGAGGGAAATTTCCAGTTCTTGAGAATATTGGATGAGCATAAACCCCCCACTGCAATTTAAGAAATTTATTTACAAAATGTTGCAAACAAAAAATATTTTTGAACTAAATTATTGTATGCATGTTCATACTCCGTCAACATGTTACATAAATTTATTCTTTTATTAATAAACATTCCATCACACGCTAATGTTTACTTTAACCATTTTACACACACACACGAAAGTGCACGTTTCTTACTTGTCAAATACTTATTTTGAAAACAGGATTTCAATCTATTAGAAAAATTAAAAATATATAAGTAAAATTTTATGTACTAACATAAAATTGTCTAGCATCCCGGGCTGCTTCCTCGTCATTTACTGTTTTAGGTTCATGCCATTCGGCGCTAATGGTAATGAATATTTTTCCTTTCTGTTTCGCCCGAAACTTTTCATTATAAATGTGATAAGCTCTAGCGTGACCTAGCAGTACATTCTTCGTGCACAAATAGTTAGCAATACCTTGTATGTTTAATGCTGGTGCCAATAAATCTCCTCCATAACCAAACTCGCAAACTTGATAAGGTTCATTAATAGTGATGAAGTATTTTACTCTATCACCAAAAAGTTTAAATATAACTCGAGCGTAGTCCCCAAACCAATTAACAATTTCACTATTCGTCCAGCCTCCCATCTCTTGTATTTTCTGTGGTAGATCCCAATGGTATAAAGTTATTATAGGCTGAATGTTATATTTTAGCATTTCATCAATTAAGTTGTTGTAATATGCTACTCCAGCTTTATTAATGTAATCCGGAAAACCAGTAGGAAGGATTCTGGTCCAAGAGACAGAAAACCTGTAAGAGTCGAGTCCTAACTCTCGCATCATCTCCACATCTCTTTTATAAAGATAATAAGAGTTATCAGCGACATCACCATTTGAACAGTCCAGAACTTTGCAGGGATCGGTATGAGTGAAGTGGTCCCAAATATTTTCCGATTTTCCTAATGAGGAAAATTTATTATATACAAATTAATTTTCATGCTATATTTGTATTTGTAGCTAGTTTCACAGCTTTTGTTAGAATACACTTTGGTCAGGACTACAAAATTTACAGTTTGACAAAAAAAGAATTGATTTGAATTAATATTTTTTTTAGCCAAAAGAATTTATAATAGAATTTACCGTCTACGTTCCAGGCACCTTCAATTTGGTAGGAGGCTGTCGCTGTTCCGAAAATAAATCCATTTGGAAATTTCCTCACGCTACTTATTGAATTGCATGTTACAAACAAGACATTAAGTCCCAAAATGGATCTGTGAATATTTTGAAATATTAAAAAAATACTACTCTCAATAATTCCCATTCACAAAAGAGATGAAGTTAACAGGCCTCTGTCCTGTTGAAATAGGTTATTAAAAGTTGAATGCTACTTACCCTACCACAGAAATTAATACCATTGTTGAAGTTTAACAATCGACTGACATTTTAACACTATAAAATTATAAAATAATGATTCCTTATATAAGTAAAAAGTGTAAAAATTATTGGAGGTAATAAATTGTTTATCTGAAAAATAATTTAAACAAGTAATTTAATCCGTAAGCGTGTTCGCGCTACGGTACCGAGGGTTCCGTATAGAGTAAGCTATTGAATTTCATAATTTTTTTACTCTACATATTTTACAACTACAATAGTTTAGGTAATTCCCTATCAAGCCGATAAATATTGCTTCCTTTTTCTTAAGCCTTTACATGTGTAAACTTTTACAAATAAAAACAAATTAAAACCATTAAATATTAAGACATTCTCTAAAATGGAAGGCAGAAATTCTCGCGAGCTGATAAAGTGACATCAAGATAACAGTGGAAGAACTTGAGCTGCTAAGATATCAACTAATTAATTGCAAATATTAAAAATGTATATTTGAAAAACTTACGGCAATTAACAAGCAATGAATTAAAATGCACTTAAGATATTAACACGAAAGAGGTACAGTTATTTTAAAAACGATATGGCACATCAAAAATGCTTTCGTTTCAAATGTTTTATTATATTTGGTTTTAATTTTAGGACCAAAATGTATCAACATACATAATTTTATTTTATTATAGATTTGTAGCGATATAGCGATGCGAATAGATATAGAACTGGCATAGACTACTTTACTACTTTTGACAGATTCGTGGTACACCGACATAGCGGCCGATGGTTTTCGCAGTGGTTTTAGTGAGTAGGGGCCTGCCCAGGTCGAGTCTCACACATCCCTTCCGGCCCCACCAAGGCCGGTTGGACGGCTCGTAAAAAGAGTTTCCCTGCGTCATCAAAAAAATTATAATAAAAGACTACTTTACTACTCACCACCGAATGTAAAATAACTAAACAATATCACAATAGAAATATAAATTAAAAAGTCGACCTTTATGGCTTGTGAGGGATTTCTTTCAAGTTACCTTCACGATAAAGGATCTTAATGAGGTGTATTAAAAATATGTGTAAGTATAAACATATAATATAATTTATATAAACGTTACTCTATAGGTACGTATGAAATTGGACGAAAACAAAATAAAACAACAATTAATAATATAATAAATGCTTAGAAACAATTGAGAATTTAAAATTTATTCTAAGATGGAAAGAGATGTTTAAGGAAAGGATTTGAGTATTTTACAGTGATCTTGAAAGAAGCCAGGCAAATATCAATTGTTACGGGTTAATAAAAGGCGTTCCACAGTTGAAAACTTTCACTGTATGGTGTGTCCCTAATAGGTGTGGGAATGATCAGGAATTATCAGATTGCGGTCATTCTTAGAGCTTAAGCTTTATGAGAGTTACCAAAGAAAACAAATCATTCCTAAGATAACAACCATTATCAGAATTATATAATGAAAGAAGTCGACATTCATATGTATGAGCAATCTTGAACCCCCTAGGCTTACATTGACGTCTTGAATTTCGTAACATCGATTAACTTATCACATTTTTATCTCAGAACAGTAAGTAAACATTATTTTTTGTAAATTTCCAATAGATATATTTTTGTCATTTTATCGTCATCCGTAGAGAACATTAAAAACACCAATTGAC
The DNA here is from genome assembly GCA_916720795.1 of Danaus chrysippus. Classification (NCBI taxonomy): domain Eukaryota; kingdom Metazoa; phylum Arthropoda; class Insecta; order Lepidoptera; family Nymphalidae; genus Danaus; species Danaus chrysippus. The sequence continues at coordinate 2,138,203 of CAKASE010000057.1, read as the reverse complement.
CGTACATTATTTATATATTTGATTTTGTATGGACCTCTTTCCACTAATGTGTATATAAGTACTTATTATATTCTTATTGAAACTCGTTAAGAGATCCATAACATGTATCATAACAAAAATTCGATTGCCAAATCATACAATAAAACAACCTAAAATTTTTTGCACTTTTTAACAACATTCTATAGTATTAACTTGGGTTACTGAATGTGAAAAGTTTCGTATGTAGTGTGACGATGTATATTTATAGTAAGTAAACTAGTCTTCAACGTTTTAACGAACTATAATAAAATAATTATTTCTTAAAAAATATGACTCAAAGTATTATAATCTTCTACATATATATATAAAAATGGATTGCTGTTCCTTAGTCTCGCTAAAACTCGAGAACAGCTGAACGAATTTATCTTATCTTAGTCTTAAAATGTTCGTGGATGTTCAGGGAAGGTATAAAAGGTGAAAAAAAATTGATTCATTACTGGGAAAACCATAAAAACAGCCCTTTTCTATTTCCCATACAAACGTTTTTTTTTGACATTAGATTTGACAACTAACTAATATGTCAATCATTCTGTCTCACTTCAAAACACGGAGATTTATGGATTACAGGTAAACTCCAAAAATATAATTAAAAAAACGTAATATTTCTTGATTACAGGGCGATACAAAGTTCGCCAGGTCTTCTAGTACTTAATATTAATTTTAACACGATATTATTTCAAACATATCTTCGACTTTCAACCCTTTATTTCTAGTCTTATCTCAGTTATTTAACTCAATCACGTTATATATTATCAATAGTGATTTTGATATTGACTTATTAATTATATTGCTCTGTATCCTCTTTAACTACGAACTCCACTCATAACCACCTTAAATAAAAAGGCATGCATTCTTTGGAGCTCAGTCTTTATTTCTGTTCAAACTCCTTGTTCAAATAATAAATTAACACATTTAATGAGGGAATTAACATTTCACTTCTAAATTTTAAATTGTTAAGGTATTTTATTTCAGATGGAATTTATATTTATATTTTTATCATATGTTTGAATTTTATAAATTTAAATCTAGATTTTTATTTTACACTTTTTGTGCATGACAATAAGCATGTTAACAATATATTGTTTTGACCCAGTCAACTATTTTCATTCATAAGAAGAGATTATTTCGAATTCGTTTTTTTTTATCTCTACGAAATTGTCTGCTATTTCATTTTAACCAGAATCTTTAAATGGATTTTCTTATTTACATAGGATAACCAATAATCTATTGATTCCATATGGAATACATCTAAGGTCGTTAATATTGCCCGATGAAAAGATGCCAAAAGAATGATTACGCTGTGGCTCTCATGTATCCCTATTATTATTTAATCATTATTAATAACATATTTTGTTACTCAATTAACAAAAAGACCTACTTTCATAGTTTCTGAAACATCTGTAAACTATTAACGAAAGGTTTTCACAATAATTCAAATAGAAATAAGTTTAGCAGATACTACACGTTTTTTTATTATTTTATGACTACATAATCACGTGCATACGAGATGAAAGTAAAATGTTAATTTCTTTCGGAAACATCAGTATTATTCATAAAAAATATATACGGAACACGTGGTATCCGAAATGTTAAATTATATTTAAACGAGTACATAAAAATTTTAAATATAATTTTCCAAATAATATTTTAAGGAAATGGTTTTAAAAAATTAGATTCATAAGAAAAACTACTGTCCAAATATAGTGATGTGATCATAGATTATCTCTATCGAGTGAGTTAACAAAGGCTTCGTTATTTCTAAAGTATTTCTTTCAGAACAACCCGTTTTAAATAAAATTATAATGGATGAATAAAGTACAGACGGCGACGATACGAATTGATTAAAAAATCTGATTGATGTTTACATTATGAAATATAATATTTTTATACCCAATCAACTCTTTAGGTACTAAAGTAATAACCTCATTGAAGAAATGTGTCACATAAAACTGTAAAACTATTTTCTGTAGAAATTCTTTAATAAGATTATTATATAATAGTAAAAAGATATTTTTTATGTTTTCCCAATTTTGATACTTCTTTTCCACCATCGGTACCTTATTGATCTGGTTTTAATTTTTTCTTATAAAATCTCAGGGCCTCATTTTCATTTACAGCCGATGGTATCTTCTAACTCAACCGTCACGTCTATTCACCTTTTTTCGCGAACCCACAAAATATGTATTACCACGATTTTTTTAATTCTGCTCTGAAAGATTAATTTATTTGTTGGAGTTAAATTGAAATGAAACTATTATATTTTTATAAAAGATATAATGATAATAATATTGTAATTTTCATAACCTTTGTTATAATTTAAATTTTTACTAAATGTGTGCTGTTTAGATTTTATACAAATATATGAACAGATAAAAAGATTATTAATATAAGTCGCAAATTCCTTTACAAATAGGTTTGGTATTTGAAAACATTATTTAAGCCTAAAATGATAAAATGCTTTTTAAGATTACGTTTCTTATTCCGATTCTCGTGCGAGAAATTAGTGCTGCAAAATGATATGCTAATAACTTTTAAAATAGCAACTCTTGTATCTAAATAAATAATATAATAACAACAATATAGTTTTGTTTACCATACAGCTTAACTACGTTAGGGTGGCAACCGGAGGTTCTAGGAAAACTACGAAACTTACTTATGTGTATATTATAATAAGAATTACATATTAAAACTTATAACTTATACCTAAGACTACATGATTGCCGCGATATTAGGATAATAATGAAATTCTATTGCTAGTGTGGTACCAGGAATCTTCAGGTTCACACGGCTTGGTGTTCGTTTCGCGGAGTCAGCAGTCCATTTATTTCTTAATATGTAGCGCGTACGTAACAGGCTCAACATTAAAACAATACTTACCTTTTAATGGTAAAGTTAAATTTCTGCTTTATCGTAATCCTTCATTTTTTATGTAATTTACTATTATTTACGATCACTCTGAGCTTATGATTCGTGAGCTTAACCTATAATAGGTCGTTATACAAGCGTATTTATATATGCATTCCACAGAAGCAGTATAAGGTAAAAATATTAACCTATAAGTAATGAGATATTAGTAAAATGCTGTGGTACATTAAGTAAGATTATTTTTTTTTATTCAAAAATAATAAAAGGTCGTAATAATTAAAAATAAAATATGTAACAGGTACATACGCAAAATCGTAAGTACACAAGTTGCATTATTCAAGTGAAATTGTTAACTGACCTTATCTTATATATATATAAAAATGGATTGCTGTTCCTTAGTCTCGCTAAAACTTGAGAACGGCTGAACGGATTTATTTTATCTTAGTCTTGAAATATTCGTAGAGGTTCAGGGAAGGTTTAAAAGGTGAGAAAAATTGATTCATTTTCGGGAAAACCGTAAAAACAGTCCTTTTCTATTTCCCATACAAATGTTTTCTTTGAACTTAGATTTGACAACTAACTAATATGTCAATCGTTATGTTCGATTGAAACAGGAAAAATCTGATTATTTATGGCCTCTAGGACGGAATAGAGTTCGCCCGGTCAGCTATGCATATAATACTAATGATGAAGTTAACGCGGACGAAGTCGCGAGCAAAAACTAGTAGTACAATAAATTAACACTATTTATACATGTGAAGCGAATAAAGATTCGTGGTGGTTATCATTTTGAGAAAATCATCAAATTTATGAGATGATAAGATATACTCGTACTATGTGTATATTAGTGTAAAGGTTAAGGGAAATAAAAAGTGTTCGCATGTGTGTCGTACTATAGAAGGTTTCCTGTACAAGGTCAAATGTAGATTATACATATAAAATCCATCGTTAGATGCTTTTCTTGAAAATTAAGCTCGAAATGTAGAAACATATTTACAATCCTTGATTGCCTATTTCTCAGCTGAATCCATTTTCATAAATCTTAATATAATATGCGTATCTCAAATAAAATATATGTATCTTAGCTTATAACATTAGCAAAAATTCATATTTTAGATGAGGCTCCTGAGGCTTAAGTATTATATTTAAATATTTTTGGACTATTTGTTTTTACTCTATTTTTTTTTTCAAATAAAACTTTCTTTGAGAATTTATTTGATAGATAGTCCACAGACATAAACAAAAACACAATGTTATCATAAAAAAAAACACTTACTATGCAGTACTTTAACTTATTATTTCTTATACTTTAACTGCAACTTTTATGTACTATTAAGTTTGTAATAAATAGTACCTAGTATAGTAATCATTATATAGATAGTTACCTGATTATACGAGAACCATTAACTATATAATAATTTCATAACACACATTCATTGTAAGTTTTTTATTTCTAATTAGTATAATAGTATTTAATGAATGTATGACACTTTAATATACGTCACATTGAATAATACGTTAAAACTTAGTTTTAGATTTAGAATCATTCGTAAATTTTGACTTTCACGTTAGGATTTCATTTTCTTACATTAAATTATTATGAGGATATAATATTTTACTCTGTTTTACAAATAAACTTTTTGATAATAATAATAATATACTTTATTGTACACCACAACAGCATAGAAATTTAACAATGAAATATAAATAAAATATTAATTATGTTGCACAATAAGGCGGTCTTATCGCTAGGTAGCGATATCTTCCAGACAACCTTATGGGCTTAGGAACACAGTCGTGATTTGAGAGAAGGGTGGTGTCAAATTTATCGTAAATCGTACAATTTATATTCAATAATAATAATTATCATATATACATACACAAATTCATACATACATACATACATACATACACACATACACATATACATACATACATACATACATACATATATACATACATACATACATACATACATACATACATACATACATACATTAAAATGCTATATCAAATATCAGATATATTGTCGCCATAATTCAATGCCAAAAAATGGTCTTTCACAAGTTTTTTAAAGATTGACAGGTTTTTTGCTTGTTTGATAAACAGAGGCAATGCATTCCATAGTTGTACAGCTTGTACAGTGAAAGATTTTTTATAAAATTTTGTACTGTGAGAAGGAATTGTAAGTATTAAATTATTTTGTGATCTTAAAAATTTACTAGAACTCCCCAGATAATTAAACCTTTCCTGTAAGTACGTTGGTATGTTCGGCGTAAATAACACACAGTACAGAAGCGAAAGAGTATGTAGATTCCGGCGAAGGCGAATAGGTAACCACTTGAGTTGATGACGAAATTCAGATACATGGTCATATTTGCGTAAGCCAAATATAAACCGTATGGCGACGTTTTGAAGTCTCTCAAGTTTATTAAGTTGGTCTTCAGTTAGGTTGAGATAACATGCATCAGCATAATCAAGAATGGGGAGAAGTAGGGATTGAGCCAACATAATTTTGGTAGGAATGGGAAGAAAGTACCGCAGTCGTCGCAACGAGCTCACAGCTACAAAAGTTTTCCTACTAACCTCTTGCAGTTGGCAGGACCACGATAGCGTACTATCCAAATACACTCCCAGATTTTTTACACTACGACTGTAGAGTACTCTGACTCCGTCAAATGTGATGGCTGGTAAGTTAACCCAGTCAACTCTCGAGACCAAGTTTGGCGAGCCAATGATAATAGACTGGCATTTGTTTGGATTGACCTTTATACCGTAAGAATTGCTCCAGTTTAAAATTCTAGATAAGTCATCATTAATACGAGCAATGGCAGACGGTAAATCTTCGAGAGTTGACTGTGTATAGATTTGTACATCGTCTGCATACATGTGATAGAGAGAAGATATATTGTGAGTGATAGTATTAATGAAGATAGAAAATAGTAATGGTGACAACACGCCTCCTTGTGGAACCCCTGCACAGACATTACGCCAAGTTGATAAGGTCTCATCAACCTTAATCCGATGCCGGCGTCCATGCAGGTAATTGCGAAACCAATCAATTACTGATGGAGATATGTTAATAGAACGTAGCAGCTCCAGTAATATGTCGAAGTCAACGTTATTGAAGGCGTTACTAAAATCTAGTAAGGTCAATACTGTAAGCTGCTTACTGTCCATACCCAAACGAATGTCATCGGTAATCTTTATTAGTGCAGTAGTCGTACTATGACCACTGCGAAATCCGGACTGGAAAGGATCAAGGAGGTTGTTTTTATTGAGGAATGTGTTTAATTGTTGGTAAACCAATTTTTCTAATATTTTAGACAGGAATGGTAGGATAGAAATTGGACGATAATCAGAATATGTAGTTGGATTTGCTTTTTTCGGGAGAGGAATAATTTGAGCATCTTTCCAAGATGTGGGATAGTCGCCTGAGGAAATTGAATAATTAAGGATATGGGTAATGATAGGAGTGATAATTTCAAGGATGGGTATGATCATATTACGACTAATACAGTCACCACCGACGGCCTTAGAGGCAATTGACCGTACGTTCTTTTTAACATCACATTCAGTGAATTGATTAAAAGTAAACGGAGGAAAATTAGAAGTTGGAAAAGATGAGATGGAATTTAAAGTAGTAGCTTTTTGGACGGTATCTAAAGAGTTGCCCGAAGATGAGAAATGAGCATTTAAGCTTTCTATATCAATGTTATTTAAGGATAACTTTTTCGAGGATTTTCCAACTCCTATCGTTTCAAGGAACTTCCATGTACGGGCAGTGTCGCCGTTTTCGACAGATTTATGAATGTGGCGTCGTTGTGCATCCCTACACAATGTATTGCAGCGATTTCTTATTTTCTTATACTTACGAGCATTAGTTTCGGATTTGTCAGATTTGTATAATGATTTGGCGTAGCTTTTCTTTGCAATTAAAGTTTTTAAGGAATCCGTTAGCCATGGTGCAGGTAAGTGTTTTATTTTTACCGGTTTAATCGGTGCATGGATATCGTACAACTGTGTTATTAGAGTGTTAAAGATGTCAACTTTCGAATCAATATTTTCTGCAGCTGTAACAGCACTCCAGTCAATTTGACAGGCCTCATCACAAAGACGGGTAACATCCATTCCACCAAAATTACGCTGGAGAAGTATTCGTGGTTTGGACTTAGGAGGGCGTATTTTATACGATAGATAAATAAGATCATGGTATGAAAAAGAGTCTGCAGGAAACTGGCCATAGTTACAAACGAGATCAGGTGAGGACACTATTATGAGGTCTAAAAGAGATGGCATACAGTTCGGTAGTTTGTGAGTAGCAGAAAGTGGTAAAATGTGTAAATCGCAGGCTTCAATTATAGACACGAGTTTATTAGAGCGATTGTCCTTCTTAAGTAAACAAGTGTTAAAATCACCCATTATTATAGTTTGACTATATAATGGGGTTAGATTCTCTAATAAACTTTCAAATACAGAAAAATAATTGATAAGGAAAGAGGGGCTATAAAAAACACCGAGCAAGATTTTACTATGGGATAACACGACTTCTAAAAGCAGATGTTCGGCCGCATCAGGAGGAGGGGGTTGAATTGACGAATTTAAAATTTTAAAAGGAATATATGAGCGGAGATAAATCGCGACTCCGCCACCTCCCCTGCCAATGCGGTCGTTGCGGATGAGATGAAACCCGGGCAAGGAGTAAGACGTGGAGGGCAAACAAGGCTTAAGCCAAGATTCTGAAATTAAAATTGCATGTATGTTTCTTGATTCAAAAGATGCAAGCATGTCTGGGTAATGAGCCGGAATACTTTGGGCGTTGATATGAATTACATTAAAATTTTTCCCAAGAGTGGAGAAATGAGAATTAAGTGTTATATTTAATGGAACGAAACTTGTACTGTGGTAACTTGCATTGCTACTCGAGTCATCATCGGACGAAAAGGATAAAAACTGGTCGCTCTGTGTACTACTATTTGATATAGACATAACTAAGTCATTAATATATAAATAAATATATAATAAAATAAAATCAATATATACAACAAAATACTTATAACGTATAAATATTAATAAATAAAAATAAATAAATATATATATATATATATATATATATATGTAAATCGAAAATAGAATTAAAAAATAATAATAATAATAATTAAAATGGACTTTTTTTTTTTTTTAAACTGTGTTTCACAACCCACCAGCTTTAAAACATAATAACAATGTAAATTCTTAACAATATTTGTTTACAAACACAAGGAAAACCCACACACAACTTCTTAATAAAAATAAAAAAGAACATAGTATACAAAATACAAAACAAAAACAAAAATAATAGTTAATTATATATCTAAGAAAAATGTATAATAAAAAAAAAATGCTTTATAAAATTCGATACTGAGCAAAGATAGATCAATAAATTTATATCTATCCACTACATAAGTAATCTTACTTTATTTTTCAGCAAAATGAATTAAAAAGCCGAAAAAAATAAAAAATAAAAAAAAATATAAATAAAATAAAAACAAACAGATAGAAACAAAATCCTTATCTAGATATCAACACTAAATGACCACAGTGACAGTATTGTAGTAGTTGAACATTACATAGTCTATGACCATCTGTCATATGTCAACTGTCAACGCTCAGCGTCAATTAGTGTGACAACTGACAGTAAATCGTTTTCGACGTTCAAACATAAAGATTATTGTTTAACTATTTAAATGAAGAATTGAATTGAACTGAACTGAACTAATTAACTAACTATTGTGAAATAATGTACAACTAATACACGTTAAAAGCAAACAATGATGAAAGATCTATGTTATAAAACTATGTATTGTGAAGAGCCTTACTTCTTGACGACTCTTTTGGGTCTCGTAGTATATGAAGGCACTTTACTTCCTTTTGGGATAGTTGCTGAGTTCGCCGGTACCGTGGATGGTTCAGAAGTATCCTCCACTGGGCGCTGCAGCGCATTTACTTCCGACACCGACACAACACGATGACGGGATCCCTCTGCATCTAACACAATTATGCAGCCGTCTTTGGTCCAGCACTGCCTAACTCCAAAAAGTCTTCGTGCTAGTACAAATGCTTCATGCCGGGTCTTAGTGAGGAACTCAGATAATGTTATTCCTGTACCTTTCAAACTCGTCTTAGAATACCAGAGCTTATCCCGCAGTGACTCATCCTTAAACCTGACAAGAATTGCACGTGGTTTGTTTCCAGCAGAGGATCCGAGACGATGGCAGCGGGTGTAGTCAGAAAGAGAAAACGGAGAAAATTTGAAATGCTCTGACAGTACTTTTGTTACAAGCGAAGAGGTATTTTCCTTCTTTTCTTCTGGTACACCGTGAATTAAAATAATTTTTCTCCGGGATCTCATCTCAAATTCATCTTGCTGCCTTGTAAGCAACTCAACCTGTACCTGGAGACTCTCGAGGGCAGACAAGACGAATGTTCGGAATGTCATGAACTGTGCATTTATATTTGACGTTGGACTTGTAGCGGGTGAAACTGCTTTCAGATCTTTTTGGAATTCTGACATGCGTGTGTTAAAAGTCTCAGTTAATTCCAGTAAGGACTTTTTAAGTGAATCCATAGTGTTCTTCTATAGTAATTTATATGTATTAGGTTATGTTGTGATGTGGCACTCGTGTTGTATATAGTATTTTAGAATGTTTGTAAACTAATTACATGAGAGGACAGCTGGGAGGTTTGTGATTTTATACGTACATACCACTCTTGCCTTCAGTGCTTAATAAATGATTTACAGTTTATTTTAATTGGAGCAAATTTCTTTTGACTTGTCACATACACCACCAACTACCCACTCTCCACTAATACCACAATTACACCATATGCTTATTTGAGACTTTCCCATTATTATGATTTCTATCAATTTTAGAATATCCTTTAAATTAAAATTCAAAGTCATAAACATGTGAACAGCTATATGTACATAAAAATAATTGGCTTATTAATTTTCAAATTTTATTTATGAACGTATAAAAGCAAAAAATAATTATAATAATTCCAATGGTAATATTTTTTATGGATTCCTGTACTATTTTCCTTATATTTGGAAAATCGTTTGTAAATCTTAAATAGTTCTAGAAACACGAAACGATGGCAATAAACTTGGAAGGTTATAATACTGAGTATAATAAAAATTAAACATTAGGTTACTCAGTGTCCATCATCAATGGCCAGAGGTTGGTTCATGTCAGGTTCATAGTTGGGATCAATAGATCGTGTTCTCATTATTTCCTTCAGTACATAAGCAGACTTGCGAGGCGTGCGAGTACGGTTTGGGTCGTTGTAGTCAACTTCATACAGACCGAAGCGTTCCCTGTGAAATCATGAAAATATTCAAAATATTGCGTATATCTCCGTAAGCGTAACTTATTTATAAATACTATCGACGTTCTTAAATATTAACTTACGTGTATCCCCTCATCCACTCAAAATTATCCATGAGACTCCAGGCAGTATAACCTCTTATATCAACACCATCGCCGATGGCATCTAAGAGAGCGTTCAAGTAGCCTCTGTAGTATGTCACTCGGTCCTCGTCGTTAATGCCTCCATGACTCGCAAATCCATTCTCAGTAACAAATATAGGAGGATTACCATATTGATGGCTGATACTGTTAAATAACGCCCGAAAACCCCAAGGAACGTACTGAAATTATATATGTACTATTAAAAATAATGCATGAGAGATGTATGTAATTTATGCAATTGTTATGTTCGGAGTGAACTCTTCTCTTAGAAAAAATTGTAAATAAATTGCTTTTCATTTATTCACTTATATAAGACAAGTTAATTATGAAACACCTTGGTAAAATTTGATCTTCCAATTTTCCATTCAGGTAATTGATATGCTATTATATCAAGATCGTCACTAAATGATGGTACAGGATGAATTTCAGGTGAACTTTCAATTCTATAAACAATATACGTTGAATAATGATTCAGTCCAAAGAAATCAGAGGTTCCTTGTATAAATTTAACTTCCTCGCTAGTTAGTTCGGGTAATCTGGATCTAATAAAACCTTGTGCAGCACTTTTATTCGCTATCCTCTTTATCATTTCTGGAGGATAATTTCCGGTTTTTGAAAATATTGGATGAGCGTAAACCCCCCACTGGAATTTAAGAATGTAATTGAAGTTAATAATAAATACAAGAAATATTAACAAAATATAGTTACACATGTTCCAGTTTCTTCTTTACCACTATAAACCATCTTTGTATGTATTTAAATATTCTTACACGATATATTTAAATATCTTAAGTAAGTAAGTATTCTTTATTGTACACCAAAGAATAAATAAATTATACAGTACAAAACTTAATCAAAATGTACAATTGGCGGCCTTATCGCTAAGCAGCGATCTCTGCCAGGCAACCATGTTACGTAGGACACAGTAAACAGAATAAAACATTAGAGGTGTACATATGTATGTGAGAGAAAAATATACATATACGAAACTATACACATATATATAGTAAAACATATATATGCTACATTCAATATACAATAATCTATATATATAATTTATATATACATACATATATATATATACACATACATATATATACATACACATATATATATATATTTATAATAAATTAAAAATATAAGCCACATACATTGCAGAGTAGGAGTTTAGAATAAATAGAAAAATAACAATCATAAATATTAAGGAAACAGGTAGACAAAATTTAAGGGGGGAAGAAGTTTGCTTTTAAAAGCCGTTTGAATATTGCTAGGGATTGAGCACGCCGTATGGTAAGTGGTAAGGAATTCCAGAGCCGTACAGCTTCCACAGAAAAGGATTTAGAATAGAAGGATGTATTGTGGGAGGGGATTTTTAAAATCAACTTATCGTCAGACCGAAGAGAGCGACAATGAGAATCACTCAGGAATTCAAAGCGCTTTTTAAGGTATGAGGGAGAGGTAGGATTAAATAGGATATTGTATAATAGGGAAAGAATGTGAGTATTCCTGCGAAGGCGGATTGAGGGCCACTTGAGTTTTTCGCGAAATTCTGAAACATGGTCATATTTACGAAGTCCAAATATGAACCGTATACAAAGATTCTGGATGCGCTCAAGTTTATTAAGCAATTCCTCACTTAAATTGAGATAACAGGTATCAGCATAATCGAGAATCGGTAGCAGGAGAGATTGTGCAAGCACAATTTTAGTTGGTATCGGTAGAAAATTTCGCAATCTGCGAAGAGACCCGATAGATGCAAACACCTTCCTGCTCACCTCACTTACTTGGGGGGTCCAGGTCAGAAATCTATCAAAAACAACACCTAGATTTTTTACTGTATGGAACAATTGTTCCATCAACAATTATACCAGGCAAATTGGGCCAATCGATGCGGGAAACTAGTTTTTGACTGCCGATTTTAATTGCTTGTCTTTTCAAAGGATTAACTTTAAGTCCATGGGATTTACTCCAAAGTACAATTGATTCTAGGTCTTTATTTAATGTTTGAATTGTACTAGGCAAATCAATTAATTTTGAATGTTTATCTGTAATCTTAATTGAATCTTTATCTGTAATTTATCAATACTTTTGCCTTTCACAATTTTTCTAAGATTTTTAAAAGGAAATGATGGCTGGATAAGTTAAGAAATAGTTTTATTTATACTGACATTAAATTGCCTAGCATCCCGGGCAGCTTTTTCGTCATCTATTGTTTTTGGTTCATACTATTCGGCGTTAATGGTAATGAATATTTTTCCTTTTTGTTTCGCTCTAAATTCTTCATTATAAATATGATAAGCTTTGGCATGAGACAATAGAATATTTCTTGTGCATAAGTAGTCAGCGATACCATGTATGTTTAATGCTGGTGCAAATATATCTTCTCCATAACCAAGCAGGCAAACTTGATGTGGTTCATTAATAGTGATGAAATATTTAACTTTATCACCAAAAACTTGAAATATAACTCGAGAGTAGTCACCAAACCAATTAACAATTTCATTATTTGTCCAGCCTCCCATGTCTTGTAATTTTTGAGGTAGATCCCAATGGTATAAAGTTATTATCGGCTGAATGTTATATTTCAGTAATTCATCAATTAAGTTGTTGTAATATGATACTCCAGCTTTATTAATGTAATCCGGAAAACCAGTAGGAAGGATTCTGGTCCAAGAGATAGAAAACCTGTAAGTGTCGAGTCCTAACTCTCGCATCATCTCCACATCTCTTTTATAAAGATAATAAGAGTTATCAGCGACATCACCATTTGAACAGTCTAGCACTTTGCAGGGATCGGTGTGAGTTAAGTGGTCCCAGATATTTTCCGATTTTCCTAATGAGGAAATTACATATTATATAAATTAAATTTCATAGTATGTGTATATTTTTAATTATTTTCATCGCTATAGTTAGAAGTCCCTTTTGTTAGTACTACAAAAATTACAGTTGACGAAAAAAGTATCGTATTGATTTGGTATCTTTATTAAACAAAAGAATTTATAAAATAATATACCATCTACGTCCCAGGCACCTTCGACTTGATAAGACGCTGTCGCCGTTCCAAACATAAATCCATCCGGAAATTTCTTCACGCTACTTATTGAATTGCATGTTACAAACAAGACATTAAGTCCAAAGATAGATCTGAAAATATTTTGAAATATAAAAAAATACCTTTCTCAATAATCTCATTCACAAAAAAGGATGAAGTTTACAGTCCCTCTCCTATAGAACGAGGTTATTAAAAGTTGAATGCTACTTACGCTAGAACAGAAATTAATGCCATTGTTGAAATTTAACGATCGACTGACATTATAACACAAAAATATGATTTTTATACAAGTTAGAAAATTATTGGAGGTTATAAATTGTTTATCTGAAAAATAATTTAAACAAGTAATTAAATCCGTTAGCGTGTTCGCGCTACGGTACCGAGGGTTCCGTATAGAGTAACCTATTGAAAAATTGCTTATGTTCTAGACCTTACCCTCCATTTTATTATTTTTGTACTCTACATTTTTGACAACTACAATAGTTTAGGTTATTCCCTATCAAGTCGTTACATATTGCTTCCTTTTTCTTAAACCTTTAGATGTTGAACCTTTTACAAATAAACACAAATGAAAACAATTATCTATTCAAATATTCTCTAAAACGGAACAAAGTAATTCTCGCTAGCTGATAAAACGGCAAGATAACAGTTGAAGAAGTCGAGCTGCTAAGATAACAACTAATTAATTGCAAATATTAAAAATTTACATTTGAAAAAACTTACGACAGTTAACAAGAAAATAGTTATAATGCTTTTAAGATATTAAGATGAAACAGTTACAATTATTTGAAAAATGATTTGGTACATCAAAAATACCTTCGTTTCAGAAGATTTTTGTATTTGATTTCAATTTAACTACTTAAGTATATAAAGATACAAAATTTCATTTTACTATACATTTGTATTCAGTGATATGAATAGATATACATAGTATATACTGGTATAAAATTTACCTTTCGCCACCGAATCTAAAATAAATAAACTGTATCACAATAGAAATATAAATAAAAAATTCGACCTTTATGGCTTATGAGGGATTTCTTTCAAGTGTCCTTTACGATAAAGGACCTTGATGAGATGTATTAAAAACATGTGTAAGTAAACACATAATATAAAATTACTGTATACATATAAAAACGGACGAAAACAAAATAAAACGACAATTAACAATATAATAAATGCTTAAAAACAATTGAAAATTTTAAATATACTCTAAGATGAAAGAGGTGTTTTAGGAGAGGGTTTGAATATTTTACGGTGATCTTGAAAGAAGCCTGACAAATATCAATTAAAATAAAGATATAACTGAAGCGAATTGAAGTGGCTTGGTCAATAAACAAAATTGTCGGTCGGGAAAAGAAAATCCTCAATTGAAAAATCAACGACCTTTATATTCGCTTTAATTTACAATTGCTGTTGCCATGTCGGTCTTCCGATCTTATTTCATCGAAAATGAGCGAGGCCAGGCAGTAACAGTATATTTTTACCGGTACACAGCAATATTACCTAACGTTTTCTTTGAACAACTGGAAAATTTTGAAGCATATAACAGAAGGACATGGTGTCAACCAGATGGCGTGCCATCCCATACATCCAATGAGGCTTTGATAGTTATTAATGAAATGTTTAGTAGAAAACTGATATCGTGACGAGGAGGCATTCCCTGACCTGATACAGGATTTTTTCCTTGGGGTACCTCAAGAGTCACATGTTCGCCAATGAAGGTTAAAGATAACATTCGCGAGGAGATGTCCGCTATCCCACAAGAGATGAGCCAACGAGTTTTCACGTATTTAAAGCCTAGATTGGAAGAGTGTAGATTGCAAAGCTGACAGCGAAACAATTTTAAAAAAATAAAATTTCTATTTCTTTTGTACTATAATTATACATTATCTTGCCTGAGCCTTTTAGCTTTTTTATGTTTTTTTTTATAATTAGCTCAACTTTATATCCCAACTTGTATTAAATTGAAAATAAATAAACATTAAAACACTCCCTTATAAAACGCCGCTTTCATATGCTAGGAGCTAATATTATATTATACTATTGAGGAGTAACAACCAAATCATGCATTTTCACATCGGATGTATAAAAGGATAGTTGTTTTTTTTTTACTTTATGTACATGTTGGAGTATCAGGCTCCGGATTACTTTTATGATTCATTTTCTTTACAGATTGCTTTAGAAATAATACCACAGGCTTCACAGTAAAAGATTTGTATTCAAACTTCGAGAGTTTCTACTTACAATCTTTTCTCACTTGGTGTAACCAATAGAATGAATCCCCACTATATTGGACCTTTTAAAGACATTATCAGATTATTTTAATAATATATAGAGGGGGTAGCACAAAGTGTTTACAAATTCATCTTCTATATATATAAAAATGGATTGCTGTTCCTTAGTCTCGCTAAAACTCGAGAACAGCTGAACGGATTTATCTTATCTTAGTCTTGAAATGTTCGTGAAGGTTCAGGGAAGGTTTAAAAGCTGAAAAAAATTGATTCATTACTGGGAAAACCATAAAAACAGCCCTTTTCTATTTCCCATACAAACTTTTTTTTTACATTAGATTTGACAACTAACTAATATGTCAATCATTCTGTCGCACTTCAAAACACGGAGATTTATTTACAGGTAAAGTCCATATATATAAATTAAAAAAAACGTAATAGATATTTCTTGATTATAGGGCGATACGAAGTTCGCCAGGTCTTCTAGTTTAAAATAAAGATCGACAATATACAAGTTAATAAATATAATTCATATAATTCGGAACCCACAACCGCGCCCATATACATTATCATTAATTAATGTCCATCATCAATGGTCAGAGGTTGGTTCATGTCAGGTTCATAGTTGGGATCAATAGATCGTGTCCTCATTATTTCCTTCAGTACATAAGCAGACTTGCGAGGCGTACGAGTGCGGTTTGGGTCGTTGTAGTCAACTTCATACAGACCAAAGCGTTCGCTGTGAAAGCAAAGAGACGAGTTCGTCATCTAGCATAAAAATATCCAAAATGTTAAGAAAACATCTTTGATCCTTACTGAATATAAATTTTGGTCACATCCTTACATATTAACTTACATGTATCCATTCGCCCACTCAAAATTGTCCATGAGACTCCAGGCAGTATACCCTCTTATATCAACACCATCTTCGATGGTATCTAGAACAGCATTCAAGTAACCTCTATAGTATGTCACTCTATCTTGGTCGTTAATACCACCATGGGTCGCAAATCCGTTCTCAATAACTAATATAGGTGGATTTCCGTATTGATGACTGATATAGTTTAATAACGACTGAAAACCCCAAGGAACATACTGAAATAATATACATACTATTAAAATATAACATGTGATTTGTAATTTATTTAATTGCTATATTCGGAGCGAACTCTTCAAAAAATAATGGAAAAAAATAATGCTTGTAAATTATTCACTTATATTAGGTAGGTTGATTATGAAAGACCTTAGTAATATTTGATCTTCCAATTTTCCATTCAGGTAACTGATATGCTATTATATCAAGATCGTCACCGAATGTTGGTACAGGATGAATTTCAGGTGAACTCTCATTTCTATAAACAATATACGTTGAATAATGATTCAGTCCAAAGAAGTCAGAGGTTCCTTGTATAAATTTTACTTCCGTGCTTGATAGTTCGGGTAATCTTGATCTAAGAAAACCTTGTGCAGCACTTTTATCCGCTATCCTCTTTATCATTTCTGGAGGAAAATTTCCAGTTTTTGAAAATATTGGATGAGCGTAAACCTCCCACTGAAATTAATTGATATTATTTACAAAATATTGCAAACAAAAAATATTTTTGAACTAAATTATTGTATGCATGTTCGTACTCCGTCAACATATTACATAAGTTTTATTCATTTAGTAATAAACATTCCATCACAGCTAATGTTTACTTAAAACATTTTACACACACACAGAAGTGCACAATTCCTACTTGTCAAATATTTATTATAAAAATGGAACATAAATCAAAAATAAGGATAAATTAAAATACTTAAGAAATTATTTCATCTACACACATAAAATTGTCTAGCATCCCGAGCTGCTTCCTCGTCATTCACTGTTTTCGGTTCATGCCATTCGGCGTTAATGGTAATGAATATTTTTCCTTTATGTTTCCCCCGAAATTCTTTATCATAAATGTGATAAGCACTAGCGTGACCTAGTAGTACATTTTTCATGCATAAATAGTCAGCTACACCTTGTATGTTCAATACCGGTGCCAATATATCTTCTCCATAACCAAACACACAAACTTGATGAGGTTCATTAATAGTGATGAAATATTTTACTCTATCACCAAAAAGTTTAAATATAACTCGTGCATAGTCCCCAAACCAATTAACAATTTCACTATTTGTCCAGCCTCCCATGTCTTGTAATTTTTGAGGTAAATCCCAATGGTATAAAGTTATTATCGGTTGAATGTTATATTTTAGCATTTCATCAATTAAGTTGTTGTAATATGCTACTCCAGCTTTATTTATGTAATCTGGAAATCCAGTAGCAAGGATTCTGGTCCAAGAGATAGAAAACCTGTAAGTGTCGAGTCCTAACTCTCGCATCATCTCCACATCTCTTTTATAAAGATAATAAGAGTTATCAGCGACATCACCATTTGAACAGTCTTGGACTTTGCAGGGATCGGTGTGAGTTAAGTGGTCCCAGATATTTTCCGATTTTCCTAATAGGGAAATAACATATTATATAAATTAAATTTCATAGTATGTATATTCATATTTTAAATCATTTTCATCGCTATAGTTAGAAGTCACTTTTGAGAGTACTACAAAAACTACAGTTGACGAAAAAATTATTGTTATTGATTTGTTATCTTTATTAAACAAAATAATTTAACAAAACGGCGGGTAGGCGTGGAATAAAAAAGTCGTAAATTTTAAAGCTCTTAATTTATTGATAAATAAAATATAATATCAGTTTTAAAATCTAAACGTTATATGTATATGTGATCACTTACCAACTGCCAGCTACTGCAACATCAAATAACAACTGTGACTTAACTATATACAACAAAGTAAGCTAAAATATTTTCACCTCTAATACACATCTATAACTATGGAGTCTATCAAGAACACAATAGAGGAACTCACTGCACTATTTAATACTAAAATGTCTGAATTCCAAAAAGAATTAAAGACCTCCATCCCAGCTACGAGCCCTGCATCGAATATTAACAGTCAGTTCAATTTATTTCGGTCATTTGTTCTGACAGCCCTAGAAAACTTACAACTACAAGTCGAATTCTTATCAAGACAATATGACCAGTTGGAAATGCATTCAAGGAAGAAAATTATTCTGTTGCATGGAATTGCTGAAGATTCTAAAGAGAATGTCGCTGTGCGTGCCTCAAAAACTTTAGCTGAACATTTGAATATCCCAAATATTAACCCCGACTCCTTTAGACATTGTCATCGTTTAGGGCATATGGTTACTACGAAGCCCCGTCCAGTATTGATAAAATTTAAAGACCAATCTGTCAAAGATAAGGTCTGGTCCACCAAGTCCAGTTTGAAAGGCTCCGGAATAACCATGTCCGAGTTTCTCACAAAGGGCCGCCACAGAACATTCCTGGCCGCTAGACAAAGGTTTGGGGTTGCAAAGTGTTGGACAAGAGACGGTATCATAATAGTCCTGTCTTCGGATGGCTCGCGGCATCGTATTACCACCATGGCGGAATTACAAGCTATTCAGAGTGCTGGGAGCGATACCTCAGCCCCGCAGACGTCACCTAACGCCGAGGAAGCCCCCAAACCATCCAAAGGCATTAATCCTAGGCTTAAGAGGACTGTGAAAAAGCTAACATAAAGTTCTGAGCATTGATAGTCCGCCTCAGTATGTATTCGCGTCTTTGTTTACATTTATTAACTTATTTCACTTTTCATACATTGACTTAGTTTACTTTTACCCACTTTTAACTAACAATAACAAAGATAACTAAATAATATTGCACATAAATTATATTGTAATTGACATTTGACAGCTAACAGATTACATTTAATTTTGTTTTTTTATATGCTGCGTTCGGAAATTGTTAGTCTAAGTGAGGTAAAGAATCCATTCTAACCCTTTTGTAACTTTGCTATGCAGGCTTGATGTTATATTGATAACATTTGCAAGCTATGTTGATAACTTTTATTAATTTAAATTTTTATTGGAAATTATTTTAACTTTCTTTATTTTTAGTTTTTATGTTTTTTTTCTCTGTGTTTTTGATTACTTGTATTTTTGTTATAGTGTTCCTTTTTGTATATGTTGTTTAAGTTGCCACTATAACTTTGTTTTTGTCATAGTTCATTCATTTTTCTCTTGCCATTTCATGTAGCTAGCGGGTTGGAGGATTGTTGGTGATTGCAATTTAATATTATAATTGTGTATTTTATTTTAATTTTATTTATTTATTTTTATTTTCATTTATTTTATTTTTATTTTATTTATTTTATAATTATAGTCCATATATATTTGTTATGACGTCTAATATTAGTATTGATAGTGATTACTTTTTGTCTTTGTCGTCGTCCGACGATTCGTTGAGTGATGCTAGTTACCACAGTACATCTCCTCCTCCACTTAATGTCGCCATAGATTCTTATTTCTCAGATTGCCTGAAAAATTTTAATATCATCCATATTAATGCTCAAAGTATACCGGCTCATTATCCTGATATGCTTGCGTCATTTGATTCCCATAATATTCACGCCATACTTATATCTGAGACATGGCTGCAGCCATGTCTGCCGTCTACGTCTTACGCACTACCAGGTTTCAAGCTTATTCGCAACGACCGCATTGATAGGCGGGGGGGTGGGGTGGCGATCTATTTAAGATCCCACATCCCGTTCGCCATACTTAGTTCGTCATCCCCATCTGCTCAATTCGATGCGGCCGAACATTTATGTCTTGAAGTCTCACTTACCAACTGCATTAAAATCCTTCTTGGCGTGTATTATAACCCTAATTCTCAGAATAATTACTATTCTTCTTTTGAAACCCTATTAGATAATTTAACACCTAATTACAGCCATTCCATTATAATGGGTGATTTTAATACGTGCTTACTTAAAGGCGACACCAATAGTAAGAAATTAGTGGCTATAACAGAATCCCATAATATAAAAATTTTACCTCTATCAGCTACCCATTATTTCCCCGGCTGTTCTCCATCGCTTCTTGACCTTATTATGGTCTCTTCCCCAGATTCTGTTGCTAAATTCGGCCAATGTTCCGCCGATGCTTTTTCCTATCATGACATGATTTATCTCTCTTATAAACTCCGTCCTCCTAAATTCAAACCTAGAACACTTCTGCAGCGTAGTTTTGGTGGAATGGATCAAAGCCGTCTTTGTGATGATGCCGGTCATTTAGATTGGTCTGCGGTCTACACTGCAGAGACAATTGATCAAAAACTGAACGTGTTTAACACCTTAATAACGCAGCTGTATGACAAACACGCACCTATAAAACCAATAAAAAGAAAACACCTTCCAGCTCCTTGGTTGACGGACCAAATAAAATACCTTATAAAACAAAAGAATAAGGCCAAGTATAAATTTAAGTTAAATGACTCCGACTCTAACAGGGAGAAGTATAACAAAGCGCGAAATCGCTGCAATACATCTTGTAGAGATGCACAACGACGCCATATTTATCAATCTGTCGAAAACGGCGACACAGCTAAAACATGGAAATTTCTCGAATCACTGGGAGTTGGTAAATCTTCTCATAATACTCCTGTTAATCTAGATATTGAACTTTTAAGTCAACACTTCTCATCTTCAAACTCACTTAATAGTGGCGATAAAACAAACACATTAAATATTATTTCTACTTACCCAACTCCTGCCTTTCCTCCGTTTAGCTTCACGTCTTTTACTGAATGTGATGTTAAAAAGAACATTATGTCTATATCCTCGAATGCTGTTGGCACAGATTGTATTAGCCGTAATATGATCATTCCCATCCTCGACATTGTGATTCCCATTTTGACCCATATCTTAAATTTTTCCCTTACCTGCAGCAAGTTTCCTGACACATGGAAGGATGCGCAAATTATCCCCATCCCTAAAAAAGGTAATCCCTTAACAGCTTCTGATTTCCGTCCCATTTCAATTCTCCCTTTCCTATCCAAGGTCCTTGAAAAGCTCGTCTCACATCAACTTAATAGTTTCCTTAATGAGCATTCCCTTCTCAATCCTCTCCAATCAGGCTTCCGTGCAGGTCATAGTACGGCTACAGCTTTAGTGAAAGTCACAGACGACATTCGATTGGCCATGGACTCCAAACAACTCACAATCTTAGTTCTTCTTGATTTTAGTAACGCATTTAACTGCGTTGACCATGACATCTTGTTGAGTATGTTACGTTCTTTTAACATATCTCCATCCGTAAAAGACTGGCTTCAAAGTTACCTCAGTGGCAGAAGACAGCGAGTTCGTGTGGACGAAACATACTCGTCATGGCGCGAAGTCCGCGCTGGGGTACCTCAAGGTGGCGTGTTGTCTCCGTTACTTTTCTCAATTTTCATTAATTCAATTGCTCATGTCATCTCTTCTCTCTACCATATGTATGCAGACGATGTCCAAATTTACCGACACTCAACCCTTGATAGATTATCTGACGCTGTCGCTGCCATCAACAATGATTTGTCGGCTATTCATAAATGGAGTCAACAGTATGGGCTTAACATCAATCCCGCAAAGTCACAGGTCATTGTTGTTGGCAGTTCAGCCATGATGGCAAGGGTTGATTGGGCGGAGATGCCACGGGTTGTGTACAATGGTACTAACTTGTCCTACTGCTCCAATGTTAGAGACCTTGGTATACAGCTTGATAGTACTCTCTCCTGGTCGGAGCATTTAAAGCATATTGGGAAAAAAACATACGCCTCCTTAAGTTCTTTGCGCCGACTTCAAAACTTACTGCCAATTCCTACCAAAACTATGCTTGCAAACTCTCTCCTTCTTTCAATATTCGATTACGCGGACGCAAGCTATCTTAATCTTACCGAGGACCAACTTAATTATCTTGAGCGATTACAAAATCTAGCTATTCGGTTTATTTTCGGTCTCCGAAAGTATGACCACGTTTCAGAGTTTCGTTCAAAGCTCAAGTGGCTCCCTATACGCCGTCGCCGGAACCTGCATACTCTTTCTCTTCTGTACTGTGTGTTATTTAATCCAAATGCTCCTCAATATCTTAAGGAGAGATTTGAATTTGTAGGAGATCAGTCCAGAATGCGACCAGCACGTAGGCTCATTCTGAAAATGCCTGCTCATAACAGTAAATATTACAGCAAGTCGTTCACTGTGCAGGCAATAACTCTCTGGAATGACCTACCTTTGAGCATTCGACAGTCTAAAACCCTATATACTTTTAAAAAGTCCTTAAAGAACCTATATCTCTTATCACAATAATGATGACGACATGTATGTATTATATATATATATATATATATATATGTATCTATATGTTTGTATGTATGTATTTATATGTATTTGTATGTACGAATGTAAGTATGTATGTATGTATGTATGTATGTATGTATGTATGTATGTAGTGATATATGTACGTATGTATATTATTGAATATTTATTATTGTTATTTATTTTTGTATGTGTTTAGGTTACATTTATTTTAAGAATATCTATGTACCACCCTATACTGTCTCCAAACAAAATCCTCTAACCCCAGGTTGCCTGGAAGAAATGGCTAATAAGCCATAAGGCCGCCTTTTGTTACATCGTTAGTTTTAAGTTTGTTTTTTTTTGTAATTGTCTTTATTGAAAGTGTGGTGTGCAAAAAAGTATTAAATAAATAAATAAATATAAATAATTTATAAAATAATATACCATCTACGTCCCAGGCACCTTCGACTTGATAAGAGGCTGTCCCTGTTCCAAACATAAATCCATTTGGAAATTTTCTATTACTACTTATCGAACTGCATTTCACAAAAGCAGTATAAGGTAAAAATATTGACCTGTAAATAATTAGATATTAGTAAGAGGTATCATTAAGGTAAGATACCAGCCTTTTTTATGATTTTAAACTAATATAGGTCCAAAAAATCCAAATTAAACTAATACATACGCTAAAACGAACATAAGTTGCATCATTGAAGTGAAATTGCTAACTGACCTTATAATACAATAAATTAACACTATTTATATATGTCAAGCGAATTAAGATTCGTGGTGGTTATCATTTTGAGACTATGATCAGATATACTCGTCATATTATGTATATTTGTGTAAAGGTATGAGAAAAATAAATTTAAAAGATGTTCACAAGTGTGCCGGACTATATAAAGATTCGTGTAGAGGATCAAATGTGGAATATTTATTGAAAGTCTATCGTTGAATGTTTATTATAGAAAATTTAACTTGGAATGTAGAAACATATTGACAATCCTTGATCGCCTATGTCTCAGCTGTATCTCTTTCATTAATCTTAAAATAATATATATATCTCAAATAAAATATATGTATCTTAGCTTATAACATTAACAAAAATTTATATTTTAGATGAGGCTCCTGAGGCTTAAGTATTATTTGATATTCTTTGAAGTATGTATTTCGGTTTGCACTATTTTTATGGTTATTTGATATATAGTCAACACACATAAACAAAAACACAATGTTGAAACAAAAAACGCTTCTTACATATTTCTCATTCTTTAACTGCAACTTTTAACTACATATTAAGTTTGTAATAAATAGTACCTAGTATAATAATCATTATATAGATAGTTACCTGATTATACGATAACCATTAATTAATTATATAATCATTTCATAATAAACTTTTATTTTTAGTTTTTTTTTTTCAATTTATATAATAGTATTTAATGTATTCTACTTTAATGAGTATGATATATATGTAGTATAACATTGTACAATCAGTTAAAAATTTCTTTTGATATAGAGTCATTCATAAATAGAAAATAATAAATTTTGAGTTTCAAGTCATCATGAATGATTGCCTTTCTTACGTTAAATTAATATGAGGAAATTATATTTTAGTCTGTTTAATTTTTATTAAAATATGGATAATAATACAATTACACAATATATTCATTTGAGTGTTTCTCATTATTATGTTTTTTATCAGTATTGGTTTATCCTTTGAATAAAATTCTGGATTAAGCATGTTTATATGTGAACGACTATATAAGAAATTGCACTAGTTCCTGTCGACGATAGTTCAAAATGAATTGGCTTTTTAAATTTCAAATTTTATTTATGAACGTATAACAGCAAGAAATAATTTATCCAAAGGCAATTTTTTTTTGGTTTTTTAATTTTTTTCCTTACATTTCGAAAATCGTTTGTAAATGTTATATGGTTTTAGAAACACGAAACGATAGTGATAATCTTGGAAGGTTATAATACTGAGATCACTCAGTGTCCATGATCAATGGTCAGAGGTTGGTTCATGTCAGGTTCATAGTTGGGATCAATAGATCGTGTCCTCATTATCTCCTTCAGTACATAAGCAGACTTGCGAGGCGTGCGAGTGCGGTTTGGGTCGTTGTAGTCAACTTCATACAGACCGAAGCGTTCCCTGTGAAATCAAAAGAGAGAAATTCGTTTATATTCTGAAATGTTTTGTATGTCTCTCTAGTCTTTACTTATCTATGAACTTTATCCACATTCTTAAATATTAACTTACGTGTATCCGTTTGCCCACTCAAAATTATCCATGAGACTCCAGGCTGTATAGCCTATTACATCAACACCATCGTCGATGGCATCTAAGAGAGCGTTCAAGTAGCCTCTGTAGTATGTCACTCGGTCTTCGTCGTTAATACCACCGTGAGTCGCAAATCCGTTCTCAGTAACCAGTATAGGTGGATAGTCATATTGATGACTGATATAGTTTAATAACGACCGAAAACCCCATGGAACATACTGAAATATCATAAAAAAAATAATTAAAGATTTGAATAGTAATAACCCTTTGAAATTACTTTTGAAAATATTAGCAATCAAATGATTTATTTTAAGTTATAGACTAATGCTATCACACCAAAAACTATGAAAATTTTCTTAAACTGTTGTTCGAAATAGCAATTCAAATTCTTACTTAGAAAACTGTTTTTGAATACTTGTGTTAAGAAACTAAATTTGGTTTTGTAAAAAAATACCTTAGTGGCATTGGAACTTCCTATTTTCCATTCAGGTAATTGATATTGTATTGTGTCAAGATCGTCATCGTATGATGGTACAGGATAAGTTTCAGGAGCGCTCTCATTTCTATAAACAATATACGTTGAATAATGATTCAGTCCGAAGAAGTCAGAGGTTCCTTGTATTAATTTAACTTCCTCGCTAGTTAATTCTGGCAATCTGGATCTGAGAAAACCTTGTGCAGCACTTTTATCCGCTATCCTCCTTATCATTTCCGGAGGAAAAATTCCAGTTTTTGAAAATATCGGATGAGCATATACCTCCCACTGGAATTCAAAGAAATTATTTACAAACTGTTGGTATTTTATGCATTTTCGCACTCATTCAATGTAGGTTAAATATTTCTTATTCATTTTATAATAAAAATTCCTTTCCAAGCGAATATTTCTTTTAACCATTGGCATCTATTCACACGGAAGTGCACATTGGTCCGAACTGTTTCCTTTTTGTCAAATACTCATTTTGAAAACAGGATATAAATATAAATATTCGAATAAATAAAAAAAATAAACAGAAAAACATTTACTTACATAAAATTGTCTAGCATCCCGGGCCGCTTCCTCGTCAACTTTTGTTTTGGGTTCATGCCATTCGGCGTTTATACTAATGAATATTTTTCCTTTTTTTGTAGCACGAAATTCTTTATTATAAATATGATAAGCTTTAGCGTGACCTAGTAGTAAATTCTTGACGCATAAATAGTTAGCGATACCTTGTATATTTAAAGCTGGCGCCAGGATACCATTGTCATATCCAAAAGTGCAAACTTGATGTGGTTCATTAATAGTGATGAAATATTTAACTCTATCACCAAAAAGTTTAAATATAACTCGTACGTAGTCCCCAAACCAATTAACAATTTCACTATTTGTCCAGCCTCCCATCTCTTGTAATTTTTGAGGTAGATCCCAATGGTATAAAGTTATTATCGGTTGAATGTTATATTTCAGTATTTCATCAATTAAGTTGTTGTAATATGCTACTCCAGCTTTATTTATGTAATCCGGAAAACCAGTAGGAAGGATTCTGGTCCAAGAGATAGAAAACCTGTAAGTGTCGAGTCCTAACTCTCGCATCATCTCCACATCTCTTTTATAAAGATAATAAGAGTTATCAGCGACATCACCATTTGAACAGTCAAGGACTTTGCAGGGATCTGTATGTGTTAAGTGGTCCCAGATATTTTCGGATTTTCCTGATGAAAATTTTTTAATACATTTAAAAGTCAATAGTTAGAGCTACAAAATTTACAGTAAGAAAAAGCATTTTATTTGATTTTTTATTTTTGCCAGGCGAAAGAAATAAAAGAATATGTACCGTCGACGTCCCAGGCACCTTCCACTTGATAGGAGGCTGTCGCTGTACCGAAAATAAATCCATTTTGAAATTTCCTCACGCTACTTATAGAATTGCATGTTACAAACAAGACATTAAGTCCTAAAATGGATCTGTGAATATTTTGATATATTAAAATAAAAATACTACTCAATAATTTCTATTCATAATTGTTTATAGGCCTCTGTTCTTTTAAAAAGAATCATTAAAAGTAATATTACTTACCCTACAACAGAAATTAATCCCATAGTTAATGTTTCATTGTCGACTGATGGTATAGCACAAAATTAAGATTCTTTATACAAGTGAAACGTGTTAAAATTATTGGTGGTTATAAAATTTTTATCTGAATAATAATGTAAACAAGTAAGGAAACCCGTTAGCGTGTTTGGTGTATTGTGTCGACGGTTCCGTACAGAATAAAAACCTATGAAAAATTACTGAACTCATAGACTAATAGGTATAATTTTTTTTAACCATATTTATTTGACAACTACAATATTTAACTAATTCACTATCAAGCCGCACAAATACTATTTCCTTTCCCATAAACCTTCGTATGTGCAACCTTTTACTAGCAAACACCACATAAAACAATTAACTATTCAAATATTCTCTAAAAAGGAAGGCAGTAATTCTCGCTACAGCTAACTTTATCAGCATAAAGCGACAACAAGATAGTTGAAGAACTCGAGCTGCTAAGATAACAACTAATTAAATGTAAAATTTTAAATTTTTATTAAATTTATATTTGATAAAACCTACGGTAATTTAATACAAAGAATTATGGTGCACTTAATACATAAAATTTTAATTATGATCCACTTAAAAAATTGTCATAAAAGAGATATAATATATGAAATAACAAATAAATGTTCATCAAAAATAATTTCGTTTCAAATGTTTTATTGTATAAGTTTTCAATGCATAAAAGCGTTTTTATCTTTCATGGGTATAAAAACAAATGTTAAGCTACAAAACTTCGTATCCAGCATTACTATTACATATATTGTGAAATATGCTTCATAGTACACCTAAAGTATACCTAATATCACTGGAGGTACTGAAATAAAAAGGCGACTCTTTCAGGTCACCTTTTCGATATAACACAAAAAGGTTTTACACAAAAATATAGCCAAAAGTATAGTCTCCATATGTACACCTATTACAGGTGTTCACAGCATTGTCTAAAAAGTTTTTATTTTAAATAAATGTACACAACGCCCCCATATTTTCTGGGTCTTTTTCTGCACCCCTTTTATGCATGCGGTGCCCACAAGGATTCATTATCTCCTACTTGTGCGAAAGACTAGTGTAAAGGAATGTACAATTGGAGTAATTATTTTCAGGAATTCTTAGAAAACTGTCATTCTTATACCTTGAAGATCTTTCATGAGAGTCACCTAAGAAAACAATTTTTTTCTGTAAATTAAAACGAGTATCAGGAATAGAAAAAAAATATAGCATGACATACGAGTACATTATATTTATATGTATGTTAATTTATATTGACGTCTTAAATTCATAACATCTATTTAATTATTATTTTATAATTTCAGAACAATAAGATAATATATTTGTTAGTAATTTCGACAGTTATAAACACTTATCATTTTACATCCTTACATTATTTATTTAATTAGGAATAGTCCTCAGTCATAACAGTTATAAATTATTAATGAAACTTTGTAAGTAAATAAAAACTTTAAACGTTCTAAAGATCACAAGGAAACTAGTATAATACCGTAATGTATAAAAGTATCATCATTCGATAATATTATGATACGATATTACGACAAGTTCCAATAGTCTAGTAATACAATATATAATACATAAGGGGCGTTTAGTATTACATTCATATGTTGGGTGACGACGCACACTTGCGGTAAATAAAATATTTTTGAACCGTTTTCGTAACATGATTAATCTGGTAATGATAATTTCTTTAAATGTGACTTAAAACATTAAAGTACTCGAAGTGGACTAAACTATATTATTTCAAACATTTGTTCGACTTCCTGCCAGTCTTTTTTCAAAACATAGATTCTGTCATTTTATTTATGATGTTGATTGGTTAAATAAGAACTATATTGCTCTTATTTTTATCAGGAGTTTCAATTGTTAACCAATATATACTAACGAAAAACTTCCGTCAGAACCATCTAAATTAAAAATAAATATTTTTTTGGAGCTCAGTTCTTTTGGCTACATAAGTTATTGTAACTTTTCATCATTTCTATATTTTAAACTATCGATGTCCTTTACTTGAGCTGAAATTTGTTTTTTTTTTTTCTGTGTATCTGAATTGTGTAAACTCTGGTAAAATACAACTTTTAAAGAACTTTTCCTGTAATACGAAACATAATAATATATAGTTTTGACGCGACCATTTATCTCATATATAAAAATGATTGAAATTTGAACTTTTTACGTTTCTAAAAAGTTACTAATATCTCTCGAATTGATGCTGTTTTTAGTAATGTCTAGGTACAACTGAAATAATGCGTTAGTCGTTGTAAACATTTCCTTAAGTAATTCTTATTCGGTATGCTTCCACTATCAATATCTCTATATTTTATAGACATTGATAGTTTCTATATATGTATGTAAAAAAAATACATAATTGTCAAATGGTACAGAAAAATTAAAGTGATTTGATCCAAGATAGGAAGAAAGCACTGGAAACGACAATCAGATCACATAACTACAACAAAGCAATATACGACAAAAATCATAAACACATGAATTTGAAAATGGACACAAACTTAGGAGAAAGAACAACGAATTAAGAATAGGACCCTATTAAATCGAAGAGAAAATATCAAACACGTTTTATAAGATAAATACCGGCTACAAGAAATCCGAGTAAAACTTCTTTTACATCTTGAAATTAACCCCTGCCCCGGCATTAAAATACCCATAAAACTGATGCTTTATCTTCTTTTCGGAAGGATATTTAAAGAAAAATATAATTTTCTTCACGTCATAGACAAACACCAAATATTGTTATCTGTGGTTGATTTTAAAATGTTATCTGTGGTTTAACTCAAATTGTATAACGCATTATGAAACTGTTGCTAAGAAGAGAACTTGTAAAATACATTATATTTATTTTAATTGTGGTATTGGAGTTCATATTGTAAATTAACAGCTTTAAATGTCGTTTCTTTTCTTACAGCTTATTGCTGTAAACTTTTTTTGTGAACTTAATATAGATTGTAACTTTGGTAGAAAACCTAACAATAAAATCTTTTCTCACAGATAAACCTTTCATGTTTTAAGTGATTGTGTTATCCAAAGCACAATATTATATCATTATCAGCCTATCAGAGCCTACTGCCAGCAGTGAGTTCATGAGAGGCGGGTTTTTAACCTCTACGCCACCACGACTTATAAAATTAATATATAATTTTGAATGATGAAGATTTCTCTACTATTTCTATTAAATAAGAACGTATAATTAAATCTTTCATTACATTCTATCTTATTAATAATTATTATAAGTAATTGATATGATTTCATACCAAGCACTTTCAAGGTTGTCATTGACATGTTCGAAAAATAGTAAAGCTACAGGTACAATATATATACTCAGTGAAATACTTAAGATCGCATTCGTGAAATTCATGTGATCCTTACACTTTGATTTTCATGTTAAACTTAATAATTGGACATTTTTTTCTTGAGTCCCACTTTAATAATTTCTGAAGCAACTTTATTCTATAAACGAAACAAAAAAAAAACAAATAATATTTTAAGGGTATGGTTTTAAAATCGTAAGTGATTAAAAAAACAACTGCGTCATCATATTGATACCAACTCTATTGGTATAGTTAAAAAAGATACCAGTATTTCTTAAATATTTCTTTAAGCACAAATCGTTTTAAATAATATTAAAACGTGTAGACTAACAGATTCTAACAATATAGTTTGATCAGGATTTTTTATTGATATATTATTTTTCAACGTTAGTCCAGGATCTGTACACCCAATTAATAACCTCATCGAAGATGGAATCTCAAAGATGAAACTGTAAAACCTTTTTCTGTACCGACCGTTTCACAAAGTTATGCTACTATAATCATAATATGAGACTTTAGGTTTTTTCAGGTTTCGAAAGTTCTCTTTTATCACCAGGGCCTCATGGACCTGGTTTTATTCGCTTTTACAAAAGCCTGGGAACCGATCTTGATCCTTTAAGGCAGATGGTATCTTCTAACGTTTATACAACTATTTTCCTAGGTCTTATTTACCATATATATGAGGACAAATACATTTATTTCATAAATTTGTAGTTTTACTAAATGTGTATGTACCGCATGTGTACCACTTAGATTTCGAATGTACATATATGCTTATATACATATGACGTGACGTGCACAGAGATTTGGGGTAGGATAAACAGAACATGTTTGAAAATAAAAAACCAATTTCCATCATTTCCTCCTCTAAAACATTGATATTTTTCGCCAAGTATTGATTTAAATTTTAAATGAAACTAATATTTTTATTGTTTATAACAGACAGACGACATGGCTGCCGTGATCACGGTTGCTGCAAAGTAATCGAAACGTCGGGAGTATTTAGTTTTTCAACATAATAAAATACAAGAAGTAATCAGAAAATATTAATTCATTTAAACATTGATAATATTCGCGCATAATGTTACAGCAGTCTGATCAGAACGAACATCTACATATATACTTTATGAATTACTCAACTACGTCTAAGCCACGAAAATACCTTAAAACGATTACGATCTGTTCATCACAGTTTTATAAGTTACTAGAAGACCCGGCGAACTTCGTATCGCTCTATTATCAAGAAATATCTGTTACGTTTTTTTATTTATATTTTTGGAGTTTACCTTTAAACCATAAATCTCCGTGTTTTGAAGTGCGACAGAATGATTGACATATTAGTTAGTTGTTAAATCTAATGTCAAAAAAAAAACTTTTGTATGGGAAATAGAAAAGGGTTGTTTTTAGGGTTTTCTACGAAATAAACCTCCACGAATATTTCAAGTTTAAGATAAGACAAATCGGTTCAGCCGTTCTCGAGTTTTAGTGAGACTAACGAACAGCAATAAATTTTTATTAATATATAGAATTCTTACAAATATCAAATTGTCATCAATATGTCATTACATATCTGTCATTATACGTCAATTACATAGTTGTCATTTGCGTTTTGTTATTCCAGGTCAGACTATTTTTTGTTTTATAATTTATACTGTCGAACGGGATAAAAAGTATCCTATTGCAATTTCCTGGCTCTAAACTACCTCCCTGCCAATTTTCAGCTAAATCGGTTCAGCCGTTCTTGAGTTATAAGTGGAGTAACTAACACGACTTTCTTTTATATATATATATATATATATATATATATATATATATATATAGATTTAAATAGGAATATCCAGTGGAGATTCAAACATTCTTATTATTATCATTTGTAAACAACAAACAAAGCCAACAAAATAACTTATTTGTGTGTACACATTACACAACTTGCTAACTAATAAAACTACAGCCAAAACCGTTTATAACGACATCGTTTACAACGACCTATCGGTTATTACAGCCAGATTGTATGGTCCCGTCCGAATTGCTAGTAAACTATTCAGTATACAAACCGCTTATAACAACATCGGATACAGCGACATATCGCTTAGAACGACGAAAATTTATCGATATTAATCGACTTTAACGACCAACCGCTCCTTGTCCTTACCCAGTTGCAAAGATCTACTGCTTTAGAACAAAGAATTGAGATAGAGGAATTTATTGGAATAGATAACAGTGTCGCGTTAGCGCCTTAGCTACTGAGGAAGAGATTCTTGCAGAAGCTATAAGTAACAACCCTAACACTAACGAACAACACGAAGACCAACAAGACCTTGAAGAATAGTTTCAGCCAACAATAATTTCCGAGGCTCTTAATGATGTAACAGTTTTGCAAAAAAAATTCGCCTTTAACGAACACTTTGATATTGATGATACTCATACCTTGAGTATGAAACGTAAAATGCTAAAAATATTTGAGACTGTGCTAAAAAAAATAATTCTAAAATGACTGATTACTTTAAAAACTAGTGTAGTTTTTTATAACCCGTAACTGTAAGCAGCCAAGTACATACATTTTGTTTTGTAATAAATATTTTTATTTCTTTTCTGAATCGTTTACATAACCTATATCTATACTAGATAGATATGTGACTACATATGACAATATGTATAACTACTGTAGTTGTGTATATGACTATTGCTTATAACGACTATCGGATATAACGTCGGATATATACGGTCCCTTCAATGTCGTTATAAACGGTTTTGACTGTAACACAATAATTTTTATTAAAACTAATAACCTTACCTTTCTTTTAGTTCAATCTCAAGTGGGTTTTTTTTAAGGGGAAAATCATCAAATGACCCCTCTTGCCTGGGTGGGGCAAGAGGGAGTGTCAGACTCTTACTGACTAAAAACCCCCCGTACCTACTCCTGCTCCGAGCCTGGCCAGGCCTTACACCCGCGACCTGGCCAGGCATCAGCTCTAGGGCCCCATCTGTGTTGGTCCGATGGCTCTTTGAGGCGCGCGCGGTACGCTACGCGCCGTAGGCTCGGGTCTGGTTCTGACCGGGCGGCAAGCTACCCTTGCTTGCCGTCCGCAGAACCGCACTAAGTGGTCACACACCTTGAATTTACACTTATTTTAATTTTACTATCAAACGGCAATATTGAAAATCTATTTGTAAATAATTTCAATAATTTCATACCACAAGCTCAGAGCTCACAGCTCTAATTTTCCATAATTCGTTAATAAATTAATCGTCTGTTTACTGATTAAAACTTTATCACTTGCACTTAGAAAGAAAAATGACAATAGGTATTCAATAATAATAAAATGGCGAATAAAAAAATGTGAACAGTTTACCAACCAATCAGAGAGTCCCATTTCATTTGACAATTCAGGGATTTTAAATAATACAAAATAATCACTAATCAGTGCTTCTCGAACGGTATGGAGGTGTCAGTTTTACACACACACACACACATATAAATATTTCCTGGATACATACACGAGATTCGTAGATCGTCCTTCAGATTTTTTGTATGGAAAATAAGCAGAGAGTGGTTGTGCAAATCAACGCTCCGGCTGCATAGCGGCGCTAGCAGTTAGCACCGGCCGATCAAAATGTTTCGTTTTTACATTGATAGTTGGCACTTGGTCTGTTAACATTTGTATTTCGTAATGTATGATTAAAAGTATGTAAGTAAGAATTAAACAATATAGTTTTAATTTTTATATGGGTAGGGTATGTAGTGCTTATTTGCATCTATGGTGTGCACGCCACTGATATAATCTAATTAAACAATTAATAATTAATTCAAGTTGCAAACTACGAGTACTTTACCAATTGGTTTTGGTATTTGAAAGTATTCTCAGAATAAAACCTAATAGCATGTTTTGCAAAGGTTTTAGATTCTCTTGCGTTTAATCACTAAAGTACAATTTTACACGAATTAGTTTTAATGTCCCAACTCGTGTATCTATATAAACAATATGATAATAATACTATACTTTCAGTTATCTCACAGTCTTAATATTTTATTGACTTTATTTTTTGCTGGTAACGTCAAATTAAGATCTTATTTTAATTTTTTTTTTTTTATACTATGTATATTGAATATTTATAATCACTTTGAAACAGATGTGCGAATGGGATGAATAGTCAAAAAATAAATTTGTTTGTTTAACATTGAACTATTTAAAAAATTTACTTTTGTTCCTTTAACACTGAGATAATAATTTAGTATCCACTGTCAATGGTGAGAGGTTGGTTCATGTCAGGTTCATAGTTGGGATCAATAGATCGTGTCCTTATAATCTCCTTCAGTACATAAGCAGACTTGCGAGGCGTGCGAGTACGGTTTGGGTCGTTGAAGTCAACTTCATACAGACCGAAGCGTTCCCTGTGAAATCATGAAAATATTTAAATTGTTGCGTATATGTCTGAAGGCGTTACTTATTTATAAAATTTATACACTTTCCTATATATTAACTTACGTGTATCCTTTCGTCCATTCAAAATTGTCCATGAGACTCCAGGCAGTATACCCTCTTATATCAACACCATCGCCGATAGCATCTAAAAGAGCGTTCAAGTAGCCTCTGTAGTATGTCACTCGGTCCTCGTCGTTAATACCTCCATGAGTTGCAAATCCATTCTCAGTAACCAGTATGGGAGGATTACCATATTGATGGCTGATACTGTTAAATAACGCCCGAAAACCCCAAGGAACGTACTGAAATTATATATGTACTATTAAAAATAATGCATGAGAGATGTATGTAATTTATGCAATTGTTATGTTCGGAGTGAACTCTTCTCTTAGAAAAAATTGTAAATAAATTGCTTTTCATTTATTCACTTATATAAGACAAGTTAATTATGAAACACCTTGGTAAAATTTGATCTTCCAATTTTCCATTCAGGTAACTGATATGCTATTATATCAAGATCGTCACCGAATGATGGTACAGGATTAGTTTTAGATAAACTCTCATCTCTATAAACAATATGAGTTGAATAATGATTAAGTCCAAAGAAGTCGGAGGTTCCTTGGACAAATTTAACTTCCGTGCTTGATAGTTCGGGTAATCTGGATCTAAGAAAACCTTGTGCAGCACTTTTATCCGCTATCCTCTTTATCATTTCTGGAGGAAAATTTCCAGTTTTTGAAAATATTGGATGAGCGTAAACCCCCCACTGGAATTTAAGAATGTAATTGAAATTGATAACAAACACAAG
Organism: Danaus chrysippus; assembly: GCA_916720795.1. Classification (NCBI taxonomy): domain Eukaryota; kingdom Metazoa; phylum Arthropoda; class Insecta; order Lepidoptera; family Nymphalidae; genus Danaus; species Danaus chrysippus. Next base: position 2,102,343 of record CAKASE010000057.1, on the reverse strand, counting down.
AAATATTAACAAAATATTTATAAAAATTACACATGTTCCAGTTTCTTCTTTGCCACTACAAACCATCTTTGTATGTATTTAAATATTCTTAAATGATACAAATCCATCTTAATTGAGTCTTTAACTCAAAATTTTCGAGATTTTTTCGTTCTAAACATTTACTTAAATTTTCAAAATAAATTGACTACGAGATAAATGAAATAAAGGTTAAGAAATTATCTACTAACAGTAAATTGCCTAGCATCCCGAGCTGCTTTCTCGTCATCTTTTGTTTTCGGTTCAAACCATTCGGCGTTAATGGTAATGAATATTTTTCCTTGTTGTTTCACTCTAAATTCTTCATTATAAATATGATAGGCTTTAGCGTGACCCAATAGTATATTTCTTGTGCATAAGTAGTCAGCGATACCATGTATATTCAAGACTGGCGCCAATATATCTTCTCCATAACCAAGCTCGCAAACTTGATGAGGTTCATTAATAGTGATGAAATATTTAACTCTATCACCAAAAAGTTTAAATATAACTCGTGCGTAATCACCAAACCACTTAACAATTTCATTATTTGTCCAGCCTCCCATCTCTTGTAATTTTTGAGGTAGATCCCAATGATATAAAGTTATTATCGGCTGAATTTTATATTTCAGTATTTCACCAATTAAGTTGTTGTAATATGCTACTCCAGCTTCATTAATGTAATCCGGAAATCCAGTAGGAAGGATTCTGGTCCAAGAGATAGAAAACCTGTAAGTGTCGAGTCCTAACTCTCGCATCATCTCCACATCTCTTTTATAAAGATAATAAGAGTTATCAGCGACATCACCATTTGAACAGTCAAGGACTTTGCAAGGATTAGTATGTGTTAAGTGGTCCCAGATATTTTCGGATTTCCCTGATGAAAAAATTTTAACACATATAAAAGTCAATAGTTATAGCTACAAAATTTACAGTGTGAAAAAGCATTTCATTTGATTTTTTTATTTGCCAGGAGAAAGAAATAAAAATTATATATACCGTCTACGTCCCAGGCACCTTCCACTTGGTAAGAGGCTGTCGCTGTACCGAAAATGAATCTCTTTGGAAATTTCCTCACACTGCTTATTGAATTACATCCTACTAACAGCACATAAGTTCCCAAAATTAACCTGTGAATATTTTGTCATACGTACTACAATAATTATTATAAATCTTCTCTGATACATTTACCCATTTTAATAAATTCTACTTTGATCATACTACGACGGATAAATATTTTTTACTTACGATAAAACATAAATTGACTCCATTACGGACATACGAGAATAGGTAGTGACCGATATAATCAACAAATACAATGTATCTGTTGCTATAACACGTCAAAACTGACGAAGGTCTGCTATAATTATCATTAAGGGTAGTTTGTTTCTTAACTTCATATGTTCCTCAACTTGTAATACAAAAATATCAGACAGGAAAAATATTGACTGTCCTCTCCTTAACCCGGTACGAAATAAGACTGACTTTTCCAATTCCCTTCATATAAAGTCTCTGACAAACACCATAGAAAACTAAAGTCCGTATGTGGAATTTTCCAAATATTATAGCGACAAAAAAAAAACTTTATGTAATTAATTGGTATACTAAGTCAACCATAAAAAAATATCTATGTAAATGAGACCCAAGTAATCAAAAGTAATAGAATTAATTACCTACTTATGATTAGAATTAAAATAAAATGTTCTCCTAATTTATTCATTATATACATTATTTTATGTGAAAATTCATAGATGTAAAGCTCTATGTGTAAGCTTTATAAAAGTTTAACTTTTTTCTTAATATTGTAACTAAGTTTTCATAAAAAGTTTATGAGGTTTTCCAAAGGTCATAAATGAAACCTCCATAAATCTGTAAGGAAAGTACTTATGTTTTGGATAATATCTCGTAGTTTAACCAGGTTGTTAATTAATACATCTTTTGATATATATCCCAGCCATAAAGCGGTCAGATAGTCTGCAATTAGTACAAGTATTTGAGTCCCAGATGCATTTTCATTGAAATAAAGTTTGTAAAAACAATCTTAATAAATTTTAAGTCAATAGTTTTTCAAAACAATCTTAATGCTTAACGAGTAAGTCACTGACTCAATTAGAAGTAAGGGGACACGATCTACCTTGATTATTATACTATCTCATAATTTCAATCCTTACTGATAGATTTCTGGGAATACCATACTCTAAAAAGTTAATTCGGAACAATTATAAACAGGTTAAGACTCTCAGATCTATGATTGTCTACGTATAAATTCTTAATAGACTATAAGGAAAAATTTCAATAGGTTTTTAAATATAATATACCTATCTTATTTATTGTAATATATATGTAAATGTTTTCTTAAAATTAATGATAGTTGGAAAAATTCAATTAAAGTGGAATTTATAACCTATGAGTAAATAGTATACTCTTGAATATCGAAGTTAAATTTAATAAGAGACTATTATTGCTTACTTTCGTAAACCTGCTGAAAACTTTATCTCTGCTCGTCAAGTATGTGTGCTTAACGAGTAATGTTATCGCAAGTATTAGTATCACAATTCAACATAACACTTAAGCAAATTACAAATATATAATTAAGATATGTCTTATCTATTCAGAAATGTGGTTATATACTTTAAAGTTCATAATAGGTTTATTCATTTTAGGTCTTGCGTATTTATCATCTATGCTTGTGAAGCAAACAAGTCATTACAGAATGTAAGTTTATTATTATTATGGTTCAGGACTTACAGTCACATTAAGTTTGCAGGATTTCGGACTTGTTTAATACACACTCGTCGTTAAAATTATTTTTAATTGTAATTAAAAAGCTGAGCTGTCATTTTTCTTCCCGACACTGGATTCATTTTAGTGGAGGCGATATGCCTACAACTCATTCGGTGGATCACCAAACGACACGGAACATTGACGTATAAAGAGTAACTAGTATAAAGAGTTAGTTATTGTTTTGTTTCGCTGCGTCTTACAAATACACAGTGGTTTTTGATTCAGAAAGGTGTCAGAAAAATCGTAGGCGACTTGTTTATCATTAGCATTATTGGTATTTATAAATTAGGAATGTTCTTAACTGATATAAATGATTCATATATGTAATTCATTAAATAATAACTTTTGGAATTGTATCTTTTATAAGAATATCTTATTTAATAGAATGTTTTATTTTAGTTTTTCTTTTTTGTAATTGTGTTTTGCTTTTATGTTATCATATTCTATACCTCGAAAACATACATAATTTTTCTATCGATAATACAAGTGACATACATAAGTTAATCTATAGCTTTATCTTCAGTTCTAGGGGGCAGGAATGGGCATGGAAACCTATTATTTTTAATTTTTCTTTGGTAAGTAGGTATATTTTTATTAACATCTTAATTTATGTTTGATTTTTTTTTTGATAATTTCTAAAAAACTGATGTAATCAAATAGACGTAGTGGTCAACAATCTGCACCTGAATCTTACTTCATTACTTGATACTGTAACTGAAGAATACAAAACAAAATGTGAACGTATTATTTTATAAGGTTATTATATCGTATGTTAATTACTTTACACTACTTCACATTAATTAGTAACGACTCCATTCGCTTTTTATTACTTTATTAATAGAATTTGCGTGCAAATAAATACACATAACTGAACGTGTAGCAGTTTGAAACTGAGGTAACCATGATATTTTAAGCAAGAACCAGTGTTAAAAGAATATATCTCAGAGAATAGACTAACTCATATTATTAATCTCTTTACCACGGTGTCCTAACTACTAACCTCTGTATATATATTTATTTATTTATTAAGGCAAACACAACAGGTCACAATCACATACAGAATATTTCTTAAACATTAATAGCATCGAACAGACTATGACCCTAAGGGTGCATGCACAACATGACGGGATTGCCAATTATTATTATACAGGAGATAACTATATATTAGTACTAAACCAAAAAAAGCAAAAATAAAGTTACACGAATTAAATTTACAAGAAAAATAAATGGTATAATAAACAATTTTTGTTTGAAGTTACAAAAAAAAATACAAAAGAAATATAAATTGTTAATAATTACAGTTTTTTAAATTTACAAGATTGCATTTTTAAAATAGACATTTTTTTACAGTTTTTACAAAGATCGCTTGATTTGTGTTAAAAATATCAATTTCATGATTATTATTATTATTTATTTACTTACAAAGGCGGCACATTCTGATAACCGGATTATAAAAAGAAGTATAGTTTTTAAAAACTTTTAAAGAAAATGTTTTTGGCTTGCGGCAGTTGTACCTCGTATTAATATTTATGTTCCCGAGCAAAGCAGAAGAATCCAAATTTGAATGTATGATTTTGTGGAGTGTGATATATATTAATATAATAATAGATATTGATAGTAATTACTGAATCGGTTTTTATTCATTTATTTTCATCATACAATCAAAAACATTACTTAGAATAAATTATTTCTTTGGACTTTTATTTTATATTCTTTTTGGATATTTTTATACTTTTTTAAAATAAGATTAGTTAAAAACTTTAATATCCAAAATCAGACGTCATAGGAACACTCAGATCAGGTTCAAAGTTTGGATCCAGTCTCCCAGTGCGTATTAACTGCTGGTAAAAGTAGGCTGACAGCCGTGGAGTTCGGGTGCGATTTTCGGAACTATAATCCACTTGATAAAGACCAAATTTACACCTGAAAATATATAAATATTAAATGATTTGATGAATTAATTACAACTGATTAACAATGAATGAAAAAACAAAACTATTCCTATTTTGTCAAAAATATTCTTACTTGTATCCACACATCCATTCGAAGGAATCCAGGAGACTCCAAACAGAATATCCAATAATATCAGAACCATGGTTAATAGCTTTCAGAAGAGCACATAAATAACTCTTCAAGTGTGTAACTCGATCGTTATCTTTTAAACCACCATTGTTGCCAAAACCGTTCTCAGTTATGAAAACGGGAGGATTATTGTATTCTCTCTTGATGAATTGCAGCAATTTGTAGAAACCCCAAGGAACAGTCTGAATCAAAACATACATAAATATCAGTAATAACTTGTTGATACCTATAATAGTAGGTTAATTTTTAATAATATATTTACCGCAACACCAGCATCTGGGTTCAGCCTCCATTCAGGTGGCTGAAACGTGTATGCTGCCATATCATCAAAAAATGATGGAGATTCATAATTTGTATAAACAGATTGATTTCTGCTTGCATAGAAAGTAGAATAATGATTTAAACCGAACACGTCAGAACTGCCACGTATATAATCAATTTCCTCTTCCGAAAGTTTTGGCAGTCTGGACCTAGCAAAACCTTGTATAGCACTTCTTTCTGCAATGCGAGTCTTCATCTCTTGGGGAAAATCACCAGTCTCAGAGAAAATTGGATGAGCGTATTGTCCATACTACAAGAAAATTGCACAAATTATTGGAATGCTAAAAGCTATAACTACAATGTAATTTACATACTGTAAACATGTTCGAGTCGTAAGCGGCCATAATATCATTCCTGTCCGACGAAGCAGGTTCATACCATTCAGCACTTATAGCAATAAATATAATGCCTTCCTGAAATTCTCGAAATTCTTCATCGTAAATGTGGAATGCCCTGGCATGTGCTAGAAGTACATTTTTCGCACAATAGTATTCAGCAATTCCTTTGTAATTTAATGCTGGTGCGTTCATTACATCACCATAGCCGTAGTAACAGATCTGCTGTGGTTCATTCACTGTTATCCAATATTTAACTCTATCACCGAATAGATTGAAAACCACCCTCGCGTAATCTCCCAACCAATCAACGACATAAGGATTAACCCAGCCACCCAATTCCTGGAGTCTTTGAGGCAAATCAAAGTGGTAAATTGTTACCACCGGGATAATGTTGTATTTCAATAATTCGTTAATTAAATTATTGTAGTATGCGACACCTTCATAATTAATTTTGTTAGGGAAACCAGTGGGTAAAATTCTATTCCATGATATAGAGAACCTATATACTTGTAGTCCTATTTCTCTCAAAATTTCTATATCCCTTTTATAAAGGTAGTAAGAATTATCAGCAATGTCTCCAGTCGCGTTTTCTCTGACGAGGTAAGGACGTCGATGTACTAGGTCGTCCCAAATGCTGTCAGTTCGACCTGATACAATTTTTTTATATACATATATGGTAACATAATTCATATTACATACTTATATTACCATCTTACTAACTTACCATCTTTATTCCAAGCACCTTCTACCTGATATGCAGAGGATGATGCACTGAATAGGAATCCTTCTGGAAATTCTGTTTCATAACATTGTAAATTTGAAGACTGTACTCCTATGGCCAATGATAAGCTGTAAGAAGAGTATTATACATTTTTGTTTTTATGTAACATATAAATTACTGATTTCATGCAACCCTTAAAGCACTTATATGTATTTTGGAGCCTTCTTAATGTAGTCCATTAGCTCATATTCTGTGAGTGTCCCGGTAAATAGATTATTAACTACTCTACTATCTAACATCAACTTAAACAAATTTGATACTATGAATATGGTTTTTACAAACAAATAAGCAAAATTACATCTATTTAAAATTTGATATCATACAAAAACTGTTTAGAAAAGAATTTTAGTTATATATGTGTTTACATTGTTTACTCACAAATTCAATTCTGTAAGAATTTTACCTTACATTTATCAACTGTCATACATAGATAAGGTGTAATTTTAATTAAGTGAAGTAAATGGTTAAAGTAACCTTGACATATTGACTGGGTTTAATATTTAAATGTCTTTAAAAATCCAAGGTTCAGTAACATCCGAAACAGTAACTTCAATAAACCGTTAGAAATGCCAAGAACACTAATTCATGAACACTTAATAAACAATGAGAATAATAAACAACATAACGCTTATTTTGAATTAAGTAACTACACAATTACTTTGAATTGAAACAATGAACAAATGAGTAATGATTTAAACATACAATTTTTTCGATCAACCTTTTAAGTGGAACAGAATAATTAGATGACCTTAGAGAATAGCAAAATACAACTATATACATAGCTAAAGATATACATTGTAGATATGAAATACTTGATAAAATTATTCTGTTATGAAAACTGATATAAGTTAAGAAACACATTTTCATTAAAATTCAGTAATCAGTTTATACCGTCAACGCTTAGGAAGTCACAACGTTTAGTTCCCCGCTGCATTTCAGTGAATGAAATGCTTTAAAACTTAACAAATTACAATCAAAACATTTTATTTAAAAGACCAGTAGGTACAAGTCACTTTATGATTATACAACAATCTCGTTTCGTCAGTAAACTTTCTGGTATTGAGAGAAAGAATTTTCATACTTCCTCGCTAATGTAATTATACGTGTATAATTGAAATATTCATAATTATTAATGGGTTCACTCAATTTGCTATGATAAATGATGAAATCACAAAACATAAAATAAGAAGCCATAATATCGTACTCTTTTAGACGTATTAAATATTTGTAAAAATATCTTTAATGAATGTTCACACCTAAATACTTACAAGAATAAAATAATTTTACAGCATTCGCTCATGCTGCTTGATCTTGAAGTCCCAATTTCCAAAACTGTAACACTCCTAAATTAAACTATTTTCAAAGCGTTTACTGGTATATATTTAAAATTTTATCAGGCAGTTATCTTCTTTACGTGAATATAATTATTGCTAAATAATCGAAACATAGCATTGGACTAGTATACATTAAACACACGTCAAATCTATTTCAATCTATAAAAAATATTTACAAACTATATTACTTTAAAATTTTCTATCAAAGAATCGTGACGTATTGATTCAATTGAGTTACTGAATTGATCAATATATATTTTTAATAAACACCTACACAGCAAGCGTTTTGCTGCTAATTAAAATTTGTTTTATACCACACGTCTATTTATCATTTATGTTCTTTAGTTTAAATTGTGATGTTTAACAATAATTATTCGTGATTATCCGTACATAAAATATATCCTATAGATAATACTAGTTCTATCGCGTATTTACATTCGTAAAATGATTTTCATTGAGCAAGATATTATAATTTCAACTTTTGCTTATAACCCCTTATAAAATTATTTTTTGTTATATAGGCTATGGTAAGTTAACCATGTGTAAAACTAAAAAAACGCCTTTTACCTTAAATAATTCTAATTTTAATTCTGGGATGATGTCAAAACAAGTTAATTATTATGGAGTTAAAATATAGATTCCAGATTTTCTTTTGCAGGAAAAAGATTTTCAATAAAAGTTAATATATGTCTGTCATAAATATTGGGTATTTACAATATAACATAAATATATATTTGATGATACATAATATATCATTAAAAAAATATATATCGTTAATAATAATTATAATTTTCCTCTAGAGATTTCTAATGTATAAATGAAACTTTCTAGTTTCACAGTCTAACTGTTTTAGTATTAATAACAATTAATTTATAGGAACGTAATGAGAAAAAACTAGTCAAGCTATTCATTTTTTCAATACGTCCGTATTATTGTAGTGAAATAAGCGAAAATAATTAAAATATTATTCAGAGTTGAAACTTTATAATGTTTGTATATAGCTGTTTACTTCTATTTAACATTAAAACTTTATAATGTTTATACATAGCTGTTTATTACCACGTTATCACATTCTATATCTATACATTCTAACTTCTTCCTAGGCGCTGTCTTTCTGTTGTCACCCTATAGTGATCTTTGTGAATTCCACAATAGTGTTGCCAATTATAACAAAAGTCATCTACCTACATAATTATTAATTCCCAAAACAGCCTTTACGTTTCACTTCTTTGTCTTATGACACATTCAGACATGACATGTTCAGGCAGTCAAGCAAAAATATTAAGCTGTAAATGTTCTTTAAATTATTCATAAGACACATCGACAAATTTACAAATATTGAAAGATGGAAAATAAACCCTCGTTTAATTGGAAATATTTTTTTCTTTTTACTCTAATAGTTATTATAAACACTGCCATGATTCTCGAGTTTAATTTCTCCGTCGGAAGTACTCAGCGCGTATAACAGCATGATAATGTACATACTTGAAAATCTCTCAGACAAATAGAGTAACGAATTAGCTCTGAAAGAACAAAGTGTCATGCTTGGAGAGGAAACTTTCCCTGGAATGAGTTATGTTTAATTACTTCATTTTGATAATATTGAATTGTTACAGAGAGCGGGGTGCAGGTGAGCGATGGGTGCGAGGTGGGCGCGCGGCGCGGCGCTGGCGATGGTGTGGTGCGCGTGCGCAGCGCGTCCATCCGGCCCGCCCGCGCCGCACGCCTCGCCTGCGCCCGCGACTGTCTGCGAACCCCTACTACTAAAGAATACACCACCCTATCCACCGGTAAACACAATACATAATATAATATGAAATAATGTATGTATGTAATAAATTTTTATTAAAATATTTATTTTTATTTTTAGAATGCCCGCGAATACGAGGCGATGGTAGTTCAGACTGCCCGAGCATTGTCTGAGTTAGTGGAGCAGGGCGTGGCGGATGAGCCGCGGGCGGCGGCGTTAGCTCGGGCTGCAGCAAGAACTCCGATCCACCCGCCTCCTGCAGCGGTTGCACTCGGGGCTCCTCAACTACACCTAGGAGTACTTTTCATTTCAGACCCTCCAAGGCTTATTGTGTTTCAACAGAACAATTCGGCTACCCTTCAACAGTTCTGGCGTACTTTAGCTTCTCCATGGAATGCTAGTCTGATTCTGTGGTCCAATGCTTGGTTCTCTTGTGAGGGCGGTCCAAGCTGGTGGGGTGGTACGGCTGCTGCAAGAGGTATAGGTGCAGCACGAGCAGCTGCTGCACTGTTCCGAAAGATTCCCTCACTGCCATGCGAAGAAGCAATGTACGATTGGTTCGGAGGACCACCCTTATGTGATCCATTAACAACAGATTGTGAAGCTTCCCCAGTTGAATATGAAGACAGAAAACTTGAGGTAACATTTGTTGATAATTTTATCACTGACATTGTATGTACAATATTTATTAATATGTACACAAATATGCATTAGATTGAGTTATGTTTGAGGATAAAATTAAAATTATCGTTTCAATTAATAATAAATTTGTTAATCAGTATCGGTGCAAATGTTCATCGGGACACTGGCACAAGGAAGGCAGCGGATGGTTAAGTGCTTCTTCAATAGCTGAAGATGGCCAGTTAAATTGTACCCCCTGCGGACTGGGCAGCAATCCAGCCGCCTGCCTCGCAGACACCTACAAAGCCTCGTTACTTGCCGCTAATCTTGCCGGAATGCTGCTCTGTCTTGTAATAGCGTTCATCATATTCAAGAAAAGAAAAAGCAAAGTTAGTAACGCAAAACCTCCCATAAAATCGAGCCTGAATTTAATAAAAAAAATATATGCATTCAGTTCACTTAAAAAACTTTTTTTTCTAGTGTACCATAAAGAGTCGTTTTCTAACAGTATATCATAAACATATCTAAAGAGTCGCGGAGCAAAATTGCAGTTATTTGAATTAAATGCAAATTAGTTATTTGAATTGAATGCAGAACAATTCCTAATTCCTATCGTATTAAAAAAATGTGTTTACAGTATAAATAACAATTGTACAAATGAGAATTGAATTTAAAAGGGTAATGAAAGTTATAAAAAGTAAAGAAATGACATTGATTCATCATAGAACAAGCTTTAAGTTTTTCAACGTTTTTGTTGTCTAGGCAGTGGCGATGGGCATGTGGACGGTACTAGAGGTCGTACTCCTTGGGGCAATGCTAATATATGCATCTGTAAGTATTGTAATATATTTAAAAAAAATTAAAATTTATTTCAGATCTTTTAAGACTTATGTGTTGACGCCCGTTAATATAAAAAGTTGTGGGTAGATTTGGTTTTTACGCGGGTCACCATATCGACGATGACGATGTATTTTTTGATTTCTCTTAGTCTGCAATAAACCGTTGTACGAAACACATGAGTTTTAATCATGGTCAATCATTTCTTAGACATTCTGAAAAATCTATTGAAATAAATGATAAAAAGATTTTACGATATTAACTTACATTTTACATCTTAAAATTTTCATGTTATTAATATTATTTAGTGGAAAATTTTATTAAATAAGTGCATTACATAATGTATTAAAGTATTTTTTATTATAATCGTGATACTTATTTTATCACAAATTATAGTTATATTTTATTTACGACGTGAACATGAAAATTAAAAAATCAAACATGCTTCTAAACGTGACATTTATTTTTTTAATTACTTGGTGAAATAAAAGGAATAAAAATATAATGTTAACTATTTGTATTATATAAATTTTAACTGACAAAATAGTTTAGCTTACTTCATAAATATTATTCTTATATGACATAAGCAAAATAGTAAAGGCGCGAACCTTTTATAGATAATGCATATATTTCCAAAAAATTCTGATTATTTGAATCTGAGTTATGTTGACATTTAAGTAAAAAGATATATATATACTCGTAAAATTATGTATCCTGTTGTATGTTAATGAGGAAAAATTATATGAATTACAGGCAGCATCGCAATACATATCAGCGGCGCGTTGGCGATGTGTCTCAGGCGCCTGGATGAGAGAGTTGGGTTTCGTAGCGTGCTATGGATCCGTAGTGCTTCGACTTTGGGTACTGCTGGCAGAATTCAGAACAAGGAAAGCTCACCGCTGGACGCCAAGGGACGCAGAGGTTCATATATTCATTTGTTCTTTGAATTTTCTTGCGATTTTTAAAAGACTTCTTAGATTTTTGAAATGTTTTGCTTTTTGACAACTTTCACTAAAAAATTCTCTAATTAACTTACCTCCTATCTGTATTATATTAACTTGTCTTAGAAAGGGTTTAAGATTCTGATCCTCTCGTCGTCATAGAAATGTCTACATCACTAACTAGAGTATTGATGCCACTAACAAACTACGATTTTATGGTTGTTAACTAAAATAGAAGATCATTTTATTTAACTTAACAGCCATAAACGCAATTTGAAAAATTTCTCGATTGAAAACAGTTTACGCCCAAGTTTGTAACTCTAATTCCAGGTTCTACGAGTAGTGGCTGCCATGTTACTAGGCGCTGTTTGCTACCTCTCTGCGTTCACAGCGACGGCCGCATGTGATGATGATGCAAGCGGGTGTGCGTTGGCCTCCTGGCACCACGTCACCGCCGCAGCTGAGCTCATGTTACTGATTGCTGGTCTGAGGATAGCTTATGCTGCTAGGAACGCTAATGTACCGTTCCAGGTATTATGATAATAACTTCCTTTAATTTTAGAAAGGTAGAATTCGTTTTTGGACCTCTGAATCCATGAGGTTCGGTCGTCATAAACATACATATATGCAGTATTTCCGTTCATCTTTTTGAAACTGTTCCATTAACATTTTATTTCTATCTTCTTTCATATTTCTGCATTTCTTTATGTTTATATGTTCAAGAAAGAACCAAACTGTTGTTTTCTTTTTAGTATTATTAAAACAAAGAGGCCTATATTTAAGTATGTAGCTATATTTTTTATTTTTAAATATCTTCCTATCTACATATTATATATTTCGAATAATTACGCTTAAAAAACAACTGAAATTTAAAATATTTCTAAATAATTGAATTTAAAAGTAATTATAATCTTATGCAGGAACGCAGTTGGTTGACGGCGTCTTTATGGACTGAGGGTGTATGCGTTTTATGTTGGCGAGCCGCGGCTTTGGCGGGGGCAGCTCCAGAGCGATCTCCACTAGCAGCTGCCATTCGTGCTCATCTTTCTGCAGGCACCGCTCTGGCTTGCGTGTTAGCTCCAAGACTCTGGCACGGTTATCGGACCAGATCACTTGCTCAAGAGGTTGATATCTTAGAAATTTTGTTTCTATATCCACAAGACTTAACATTCTACACTGTAGTCTCTATAAGATAATTTATTGAAGATTCCATTTTGTAGCTTTGTAACTTTAATATGTCGACTATAACAAGCATTTAAAACACGTTTCACGTCCCTTATTCAGGTATCCCGTCGTGGTCCAGCAGAAGGTTTCGCAGAAGGCGAGGAGGAGCCAACCTCGGAGGAGGTCCGGGCTGAGTTGAAGCGGCTGTACATTCAACTTGAAATACTACGCAATAAGACACTGAGGCGAGACAATCCGCACATCAGCAAACGTCGAGGGGGTCGGAAGCCACCGCACAGGCGGTTCTCATTACAGGTAACTTCCATAACTAATTCATAGCATTCAATACATGTTCCTATTAAAGATACTGTCACTGGATCTCTAGCTCAAAATACTGTACATACATTTGTATACATTCTGCCTAATGAAACGAAATAAATTTCGTTAACTAAGTTGATTTACATTTTTTTCTTCTAATTATATTATTACTAGGTAATCCTTAATTTGGATGCAAAAAAAACTGTAATTGTATAATTGTAATGGATTATGATTCACTGAGTCTTGTGTTACTAATGATTTCAGCAAAATTTGAGCAACAGTTGTTTTTCGAAACTCATTAATAACGAAAGCAGTGTGGAGAGCAGATGTTCAGAACCTCTGAAAGTTTATTTTATCTCGTTTCATTAGATCAAGTAAATGAGTAAAGTGATGTCTATGTTTAAAATGTTTAAAACATCGTTTAGTTATATTGAGAATCATCTCATCTTGGCATCAGCCAAATGAAGTGAGTCTGTAAGATTAAACAACCTCCATCTGTTTCTTTAAAATGATCTATTTTCATTTGTAATACAATTCAACATTCCCTAGAATATTTGATGTGTCCTTTGACTTCAATGATCCGTTATATTGCCAACCTTATACATAAATAAAAATGTTATTCCCTCGTACCAGGTAGGAAACTAGGTATATTGACAAAAAATTGTCCTATAAAGATAGACGTCATTAATTTAATGTTTCATATTCCATCCCACTCTGACTTTAGAAAAAAGGCAGTCGTGAAAAGGTAAGATGTGGTATTTACGCATGAGCACCATCGGACCTGCATGAGTATCTGGATGTATGACTCCCTTCCCGCCACTACCACAAATAGCGTAGACACACGCCCCCCCCCCCCCCTCAGTGTTGCTATACTTCCTCAATAATATGCTTTGTCTGTTCTAAGGGAGAATTAATTTATTACATTACTGGATGAAACAGATTTTTGCACCAGCATCTTCAACTACAGGAGCTTCTGTACATGCTAAACTATTGCTATAATTGTGGATATGTGGTTCTAACATAAATTTACCATTGTAAATAGCTTATGTGAGGCATTTTTCTGTACCTAACAAACATATTTAATGTTATTTTTTAACACAACAAAATAAACACACACAAAAATTGAATTAAACATTATGATTGTCTTTTATTTAAAATTGTCTTTTATTTTATATCTTCTTTTATTCTTAGTAGAATTATATCAAATAATTGTGTGACATTTATTTGTCATACAAATAACAATACTAAATTAGATTAATAATATACTAACAGACTTATAATATCTTAGGCACTTCAAGCACGTCGTGGAGGGAAGAATAAAGCGAGCACTGTGGAAGCAAGTGAGGCTGGAGATGCGAGTCGTACGCCAGAAGACTCAGTCTGTTCCGCCGAGGGACCCTCACATTACACGGACGCCGACACACAAGCGTGATCACATTCACGGTCAATGTGAATGTTACCTCAGAGACTTAAACATGAGCTATTGTTAATATGGAATTGAAAGTTGTTGACGTCAGTGTATTATTTATTTTGTTAGGATATTTAATGTACTCGTATATTGCATTTAATGTTGGCTTTCTCATTCTGATGTTGTCTTATTAGTGTTAAAATCTCATCTATAATTGTTCACATGGATGTATCTTACATTTAGATTAACCATTTAAATGGAATGTTAATTAGTTTTTACAAATACTTGTTAGGTGTAGTTCCTTCTAATACTTAAAACACTTTGATTCACCCGGTAATAGGAATTGGTGTGTAAAAATATGAATATTATATGCATTTATTGATATTGTCCTTGATGCGTGTTGTTTAAATAATACCTACTTGAGATTGTGAATTAAAGAGGGTCTAGTGACTAGAGCAATACATAAATTCTAGGGTTTTCATATCTTCCTACTAAAATATATCTTAATATATAAATAAATCAAACAGTAAAACTATATGTGTGTCCTTTTGTAATACTTTGCTGTGGCTTTTACTAATATATTGTTTATATACACTCGGGATATTTCTTATACTGCTTCTTCATCCGCTTAGAAACAAAGAGAATTACAAACGGCTGTACTGAACTGATAATATTGACTGTTTCACAAATGTTACTGTAATATTATAATAAAAAATTTATATTTAAGTAATTGTTTAGCGAACGGAAACTTTACTATAATTAATAATTATTATATAAGCCATATAAACAAACCTTTTTATTGTATTCCTTTAATAGATAAATTTAATTAGCCATTCTTCTTGTTTTTATGTGATCATAGAAAATTCATAGTAATTTAGGAAATATTTATTTTGTTTAGCTTAGATAAATGTTTCCAGCTTTTACGTTTGGATGCCAAAAAAATGTGTAAAAAATAATTATAAAAATATATTTGTTAAATAAATGAATGATAAACAAAAAATTGTTTTTGTACCTACTAGTTATATTATATGAGTATACTGGAACTCATTAATTAATATTATTTAGCGCAATGACACTTCCCGAAACCGATCGCAAATCGTCTCAACTTAGGCTCGGGTCATATATGTATATATATATTTATTTATATGACCCAAATCGGCAAACAGGCAGATGACTTCATGGAAAGTAGTCACCGTTGCTGGGAATCATCGGAAGTGCAACCTGAACTCTTAATTCTTGAGATACCCCATATTATAGAAAATGAACTTTAAGCTCTCATAAAATGGATAGGAAAATTTCATCAATTGTTCCAGATATCAACTTCAGTATCGAGACGACTGCTTTTCGTCGCTGTTTTACACAATTGGCGTGTCTCTGTAGGCTAAAAAAGCTCGAAAAATTCAATTTTCAGCTTTTATCGCTGTTTAAATCTTTTAATTCTTTCATGGAAATATTATGTATCATGATCTACAAACGCCTAGTTGAGTTATCTGATTATCAGGTATTTGATAGTCTTTTTATATAGACATCTAATTTATAAATTAACAGATTTAAATTTCTTGAGCAACAAAAAATTGTTAAACATATTTCACTTATAAGTTTCAAGGCTCTATTGTTTTCTTTCTTTATTCTTTTCCGAATAGATTGTATTCGGAAAACTAATAAACGCCATAATAATGTTATTGCAACTAAAAAAACTTTCAGATTTTATTATCACCTAGGAATTGTTTTTTTTTCTGACACATACGTGAAATATTTGAACGTCTTATAAAGTATTTGTTGACAGCACGTTAACAAAATTACGTAAATCATTTTACTTATTATTATAATTAAAGCTTACATTTGATACCTTAAAGTCCTCAACATTTTAAATTAATGGAGTATAAAATTAAAGGGATGAAGCTTTTTTCGGTATAACTGTACCTGTTAGCCTTAATAACCTTGGTATTTCACGATTTGGGCCGATGGGACATAACCGTGAAATACTTGTGTGATGAGCCTGTGGCATATTCCCATCCCAAGAGTGCCTATAAGAGGCGTAGACCTCGGAGTAAAAAAATATTTCGTTTGTGGAAGGGTTCCAATTCTTCTATCAAAGACGTGAGATATTTAAGTTTGTTAGACATAGTCATTTTTATTTTATAATATCTAATTTGATTGAGCGTCGGTGGAGAAGTATTGAAAGTACTTTTTAGGAAAATTTTTAACGTCCTGACTTTTTAAGCACCTTAATCGGGCCATATAATAAAACCCTAGGCTGCTTCTATTTAATTTCAGAACTTTTTTATTGTAATACACTCTAAAAGGACTATATTATTGAATTGTACTGTTATTTTTTTAATATATTGGCTTATAAAATTCTGTCTTGCCGAAAAGGAAATCATCTGTACAACAACGAACGAAGCGTTGTCAGAAAGGTCTTTTTGTTTCTGTAATCTGACTTTGTCTCTAGGCAACGGATTTTGTTTATCACGCGTACAAATAACAAATAAGTTTTTGTTTTTATTATAACTTAAAATGTCGCATTACGGCCTATCGTGGCAACAGCAGGTGGAAATGAACAGACGTCTTTTAGTGATTTTACTTATTACCAAGTCCCAGCAACATAGGTTTCAGAGGATGCACGAAATAAATAACATAAAAAGATTTATTTATTAATGAGTTATTAAATATTAAGTGATAATAATAGAGCCATTAACAGCATGAAATAAGGATGTCTGGTAAGTGTCAAAAAAACGTTTTAGAAGCTTCTAAATACACATAAGTAATGCACTAAAATAGTAGCTATACATATTTCAGCAACAGTACAATCTGTAGCATATCGTAATGTTCGCGTGAAAAATAGGTCATCTTTAAGAAAATGCAATTAAAAGTAATTTTTCCTTTATCTTGAGATGTGAGAAGTATTTTTATTTTCAATATTACAGTCATAAATTTGCTTAAAACATACATACATATTTAGTTTAAATTTTCGCTGTGGCTTAAAATGGAAAAACGAAAGTTTTACACATTATTATCATTTGAGAAATATAATAGTGATAATCTTAGCTATTAAATGAACTGCCTTTATCCATTGCGTGGCGAGGTTGAGACGATATTGTAATGAATATAGAAAGATGGCGTGACTTGTTTTCTTACAAGAAACATTTCTCTGTAAAATACGTAAGGCGTTAAACGGAAATGCGAGGTGATGGAAAATTGGATCTTAATAGGTTTTAAAAACCCACGACACAGTTACTCGTACGCTTTAAATAGCGTTGTATGACGTACAAACATAAAAATACGTCATACAACAAATATTGAATATGAATTCATTGACCCGTTATTGTCATTGCACCTTTTTATATATATTTATTCATACTATTTTTGTAAACATAATAATGCGGAGATGTTAAACAAAGCTTTGCAAGTATAAATATACAGTCATATATAGGGTTAAAAGAACTCACTGAAATAAAGCAAATACATTGCAATTACCAGAAAATACGACACCTTTCCTTACAAACATATATTACTATAACAGACAAACAATTTTCTCTTTTAAAGCCTACACAAGAATAAACCTTACAACTTGGAATCGTATTTCCATTTCCGAAGGATATTAGACTTCGCTTATCGCTATAAAATGGATTTCAATCTACTAAACTAACCTGATTTTCAATGGTGAAAAGTTTTTGAATGTAATCTATATTGAAAAAACCACAATATTCGGTGAAGTGATAGTAAAGACATGATTTATTTATTTTACATCGCTTAAGAGATAGAGATAATACCAATATCAATTAATCTCATTTTTCTTAAAGAAAACTGATCATATGGGTGGGGAGTATTCGAACAAATTTTATTCGCATAAAAAATAAAAACTACCAGAATGTTAGTTTTAAGAACACACCTTTATATCAGCTTAAAAGTAATCTTGCCTGTAAAATAAATCTAGCTTTTCAATTGAATCGACTTCGTGGCGTGTTGGATAAACAATTTTCCCATACACTTTCCTCTAAACCATTGTGTAGTAACTACATATCGTGGCCAAAGAGTAGATAATATTTTAATGAAAACATATTGTAATAATGGAAGCCTTGGTGGACGATCTTGAGCATGCCAGTATATATCGCCGTCGACCCTGTGGTATTTAAAACAATAATAATACAAAAACGTTCACCAATTAACAATTTACTTAATGTTTCTTACTTGCTATGAGGTCGTGAGTAAAATACAACGCTGTATTGTATGAATAATAAGTATTTATACGCAACAGATAGCGAAGAAAGTGACGGGGAAGGTGGTTTGGGTAACCTTAACCGACTAATCGTCCGGCCGCCGGGGCACAGTGGGAAAGCGAAACGCGGTCATTTGTGTTTCGACGCGGCCTTCGAATGTGGTAACCTCGGCCGAGCTGATCACATTACAGAGCTGGAGTATGACCTGTTCATCCGACCCGACACCTGCAGGCCTCGATCCAGGTTCTGGTTCAACTTCACCGTCGAAAACGTTAAACAGGAACAAGTATGAAATCTTTATTATTGTTACATCATTCTATGATAACGCGAACATATTACAAAGCAACTATTAAACATAAATTACAATTTATTCGCTATTTTTTTTCACTTAACAAAATGTTTCAGCGAGTCCTTTTCAATATAGTCAATATGGGTAAAGAGTATACACTATTTAATGAAGAAATGACACCTATAGTACGATCAACATCTCGTCCGAAATGGTAAAGTAATACTCACAGCTAACAAAATATACCCAAGTCTTTTTTGTATTTATTTATCATATTTCAATTTAGGCAACGCATTCCACGGCGCCTTATGTTCTATCATAAGTCTATGATACATCGTGGTCGTAAAATACTAAGTCTAGCATTTGCTTTTGATAAGGAGGAAGATGTCTATCAATTTGCAGCTGCCGTGCCATACTCTTATTCAAAATTGCAAAAGTATTTAGCTATATGGGAAAAAAGAGCTCAAGGTTTTGCCACAAGACGATCTATTGCGCAGACTACGGTGAGAAACTGGGCAAATTATTTAAATTAAATTGAATAGTTTTACAGTAAACATATTTTTCCTCAAATATATTTTGAATATAAATTATTTCATTCAACTTTTTATTATTTATTTATATTATTTTTAAAAAGGCTTCCAGAAACCTTAGTTCTAACCAAGGAATAACGACAAACTAATTCAATAATTTAACTCTACCAAACTATAACATGTTTATATGTAAATATAATCTGTAAAAGAAATATTACATCTTAAAAGTCATAATTTACATCTAATAATACAAATTCACAAGGTTTGTAGAATAATAAAAATTTAAACTCGTCATCAGTGGCGGCTGTACCTTAAGTGCACTCGTGCGCTGAACCACCAATTCAAAAGATTTAAAAATTACAAAATATTACTTCATCTTTATTTTTAAATTACCATTTTAATATTTATTTTCTTAACTTACAAAAACGTATAAAAAATTAAATTTTATAATTATAGTCCAAAAGTTTGAGTGCTTTACTAAACTAATATCTCGTGCGCTTCGGCGAGTGCACGAGGACTGCTAATACATCTTGTATGAGATACGAAATAATACGCCTGACGCGTGAAACAAAACATAGTTCATAGAAATGTACCGAGTAATGAGTCGGTTCTCGAGCGCCGCACGAGCGGCCGAAGGTTACCGAGAGCACCCGATGTATGACGAATTGGAATTGAAAAGAATAAAACTTTTCTCCGAAATACCATGCACTTGCTAAATGCACTTTCTGTGCTTAGTATTGAATAAAAAAATATATACAAACAATACCTGATTTTAATAAATAGGTGATTGAACATTTCGCTTCGGAAAAATGTCGTTGCATTAATTAATGTATAAAATATAAACTTATTTTATGTCAATTGGTTTTTTGTTGCATTTTCTAATTTTAATATTTTAGTAAAGTGCACCACCAGTTAGATAACCCACCAGCCGCCACTGCTCGTCATAATGTTTCCTCGTTATTCAGAGATGATAGGAAGGTAAAGGTACTTGATTGTGTTAAAGTATTTTTTTAATGCTTAATTTATTCTTAACTTACTCGTTTACTTTCTTACTTTGGACGATTTTTTTTCCACCCTGCATTTTTATATTTTAATAGCAAAAACGGCGGATCGACCATCTCACTATTGGAGATACTGTTATTGGGGCAGATGTTAAAGAAGATTTGAATACAAGGGGTAAAGGTCCAGAAATAAAGAAGAGGGTAGTTTTAATTTTAGCACGAACGCACGGCGGCGAGCCACCGTCGTCTATTATATGCCAAGGTAATACAGCCATATTTTTGTATTTATAACAAAACAAAAAATCTTTACTATAAATTTATTATCTATTCTAGGTTTTCTGGACTACATTATAGGTTCATCGGAGAAAGCTTTGTCGTTACGAAATGGCATCCGTATCGAGGTAATTACAGCTACAGAAATATTTTTACATATAATAACAACGGCAAATTAACTTAACTTTTGCTTTAAGGTGGTTCCAATGCTCAATCCTGATGGTGTATTTTTGGGAAATCAGAGGTCAGATCTATTAGGTTCCGACCTTAATCGGTGTTGGAACCGAGCTACAACATTTGCACATCCAGCTCTTGTTGCTGTTAATGATCTCATTCAAAAGATAAATGCTGAAAAGGCAAGTGTGATCCGAATATTATCTATTTTTTTCTGAATAGAAGTTTGAAGGTTAAAACAAAAAGTTAATATTCATTACATATCATTTCCTTAACGATATACAAATTCAGACGTCTAACTATTCTTTTGATTTCCAGACCCTACAATTGGACTTCATAATAGATATTCATGCTGACCTTAGTCATGAGGGAGTATTTGTTCGTGGTAATTCCTATGATGATGTTTACAGGTAAGATTAAAAAGCGAAACTTCTGATAGCAACCCAAATTGTAAATGTAACCTTGTTTAATAATTCCCACTATCCTGCCTTGAACATGCAGCCTGGTAATAATTATAAATTTACAAAAATAATTTCCTATTTTGTGTACCTTGAAGCATCGAGAAGCGTAATTTATTTAACAAGAAGTAATGGAGACAAAGGCACCCAGAAATATAAAAAAAAAAAAAACAAGAAAAGAATCAAAAATTAAGAAGTAAAAATTCCTATGGCAAATTTTACTTCTTCTATTATTATTTTTTACAGATTTGAACGTCACGCAGTTCTACCTAAGTTCTTGGCTATGAGAGTTGAAGCTTGGAAGCAGGAGTCATGTCTTTACAACACTGATTCTATCAGCGCGGGCAGTGCGCGTCGAACTTTACCGACTGGGACCGTAGATGCATACAGCCTGCTAGCATCACTTGGTGGAAGACGATTGATACCCAGGGGTCCATACCTTCACTATACTGAAGATGCATGTATCTTTTTCGAATTACATTTTCAGTTAGCACACCAGCGAGACGAGGCGAAACCTCTCAGCATTCCATGGATTCACCATGTGCCGGGTCAATCGCATTGCAAGCATAGTGTTTCATCCATTTAATTGAGATTTTATTGGTTTATGAACTTAAATGCTCAAAGTTTTTAATAAAACCTTGTGTGAATGTTTAAAAGCATGAGGCAAAGACAACTTTCGGAAAACATACGATTTTTCGGATATAACAAATATTAAAACACAAATAATTTTATTTTTAGGATGTTTGTTTTTCTTTACAAACCTTTATTCCTGACTTCATTAGAATACAGCTTAAAATAAATATTTCTCAGCAATATCTATTTACAATAATTAACTCAAATAAAATTCAGACTCTAAGATAGGTAGATCGTTAGCGAAGGCTCTATGTGATTACTACAGACATATAGGGGTTATTCCACCACAGGAAGGAATACCAAATAAAAAGAAAGATCCCAGAAAGAGAAGAAGAAAACGAAGAGCAGTATATGAAAGAGAAAGGTATAAATATATTATTTGTAACTAAGTTAAAAGTTCTAATTTTCTTTTGCTCATCATTTGTCTGTTATCGTCCGGTGATTTTTGCTGTATGTTAAAACCTATTATAAATTAACAACTCGGTAATGCCTCCTTAAGTAATTAAGAATAAGAAAATACCAATTCGTATTCGATTTAAGCATTAAACTATATAATCTTTATAATTTCAAACAGATCTCCAAGTTCGTCTCCCGATCGTCGTGTGTTGGTATCCCGTGTCCTGAGTCCCCCTCTGCCTGTGAAGTCACCGCCTGCAATTCGAGCACTTCCCCCAAGAACGGCGCGTAGTATACGACAAAGAACGTGTGCCAGAGTACACATTGGAGATAATCTGTTGCCTGCTATAACTGGTTAGACGTTCTAATAACATTTATCATACTTATTCAACTACTTATAGAAACAGATATATACGTACCATAGAGTATAAATGAATCACAAATAAAATTCATTTCACAGAGATTAATGTATCTATGACAACCTCAAAAACAACGTATAATTAAATTTTCGTCTATTATTTTTTTCCAACACTTAACAATACTATCAAAACGAAATTTTGGATGTTATATTTGAGCTTTGATATTAATTTTTGAAAATAAACTAACACAATTAGAACATTTTTAACAGTTTCATGGCCGATTGTTTTATTCTAGGTAAAGCAGTTTGTTTGCCTAAGCTGACTGTGGTAGACCTCAGCGCGTACATTCGTGCCCCATCTCATCCCACCCGTCAAAGAAGAGTCCCTACGTCACGTCGGCCACGTGTCATCACTAGCGACGAATATGACACACTGACTGACTAGGAAACATATTCTTAAACTTAAAAATAAGCATACTCTCAAGATGGCGCTAGCATTGATCCATTAAGTAATATTTTTCAATGACAATACTTAATTTTGTAAGATTCAAATGTATATGTAACATAAGACACTATTTTAAAAATATAAATATTGTTTTTCATCTTTTCTTGTGGTCAAAGATAACTTATTAAATCTTGTAATTTACTTATATAGAAAATCTAAAATTTTCTATATTAATAATATTTGTAGGCAATTGATGAAATCGGCCTTCAATATCATTATTCAAACATTAAACCTATCTTTTACAAAATTTTCACAATTATCTTAATAATATAAGGTGTATCTTTTTATATAATAAAATTGTTTCAATAAAACAAACATGTGTTTAATTAAATGTATAATGTCTAAAGCTTTCGTATTTACAATCACTAACGTCTAACTAACATTCAGTCATTACTTTCTTAGAACATTATCGCGAACACTATTATCACTACAATTCATAAATCACAACTGCAAATAATAAAAAAAACGAGACTTGAGTATCGGTAAAGAGATTTATTATCTCATAATTTTTATCAACTGAGACAATTTGGTATCGAATCAAACGAATCGTGCGCCTCCCTGCTTAGGGGGGAAGGTCGGTAGGGGGGCGAGCAATCGAGTACACAACATATACAGAGGAACCGAGAGGTCCGGGCGACGAGCGCAAAGCACCTCTAATAAATATCTTTGGCATGAACCGAAGAAGCTCGCCGTGAATCGATCACACTAACAACCGTCAGTTATTGCTGGATGGTGTCCGTCGCTGGGCGGCAGGTGGTGGGGGGAGGGGGGCGTCACTCCCAGGCGTCGTCGTCGGACAGTGTGACCAGGTGCATGGGGTCGTCAGTCTGTGGTGCAGCTTGCTCCAAGGGCTTCTCCTCCGTTGGTAGAGGCCCGGCCCGCGACCGCGCCGCTCGCCTCTGACGGAGCTTCTCCTCATCAGCAGGCGAGTGAGGCTTACGGAACTCGTATACTAGCGGGAAGATACGCTCTACGGCTGATTGGACATCGCTCACGCTTCGAGCTGGAAATAATGATGATCATTATATAGTATACTTGCTTTCTGACCTTATGCAAAGTCATCGATAAACATTTTAGTTTTAAACTTTAAAAAAATCACAATTTTATTTACTTATGTACTTTTTTTAACCCTTTCCCCCCGGGGTAGTGATTTTTAACGAATTTCCGCTTTTGAACTTTATTTTCATAATAAGGTAGGTAAAATTAAAAACACAGATTTTTTTTAGATTTTTATTATAGTTAGAAGTACTATTTCCAAGACCTAGACTTATAAGTACCGTCAGGAACTTCGTGTTAACAGAGTGGTAGGAACTTTGATAGAAACTACAAAAATAATGAGATCCACTATTGACTTAGCAGTAATTAAATTAATGACTTAAGTAGTAGTAATAAAAAAAAAAAAAATACAGGTTAACCTCGTGGTATTCAATAAAACAATTTTTCTTTTCGTTTACACACAAAAACACGTTGCAATGCGAACATTTACTATGAGGTTTCGACTGAATCTTCTTCAAACTACAAACCTCACACCTTCCCCTGTTCTCTACAAACGTAGGCCAATGGATGCCTCTGTTACCTAAGCGTACGTCTTTTATAGTGGAGTAGTCAGATTTGCGTCTTTTGGAAGGGCCGCCTTTTGCAGTATTGTCAGTAGAAGTCTTCCTTTTCTGACTAGCATCTTTCATTGTCATCAAGCCTTGAGTAACAGAACGTCTAAAATCTTTTACGGTAGTCTGTTCCATTATAAGTCCATGAATGACATATGCATTGACAAATACGATGTCCAGAAGACCCCAAAACAATCTGTGCCACCATTTCGGAGATTTGCGATCTATACAGTAAAGGGCTCTCAAACGATCAGCTGTATCTACGCCGCCCATATACATATTGTAATCTTTGACAGCTATAGGGCATGTAATGGCTGACTTGGTTCCATTTTTTT
This sequence comes from Danaus chrysippus, assembly GCA_916720795.1. Taxonomy (NCBI): domain Eukaryota; kingdom Metazoa; phylum Arthropoda; class Insecta; order Lepidoptera; family Nymphalidae; genus Danaus; species Danaus chrysippus. Next base: position 2,076,873 of record CAKASE010000057.1, on the reverse strand, counting down.
CTTTACGTGACACAGTTGCCTCTTCGTTCCCGTGAAAATTAGACACTAAATGAACCATTTTATTATCCTTCCATTTCCAATATCCAATGTCTAAATTTGAAAATCGATGATCACTATCGCCCCTTTTCAATTGAGAATCAGCGAGCATATTTCCGGGCAGTCCTTTTCTGTTACTTCGGATAGTTCCACATGCGTAGGTGTTTTCAGTTTTCAGTTTCTCAAGTAAAGCCACAGACGTGAAAAAATTATCAAAGTAAACTACCTTCCCCTTACTCCAATCTTGTTCCGTTAACTCCAAAACTACTTTCTCTCCTAATCCATAGCCGGTAAATTTTGTGTTCAGTTCTTCGTCTTTCCCTTGGTAAATTTGAAACTTCTTTATATACCCCCTCTGGTCAGCAAGACACCACAGTTTGTACCCCCTTTTTATGGGCTTCATAGGTAGATACTGTTTTAGGACAGACCTACCTTTGAATTTAATCATGGACTCATCTACACTCAGTTCGCGAGTACCATGATAAACCATTTCAAATTTTTTATTGAGTGCATCAATCATTGGTCTAATTTTATATAATTTATCTTTGCAGCCTGAAGGCATTTTGGAGCTATCATTGCAATGCAGATGAGATAAAATAATAGCGAACCTGTCTCTAGGCAAAGTCTTGCAAATAAGCGCGTTGTTGAGATCAGGTGCCGAAGAGTAGTGGTCTCTCCACGCCGGACGAGTATTGTAACCCATAAAAAAATTAATACCTATAAATGTTAGGAGTTCCTCTTTTTTTAGGTTCAATACTTTGCTTTTCTGAGTAGCATAAAGGTTACTTTGGTATACAATATTGTCAACAATGTCATCAATCAATACTAAAAATATATCAGTCGGTGTGGTACAGTGAGCAAACCAGTCATCTACTACTCCAGTATCCGCAATGTATTCCGGTAAAGATGTACTTAGGTCCCTCTTTTTCCATTTACGGTTTGGTTCGGGTAATCGCTGGTTAGTTCGGTGTGAAGAGTTATTTGCAGATGGTAGATCAGGCTGAACACTAGGTGCAGGTAATGAAGATGTGGGTACCTGATTTATTGGGTACTCCAATACATCTTCATTTGACGGCGACGACGGCGGAACTTCGGCCAAAACATCTTCTATAGCTCTTTCAAAAATTTCATCGAAACCTCTTGGCGAGGGTAGTTGAACATTTTCCACTTCATCATCGGACACACCTGCATCAGACGCTTCGTCGCAGTCCGGAAGCTCTTCTAATAACAGGGCTTCAATTAGAGCCGTATTGTTTTTAATATCCATCTCAATTCCTAAAACAATAAAAACCTTGATTAGAACAATAATAAAAAAAAAATAACATGGGTTTATAAAAATAATAATAAAATAAAATAACCACTTCATCGTATACATGTATTATAAAAAATCATAATATTTGAGACTAGAATCACCTGACGGTACTTTTAAGTCCGCAGTAGTTTTTATCAAATATTCGTATGAAATATCGTGATAATACATTATAACAGCTTTTAGAAATATAGCCAATGATATAAACAACGTAAATAGTAAAAAAAATAGCACTTACCTGTGATATTCTACTTATAAAACTTTTTTTATTTCACTGCACAACGAAATGAAAAAACAATCGACAAGTTGTGACAAGAATTTCAATTTTTACGCCAATGTCGCGCGGTAATTCAATTAACGCGCTGTGATTGGCTGACGGAAACGGTACTCTAAAGGATCGTCAGTTGCCGTTCACGTAAAGTGTTTTCGTACTAAAGATATTAGACGAAAAATGTGGTGGTACTTCTAAGTACCGTAAGGAGGGAAAGGGAAAAAAACTATATACCATAATAAACTGCAGAAAATATAATACTAAACTCTAATATTCAACCATATTTACAATTTATACTTGTTTTATGTTAAATAATTTCGACAGTTAATTTCTATAAAGAAGAAAAAGTATTGATAACTAAATATGTATGTATAATTAAATCGGTGAAATGTATGGATCCTAATCTGATGTCGTAATACTATTATAATTAAAATACTAAACAACATATTGTAAATAGACAGTACAATTTATATTTCATCAATTAAGTGCTACTTTAAAATTTTATACTTAAGAAATCAAAACATTTTAAATAAAACTTGATGTTACAAATGCATTGTGACGATTAAAGCGATATGAAAAATCATATCCATATGTACAAGCTATTTTATGGTTCTATACTAATTCTGAATTGGCGAAACTTTCACTATTCGACATTCTAAATTAACAGCTTTCCAATGTATGATATGATTTATAGCATACCAGTTATTGTTACACCTCCGGTGGAAAATATCTTGAGAGTCGCCTTGGGATTGTACAACTTGTATGTTACACCGGGATGAAGTTCAGGTTCATAGCTGAAAGAAATGAATATTTGTTAGTGTAGTTCTATTAAAGTAAATAAATATATAGGATAAAATATGCTTTCTGGTACACAATATACAATAAACACAGAATCACTATATTGAATCTTGTTTCTTAAAAAAACAACTGTTAATTGTAACAGTAATTAAGACATAATAATACAACAGGCAAAGTTGTATTTTATGTGTGGGCGTATTTTGTTCCTCTTAAGAAAAATTTCGTTCATATATAGATAATTAAAATACATAACAAAAAAAGTATTAGCTACTATATTGAAATAAAATGATAAGAAAAATTTTGTTAGTGTTAATGACATTAATAAATGTCAATTCTATTTTGGAATGTGACATTCATTTTACATAATTTGCCAAAGTTATGTGAAATCAGAATAATTTACATATAGCAATAATTATAATATGGTGCATTTGTTATGAATGCATTACAATAACAAAGAACTTGGCTCAAATATTTTTTACAATTATGTAATGTATGAAATGTTTTAACGTGCTGCAGTTCATGATATACCGGCAAAAGTTTAATAAAAAATTAGGTACTACAAAAAATATACTATTATATAATAAACCACTTGATATAATTATTTCTATTAATGTTTTGGAAGTTTTTGTAATGTTAAAGCTTTTGTAATGGAATTGCCATTTGTTTGATATTTTGTCTATACAAATGTTTGTAAGTACATTAGCATTATCAAAATGTGAACTTAAGAAAATATGTGTCCCAATCTACATAAACATATGATAAAAGAAATTTAGAATTATTAAATAACAATATTTTGTGATCTATTTAACATATGAATAAAAGACTACAGTCTTTAACTACAGCTTGTCTAAAACCAGAGAATGTTTTAGTACTTTTAAATTATTTATGATTGAAATAAGAAATTCAAGGTTTAGTAGTATGAATGACACTGCTTAAACCTCATTTCCTAAGCAACCTTTTACAGATATTCTTTTAAATACATACATATTTTATGTGACTTTCTTATTGCTTAAAGAAAATTATAAAATGGCTTGGTAAAATTTATGATAAACAAAAAGAAAATTAATCAATGTATAAATAATAATAATACAATCTTAATGCAAAGTCCTAAATATAACTATTGAGTACAATACATTTTACCAATAAAAGAATTCTTACTGAATAATATCATTTAAAAAAGCAAGCAAACTAATTCACATGTTTTTAATTTGTGAAATAATTTTTCAAAAAGTTTAGGCTACATGAAAACAAAAAATAATAATAAATATGCAAAGATAACTGCAGATATACCAGATATTATAATATTATTAGCAAATAATCAAACAACAAAATGGTATTACACAGAAAATTGACCCGCACAGGTTAAAACACATCACTAGAGTTTAAAGACCCCTTTATGGCATTCCAGCAGGCAAGTTTTAATTAAAAAGTAATAAGCATCACATCCTAATTTGTTAAGGAATGATAATATGCATATCATTGGTAAATGAAAGTCATAACGGCTCATAAAAAACATATATAATTAAAAAAGAATAACATTATTATATTATTGGAAAGTTATTGATTATTATTTACGTATATTGCTTTACGTCAAAAGATTATTGATAATTTGTTAATATATCACAGTTTTTTTTTATTTATTTAGTAAGTTCAACAAAAATATACATATATTTAAATAAAATACTTACTCTGCTTCTTTGTATTTCTTTGAGAATGCTATAATTCGAATGCCAAAGGGCATCCTACAAGTTCCGAGTACGTTTACAACACGAAAGTTGCGAAAGCGTACTTGGAAGCCCAACTTCTGTAGGGCACGTGCGTAGCGGCGGGCGGCTACTTTAGCTTGATCCTCGCTGGTCGCGCCCGTGCACGTGACCCTACCAGAGGACCATATCGAGGCCGTGGTGTATGGACGCCGGAGTTTCATAGTAACCATTCCGTTCTCCCGTCTGAACTCAACGTTAACACCGTTTAAAGCAATCTGTCTCAGGTTTAAGTGACACTTAACACTAAAACTGCACACAACATTGTTTATCATTATGTCAATTTCTGGGGTTTCCTCTTCTTCCTCGGCGGGCGGCTGATGGTTGTCGCTCTCTGTGTCGGGGCATTGTTGTGCTGCTTGCGCGGTTTGACCCGATTCACAGTATTCATGGTCTGGCACCATGTGGTTTGGGACACCGTGCGTCGTCATGCCATGGTTTACGACTACACCATGGGTTCCTTTGCTCAACTTCATACCATTCTCTTGGATGAGTGTAGCCATGACCTCCACGGCGAACTGGAAATTTGAAATTTAAAATGTTAATTTTGCTTATAGATAGAATTTAAACACCATTAATTAGTTAAAATATGCAACGAATTTCCTCTCTTAATTACTCTATATAGATAATATGTATATACAGCTTGCACATTTTCAATTTAATTATAGTGTCAACAATATCAACTGTTTAGTATTTTGTCAAATTAACTCCAAATTGTATTGATATGAGGGTAGTCAAATATGTTTCATTTGTCTAAATAATTTTAAATGTGAAACCATAATATAAAATGATCATTGTCATTATTTTGAAATTTAAAATATCTTGCAAAGAATTATAAAATATGAAATAGAATTATACTGTTTGTTATATAATTGTTTTCTATTTTGAAGTAAATTTTAATGTTTGAAAATTATTATATTCATATAACATATAAATAGAAGCAACTAAATCGTCATAAATTTCGTGTTATGCAAAAAATCCTAGTATGAAGATATTGATTCACAATTCCAACAATTATTACAACAATAGTAACTACTATCCCCATTATATGAAATTATACTATAGTATTGGAACTACATGGAATGTTATTTGGTCTAGTATCTATTTGTTCAGCAATCAGATATATATACATAGATGTATAAAAATGTATATTTAAAATACTTAATTATGTTTTGTTGTAATCCACCAACTCTTAAATTACTCAACAGATTCTAAATATTAAGCTATAATAAATAGAACTAAATTAATTTAATAATAACTTTTTATTTGCTAAAACCATCACTTATTAAATATATAACTTTAAACAATTCCTAACGACAGTTAATGAGAAAGGAATGCAGATTTAGAAATAAAATCCTACAATTAAATATAAACTAACATCTAAAAACAGGAAATGAATCATGGCATATAATCAAATAGTGATTAAAAACAGCACAAGTTACTGTTTCGGTTATCGTTGCTTGTACAAACCATAAAGGAACTATATTGAAAATTGTTGATTGCATAACAATGGCCAATGGTAAACACTAAGAAACAATGAGTACATACTGACTTGCTCGTCATTATACACCATTTTTATTATATTTATTTTATTTGTGATATAAATATTTTAATCAAAATTATTGATACACAATTATTATTATTTTTTTAATAGAAATTCAACATGATATATAAGTTTGAAATATATTGACAGTAAAATGTTAATTAATGTTGGAAACTGAAATGACAAACAGTAATGTCCTGTAGTGTACAAAAATATATGCAAGAATGAATTGTAATAAACAACTTTCACATATTACATAAAGGTACCTTTTTCCAAAAAAATAATTATAAAATAACCAGTTTCTTTAATATCTTGTCAAATAAAAACAATAAAAATAATTTTAGTACCTCTTGATAATGTTCACCTTGTACAAAATTTCATAGTAAATTTTAAATGCAAAAAATATTGCAACTATTCTAATTATTTAATTACATCTTGATTTGAGAAGCAAAAATCACATCACTAAAATTTACAAACCATAGATCATAAAATATTATATTCTATAAAACTGCAATACTTTTGTGAATGTAGGCCATTGATCTCATAGAATCAAAATTTTGCAGATTCAATGGAGGGGCAATAATTTAGGCCACTTCCCACGACGCGATGAGATGCGACAACATGATACTCGCACAGCTGACTGCCGGACGGGCCCCCGCCCCGCCCCGTCCCCCGCCCTCTACGACCTTCCCTACTCTTGACAACTTTTGCAACAGAGCACCAGGTAAAAATACAAATCGCTTTGGGACCCGCAAACACGACCACCATTCGAAACATGCATCATGGCACACGATAGTCTGAAGGACCCTTCAAAACAGGACTCTCACCTTAATTATGAAAACTTCCGCTTGGATATAACATTGTCCTAGGAAGTGTCAAAGCCTCGGTGACCTTATGCATGAGAATAAAAAAATGAAATAGGCAGTAGTCAGCAGTTATTGACCCCACCAACGATTAACTCACACGTGATTGGAAACACAAAGATAATACACGATTGTTCACTAATTCTATAAATTTTTAAATAACACTCGTTAAATTCTAGTATTTTTAAAATATTAAGGAAGACAAAACAATAAATAACACGAGAGAATTTATCTAGAACGGACAAGGACCAGCTGAACCTGAATGACAAAGCAACGGATGCTGCGATGAAATATATTATAAACTAGTCCTATACACTCTAAGGTAGTTTAACAATTATGTATAATAGAAAAAATAGAAATTACCTGAATTAATGTTCTATATTTGTCACAATTATTTTTATACCACCAATGAAGTAATAATTTTCATGGCAATTTGGTCGACTAACGAGTTATATTGGTTTAGGATAAAATTTCACACGGTTACGATAACTTAAGATACAGTATTAAATATAACTTGTCAAAAAGCTAAGAAATAAGTAATACGTTAATGCAAAAATTAAAAGCTTCTGCACATCCTGACTAGCACCGCCATATTCTAATCATGCAAGAACAAAAATGATTTCATTCGTTCCTTAATTACACGAAATGAATGAACAATGAATGACAGATAATGTTAATATGTATGTGAATGAATAGTAATTCCTCTAGCATAACAGAAAAATACAATAATATTAATATTTTAAATTCAAAATCGCTTAAACTTTAAAACTAAGTTTAATAAATATTAACTGTGAATTTCTTTTTATTTATTATAATATATATGTTTTTTTTTCTATCAGATGATATCAAAATATCCATATTATTTTAATTTTCATAAATCCTTATCCATATTGAACCACTAGCTTTATTTATGTTTTTTATTACAAAAATTTTCAGCCCATTAAAAAAAATATATTTTTCTATTTAATTTCACTTTTTACTACTATGATATACACGACTATATTATAATCATTTACAAATTATGGTTTGTTATTTTTAATAAGAAACTTAATATGCTTTAAATGATATAATTTACGTTTAAATAAATAATTAAAAAAAACAATACATGATTCATAAACAAATCTATGAAAGAAATGAAATATTGTGTGAATAATGAATGCGAATTCTTCCACAAGTATTAAAAAAATAATAATATATTTACTAAGACTGATGAAAATTTAATTTCATAACCACTGTTATTAATAAATAAAATTATAAAAAAAAACCTTTTCGAAGTGAATGAAATTTGTGTCCGTTTATAGTCTATAGTTATACATTATCTTGTGTTTTTATTTTCGAGAAGTTCACTCCGGTCGCCATTGCGAACATTGAATATTTTGCCAACTTCAGATTATTGTTCGATCATCGTTCATCAATCAAGCGGTTTTTATTAATTCGTTAATTTACATTGTTTTTTTAATGTTGTGCCAATTTATCTTGTAAATAAGTGTTATAATGCGATTAAATGTATTTTTTTTGTGCTAAATATAATAAATAAGTCTGTTATGTTTGCAAACGTGCATATGCTTTGTTGTGAGAACCACCTCTATCTGCTGTCATTCTAAAACTTGAGCAAGTAATTTTTCGATAATGAAACATAAGTTTCTGGGTGCATAGTATATTAGTGACCCCCGAATAGAACTGAATGAATGGCCCATCAAGAAGTTGATGAATCGTAATGAGATTGGTGTTCCAATTTGGTGTATCCATCAGGAGAATGTACGGTGTCGTTTAGTGGGCGATAAATAGAGAGCCAGGGTTCAGAATGGAGGCTGTGAAGGATGAGGAGCGTTTGCTCCGTCTACGTGTCCTGGAGGAGAAAATATGCGATCCTCTATCAGTCGGCAACGTGGATGGTTTACTCGATACCGTCACCGCTCTGGTCTGCGACTGTTATTATCCGGCCATTCGACGGATGAAAAACGTCGAAGCTTATACAAGCAGATGTAAGAATTATATTATTATATTAATTTGATTACAGATAAAATGAAAGTAACTCTCTACCTTGGTTTTACTAATTGCTTATGCAAATCATTTTGTTTTCTACTACAACACTAGCTGTTTTTATATAGTATAATCAATTGAATTAAGGATTGAATACCTTATATATTAAATTATCTCTTAATAATCAGGACAGCTGAAGTGCCAGCTACTATTAAATATTAGAAATAATATTTACATGTATATAAAAATGTATATATGTGTATCTTTATGTTTAAGATAATAAAAGCAATCATTATCAAAACAAACCTTGACATTGCTGAGATATATACAGTATATAAGTATATATAAATTACATATTTAATTAGATATTTATGTATAAAAACATACAACAATTTTAACCTTTGATTATGCACCTGAAACTATGACATACATATCTATTACTAAAACAACTGTTTGGATATTGGTTTTTGAATGTTAGTTGGGATGTTTCCTACTTTTCAATAATGCTTATAAATAGTCTTAAAATAAGTATACTTGGGTTAGAAACTTTACTATTAAAATTGATGATTTAATTTTAATTCTATTACTTCCCAATAAAACTTAATTCATTATTTATTTACCTTTACAATTACTAGGTAAAGAGTAGTCAGAGAAAAATGACATACATTTTATTATGCTTTGATGTTCATATCCATCTTGTAATCTACAATGTTTTAGCTTATTTTATATGTTTATATATGTCGTAATTACATTGGAAAACTAATAGTTATTATGATTGTAAAATATGAACAGAGAAATTTTGTTTCAGATGAAGAATTTGCTTCAGAGGTAGTTAATTTGCGTATGAAAGCAGCTGATTTTGATTTGATCAAAGTTATAGGCCGTGGGGCTTTTGGTGAGGTACAACTAGTCAGACACAAATCAACTCGTCATGTATATGCAATGAAACTCCTCAGTAAAGTAGAAATGATAAAAAGATCAGACTCTACATTTTTTTGGGAAGAAAGACACATTATGGCCCATGCTAATTCAGAGTGGATACTGAAGCTTCATTTTGCATTTCAAGACCAGAAATACCTTTATATGGTAATGGACTACATGCCGGGTGGAGACCTTGTCAGTCTCATGTCCAATTATGATATACCTGAGAAATGGGCAAAGTTTTATACTATGGAAATAGTACTGGCATTAGATGTGATCCATGGAATGGGCTTTGTTCATAGAGATGTGAAACCTGATAATATGTTAATTGATAAATATGGACATTTGAAGTTAGCAGATTTTGGAACATGCATGAGAATGGGGCCTGATGGACTTGTAAGAGCTAGCAATGCAGTTGGCACTCCCGACTACATTTCTCCTGAAGTGTTACAATCTCAAAATGGAGAAGGTGTTTATGGACGTGAATGTGATTGGTGGGCTGTGGGTATATTTTTATATGAAATGTTAATAGGCGATCCACCATTTTATGCCGATAGTTTAGTTGGTACTTACGGGAAGATTATGGATCATAGAAATTCTTTGCAATTCCCCGATGACGTTGAAATCTCGAAGGAGGCGAAGTCACTTATTCGAGGTTTGTTAACAGATAGAGTGAAAAGACTTGGAAGAAATGATGTTGCAGAAATAAAGCAGCATCCATTCTTTAAAAATGACCAGTGGAGTTTTGAGAATTTAAGAGATGCTGTACCGCCAGTTGTGCCCGAGTTGTCAAGTGATGATGATACGAGAAACTTCGATGATATCGAAAAATCGGATGCCTTGGACGAGTCTTTTCCAGAACCGAAGGCGTTTGTGGGTAATCATTTACCGTTTGTCGGCTTCACGTACAATGGTGACTATCAACTCTGTGGTGGAAGGAAAAAGGCAGCAGATGTCGTAGATACGATATCTAACAATCACATAACCAACGCAGGATCTGAAGCAATACTACACTTGGAAAAACTTTTAGAAAGGGAGAGAGATAGCAGACGTAAACTAGAAGACACGCAAGTAATGTTGTGTGCACAGTTAGAAGAATTGGCTCAAAGGGAATCTAGGACTAAAAAAATTGCTGCAGATACAGACAAGGAGTTGGTTCTGCTGAAACGTGATCTCAAAGAAATACAACGAAAAGCTGAAATCGAAGCCGATTGCAGGCGGAACGCCGAGTTCAACTACAGCGACGTGAAGCGTCGTTTAGAAGAAGAACTCAACAAGAGAGCTAAAGAAATGAGTAATTTGCAAATATATAACGATAAAATTAATGTTTTAGAAAAAGAATTAAATGAAATGCGAGAGAAACTGAAACAGGAGTCGGAAGCTGCGGCTAAATCAAGAAAACAAGCGGCCGAGCTTAGTGCAGCACAAGCGGCAGCGGCTGCTGTGAGTGACGGTACTGTTGCAAATCTACGAGCACAGAGGGACGTCCTTGAGAGAGATTGCAGCAATCTGTCCGAAGAGCTCGGTACAGTAAAGGCAGACAAGCAACGAATGGAGGCAACACTAGCTGAAACAACCAGTCGCCTGACTGCAGCTCAAACAGAACTCGAACGCTCGACCACGAAAATAAATCAGATAATAAATGACAATCGACAACTATCTGAACGAATATCTTCATTAGAAAAAGAGTGTGCTTCCATGTCGCACGACCTGAAGGCCTCGCAGCACATGTATCAACAGGAAGTTCGGGCTCATCAAGAAACGCAACGGTCTCAGTTAGTTTCCAACCAGGAGGCTAACTTAGAGTTAGTTAAAGGTTGGTTCATTTTGCTTCTATTTGTACAATGCCTTGGTTAAACAGCACTGATGCCTGGTTTAGAAATTGCTATTTCCCCATCTATCTATAATACTGCTACGAGTACAATTATAATATATTAAAATGTGCCTTAAATCACTGTGGTTAATATTTTGCATGCCTCAGGAATATTGGAAAAGATATTGACAGGTTTGTTCATTTCGCTAATTATTATATCCTGATATCCAGTCATTGGAGCAGCTGCGTTCCGTTCGCATGCTATGTTGATGTAGAATCATTGGATAGTGTTATTATTCGTCATTTACATTGGTGTGGTAAACTTTGTGATTTTATCCAGCCTTGCAAGTTAAATTGAACGGTGAGAAGGCGGCGCGCCATCGGGCTGAGTGTCACACGCAAGATAAAGAACGTCAAATGTCCATGCTCAGTGTGGACTATAGGCAGATGCAGCAGAGACTACAGAAGCTTCAAGGAGAACATCGCCAGGAGAGCGAGAAGGTTTGTTATTACGTAGGCCATTGTTGGGCAGGAACAAAGTTACTTACGTATATACGTAAATAGTACTATCTAGGAACGTTTTCTTTGTTGGGAACCAAAATGTTACACGAGTTCCACCGTCCCAATTTATGGGAGTAATCAAGAAACATTTTCAAATATCCATATATATACCAACATTCGTCTTCATTGACTTCGTGGAGAATACATTATGCTCTAGAGATTGGTACATATATCGTTATACTTTTCATACATTCACACTATCAAATTATTAAAAATGGCTGTCTCACTACATATGACAATATTATGTCCAGGTCGTTGGTCTACAAGCGGCGTTGGAGCAAGAACGTGCTGCGCGTGTGGCAGCCAGCGCTGAGACAGCGGCCGCGGAGGCTGCGTCACGCGCTGCAGCCGCTGAAAGGGATGCTCGTACTCGTGATCTACACGCCGCCCGGGCCGCCCTGCATGACGCCTCGGAGAAACTAGCCGCTGCAGCCGCTGAAAGGGATATGCATTATGCACGGGTATGCAACCTATATGTACTTATACGGCTATATAACATACATAGGTATCATCATCCCATCGTACAATAAGATTAAGGATTTATACAGTTTCGTCCTTAGCCCATAATGACTGGCATTTTTTATTTTTCTTTATGTGAAAGTTTCATAAGATTTCGTAATAATATAAATACTATCGATGCATTTTTTTAAAGTAAGTTTAAGAATGTGCGGTCAATGCACATAGAATTCTCAGGAAAGAAAATATTTGTAATCATGACAATTATACGGCTATTTTTACTACAATGGAATGGAATTTAAATTTACATATATATTTAAATATTCGTATGTAGTGTGTAATATATAACAATAATTTAACTTCCTCACTCGTCTAGAGATCAAAGAACTTGTGATTTATGTAAAATATTAGCTTATGAACGCTATTATAAAATAAATAAAAACTGAAGACAATTTTCTCACTAAAACAAAAAGTTTTACAAAAAAACTGACACTTGAATTATTTTTTCTAAATGATTATAAATTTTTTTACAGAAATGATTTTACGAAAGAATGTTTTAATTTTAAGGTAAAATATCTTTAGACCATATTTGGGTTAATCCAATAGTGTCATTACAAATGAATGGTTTCAACGCGTAGATGACAAATATGTTAATATCTATTTTTATTTCTACACATTAATTACTTACAATTTATGACTTACGTCACTCCTATTTTTTAATTTTCCTTACAATAAGTTTATTATTACAATAAAAATAAATTGAATACGTTGATTTTCTAAGGTTATACAACTATCACGAAGATTAATATATTTTAAAATGCAATAATGTATGTATGTATAAACATTGTATGTGAGTCAGTTAAAATATTCATAATTATGAAAATGGCCAGTACTCAAAAAGGACATAACCAAACAGGTTTTATATATTTCTATTATGACATGACATTTTATATTTTGTTTCATATTAATCTCTATATAGAATATAATGCATTTTGTACTAAATTTCATTGAAAAATATAAGGCTTCAATACGCTTTCTAGTTAAGTCGACGCAACCGTACAGATTTTATCAAAATGGCCAAGCGTTATCGACAATTATCACACGGGAATATGTAAATATGACTCACAACATATAAGACATTTTGTTCTGTCCCATTTATTTATATGATAATTTAAAATTATTTAAGTCGCTTATATATTTTTATAATCCGCAATACTTTTACTGTTCCGTGAATTAATCATAGTCTCATCACGCCGAAATAGAATGTCCTTCGGCATAACGACACAATGACTCATACACACACACAGACAGACAAGTGCACACACACACACACACACACACGCACACAGACAAGTGCACACATGCGAATACACACGTTACACCTGCGACCCTGTCGTCAAAAAAAACGAATTATTACGTATCCAGCGGTTTTTCTGACATGTCACATAACTTATATTTATTTATTTATAACGATTTGTTTAATATTTAATAGAAATATTATTACGTAACGGTTCGCGGAAAGCTGTTTGACCTCAGTAATTATATTTACTTTGAGCCTGTCATTAATTATATATTGTTGTGATATTTATTCGTTATTACGTATATGTAACATTTTAAATTAATTTAATTTAAATATCATTTTTAAATTATTAATTTAATGTTCTTTTTTTAAATTTAAACACTGACGTGTTATTTATGTAAATAGTAAAGAGGAATGCAGTTGTTCGTTCATCATGATATAACTAGTAGATAGATTTCAAAATAATTTTCTTGGACAGTTGATTCTTATTAAAAATGCGTTTCTTCTAATATAAAGTTTAAACAAATAAATTATTATTTAGAATCGTCAATTGCTGTGACGCTTTGACAAAATCATTGACAAGGGTAGTTTCTAAGTCTTTTTCCTCTTAGGAAAACTTCATTTAATAAGTAAGGAACACCCGCGGCTTATAGTAGTATAAAGAGTTAAGTAATATTATAAAAGTATACAAAGACTGTTTGTTTCAAATATTTTATATTTATCATTCACTCGATAGCACTGTGTTTATAGAGGATCACAAATGTTCTTAGTACATGTTCGAAACGTCACGCTTCAAACGCATCTTATACAGTATTTCGTTTATCAATCTTAGCAAACTATAGTTAACGTAGCTGATACAATAACAAACGTTAGATTCTTCGTATGTAGTAATTAACAAACTCGTGGTAAGGATTATATTTTTAACATATACTTTTCTTCAGACGAAACTATGTATAGAGCTCAAATGCTATAACAGGGTCCTTAGTAATTCGAACGATTTAATTGATTACGCGTTTAATTGTCTATGTATTATTATTACATAGTTTTAGATGCATCGGAATTAGTGTATATTTGGTTCATATAATTATATTGTATTATTTGTTTACTAAATAAATATATCTTTCATACAATCTTAATATATAATAATTATTAACATTACTCCAATGTAATGGTAACGCGTACAACTCAAGTTTTCCCACGCTAAGGTTTTTTATTTCTCCCGACGTTTTATACCATTGTTACTATTTATCTGCGGAATAGGAAACTTAAAATCAAATAACACATTTCTAATTACATATACAAATAATGATGATACTGTACCCTTATTACGAGTTTAAATCGACATACTACGTACGATGCGTCTGACGTTTTTCAAAGTTAATACTATATGTTGAGATTAATGAATGAAATACTGTTAACGCCGCGTATTCCGTGTATCAAATTCAAACTTGTAATAAGCACACTGATATGTTTTTGTTTATAGTTTTGAGCCGAGGAATTTACTTATCATTCTGTAATTAAATATTGATTGTAAATTGATTTAAAGCGGCCGATGTCGCGTGCAAATGTTGTATGTACGTAAATAATAATAATACAATTGTATGAACTAGAAACATTGATGATTTCATCTTGTGCTAAACCAGTTAAAGAATACAACAGATTTATCGTGATTGTACTACATCGCTACTGACTTAGAAAAATTTTATATATATTTTTGGTCGACATTTTTTAAAAATATTCTAAATGATATATTTATTATAATTAACGAAATAACTTGGGTCGAATTCAGAAAAATGCTGTTTTATTTTTGATTTTTTTATATCATTTTAGATTTACGTAAAAAAATTCTTAAAAATTTTTGTCTCATTAACATAAACGTTACTTAGTCCATTTATAATCCGATTGAGTTTAAATTGCGATGTCAACGTTTTGTCGTAAAAAATAGCAAAAATATTTAAATATAATTATAAGATTCTGCAAAACGTCTGATCATTTAAGAATCATCTTATCAGAGTAACAAGTAACATTGGAATGTAAATGAAGCAATCGTATGACGAATACCTATTATGTGTGAACACGACTTCATAAGTTTTGTCAGAAACTACAATATGTTCGCTCTTAAGTAATGTCCACATTTTATTTCCCTATCATCATATTGAATCATGTTTAGAGAATTTTACTAACTTTAATACTATTTGTAAGCAGTATATTTGAATATAAATATAACTGGATATACTTCTGTTAGATACTCGTTGTTCGTCTTGATACTTGTTAAGTCATTTTCATAATAAAAATTGAGAAGTAAATTTTATATGCCTAAATTTACACCATTTGGTCGCGCTTCGTTAATTTCGTGATGTTCTGAGTTGAGCGTTAAGCTAACGGTGAATTTGTGTGGTAGCTGTTATATTTTAAGGATGTTTAAGACAATACACAGAATTAAATATCATTGTAACAGTTTATTTTTTCAATGATTGAGAAAATGAATTATGTTTGGAGACTTATTTATCCAGATAAATGGTAAATAATTCTTGTGTTTAGCACCAGATCAAAAAATATGTAACAGTATAGACATAAAACATAGACTTTTCTCAAAATTTATATACAGAGATATAATAAGTACAAAAGATAATAAATTTAAAGATAAAGAAATATAAAACTATGTATGTATATTCGATTTTTTTTATTATTATTATAATATTATAATAATAATAAAAAAAATCGAATCCAATATGTACTCACATTTTCTAAGTTTATGTATATAAACTTATCCCTTTGTTTGTCATTCTTTCAAGAATATTATGTAGAGAATCTTCAGTTAAAAGATAACAAAATATAGAAATGTATGCAATTATATTTACTTCCAATAGAGTTTGTATATTAAAATTTAAACTTATATAACCGTACATCCCTGTTTCAGAGCGAGGAGTTACGTTCCCAGTTGGAGAATGAACAGCACTACTGCGTCGTGTACCGCAACCAGGTGAACGAGGTGCGGGCTCAGCTGGACGAGCGGGAACGATCAGCTCGGGACCTGGAACAAGAACGAGCCAGTCTCATGCATCAGCTGCAGCTTGCCATCGCTAGGGCTGACTCAGAGGCGATCGCCAGGTCATTGACCCATTACAATATTACTACCTATTTTACCTACAAGCACTCAATACTAAGATATACTTGAAAAAAATATTCTTAATATACAACTCATCTCAGGTTCAAAATCAAAGATGTGATCTGAAGATTTCATTAGAAGTTAGAATTATTTCCGCTCATGATTTTTTTGTTTTAACCATGAAGATTAACCGTGACAAATTATATCGGTACATAGTTTTATAGTTAAATTATAATAAATATTTGTGTTTTGTTGTTATCCAATATTAAGATGGAAAAATAGGCTCTCATAGGAAAGGAATTAATGCTAATTTCATTATATAACTAGATGATTAATTGTATAACTTTGTATATCAGGTCCATAGCAGAGGAGACGGTTGGAGAATTGGAAAAAGAGAAGACGATGAAGGAGTTGGAGATGAGAGACGCTCTGGCGCAGCACCGCGGGGAACTGGCGGCAAGGGACGCGTTGGTGCAGGGACTGAGGGACCGCGACCACGAGAACAGGGCTACTATAGACTTGCAGAGAAAGGTAGGAGAGGCCAAGTTATACTGGACAGGTGTCATACAAACTGATGCCTGATTCATCTTTTATTTTATTTTTTATTTTATTTATTTGAAACACCATCGGCATATTCAAATAACACTTATGTAATAACAGTACACGGACCAGTGCAGTGTGATAAACCACTACAGGCATTTACAGCGCTGTTAAATTAAAAACAAAGTAATAATCTCTCAAGTAATATTAAAAACTTAAATACTATTAAAAACTTATATAATATTAAAAACTTGAGCTAGAACAAACATAAACTAATAAGGTTTAAGGCCATAAATACAATACAGGCAATAAAAACAAAATAAATAATTATAAGCCAATAAAAATAATTTTTAAAAATAAAAGTATAATAACAACATACTAATGTACTACTCACTTACAGCATATAATAAGGATTTCTTAAAACTAAATAAATTTTGGTGGTGGATATCGATGTCAAATCTATTTATAGAATTGTAAGTTCTGATGCATCAAGTAATAGGTGAAAAATTTCCTGTATTCGTACGGTGTCCTGGTTTAGCGAACGTATTTTTGATGGGGTGTCATTTTGAACATTAAACACCAGGCTTGCTCAAGACGGGTTGATCACTTCAAACTTATAATTAGAAATTAGTTAGGTTTCCTCACGACGTTTTCCTTCACCGTCCGTCAATGGTGTCTAAATAGTTTTAGAAAGTACATATGACTCGGAAAAACCCATTGGTACTTGCCAGGTTTCGAACCCGCGCCCTCATACAAGAGAGGCGGACTTTGAACCTCTAGGTCACCACCAGGCCTACATTATAAAAAAATTAAATTAGAAATATATACATATTAATACCAAATTTTAAATTAATTTTATTTAACTGATTATTAAATGATAGTTTAATGTCTTTTCTACATCTTAATTCCCAGGAGGTGGACGAGCTCAGACGCAGCGGCACCGCGCTGGCTGAACGAGTTGCCACACTACAGAGACTACAAGACGACGTCGACCGACTGAACAAGAAACTCAACTCGGAGATCATGCTCAAACAACAGGCCGTCAATAAACTGGCTGAGATCATGAACAGGTACACATATATTGAATATTATGGCATACTAGCTTTCCGCCCGCAGCTCCGCCCGCGTGGAGTTCGGTTATATCGCGTTTCTTAGAGAATTTTTCAAAAGTCTTTCTCAAGGTCAACTCTATATCTGTACCAAATTTCATTAAAATGAGTTCAGTGGTGGTGGCGCGAAAGCGTAACAGACAGACAGACAGTTACTTTCGCATTTATAAAAGTTGTAGGGATAATGAGCAAAATTATACACATATATAAAATATATTAAACAATGTAGGATATAAGAAGAATAATTGAACTAATTTGAGTACATTTCTGGATAAATTTACCATAATAATATCTAAGATTCTTGGGTGCACTCTTTAAATAAAAGTAATTTTTTGGGGCAGAAGACACCTTCATATCATTCTGTCACTATGGTTGCAGTAAAATTGAATCCCAATTTGGATATATATAAAAAAAGACGCGCAGTATCTGAAAAACTTGTTTCTTTTAAATAGAATTATCATACTTTGTCTTCATAATATATTTAAAAATTTGTTTCATTTGAATAGACTTACTTATATAGTTTGTTTGTATTCATAGTATATTAATTAGTATATTTATAAACGAAACAGGAAAGACATGAATCCAGCGTCCACTAAGAACAAGAGTAAGATGTCTGTACGCAAGGACAAGGACTACCGCAAGCTGCAACAAGAACTAACAAGGGAAAAGGAGAAATTCGACCAACACATAAGTAAACTACATCGAGACTTGCAAGAGGCGCAGCAACAGATACTTGAGGAGCAACAGACGAAGCTACGGCTGGCTATGGAGGTGATACTACGATACTACTACTGATACTACTACGAAAATCACTATTACATATACTCATGAGATATATTTACTACTTTCTGCTACTACGATACTACTACAATAGGATCACTATTACATATACTCATAAGATATATTTACTACTTTCTTGATGTTTTTTTTATAACAATAGTAACGTTTTATCGATTATTTCAATTTGAATTCGAAATTTAAATATGTAGTAATGACAAATTCATTATCAAATGGAATTCAGGATTTTGTGCAATTACATTCTATATTTCATACAAAAATTTTCTAAACGTAATAAATTAAAAATGGATTATCTTCAATAAAAGTTTTAATACGCAATGCAAAATGCATTAAAACGAGATGAATACATTATTCAGCGGGATTCTAATTCCATATTCAAAAAGATTAAATTTTTAATCGTGTTCTTAATTTAAAAAATTACAAAATACTCCAGGTCGACAGCAAGGACGCGGAGATCGAGCAATTAAAAGAGAAGCTAGCGGCGCTGACCAGCGAGACGGCGTCTCAGTCGTCCGCCGACGCTGAGGACGGTGAGACGGAACAGACGCTGGAGGGCTGGCTGTCCGTGCCCTTCAAACAGAACATACGGCGGCACGGCTGGAAGAAACAATACGTGGTCGTGTCCTCCAAGAAGATCATCTTCTACAACTCGGAGAACGACAAGCAGAACACCACCGACCCCGTCATGATACTAGACCTCAGGTTCATTATATATTAGTCTACCTGACATTTAATGTACTTTTTAATTGATGAATACTTTCCTTTCTGAATAATGAAAAACTTAGCCGATATTTATCGCTACTTAAAAATATTCTTGTTGATATATTTTGGGATATGGTGTAAGTTTTACATATAGAATATTGCACATGAAAAATTGTATGTCTAGATTTATACAAGATAAATTCGTCAAAGTAATAGTAGCTATAATGTAATGAATACTATTAAATGTCCTTCGCGTCGATGGTTTTTGCAAGTAATTGTTATTGATGAATTTTCCATTCATATAAAAAAATATATGTGTTACATATTTACGTTTTTATAAATACAGCATTCCGATTGCTTCGCAATATCTATTACGTCAAAACGAAAGATGAAAAACGCGAAAGTACCAATACATGAATTAAATTACTAATGATTAGATATTACTATGGGACCAACACCCCATGTTTATATTTTTCTTATATAATTTCAGCAAAGTGTTCCACGTGAGGTCAGTGACCCAGGGTGACGTCATCCGCGCCGACGCCAAGGACATACCTCGCATCTTCCAGCTGCTGTACGCTGGAGAGGGAGAGGCTCGGCGACCGGGAGACGCTCAGGACACGCCCACCGACGGGCCGGACCATGCTGGTATAACACATACACACACATACATTATAAAGTAGTAAGCGGGGGGCGCTTTACGCGAGGGATACATTTCGAAGAAAATCGCGTTAACTGAAATTCACGTATATCGAGGCTAAACACAGTCAAAATTTAATACACAAATATAAAAATCATTTTAATCAATCACTTTAATTCTAAGAACACTATACAATACCCTATGTATTGGGTAGTCTTTTGGGTAGCGTGTTGTTTACGTTCTTGTAAAATAAGTTCGTAACACCCAACACTGTTTTTAATTGTTTGACATACGGTCAAGAAGCGGTCATCATTATTATCTATACTCTGCAATATATCCAAATCTGAATTAATTTTTGAAATTCGCGTTATAGTGAAACCGCGTATAACGGGGTCGCGTTAAACGGGGTATTATTGTACTTTCATTAAAACACTAGCTGCCCCCGCGGTGTTACTCTCGGATTTCCGGGATGTAAAGTATGTGTTATCCCTGGACGTCAGCTTCCTCTATACAAAATTTTATCAAAATTGTTTGTGTCGTTTGAGCGTGAAGATGTAACAAACATACACACACACTCACAAACTTTCGCAATTATAATATTAGAAGGATTAAATTAGTAATGATAAATGACGTATTTTTTACGCGATGGTTTAATATATATTATTGTTTAATTAAAGTAATTTTTCTATATATCTCCTAATCTGGCTATTATGTCTATCAAATGGTTTTATAATTTTCAAGTGTTTTTGTAATTCAGTGTTAAGTTGTATTTATGATAAAAAGGGATTTATACGACAAGTACTATATTTGACGTCGATTTATAAATATTCATATAAAAATGTGTTTATTACTCCAACAAAGTGTAAACAAATATTTATAAGTCAGTTTTGACTTAGACATGCTAAAGACCTGTTTTGCAATACGTACGACTATAGCAACCAAACGTAATTAGATTATTATGAACAATTTGGCAGGTAAAACGTTATACACAATAATATTTGCCTTATTTTTATATAATTCCAACAGAACCATGTGACATTAAAACAAATATCAAAGAAAATGTATGTATATTTTGTAATTACTTATTAAATCGCAGGTAACACGGTCCAACACAAGGGTCACGACCTGGTCAGCATCACGTACCACATCCCCACGGCCTGCGAGGTCTGCACTCGGCCTCTGTGGAACATGTTCCGTCCGCCGCAGGCCTACGAGTGTAGACGTGAGATTATAACATACCTATATTATCTATACTAATATTATAAAGCTGAAGATTTTGTTTGTCTATTTGAATGCGCTAATCTCCGAAACTACTGGTTCGAATTGAAAAATTCTTTTTGTGTTGGATAGTCCAGTTATCGAGGAAGGCTGTAGGTAATATAACATCACGCTACGACCTATAGGAGCAAAGATATGGTGGTAAATGTGTAAAAAAACGGGAGAAATTATTTCATCTTTGAAGCCTTCCGTTGCGTGCGCCATGAAAACGGTTCAAGATACACGAAATATATGTATAAAAGAATAATAATTCATATTGTCTTTTTTGCCAAAATAAATGTGTTACAATCATATAGATTAAATATGTTACTATAATAGGTAATTATGTGGTAAAGATTATCCCTACCATGAGTCTGCACGATCAAACTCATAGTTAAACAAATACAATACTCGTAATAAGTATAGAGATATCACATATGATATACAAACTGGGTCCCCACTATCAATATTAAGATGTAATTCATAATTAGTAGCTCGTTATATTTATGTACAGAAGCTAATTTTATCTATAGACAACATCCAAAGCGACCGACTAATTAATATAATTAATTAATTGGTAGATAACCAATCTTTCTTTGACCTATATATGTATTGCAACAGTTTTCAATCACTTTCCGTATTTGTCCCAATAATTTAAATAATGTTAAAGTTGTAATAAATGTTTATTGGTCTTTCGGGCAAATATACTGGACTTATTTTGATAAAACTTCAATAATGCAGCTTTAATAACATATTTAAGATTTTCTTGTAGTTTGTGGTATGGAGTCACATGACTCACGATCGAGTGACGTGTTAAACACATTAAGCAAACATTACACATTTTTCTTTGAAAACAATAACGAAGTAGTGGACATTAACTCGTTAATTAAAGCTTTTAATTATTATTTCTTAAAAAAACGATTTACTCTTTCAAAATTGTCCTTTCATTTAATTTTCGAAATAATTAATAAAAAACATAACATAATGTTGATAATCTTATAACTAGTTAAATAGAGATTGCAATTGTTACTGAAAAGAATATATTGCCCTTTTTAAAATATACATATAATGTTAATAATCTAATAAATCACCAACCCGTCTTGAGCAAGCGTGGTGATTAATGCTCAAACCTTCTCTATGTGAGAAAGAGGCCTTGCTCAGCAGTGGGCGCTGATAGGCTGATGACGACGTTAATAATCTAATTCTATAGTTAATGTCAATATATATCAGGTTGTCGTATGAAGATCCTTAGAGATTGCGATTGTAACTGAAAAGAATGGATTGTTCTTTTCAAAATATTACATAATGTTAATAATCTAATTCTATAGTTAATATTAATGTGTATTACAGGTTGTCGTATGAAGATCCACGTGGAGCACGTGTCTGAGGGCGAGGGTGTAGCTGCTTGTAAGCTGCACGCCGACCGCGCGAGGGAGCTGCTGCTGCTAGCGGCCGGCGCGCCCGAACAGAGGCGCTGGGTCGCGAGACTGGCGCGACGCGTGCAGAGACACGGATACCGGGCGGCCATTACTAATAATCATGAGAACAATAAGCTGTCACCCAGGTATGACATTTGTTTTTTTTTTTTGTTAAATCCGTCCCCGTCGCAGGCTAAGAATGTGTTTTTTTTTTGCTAAATTTGTCCCGGTCAAGACAGGCAAAGAAGGAAGCACATAGAGACATGTGTTTTGTGTTTTGAATGAGGCCAGACAATATTAATAATTATTTGTAACGTGTAGGAGTTTGAACAAAATGAATTGTTTGTTGTGTAATTATTCAAAAACAAAGATTGTTGAAGGCAAATGCGTTTAGCTTTAATTTCATTAAATTGGTTGATGTTTTTTTGCATCTGTAATTATAAAACATGAGAATAATTTTCACAAAATAAAAGATTTCCTAGTGCATATTGTGCGAAGCAAAAGTAGCTATTTAAATAAATTAAAATAATTATTGAGGAGTTATTAAAGAAAAATATCTACATATGCATTACAATGTCGCCAAAAACATTTTACATATTCTAGTATTAAGATTCGTATAGCTGAATATGTGACTGCATTTTATATTTCCTAGTTTCCGTTTCAAAAAGGTTGTAATCGAAAATCTACCTTTCAATTGAGGTACAATTTACGTAAGGAAAAATTAGAAAAAGAAAATTATCTTATTAATGGTTTAACAATTATGCCAACTCAATCAACTTTGGGCTAAATTTAACAATAAATTATGTAATATAGAAAAAATAGTTTTTAATCGAGATCTTATGTGATCAAGTCAATTGTTTGTTTTATAGTCATATACATGTCAAAATAATAGAATAGTTTTGTAAACTTGATATACTTTGTCTTAATAACATAAAAAATGTTGTTCTGTAATATACATATAATGCACTTGTATTAATAAAGTTAATAAGATAAAGATACGATAAATTACACTTAAGAAAATTAATTGTCGTGATATCAGTTATACTTTGAAAAATAATTATTGTATAAATAACGAAATCTATATTAAATTAAAATAATTAAAAGCATTAAATGAACTTAATATGCATAATGTTTTTTTGAGCAAAACTATTTAGGAACAATTGACAGGTGTTAGAAGCGCAAAATCCTGAGCGGCCGGAATGTATATATATATATATATATATATATATATATATATATATATATATATATATATATATATATATATAATTAATACACTTAATTTTAATGTTTATATTTACTATGAATATTTATATTGAACTCATTATCTGTTTCTAATGGTCTTACATATATAAAATATAATTGTAACGATTTATTATTAATATTCCAGGGACTCAATGCGTTCAAACCTAAAGCCGGGATATCTGAACGCATCTCAGCGTAGTTCAACCCTGCCAGCGAATGCCTCCCTCCCGCGCCAGTGAATATCATACTATACTCCTTACACTACAGATGTTTGATCTATTAATATGAAAGGTGCATAGGCCTTAGTTGTTATATAGCTAGCGACGTGGTTGTGACCACAAGCAATATAATAATATATAGAGCCCTGTGCATGTATTTTCTACTATATCGTGTGCTCAGACTGATGAACGAAATTTTTGTACCTTATATATAATTTAGCTAGTCTCCTAAAACGTAGGCCTTCCAAAATGTCCAAATACAATGTGTTAGGTATTCATGTACTTATTGTGGTTTATAAAATTATAGGAATTTATAGATAAAGATCTGACGTCTGAAATTTCATATGACAATTTTTATGATTGCCTTTTAAGAGATTGGATGAGCACACTTACTTGAAAACATTACTGTTGATAAAATCTATTGGCAGATCATGACTGCTAGCCTTCACAACAGTGAATTGATTATTGGAATTGATTTTGTTTTACAAGTTTATTGTAAAATAACGATTATTTTATTTAAAAAATAATAATATTATGATTATACAAAAGTTTTTTAAGTGTTCAGTTCAATGTACATATAAGTAACTGTGTTGATATTATGTTATTATATTTGGCTTGTTAATATGAGTAGTTTCGGTGCGATACAACGCTTCTAGATTTTTCATTGCGAAGGAATAACCAAAACTTGCTTTTAGTCGAAGTTTTTTAAACTAATACAAATACGGAACACAGTGTCCTAAAACAATACAATAATTATACTAAATTGATAGAAATATTAAAACTCCAATTAGCATTATATAAAAAATATAGTAACGATTTATAAAATCTCTGATAATTAGAAATATTTTTGTACAAAAAAACTTTTTAAATGTATGTTATTAACTAACTGGCGATTGGATCGTTATATTGATAACATTTGACTCACTGAAACTTAAATGAATGTTACTGTACACATCCTACGTACTTAGATGATAATTGTTGGCCTACAAGATATACATAGTGTTAGTTTCCTAAGAAACTATCATTAAATCGTAATTGAAGGAAACATTGAGTATACTACGGAATTGCACTGTTTTTAATTATATTTTTTATTAAACATCATGTTGCATATGTAGATGAATGATAGGAGGTATGTTTTTTCTGCACTGGTATACAACTAACTCTACACAAAGCCTGAAGTAATATAATATTTTAATATAAACAGAAATGGCTCCAGCATTTACTTAACGAATCAGTGCCATATGTGTTCTATAATTTTGGTATTTGCTCAACCTGAAAGGCTTCCTTTGAAAAAGTTTAAGTAACAAACGAAACATTTATAATGAACGACCGTATGGTTGTAAGAATTTATTGCTCCATTTATCCAAATCTTTTATAATTTTTCTGTGCCAAAATTTAATTCATGATGATGTACAAAATAATTTTTAATAGTGATATTTATCTGACATATTCACACACATTCTTATAAGGTTGTAACACGTATGAGCTTAATGGACATAGATTCCAAAGTATCTATTGAAACCAAAATAAACCGTAAAGAATTTGTTTAATACAGATAGTGATTTTTAAAGTACAAAATTAGATGTGGAAGTACATACATTTATCGTTCAATTATTTCTCAATATTCTCTGCCTAATTCAACTGAAATGTTAGAATACCATCAAACGTTTGTAAGAAACTAATCTGTTCTATCATTAACATATATGAAGATGTGTAATGAGATATCTCAACTGAGAGCAGCTGTGATATTGAAGTAGTGACACCTGGTGCTAAAATCCTGAACTACCCGCGCATTGTTATTACCTATGGTACTTGTTGAAAGTTTGTAATACGCTGTTTTATTTCTCACAGAACTTTACATTCCGTAACAAATGCTACGTTGTTTTATTATTATTATTTGTTAGTGTTTTTTTTTCTTTAACCGGAGTAGGAACGTCGCTCGATCCCTTACCGCTTCTATTATAGTTTTTAAGTTACGGACAATCTCTTTGAAATAATTTCAATTATACGTACTTAAAATGTTTGATAAATTGCGATTATATGGTAGTTGTACGCTTATGATGTTTTTTTGATATTATATTTTTTTTTAAATTTTTTTAGGGCAGCTATCGCATTGACATAATTCAAACCCACAAATTGTTTAATAATTCGGTTATGTTCTCTATTACCAAAGAAATTTTGGATGTTTTGTATTTTTTGTTTTTTTTGATTTAACAAATACGATTGCAATTTATGATACATATTTTTAAATTTTTTTTGCTAGTTCATTAATAATTCATGCTTGTCATTAAATATTAATTCAGTATCTATATCTGTAACGTTATTTTTTTAGTTCATAACCACTGTTCGTCACTGGTCTATCATGTTTGGGAGTATTTTTATTTATTAGGATCAGACATGGTGGTGGTTTAAGAAATACTCTCATGATGTAGACCACACAACAGCTTCAGTGTTATATACATATATATATGATTAATTTATTATACCATCCGTTACTGTAATGTATTTAACGATTTAAAATGTTAAGTTCCTAACTAGCTAGCTTCATATCTGAAAGGACTATCGCTGACACTACCGAGTTGAACGTTTATACTTTACGTGGGTGTAGTGAAACAATTATATTAATATATGTTCTATATAATGCTTAAGATTTTATGATAGTATAGGACTATCGCAATACTAATACAGACGTGCCTTAGCTATTCGGCCCACTCTCATATCACCTAGGCATACTATGTTACATGTATGGATAGTTATAATGTACATATGTTTTCAAATAAACCAATATTTTATGGATTTTTTTTTTAAGAAATTTGTATATTGTAAAGAATATTATTAATTTTATCATAAAATTAATGCCTAGCTCATTTTAAGTGCTACATTTGTGAAAAATAAATAACATTTTAAAAAATTTCAATGTTTTATTTAATGTTTTGTTTTATAACAATAATAAATATATTTTATAAAATTAATAATTAACAATTATAAATGCTTAAAAATACATACGGTTTCTGAGTTACATGTTACTTAAAATATGTAGTGTCGACAGTTACAATATTAAATATCAGTTTTGCAAGGACTAAGTTTCCATACATTCATCCATATTCATCAAAATTTCTTTTTAAATAATCTACATCTGAGATGTGAGATTTCTTGAACGGAAAACTGAAAACGCTTCATATACAGTGTGACGATGAAAGTAGTTGTGTATGTTTTGTATTACTTTCAATTAAGAATGTTACATACATTGATACAAAATTATTTTTCTCAGACATTTTATATTGAAGTTATATATTTTTTAATAATTATTCACTATTTTGTAAACTGTGTTGCAGTTTAAGCGTAATAAAATCATGTTAATAAATTCCAATAACAAGATCTTGTTAATAATATATCAGTTTTAAAATAATCCCACAGACTTTTTCAGTTCCCTCTGTTTCCAAGCGGTCAACGATCGGAAGTCATTGTACGTCATGTTGAAGGTAGATACGAAATCATCGTGCGTGAGATATAGCTGAGAAAGAAACAAATTGTTTATAAAACGAACTTAGTAATAAAATAAAATATGACTTGATACTAACCTACTACATAAAAAATATTTATTATATCACAAAGCTAGTACCTACTGCTTACCAAGGTTAATACATATGTACCCTAAAAGCCCTTTAAGAAAAAACATAATTTATGTTACTACCACTAATAAAGTCAGTCAAAAATATAGTAATAGTGATATATATTGGTTATAGTCGGTGAAATTATATTAAAACATTTTTATTCTGAATTTTGCTAGAGGATATTCTTTGGTTAGGTAATTATATGGAACAATAAATAAATGTCTCTGGTTGTCCGCCATATTGAATGAATATGTCTATTTAGCCGTTAATCTCAAATATTTAATTTAAAATTACCATTAATTATGAAGACAACTGATAGTGTGTCAATATAAAATTACAGCCGTCACTCGTAACATAAACATAACTATTGATACTTAAATAATAATAATAAATCATTTATTTCAGATCATATTACATAGATCCATATGGTGTTAGTACGTTACAAATTAAACTTAATAAATGAATTGGTTAGTAAATTTACAAAAGCAAAGCAAAAGCAATCTTATTTATGATACTTTTTTTAAACTAATTTTTAAATTACACATATATTGTACTTGACTACATACATACATTGTATTTAAATAAAAAGGAATATCAGTTTTATAGAATACTAGTCTTATTTCTTAGTAGATTATTAGTTATTATATAGTACCTCTTTAGTGAGTGGGTCCACGTCTTGCGGGAGATGTTCTTTTGGTCCTCGAAGTACCGACAGCGGATATTTCTCGTGCTGATCGAATCGGTTCTCACTATTACCGCTCTGAAGTTTACTGTTCCCTCCCCGTACGATCGCCTTACCTTCCAACGCGCTTACTATCGCGCTAAAGGTTTTGTGACCCTGGAAATGTTTGAATTTTGTACGGATTGTATGTTAGTGTTAAAATTATTTTATATTTTGTAAAGGTTTCACACCTTCCACATAGAGTTCTTCCAGTGAGGAAAGAATCCAGTGAAATGTGGAGGTTCACGACCTTGATGGACAACTATGATCGGAGTCTCGGCATCTCTCGCTGCTGGGTCTAGATTTAGATCATAAAAGATTTATTTTTAAGTTATTGCTGTATAATTTCGCAAAATAAGTAAAACGTTGTTATATTAAATTTGTAATAGAAATGTTATGTTAAGTTCACATAAACAGAAAAGGGAGATTCCGTTTAATTTTATTTCCGTTCAGAGGAAAACATTACTTATTTAGTTTTAAACCCCAAAGTGTTCAATTGAATAACAGTCAAAGTTACAGGACAATAGTTTCACATGTTACCCTGCGCTAGATATGACAGTGCAAGTTGTCGAGCGTCTTCCCTAGCGCGGTGAGCGCAGTGGGCTCCGAGCCACACGAATAGGGCGGCGTGAGCATCTAACACACCCGCCATCTCCGGAGCTAGCTCATATTGAGACACTGAGATGATCTCCTCGACTGGAACATATAATCATATAAAATCCCATGTCCGTGACCACACCGCAGGACCTCGAGACATTGTAAGCGCATTCTGCCGACATTCCGATCGGTACGCTAGAAGATTAAGAAATCGATGGCGGTAGGTGATAAAATAACAAGACCAACTGACAGACACTCACATCTTGTCTGCCCGTGGTCACGGTTGCTAAAAAGTAGCCGAAACGTCGGAAGTATGTAGTTTGTAACCAAAAATAAAAAAAGCGAGGTAAAATCCGAAAATATTACTTTCATTTAAATGAGTACTCGCGAAAATCTTAGATCTCAACATAACGTCAGTTAAAAACGAAGATCATGGAAATTCTAGTATATCTATTCTATATTTCTACTGTTGCTACTAACAAATTTAATTGGAAAGTAGAAAAGATATTTTCAAAATATTAGGTCAGTAAAATTGAGTAACAAACAATTGTTGAGTATAATAATTATTAAACTTATCCACTGTTTAATGATAATTTAATAGGCTTAAATAGTCATCAAGTAAATCTATAGTATAAAATCTCTATCACGTTTCACTGTAACTGTAAATGAATTCGCCTGAGAGACTTTTATGTTATATCTTATCATTGTTCTGTTAATTACTTATATTTCTGTCAATTGCGTTTTGTAGGATAAAAGTATAAATAAACAAAGACCAAAATATACCTAAGCTTAACTATAGTCATAGATATTCTTTACTTACAAGAATAATGTCCATTTGCACCAATCGAAACATAAAATAAGCGCGGAGGCAGCGGCCTTTCAACTTCTTGCAGTGGAGATACCACGAGCAAATGACGTCTATCGCCCAGGGCATTCCAGAAGTCGGCTTTTTCTTTTCCTTATAACAGACCGTAATTCAGAATAATGTCATATTATCACCGTCGAGTCATATGTACGTAAATTAGAAAGTTCTAAGCTAATTTAGACACCACTGACAGTCAGTGAAGTAAAACACCGTGAGCAAACCCGGACTATAATTTCAAATTGTAAGTTTGAAATCACAAACCCGTCTTGAGCAAGCGTGGTCATTAATGCTTAAATCTTCTCCATTTAAGAAGAGTCTTTGCTCAGCAGTGGGCTCTGATAGACTGATAGTTAATTCAGATTACTCGGTCTTATCACTTATGGGAATACTATAAGTGAATAGATATATGTACCTTGCATAATTAACGTATGGTCTGCCGCGGCCATGTTCTTAGCGACTTCTCGTTCGTCACCAGTGGCAGTGGCGGCGCACCACACCCACACTCGTGTTCCCTCCCGCATCACGTAACACGATCCCCTGTTAGCGATTCCCTTTGACCCTGCTCCTCCAGAAACAATTTCATCTGATACTTCCACTCCTCGAGCCTCGCGTGCATATTGACCAGATACACGGATGAGTGTTCGCGGCGGAGGCACAACTCTACGACCACTAGCTGCAAAAGAATATAGTAGTCGTTTTTATGTTTAAGAAATTATTTCGGGAAAACCTATAGAATTTAAGTCCAAAATTTAACTTTACTTAAATTATTGTACATAATTGTCGAACTCACGATCATAATCGGTAGCAGTTCCTTTGTATGTTATCATACGTCCTTTGAAAATTTGCAAGAAATGTGCAGGTTCTTTGCCTTGGTAGACCCACGCCTAGAAAATTATATTACATTACTACTTGTTTGTTACTAGAAATAGATTATCGTATTTTCTACATACTTGTATGGGAAGACGACCTAGTTTTGTATAGAGGTCTTTGGCTTCTTTTGCGCCCAAATTCCGCAGATCATTTGGCGAAGAGCCACCCTGTTATTAACATTGTACATAGATATATTTGAATGAAGTATACTTCAAGCTTTAAATAAAAAATTTAAGCATTTTCGTGTATATTTTACCATCCAATAGTAAAGGATCGTCTGGTCTCCAATAGGGGCATGGTATGTATAAAGTATGATGTAGCAGTCTTGATCATAAAAGGCTGCATGCTGCGGACGCTCCAACTCTTGCATCGGTCCTTCACCTTCACATCGAATACGCCACATTCTCAGCGACCCCGATCCATCGTCTGGAAGTTGTGCCTACAAGGAAACATTACTTAAGAATCTCCGACATGTGATTTTGTTATAATATATTGCATTCATACATATAGCATTTCATACCTCAGCAGCCAGCCATGAATTTGAAGCTAGACTGACAGCATCCAATTTGGTTGTGGCAGACCGTGCCGCTCTCACGCGTATGTCGCGGCGTGAATCCGCCCAACTCCAGCGGTGGAAGAGCGCAGCAAATTCCAAAGGCTCTCGACCTGATAGCATGGTGGCGACAGGTCCAGTCAGTCGTTTAGCACGAGCCAGTCCTCGCGCCGCGGCCAGCGCCCCTCGACCTGCTGCAGCGCCAGCCTGAGCACCCACCCACGCCCACACTCCTCGCGATCCAGCTTCGACTATATACACACCCTAACATTTCCACCAATTATTATTAATAATACAAGTTTTCTTCATATTTGGAGGTTTTAACTTACGTCGTCCTTTAAGTCCTCTCGGTAAAGCGGTGCTCTTTTGATTTCCTCAAGGCGTGCTGCAGCTCTTTGAGAAGGCACGGTGACAGGTGATACTCGTGGCGGCTGCGTCACTTTAAACAGACGCGCGGGTCGAGGGGCTTCGGAGACTACTGGTGACGGACGGATGGTTCTTGACCGTAGTTCCAAGATGTTGTTCAACAACTCTCGGTCCGCGACTGGTAGTGTTTGCTCGTAGCCATCATGAGCGATAGCGATGCGACGTGCCATCATTCCCTTTTCTACTCCACGAGCCATACGGTATGCAATCTGAAAATAATTACATTGTTACCAAAAAACACAAGACTTGATGTCTTCTATTTATAAAGAATAATTCGTTCTTGTGAAGATTTTAAGTCAGTACTTTGGCTCCAAAGATTTTCTCAATTAAATTGGCAGCACGGCCAAGCCATAGAACTATCAAATTGGTGGTGTCCAGCACAAAAACACCATCAGAGGCGAGCTGGGCCCACGTGACCGGCTCTAGCTGAAGCATCACAGGTCGATGACCTTGAACTCGGTATAAACGAGGACCTCCGTTCAGGCAACCACTACGAAGAATTCTGTAACATACAAAATGAAACTTCAACCTCTAAACACGTTTATGTAACAAAAAGAATGAATTACATTTTACAAATTCAAATTATGGGTAAATGTTGTGTACAAATTATGGACTAAATTAAATAAGATCGTCTATATTTAGCAGCTGTAAGTATATTACCTGATGCCATCTCGGAAATAAGAGAGCATCCTTGGTGATTCCTTCGTGGCAGTTTCCCTGTGCAGTACAAGAGGTGCCGCGAGGTGAGCCAGCAGTTGACTCGCTCGTCGCAGCACCAATGTCCCCGCCTGTGTCTCACTCGCCCACGCGTGGACGTGACGCTCAGCATACTCTGTTCCATTCTCTTTTATTTCGCGACGCTGTAAGCGGCAGACACAATTGTTACAAAGTATATACTTTTTCTTTTCACTTATATTTTTTACATAGATGGTTTATATGTAACATGTAAAAGATGTTTACTGTAGATATTGATTGTGGTTGCCTTTGATGTTAATATTATCGTTTAGTTATGCTTAATATTATGTCAATTAAAAGACAGAATACACACATAGACAGAATACTGTATCAAATTTCATTTTCATGGCTTGAGCATCCAATGTTTGATCGTTTCACATGAACTATCAGAAAATTTACGTTTGAAGAAATAGTGTTATTTTAAGGTCAGTTTTAAAGTTACGATTAAACCTCTTAATATGTTATTAATATGAGATATGATGTGATTTTTACTTACAATTATATCCGGTTCCGCCGGCTGACCCGGCAGTGAGCACGAATACACCAGGTAAGCGTCGGTATCATAGAATGTACCATAGTGCGACCTCGGCAGTAATTCAGTACCGGATTCCTTAAAAATTCATACAAACACATTGTTCATATTCCACACTTTTGATTTTCATATAAATAGCATATTGAACAGATAGTCGTAGTTATCTATTTAGTATTTACATAACAAACGGTATTGGTACATTTTATACTCGTATTTCTTTAAGACCCTGTTTTAATTTGGAAAATAGTTTAATTACCCTTCTATCAGTTCCAAATTTAAAGGCTTTAAAGAATTGAATTGAATACGAAAATCTGAAAACTATGATTATTGTTGATAATTATACAAGGTTGTGGTTAGTCTATAGAAGTTTCTTTAGCGTACATTTACTGATTAAATATAAACTGAAAGACGAAAGGGTTTTCCAAAGCGGTTACATAAAACCTTCCTAGTAATGGTACTGCATTATTAGAAATATATATCCATCTTTACATAACCTTGGCTTATGTCGCTTAGGTCAGTCTTAAGTGAGTAAGAAATTTTATGACTAATGAAGTATGTGTTCATAATATTTAAGTGCTATAGTTATTAATAGCTGTTTACATTTATAATGTTCTCATATAAAAGATTTATCGCTTTTGAAACATTCGTACGTACAAAACTTTCATATTAGAAAAGCAGCCTACTTTGAGTCAAAGCTAAATAAACATCAATTACTTTGTACACGAAATGAATGAGCTTTGAAGACGTTCATATTTTTTATTTCGTTGCAGAATGTCGTGTTTTAATTCATTTGAAATGTAATATATAGTTGCTAACAACAAAAAATCTTTAGCAATAAAATTACGAAAATAAGATTATGGTGTTTTTTAATTTAATTCTTAGGTTTTATGAGCATTAACACGATGTCATATTATATTGACTTCAATATTGATACTGAAGATTTAATTTTCACTGTAAGCATTAGTAAAAAAACTTCTCTCTGGAACAAAAATTGTGAACAATGACTAATTGGTACAAAAACGTGACATCTCATATCGTGATAGTGTCGTCATCTCGTCACGACATCACTGTTTTAGTGGTAACGCTTTCATTTAATGGAAACAATAGGAACATAACACTCACGCACAAACTAATGAATATTATTATTCGACAGACACATTACGTTAATTTAATTTGACGGCTTCATTAAATATTTGGCGAATATTTTAGAAATGTACAAAGTATACAACAGACAAGTAGAAATCTAAAAATAGCTTATGGAAGAGTTTCTTAATCGTAAATATTTATCATACGCTATCATACAAACAATTTGTCCCGAATAAGGTGCCTTGAAAAATGTCCTTGTTCTTGAAAAATGAATATATACATACGAATATTAATTTATTATCAATTATGCATATGTGTGCAATAAGAAACCATATATGTGACTATGTACAATAAATGTACATATGGGTATGTACATTTTTTGTACACATATAACGGAAAGCCGACGGAGTGTTGCAAAAATGGACGTTTCATATTAAATTCAGTTTAATTTCGTAGTAATATTTCAATATTATATAAATATACTTAACATAGAATACCTACATTATTATGTATAAACAAAACAAGTGTGTAAAACTCTCAGCCCTAAGGCGCATGTATGTAGTTGGTAAAATTATTTAATGTATGACTAGATTCGACTTAAACTTGTAAATTATAGATTACACTTACCAGCTGTATATTCAACAGGCTATTTGAAACGTTTACTGCCTACTTTTTTATTATACTTAATATAACGGTGTACTGTAACAGCGATTTTGTTTAAGCACCAATAATTTATATGAAGTAAAATATGATACAATTTAGTTATTGGCAACAATTATTTTATAGCTGTTAAGTAACTATAGCTCAATTTAAGCTGGTGTTTGATCCGAAGGAGAGTATAAAATGATTCATCTGACCCCTTTCTTGATAGTAAGCTAAAACTATGCTATTATCTATCCGTCTGTTGGACGTCGACGATCGTACGTCTAGCGGTAAAAGCTGTGTAAAGAATGAATCATTGTCTCTTTCGTTACGAATGGCTTATGGTCCACAATGGTTTATGATCACAACAATTTAGTTACTATTTTAGTATTCCGTGCCACCAAGGAACTAGAAAATTATAGTTACTGTTCGCGATTTATTGTTGCAAGTTATAGACGAGATGATAAATATAAATTGTGTTCTGATATCAATGTAATATTATATTTGTATAATTTTAGAAAACAAAAACGAAGAAAGCAGAATGCAATTGTCTAAAGCTATGGTGACATCTATTCAAACTTATTATTTTTTCCTCACTGATAATTAATTTGGTAAAATTATTAATAATAAATAAAGATAATATTTGGTGTTTCTGTTATGAAAACTTTGTAAAATATTAGTACTTAATGCAAGTATTTTTACATTTTTCATGGTTCAATCTTTTAACCGTGAAGTATTTGTTATGACGGCGTCTGTAATGAAGTACGGAAGAGAATGAGGTCAAAACAAATAAAGCATTCAGTGAGTACCAAATTTGATTATATATACCATATTATATTACTATCCGGTTAAAAAAATATTCATTTCTGGTTATGTTTAAAGTTGCGATATACAAAATATTGCTCGATGTTGACAGAAATAAAGTTGAAGACCGATACGCCTTTAAAGTATGTTGTACTTATTTCTAGGTATTTAAAATGTATGAATATTATCAATATTTTTATCAAAATTCTCAAAATCTGACAAAGACATACATCAAAATTTTAAATTTTTTATTAAATCTGAATGTATTCAAACAAAACCATTTTCAGATATAATATATACTTTGTCAAATCTTTTATATAAAGCATAAGATATGTATAATGAAAGTGACTTTCTACCAGGAGAACTCAATCATCGTTATATCTATTTCCATTCTCAATTTAAGCTACAAAAGATTTTTCGATAGAAAAGTACCTAATAGTAAATCACAAAAACTTTCATGTCAGCTTTAAATTGTTCTAAAATCGTATATTTGACAAAATTTTTGGATAGATAAAGGCCGTGAGAATAACCAAAATAAAAATAGCACCTCCATTGTTTTTACAGATCACAATATCTCGTTTCCCGTCGGCGCACGGCGAGACCGAATCAGATTTTTGTGTCAGCCTTTCACAAAAACTATCTCACAAGCGAAAACAATTAAATGATTTCAATAACTATGTAACATTGGAAAAATATATTTTATTTTATGTATAATAAAATGTTTTGGAATAGAAACTAGAAAAAACATTTATATATTATCAAATTATTATTATAATTTATTTTTCTATGTCTCATGAAATTGTAATTTAACATTTTGATGATGAAATTTAGTAATAACATATAAATTTTAAGTCTTGAAAGTATGTATTAAAAAATGTCTCCTGTATTATTTTTTCAAATTAGAAACACAAAGTTTAAAGATATTGAAAGAAAAAATAATTAATAAACTTAAAGATTTAAACAAATTCTAGCTTTTGAAAAATTTATTATAACTTATAGTTGTGTTATACAAATCAATAATACAAAATTATGTATAATTTGCTAAAATTATTTGTCATTAAACTTTAAATATGAAGTTTCTAGTCAGTATTATTAATATTTTTTGGGCCTTTGTATTGTTTCAATAATTGAAAGTAAATTTTTGACAGATTATCAAATATAAATTGTTATTGAATATAGAAAAAAAATCCCATATTTTTAATTAAAATATAATATAAACAATATATTTCGTGAGATATAATTGTAATACGCTAGATTTTCTTGTAAATATAAACAAGAATATTATGATTCTCATCATATTTTTTTATGAACTCCTGAGTAATAAGTGTGTGTAACAAATGTCCAGTGAAAGTAAAATCTCTTGTAACACATGCGTGACAGTTCATCATAAGCCCAGCTCATTTGATTCATATGCACCTTACAGTTGATAATAACCTTTTCTCACGTAACACATACATATAAAAATTACGAAATATGGAACAAAAAGTAATCTTAAGATTACGTAAATTATCTCAAAGAAAATCTAAGAAAAATTCTAAGCAAGAAACATCATAGACTTAGAAATCTTCTTCAGTTAACAGTTCTCTGTTAATTGTTTTAATTGGATAGTTAACTCAATTTATAGCATAAAATGTGAAAATGGAGTTTATAATTAATAATTATTATTAACCTACTTCGTTTCTGAACGACTAATAAGTCTGTCAGAACTGTTGACTTGATTGTAATTAATTAATGGCGAATAAGAACTCTTTGATGAAGATTCCTCATGTAAAATATTAATTTGGATGTAAAAAAAGCGCCTTTTAAATTTTAATACTGATAATTTTAATAGAAAATTGGTTAGATATTTAACTTCAAAAAATAATGCTTCTATAACTTCTAGAACTAATGCATCACCAATTTACTACATATATGAAAATAAGATCTTGGAGATAATTCAAGGGACTATTGTCGGTTTGACCGTACTCTTTATTGTATAGTGAAAGTTCCATTGAAATCTATTCATCAGTTCCAAAGACTAAGCCCAAACAAACAAACTACTAGATCGAAGGATTAAACTTTAAAGAAACATTATTTTATATCGCGGTATAATATAAAAACCAAAAGACACTCGTAAACATTGTCGTTTTTAATTCCATTTACGCTCCAATATTATAATAATGTTATAGTTATATACAAAATGCTTAAACTAAATTTGTATTAGAAAAATAATCAGAAATCGTCATTGATAATATGAATCAAATATATGTACAAGTAACTTACAGTTATCCTCCAGATTAAGAAGGTTGTATAATCCTTGGGGACGGTTCTAAAAGCAGCTTCGTGAACCCGTCCGGAGACCTCCTCATCCTATATCGTGATATGGAAATTGTTAATACTATTACATCATTCATATAACAATTTAAAACACCCAATACATTGTTTTGCAAATACAAATACAATCCGTTTTCTTTGTATCTTTTATCGAACTACCCTCATATTGAGAGTTATAACAGATGTTACGGCTTTGTGAATTCTCTTCTGGTATTGTGCCTTTAATTTACTGTATTTGGTGTCTACATATAACATATAATCTATTTTGATAATGATTCGTATATCAACAATGAATGGAGCTATAAAGCCGAGCCCAAGGAAGCTCAGGGAGTGGTTATTCATTCTTTGTGGATTGAAAAATGTAATCACGCTATCATATACACATAAAGACACATAAAACTTCCTAATCTTTATACTAACAATATTATTTTAGGATAATAGAATATAAAATAGATATATCTTTTAACACCGATATTATTTTAATCACAACACATTTTCTTATATCAATCACTAAAATATTCAAATAAATTTACTTGTTCAGCGCCTATCTCCAGGATATGCATTTTCCCTTCAGTTAGGATCAATGTCGTACTTCCATAACCGAAAATCCGAAGAATAACACAAGCAATTAGACCCAAATACGACCGTGTCCAAGAAGCTCGCTCCTCACACTAGACACGTCTTAACTGATCAATGTACGAGAAAAGAAAATCTTTTTTCACGCTAAATGAACACACGTATTTTAATAAACGCAAGAATAAATTATTCCCCGCGAAAGTCCAAGTGGCGTGTGCTCTATGTTCAATATCATATTTTCATCACGGTTAATTTCAATTGCACTTAATTGCTTCATTAAAAATATAAATATAGCCATATTTTAAATATATACATTGTAACGATTTTGAATACTTTAATTATTAATTTTTTTGTAAATGTTTTTACGGCTCTGGACACGAGTCCTTTTGAGCCTAATACTATAATTAGATTTTAATACTGCCCACATTAAATAATATTAAAACAAAAATATTTTAATTTTGTTGATTTAAGATACTTAACAATAAGAAAAATAATTCCATAAAATATTAAAAGAATTACTAAAAAAACATGGGATCTGAATATTTTTTCGAAATTCTTCTTAAGATACTCTAAATTATACATGTTTATTAAATAGACATACCTAATTGTTCGTTGATTGAAGGAAATAAAATATTAAAAATTTAATAAGAATATTTTGAATTATCTCGAAATATAATGTTAAATTTATATGTTTAATATCGAAGCATATTGTAAGAAGAATAAATTTTATTACCTGTTTAATAATTAACTTAAGTTTTTTTCAAAAACAATAGTAAATAAGATTTTAAAAGTAATGCTTCACGTACTACCTAAGTGTGATGTGAGTAGTCAAATTTATATCATGATTCGATCAATAAATAAAAACGGATAAATTTGCTACATTTTCCACAAATTTAGTTTAAATTATTAGTGCGAATGAAGCCTAAGCTTCAAAAAGTAATGTTTATTTTAGAAAGCTTTATGGTATTGTCTTAACTCAAAGTCAAAACAAAACGCTACTTAAAACTTGCATACAATTATGTAGATGTAAATGAATACTTATAAACAAAATAAAACAGATATGCACCTGATATGTTATGTCCATCAAAGTTTTTTACAGGTCCGTAACACTCTCTTGGAGGTAGAAAGTTAGTTAAGAATCTAACAACGATGAGTTTTGATACAAGCAAGCTGTTTAGGTCCACGCAATAGTGATACTAGCTATTCCAAACGCTCAATGATTTGCAGGCCCGCACATTAGATTCGGGAACTACGGTCCGACGCGCGCTTTGTGACTTAGCGTTTTACTTTCGTTCGATACGCGGCGTGAAACTGCAATGACTGTTTGGTGAGAGGTGGGTTCTTCCACTGATAGCTAGACCAAAATTGACAATTTCATGAGCTTCTTATTGCTTACAGTAACGTTTTCATTTTGGGTTTTTACGTTCATTTAATATTAGGTATGGCTATATCCGTTATATTTGCATTACTATTGCTACAATCTATGTATATTTTAAACGTTTAGGTAATATTAAATTATGTTACTGTCCTTGAGACATAATTATAGATACTTTTAGCAATGGCTTAGATCGCGAACCATTCATCTATATCAGTAACGGTTGCTCATAATAAAAATGTTAATAACCAGCTACGTTGCACGAGGTGTTTAAGATGATGTGATACGCTCCAGTGGTGTTAAAGTAGGTCGGCAGTATTATATGGATTAATAACAATCGTTATAACATCACAATGGTTATTGAAGTGATCCGATGTTAAAAAAATGTAATCCTCATTGCCGATTACGAACAATACGTTGACATTCACGGTCGCATGTGGACAAACAATCAAGTGTGAGTTTTACAATACACAACGGGTTCCGTTCTATTTGTGAAGCTGTAATAATTTGCCGTCAGAACGTATTAGGACAATTTTAAGTAATAAATCAACACCAAGGATTATTACACGATCTTCTTCTAACAAATCAATTTTCATAAGTTAGCCGATGAAGAAGGGTTTTGGATAGCATAGATATTTTGCTTCATGAAATCGCAAAATTCTTCAAGTTTTAAATGATGTATTCAAGGAAGTTTGGGTATGCAATAGTTTCGTCAATATTAAAAAGAAATCGTATTTGTTTTGTTTCAAAGTATTCGACTTCCTAATTCTGTCATCATTTTGCAACAATTCTCAAATGAATAGAAAAATAAGAAAACAATTTCGTATTTAATTGACTTTTTCTTTTTGACTGTATTCAAATAGTTCCAAATCATTAATCAAAAGGCAAATAATATTTCACATAAAAGTTGTAAATGAAACTAATATTTTCAAATTACTTTACAGTAACTGAAACGTCGGGAGTATGTTGTTTATAGTCAAAAATGAAAAATCGCGTATTAAATCCGAAAATATTAGTTTCATTTAAATGAATACTCGCGAAAATCTTAGATAGACGATATCAATACGATGATCGAAGCTCTCAACAATGTTACAAGAAAGTAAACAAAAACCGTATTAAGTCGCTATTAAAAAGACATGTACCTACAACTTTATTTCAAATTAAATTTAATAACTAATAAATATGTTGTTTCCTTTTTTTTCTTATATGAAACGGTCCCCCATTAAAATATTTAGCACACTAGGTAATTATGAACGTTATGGTTAATGATTTTTTGTTAACTAGAATTAATGATTTATGGTTCCGTACATTTTAATTAACAAAAAGTATATTCATTTATAAGCTTAGAGCTATTTGGGTTTTTAAAATCTATTACCAAATAAATTTTTATTTTAATTCTATAGAGTATCTTCTGTTGACTTAATATTGATTTTTCACTATTTTGCTCCGGTGCAGTGTAATAATAACTACATATTCCCGCACACGAATAGTTATTTCTTCTTATCGACATTATGATTGTATGAATATTTTTTTCCTCACTAGACTTGAAGAAGTTTAAGTATTTACACCAACCTTACGTAAAGTACCTTTACAGTTTTTACACCCAACACGAAATATTAGGACCCGAGCAACATCATTAAATTTAGAGGCTAACAATATAAATTTTAAATGAGGCAGTTGAACAAAACTAAAAAGGTTTCATAAAGAAATTCCTTTAAGAAATTGATAAATTTAAAATAATTGAGTCGTTTATGTCACAGGTGAATTTGACATGATCATTTCGTCATAAATATCTGATATATTTACTGGAATAAATTTGTTTTAATAATATTTTGGAAATTGTAATGTACACTGACGAAAATTCCGATCGTGAGAGTGAATACGAGGAGAGGAGCCCCGACGAGAGTCCTAATGTAACAAAAAAGTCAGTATCCACTGTTGGGTTCAGAAACAATCCTGAGAATCAGAATGCTCGGCCACTAGCTCTGCGTTCAACACAATCCTTCACCGGGGCCATCGAAGAATTACGCTTTTCTAACAATTTCCAACGACTCAATCTTTGCAATAGAACAAACGGCTCATCCCCGCAAAAACTGACCGCAGGATGCCCATGTGGGTGTTATTTAAGACCGGCCGCGTTAGTGCCCTTCAGGACGAGAGAGCGAAACACTCTAGCATTACACGTAGTGTCACCGGAGGTACTAAACTATCACGGATACAACTTTGAACCGAACCAAATAGCTATGTTTTGGAAGAAAGACTGCAGAATGTTTCTTTGGAAGGGCAAAAACAAAAGACAAGCAATATGAACGAAGCAAACGTGATATTTTTTAAAATAAAATATAGATAGTATTAACATAAACTTCTTTAATTAACAAATGCTTTCGACATTAAATTCGACCTAGGGTCTTCTACTGTAGTGTCTGAACAGTTTCCAGCGGTTGTTTCTCAACACCTGGTAAGTTAGCTTCATCGGATTCCCCGCACGAGAACCTCACAAAATCAACGATTTCAACTTTGTTCTGCTCCAAAACCTCTTGTATCGTATATGACGGATCCAACAAATACTCCTGATATATAAGACAGATTTCGTCATCCGTATTCTCTATGGGCTTATCTTTTTCCTTGTCGCCGATTTTCTTTGGAGCGCATCCGACAATGTGCTGGCAGATCTGCTTGCCTACGTCATCGAGGTCAGTTGGTTGTTTGTAGGCCAATAAAGCACCGTATTTCCCACAGGAGTAGTCACTAGGAGTGGGCGGCGCGGGGTGGGTGTATGCTGTTATCTTGACGTCCTTGCTATTCGCCTTCCAGCATTCAGCTCGTCTAAGTATGGCGTTTTCACCAACTGATCCAATGAAAAGAGCCAAAATTTCCGACAGCTTCTTGCCCTCAACCGATATATTCCCTAGTTGTTCACTGTCTAACTCCATCTGAAATTAAAACAATACAAATTTTTACAACAAATATAAATACATAAGGGAGGTTTAAGATGTACCTGAAATGACAATAATTTACTTATATTCCATAATTTTTTGTTTAATATCTCTTCTAATGTAATATAAGTAATATGTATACATATGTGCGTGTGAAATATACACTCATTCTAACACTAACAATTTCACACATCAGGAATTAATTTAACTATGAATACCTATCACAACTGTTACCCAAAACTTATGTATAATAAATTAAAAATAATAATCATATATCAAAAAATACATTGAAATGTTGCCATTATTGATATACATATAATGCATATTAAAGTTTAAATAGTGATGAAAAAATATATCTTTAAAGTGTGTCTTGGATTTCTGTGGTAAAAACTATTCATAAATACTAATATGATGATCATAATAACTTTTTTTAAGCTATGACTTCATTCACACTGGGATCGTAGAATATTTTGTCCATGTCATATTAACTATTATAAACAAATATGTACATTAAAATTATCAAGAATTAATTTAACAATTTTTTTTGTAATCATTCGCAATGTTCAAAACATACTTATATTCTGGTTCTGAGATGTAAAAAGTACAAGAAGTACTTTTTTTCTATGTGCACTATATGATATAAAAGAAGCCATTTAACTAATTAAAAATTTACTTTTTTTAAAGTGTGGTTTATATTTTTATAGTATCTAAATCATTCTTTTGAAACTTGTCAAATGTACGCATGCATATTCAGTATTTCCTATAAGCACACAATTTTAAATAAATGAATATTTACTTCACAAACTCACTTTAGTAATGGGTCCTTTAGAGTGTAGACTTGTGTGAGCCATCTTGTAACAAGCGAGTGTAGCATCCTC
Organism: Danaus chrysippus; assembly: GCA_916720795.1. Lineage (NCBI taxonomy): Eukaryota > Metazoa > Arthropoda > Insecta > Lepidoptera > Nymphalidae > Danaus > Danaus chrysippus. The sequence goes on along the minus strand of CAKASE010000057.1, from coordinate 2,032,697 downwards.
TAACATTTTGTGGAACTTCTCATTCTTTGCTACGAAATCGGTTTCACAGTTCAACTCTACCAATGCACCGTGTTGCTTATCAAACTTCACGGCCACAAGTCCCTGTGAAGCCTTCCGACCGGCAAGCTTTGTAGCCTTCGCCCAACCCATGGCTTGTGCCTGTTCATTCAGCCATGTTTCAGCCTGGAATTTATTTATTTTTCTTATAAGAGATAGCTAAGTTATTTCTACTCATATTTTTTACATACAAAGTTTGCCGGCTAAAATTTAAGTGATCAATTTAATTTTTTCATATTAAAGATAAGTTATTTCTACTCATATTTTATATATTATTAAGTGATCAATATATATAACAATAGCAATTAAGAAAACCTTTTTTAAATAAAATTTCAATAATAATATTAGTACAAAAAATTATTTACAAAATTATACATCAAAATCAAATGCAATCCTTACTAATTTTAAATAATTACCTTTTCAGAATCATTGTTATGCATTTCAAGGGCTTTCTTGCAGTTTGCAATGGTATATCCAGTCTTCTTTCTAAGTTTGGCCAGAAGCGAAGACTCAGCAGCACGGCAAGCAAAGCTTGTGTGAATATTTCTTACAAGCTGAAATATCATCTGAAATAATATTTTAATCATTATATACATACAAATAGATTACAATTTAACTCACATCATCAAAAACTGAGTTAGTAAATATTTACTAATATTATTCCTTCAATATTCACTTAATTATAAGTTTTGTTATTATAAAAATATTAGATCAGCAATGTTTTAAGTCAACCATATTAGTGTAGGCCTCTAAGATAGATCATTTAGGAATGAATGATGTCATCATACTCCAAGCGAATCAAGGACATGTTCAAAGTATATATATTAGGTATGAGTATGTTAAAGTGTCAGTTTAAAAGTTACATGTAAAGCCATCAGTCTATGCAGACATTTACCATTGAATATTTGACTTTTTGCTTCATTTACTGTATAACCTTAAACAGTAAAGACATTCGTCAATTTTACACTTAGAAATGAAAAAAATCGTATAATTCGAACTCTGTTGTATAATATGTAACTGGCTAGATAGAAAGAGGTTACTATCTGTTGTCATAGAGATAATATTAACAATTTTTCTATTATTCTGTCAAGAGTAGCTAGCAAATATTTTTTTAATTTAATAAATAGTAATAATAATGTTTGTTTCTAGGTATAGTAATTTAAAATGAGCTTTTTTATTATTTATTAAGAGATTGAAGGTTACCTTTCTTTGGTTATTTGTATCACTTTGCCGGATTCTAATCCAGTTGCTAAGGTAAGCAAGGTCGATTAATTGCTAGGAGTATTTCCACTTTTCTTCACATTAATTTATTTAGGAAATTACACAATAATACTACAAATTTAAGTTCTTTTGCAAAACTGTCAATGTGACAAGTCCTTACTTCATTAATCATATTTTAGTATCGTTTAGAAAAAAATCATTTGGGTTAACAATCTTGTTTTTGCAAAAGTATCGATAAAAAAATACAATAAATAACGATAACATCGCCCTTTTAGGTTCCTTTAAAATAAAGAAAATTAAAATTGAATTATCGAAAAAATGCAGCGGCCAAAGCCCAGTCGCAAAAAAGGTCAACCTGGACCTTCAACTTCTGATGTAAAATTACCTAAAATAGCGAAAATAAAAATGCCTGATGATTTTAAAATAAGAACTCAACCCCTTTTCTCACTACCTGAAGAAGTTTTAAAGTTACCTCCGCCGAAAAACAAAGCTGCTAGGATTCAAGCATCTAAGTCTGTTCCAAGGAGGAGATCAAGTGGTATTATGAATATATTTTTTGCAAAGAGAGAAGTTATTATAAATATCAAAATAATTTCCGTTAGAAAAAATATTTTCATTATATTAAAAGGTCTTGTAAAAGACTAAAATTATGTTGATCTGATCTATTTCATAACAATCGAAGTATCTTAGGCGATAAGAAATTTTCTGAGTCTTCTAGAAATATTACAATTTTCAGCTTATAATTATAATGTAGTTATACTATAAATTATAATTATAGATAGATACATTTAATCCATTTTTATATACATTTATATGCAGATTCTTGATGACATTGTTTCAACTATAAATATAGGAGTTACTTAAATAAATAACTATCCTCAGTCATGCAGAGTTTCACTGCTATGAGAAAAGCAAGAGAAGAGTTTAGGGCTAAATTGATGAAATTAATTTGTCAATCGGCTCCGGGAGAGGACGGTGATGCCATTCCTTCTGGGGAAGAAAAGGATATGTTGAGATACTATTACTATCTACGATATGGTATTGACACGATACACGTAGCTCCCTTGGACAACAAAATAATATTACGGTGAGACTAGTCTATGATATTCGACAGAAATATTTTAATTTAAGTTTACCGAAATTGAGTTTTCTCAAAGTACCCTACATATTTAATTAAAGTAATAGAACTCCCCCAAAGAAACCCCGTTGTAAATTTAATTATCTCGTCAATTAACTTACTGATTTCCCCTTGAAAAGAGTCCACGATTTAATATCAATAAAGTTGAAGAAATGGAAGGAATGCCTGTTCACGTGCACGGATGAAATGCGTGAGGATTTTATGATGAGTATGAAGAAGGCTATCGTTGATTTTGTTTTGAAAGATCCGAATACGGTAAGATTATTTTTTAAAAATTTTAATTTAAAATTTAGCTATTTGAAATTATTGATGTTTATGTATTTTAACAGGAAGAGTCTTTGGAAGAAGAGGATACTCCATTGAAGCGTGAACTAGCTATGAAAGACGACGCATGGAGGAACCGTTATGTAGTGGCGAGGAAGTACCTGACCTCCTGGCTGTACAGCGTCAATCCTTGTATCGCGCAGGTGCTGCAAATTTGGTGGAAGCAGTATAAGTAAGATCTGTTTGAGTTTCATTTGGTTTATCAATCTAAGAAATATGTCTGTAAAACGATTTTTAGATCGTTAACAAATAGCTACTAATTTTACTACTAAGAAATAGTCCATCTAAAGGCGATAAAAACTATTTTTTTTATACTTTTCAGCTTCATATAAATGGTTCTACTCAGTAAAACAACATTGCGTATTGTTTGTATTTATTTTCATTAAACTGTTTATAAATGCTAGGATACAAATCATCTTAGCCACGCCCACAGGTGTATGACCGTCTTTATATCTAAATACGAATTTAGATAATTAACTAAGAGTTTTTTTTTGTTTGTTTCTAAGTCGTTTTTTTTTTGCGATTAAAGAATATTGAATGATTCAATTCAAAATACTGACAAGTTCAATGTTTATTCAGAAAAGCGGTCTTCATGTTACTGAATAAGCTTCAGCTTTCATTTCATTTATTTGTTACAATTAATTGGAACCCTTTTGATGTTATTATTAATGTACATTTGATACGGTAATAGGGCACGCATTTTATTATTTTCATATGTAATCATACTATAGATACTATGGAAGTCAGTGGTGGCCTAATGGTTAAAAGACCCGCCTCTCATGCATGAGAGCGCGGGTTCGATTCTGGCCCGGGCAAGTACCAATGTGATTTTTACGAGTCGTATGTACTTTCTAAGAGTATTTAGTTATCATTGATTAATGCTGATTCCCAAAAGAGGGTTGATGTCAGGCAGGCGGCCGGTCGTAAAAACAAATACCCAAAACTATTCACAACATGTAAGGCAGACCCTGGCTGAAGCTGAGAAATTGAGAGCAGGTAGAATGGATCATACTATAAATACATACATATGTTTCCAATTATAATTTATTGCTTATAGTTATAGGCATATATCAGAGCGTTTAACCTACGCCATGTTCGAATTGTCAGACGGTTGTTAATTACGCTTCAATTATCAATCAATACTATTGGTGTGTACTATCTGTAGTAGCTTGGAATATTCGATGTTATGCCTACACAAATACATGTTGAATTTATGCCATACATATGTATTAACCATATAGCGTTATGTGAAATAATTGAACGTTTTTCATAGCTGTGAACTTCGAACAATCATTACTTATAAATGTTTGTTTTATAATAAAATATAACGAAAAAAGCGAATTCAAACGATTGAGGGAACTTTTAATTTGCTTTGGACCTCGGGCGACGCTTTTACCTTTTCAATTTCAATTAAAATATAGCGTTTTAACCTGAGAAGTGTAAGTCCACTTTAGGGCAGAGAGTTTTAGCAGCCGGCGGTGTCTTTGTTGTCGGGAAATTTTCATTTTATTACAAAAGAACAAATAACTTCTCCCGGTCCTTTGCTGATAAAAATCGAGTGATTTGTTTTTACGTAGATTTATTCAAATCCTTTGAAAAATTCTGTGACGGTGGAATTAACAAAAACAAGTCATGCTTTGATGGAAAGGAAATTGTTTTTGTACGTCGACAGTAAATCAATCAATCGAACCAAAATGATTGAAAAATTAAAAAATAAATCCGTATATTTTATTGCTGCGGATATTGAAATATTTTTAATAAAATGGTAAATAGAAATTAAAGCCATTTAAATAAAAATCAAGTATCCTCATCATTAGTTTGCATCGTCACACTACATACGGAGGGTTTTTAATTTTTCTTTCATATATCTTTGAAGATGCTTGCAAACGTAATTATATGAATGAGAAACTAGAGCAACTTTGACCACATATTAGGTTACGCATTAATCTTAGCTCGAATTCAATACTCGTTTTTTGATTGACTTTTTACATTGTTTTGTAATTAGACGGGCGATTTAAAACATCTTTCAACTACATATTGTTAAAATGTTTCAAGTTTATATCAATATATACAAATTCCACATTACACTCGTATAATAAAACGTGTATTCGTATAAACAATTTATATAACTATATAAAACATTGATTTGTAATAAAAATAGTAATTAAGAAATATTATGTTGTTGACGGCATATAGTAATACACTAATGATTATTTTTTACTAGCTTGGTTTTAAGTGGTAATGAAAAGGTTGTGAATAGATTCTGAAACAGAATTTTGTGTAATGATTATGCTAACATTTACACTTTACACATTGTTTCAAACTAAAGTTCACACCGATATCATTCACTCTTATAATAATTTTAATGAAACAGAAGAATTGTTGAGAATGACTTTGATTATTTTAAAACAACGTTTTTCGGCCTTAAATATATGTTATTTATGAAATAACTGATTTTTGACGCCTAAAATTGTCCTTATTGTGATATTTTTTCTGGTGGGTACTATAATAGAATAAAATAATAATAATTTAACAGGTGAATTTAAACATGATATTTGAATTGGCGTTTGTATTTTTGCCTAATAATTTTTCGAAGACTTCATTCAATAGAATGTAGATACACTTTATTACTGCATTTTTTTTTAATAAATTGGTGATATTTATAAAGGGTTTTTAACAAAAATCTCACTTAAATTATTATTTTAGACTAGGTAATCTCGGTGCTAACTTTGTTATCTTTAATTAAATATAGGTAAGGAAACCACCATTTATATATATAAATAACCACATGTGTTCAACTTCTTAGTGACCTACGACTAATTAGTATGCGTGACATCATGATGACCCACGAATCGTATGAATTGCAAGACTTCTGCTTCGTCTGTAAGAGGCACATTGATGCTGCCGGTACAGTCCTCAACTTGCAGTGGCTACCCTCATTACAGGCAGTGTTTATGCAGGTGGGATAAATAGATATTACAATACTTTTAGGACAGCGATAATATAGGATATTCAAAAAAATCTTAAATTCATACTTCTTTGCATATTATAAATTTTTCACTATAGAAAATGAAGTCTCCAAATGACTGGTAACCTTATCTTTTCTCTTAAGCGTACCTCTTTGAAGAGTCTTATATTTGGAAGGTTTAAGTGACTCAAGGGCGTTGTTAGCTAAAGTTATGAAAAAAAGTATGCATGTTTAAGGCACGCCTCTTGTGCTAGCTGTTATCTTTAGGAATTTCTTTGCGTTTTTAATACATATTCATACAGCTATAATACTGTTTAAGTAACATGTTGACGGGGTTTTTTCAGAGTGTTTGTTAATAAATCACCTAAAATCTTATTTGTATCATTGTATGATAATGTTTTTAAAGTATAAATGCCTGATCGTGTATTAAATCTCTTCAAAATTATTTTATGTATTTGGTATCGAGTCAATAAATTCTTAAAATTATATTCTATATACAACTAATACTATATCAGGGTAGTAAAAAGAAGCAAATACCAGAACCAAAGCAGGTCTCAAGGATGAAGCACTTCTACAATTGTCTGGCCTGCATTATGACGTTCAATCTTCAGACTTTATGCTTAAAATCTATGGCGGAATATACGGAGTATATTTTGGATGTTGGCGTAAGTGTAGTATATTCTTTAGAATTGGACTGTGATAGTACAAATCAAATATAAATATCTGTTTTGCAGGACATGAATCAAGGATTCGTAATAAATTTAATTTTTAAAGATGACGCCATCGAATTTGAACCCACTTTCAAACAGTTTCGAGATCAACTCTGTCTCTTGTATGACTTTATAATAGACGCCTGCAGACAAACGCCAAGATTAGAGACAATATTGTATCAGGATTATATAATAACAAACAGAATGACTCTTAGGGTACGTAAATAACTAAAACACAGTAATATTTATCGTTTCTTCAAGCTTTACCTAATTATATTTGTTTATTTTAACAGCCTATAATAGATAATGATCTTGTTGAGGGATACAAGAAACAAATTGCAGATTTAATAAATGAACAGAGAATTGGTCCTGAACTAAGAGTGCAAGATTTTGATAACTATATATGTTTGCTTAATGGAGAAGTTAGTTTATTATTGTTCTTCAGTGTATGTTATATTTTTAACAAAAGAAAATCTTCATACTTTACTTTGATAATGTTTCAGTCGATGTCCCAAGTTGAGGAATTTATTAATGCTGTGCCTGAAAAGACATTTGAAGAGTTTTGTGAGGAGTCTGTGAAGTACGTTAATGTGGCGAAGGAAATACCTTCCAAATTAGAGGGAACCATAGTCATAGGCATGTTCAGAATGCAGAGAGGAGACTTGATAAATTCATTGCGAGGCGCTGCCACGAGACTTGCTAATACCTTACTAAGAAGAATGACAGAAGATTACCAAAACATGATTAAGACGTAAGTTGACAAGTTTATCCAACACATCTGATATATTGTTTGACTTAAATATAGAAGTAAAATTTTTAATAATATAAATTACTTTAGCAAATGTGCCTTTGTGTTATCATCACGTTTTGTTCGCGAAAATTCCTCGTCTGCCGCGTTTCCCGGCCTACAATTTGAAAACAATTCAAATAGACTAGAATGAATTAAATCTTTTGTTAATTGTTTCATTTTTAATTTAGATGTTATAATATTTTTTACCACACACTGCGTCAAATTTGTGTGTTGAAACCTTTCTCTTAGACGTACTTATATCAGTAAAAAACTAGTATTAGTTGATTCTAATACAATTTCTTATAATGCTCAAGGAACTTTTTTTAATATAATAAACTACGCTAATTTTAATGACTAATGTAGCATATTTCTATCAGAATCTACGATGAATATTCTCTGATCGCCACAACACTACTCACTTCTCCGCCGGACACGGCCGCACTAATGGATCTTATCGAGTACTGCAAGAAGGCAGAACAGGTTCTTTTAGAAGAAATGGAAGATAAATTACGAAATGTCATGAGATACATCATCTTCCTCGGTGACTATACCATCTTCACGCCTCTGGAAATGAAGGCCAACAATCAATCGTTTCATTGGTAAGGAAATAAACTGTATTCCTATTGAAATAATACAGCTATTTAATTATCTGAGTACATTTTTTTTTCTTTCTACAGGTACGCTCGTCTTCCCGGCGTCATTGAAGAGTGCAAAGTGATCTGTGAACAGAAGAAGACTGAGTATCAAGAGTTGCTACAAGTAAGATATATAGACCTTTTTTTTTAGATTATTTCAATTTCAGTGGCGGAATACTCATACGAAAATCGTTTCTAGGTGCGAATCGCTCAGTTTATCGACGATCTGGATATTTATGAAACTCAGTGCAATGAAGTGCAATATTGGGGAGACATTAATGAGATATCCAAATATGTTACTCGCGCACGACGTTTGGATGAAAAGTATGACAACATAAAATAGAACTTTATTAGTATAGTCTCAAAGTCTATATTCATATGACTCTTATGTATCATTCTAATGATATATTTTGGATGTTATGGTAGCTACACCACTAGTTTGTACAATTCAGCAATATAGTCTCATTGGTTTTTATACAATTTTGTTATAGTGAGTTTATAATATATAATAGTAAATATTAAATTATTATTATAAAAATAGACATGAACTGTAGGTATATTCGTACAAGCAATTAAAATTTGTTAGAACTTTTCAATTATTTCTTAAATACGGTAACGATAAGAAAAAATATTGATAATATTAGCTAAAAAAACTGTATAAAGTTGACATTACAGTTTTAATTACGATTTTAATTAAAAGTTTTTTCACAGGCTCGCGAATGCTTTGACAAAAATAGATCAATTCAACGAGGAAGAGAGTTCGTTTGGGTGGGAACTGTCCCAGTATCCCAAGAGAAAAGCTGTTTATGACAGGCTCGTACCCTTCAAGAAACTCTTTGACGCTGGATATGACTTTTTGGAAAGATATAATAATTGGATGTCTTCCAAGGTCACTGTTACAAAAAATTAGCTTACTCCATATATATATAAGTTTCTTTTTATTAATTTATATTGTTTTGATCAGGTCGGAAGCTTCGACCCTGAAGATATAGAGGGCGATGTTAGTTACTATTACAAAATAGTTTATAAATTAGAGAAATCCTTCCAAGAGGTCCCTGATACATACCGACTGGCTCAGTCGGTCAGGTGAGCGATTGAATAATTATTTATTATTAATAAGATAGGACAATATTTTGATGTGCGCTACTTATGTAGAGAAAAAATGGAAGAATTTAAGACTCACATGCCAATCATCCAAACACTCGGAAATCCTGGTATGAAAGCGAGACATTGGGAGAAGGTTTCGGAAATCGTTGGATTCCCTATAGTAGTTGATGACGAACTATCATTGGAGAAGGTCATTGACTTTAACCTGGACGATTATATAGAGAAGTTTGAGAACATATCGGAAGCTGCAACCAAAGAAAATAATCTGGAGAAGGCTCTCGATAAGATGATCAAGGAATGGGCTGAACTTAAATTCGAGATTTTACCATACAAGTATTTTTTTGTCATCAGTATTACCTTGAATTGTTATTTGAATATTATTAAAACAATATTTTGTTTTGTCGTTTAGGGATACAGGAACTTACATTTTATCAAGTGTCGACGAAATTCAATTGTTATTGGACGACCACATTGTGAAAACACAGACTATGAAGAACTCACCGTATATTAAACCATTCGAAGAAATCATTATGTAAGTAATAATTTTTATATATATGCCTATTGAAATTAAATGCAATTAAAAAAAAAGTTATCAACAATTTAAGATTTTTGAATTTCGAACAGAATTTTTTAAGAAGATATTTGATTTTTTGTCTATGATGCATTTATTAATTTATAAAGCGACTGGGAGGGTAAGCTCGTCTTACTACAAGAGATCTTAGACGAATGGTTGAAGGTTCAAGCTACCTGGATGTACTTAGAGCCCATCTTCTCTTCTCCTGACATTCAACAGCAAATACCCGAAGAAGGACGAAGATTCAGCGCAGTTGATAAGGTCTATATTATATAAAGATTTGTGATACACAGTGTTCAGGCAAAAAAACAGTTAAATAATATCAAAATACACTCGATGTTATTATAGATGTGGAAGGAAATAATGAAAGTTGCGTATGCGGAGCCGCGCGTTCTTGATGTGATCACTATAGAGAAAATGCTGGACAGATTAAAGAAGTCCAACAATCTACTGGAGATGGTACAACGTGGACTGAACGCGTATCTGGAGAAGAAACGTTTATATTTCCCAAGATTCTTCTTCTTGTCCAATGATGAACTACTCGAGATTCTTTCTGAGACTAAAGATCCTATGCGGTGAGTTCACTCGATATATAGTAAGATATATATATACACTATCTGCGCCCCGCATTGTTACTCGATGATTTCCGGGATTTCCGGGATGTAAAGTAGCCTATGTGTTATTCCTGGACGTCAGCTTCCTGTATACAAAATATTATCAAAATCGGTCCAGCCGTTTGAGCGTGAAAAAGTAACAAACATATCCACACACTCACAAACTTTCGCAATTATAATATTAGTAGGATATAACACTGTTATCTTTTTAATATCAACTAAATTTTGTCTATCAAATTAGAGTACAACCTCATCTCAAGAAGTGCTTCGAAGGTATTGCTAAGCTTAACTTTACTGAGGATCTGGTGGTAACTCACATGAAGTCCTCGGAAGGTGAGGTCGTTGAACTCACTATGACTATAAACACAGCCGCGGCTAGGGGTCAGGTAAGAATGGTTTAATAAATGTACCAACAATTTGCAAACTATGGGTAACCTATATACCTATTGTTTTTTTATTACAGGTAGAGAAATGGCTGTTGGAGCTCGAAGGATCAATGAAGGCGTCCGTACATAACGTTGTATCTCTTTCTTATGACGATTACCTCCATTGTCCTCGCGAGAAGTGGGTGCTAGTGTGGCCTGGACAAACCGTGAGTTGAATATTTATCATTCATAAATTCTATTTATGTTCATTTTCTTGTAATTTTTTTAATATTTTAGGTTCAATGTATTGCAATGACGTTTTGGACATCCGAAGTAACAGACGCCATTCACATAAGCATACCAGCGATGAGAGCTTATTGGGATAAATGTAATTATCAGATATCAAAAATTGTTGACCTTGTAAGAGGAGAACTCTCCTTACAGAATCGAATTACTCTCGGTTAGTTGTCACATTTTATTAAATTAACCCAAAATGACGTAAAAGTATTTATTTCTTTGTATTATTTTTGTAGGAGCCTTAGTCGTATTGGATGTACACGCCAGAGACGTCCTTATGGAGTTGATAGAATTCAACGTTCAAGTTGACAATGACTTTAACTGGTTGTCACAAATCAGATACTATTGGGAGGTACATTATATTATATAATATAATTTTAAAAACTTCTTTTTCCACTGAATATAAAATAAATATAATTTTTAAGTATTAACTTGTTCAGTTTTCCAGTTGCTTAAAACTATTAGTTCTTAGCCTGCAATGATTATAGTTCTTATGTTCAAATTTAAAAATATTAATATATCTGTTACGAAATAGAATTTACTTATATATTAACTATTTTGCTTTCTATCAAACTTTAGCTACATATTACTATCAAATAAAATCTCTCGTATAACCTTTTAATTAAAATATTAAATAACTTCTTCAAAGTAACTAATAAACTTTATGAACCTTATTATTTTAAAGTTTTTTAGATTCTGTTTCTAACGTAACTTGTAACCCACGAGAATAACATTTCACACGCTTCCTAAAACCGTCTGTAACCAGAACAAAGTAGCAATGTTTTTTGTTGTCAGCACCAAGAAGAGGACAACAGTATGCAGATCGCGACTCGTATGATAAACTCCCAGCTGATGTACGGCTACGAGTACCTCGGGAACACGGGCCGCCTCGTGGTCACGCCGCTCACTGACAGATGCTTCAGAACACTGTTTGGGGCTTTACATCTTAATCTGGGTTAATAACAATAAAATATAATTAGATCTTTGACTTTGGGGAAAATTCATACAAATGAAACTAATATTTTTTCGGATTACTAAGCGGGTAATGGTATTTTAAACTATGTACATACTCCCCACGTTTTGTCTGCCCGTGATCACGGTTGCTGCAAATTGCAAAGTAATCGAAGGTCGGGAGTATGTAGTTTAAAATAATAAAATACCCATAGTAATCCGGCAAATATTAGTTTAAAAAAAAATCTTTGTTAACGCTTTTTATTATGGCAAAGTTTTGTAAAAAAATATTTTTTTTGTACTTGAACTGTAGCCTTGTATTTAAAATCTATTTAGGTGGTGCTCCTGAAGGACCAGCGGGTACTGGAAAGACGGAAACAACGAAAGACTTAGCGAAAGCTGTGGCTAAACAATGTGTCGTGTTTAACTGCTCGGATGGTTTAGATTATCTGGCTCTTGGTAAATTCTTTAAGGCAAGTAAAATTGTGACGAAGCATAGACCTTATTTTATATCAGTGTAAAAATTTTACTCTTTTATTCAATAGGGCTTAGCATCTTGTGGTGCTTGGTCTTGCTTTGACGAATTCAACAGAATCGATCTCGAAGTGCTTTCTGTTGTGGCGCAACAAATTCTGTCAATCCAACGAGGAATCAATTCAGGTGCCACGGAGTTACTATTTGAGGGAACATTATTAAACTTAGACAAGTCTTGTGCTGTTTTTATCACAATGAATCCCGGGTATGCTGGCAGATCAGAACTACCGGATAACTTGAAGGTTTGTACATAGTTTATATCCTATTTGCGTTTTTTTACATGTATTTTGTGTTTGTATGTGTATTTCACAGGCTTTATTCCGATCTGTGGCTATGATGGTGCCAGACTACGTCCTTATCTCGGAGATCGAGCTTTACGCCTTTGGATACTTGAATGCCAAACCACTGGCAGTCAAGATTGTTGCAACATACAAATTATGTTCAGAGCAGCTCTCATCACAGAGTCATTACGATTATGGTTAGTTTTATGACGAAACTTGGAAATTATAAAGTTCGCAGACTGAACGTAAACTTGACAAAACTGTAAGTTATTTTTAACTTTCCAGGTATGCGAGCCGTAAAATCCGTGTTACGAGCGGCGGGTGCATTAAAGCTGCGTTATCCCGGTGAACTTGAGGATATCATTTTATTGAGATCCATTAAAGACGTCAATTTGCCTAAGTTCCTTGAACATGATGTGCCATTGTTTATGGTGGGTATAACTACTATATTTAAATAATTAGGAAAACAAGCACATTAATATTATTAGCTGAGTTTGTAATTTTATTTGTTTTTGGACCTGTAATTTTTAATTCAGGGCATTATCGGAGATCTGTTCCCTGGTCTCCCGCTTCCTCAGCCAGGTCTGCCACATTTAGTCGCGTGTCTCAAGGAAGTTTGTGTGCCACTTAACTTACAAGCGAATGAGTTCTTCATTGAAAAGGTTAAAATGTTAATCTTCTTTATTTATTGATTATTATGAATTTATTTACTTACTACATATAAATGTTTTCTTACAGGTTTTACAATTATATGAAATGATTTTGGTGAGACACGGTTTGATGTTGGTCGGTTTTCCATTTTCAAGTAAAACTAAATGTTATCACGCTCTTGGACATGCTTTGGGAATGGTATCGGAAAAAGTGAGTTTAGAATTTAATACAACAATATTAGACGGTAGATAGTAGCTATTTTATAATCGGGTTCAGATTAATATAAAAAGTTGAGTATTGAGGCTCGTTCCAGACTATAAATCCTATCACTGTTCTTTCCTCATCTGGCTCGCTTGTTGTGTAGTATGGATCCAGCCTTAATTTCTTTAGTATATTCGTATGAGTAATCTTCTTACATGATATATTAACTATGAACCTCTAAGGGACTAATGGAAGAAAACGCCGTGGAATGGACAGTGATCAATCCAAAGTCAATTACAATGGGACAGCTTTACGGTCAGTTCGATCCAGTGTCTCACGAGTGGTCGGACGGTATACTCGCTGTATCCTATCGAGCATTCGCTGTCTCAACTAATGATAACAGGTTATAGAGCTTTGATAAGAATAATATTACGTAGATAATGATGTGTGACGTAATCAGACTTACTACATCAATGGCCTCATTATGGTTATAGAAAGTGGTTAGTATTCGATGGACCAGTGGATGCGATCTGGATAGAGAACCTAAATACGGTGTTGGATGACAACAAGAAGCTCTGTCTCATGAGTGGAGAAATCATCCAACTTGCGCCCACCACTAACCTTATATTTGAACCAATGGACTTGGAAGCTGCTTCACCAGCTACTGTAACAAATCGTTTATTGACAAACTGTGACTAATTAAAATTCTGTCTTTACGTTAAAATTATTTTAATTTTGAAGGTATCTCGTTGTGGTATGATTTATCTGGAGCCCAAGGGCTTGGGCTGGAAATGTTTATTGGAGTCTTGGTTGAATACATTACCTTCTACCCTGCACGGGTTCAATCGTAACTACATTCGTATACTGTTCAATCGTTTCATGTCACCGTTACTTTGGCTGGTTGAACTCTCTGGTAAAGTTAAGGTTAGTGAGCAAATATAGAATTATGAAACATCTCAACGATAGTGAATTAAAGATATCCTTGAAATTTGTTTTCAGCAAATGTATGTAACTTCACGCACTAATTTGGTTTGGTCATGTATGAATCTTTTTGATACTTTTATGGATGATTTCTATGATGAAAAATATATGGAAACTTTATCGGATCTTGACATAAGAGCGCAGCTTGAGGTAAAATTAATTTATATTTGATACATCATTTATTAAACAAAAAAAAATATTATGATTATGTACTGAAATCATTTCGTTTTACTAGGGAGTGTTCTTTTTTTCTACTATCTGGTCTATTGGAGCTACTATAGACAGTGACGGGCGTCCGAAATTTGATATGTTGTTTAGGGGTATGCTCGAAAAAGAATTTCCCGAGAAGGTACTGCAAAAAAACATTTGTCCTCATTTAATAAACTAACTTGCTTATTTTCACAAATTATAATCAGTTAAGAGGCTATTTAAGAGTTTTACATATTTTAGGTTTTACAAGTATTGGGTTATCCAAAGGAAATTCCCAAACCTGAAAAGCAATACATATTTACCATCCCAAAAGAAGCGACAGTTTATGATTACCGTTTTATCAAGGAGGTGAGAATTCTTAGAATGCTGCAGGAGTAAGCGATAACAAATCTATTTGGTAATTTAAATATTGATCTAATTTAGGGTAAAGGTAAATGGAAGCCATGGCAGGATGATGTAGTGTCCGCACCGCCCATCAGTCGTGACACTCCTCCCAACCAGATTCTGGTGACGACCTTGGACAGCGTGCGGTACCTGGCGCTGTTCAGGCTCCTCGTGACACATCATAAGGCAGTCATGATGGTTGGACCGACCGGCACTGGGAAATCTTCATATATAATTGTAATTAGTTGACCTACTGTAAAGATTAATCATAGTTACTCACCATTTTTCTGAGACGTGGATTAGCGGTTTCATGTCATAGAATTTCTACCAGTATGTAAAGTTTACAGTATTTTTTTTTCTGTAATATAATAAATACATATTAATCTTCATTGATAAGAAAATCAACTGGCAACTATTTCACAGCGATATTAAAACGCTTCGTGAGAAGGTTACTTAATAAATACTATACAACATTTAAACTGATTTTTTTTGCAATCTTAAGTAGTTTCAAAATTAATTCCATAATATGTTATTTCCAGGATTATTTAGTTAAACGCGTTGACACTAAAGTATACAAGGCCCTCATAATGGCGTTCTCAGCTCAAACAAACTGTAATCAAACGCAAGATATTATCATGGGTAAATTGGATAAAAGAAGAAAAGGTATGGTAGATCCATATAAATTCCTGCTTAAATCTTAAGTTTCATATGTTATTTTAGTAATTGATGGACAGACTTTTGTTTTCTAAATTTTATAGCTAAGCGGATTTGGCTAAAACCTGAAAAAAAAATGCACATAAATCATTCTTGTTTCTGGAAAACAGCTTAAAATAAGCAGAGAAACTGAATTATACTAAAATACTTAAAATGATGTTTTAACTATATTTAATAACACACTTGGCTATATAAGAAATTTGTAAATTAGGTGTATTTGGGCCACCAATCGGATGTTACTGCGTCGTTTTTGTGGACGACGTGAGCATGCCGCAGGCGGAGACGTACGGGGCTCAGCCTCCTATAGAGGTGCTGAGGCAGGGCATTGACCTTGGACTGTGGTACGACAGAAAGACCAATGTGGCCATGCATCTTACTGATGTACAGGTCAGTGGAATGTATATTTATAACAAACTCATGCGCAAACTTTGTTACAGTCGTATTAAATGAAATGATTTTAGGAATTTGTGATTTTGGCAAACCGCAAAAAAAGGAAAATCACGTATGTATTATTATTTTATTTGGTGTTTCTCATGAATAATTTATTAAAAAGCATCTTATTTTTTGGCATAAAGACCTGAAACATAGACGATTTCAATGATTTTCGTTCAAATAGTTGGCCATGTCTTTTATAAATTACTTAGTTGTTATATACGAGTACACTGAAATTCTCTCCCATATGTTGTAGCCTCACAGTCCAAGTACTAAAGATAGAAATAGATTATAATTCGAGCTATCTCAAATTTATGATAACAATGTTTCATGCAATATAATTCTTATGCTGTTTGCAAGGTCCAATTACTAATTTATGAATTGTATTCATTCCGTAATCATTCATTGCAGTATGTATGATAGTGCTGTAATATTTCTGTTTGCAATCTTTTAATACATTTTACTAATTAAATATATTTTTAGTTCATGTGCGCAATGGGAAAGCCAACGCCAGGAGCTAAACTCGTCACACCAAGATTCTCGCGGCATTTTTCGTTTTTCTGTATCGATGAGTTCGACGATGAAACTCTTAAAGTAATATTTGGCAGGATCATGCTGTGGCATCTGGACACAAGGTGAATGGGAAATAAATAGATGTTGATTTAAATATATCATTCATAGTCATAACACATGGTAATTACTTTTCATGTTCCAGAGGGTTTTCTAAAGATTTCGATCCTTGTATAGAAGAAATAGTATCAGCGACATTGGAAGTATACAAGCAATGCAGACTAAACTTGCTACCTACACCCTCAAAATCTCACTACACTTTTAATCTGAGAGACTTCTCAAAAGTGATTTTGGTACGTTTTCGGTTAAAAAAATAACAATCTACAAAATTTATAAAACGTTAAGAAATGTTTATTTATGTGGTATTATTTGTAATCGTCAGGGCGTATTGCTGTCCGTGCCAGAAGTGACTCCAGACTTGCAATCGATTAAACGTCTGTGGGTGCACGAATGTCTGCGCGTGTTCTCGGACCGACTAACCGAAGACGCGGACAGGAGTTGGCTCGTGAAGTGTTTGAGAGAAGCCACTCATTTACATCTCAACGACGAATTCGACAAATTACTCTCACGATTGCTAGATGGACCAGATGATACGGTATTTTTTCGTATCATTTGATACTTAAAAAAATCTAAAGACGTAATTTACTTACCGTTCTTACAACATTTCAGATAACAGATTTACATTTACGTAAACTGATCTACTGTGACTTTGCAAATCCGAAAGTGGATACGCGCTTTTACATGGAGACCACTAACATGGAGCATTTGAATTCGACGGTTGATGCTTTCCTCGTCGAATTCAACAACATGTCCAAGAAGCCAATGAATTTGGTACTTTTCAGGTAAATATGGACACAGAATAATGAAACATTTCTCCTTATAGACAGAAGTTTAAGTTTATGTTGTTTCTTTTACGTTTAATTGACTTAACAAAAAACAAATTTTTTGAGTGACTAATAATATTTAAATAGAAAATTCTCGAACCTAACATGAGAAAGCTATTTAAAACTTAAATTTCTAGAAACTGTTAAACATTCAGTTATACTTAATGTGGCACTGCAGCTTATAAATTATTACACATATATATCTTCTATTATTAAATTGCTTAAGACATAATTAGAGTCACTGTGAAAATGCTGTTTACATTTATCATGTGTTCTACAAATATGCTTATAATATCACTTAAATCACTTAAACTAAGTTAAAACACTTCACAATTTAACAAAATCACTTAACAATTCAATTTATAGTGAACGTTGACGTCCATACTAGGCTAGGCCTGTATCGTGGACATCGAGAAGTAGATCTATATATCTCTACATTCGTAGGTTCGCTATAGAGCACGTGTCTCGTATATGTCGTGTTCTAACTCAGCCTCGTTCTCACGCCCTGCTCGTGGGTCTGGGAGGCTCCGGGCGACAATCACTCACTCGCCTCGCCGCACACATCAATGAGTACGATCTCTTCCAGGTTAGTATGACCTATATATATGAGTTATATATATGTATATGTTTTGAGATCTGAGATTTTTGCGAGTATTCATTTAAATAAAACTAATATTATTAGGACTAATAACTTCGTCTTATAATAATTCTTAACAACATACTCCCATAGTTTCGGTTACTTTACAGCAACCGTGATCAGAGCAGACGAGTCGAGAGTTATAATTATGTCTTGAACTAAAATGGTCATTCAGCTACTAAATACATTTAACTAACTAGTTTTATAAAATGTTACATTAGGCAGAATTGAAATCTTTTACGCTTTTGATAAATATTTTAATATAATCACAAAAAAGGGAAGAAAATGATTTGACACCACTTTTTTATCAAGGTCGAAATGAGTCGAACTTATGGAAAAACTGAATGGCGAGAAGATTTAAAAACTTTATTGAGAAAATCCAGTACACCGGATTTGCACATGGTGTTTTTGTTTATTGAATCGCAGGTATATTTTTAGTTTTACAAACATTTTTTATTATTATGAGCTATATACATCATAATGAGTTTTATTTTTAATAATTTCCTTAGATAAAAGAGGAAGGTTTTCTGGAGGACGTCAATAATATGTTGAATTCTGGGGAAGTTCCAAACATTTTCGTTGCAGATGAGAAAGCAGAGTTATGTGAGAAGATGAGAGTGGTAAGTATATAGAAGCAGTAATTGTGATATTTAAACTTTAAAATTCCAATATTCCAAAAGATTCCAATTCAAATATCAATTAAAAAAACATGTAGTGATAAATTCATTGAGATGAACAGAATTCCAACTTCATAACTCCAGAAAATCACGTACTAGTTATTTTACCTACAGAAGCTATCGTCTCTGGATTCGAGTCGATGAAATAAGTAATCTATAAATATAACTATCACATCCGGAAGGAGGTGCCATCTTTTAGGTTTTCTTAGTCAATGTTTTCTAACTAGCTCTATAGAAGACACTTTCCAAAGATACCACTACTGATATTAAATTCTTACAATAATTTTTGAGTTATTATCTCAAAAACGCTTTAATTTTCAAATTTTACTACGACAACACAAGATTTTTATAAATTCTTCATAAACTTTCAGATCGACCGACAACGTGATAAATCTCTCCAAACAGACGGTAGCCCAACTGCGCTGTACGCGTACTTCGTTTCCATTGTTCGTGACCAGTTACACATTGTACTAGCGATGTCTCCTGCCGGAACATCCCTCAGAACTCGTATCAGGAAATTCCCTTCACTTGTCAATTGTTGCACTATTGACTGGTTCCAGGTTAGACAAAGACTATTTTTAATAGTATTTCTTTGGAATACATACATACATACATATTGAAATTGCTTGTTTGTTTTAGGAATGGCCTCCCGACGCTCTGCTAGCTGTAGCAACTCGCTTTTTGAAAGACGTCGAGCTAACAGACCTGGAGAGAGATACTGCTATCAAACTTTGTCAAATGTTCCACACTGACACCCAAGAATTGACGAGACAATTCTTATTACGACTGAAAAGATACAATTACGTCACACCAACCGCCTATCTGGAATTGATTAATATGTTTAAATCTTTGTTAGCAAAAAAGAGAACGTAAGTTTTCTGTGAAATTTCTTGTTAAGAATTATATTACTTTTAATATATATAATATATTTTCTATTTGATAGCGAGCTCTTAACTGGAGAAAAACGTTACATTACGGGTTTGGACCAGCTGGCTATAGCTGCTAAGTCGGTAGCAGCTCTACAACAGGCCTTGGAAGTGTTACAACCAAAGTTAGCTGCTGGAGCCGCCGCCGTTGCTGAGACCACGGCCAAGGTGGAGAAAGAAAAGGAGGGAGTAGCTCTGGTTGAAGCTGAAGTATTAGTAGATCAAGCGGCAGCAGAAGAACAGGTCGATACACATTTTAATAACTCATTCTTTAACTATATTATGAAATGTAGATTCCATAAAACGATAGTAAATGCAAGACGTGCAATGCTCAAACTTGATTACAATTAAGGATTTTGCGACCATCAAATCGAACTTGACGTTGAAATAAATAGCATGTTAAAATAAACTCAACAAAATCGAAAACAAGTAAGAGTAGAACAGTATTTAAAAATATCAGGTGTCTACACTCTCATGAACGCCATAATAACGGTATCACGTTACACCTGTCCAGATGAAGACTTAAATTTTGACACTAAGCAGGATTTTTAGTCTCAAAAAAAATACTATCAATATAAAGTAAGCGTCTGATTTCTCATGTTCACTACATGTACTTCATACATACTAGACCATTTCAATGGATTTATTCAATAAACTAGGCAATTCTAAAAATATTTTTTATGTAAGACTGGTTCATATTGTGTTCACATGTGAGAATTAATTTATTGTCTTAGCCACGTATAATACCTTATCTTCATGTATTTAAGGATCATACTTCAATGATTATTACTGATTAATACAACTCGTCCGAATAGGCACAAGAAGCTCAAGCTATCAAGGACGAGTGCGACGCGGACTTGGCGGAAGCGATGCCGATCTTAAACGCGGCGCTGGCGGCCTTGGACACTCTCACTCCGCAAGACATCACGTTCATCAAAACTATGAAGAGTCCGCCTCGAGGCATTAGGTTGGTCATGGAGGCCATCTGTATATTGAAGGTAATACAAGAAGATGTAGTAGTTGATTTTGAGCAAATTCTTTAATTATTTTTGTTTTCTTCTTGCTGTCTCTATAGGATGATCCGGTAAGAAATTATGAATAGACATAATTTGTTCTAATGAAGTGAATAATGTTTAATAACAAATATTACTTTTGTATTTACGAAATTTTTCTTCAGTGTAGCAATTTTTGATAAGCATTTAATTTTTAGGAAGTCAAACCTGATAAAATACCAAATCCATCGGGAGTTGGTACCATCGAAGATTTTTGGGGTCCTTCGAAGAAGATTCTTAATGATATAAAGTTCTTGGAGTCACTTCAGAACTATGATAAGGATAACATTCCTCCTCCAGTCATGAAGAAGCTTATGAATACAGTGATGCAAGATGATGGGTTTGTTCCTGAAAAAATTAGGGCTGTTTCGGTTGCTGCTGAAGGTCTAGTATTATTTTATGAACTTTCCAAAATTCACGTCATAATTTTAAACCATTGCTTACCTTATTAACATCCAGAGACATAAACAACATGAAGAAGCAATAATTAACTTTTATCATATTTTAGGCATGTGCAAGTGGGTGATTGCGATGACAAAGTACGATAAGGTGGCAAAGGTGGTCGCGCCTAAAAAGCAACGTTTAGCAGCCGCTCAGGCAGTTTACGATAAGGCCATGGCAGCGCTCGCCATCAAGCAAGCACAGCTAAGGGAGGTAAATAAGTGAAAGTTATGTAATAGTATAGTTCCATTTGACAGGATATTATTGTAGTTCTCAATCAATAATATATACATATATCAGAAGACCCGGCGAACTTCGTATCGCCATATAATCAAGAAATATCTGTTACCTTTTTTTTATTTATATTTTTGGAGTTTACCTATTAAAGCCATAAATCTCCGTGTTTTGAAGTGGGACAGAATAATTGACATATTAGTTAGTTGTCAAATCTAATGTCAAAAAAAACGGTTGTATCAACAACTACTAATAAATTAAAAATTTATTTAAAAAACATTGTCCAGCGGACATAATTGTGAATCTAAACAATTCCCAGATTCCCTTGAAAACACAAAAAATTTCATCAAATCGGTCCAGTCGTTTAAGAGAAGTTCAGTGACATACACACTCACAGAAGAATTATATATATAAAGATTTTCGTAACAATGTGTAAAAATTTTGTACATATTAATTCTAGGTCCAAGAAAAATTAGCGAAATTAGAAGCAGCGTTGTCGGAGCAAAATCGGCAGCAACGAATATTGGACGATGAAGTTATGGACTGTAGCAACAAACTGAAGAGAGCCGAGATGTTGATATCTGGCCTCGGGGGAGAGAAGAATCGATGGACACAAATTGCGAAACAACTTCGTGAAACATACAACTCACTCACCGGTTGGAATATTTAAATTAAATTAAACATTTTATTGCCATAGTGCTATTATTTAAATAATTAAATAAGACACATATTTTTAGGTCATAGTGCTATTATTTAAATAACATTCTATTTTAGGTGATATTTTAATAGCCGCTGGAATCATTGCATATCTTGGTCCCTTTACTGCAGCGTTTAGAAATGATCAGGTAAGAGTTACAATTCTATTATTGTCGTAGTAATAATACTCGTATAATAGCGCAGTATATACATGTCTGATTTGTGATAAAAAAACAATGATGGTATAGAAATAATTTGGATGGTTCTTTTGCATTTGCTATTATGAGGGAATAACATAAAGGTCTTCTTTTTGTTATATACATCACAAATGGAGCAAAGAATAAATATATAAGGATGTAATTAATATATAGGTACAGAAATGGGCCCAGGCCTGTCATGACTGCGGCATCGTGTGCACCTTAAAGTTCAGTCTGATCAAGTCTCTGGGTGAGCCGGTTACCATTCAGCAGTGGAATATTGACGGATTACCTGCTGATGACTTCAGTGTTGAAAGCGCCATCATTATCATGTTTGTAGACCACCTTCCGTTGAAAAAAATGCCTTATTACCTTGTTAATAATGAAATAAATATTAAATGCTCTATTTTTCATGAAAATTTGTTTATATAAAAATTTTGTATATAGGACAGCCCGACGATGGCCTCTGATGATAGATCCTCAAGGACAAGCTAACCGTTGGATCAAAAATATGGAGAAACCGAATAACTTGAGCGTAGTTCGTATGACACAGGCAGACTTAGGACGCGTCTTAGAAAATGCCGTGCAGTTCGGTCAACCGGTAATCTCAGTGTTTTATGTATTATTTGTATGCAACATTTTTTAACCAAGGGTTTCAAAAATTACTTTGTCTACTGCCCCTTTAAGAATAAATTATTTTCTAGCGCCCCCCATTTTTAAACTACTGAAAAAGCATTATAACTAAGCCTTGTTAATTTTATTTTAATCTATATTTTAAATCACCTCTCTACACGACATCCCCCTGTTTTTTTCTGGGGCTTTTGCCGCCCCCCTTTAGACCTTTAGCTCTCACAAAAAAGTGTTATTGGACTCTTTCTGAAAGACTGTTAAATATAGAACATTTTACTATTGACCAAATAGGTATTGCTTGAGAATGTATTAGAAGAACTGGATCCAATGTTGGAACCGTTACTGCAGCAACAAACTTTTAGACAAGGAGGTGCCCTGTGTATCAAGATCGGAGATACTATTGTTGAATACAGCAAAGATTTTAAGTAAGTTTTGTGATGACAGTCTCATTATAACTACAGCCTATCTCAAATTTTATTATTCAATTTTGCAGACTTTATATAAGCACGAAACTAGCGAATCCTCATTACTTACCGGAGGTTGGAGTTCGTGTAACCTTAGTAAACTTCATGCTCGCAAAAGATGGTTTACAAGCACAACTATTAGCGAGAGTTGTAGCTCGTGAGAGACCGGACCTGCAGCAAGCTAAAGCCGATTTAACGACTCAAGGAGCTGAACACAGGAGACTACTTCAGGAAATTGAAAAGAAAATTCTAAACGTATTATCCACCTCTGAACATCTGCTCGAAGATGAAGAAGCGGTTCAGGTAATATATAAAAATATTTTTTGAATGGATTTCGATTTTGAAAATCAGAACCCAGAAAGTCAGAACTCAGAAACTGAGAATACTAACGATTACAGATCCTGAACTCTGCCAAAGATATGTCAAACGAGATAAAAGAAAAGCAAGTTATTGCGACGGCCACAGAAAAGGAAATTGACGAAGCCAGAGACAACTATGTGCCTATAGCAGTACATTCCACAAATCTTTTCTTCCTTATTGGTAACTACTAATTATTTAGTCTGCATTACTTTTCTTATATAAAACATGTTTATTAATTAGTGAAATTTGTTTCTATCAGCATCACTGGCAAACATCGATCCTATGTACCAATATTCTTTGGGATGGTTTGAGGGTCTGTTCACAGCTTCTATTGACAACACGGAAAAAGTGGAAGAAATTCCAGAAAGATTGGAGATATTAAGAGCTCATTTCACATACTCACTGTATGCAAATATATGTAGAAGTCTGTTTGAAAAGGTTTTTATCAACATTTGTTTAATCTTCTACGATTAGTTATTGTCAAAACGGTTTAAGTCATTAAAATTAAAGAGTTAGAGATTATAAAACATTTTTTTGAATGTCATAAACACCAAAACAGTACTACAATTGAATCTCATTAAAAGTCTTTGTCTTTTGATCTTACTTGAACTAGAAATTGTTTAAAATGCCAAAAAAAAAAAAAAAACTAGGAAACAGACGTTGAATATAATTTTTAATTTTAAGGACAAGTTGGTGTTCTCATTATTATTAACGGTGACGATAATGGTGGCGGAGGACCGCCTGTCTCAAGTCAACGTGATGTTTCTGTTGGCGGGCGCGCAGCCGAGGCACGTGGTACCCAACCCTGTGAGTTTTCTCAGTCCACAAAACTGGTCTGAGTTTAATGGGTGAGTCGAAAAAGTTTCGTAAGTATTAATCTTTAGATTTACGAAACTTTCTTTTAATAAAAATATAAAGCCTTATAAATGTACATATATCCTTGTCCTCAGTAGTTTAGAAAATGGTAGATATAGAGAACTAAATGTCTTTTTACATATTTGCCTCTCATTTTCATATCAACTCAGACAATCACAAAAAAAATAAGCAATTAATATTATGTGCTTCTTCTTCAGCTTGAACGAGATTGAGAAGTTCGACGGCATTCTTGACCACTTTTTAGCAAACACGAGTAAATGGGAGGCCTACTGCAATAGACCCGACCCTCAAAACCAGCCTTTACCAGCGCCTTACAATACTCAGTTGGACATGTTTGAGGTTGCCTTTGACAATAACTTAGAATCACCAGATTTACACACTTTATATCCACTGATTTGCTTTTATCATTAATTGTCTCAAACTTTAATGGGATAAACTATAAGGTAGCTTATGTTTTCGTAATAATAAATGATGTAATTAGTAGTAATGGTACTATTTTCTCCTTAGAAAATAATGGTGTTACGTTGTATGCGATTGGACATGATGGTGCCTGCGGTTCAAAATTTTGTAGAAGGTAAGATATATTTTGCCGTTTACTATCTGATTGGATCGAACTTTTCCTTTGCAGCTCAATGCTTCCTAATCCTAGAACTATTTTAAAAATATAACATCGATATTCACAATTATTTATAATTATTCCCTTGAATTATACATACACTCATACATTATACATATATTTAGTTCTATCAAGATTGTATTTTCAGCTCAAATGGGTCGTCAGTTTGTAGAGCCCCCGCTCTTTGACCTTGCCTCGTCTTACGGAGACTCCCATTGTTGTATCCCACTCCTTTTTGTTCTAACTCCGGGATCAGACCCTATGGGTACATTACTCAAATTTGCTGACGATCAGGTAAAAAAATAATAAGAACAATATATTTGTTCGATGGCTCTAATATAGAATTGAACGTTATTTATTTTCGGTTTCAGGGTTTCGGTTCTTCGCGTCTATTTTCGTTATCTCTGGGCCAAGGTCAAGGTCCAATCGCTGTTAAATTAATCGATGAGGGCGTCAGAAGTGGTACTTGGGTGGTGTTACAGAACTGTCACTTGGCTAAGAGCTGGATGCCAATGTTGGAGAAGGTATGAGAAAAAACCTCTTAGCATTCAATGGATTCTTCGTGTGAGTGCCGGGTCCGTCGCGTCACAGGGAGAAGAGCTACAACAGTGCCTGGGACTTGCGACCCAGATGTAGGTTTAAGGGGCCTCTGTCTAAGCACCGTCCAAGTTCCTCTCTCTCCATTTTTGAAATTGAATACTTTAATTTAATAAAGACAAAGTTACAGAATAACTATTAAAATAGTGCTCATTTTTATAGATTTGTGAAGGTTTGACGCCAGACTCGACCCACCCGGACTTTAGGTTGTGGTTAACTTCATATCCAGCTGATCATTTCCCCGTCTATGTTCTTCAGAATGGTGTCAAAATGACCAACGAACCGCCTCAAGGTAACGAAAGAATCCATAATATATGGAAGAACTCATGAGTTTCGTATATATGTTACAATTTAATTCTATTTGTAAGGTTTACGAGCAAACATAGCCCGGTCGTATCAAAGCGATCCCATCAATGACTTGGAGTGGTTCGAAGGAAATAAACAACCGGAGATCTTCAAGAAACTGTTGTTTTCACTTTGCTTCTTCCACGCGGTTGTTCAAGAACGAAGACAGTTCGGACCTCTCGGGTGGAACATTCGATACGAGTTCAACGAAACTGATCTCCGCATCAGCGTCACTCAATTGTACATGTTCCTTAATGAATACGATGTAAGTTGGATACGGCATTTATATGTACTTTTTTATATGAGCTCAACATCAGTAGCAATAGATATGACAGCGATAATTTCTAATTTACCATATCCTGCAGGATGTTCAATTCGTAGCTCTGAGGTATTTAACAGGAGAATGTAACTATGGAGGAAGAGTGACGGATGACTGGGACCGGCGCTGTCTTAACACCATACTGTACAAGTTCTATAATACAAGGGCTATAGAAGAAGAGAAATACCCCTTGGACCCCACCGGTAAATTAAAACGACATTCATAAGACTAAATGGAGAATCAGATTGTTTTTTGTAACTTAAATATTTTATATGTTGAATTATATTGGAGTAGCCACAATGAAAAAATTACCATAATTCTATCAATTTTGCCTGAAGAAAGAGATTTGGTTTAAAATTTTTCATGTTTTACCAAAAAAATACTTATTGAATTCCCTATAACATGTGTAAAATATACGTAATTGCTTTTGAGTATTCCGCGTATGAATGATAATATTCTTCATAATCCCTCTAGGTGTATATCATATCCCGACTCTCCGTGAACACAGTGACTTCATCAATTTCGCTCGTTCTTTGCCCGTGGCGACTCCTCCTAGTGTTTTCGGTTTCCATCCCAACGCTGACATCACTAAGCATTTCCGTGAGGCAGAAGAATTACTTAGCACTGGTGTACTTACTCAGGTATAAAAAAGACATTTTTTTATACAAAAAGTTAATAAGTATTGAGAAAATTCAGTATAAGTATTGTGAGATCTGTTTGATAAAGAAGTAGACAGAGGAATAATTAGAAATATAGCACATGTGGTACTAAGTGTTGTAATATATCTTACGAGCCGGCTCTGAGATCGACTCTTATTTATTTAGACTAGTGAATTTTAAATTACAGCAGTTTCAGAAAATGAACCTTATATTTATTTTCCTCGTGGTGGCGTAAGTACGTAGTGAAATTGCTCGTTCTTTCAGTCTACGTTAAAGTATCTTCTTAATTCAAAATAATCTGTATGCTTTAGCAAAGCCGTATATAAGTATTTCTGAGAAGAAACGTCCGTTGCATTAAAGCACACTATCAATTTACTGTTGATTACTGTGAGTTACGATTTTATGAAGTAACAGTTTATGGGGATACTTTAATTCTTAATATCATTATAATAATTTTGTATTTCTGTTATAGTTCATTATATATTTTATTTCATTTCATCTCACCATCGTCGCAACAAGGATCGAACGGTGAGTTACATCGTAATGATTGAAAACTAATTTATAATATTAGAGTATCTTAGTTACTTTATTAATTTCCATGCCCTCAGGATCGTTTGAAAGTATATTTGGTGAGTACAAACAGTTTATAATGTTATTACTAAAGGTTTGAATGATTTTTTTATTAAAATTCTTTGTGTTGAATTCTGTTAGAGATATTATTATAGCTACGATCAATAATATTAGGATACAATGGCTGCGGGCGGCGGGGGCGCTACTCCGGAACAGCAGGCTATGGCGATAGCTGAGGATATACTCTCGCGACTCCCAACGAGCATACTAAGGGGTCCTTCACACGAGGGGGACATCAAGCCGGCTGATATGACGCCCATGTCCATCGTTGTAATACAAGAAGCAGCTCGATATGAGAGACTCGTGAACGTGGTGAGGAGCAGCTCCAGGGCCGTCATCGGAGCTGTTCAAGGTCAGACAGAAATTGAGAGGAATATTACTTGTTTCTTCTTCTATCTGCCAGTTTCCCAGATTTAGCCAGGGTCTGCCTTATATGCTGTAAATAGTTTTGGCTAATTGTTTTTACGACCGGCCGCCTGCCTGACATCAACCCTTTTTTGGGAATAAGGAACGTTGCTTGTTTATAATGTTATTAAAATTTCTCATACATTTAATTGAATGTTATAATAATTGAATCCGTCGTCTGTAGCCCGACAGTTTCCTAATAAAGTAGACATCACGAAAAATGTAGTATAGAGAGGCGGTGACGGCGCGTGAAGTTGACAGGCTACAAAGATTGCTTTTTACCTTGTTGTTAATATCAAAAGGAAATTGAAAGTGCTTCTTATTATATTTGTATTTTAGAATATTTTTTTATTGGTATAATTAAAGTTCTATTTATATTTTTTTTTTCATAAAATTAGATATTGTTTGGAGCTGATATTAAATTCGTGCGAAGCCAACAAATTTGATGTTAATATACATACTTCAGCAAAATTTCCTTTTTTCTTCACCGGGTATTCCAACTTGATACTCTGTGGATTTGAGAACCCAAAAAATTAACCAATCCTCTTGCAACCTCAGTTTCTTATTGTAGGTTTATTGTATATCGGAAAATGACAACCAAATTTTCACAAGAAACCAATTTAAATTGCAAAGTTTCTAATGTTCCTGAAATTAGCTCTGTCAACAACTCAATACTTTATCTGATTACAACTTAAAATTAAAATATATGGCTAAGAATATAATAAAGAAGTACTAAAGTTTTATTAAAGATCTGATATTTGAGATTGAGTATGTTATATTTTAAATGTGCCATCAGGTATCAGTGTTCTGAACGATATAACAGAAGAGGTTCTCACTAGTATGGTCCGCGGCCGCATACCCGCTCTGTGGCAGGGAAAGAGTTACCCTTCCCTAAAACCACTGGCTGGGTACTTTAACGACCTCCTCGCTAGACTGGAGTTCTTACAGGTAAAAACAACGCGATACATAAATATTCGTCTTTTAGGAACGTTTTATTTGGAACTAGCCTACCGCCCGCGTGTAGTTTGGTTATATCGCGTTTCCAAGAGAACCTTTCAAAAATCTGTGATAAAAACTATCCTATGTTCTTTCTCGAAGTTAAGTCTATCTCTGCACCAAATTTCATTAAAATCAGTTCAGTGGTTTAGGCGTGAAAGCGTAACAGACAGACAGACAGACAGAGTTACTTTCGCATTTATAATATTAGTAGGGATAACACTTGTTTTTATATTTTTAAATACAGAATTATTTGGCGTAATTAATATATGTTGTTTGTAGCACTGGCATCAATACGGGCCGCCTGTAGTGTTCTGGTTGTCCGGGTTTTACTTCCCACAAGCCTTCCTTACAGCAGCTCAACAGAGTTACGCCAGAAAATACAAGATACCTATTGACCAATTGGCATTTCATTATGAGGTGAGTTCTATGATAAACTTAGAATTCGATACTAGTCATCATCATCAGCCTATTAGAGCCCGCTCCTAGCAAAGGTCTCTTCTCATATGGAGGAGATTTAAGTATTAATCATCACGCTTACTCAAAACGGGTTGGTGATTTCAAACTTATAATTGGAAATTATAAAACCAGGTTTCCTCACGATATTTTCTTACGCCGTCTGTGAATGGTGTCTAAATACTCTCAGACATATGACTTGGAAAAAGCATGTTGATACTTGCCCGGTTTCGAACTTGCAACCTCATACGTGAGAGGCGGACCTTTAACCACTAAGCCACCACGACTTTAATGATAATAATACTAGTATATGTTTGATATTAATTTATTTGCTGTAGGTACAACGGACCACTCACCTGGAGACACCTCCGCCTGAAGGTGTTTATATCCGAGGGTTATTCATGGAAGGTGCTCGTTGGAATAACGAAGACTACTATGTAGATGAGTCCTACCCGAAAGTACTCTACGACGACTTTCCGCCGGTAAGCGAAACACGTCATATAAATATTGGTATTATGATGAGATTTACATACATACATACATGTATCTTATAAGTCTGGGATGGATTTAGGTGGATGAGCATTTGTTTCCAAATTACAGAAGTCTGTTTTGAAATTTATACCAAATCTTTTAAAAGAAACTTGTTATATATATTTTACGTCTATATATCGTTCTGTTTGAGATAACTTGGAAGTTTTGAAATAGAAAATATTCTTTAATAAAAATGTGCGTAATTCTGTAGGTGTGGTTGATACCATTGAAGAGAGAGGACGTACCGACGGACGTGTTCTACAACTGTCCGTTATATAAGACGGGTGACCGGCGCGGTGTCCTGTCCACTACGGGTCACTCCACCAACTACATCTTGTTCATGAGACTGCCGACCTCGCAGCCGCCCGACCACTGGATCATGAGGGGCGTCGCGCTACTCACACAACTACCCTTCTAAATATACATTGTATGTATATCTTTATATAATTCTTCTGTGACTGTGTATGTCACGGAACTTCTCTCAAACGACTGGACCGATTTTGATGAATTTTTTTGTGTTTGTTCAAGGGGATCTGAGAATGGTTTAGATTCACAATTTTGTCCGCTGGACAATGTTTTTTTAATTATTTTTAATTTATTAGTAGTTGTTGATACAAACTTTTTTTTGACATTAGATTTGACAACTAACTTATATGTCAATCATTCTCTCGCACTTCAAAACACGGAGATTTATGGCTTTGATAGGTAAACTCCAAAAATATAAATAAAAAAACGTAACAGATATTTCTTGATTATAGGGCAATACGAAGTTTGCCGGGTCTTCTAGTATATATATACTACTCTTTTTGTGGTTTACAGCAAACTGACTGGTACTAACAAGTAGAGGTGACAAAGTAAAGCAATCGCTTTTTTTTTGTTTTCATTCGTAAATGAAAATTGTTTTTGGTTTGACAAAGCGATGTTTGAAGGCGATTATAGCCACTGTAAATTGAAGTGTAAATTATGTATACCGATTTTTACATTTTATTATTATGTTAGGCGATGGTCTATTTATAAGGTCTTCGTTTTTTTAAGACTTGCTTAAAATGGATTGTATTAATATATAAATTTTAAACTTCAATATAATGATCAAATGACTTAAGGATGATAGGTTTAAATTAGTTTTGTTTCATGGAGAACGATATCCATTACTTATATTACGTCCACCTTAGCTGAATCGACCCGGTCATAGGACTTGAGACATGCAACTTATTTCAAAATTAATATTCTAACAATTAACTTCGATCACACCAAACAAATCTTTTTTTGCCATTAAAAAATAATATTCAAAAACATAATGAATCTTGATCTATTCTTTTGTCAACTTAAACTTTACCCTTTCAATTAAATAACTCCCATTGTCTGGCTTTGACCCAAACATCACAAACACCCGCAAAATAGCCGAATAAAACAATAAACAAAGATTTATATTTAAATATTTTGTCATGAAAAAAACAATATGTATATATGTATGTATATGCTATTATTATTTTGATCAAAATATTTACTTTTGATCCATTGTTTGATTCTTAAAAAATACGACGTCGTTATATAATTTCATTGTATTTTTTTTTAAATTATAATAAAAGTCTTGGATATTAATCATAATGAAAATGCTTCATTCTAGTGTAGAACAAAATGTTGAAGATGCCTTTCAGTTTTCCGTACAAAGTGCTAATCCCTCCGCCTTTGTTCTCGTTGAGTTAATTAACATTAATTTGGTTTTGTCTTTTTGCAGGAAAAATGCAAGATCGTCGTAACTGGCAGCGGGATATTTTTTCAAATGATGTTATTTCAGCTTTCAAGATTTTTTATTATTTTAATTATGAACAGAATCTTCCAATCTATTGATTTGATCGAATTAATTAAGGCTTAGGATGTAATTACGCTTGAGACGGCTATTTCCGTCCGCTGCTATTAAGGTGAGGGAAAAATAATTTTACGGAATTTTATGAAGAGCAAAAAATTTACTCGAAAGATAGACGACTGAAAACTTCCATACAAGGATGTGACTTCGTTGGAATAATTAATTGTATTTTATTTTTATTTTCTTCATAATTATGAAATAGATGTTGCGTATTTTATTTTTAATTAGTCTTATGTCATTGTAATGTTTAATGGAAATAAATTATTATTTAATTCATATTTAAAGTTATTTCTTGATCGATCAATAGGTAATATATGGTCTGGAAAAGTGTAGTAGTACTCGAAATATATAAAAATAAATATTATTTCATTAAGTGTGTCAGTGAGGAGTGTTGATCATTGTCCTCTTACGCTATGTGGGGTAAAAGTGATGGAAGATTTCGCGAATACTCTAAGTATGGGGGTCAATGTCGTAGTACGAACTTCAGTAGGGAGATTTTTGGCGAGGGGCCGCCCATAACTCAATGGCTGTGTCTATTACGGGCGCGGTGACTCGGAATTAAAGTGTATTACGCTGCCCTGTCATTTAACATGAAAAAGCTCGCATCCCTGATACGGCATGTATTAAATAAGCGAGTAGTGGGCAAATGAGGGGGGACATAGTACGGGAGGCACTCGGTCTGGCGCGGCATCACCCCGGCAACATGAGATATTGATCTGCGCGCATTACCGCGCAGCATCCCTCCCCCGCGGCCCGCTCCCTCCCGCCCGGCCAACCCCCCGCAGCCTCGCGCGCCCTTGATCTGCTCGACCGCCGCCCTCGCAGCACCACCCTATAGAAATACTTATTACACTTCGCACTGCATACTTCACGTATTTCAATGAAGAAATTTCTCTTGTACCCTACAACGATGCAAGAGCTACTCCACCCTTTTACCGAACCAATTAGTTGGCAGGTCGGATTTGAGCAAGAAATACACAGCAGTAGGAAAAATTGCGAATGTCTTTGTTTCCTAAGCTTTTCATTTTGGTATAATGGAGGAGTTGCTAGAATTTCTTTTCATTTTATAAGAGGATTTAAATTGTAAAGGTAGCATAAAAGGAAATCTTATATTTTGAGCCCTACTTTTCCCAAGACAAAGAAACAACATTTCAAATGCTCCCATTCATCTATTATATCTGCGGAGTAACTCGAAATTAATTTAGTACGCGAATTAGTTGGGAGTTTTAACTAAAAATAACAAAAAACCACACAATCTATAAACTATCGATACATATGTCGGTTAACCGAAAGGGTTTTGTTATTAAACTGTGTTCATATTATTGTCTCTCTGTATATACCGGAGCCAGTGTAATAGTTAGTTACAAGTCACGCTATTATCACCTGAGGACTGTTTATTCCACTGAACAAAGCTACAGGGGAAATAATTAAGCCCGGTACTCACCCACGTATGATTGAAATGGGTATTAATTGCTTCGCTTGTACACCCGACGAAAATTTGATGAGTTTGCTGGCCAGCCATAAATACACCTGAAATATGCACACAAATGATTTAGTTTTATTTGATAGTGTTATAAAATAAATACATGAATAATTATTGCATTTCCATGTTTATAATAATAGATGTGTATTAACAAATTAGGACTTGGAATGATCACCGCATCGTAGAGGTAGAACATTATCACTACCATGGAATGTTCTCTGAAAGGTAAACGTACTTCAATTTCAGGCTGCAAGCAAATCACTGGAAAAAAGCGAAATATAAAGTCAACAACGTGCGCTATCTCGCTACGAGAATTTAATTAAAATCCACCACTAACACGCGCATTCGTTTGAAAAGCAGAGATACGAAGAACGATCATTCGCGTGGATTCTAAATCTAATTAAAATATGAACATTCGAATGCTTTGGTGTCCAAATTTATTTCTATTTACATTCCATAATTCCTTTGAAGATCTCTCTCGGATAGACGACCATTCAGCTTCAGTAAATTTAATGTTGTACATAATGAACCGTGAAATGATTTCTCTTTTTTTGTTCTAAGGAAACTATATTTTATGGGATATGTGGATGTATATATAAGAATATATGAGAAAGATTGTTTGTACCTTAATTGTTCTGTGAACTGAAATAGTTATCTTGAGAAAGTTAATTTACTGATAATTTTCAATTTATTTACATATTTACGTAATTATATACATTTAATAACATCCAAATTGCTTAAAGAGTAAGGAAATGTGGGTTTTTTTCTCGGCTTTCTTAGCGTTCAAAAAATGGAATAACAAAGTAAATTTGAAAGAAAATGATAGGTTATTGTACGTATATTAATCGCGTAGATTTTAACAAAGGGTCTTGCCGAGACTAACAAACATTGTGCCTCAAATCATAATCTCTTTGAAGTACATAATATAACATAATATTCAAACTTAGTCTGAGAGAGACTTAGAGCCCCTAACAGGGGGTTGGTAAAAGTTTAGCCTGTCTGATCCGATAAAAGCTTACATTGGGAACGCTTTGCCGCGCCGTATTTAAACGCTCTATTTTAGGTGCTCGTATAGACCTGGTGTAGATATGGCAGAGACCAAGCCAGCCAATCGTTTACTGGAAATGGAAGCCTTTCGTAACCGCCAATGGACCAATTTTAATCTTACGTAACAGTATTAAATCCGGACCGC
The DNA here is from genome assembly GCA_916720795.1 of Danaus chrysippus. NCBI lineage: Eukaryota > Metazoa > Arthropoda > Insecta > Lepidoptera > Nymphalidae > Danaus > Danaus chrysippus. The sequence continues at coordinate 1,997,818 of CAKASE010000057.1, read as the reverse complement.
GCTCGCTAAAACCAATGAATCTTTAAAATATGAATCAACACAACACTTACGTTCTGATCTTTTTGGTGAAAACATATGTTAAAGCTCATTCTATTTGAATAGATTACTTTCTAAATTATTTGAATACTTTTATTAGTTAGTACAAATGAAAATTATAATGAAATCTCTTTTATGAATATTATTTTTATGAAATGCTTTAAAGTTTTTCACAAATATTCTAGCTCCCAATATTGAAAGGCCTTCCTACTTTAAAAAAATTATCCTCACGCCTTCAATCAAAACCGCTTTAATCTGATTGCCATGAATATTATTCTTTCCTTGTTATGCTTAAATTACAACAATTTTGCTTGTATTTCAATGAATATACATTATTCAGTAGGCGACCCGTCAAGTATATTTTCAATATTGGTCCGACCCCATTAAAGTTATAGGAGGCTTTAGTTTTTATTTATAGACTCACAATAGTCTATCCCATTTTTAAACATCGACCTAGATGGAAAGTGAAGATACAAATACATTTGTATGTATTTAATATGATAAATCTTTATGTTGTGATTGAATATTAATAATTAATCAAAGAGATATTAAGTAATGCTTGATATTAGTTTGAAATTGATGTAATATTCATTGAAACGTATTATTGTCGTTATAAGATTAAAAGAAATAAGTAAATTTAACGAGTTAATTTGAGAGAAAATCAACAAGATTGTTGGATTTAGTTCCTTATAATTGTCGTTACTCTTAAGATTGGTTTGAAGTAATATAATAGACAGTGTAACAGTTTTAATTCCGCTTTAAGTATCCAATAAATTTTATAAAGAGCGGGGTTCATTGTTCCATCTCTATTGAAACCGTACTTATATATGACATATTTCCCTTTTCCTTTGACATCGTAAACCGTAGAGGCCGCCCCCTTTGTACATATGTATTTATTATCCGGAACAGGTTTTCACATAATGCGTTTTCATCATAGCCAACGTGTGAATCATTATTTAATTGAAGGCGCGCGGTCTGAGGGGGAGGGCGATCGATCGTCTCGCGTTGTCATGGCAACGCTCCCCGCTCACACCACCCGATTCATTTGTAATCATTTGTTTCACAGCCATCGAATAATGGCCTCGTCAAAATCATGTTAATGTGATAAATCACCTTCAGATATGTAACAAATGTGCCCCCCGCGTAAAGCTGACGACTAACAATGCCTGACAATAACAGAAACGTTTGAAACAACCAGAGGACAAATACAGAATGTTTACAAGTGTTACATACAGAAATAACGGAATGAAATATAAAAAAAAACAATATTCCATATGTATTTTATTAAACCTATTAAGTTCATAGTTATTAACTATCATTAAACTCCTCTACAGCAATCCTTTCTTACACTTTTCATTATTTCATAACAACTTTGTTGTAAAAAAAGTAAATGTACAAAAATTAAATATATTAAAAACATCCCTACAATGGATTTATGACTGTGTTTCAAATTAGAGACAAGCATTATAAAATTAGAAGAGTTTTCGTTAAAACAGATATATTTATTTTTTGTAAATAGCATATCAATTGTGAAATGGTTACTGGTTGGAACTTGGAATATATCGTTTGTTCGGTGCTATGCATAATTTTATCTGAACGTGCCTTTATCCCGGTGCCGTGAAGCGTAAGACGTAATACACCCCGACGCGGTTCGCAATTTGGAATCCGCCAAGCGGGATGCCAAATATTTTTCATGTTTGACTACAATATAGGTGCCTTTAATATTTATTTTTGAAATAGCAAAAGCCCGTTCAAAGAACAGAGCGAAACAGGTTCGAGTCAAGTAATACTTTTACTTGAAAATCTTATGTAGATATTTTGTAAAGTATGTATACTTAAAATTTAAAATAATAATAATATAACGCTTGTATTTTTTTTGTAATATACAATATATGTCGCAGATAAATATAAATATTAAAATGCTGTCCAATTTACAGAACGTAATTTACGAAATAAACTCTCACAGAAACAATTTGCTCGAGTACTGACAGAACGAAATGAGAAATCGCGATCTCGTAAGGACTTGGAAGAGCACTTCTCGTAGGAATTATCATAGTCAGGATCAAGTGAAGTGCAGGCTCTTGAAGATGAACGAAACTGCGCTAAATATCCGTTTTTTTCTTACTCAATTACCAAAGCGGCTTTACGTGTGCAATTAATATGCGTCATTCGACGCAAGTTAATTAAAATAGCTTTTAATTTTTTACGTACAATTCGAATATTAAAATTATTATAACTGTATAACAATGAAATCTGTTTTGTTCAAATAATAGTACAAACCAGCAAACAAACTCTTTGTTGGTCGATGGTTTTCCCGTCTTCTGCACGAGTTACCAGATCGATGCCCTGTTGGTAAATATTTGCTTGGACATACATTCATTTGTCCATTCTGTGTGTTGCGGCACTGCTGTTTGTATTGCTGAACCCTTTACGCGGATCACTCGGCAATCGGCAGTTCTTTTGTGGCTATATATAACATGCTATTATACATAAATTTAATCAATTGTGTGTCTGTAAACAAGGCATTTCGAAAAAAAAATAACTGGCACTGCTTTATTTATTGATTGCCACATAAATTGTCATCTAATTTATTATGAATATCTTAGAAAGTCATTCTTAATAAATCTCATATAAAGCGATATTTTTCAAAATTATCTGAATTTGCAAAATAAACGTAGTTTTGTTTCCATATGCAACCCTCCGTACCTATCTTTTGTGTTTCGAACACCACATTCCATTCATTCCGTGTAAAGTGCTCCATTCATATTTTATATTTTGTCAAATAAACAAAAGATGTATGCAAAAAGAGTTTTATTAAAAAACTTAAACAGTTTTGTGTCACATAAACCGCGGGAAAAAAATACCTTTTCGTAAGACTGCTGGTCTTCAATATAAGTACAGAGGTTCAAAAAAAATTAAATAAACTAAAATGACCGAAACTGATATGAATTGAAAAGTAAGAAACACAGTTTTTCTATACATAACACTCATAATTCAATTCTTTATGGGAAAGTTCATATTTGATAGTCATAAATTAAAAAAAAATTACATGACTCAATTTCTTATACTTAGTTAAATATACATTTTTTTTTGAACTCATTCTTTGATTTCCGAAGTGTTTATAATATTGTTTCATCTGTTTATAGATATATAAAAAGGTAATGATTCAATCTCAAATTTCAACTTTAGTATCGTAGACAAAAACAACACGAATATGTCAAAATAATGAGCTAATTGTAAAGGTCGTTCACACTATTACAAGACACTTGATAAATATTAAATTGTATAACTATCAAAAAATATAGAGAAATTGATTTTATGACCTACATTTAAATCTCAACAAATTAACACAACCAAATATAAATATATAACAAAATTTGTTGATATAACCAAAAACACCATTTTTGATCTGAAAATGAGTTGAATTAGTCATTTAATTTTATCCAGAAGAAGAGCTTTGAAGGAAGACTACTTTAGAAGATAAAAAGGGCTCAAAGGCGTTATCTAATTAATGTCCAGATCCAACAAAGAACTTAAAAAGTAAAAAAAAACCTCGTAAACAGGGCGAGGAGTGTGGAGGGTAGCCTGGTGTTGAGTTTTCTCAAATAATTTTAATAGAACTTCGCTTGGGGCGGGCGAGGGGGTAGCGGGTTGTGGGTGGCCCGAGGGGGGGCTAAGGGGGTGCAAAATGAGATTTCCTTTGAGCTGAAACTCGGTGGTGACCGCCGCAAGCTTCGAATCGTGTCCCTCATATATCATGCGACGCATTCGTGTACATAATATATGATTCCGTGGCTTACGTTTAAATTCTCCAGAACAAGTGTAGCGTAACATGATACGGTTGAACCGTCTCTAAACGACATATGAGTTATAACGGTGAGGGAATTCATGAAGGAGGCATGCAGCTCCTTACTTCCGTTAACACACTATAAATATCCAATTATAATTAAGTAATCAATTTAATATGTGACTATATACAACAAAAGTCTCTTAAGAATCCGTATAATTCCACTATTGTCCACTTTAGAATGACGCATAATTTAATTTCATTACAATTATAATCAAGTAGCCTATCCCTGTAACATTTAATAGCTAAGTACAAAACAAATACACATTAAAGATACAGATATTGCATTAACGTACAGAGTAGCGATCCCCGGGCGATGTTTATCGAGCCCCGGCCGGAGCTTCACGTGGGTCCTCATTGATCGACCTCCCCCTCCTCCCCTGCCCCTCCTCGGCCCGGGCCGCCTCACCCCCGCGCACCCCCTGCCATGTCATCGAGCCATTAGAGGCTGTATCGGGAGGGATCCCACTCAATCAAGCCGGACGTCCGTCAACTTTTGTGTGCCCGCCGCTGGCTGTTCAATATTACTCATGTAGCCTGCCGACGGATGGACACTATCTAATTCTGATACCTATACTGTTACAAGTAATGCAATCCTTACAGCACGACATAGTTACTACATTAATTAATTTATTATACTTTTTTTTTAAACTCACAACGCCTATACGCATGTACACATAAGAAAATGTATCAAAATGTTATCTAGATCCCTATATAGTGTCACGATTAAATTGTTCCAAGGATGTAAAGGACAAATGAACGCTACACGTTTAACAAGTCGCGTAATATTTTACGTATCTGGTAGTTTGAAGAAGTTTCTTTGAGTTAGTGAGTTGCAGCCGGTACCCGGTGCTGGGGGCGGCACGTTCTGTATTAGCTTCCTGTTAGCTAGCACCTGCCAACTCCTACACAACATCTCCACTAACGACCCAACGCTCTACTACTGAGATACATTACAGAACAAATTACCAACCTCTAATATCTGGGCTCGCTATTAAAATGACGTAAAACAAAGAATAATTTTGTTAATGTCAATAATGTAATGTAAATTTTAATATTTATTCATTCGAAAAATTAGTTCAACTATTATTAAAACACTTTTCCTGTAAATTTTAATGGCGATGAACAAAAACAAAAAATAATTTCATAAATTTTAATTCTATCGACCTCACCAAAAAGCTGCAAAATTTAAATTGAAAATTAAAAGTATACATGTAAAAAACAATCACTCAAGAACGCAGATTTATGTTTATAACATTATAAAGATAAAATAAGATGCAAGAAAATTTTAAAAAATAACGCAAAGTGATTAAGTGATTAGGGAAAATTGCAAAACATGTTGCTTGTAACAAAATTCAAAATATTATGTAAAAGAAAGATAAATTCATATATTTATTACTTCTCTTAATTTTAATCAAGCAGATAATAAACGACTCTTATAAAAGATATACCTCTAAAATATAAAACGAACATTTTGTATCCACTTTCCCAATTGGTATTTGCACAATTTGAGCAATAAAACCTCATGAATAGGCAAGGAGTTCTCAAACAGGGTGACAGACACTGCAACGAACCGCCTCAGGCATTCCAGCCATGTTTAGGCATAATTATACTACTCTTGCCAATATTTGTACGCGACTCAAATATCGCGGGGTAACAAATTAAGCGCACTTCAATTCAAACAAGCAAGGATTCAATCCCGCCCGACTTGTTCCAGACGGAATTTATTATTACGACTTCATATTCCTGTTTCATGTTTACATTTTGTAATTGAACGCTTACCAAATAATGTAAAGAGCCTTGTCAGATGGCGTCAAATTTTATGTGAATTTTTTTATGAATGTTAAACGGTTTCAAACGGGCGAAGCTTAATATATTGATATTAGGTTGTGTCATATCAAAAATAAGGTCGACAAGAATGTGGTTTAAAACGTATTTCGAAGGGTACTCTTTTAAGAAAATACAATATTTATATGTAGTATATAAATTAACACGAGTAGATAATAAAATCCCTAAAAAAATATATATCAGAAGGTTTTTTTACTGCCAGCATGTACCTCTAAATATTATGATTAATTTTTGAAGTGAAAGTCCATATAAATTATATTTTGTTTCTTTAGTCGGGTATATAATAAAAGCAACGGTCACACAGTGCGCTCATACGTGAGGGACCGCGAGTTAACTTTTGGCATTCGAACCCACGCGACACGCATCACTAGCTACTGTACAACCAACCCTCGCCTCTAAATATACTCAGCTAAAGGATTTTGTTCACCAAATATAAATTATATAAGGCAATGCCAGCGAAATTACCTAATTTTTTTATGCTTTAAAATTATGCTAGAAAACCTTAAAGCAGAAGCAGTAATATAAGTTGGTTATTTTATCAAAAACTAAGAAAGTTTCAAGCTAATTATTGCCTTATATGTGAATACTATTTTGCATATACATGAAGTTAATAATCTTTAATATATGTATTAACCAATCATGTTTAATTTATGTATACGAGTATTACAGACGGTCTGTTCGTAGGCAATAATCATCTCTTTGCCGTGTTTGATTGGATTATTTAGTAATTACTATTGTAATCAAACTACGAGATGAGTTATATTTAGGTCACTACTTTATAGGCTTATTATAACTAAAAACGGCGATTACCAATTTAAAAAATAAAAGAAATCTGGAAACGAGAACATTTGCTATTTATTACTCCGAGTATTTTTCTTTTGTTTCCACTCCAACTGTGTAAGCATGAATAGGCTCGTGTAAAAGCTGTAATATAAAATGAAATTAAAATGTCTCCATTGAATACATCCCGCTCCACGTTTATAAAATCTCATCTACTAAGTCGACGTCTGTTAATAATCGGCTTATATTCTCTCTCTTGGAGAGCATTTATTCAAAAATTTGAAGCAAACGAGCGGGTCCGTTTCATTTTGCTTTAGAGGAAATCTTGTTATGTTCAGAACATACTATACTCGTAGAAGAGGGATGCCATACGAACGTTAGAGCTCTTAAAGCAAATAGCTATTTAAATATCATTTAGAGGAAAAATCTCTTACGACATATTCCTTGAATCTCTTAGATATGAAACCCTGTCGTAATTATATTTAAGAGGGTTTTACTCAAATTTGAAAGTTTATTTTATAATTATGTATAATAGATATGGAAAGTAAGAAAGTAACCTGTAAATCGTCACGATATCGAACATCTACATATAATATTCTATGACACTACAATTCGTTTATTACAATTATAATAAAGTATCATTTTCAGTATTATCCGAGTCACCACTCGTCGCCCATTGGTCGGGTGGTGTATCATATGATATTTTCATTTGCCATATTAGATTCTGACTGTCGTTATAGCAACGAGCTCGTCATTGCTCGCGCCTCCCCGGGATTCAGCTGACGCACACAGACGCCCGCTCACCTGAACAGCTACGGAGCCTGCAACCTCGCCCCTCCCCCCCGCCCGGACGACCTCCCCCCGCATACCCTTCCGCCACCTACACACACATTACACGCCATTATGCACTTACACAGGCTCGTGTAGAGCGCAGTGTGAAATGCAATCCTATAACCTGTAGCGTGAATCGTTTTCGCCGTGCCGCTCCCAGCCGGCCGCTGGCCCGGGCAATGGCTCTTCTCGTTAAACCCGGCTGCAGCCGACTGTAAACTAACTGCATCGGAAGCAAAGCAGTTACCTTGGAGATTACTTCGGCCTCCAGGCCAAAGAAATTGTAACCCGTTTCTACCTTCTCGTATCCGTTTGCGCCCAATGTGCAAATTCAATTTCTGTTATACGCCGCGCCTCTTTTGGTGAATTTTCTTTGTGCAGGTTAGTGGATTCGCTGTTTGACATTTCCATAAATATTAAATGCTCAGATATATTATCTCTTATTACTGGCACGGCTCCAATATTTCCTGACATGGTTCTATTTGACCTTGGTCGGATATTTGTAAATCATTCTCATATGTGTCAATATAAATTTTACTTACATTTATTATTATTTTAATTGAATCTTTTGTAGTCGTATTTTTATTTAATTATCTTTTTAGATTTCGTTTATAGAAATAAATACATATATTCTGAATAAACGAAAGTTTTAAGAGTTTATGTAGAATATATTCTAGATGTTACAAATTCTATATTCTAGGTAGTCAATATTCTAGATTTATAGTTTTGTCATATACATATTGTATGTATAACTTACAACTTGTTATTCAGGTTCTCTTTAAAATATAGTAAAATATTTCAAAAGCACGTTTTGATTTATAATAAACAAAGACATGAATATTTTTAATTATTATTTATTGTATATATGTAGAATTTATAATAACAGTAATAATATTCAATTAAGAAAGGAAATTAAAAATATTTAATTATATTAAGGAATCTTTGTGTACACAAGTATAATGTCAATTCTTTTACATATTGATTAATATTATTATGACTCTAGAAACTTTCAGTAATATATTTTGATAATATTTTAGTTTTAAAAAATAGCATTTCTTGAAATCACTTGACGATTAAAGAAAATTTGAACGTTGCTTTTAAACGTAATAATTTTATTATGATTCTCTATAATAAAATGAGTTACAATTAGTCTATGTTTTTAAAAATATTTGAAACAAGACGAGTCTAAAATATAAGCGGTTTTTACTAGCAGGGCGATTCTACGGGAAAGTAAACCTTGATGTAATTTTTTGTAGTTTTTCTTTTTTTAATTATTATATATATCGATACAAAATACTTAAAATTGCACAATACTTTAAAAAATATTAGTATATTAATATTTTTTTAATTTTTATTAAATTGCAAACTTGATTAATGAATCTAATGCTGAGTTGGATTTGAAAAGATGCAAAGCTGTCAAGCTGATTGTTTAAAATGTATACCTTGATGCAGACCCAAGCTACTGAACTGACTCCCATGATGAAACTAGCATCCATATAGAGAAATAAAAACTTATAAGTGACTCCTTATACCAAGTAAATCGTACGTGTCCTACCCGTGACAGTGAAAGTCCCACCCGTGACACACTTTATTTATTTTTTGTAAAAATATGAGTAAATAATAGAACATTATTTTCTATTCAAATGTGAAGTTTAGTTTATTGTCTCAAAGAAATATTGTAGTCTGCATTAAAAAGTTTTATCATCTAGCAGAGTTTTATTAAATACTAGTTTTTGCTCGCGACTTCGTCCGCGTTAGTTTCGTCATTAGTAATATATGTGTAGCTGACCGTTCGAACTCTATTCCGTTTTAGAGGCCATTAATAATCAGGTTTCTCCTGTTTCAATCGGACAGAATGATTGACATATTAGTTAGTTGTCAAATCTAATGTCAAAAAAAAACGTTTGTATGGGAAATAGAAAAGGGCTGTTTTTATGGTTTTCCCAGTAATGAATCAATTTTTTTCAGCTTTTATACCTTCCCTGAACCTCCACGAACATTTCAAGACTAAGATAAGATAAATCCGTTCAGCTGTTCTCGAGTTTTAGCGAGACTAAGGAACAGCAATCCATTTTTATATATATAGAAGATGATGCATGTGTAACAAGAATGTCACAACTTTGTCCCACCCGTGACAAACATTTACTGTATTCTTTATTAAATTTTACATGGTATTATTCAAGTCTTTATTGTACCTATAAAAGTACATGGATAAATTTATTATACTCTATATAAATCAATTAGATATCATTGATACAATTAGCGTAAATAAGCCACACACGCTGAAAATCGAGATACAACTGTCCCACCCGTGACGCTAGAATTCCCCAGCAATATAAAAAGGTGAAAAAAAAAAATTCCAGTATAAAATAACAGTATATGTATATTTGTTTTTTGTCTTGCTGAGGAATATACATATATAATAAGTACACATGTATATATGTATATGTATGTTTGATTTGTATAGGTTAGTTGACGTCATAAATTCGTTTGTCAGAGATATAATTTAAAAAGGAATGTAAATTGCATTAAAATAATTATATTTTATTTAAATACGTCAATATTAATTTCAATAATGGTTCAGATTCAATATACACCACCTTACAATAATCTTGTCAAACAACGGTTCATATTTCAGGTAATTTTAATATTGTTTACAGAAATTTTGTAAAATTTTATATTCATTTTACATAAAAAATGCGTTTTAATAAATAGATGTTTTAATATATAACTATTATTCCAATTATAGCACTTATATGAACGAAAAATACATATCAGTTTTATCCTAAATTGAAATTATAGAAAACTGTTTTATTCACAATTTTAGAAAAAAAAATTGTCAAATTATTACAATTACATTTCGTTTATATGAATAAAAAATTTTTTTATTAATTTGAAATTAAATTCAAGACACTTTAATAGTAGAAAACTATAGTTACCTTCGATAAAATAAATGTTTCTTTCAGCTTAACTAACTCTACGCCTTAATATTTATTTTGGTTCAAAATTTCAAATTTCTCAGGAAAAACAAAGTACATAGGTTTAAATAAAATCTACACCATGTGCAATTTTTTTTCCAAAGAAAAATTGTTAAAGGAACAAGAAACAATTTTATCAATCTTATTGAACATCTTAAAATGATTTTTAATTTTATGTTTTACTAAATCCAATTAACGGAATTAACAATACCTATATCATATTTCAAAATTGGACATAAATCGTCATGTTAAAACTGGGCATAAGACTAATTGAAATAATCGATTCTTGAAAGTGCCATCAGCCTACCAGAGCCCACTGCTGAGCAAAGGCCTCTTTCTCAAATGGAGACGGTTTGAGCATTAATCACCACGCTTGCTCAAGACGGGTTGGTGATTTCAAACTTATAATTGTGAAACTATAAGTCCAGGTTTCCTCACGATGTTTTCCTTCACCGTATGTCAGTGTTGTCTAAATACTGACAGAAAGTACATATGACTCCGAAAAATCACATTGGTATTTACCAGGGCCAGGATCCAACCCGCGCCCTCGGCAACAAGAGGCGGGCCCTTTAACCACTATATATAATGTTATGCTTGAATATCTAATACAATGTTATGCTTGAACTTACTCTTGATATTAAGACGAATTTTCGATGTACCATTTGCCTGAGTGAGTCATAACTTCTCAGCATTCCATGGATTCACCGTGCGGGTGCCGGGTCCATCGTTGCACAGAGAAGAGCTTCAAAAGTTTCTGGGTCTTGTGACCCACGTGAACATTTAATAAATTCAAATGAAAATAACTTAAGTTTAATAAATTTCTACAAATAAATAAAATAAATATAAACAAGTTATGGACCTACTAGAGTTACACTGCAGTTTTTTTGGTGCCTAAATTTTATAATTTAGAAATCTTCTATATATATAAAAATGGATTGCTGTTCCTTAGTCTCGCTAAAACTCGAGAACGGCTCAACCGATTTGGCTAATTTTAGTCTTGAAGTACTCCTGGAAGTCCAGGGAAGGTTTAAAAGGTGAGAAAAATTGGAATAATTGCCGGGAAAACCCTAAAAACAGCCCTTTTCTATTTCCCATACAAACGTTTTTTTTGACATTAGATTTGACAACTAACTAATATGTCAATCATTCTGTTTGATTGAAACAGGAAAAACCTGATTATTTATGGCCTCTTACACGGAATAGAGTTCGCCTGGTCAGCTATACCTACATATATTACTCTTGACCAAACTAACACGGACGAAGTCGCGGGGAAAAACTAGTAAAGAATATTAAAATACAGATGCCAAGATTTTTCCTAAACTACAACACATACGACGTGAAGTAAATCAATTATTTTTGTTCTATTTCTGGTTGTTTTTTCCATCAGAATTTGTCTGATGATGTCAGACATTAAATAAATTAAGGCGGCAAAATTTTAAAATGTATGATAGCAATGTATATATACATTCTTATTTATGTGTTGCCACTACACATACGTAATATTAAACTAATGTATGTAATTGCTCCTTTTGAATCACAAAAACAGTGACAAAATTTATTTTCATCAAAGGTCGAAATTATGAAGTATTATATTGGAATAATTCACAAATTCGTTTTATTGTTTTGAAATAAAATTGACCATAAACAGTATAACTGTCATGCACAATACAATCCTTCGGAAATCGAACCATTTAAGACATCTTAAAACCTCCGTAAATTTTCTTTAACAGTTCCTGTAGATCTTAAAGTTTGTTAGAAAAAACAATATTTCATTTATAAGCCTCGTATAGATTTTAGTTTTTCTTTTATGATAAAAATAGTGATTTTTGAAAGTAAAGTATTTATTAAAATACCGATTTCATTATAACTAGGGTTGGAAATGTAAAAAAGCAATTACACCAGTTACCAATACTTTTGATGATCACTTGCCAACTTAGACAGTTATTAAATTACGATTTTATTTAAAAATATTTTTTAATCCTTTTTCATTTTACTCCTTTATTTACAATAGTAATTGTATAAATCACATAAATTATGAATTTAGAAATAAATTATTCAATAAGTATGTCACACACCAATGAATAAGATGTCATATTAAAAATTTGAAGTATAATAGACATGCCTCTGTTTAAGAACTGTTTCGCCATTCTTTATTATCTTATTGGTATATCTGTGATTTATAAGATAGCCAATACATCAACATACTTCATGTCTGATTATATCTTTTCCTATTTTCCGTATAAATCAGCCTTTCAAATCAAATCTTACCGCCACAAGATAGGAATGGGTCATGAGTGGTATTAGTCCTCTTAATCCTTACATAAATCTGATAGATTTATATAACAGAAGTTAACATTCATGTAACTTACACTAGTTTCTTCTTTTGTCATACTTTATATCGAGTATTTGTCTTCTTCTTCAATTGAGCTATATAGTATAAAGATAATATCAATGAAAATGACTGCGTTAAGACATTTTAATACCTCACGAAATAGTTGTACATTTTTCGCTCATTTTCTAGATTTTCTGAATTTTAAAAATATAGAAAAGTAGTTTTGTTAAATAATAATCATTTCTTATTTTGATATGTTACAATTAATGTCTATAAGCTGTTTCTTTTTCTCAGTTTTCTAAGAAAAAGAAACGATTTTCCTTTTACAGGCTTTTCTTTATAGCGAGTGCAAAATATTCTTAGCTTTTCTTGTTCACCCCTAACAATACCGTTTTTTCTTTTTACTTTCTAAATTTTAAAAGCACTTAAAACAAAATTATATCTGAAACAAAACTTACAAAATTTTTTAAACTAAATTTATTGCTTTCTGATTTATTAAGATTCAAAAATTATTTTCGCTCTAATTTTTCTCCTCAAAGCACTCGTATTTGTTTTATTTCAATAATAATTTGTCCAGCAATAAAATATAACGTTTCCTAAGTAAATCTAGTACAATAATAGATCGTAGACGAAATTCAAGCAATCAATTGTGAGCGGTATTTTATCGGCTGTCTTAAAACACTAATAGCTATATAAAAATCAAGACTTAATAATGTATTTCAATCCTAATATATTATGACAGTTCTAAAGAAATATATAGCCTTAAAAAAATTAAAATCTATTAAAAGTACGATTTACGCGTGTGACTGCGGGAGAGAAAATGACTCAACTATTGACTTGTTTCCAAAAGCCCATACTGTGTATGATAAATTTTATCGTAAGAGAATGAAAACTAAGAAAGAACTACTATTAAAAAAATAGATATTATTAGATTCAACGCTTTTGTATGTTAAAGTTAATCTACATATTATTATAGGAATATGCTCATTTTTAATTATACATATATCATCTTCAAATAGTGGCTACTTGTTTTAAGTTAAATTAAAACAGTATCGGGCAAACAGTTTGAAGTGAGAAATGAAACAGGTATCCAATTTATTTTCATCTAGACTGTAGAAGTTTTTGTTGGTTTTTGTTTGAACTTGAATCAGTAATGAACACAAAAAGCAAAATGTATCTCAATATTGTGAAACAACGATTCATTCTTATTTAAGCTAATTTTAAGTATACAAGAGTTAATACAGTTTATTTGTGAAACTGAGAATGTTATATATTTTTGCCAAGAGTATCACCAAATTATTACCCCTACAAAAATATAACACGTAAAAAATTTCAAATAGAGGTACCCGTACACATTTTGTCACCTGAATCAATATTAAAAAACTTCTTATAGAAACTGTCATATTCTATTAGTATGTGTTTGAAAAATCTTAATATTACTATTGCATTTATTAATTTTAATATTCGAATTCCGTGAATTAATGTTATCGTGAAATTGGTAAAGGAATTTCCCTCCTCTCCTTTGCCCTTTTGACTGAAAAATAATTTAAAATTCCTCATCCATGTTGCTGATCAAACATATTTTTCACAAATAGTTTTCTTAATAATTTTCTCAAAACACACTTATATTCATTATAATACTGTGAGAATAAGTATATTTTTACTCTACATTATTATTATCTATTTCAAAACTGTATCAATAACTTTCATCATCAAAATAAACATACGTTAGGTCGATCAAAAGGAACATGCCAGCATCTAGGTTACAATTCTCGCAGCAATAACGCTTCTACGCCCGAGGCAGTCTTAAGAATAATGAAATACAGACCCCGTCACTCGTACACGTTTGTACATTCAGCAAAGTTATGTGAAGACAATTAAATTGAAAGCTAGACGGTACCGTGCAAGATCTTGAAAGGAAAATTAAGGTCAATTGTCCTACACTGTGAACAGAACATACCGAATAGAATAATGAGATCTAAGATTTTCGCGAGTACTCATTCAAATGAAACCAATATTTTTTCGGATTTTACTTCGCGTTTTGTTTTTGATTAGAAAACTACATACTCCCGACGTTTCGACTACTTTTCAGCAACCGTGATCACGGGCAGACGAGATGTGACACTCATAAAATTATTAGTTTCATACCGAATAGAAGATTTTATTGACGTATTTTTGAGCTCATCTCATTAAATGTTGTTTGAACATAATTAATATATTGATTTCGTCAGTCAAAATTATCCTACTAGGAAAAATTTGTATGAAAAACTACTTAATAAGATAATTTCTTAAAACTGTACAAAATATGACATCAATCCTCAACCTCAGTTTTCCCTTTCGTATTTATTTATTCCGTCGGATCTCGGTCGTAATTGCATTACTGTTACAATTATTATTTAGCCTTTGACATCCGCTATATTTTATAAGGAAACGTTTCCCTCCGGCTAGATTGAATGAAGATCCTTTGTCGCTTAACGCAATTATTAGAACGGATAACTAAATAATAAACTAATGTGATTGTTGGCAAGTCTTGCAACTCGTAACGAGACCACTCGGGACTCTCGCGGTGACGGCTCCACTTAATTTTCAATTCAAATAAGACGAGCCGTTTTCTGCCGCAAAGCAATTTGGGTTGTTAATGACTGTGTGTGTAGAGTCAGCTGCACGGGAACAGTGTGAGCTCGCCTTCATCATCAGGCTTTAATTGAACAATACTGTTACATGTTTCTCGTAAAAAATATACCCACTAAAAATGTCAATAATTATTCTAAGATTTAAAAACATTATTTAATTTTGAGGGCATGAAATTTATTTGTCAAATAACAAGTCTGAAAAATATTTCCACATATTATATATATTAAAACATTTCGTTCAGGCTTATAATGTCTTATTTGAATGTTTTATTACATTTATTTTATCTAAAAAATAAACGAAGTTTTAATTTAATATACGACTAAAACTCATCCAAAGTTCAACAAATAAAATATTTACTTTCAACTAACTGTTACTCTTTATCATTTTTTTGCAAGCGAAATGCGAATGTAGAATAAAAATATTTATGTTGAAAACGGTCTCGGTGCCCGGGACGAATATAAATAACGGGATCAGCTATGGAGTGGCCGTAATGAAGAGTGCTCGAAGCCTTCACCCGGGCTCCTGGTCGCCGGACAACCGCGCGAGATGCACCCGGCGACTCCTAATTGAACACCCTGGCCGGGTCTAATCAGGGCTCAGCTGAGCGGTGCAGGCAGGGTGGCTGCGGGGGTGAGGCGCGGGTGTGTGTGCGGGTGCGGGGCGCGGGGAGGGGAGGAGGGGTCCGCCGGGTCGGAGGGTGTACGTAGGTCCGGAGCCACGCGGGCTGGCCGCGCCCCCTGCGCGCGCCGCTTCGCCCGGGCCGCTCATTCAAGTAGCGAGCGCTCCCCGTGCCAGCCGCTAGTCCCAGGTATGTCCATTTTGCTTTTGGTGTTAGCACGCCGCGAGTGTACGCCTGTGAGTACTGTGAGTGAGGCCGTGTCTTCGTACACCGTCCGTGTCGCTCGCCGGCTCATTCCGTGTGTGTCCGCCGCCGAGACACCCCGACCATCCCGCGCCCCGACATTAACAAGTGACGACTGTGATTTAAATACGCGATCCATGTTAGAATTAGCGGCTATAACGATTTAATATACGATTATTATAAAATATAAAGTGGTGTTTTAGACAATTTTACCGGTTCCGCTGTAAATATTAATGATTTTTTTTTACATAATTAATGCGTTTATTAATGATTATATTATAAATATATCTTCGTCTTCTCGTCAATCGGTACACACGACGTTCGCTTATTGTTTGCATGTTCTGTCTGAGCTTTCTTTGTTTCGTCGCTCGTTTTCTTTGTAACTGTTCCAGACGGACCTCAAGGTCCTCGATCAGCTCCAGGTAAGAGTACTTTGTTAAATGTGGCTTGTGTGTTTAGATGTTAACGTATAAACTATTATTAAAAATCATTGACAATAATTATAAAACGATTCGGAAAATAATGAATATCGGAACGAAATTAAGAAGAATGGAATGGACGTATTACGTGTCTGAAATCTGGTTTTAAAGCTCCGCCGTCGGTAATATCTCATCAACAGCCTTCTATGTGTATGTTTATGTGAGTGTATGTCGGTCTGTGTCACGTTCTGTTCGCTTACAGTGCCTGTCGATGTGTCTGTGTTGTGTTTGTATTGTGTTATAATTTTGCGAATACTTATTGTATTTTTTATTATGTACAATTTAAGTTTTGCTATCAATATCACTAGTAGAATAAGAAACGGTGCTAGGTGTGAAATCGTAATGTTTTTAAAGTCTAAATGAATCTTAAATTATGAAATCCTCAGGAGTAAATACGATATTTAAAAAATCGGCCCAATACCTGATTCTAACAAGTCATATATAAGTGACAATTCCTTTATCAGAATTTAATTTGAATATAGTGTAATCTAGCATATGATCTGAATTTTCTGATTATTTCATCCGACCTAAGATGAAACATGCGTAGTCGGTTCATTAATGTCGTAGCACGTAACCGTAGCAGTCGCTACGAGAACGCCGCCGCGTAGACATCCGTAGACATCCGTCCGGACATAACTTGTGAATTCCGCTTATATTTGGGGATATAAAATTTATTTTTTATTTACTCTCAATAAAAAATAATTTATTATGCAAAGTGTATTCTGGTACTATTGAATTGGTATAGTTTTTCGTACAACATTCGGTTATGAGAACTTGAAAGATTTAGAGGTAACAATTTTATATTTAATGATAATTCAATTCATTTTATTGATGTTCAGCTCTAAGAGATTATTAACACAACGTCGCGATAACCGAGCTTTATCTATAAATCAATGTTTATGATAAAATATAATACGACCTCATAGTAAACGGCTAACGTCATACTATTATATTGAAAACAAAAAATACGTAATCATTAGTAACTCGTAATATATATTTGGGTAAAATTATATTTATATAACAATATGCTTTACAACATAATATATTTTTACCAAAAAAAAAAGGGAAAAAAGATCTAAAGTGTCTAATAGAGATCAATAAAAAAGGAAGAAATTTGTAAAAAAACTATGTCTTTAATATATGGTTTACATTTAGTCAAGCTGTTTCGTAGTTGGTAGTTATGATTTGTAATAAATTAGTGTATCAAAAGACAAAAGAAAAGATAAAGAAAAGTGTATCAACAGTCTACCAAAAAAGAAAAACTGTATGCTTCCTATAAAGACATTGAATTTATATAATAAGTCATTTCATTTTTAATATAAAAATTAATAAAATGGCATATTTATAACATTGTAACAGTCGCTTTAAAAGTGCACCCAGCATATATACCATTTTTGTCTGTCCGTTCGTTCCATCTTATGTCTAAAACTACTAAAAATTTAAAGCCTATTATACAAATATTAAAGTATGAGTAATAGTTATTCTTATTTTCAAATCTATAAATAGACATTTATCGTGTATATAAAATTTTAAAGTTGCCCCCTTTTTCGAACCGCGCGTGTAAGCTGTTATCAAACGGACAATAATTGATAACAATATGGCCGCTTAGGGTTCCCGTCACGAACACTACTTAAATATATTTGCAATTTAAATTATTCAATTAAATATTACGCATGCTTACTTTCATTATTTTCTTATAGAATTTTACTGTCTTTGTTCTATACCACAGAATGATAATAATAAGAAAGAAGCAAAAATAAAATAGTAGGATTATGATTCAAGCTAATATTATTATTTATAACGCTGTGTGCAACATATGACAGGCGGCCATGTTGCGTCGCACGCGCCATGTGTCGCAATCAATTTGATCCGCCTGCGCCCGCGCAGCTGTGACGACCCCTGCCTAGTCCATTCAAATACAGAAAATACACCCTATATTTTTGGTATATCTAATAATTAATGCAGTACGCTTTGTCTATGACTCTATTCGCACGCGCTGCCTATCTGCATACTTAATGCACTATTATTACAATACACATCAACTACCCTACATATTAACTTTTGTTAATAAAATCCGTGATCCGTTAGACCGGTTCGTATTGTTGAAATGAATTAATTCATGTTATTTTTTTCGTCCACTTCTTTACTACGATGACCAGTTTCTACTACCCTATAGTTTATTTAAACCGTTTAAATTATTTTATTTTATACGAATAGACATACAACTCATCTCGATTTTATGACATTATTTGCATCATATTAATAATAAAAAAATAAAAGATAGCCTTGCTATGTTAGATGGTTTAATATAGAAAAAATGTATGAAATAAAAATAACTAAATAAGAACAAGTGTGCAATAAATACAAAAAAATATACGTATTATAACAGCAATAAGATTGTATTACATGATCAAAATTATACTGAGAAGTTTATAATCAGGTAAAACTTCTTTGAACGGCATTTAAGTCACAAGGGAATCGGACAGTCTTAGAAAATTGAATAAAAATTCATGACAGTGGATTCTTAAAGATGAAAATAAAGAATACTCTAGAAACACAACAGAAGAATATTAGTAATAACGTTCGGACTCTATCTGGAAAAAAGTTAAGAAAACTCTTTAAAGAAAAATTCGAAATGTGCTCCTGTTTAGACAAGCCTTCGATAAAATACATAGATTCTGAAAATAATATAACTATTATGCAATATAAATTGAAAGGTCATAAACGTTGGTTGGAAGGGAATCATCAAGAAAATGTTATAAATACTAACTTATAAACAATATTTCCAACGAAATTATTGAAATGAACAAATAAAAAAAAAATATACAAGGGCTTTCCTTCTGCGCCGTTTTCGTTTATGTATATGATTAATGTTAACCGTACATTTAAAATATCGTGGGATATCATAAAAAGAAGTGTAAAAAATAAATAGGTCAATTACATCTTAAGTCCACCACCAGGACTTGTCTTCCTTTTGTCATACGAGAGAATAACAATAGAAGTAGAAAAAAGGAAGGAGTTTTTAATACCGAATAGATTTTTTTGGTCTCTTACAATCTAATTACGTGACACTTCTTCTCCTTCCTGGCAATTTCCCAGCTTTAGCCAGGGTCTGTCTGTCTTGGCGTGACACTTGTTGATACTAATCATTCTCTTATATTATGACTTTGGAACTTATGATAATTTTTCTCTCTCTTATATGGGGATTCAATGAAATTAGGTCGGAATTAGTCTTTTTGTATTTTAAATTTATGAGAGACATCAATATTCTACAAAGCCAACTAGATTTAAAATAAGTTTCTTGAAAATATTTTATTTTTTCCAATATGTCTCCAGAAATAATCTTTTGTTAGAAACTATAGTTAATAGTTATTAGTCTAGGATAATAGACCAAGTTTACTATCGGCTTTTCTTAATCAGAATATGATGTTTCTCGAAGAAGATATTTATAACAATCTTAATAGAACCAGTTGCTAGTCAAAGAAAAACATTTCTTATCACCTACTCCATGATTTAGTGAATCTTAAATGTCAATTATACATAAAATTTGACAACCATTTCTTGAAAATCATATCAGGCGAATTTTCTATGACATGTAAGAACTCCTTTAATAAATTGACGTTGGCATTCATATTAAAACTCTTTTTTGTCAAATTTGTTTAATTTGTTTTTGGAATGACAAATAGATTTTATTGACACAATGATAACAGACTGACCCAATGTCGTATAAATGTGGTCTTTACTCCCCAAATAAGGTAAACGTGTGAACGGGGATCTTCACACGGAGGTCATAATCGGTTATAATAATAATGAAGCGTTCCAGAGGCAGCGAACAATCAGCAAGGAACAATGGATACGAATCAAACAATCGATTCATCGAACGGGACGCATTATCACGACAGCTGCGCGGGGTGGCTGGCGGTGACAGGGTTCCATCTCCCACGGTCACGGTAACCCGCTCCGTTATTTACACCCTTGTCGCACTAGGCTATTACTATGAGGACGGAAATTTATTGCAAAAAATAGCGAAACAATATAAATATATACATACATAGCTTATTTTTTTTAGTTTAAAAATATCGAAATGTGCAACGAATGTAACAACCAAAAAGAGGAAACCCCTTACATGAGCCCGGACGACCTTAGCACACTTAAATACCTTTTTTTGTTATGAAGGGTTACTTTTGACCGGCTTGAGAGTCGCGTGGCGCCGTCACTCGTACGTTGACCCTTTATTTTTTATTGCTTTTTAGTTACAAATTTCATTTTGACTAAACTTCCGAGAGAAAAATTCATAATAGTTAATATTAATTAATCTATTATTGTGTTGGTTTGACTGAAAATCATAATCACAAGATTTTTTCGTATATATTTTAAGGCCAACGCACTCGTACCTTCTGTCGTATATATTGAGAGGCTTCTCTCTCCCCCGTACTGCTTACGTTACACGGATTATCGCATCACTACTAAACATTGACGCAATCGGTCAATTGATTCATATCGGTCTCACTTAACTATTGAAACACTGAATTTTCGTATCAAAATAGTTTGAGGCATTAAAAAGTTTAATCATGGGATTGACAAGAATTAGTGACAAAAACTAATGACAGATATATGCTATGTGATTATACTATAAAACACAAATTTTAGACCTTTCATTATCTGGCTTTTTTGCTATTTTCCAATAGTTTTGTAAATCTAAGAAGCTATACATTATGGAACTGTATTCGAATTGAATTAACGACGTCCGCAGACAAACATTAAGTGACATCGTATTCCAAGACTGCTGTTATCATAAAAATTTTATGTGATACTCGAAAGTAAAGTAAATGTCGAAATAAATTTTGGCAATATATCCTTACTACATTTCGTCAAAGTGCCGTCAAACTAAATATAGACTGTTCTTAGTTTTTATATACAAATCTTTGCTTAATAAAATATATTGACAATATGAACTTGTAGTAAATCTATTTATTGAACGAATCATTTAAAAATATGAAACAAAATTTACGTGTTTACAAATGGAATGTTTTCCTTTTTTTTGTTTCGTCTCGGATTCTATGTTGTAATACTCAATGATTATTACTTATGTATTGTCATTGACATATATTTTAAAAAAAGCGCTGGCGTTGGTTAAATACAATATATTCCTTTAAAATCTGCAACATACAAATTTATGTTTCAAATGAATGATTACTTTTAGTTTTCCATAAACAACAACGTAAAGACAATCGGAAGATCGAGTATATATCTGACATATTTTTTTTAATTTGACGTATAAAAACTGTTTGGTTATAATACTTACAAACACTTCTAAATTTATTTTTATTTACTATGTAATTAAATGCCTTAAAATTAAACAATTTCTGATGAAGTTTAGTAAAATCCCCAGCATCCTTAATTCGGTTATACAACAAAATGTTGCCAACTAATATTCGTTCTCCCTAAAACCGCCGCTTTCCCCTCAGAGGGCAATTAACCCTCAGTGTTAGTGTTTACGTTCCCTCACCATGGAGAATGCACCATAACCTTCCTTGATCAGTATAAAATTACTTTATTGCATGTTTGTTTTTATCGCCTCTCTTTGTTACGCACACCTTTCATAAGACTTCTGTTTCGTTCGGGTTTAATTATCAGAAAACAATAGTAGCATTGTAAACATAGATATACGAGTATTTTTTTCAATATAGGCTAATGGTTTTAAAAAGTTATATAATATGATAATAATAGGGAATTGTATCAGTTTTGTGATTTTTATCATAAACTACACCTATTGTCGAAACTTTTAATTTAATTATCATTAAATAAACAATTGTTTGTAATGTGAAAAATATTTTTTCATTTAGTATCATGTTTATATATTTATATATATCTGTGTATTTTATAATCTGTGTACCAGTAATCATTAAATTGTATAAACTGTGTACACATGTACTGTATAATCTGTATCATATATTAGAAATTAGCTACAGTATAAAAAAATAAATTGCAATAGAAGCTGGAGCTTGAGATTAGAATTCTAATAAGTCATATGCACCCCTCTAATAGTACACAATACATGCCAGCTGCGTCTTGGCCATTGTGTGAAGGACAATGCACCCCTGCTCTATGCTATAATGCATGATTCTGTCATAGAGTACATGCACGCACGGTCTACTAGCCGTTTATTGTCACATATATTTTTTAATATTTTATCGTCATAGAAAAATATTTTCTATTTCTACTTATTTTAATTACTCTATAAATTTATGTTTTATATATTTTTTTAATGCTTGTATTTGTTTTAGTCATATATGTATTTTATTTTTATGTTTTAAATATATGAACTCGTCTTTATGCCTGATAAACTTTGTGAGCAATGAAATTGAGACACGATTGTAACTATTGCTTTAAATTTCTGACAGGCGTTTTCAAAATATATTTATGTTATTCTTACCTTTGTACTATACAAAGATTCTTTTTATAAAATTATAACGACAGTGGACTCTTTAAAATTAGATAGTTTTGTATTCCGACAAGGAATACTTAGTGAAAACACGAAGATATGTATGAAGGAAGAAGATTTGAATGTTGAAGAACACAGCCCTCCTCCTCGCGTTCACTGCGTTTGCCATATGTGTACCTCTCAATCATAAGGCACGCGGTGAATGCCAAGAGCGGGCTCATACATCGAAAATATACAAGAATGAACACTGGAAACAGAAGATAGTCTTCTCTTCTACCTGGCAATTTCCCAGCTATAGCCAGGGTCTGCATTACATGTTGTGAATAGTTTTGGCTATTTGTTTTTACGACCGGCCGCCTGCCTGACATCAACCCTCTTTTGGGAATCAGAATTAATCAACACAAGATAGTACATAAGTTAAATTCTTGTTAAATTTATAACGACTACCTTTCCTTAAAAACAATTTCTTCAAGTCTAAAAAGCCTTGATGTCAAAATATTGCTTTTTATACTTATATAATATTTTATTAACTTTAAATTCAAACATTATGTTGTAAATAAAAATTAATTGTTACCTATAATTAAGGATCTGTCAGATACAGTCGCGCCAAGCCATTCGCCATATTTATCCTGTTTCGAGAAAAATATCTTTTAATGAATAATAATTAATCAGACAGCACAACGTGTTTGTTTTAATTTTAATCAATAACCTCTTAACTTGATATAAGCCATAACTTAATTTTTGTATTTTTTATTTACGTACATATTAAGTTAAAACATAAGTATACTATTTTATAGGAATCAAAAACTACTAAACTATTAAAAATTGAATGTACAACAAGTCAATAATAATAAGTAATTATGTTAACATGATTTAAAATTAGATTTAGTATCTGTAGCTTAAAATACATATAAAATCATTTAATCCTGTCAATATGTCTTTATTCGATAATAATTTTATATTGATATAAATGTTGTAACACATCGACATTCAAATGTTTAACTTTCCGTTACTTTAAATACAACTTCGGGACCAACAGTGAAGGGAGATGACGTCACTACGAAGAAGTGCTCATTTAATATCACAACGAGTACGACGCTTGTTTATAAGTAATAAATATACAACTATTAATATTGTTATGTAAGAAAAACATTAATTTACAATAAGAAATATCATTGTGTAACTCGTCAATACTTACCTTAAGGCAACAGTTCCGCTTACCTTGTATTTCTTTTACCTATACGTACTTTTTATTTTAAGATATAAATCTTCTTGAATTTTGTATTTAATATAAGACAAATATCCAATCACTTTACTTCCAAATTTACAAGTATCTCTACTGGAAAGCCTTTAAACGAGATTTCCTTATATAGAAAAAATGTAAAGCAATTAATTTGTAACGTGTGGGTGAATTCAATGTCATTATTACAAATTAGGAATGTCAAGCTATGTAATGCCTGCTCTATATTTAAGTGACGTTGACGTAGTCATGTATAATTCTATATTTACAATGTGTTACGTCACACACGTTATTAGTGGATCGCGTGCAACATTGTACTACAAGTCGGTCAAATACCTTGTAACAAATAAATGTAGAATTTGCAAGCTCAGCGTTCCACTCTGTGTTCAGCTCTGGAGTCGTTATAGATACGTGATGTAAGGCCACGTCTTTGATTTACGAAATCGATACACGAAATTGAACGCTTTTTTGAACTATCTGAATTTATGTCATATAAAAAAGTGCTAAGTTTGTGGAACATATGCTTTTTTAACCGTAATAATCGTGTGACAACAAGAAACTCCTTGGTTGCAACCTTCTTTCATTACATTGGCTTTATACGACAGTCATAATACGTTTCATTTTACTTACTAATATGCAGTAAATTGATTAAGTTTTTTCACTCTTGCGATTCTATATGCTAAATGCAAATAAAAAAGTGTCAATTTATTTAAATCATTTGCTATTATTATTATTATTTATTTTGTTTAATTCACGATTCACCTTGATTGACCTCTAATATATTTTCATGGAAATTGTAACAGAATTGTGTAGTGGCGTACCTCGTTGCATTATAAGAGGCACGTTTTGTTCGTGACCGATGTCCGATCTGCTTATCTCAGCGCGAGTTATAATCTTAAACACCAATAATCATTATCAATCAATAGTATTTCATAATATTGTCTATAAGAAACAATTATAATGTTTGCAAATTATCGTTAGTATCCCTAAAAATGATGACGTCATACATATTTCAAAAATAAATTAACAAAATCAGTTTATATGCTACTGATTTATTGTAACTTCAAGTATGTTCTATAACAAGCTAGAACTATGTGAGTAATGCGCTTTTTTCTTTGTGTGTGTAAATGTTGCACCACTTTTGAGATGAGCAACGTTCAAAGAATTTATACTACGGTGTTTGTGTTCACAATAAAGAAATATAATATATATAAGTAAAACCGTAATGAATAACGAAGTACTTATGTCTAACTTCTTTTTGGAATAATTTAATGTATAAAAATAATTTTTATAATATGCAAAAGAAGACTTTAAAGAATTTAATATATTTAAATATATAAATTTAATTTAATTACGATCTGTATATATCGACAACGAATATTAACAGATGAATAATTAATCAATCAACGGAAATCATCGATACTGTACTCGGTACTATCGATAATGAATGTAAACATCACATCGCTAGTGATGTAAACTATCGATATCCTAAAATTATCGTGTAATTAAGATAGCTGTAATGATATCTTTAAAGATAAATTGTGATTATCGATAACCTGATATCTAACTTTATGGGCTAAGGATAAATTAGAACAATTCAATAGTATAAATGAATAGTTACGAAGCTCAGAAATTATCATTTAGTGATTTTCAACTAAGACATATATGTGTATGCTTGTGTGTGTTTGTGTGTGTGTGTGAGTGAGTGTGTTTAATTCATCTTAATTGACATAAATAACTATTTCAAAATATAAAAATTTAAAGACTTATATTTAAAAAAAAATTAAAAGGCCTAAATCTCTTTGCTTAAACCTCATGTACTGATAAATGATTTCTAACATACGGACCTATCTATTATCTAGCCTAGTACTTCTGAAATAATAGCATTTTCCCTTAAAGACATATCAAAAACAAATAATATGCCATTAATTTAAAAAATATATACATAATTATGTTTCAGGAATTAGGTATATAATTTTAATAATATTCTTAAATAAATAATTTTCAAAGTATTTTCTTACGTTTTATTTCCCCTTGTACATAATTTCATTATTCTGGTACGACATCTGAAGTATTATGATTCGTTTTCCTGTTACTTAGCCAAAAAGAAAATATGAAAAAAGAGCATTAAAATAAAATCAAATAAAAAAATGCATATTTATTATAAATGTAATATAATGAAACATTTTAAATATTATATTTAATATTTGTATTATACTCGTAAAAATGTGTTTGAGTACGACTTTTTTTGCTGTTTCTATGAAATAAAAATATAAAACAGTATATTTAGTGATACTTTATACATATAATGGGTACATTACAATTCATTGTGTTTTGTGAATCGCATTAATATCTCCTATTAGGTAAATGATTTTTAAGTTTTAAAGTCATACATATATGTAACATCCTTTTAAATTCTTTAACGGTTTAAGAAAACTTACGTAAATTTCTTATACATTTTTGGTTTATGTTTGTTTTGTAATGCTTAGGACATACCTAAAGTTAACTCATTATAATTTTATATTATTTTTAGCAACATAATATAATGTTTTATTCGAAACGTCACCTTAATACTGTGAGTTAGAAAGTTTTATGAATATTTTTTTCTTCCAAAAAACGTACATATTTGATGATAAAGACTATTACTAAGCTACAAACTAAGACATTTGGACGATAAGAGAAAAAAATTCAATACATTTCTACATACATAGACGTTGACAACACAACTCCATTTTAAACTACAGTGTAATTGCGTAAAAAGGATAGTTTGATAAAACTTAAAATGCTGTGTTAATGGGAATTGCAACAATCTACCTCAATTAGTGAATACCTGTTACTAATGTAGCATTCATTTGATATAATTTAGGCAACAATTAGGATAGTTCTATAGAACTTCTCAATTGTACTATATAGTATTGAAATCACTAAGAAATTGAGCAAATAATTTGAGAATAAATCATCAAAATTAATGAATTTATAAGAATTACATTTTTTTCTGTAGTTCGTATTGAATTATCTTAAAATTCTTTGGCCGATAGCATAATAAAATATTTCTTTTTCTACAACCTTAATGAAAAAAGACAAAAGGAGATCTAGGTCACAAAAATTATATCACTCTTAGAGGTTTGCTCACTCGCTTAGAAAACTAATTATTATTTATTTAAATTAAAAATAGTATTTGTTGCTTTACGTCAGAATAATCTGGAAAACAAAATAACTAACCTCATAATAACCTACAAGCTTAAATCGTTTAAAATCGAGGACAAAAAACGAATGCAACTAGGAAGGAAAAAAATAACTTATTCGTCGTATATATGCTATATCTTCGCCTGGCGGTTTTTCTTGCAGAAATAACGATTTTACAATATGAGAGATCAAAAAAAATGGATGTAATTGGTAAAATTTATTGCAATATTTTTTCGTTTATTATGTATATAAAATATCCTCATACAATAAAATTAGGATGTGGTCAATGGAGACAAAGTAATAAATTTGTTTAGAATGTATATTTTTGATAGTATTTTAGAATACCAGAGCCGGTATCATGTATTATGTATACATGTATGTATTAACTTGTTGTGGATATCTTCTGTTGATATTAATAATATGATTTGTAACAACACGTGTTAAGCCTTCTTTCCCAAATTTTTGTTGAGCAAGCCAATAAACGTAATAAACTGAATCAGTACCATATTTCTATGATGTACCTATTGTGGAAATGTTGTAAATATTCCTTAAGTATAGAAAAAAATAATTTGACATCTTAATTCATTCATTTATGGGATAGCATTTGTTATTTATTTTTTTAAATTATTGTTATAAAAAGCCAAAAGTCGATTTGATTTGCTTCTCGTGAGTTTTGGTTATTTAATTTATAGACTTAAATTTATTTGAAAATCATTTTTTTGTACAAGGTTCCGTGCTGTTTTGAATTGTTATAAAAAATATCCACGAAAATTACCTTCAAAAATATATTTTCTCTATCAAAGGAGTCTAAACAAAAAAGCATTTTATATTATGTTTACGTAGTGGCTGAAGAATTTAGGCATTTTATTTCGATTTCGAAATAAATTAGCATTAAAATCTTGGAAATTAAAATATTGGAAAACGTGACTGTCGAGAGGGGAATTATACTTTATCTAAATGGTCCAGGGAAAGCAGAGGATAAACCAGTGAGTCATTGTGGCGGGTGTTTATACGGAATTTCTTCATTGTCACTGCACGATAAGCATTTGGCTCAATTTCAAAGCTCAATTTCGTAAGAGACCGGACTGTGTTTAGTTATTAACAATGTCCTTTAACATGATCAACTCATGTTGCCATATACAAATATTTGTTACACATTATCCTGTGAAAAACTCTGTTGGACATATATTTTTTTTCTCTAGAGAAAAAAAAAATATTTTTAGTATAGATATATTTATACGAAATTTTCATTTTAGAGGGTATAACAATATTATTTGATTCATTACTCTATTATAACTGCTCAGATACGTTACGTTTGAAAGTACATGATATCACCATTACGCAATTTTTAAATGAGGGCATCTCTTTGTTTTTACTACGAGTGTGGTTTTGCGATGTCAGAGTCAAGATATCGGAGTGTATTTTTGTTGACAAAACAAGTCGTTATAGTTAATTAAATGAGTCATGTGTAATTTTCACAGTGGCGATTTAGTCCAATGTTGCTTATAAACATCGCATATTTTGCACCGTCGATGCACGTAGGCATAAAAACAGATTTCCTTTTCGGTGTACAACATATGATTGGACAAAGGAAGGCGATAATTAGTCGTGGACAAAAATAGTCGTACAGCCGGGCCCTGGGCCAGGTGACGTCACGCGCCAGGGCCGCGGCGGGGCAAGACGGGCCCCGCGCCAGTGTCGCGCGCGCCGTCAGTCTAGCCGCACGCCGCCTGCCGCCTGCCGCCTGCTGCCCGCGCTCCGCCCGTTCCTCCGCACCACTCACCCTCCAACCCCGAGCCACCCGACACCACCCGTGAGTACACCCCCGTTTATTCTTACGTTACGTTTCCACCACTTTCTTGTCGCTGCACGGCGGTAATGACCGCGGACCGCTGCAGGTTTCACTTCTGCCTCTCCGACATCATGGATGCGCGCTCTCTCTCTCAACATTTTCGTTGCGATCCCATTGTAGTTGCAGGGCGTTGATTTATCTTTCGTTAATGAAGAGCGTGGCAACCTTGGCGCGCATCGTGCACTGCAGCGGGGACCTTGCAAGTCACGCGTCACAGTAACCTCGGCTCACGCTGTGCTCGTGCCGCTACAGTGACGTCTCAGTATCCATCTCGATCTCGGCCTCCGAGAGCGTGCGCAATCCATTGCTTCTTTGAAGTATCTCGAACTGAAAGCGTCAGGTCTCTATAGAGCAATGTATTACAAGTCAAATGAAAGATACGAATGCTTAAAAAAGTTAATTTATACATGGTACGGGACGTATGTTGATAGACGCGTTTATAGTGAACAAAACAGCTGACCGCCCGTCGACGTATGTAGTCGATTTAACAGATAAAAAAAATAAGACGCGGTTACTCAAGGACGGTCAACAACTATCGAATGGTATTTCCCGTTTAACTGGCAACAGAGTGAAACACAAACGACGTGCAAATGACACTAGTCATTACCGCCTCTGATGTATGTTTAAGGCACGTAATTTGTGGGTCATATTCCGAGGCATTATTGCAGTTTACAACGTGCAGCGCTGAGGGGCCCTCGCCGTCTCCTTTCCCGAGTTATCGCACTGGAAAAACACGCCACTTTTTATCGCGTACTGTGTTCACTATCAGCTGTTGAGCGATGCGGTGTGCGGTCGCCAACACGGTTACGGTTAGTCATTGTACTCTACGCGAATATCACCTTTAATACGTCACAGCAGAGATTATAATTATACATTATATATTGAAACTACGTCAGCGGTGTACTTACGTACTCTTATTATTTCATACTTTGTTATTGTGGTAGCTGTTTTAAATATTCATTTGAAATATTCAATATTAAGATATTTATTTCAAAAACACATCTTGTAAAAAATATACAAAAAAGAAATTCTATCGGATATATTATAAATAAAACAAAACAATAGGTGTGAAGGTTAGAAATAAAAAAGGATCAGTTATTTGTATTGTGAAAAAATATTAATTATTATATTATTTAAATTATTTTTCTTGAAACATCACAGCCGGTGTGTATAGCTTCGTATACAGATAGTGTGAATTTGCATACATTATGTATACTGTTTGTAGTAACATTGAAGATAGCCTTTAAACACCTCAAGCCATTTACCTCGACTCGACATTGCTAACAAAACCGGTAGATAAAGCGCTGTTACCCTTCAGTGAACATGTTACGCACACTTTATTCTTAATTAAATTACCTAAAACATGATTACCGTATGTCATTACCAATTATTATAATGGCCCTTTGAATATCTGAAACAAATTAAATATTAATAGTTCATTACTATCAAAAATGTAGCGTTACTTAATGTGATTATCTATTATAATTATTTTAATTATTAATTAACCATAAACACATCTCGTGTGGGCGTTGATGATTTAAAAACGACAACTATTCGTTAGATACCTCGCCATATTGTATAGTTCAAAGTGATCATGACCTCAATACATTGCGACACTTGTTACGCAAGACTTCCTAACTTAAGCAAGTTTGCTCAACAACCTGAATCCATGAATTCGTTGATATCATCTAAATCTAATAATATATTATATTTCCAGACAGTCATGGTAAGGAAATACGAAAGAATGAGCGGACGCCAATCATGGAGTGAAGAAGAGATGGCCAAAGCTGTGGCAGCCGTGGTCTCTGGCAAGATGGGATATAAACTGGCAGCACGGACGTACCACATACCACGATCAACACTACAGAGACGAGCGAGCAAAGTACGGTACCAGCAACCAGACGATCCGAAACCCATGATGGGGCATTACAGACGCGTGTTCACTGAGAGCCAAGAGAAAGACTTGGTTGGCTACATAAAGAGCATGGAGAAATACTTCATGGGAGTATCCCGGAGAGATATAAGAGAACTGGCATTCCAATACGCCGAAGACAACAATCTAAACCATCCCTTCGACGCCAACACTAGAATGGCGGGCGAGGATTGGGTGAGGAACTTCTTGAAGCGGAATCCAGAACTGCTCCACAAATCAGAAAAAGACTACGAACTGGAACCGGTGAACTTCGATCAGTTCTACCACTTCATGTGTCAGTCGTCATGATCCCTGAGAAACTTAGTGATAAGCGAAGGTCGCGGTGTGGCCCACCCAAAAGAGCCTCAGGTTTATTGAACGTGAACAATACAACCTGTATAACGTAGATAGATATACAATACGAAAAATACGTTTTGCATCGCAAAAATATAACAACTATGACTTAACAACGGAATTTTATATCGACGATATAAGTAGATATTTTTTAAGACTCAAATAATTTACGCGTAGTAAAATATTTTGTTAAATTAAATATGTAGAGCATAGCTCGAAATGATATTTATATTATTCCATTCGTTCAAATACTTAATTGTAGCTAATTTAAAGTACTTATCAGATTTATTTTTTAATGTTACTTATACTTTATAGTTTAAATTGTGTTATTTAATTAAATCGGTTATCGGGCTGTGATCTTGGAGATGGTATAGTTTAGACTCAAATGAAGCATGGATATTGTATATGTGTTTTAAAATATTATGTATATTATTAATCATCAATCTTTATTATTATTGTTTATATACATATATTACTTGTTAATTATAACCAAAACATTGGTGCTATTGAGTCAAACTGAATTTAACTTTATATCTTTGCACTTAATATCTATATTAGAAAAAATATGTATATATATGAAATTAATCACTTAAAATGGGACTCATGTTTGATTTATTTCTGATAGATTTGAAATGATATTTCTTAATATGTAATATGAAGCTTTGTTCTTAAATAGTTTGTTATTTAATATAATTTATGAAGCTATGCCAATATTGAGTATTTAAATTTTTTAACTAATGATTGTGATAACGGTGATCGGCAACGGTAGGTGTAAAGATTACTTAGATTAAATTAAAATTTAAAGTTGTACCTTTCAACTTTATAACAAAGTTGTTGTTACCTGATTTAAGTTTTGATCTCTTAATACTAGTTTTATTATATATATATTAATATATATATAAATTATTGAAATTACAGGTCATTTTAAATAGCTGTCGATTTTTTTTTATTTGTTTGTATATTGAATGAAAATTTTATGAATGCCAAACTATGTTATTATTTGAGATTTATATTTGAATATTATGTTAAATGTACTTATTAAGTTAAATTCTAATAAATGGTGAAATATATATATTGTTTACATTCATTTAAATTTGTTTACGTCTCTTAGTTAAATGAAACATGCATTTAACGGAACAATAAAATAGTTAAAAAGGAAATAATGTATCAATTAGACATTAAGGTTAGCAGTAAATTAAAAGTAAATCAGTCACGGTGTAAAATTAAATTTACAACCATTTTTATAGCCAGATATTACGTCAGAACAGGAATTGAGAATGCACTAACTATTCCAACCAAACCCATTATAAACCAATCACATTTTTTACAGCATATAATGTTAAGTTTCGTTATTTTTTTCTATTAACAATCAATCAAAGTTTTAATTTAATTCTTTAGTTACATTATAAAATAATCACAAATTGCTAATTATAATTTATATCCAATCCGACCTTTAAAGACCCAAACCCTCGTGATAAAAACTATGAATACAGTATTTGGAACTATAATTACTAAGGTTATACAAAATTTATCTCCTTCTCCCTCTCTCTCTATCTCTTTCTCTTTCTCTCTTGCTCGGATAATATGAACAGGCGCCATTTAAATGATTTATAAGACAAAATACTAATTGACAGATAACAAAAGAACTGTTTAAATGAATTGATATTATCGAAACTTCGATCTACTTAAATCATTCTTTCCAATCTATTAAAAAGAGAGCATAATTTAAGTTGAGTAAATAAAATATCTTGAATTAATACTAACGTTTTATATATACTGACTTACTTTTCATTAAATCATGATTTTCAAACCAAAATACCCAAACTTTGTTTCAAATCAAAGACAAACATTCTTACATCTATTTATTTATGTTACATAGTTTTACTTCCATTTTTATTCACTTACCCATTAAAATAGCACGCTTCTTATTAACAGAGAATAATTAATTATAACACACCAAGCGTGAAATACAAGCATTCCATATATTATAATTTATTCAATTCCCTAATTATTTATGTCAAAACTTTTTTGACTAAGAAACTTCTATACATTTTTATGCTACTGCTACTGGAATTTTATTTCAAATTTAATTTATGTCCCAATGGCTATGCAATTTTATGGTCAGCACGAAATCAAACCGCAAGCGAGATTTATTACTTTTATTCTTTATTATAATCTCAATTCTCAGCGTATATTAATAATTGAAATACTTTATTATAAATATTATATATTTATACTATCTGATTTTACTGATATGATTTCTCATAAGCACTATAAATCTCAAGAAATACATTAATATTAAGAAATTACGAACATGCCACAGTTTTGTTGATTAAACATGCTTTAATTATCTGAAATCGTATTTGAAATTTAAGTTTCTATTTTGGATAAATATCATTATTAGAATAAAAGGTTCGCAAAAGAGGAACCGTAATCATTCCTTCTGAGAAAATTTTGAAAAAGACGGTCTTTGTTACATATTTGTCTCAATTTATTTTTGATTTCACAGATTTTTTTAGGTGCACGGAAATAGCCTTTTGCATTATAATAATTTTTATAAACATGTTTATTTGTAGACTCTACAATAAAGAACTAGCAGTCATATTAAAACACGGTTCAGCATTTGAGATCCATGTGAAGGTTGGCTGTAAGCTATATAACAGTACGCCAATCAGATCAGATCTTCTATATGGATATAATAAAACGGGGACAATTTATTACTTCTATGTATATATGTGTAGACACATGCTATGCAAAAAGTGCCATAAATACATACGTTCCAAGAACTATCTTAAAGTATAAAAAATGATTTACCAACCAGTTAACAGACGTTTATATGTATAAAAAAAAAATTGACATTTTTAGAATAAGGATTTTCAAATACCTAAAATATTTTTCATCACATAAGGATTCCGTACATTAAAGTCTATAGAAAACAAGTGGATCTCTCTAATAGCTAGATAACAAATTGAACGTTATAGCATTCGTTGGTCGGTTTTAAGATTTACTTCTGGATTGTATGAGACAAACAATATATATTATGAGTGTGTGTGTTTTTGTGTATACATAATTTACTAATATTTGAATAGTCTTAATCGAAAGAACGTTTTTGAAGAAATTCTATGCTACAAAGTTAAGTCTGCTGATATAGAACAGTAAGGTACATATTTTTATCACAGATAACTATGGATTTAGTATGTACGTAGTTACTTTCTGATCTTTAATATACAAAATCATTAAACAAGGATTTTACTGTACTCTACTACAATAATGTGTATATTTAATTCATAGTTCTCATTTCTTTTAAAAGCATTGAAATACAATAATAAAGAAAAATTAAAAGCTATTGCTTTAATATACAAAAACGAAAGAATCTGTATAAATGTTTCTATTAAGAGATGCTGTTGTCTTCTCTTATTGAGATATTATTATCACATCGTATAACAGATGTGAATTAATACAAACATAATTTTTACCTTTTTTAGTTATTGTCGTATTCACCTTTGAGATTTTTCTTCGGATGACCTTAGGTTAAAAAAATGTCATTTGGCATTTGTAAATCTTTCCATTTTAAATTGAACTTTAGTTATTTATTTAGGGTTATATATAAGTAAGTTACAGTAAAATATTCAAAATTTTATCTTTATTTATGTGATTCTTCATAAGTAACGATGTTTTTGTTTGTGTAATATTAATAATTATAATATTAATAATTTTTGTATCAATTTGTGTTTCTTCTTTTATGATTCATAAATACTAATATAATGATCAAAATGAAAATACGATTTAATATATATCGACAAAAAAACCTTTATTAACAGCGTATGATTTGTGAGAAAAACATTATTAAATTTGTGACTTCAATTATTACATTAACAAAAGTTTACTTTATCAAACTAATAAATTGTATAAATATGATAGATAATTTAAATATTTTTGCAATTGAAAGAAACTTCAGCACTTACATAATATACGAATCTGCTAAAAAAATTGTTCAAACAAATACATCAGAAGACATCAAGAAAACAAACACGTTTCTCTACGTTTCATCAATTTAATGATAGTTTCTTTGACAGAAAACTTCAATATCTATGTACATTGTAGTCCGTTTGCTCTGCTTTTATTTACTTCGAAAGTTGATGATGAGGTTCAAGTCGCTGGCAATCCAATTACATCGATGTTTGCTGTATCAAAGACGACCTGGAACCCACTTCCGCGCCGGTGCATCTCTCAAAAGACTTACATTCACTGACGCTCTTTATGTACGCTGGCAAATATTTATAATTATAGTGAAGTATTTTTAATATAACTTCAATTAATTTAGACTGTTATATTCATGAAAAGAGATAAAAAACAGAAACAAACATTTTATGATACTTATATGAAATGAAAACGTAATTTTATCTTTCTTATACATTCGTTTGTTGTTCCAAAACTTGATAACTTAAATCTATCGATTTAAATGATTTTAATAAAAACATATTTATTCATAGTATCGAATAAAAAAAATCGATATGACTAATAATAATTTAAACATAATCTTCTATATATATAAAAATGGATTGCTGTTCCTTAGTCTCGCTAAAACTCGAGAACGGCTGAACTGATTTGGCTAATTTTAGTCTTGAAATACTCCTGGAAGTCCAGGGAAGGTTTAAAAGGTGAGAAAAATTGGAATGATTGCCGAAAAAACCCTAAAAACAGCCCTTCTCTATTTCCCATACAAACGATTTTTTGACATTAGACTTGACAACTAACTAATATGTCAATCATTCTGTTCGATTGAAACAGTAGAAATTTAATAAATACCAATACCGGGTTATTGAAGACGGAATAGAGTTCGCCCGGTCAGCTATATCTATATTACTAATGACGAAATTAACGCGGACGAAATCGCGGGCAAAAACTAGTCAGTTATAATTTTAATGACACGGACATTGTCTCTCTAATCGTTTGAATGATACTTTTATGTTGATCATACATATATAGGTATAATAAAACTATTGTTATTTTATATTTTTATTGATAGATCGATTACAATGCGAGAAATTTCTACGGGAGAAGTATCCTTCCGTAATTACGGATTTGTACGTAATATTATTCATATATTATTTTTTTTTGTATTTCTAAGCACAAATAGTACAATTAAAAGGTACAAAAAGTAAAACAATAATCGCATTTTTCTTACAACCTGTCTATAAAACCAAACCAAATTTAGTTACAATTATAATATGCACTTTATTTTTATATATGTATATATTAAAGACTAATAATAAAATAGAAATTAACATTCCCTATTAGATCGAATAACTTGTTATACCGTCTCTTGAGATATAAATGTTCAAATGTTTATCTAAACTGAATTTAAATCATACCTTTACAGTATAAGTTAAATGTAAAAGCATGCAAATATTTATAACTTCTACAGTTTAATTAAAAGCAGCAGTAACCGCTCCGTATATAATGATATGGCGAAACGCAAACAGAGAGACGTTCGCTAAACTTTTTCTTATCTTTTTCCTCTAAAGCAAGAGACTATATTTTTTTGCACTTTATTAGCCGACTGTACACTTCCAATAAATGCATCGCTGGACTGTTTTACGTCAAAGGCAGCGGAATGGAATTACAAATAGACGAGAACAAGTTTCAAATATGTGCTCCTGAGTTCAGACTTTTAGTTGGAAAATTATTTAGAACATTACAAACATAACTCTACCGGGTAGAGCATTCCGTAGTCACAAAAGGAATACACAAGAACACGATGCATTTTTCCTTTGTCTCCTGGGAATTAAAATTTTAATATA
This sequence comes from Danaus chrysippus, assembly GCA_916720795.1. Classification (NCBI taxonomy): domain Eukaryota; kingdom Metazoa; phylum Arthropoda; class Insecta; order Lepidoptera; family Nymphalidae; genus Danaus; species Danaus chrysippus. Next base: position 1,960,398 of record CAKASE010000057.1, on the reverse strand, counting down.
AGTTATGTGGGACCCGCCGCCGTATTAAACGACTTTACAAATGTCAAGGGGCACCGGTGTGGTATTATACCTAAGACCGACTTTAGGATGTTAAAGGAAATTCACTTTTATTTATTCTCTTTTAAAACAATCTCTCCTCGTGAACTCGGTTCATTTTGAACTTAATAAATTTATGACTCGTTTTTTAAATAAACCCACTATTCTGCTTGTAATAGAACATTCCCAAAGTTTTAGATTTTTATAATAATAATAAATATAATTGTAGTAAATTACAAAACGATAATATTTATTTACATCAAAGCGTGGAAATTAACGGGAAAAATATGAAAAGAACTGAAAACACAATAACGTTACAAGTGATACTAGAACACCGTAAAAGGATTCCTACCTTTTTGCCCGTAAGTAAATTTTCACCCGGAAAAAACTTTCACATTCCGTTCGAAAATGGAAGTTTGAAAGGGGTGTCTTTTAAAAGGGGTGTGAAAAGAATGTGTTACATTATACCAACGCTATTGAAGCTATCAGAGCATATTTCCTTTATGCTACACTCGTGATCATATTAAATAGTTCTTGCGACATATTTGAGGAATTGACATATGTCATTTGTCGTAATAAAACAATTAATTGATCGGTATATCTTTCCAATACGAATTCCTGTTGAAGCATTTAAATTAACTTAATATTTTAGGAATGTTGTTATATTTTATAATATGCCAGTTTATAATTCTGCCAACTCTATTAGCATTTCTCTTGCTAGGCTCAATTATGTTTAGGATCGCTCTTGTGACATGTGACATACAGTGTCAGATAATTCTTGACATACATATAAACCTCCTTGTATACAGATGACATTTCGCATAACGCGATAATCTGTCACACGGGAAACAGATAATAAATCAAATTTAACTTTTTTTTTTGCTTTATATTGGAAATATATGGAAAAATACTCGATGGTCCAAAAAAATACATATATGAAGAGCAAAGCTTACTACGTCAGATGGGTCTTTGTTACGTAAATCGCTAAATTTGTATTCCGCCTACATGAAAACCCTTATGAAAGTTTAGCGCCTATAAGCGTATCATTCTCATCTCCCTTTTGGCACCTGACACTCCTGTGTATCTGCTTATCTTGAATATAAAATAATTGCTTTAAATATTTTGGATATAACGATTTGAATGAGGAACGTAAATTCAGTTTCAATAATGTAAATACATATAATTTAATCAAAAAACAGTATTTTTAAAAAAACAGTCATGATTCTAAAATTTCAGCCATATTCTTCTTCTATCACAACCCATCACACTGCTGAAAATAGCAGTATAAAAATGTATTCTAATACTTTAAAAACCTATAAAATGTACAGAATTACTCTCCATGTGTTAAGTGCTTTTAAGATTAAGCTAAATATACTTCAGCTCATCCGCTTTAAAAATAACCCCGCAAATAAGTGATGAGTTTAATATTTATGACGGATTAAAACTGAGCATAACAAAAATAAAAAAATAGAGCTAATTTTACGTTTTAATCAGAGCTTCAGTTAAATATATCTCAGTTGAAGTAACGTGCAACACTTGAACAATGAAGACAGCTTAAACAATAAATAAATATTTAGTTCGTGGCGAAACAGCAAATAGAAACATTTGAATGTGAATTCTGTCATCCGATATTTAAATCCAGCAGCCGTGCGGTCGGGCGAGCGAGAAGTTTCCACGGGCTGGAGGCTGCGGGGGTTGGAGGGGAGAGGGTGGAAGGGAGAGGGGGGAGGGTGCTCCGGGGCGAGGGGCGAGGGGGACTCTAATTAGGCGGCCCGGCGGAGGCTGTATTGATCGGCGCGTATCCTAGCAACGCGCGAGATGGCAGCACATTTGCCCTCGTACAAGGAACGGGCTTTTTGTTCGTGCTCGCTGTAGGTGAGACAATATTAGAAATAATCTCTTAGAATGATTCAATTGAACCGCAGCACTCGTTTGTAGATATCTGATGCTTGAAAGTTCGGTAAGTGGGGACTATGGATAAATGTTCGATTTGAACAAAGAACGGGAATTTAATAAAGGCTTAGCGATGACGGAACTGCTAGTATCGGGCTGTGTCAACATAATTAGTTATACTCGCATTATAGATAGAACACACGCTTATCCCCGACAACCTCAAAGACGCATGTCCCGAGCCTTAGCTGTGCTTTTAAACCCGAAGAATTTCTATTTTGAGCAATATACTATACCCTATTAAATTTGATTTATTTTGCATACAAAACGTCGCATTTTTTTATTTTGAATAAATATGTTTTTTAACAGATTAAGTTTTTAAATAGTCATGATGAAAAGCGAATGCTTGGGACCAAAATTGGGGTGGGAAGTAATAAAGACATGTCACAACAAATTTTGCTGAGCGTCATTTAGGTCATCAACTCAAAAGTACACTTTAAAATAATATAATTATACCAATAAGATATTGTATATCCTTCCTATATAAAACGTATCCTTTCTTTATAATTTAAAATAAACCAATGTTATGTGTACGTCAACCAATAATCAAGAGGCGTGACGTGAAATCTACAATTGATGTTTCATGTCTACTCCAGGCTTAACACACACACACACACACACACACACACACACACACACACACACACACACACACACACACACACACACACACACACACACACACACACATATATACACACACACACACTCACACACACACACACACACACACACACACACACACACACACACACACACGCACACACACACACGCACACACTCACACACACACACACACATACACACACACACACACACACACACACGTACTGTAGTGTGATGAATAACATGTTCGAAGGTTGTTTACAAAGGAATATTTCCTCGGAGTACATACACGTATACAATATTTCTCTTAAGCTGAGCTCAAGAATACGTTCTTTTGAGTTCCTTGAATCTCTTGCATATTTTTCAAACAGCGATGCTCCAAGAAAATGTAATAATGTTGCAATTCCGTACAACATTCTATTGTGCTTTATAATACAAAATGCATTATTTAAATACAGATTTTGTCATTTTGAATATTCACGAAGGAAAGGTGTAACAATAAAATAGAAACATTATATTTTATTATCATTCGAATTCCAACACCTCAAGAAATTTAAATGAATGTACGTACCTATTCGAAATGAATTTCAGAAATTCATGCTATTTTTTTATTTATATAAAAGGATTTCGGATTATATTTTCTGTATGCAGGATCTATCCTTGTACCGTAGCGACGTAGCTCTGTAGCACCGTAGCGGCTCTACGTAGTATCAAAGTGAACAAAAACAATTTTCCTAGCAATAGTCTCGAATATATTTGCGATTTCATCGGAGCGATAAATTGGTACTCAGGAAGAGTCACTACTTGAGCATGTAAAAAGAAAATTTCTTTCTTGCTCATAACAAAGTAAAGCCTGCTTCGGGAAGCGTATAATGTAATATATACGAAAATTTCATTACAAAGCACCATTTAATAATGGTTATTTCGATATTAAAATAAAAATTAGGTCGATTGCAGCATAAAGTACCATTTAAAATGAAAATAAATATTATGTCGTTCTAAATTTAAATGTAATGTCGAATTTCAGTAATATTTAAAGAATGTGAGTAGAATGTTGTTCTAAATTTAAATGTAATATTGAATTACAGTAATATTAAAAAAAAGTAATTTACTGTTGTTCCAAATTTAAATGTAAAGTCGAATTAAAAAAAATGCATAAAATAAAAAGCATTGTATTCGGACGTGACGTCGGTACGGAGAGCGGCGTGTCCGAAAAAAAAACGTGATTAAAAAACACCCTCCGACTAATTAGAAACGACATTGGATTTGGTTGTTGTATTGATTTATTATTTACAAATAGAACAAATAATAGTAGATGTATTGTGTTAAACTACCATTGTGTTCGAACACTATGATTGTATTACGAATTTAAAGTGATTTGGGTAACGACGAACACGACATTTTTAATTTAACCAAACAATAGATACGAAATAGTTTATTAGGTTTCATGATATACATAATATAAAACCTACTTCAATTATTTATGAATACACACAACGTTTAAAAGACTCATTAATTTTAAACTTCAGCATATTTCCAAAAAAAAAAAGAACTCGGGACGAAGCGTTGTTAAAAAATTAAAGTGATTCAAACATTAAATTCCCAGCGATGAACAGTCTGTTACATTAAAAACTCCAAAAATATAGCGAGCGACACCCGCTACAGTGGCGTCCTTTGTATCGGTCGAATCAATCCGATGTCCGATTTAGCTCGGAGCGTTTACACAATGGTTATCGAACAATCGGCTCTGAAAGTAATTACTACACATCAACGCTGTCGTGTGCAGTCCCCAACATGGCTGAATGTACTTATTAAGCGGGCACAAAGCAAGCAGGCGGCAAACAGTCCCCCGGCTCCGGGAATCAGGTGGCAAGAGGTGATGCAATTGACAACAGGATACAATCGTAACATTTTGTTCTCATACGATTTCAACCACTATATACATAGTAATAAAGAATAGAATGGTATGAAGCATATCATTGAGCGGGCGGCCAGACGTTGCCAATAGTTACATCCGTCCGTGCCAGATATATAACAACAGCAACAGCTAACTTTACATACTCAATCGAATATAATACTATGTATATAGTATAGAACACGCCCGAGGCGAAACACTGCTGGAAATTAATAACTTGTTTCACCAAACCATGCTCTGTTGTGATCGAATTTCCTCTGTACGTTAGTTCGATGGTTTTGATATTATTTTCATTTTTTCTGACTGAAACTTGCTTTTATTTAGCGCAATACATTTATATGTAAACTGCAGAAAGATATAGAGATATAAAATGATATGAAATCTTTTATATTAAACTATAATTGCATTACCCATAATCGACCTTATCCTTTTAAGGAATGTCTTTTAAAACCAAACATCATTCATTGTATAAAAAAATTGTCATTACCTTAAGTCGTCTTTTAAAACACAAGTTAAATGATTTCATTAAACTCAAATTAAAGAGATGATGCTTAAAAATATCTTTTAGAAAATACATACATCCTTTAAGTCTCTGCGTTAGACATTTTTGTCAATTTATGTTGCAAGATTTCTATCCGGAGTAAAGTCTTGTAGTGAGCTCTGAAAGTTTGTAATTTCCTTTCATTTTTCTCGTCTTATAAGACTCGTGTCAAAGCTATAAAGTTTTCGTCGTACTCCAAACACGAACTAAATATACAACACTTTTATGTGTATTAGAATTTTGAAAACTGCAATACATAAAGATGAGTAAATTATGTAAGGAAAAATTTTTATTTTGAGAACCAAATTACATGATTTATATAACAAAAATATGTAGATTAGATTTATTTACAAAGGAATGAAGAGGCGTGTTTTAATATGGTCAATAAAAATGCAATAGTTTGTCTCCATGTACTTTGAGGTACAGCTTTGATATCATGCGGTTCGTCTCTGATGAAAGTTGCAATTCATGGCTCTACTGCAACATAAAATATAAGAAAAAGTCAAAGCAATGAACAGCTAATAAAGGCAAAAAAAAGTTTTAAAATTAAACGTAGAATCTACATGTATATTATTATTTGAATTTAATCAAATAAGGATCACGCAAATGACGTAAGAAACCATTTTAAATATGGCGAATCCAACATAAAATCATTCTTAGGCCATTCCATTGAGATAATAACGCCATTAGGCGACAGATGAGCCTCGCTCTGAAGACGACCGGCTCGTGAGACCATAAACGTGATTGAATATACTTACATCATGTTTATTATACAATACTATACTATATACATACTATATTTACTACTTTTATGATTTGTAACGAAAAATACGCAATAATTATTACATTTTTATGTATTTCACAGGGAAATAAGACGTATGTACGTATGATTACACCTTTACCATAATTATGTATCTAAACCATATTGCCATATAAAAAAAACATTAATTTAAATGTTTTTTTTTATATGGCAATCTATTCGCTATGTCAGTGTCATATATTTAAATTAGAATTCTATATATTTATAAGCAACAAAATATAAAAAAATGCTCTAAAATGATGATACAACGTGACGGTTCTCAAAGATAATAAATATAAGGGGTTGATAGCTTTGTTACGGCATACATAACGGTCGGAGACGCTATAAATCTCTGCTTAGATTAATGCCCGCTGAGGGCAAGGATAATCACGACAGCTCTTCTCTACTGTCTCCATATATAAATAAGCCGGCACAGATAGTAAGTATTGTTCATATATTTGTCGTCACTTAATAATCTTTATATATATAATTGTGAGTGTGTATGTCACTGAACTTCTCTCAAACAATGTTTTTTTGTAGTTGTTGATACAAACGTTTTTTTTTTTTGACATTAGAATTGACAACTAACTAATATGTCAATCATTCTGTCGCACTTCAAAACACGGAGATTTATGGCTTTAATAGGTGAACTCCAAAAATATAAATAAAAAGAATGTAACAGATATTTCTTGATCATAGAGCGATACGAAGTTCGCTGGGTCTTCTAGTTTTTCTATATAACCACGAAATAAATTAAAATAATGTTTTAGTAGTATCGATATAAAAGAAATCCTAGTATTCCGTTGTATATGATTGTAATTCATAACATTTATAATGAAAACCCCATCCGGGGGTTGAATATAATCTATTTAATCCCAGAAGCGCGTCCATCACCGCTCCGGGGGACGTGACGGGGACGACACGATAAATCATTAACGACATGACGTTGCGTCACTAGTGCCGCCCCAGTTCACGGTGCAATAACCTATTATTATTATTAACAGAATATTATTTATTGTTTATAACTGATTCAACATAATCTAGTAAGTTTAACTACAGTTTAGATTATACAAGATCGATTGGACTTGGTATAGTTTAAAAATTATGAAGCTAATAGCGTAACAAAATAATTGAAAAAACATTCCTCTTTTTTTTTTGGGCCACAATTTATTTTTCAAGTTATATTTTTAAATGTTTTAACAAAGGCTTTAATCTAACATTTTAGTATCATTAAAAACATCTTATTTTAGAATTTTAATAGATACGAAAAAAAATTGATTACGAAAAAAATATTCTCATTTTAAAATTAATAACAATATTTAATATAACATTAAAGTTCATTGTAAATAGCCCTCCGTGAAGCTGTTCTGTAAGTGACGGTAAAGGAAATAATTAAAAACCTTGTTAGTTTCAAAGCAATAAGAGCCCGGCAAAGGAGCGTCGGGCGCGGAGAATAAAACAATCCCAGCGTTAGAGGAGCTTGGAACCTGTATAAATGCAGCATTTCCAGGCGACTGGCTTTATTGCCTGCCGCGATAGACAAAAGACTTAAAACGATACGGAATAATAATAAGAATTTACGTGCAAATTTATTATACCTGGAACGTTTTAACAGTCACGAAAAGAACAAAGCTTTATCAAGGTAAACATATACATATTGATGGCTCTAGTCTCGTACAATGATTATCACTAAACTAAGATAAAATATTAGTGGAAAAATCTATGAAGTTAAATGGAAATATATATTAAAATATGGATAGGAAGATGCGAATGGAATAATAAATAGGAATCAATAGTATGCCGAATTTGTCCTGGACAAACTTTACGGTCTCAAGGGAACGGGTCGGGCATTGGCTATCTAAATACAACTTATAAATGCAGTTGCAGTGAATTTTACGAAACTTGTGTTTCGGTTATCTGGTTCAATATAATTTTATTCCGGATTATGCACTCGTGTACAATTCTATACAAGGATCTAGGATGAAATGGATGCGAAAAACGTAAAAAAAATCAAATAATCTGCTTCAAATTAATGATACACCAATTCTATACATGACGAATTAAAATTATTAAATCAAACACATATATTTTATATATATATTTTATACTTAAAACAGAACATCATCTAAATCTCTGTTAGATATTTTCATAATAAACATTACAAATGTAATATTACTCCGAGGACGTACAATACGAGCCCAATTTAAAACAGCGTCACGCGGTCTGGCAAGATGGCCGTCGTAACTGAGAATATACCGCCATTATTTACAGCGTACCACATTTCACAGACAACGCCGCTTATGACAATATTCTACAGAATTTAAAAAAAAATACATAAATACCTATCTTTAAATATAAAAAACAAAATTTCAAAGAAATATTCAAAAACAATTTTTAAAAACAAAATCTCTTTAGGGAAAATAGAGTAACATAAAACCATTAATAAGCCTCTTACCCTATCCGTCTAAGTCAACATCGGTGTTCTCTGGGATGTAGTGTAGCGGTGAGGCGGCTGGTGGGGGGAGGGGGGGAGCCTGCGCGTTGCCATGACGACGGGGGAGACGGCCCGAATTTTATCGATTGGGATACAGCCAGCAGCCGGGAACAAGAGCTCGCAGCGACACGACTTGTGTTTACTGATCTTAGAGGTTATGGGAGATTTGACGTTTTGTAACGCAGTTTGTTTAAATAGCAATTTAGACCCTTTGCTCGTCCCTTCAAACAGTTGGATATTTTTTGTCGCCTTAACGTATTAGGAAAATATTAATGTGTTTTCTGATTTTATAGTAATAGTGTCAAAAAATATATACATAAAGAATTAAATATTATATAAGTAACTTTGCTTCTATATTTTTAAAAGGCTGGTAGTACCTACATTGGAAGTTCATTTTAAGACTCATATTAGTGTCTTTAGCAAAACATTTCCTTGAGACTCTCAACTTTATTAAGTCTTCTTTGAAAGGCACATAATTTTGTTCCTCTGGGAACATAGTAGGCTTCCTTGCAGGCTCTGAACTAAATATAATCCCTGCAACAGGTAATAACTTGGGTATTAAGTCGGAAGTATTAGATTGGATTTATATCTAAGTATACATCTTTCAATGTAGGATTATGGATAAGTTTGAGTAATTCAATCAGGACAGGGATTTAGAGGAAGAGGGTTGGGTTATCGGTTTGATGTTATCAAAAATGTATGCGCAAATATACACAAAGAAATGTGTAGGTATATATTACCAAATAATTTAAAAATTGCGAAAATAAAACACTAGAAGTCAAGGTTTATGTACCTTTTAAGATTTATACCATCTAAATTCTAATATCTCACTTCGCTTCGGAGCAAAAAATAAAAAGCCACTACACTTCACCCTTTAGCATAATTTGGCTGAAACCAGACCAGTAGGGTACCTCGCATCAAAAATACAACTCACGGAGCGATTTCTGAGTAGGGATGAAAGCGGAGGGGAACAAAGGGTTCCAGATATGAACTACTTTGTCCTTCGTATATCTCCCCTATCAATTGTTACGCATATTTTTAGCCACTATTTGCAGGAGCCGCCGGGCACAGATTACACTTATGACATAATAACATTTTATTTCTGTTTTTGAACGTCCCTTACAGAACAACCTTATTGTTTTAGATGCGGAATACAATCATTATTACTTATTTTCTCTTCATGAAATACCGCATAAAAATAATTGATTTGAAGCAAAAGAACTAGAGTAGTTATTAAAAATATTACTTATAAATACTAATTAACTTTATTTGTATAACATACCCAATTATATAGGAGTAAGAGAAGAAGTGGCCACAATGACTTTTAACCTTATAATAAACAGTTAAAGAACAAAATATTTTCAAGGTAATTCAATTTACAATCAAAGCCAGACACGTAACATCAAAGCGGGACACGTAAATATTATTTTTATGAAGCACTTTTACGAAATTTCCAAAGCATCATCGGTCCCGATTAACACAATATCCTTGTAGCTCACAAAAAGGGGCATAAGGGTACAAAAGTCCCTCAAACATTTCTCATCGCAGGGAGGCCGCCCGACACCCTGCGACGTGGCACTCACAACCACTGTGTCCATAATTTATGCTGCCTCAGACCATGAGAAATAAACGAGCATCAGAAATAATAGAAAAACGGAAAGCGAATTATCGTTCGTGAGATTGTACAAGCAATAAGAATTCTAACATGTGCTCATCGCCTACCCTTTTTAATGTTCAATGATGATATAATAAAAGGAAATATGCGGGAAATACGACATGCATTGTAATAATTTCTGTATTATTATATAATATCGAACGGAACTAGGAATAGGGTGTACATAATTTTATTCAGATATCTTTGTATTGTTTGTAATAAACGAAATAAAATTGGTACACTGAGTAACGGTTAGCCACCCTTGGGCCGGTCGAGATGAACGCGGGGACAGGTACATAGTACATCATTGAATATTGTAGGTACATTGTATTAATTTGCGCTCACAATCCCACGGGGGCGGAGTTGGGAGTGCTTTTTTTAACTGTAATCATTGGGGACCGGAGTACTCGAACCTATTTTGATTCCTCGTTTTCTTTTACTTCGACCCAAATTGAAATTTGAACGATGGTTGGACACGGATTGTAATTAAATTAATTTTACGGATTATATTTTTTGACTTACAGCTCCGGTATAGGGAACTGTATGGAGATGAAGTCAATCCTAGAATTTATATTTTTTTCTTTTATCCCACGCATCTTATTAACAATAATTTTCAGTATATGTTTAATTACTGCCCTAAAACTAAAACTACTGAACCCATCTTAATGATATTTTCCAATTATATAGCTCCTCACAATAATATGTAGTGCGTGATTTATTACGAATCTCCATGTAATTACTAAGAAAACTATGTAATTTGTATTTCGTAAGAATTCACGTAACACTATAAATGACACTGCAATATGGTTACCCTAAAATATATATTTTAACTGCACAATATTCGTTTCTCTCTCCAGCCAATTCCGAAGTCCACACGGTCGAAGTTGCGGGCAAAAGCTAGTTCTTACTTAGCCATAGTTAGTAAGTTCAGTTGTCGATTTAGTTTGGACATAGTTCAGAATTGGAAGCAATTGAATCAAAACTTTCCTATAACTTATCGTGTACTTGTAGCTTGTGACGAAAATTTTATTCCTACAGACACTTTTCTTTTACATTAGCTATAATAAAAATTTCATATAAGTTTTACGAGACTAAGATTTCATTAAAATGGTTGGAATATTTATTTTCAAATTTTGTTGAAGAATATGTTTAATATTAATAAAAGAATATGTGTGTCATAGGTAAGGAACCGTAACGTTGTTACGTACGCGCTACATATGACGAAAAAAAAAGAACATCGCCGGGGCGACATCTTTGTCTCGGTAAAATATCGTATAACGAGTGAAGCCGCTGACTCCGCGGAACCAACACCTAGCCGTGTGAACCAGAAGATTCCACATACCACACAAGCAATAGAATGCCATTGTCATCCTAACACCGGGGCAATCATGTACTTTTAGGTGTAGGTTATAAGTTTTAACATGTAATTCGTATTTTAATATACATATATAAGTATGTTTCGTAGTTTTCCTGGAACCTCCGGATGCCACCCTATATAATTACGTCAAGATTATGTTGTTTAATAATAAAAAATCTTAAAGAGCTAAATACTTGACACAGACATCATCATTTAAGATCATTTAATGATAAAAAAACTTAAATTAGTGAATGTGGTTAAACTACGAAATTTTAAATTGGTTTGTGTTGCATAAAGTCAATAGGTACTACTGGTAAAAATAATTACGGATATGAAGATAAAAATAAAACTAAACAAGAGCCATCATCAAAACGATATCGTTTAATCAATCCATAATTCATATCACAATAATATATATTCAAAATTACACATCCTAATAGCGTCACATAATTTAAGATTCATTATTAAAGTATATCAAAAAACAACTAGCTTTACTAGCACATTGTGATTAATATATCAACGCATCTCCGGCATCGCCTTCATGATGAACTGGCTCAAGTTGCCGAACTCCTGGGCCACGACTGTATCGAACCATAGTCTATTATCCGCCTCCGTGTGGTCTATGGCCTCTAATTGCATGTACGTGTAGGGCGCTAACGCCAAATGGTTCCGTACACTCAACTGCGCCTCAACGCCGGGCAGCCTGTCTATCAACTTGTTCACCAACTGCGGGTGAAGTCGACTGAACATTATTCCTTTATTGCGATTACTGAGGAACTCCTCGTAGAAACAGCTCACGAAGTCAGCTGTGTACAGTTTCAATAGATGCATGTGCTCTTTGTAACGCGGGGATATATGACCGGCTCGGGATTTCATGCTCGAGAAGATCTTCTTGTACCTGATGGATAAAATATTATATTGATTATAAAAATGTATATGGATATAAAAATAATAAATATTTTGTAGAAAAACAACTGAAGAATATCCTGTATGTTGAGTGAGGTATGGAAAATTTTCATTAAAGAGGGCGTGGTATAAATAAATAGAATACGTTGTTGAAGATCTTAATGTTCTAAATTAATAGAAAAAAATATAAATGATTCAATAAGGTCTTTGAATTAAATGAAATGTGATAATAATAATTACGAGACAAATTAAACATTATTTTAAAAATAATTAAATAGAATAGTATATAAACATAACATATAATGAGTTGAATTAAATTATCTATAATCACCTTGTGGTAAAGATTTCATAGGCGTTATGACAGTTTTAATCGGAAATAACAAGTTGATGTATAATGTGTATTAAAATGAAAAATTTGAGAAATATTCATAAAATAACAAATTGCAACTCAGTATCAATAAAAAATTACATAGTAAAAATACACACATTGAGAAATCTTCATTAAATTATGTAAATAATACAACGCGTGTGATGTGTATTTAAAATAATTTAACGTATTTCTCGTACATTTCATATAATAAAAATCTTCATGGATTTCCTCTCCATATACTTCATGTGTTAAATTGTATTCTCTTGAAAAGGAATACAAAGGTTGGTACGAATTAATATTTTATATCTTGTTTATTAATAACAAGGTGCTGACTTAACTGATTGTTTAATAAAAGGATTTTATGTAAATTTATTTATATTTTTTGTAAGCAATAATTCTAAGAATTTGTTGAATAACAAGTCCTTATTAGTTATTTTGATTATTGTGATTATTTCGTTAAAGATAAAAATGTTTTGCAAGGTACTGTCATCTTACAACTACTTGCAGATGAAGCACTCTTGGCAAAATTATATTTTTCTGGTTGTCCACAAATGAGCGGATAATTTTAAATATCATCATAGAATTCCTAGTTGATTTAATTATTTTAGAAAGAAGACGTGTCAATTCCGCCATAATGGAAAACGTCTTCTTTTTTATTATTTTACTTTTTTTTATTCATAACAAGCTACCAAGTCTTTTTCTGTATATTAATTATAATTATAATAATTAATAACTTAAAAATATAACTGGGTCCACAGACCCACATTACGTTTAGAAGCTGTTGATTTATCAAGAGAAACATTAGCTCAATGATATGTTGAATTAACTGTGTCTGAGAGTTCAGCCATGTACATAACATGATAAATAAATAGTAACTGGAAACTGCTAGTTGCTGAATTACACTACACACGATGTTGAGCTCAAATCAACAAAGAAATGTCTGAAAATCGTTACTAGCAACAATTATCTTTATATTTATTATCTTATTGAAACTTTTAAGTAAATAGCATACTTCTACTCAGAAAAACGTTAAACGACAGTCATTTTGTCGATCAACTTAATATCCAGTATATTAAATTCCTCATGCGCCCATAAAGAACACTTCTATTCAATAATGTATTTGATGACGTCATATCTAACTCAATATTATAATGATGACCGGTTCATCTAGAACTGGCATAAAACTATCCAGTACATGTAAAGACAGGTCTAGTAATAATGGCTCTTATTTGACAAGAGAATAAGGATAGAAGATATACTTGTTGTTACCGGTTCTAATTAAAATGTTGATAAATATTCCCCGATAAATAGAATATGTGGCCAGTATAACGATCTGTGAGCATTGACTCAAAATATTGATGTTTTTCCTATTCCTTACCGAAATTTATGCGAAAAATTTGTGATGTTTTTGTAAAGTCCTGTTAGTAAAATTTAGCTGTAGTAGTTTATCTTGATTGTTTTGTGATATTCTTTATTCTTTGTTATCTTTATTTTTTTATAATATTTTTGTAATCAATAAGAATTATTATTAAGCAGCTAGACAGTAATCTTCAGCAGTTCTGTGTACGTCTATAATTGGTACACACATCAGATAAGTGTCAGTTTTAAATGTTTAGTTTTAAGTATTTAATGTATGTACTGTTGATGTGCCATTCAAATAAAAAAAATGGTTTACTCACATCATAATAATCGCAGCCACATTATCTAGAACTGCCGCAGAGTTGTCAAGTAGCGGTAGAGAGAGGCCTAGTAGGGATGGTGGCGGACAGGTAATAGAACAATCACCAGAAATACTCGCCACAGCACGAGTTCGTCTTTCACAGCCTCGAACAGAGCTAGATAAGACTCTTAGATCACCTGGGACATAAAACAAATTTACATTAAGGAATTAATTACTTATATTAAATGATTCTCATACCAAATTCATATAACAGCTAGTAAATTTACTGGCGTATATAATTCATAGAAATCTATGTATCTACACTAATATTATAAGGCTGAAGAGTTTGTTTGTTTGTTTGAAAGCGCTAATCTCCGAAACTACTGGTTCGAATTGAATAATTCTTTTTGTGTTGGATAGTCCAGTTATCGAGGAAGGCTGTAGGCTATATAACATCACGCTACGATCAGTAGGAACAAAGATATAGTGGTATGTGTAAAAAACGGGAGAAATTATTTCATCTTTGAAGCCTTCCGTTGCGTGCGCCGTGAAAACGGTTCAAGATACACAAAAAATATGTATTAAAGAATAATAGCTCTTTTAATGATCTAAAAAACAGTCCGCGACAGTATATGTCTATCTTTTAAGATTAACTCACAAAAACCGTTTTTATGGTACCTAATTTGGTCGAAATAACTTGTTTAAGATGTATCAACATAATAATATTAATCTTTATTCAAATAAACAAATAAATATGTTGTTGGTTGAGAGTAAATCATTGTGAATAAAAAAAACATAGGTTTTATCCTGAAAATTCTACGGGAACTCAACCATTCCGAAAACCCCGAAAGAACGGGAACTATGTGGGAAGAACCAAAAATCTGCCGGACATCACTATTCCACGCGGAAAAGCTAGTTAAATATATAATAACTCTTTTAAATACTTAAAGTAACTAATCAGTTGATAAATGTTATAATGCAAATAACATTTTAAGATATTTATTTATTTATTTTTTGTATGGCAACTAGTGTCCGACCGAAGGATCTATTTTCGGCCGAAGCCGATTAATCGGCAATCGCCGCAATCTTCGGCAAACGCCGAAGCCAAAGGTTTGTAAGCTCTTAGTAATTTTATTCAATATTGTCTACAAGCTACAATTAATGTTATAGATTATTTCGAAACTTCAATATTGAAGATTTATATTGACTGTCTCATATGGAAGTGCATTCAAAGATGATAAAAAAAGTTTGTGATTTATTCTTAAAAAAATAATCATTTATTTATTAAGTAATTCATAAATCACAATCAGACGAATCAATCAGTCTTTGTTTACTCGACTAAGCCGAAACTAGGTTGACCTAGGTTGGTTGGTTGGTCAATTAAATGCACAGTTTAGAAAATATTAGAAAATTCAAAATAACAGTTCGATCAATCCCGACGGTTGCTCGGATCTTCGGCGAAACCTTCGGCTTCGGCCCAAAACCCGGCCGATGGTTTTTTACGCCGAAGATGGTTTTTTTGGCCGAAGGTGGCCGAAGCGGAAGCTTCGATCGAACACTAATCGCAACACAATACTCCAGATCACAACACTAACTAACTTACACAAAAAGTTTTATTCAACCATATTATATGAGACGAAACTTCTCAGCATTCCATGGACTCACCATGCGGGTGTCGGGTCCATCGCGTTGCAGGGAGAGGAGCTTCAACAGTGCCTGGAACTTGCGTCCCAGGTGTAGGTTTAAGGGGCCCCTTAACTAACGCGCGTTATACGCTCACCTCCACTGTCCAAGCTCCTCTCCCTACCTAACTAAATTTGAAAAGAACCTACTAGGGCTGCCTTCGATGTACGTTCCAAGAATTCATATTTTCACAAAAAATGTATGAAAAATCTAATAAATATTAATGTATGAATACCTGGGGCCACTTGTAGACCCTTATTGCACATATCATTAATCTTCGATGCCACCATGTATATTGTCTCTGTGTACACTTCTTCACTTGGATGCATATCAAGGAAATGATGAGTAGACTTTGTACTTGAGAAGACCTGTAAAATAAAATTTGAGTCAAGGATATTAAATGGATTAAGTCTTTATAAATATTTTGGTATTCGTATCGGAAATTGGAAAACTTAAAAAAATATGTGATGATTTTTTATTTTTTTTTTAATAAGATTATAGCTTGTATACTGCCATCTGTTAAAAATATTTGGCATAATTAAATTGGCAGAACCATGATCATGACTTGTAAGAATAAAAAACATTTTAATGTAAGAAGAAATTGAAAATTAAAATCTTGCTGAAACATCCTACTGTAATTTCTATACTTGTAAGATAAAATTCTTCAAATAGAATATAGATACACAAATTCACAAACTCAAATACATACAAATATCAGCAAGATTATCTCAAGGATCTGTACCAAATACAGTGTCTATGTAGATTCATTCTTATCCACTACATATACTAATATGATGATTACATATTGTAAGAAGATAAAATGACAAAAAGAATTTTTTTTAAAACAAGCCAAATAGATGATCTACTTACTAATGAAAAATCACAAGTTAAAATGTACTACATTTGACAATAAACCTACTCATAAAACTAATAAACTCCTAGCAAAAACCACACGTAACTATTTTGCTCTATTTAATTTTCACTTTGGAATAATAATACATACTTCACCAAATACTCACAAGGTTACAGAACATATTATTCAAGCTGTTATTAATAGCACATTGTTCCAATGGCTGAGCACGCTGATATATTTTAGACAGTGCATCTAATATGATGCTTATATCTTCAAAGCTTTCCACATTCACCCATTGTATCAGTTCCATTATCTGGAAAACAAAAATTAAGTATTATAGTACATATATATAGAATATTTTTAACAATTTTTTTATATAAAATATACTAAAAGACTTGGGCCTGTCCAGAACTCACATTAATTCATTCTTGGAACATACTTCAAAGGCAGCAATAGTAGGTTCTTTTCAAATTTGGTAGAGAGAGGAGCTTGGACAGTGAAGGTGAGTGTTTAACTCGCGTTAGATAGGGGTCCCTTAAACCTACACCTGGGTCGCAAGTCCCAGGCAATGTTAAAGCTCCTCTCCTTTGAATGCTAAGAATGAGTTGAATCCTTTGAATGCTAAGAAGTTTCGTCTCGTCTCTAACAAATGATACTTACTTCAGCAAAATAGTCTTTTTCATTCCAAAATGGTAAGTATTGCGCCAAAAATCTTGTAACTACAGGAATGCCTTGCATTACAGTTGACTGGAAGAGGGCTAACCGATGTAACAAATCTTGCTTTTCAATGTAACTGTGAGGAGATTGTTCTAGAAAACCTGGAAACAGAACAACACATATAATATTGATGTCAGAGGCAAGAACTATTAACTTTCTACTTCTAATAGACTTATATTACATTAGGATATGTAAGATTTTCATGTGTACACATTTAAATGTAACTAAGTTGTTTGAATACCACACATTTTTTAATTATTATATTTCTAAATGTTAAGGATGTTTGAAACACTTTCAACTTATCTGTTCATAATCACATTTGCTGAAAACAAATTTATAGAATAATAAAACCACCTTGTATCCAAAGAACTTAATTTCAAGAGGAAAATATGTATATAAAAGGATGTTTGTGTATGTATTTAATAAATTTGAAACAAGTCTCAAACTCTTTTCACACACAATAATAAATAAATTTATTAATTTAATTATTAATGAATTTATATATGTTGGATCTGGTAATTTTAAGATAGAAATAAGAAATATATTTAATAAAAAAAAAAACAATAATTACCTACATGTAAATTCATGTAATAGAGTAAGATCCCAGAGCGATAAGACACAACTTATTTTCTAAAGCATAGAACTTTCTTTTCTAAGTAGTCTCTCGTGTACTTTTTAATACCTGTACGCTTGTGGAGTTGTCACGGTGACACCTGCGCAGGTACCAGGTGAGAAAGGTCACTAAACATCAGAGTAACTTAAGTTAAATTTAAATGACTAATTTTTATATATATTTTGTAGAATAATACTCTGAAGTAATATCAAAAAAATCTGACGCTTTCCATGGGCCAGAACTTTTGTCAGACGCTTTAAAGCTCTACAAAAAACTGCCCAACACATGTTTTGTTTCCTTTATTGTTTTCACTGTTATTAGTTATTTCTATGTCCCTGAAAATCAAAAAAAAAACTAAAAAAATTCTAACAGCTTTACTTTTTGAAATATATATATTTTTTATTTTGACCAAAAATACTGAAAATTAATATAAAATACAATGAAATGATCTTTTATAGGAATTTCTTGACTGAACAACTTCAGATAGATTTCGTTGCAAACTCCAGCAGTAGTTTGCCATCATATGTGAGTCCCACCGCCCCTGATAACGCCCTTCCAATGTCCTGGACCCTGGAGGAATCTTTCACCCTGCTCTTTACAGTAATCATCCGGATTTTTTGGAAAACGGTCTAAATGCGAGCGCAGGAAGTGGATTTTTATGCTAATGTTGCACCCTAGTTGTTTCAAATTGGATAGCATGGCCTCAACAAGCTCCACGTAGTCGTCAGATTTATTTTTGCCTAAGAAATTACTAATAACCAAAAAAAATGAATTCTAAGGTTTCGATTCCACTTAAGTCATTGATTTGACAAAATCAGAATCTTTCACGAGTTGCCTGATCTGTGGTTGAGGTTCTTGGCTAGATTTGTAGACTGAATAAGAATCTTCAATTGATGAATTTCGTTCGGGTTCACAGGGATTCGGGTCATCAGAAGATTTAGATTTGCCAGGTTTTACCTCTCATGATTTTAATTGGGGTCGTTGGGCAGAAGATAAGTTAGGATGTGGCCACTTATTTCGATTGCCAGGATCAATTCCTTTTACTTTCACAACGCAAAAGTAGCAGTCGTCATGATCGTTTTAAGGTTCTCCCACCTGATCACCTATGTTTCGAATATTACTGCATCTCTGTTTCCATTGGACTGTTCCATTGGACTGTTTCCATTGGACCACAATAGTAGCCATACAACACATTTTTGACATACAATTTGAGGAATCCACGACTAGTTCTGATTAAACAATTTTATTTTAAAGTATTGTTGATACACATTTTTCACTCTGAGGCGCATGCGCATAGTGCTCTCGCGCTCATACTCATAGTTGAGTAATTTTTTTGTTTAGGGGATGTTTGGTCATTACAATTTGTCTGACTGATTAAATATAACTTTGAATATTTATTTGAATAACATATACAGGGTGACTGGTGAATTACTATCGATATTTGAGGACGTGATATTTGACGATCATATACGACAAAATAAAAATTAATATAACATAAATATTAATAAACTTCTAAGTAAAGTTAACCAAAAGTTGTGTAATTAATTACGCATCGTATGAACACCCTACAGAATAGGTATACACACACACACACACTCGCGCGCGGCGGCGTGTTGTTGTATCTGCACGCTGCCGCACGCGTCCACACTTGGAACACTTGGAACGTGTACACACTTTATTTATTTTTACGGATATTTGGTCAAAAATTAAGTACCTATTTTTTTTACATAATTCGAATGAGAATCATGTACCGAGTATGCTCCTTAAATATTGATAGTAATTCACCAGTCACCCTGTATAAAAATCAGACATTTAAAAATAAATTAAGTTCATTTATTTTTTGTAGAGCTTTAAAGAGTCTGACAAAAGTTCTGGCCCATGGAAAGCGTCAGATTTTTTTGATATTACTTCAGAGTATTATTCTACAAAATATATATAAAAATCAGTCATTTAAATTTAACTTAAGTTACTCTGATTTTTAGTTACCTATCTCACCTGGTACCTGCGCAGGTGTCACCGTGACAACTCCACAAGCGTACAGGTATTAAAAAGTACACGAGAGACTACTTAGAAAAGAAAGTTCTATGCTTTAGAAAATAAGTTGTGTCTTATCGCTCTGGGATCTTGGACTATAAGTAATAATCTATGTCCAAGCTGACTATTCCTCAAAAATAAAGTATTACCTACATTTGTAGTATGACTAAGGAAAATGGTTAGAAAACCTTACATCCATCCAGAAGATGTTGCAGATCATGTGAGAGGAAGGCGTGGTCGTGTTTATGTGTGGCGAGGAGCGCGAGTCCCGCCGGGTTACACAACAAGGCTCGCAGCCGCGCCGGGCGAGATAACACGTGTTGACTACTGTACTGGAGTAGGGACACCGGACTGAAATACAGAAATACCGATTATACAGGGTGACTGGTGAATTACTATCGATACTTGAAGACGTGATATTTGATGATCATATATGACAAAATAAAAATTAATATAACATAAATATTAATAAACTTCTAAGTAAAGTTAACCAAAAGTTATGTAATTAATTACGCATCGTGAACAGCCTACAGATTAGGTATACAAACACACACACACGCGTGCGGCGGCGTGGTGTTGTATCAGCACGCCGCCGCACGCGTCCACACTTGGAACACTTGGAACGTGTCCACAGTCCACACTTTATTTATTTATACGGAAATTTGGTCAAAAATTAAGTACCTATTTTTTTTACATAATTCGAATGAGAATCATGTACCGAGTATTCTCCTTAAATATTGATAGTAATTCACCAGTCACCCTGTATAATACATATCCTACTAATATTATAATAGCGAAAGTTTGTGAGTGTGTGTGTATGTTTGTTACTTCTTCACGCTCAAACGGCTGAACCGATTTTGATAAAATTTTGTTTACAGCAAGCTGACGTCCAGGAATAACACATAGGCTACTTTACATCCCGGAAATCCCGGAAATCCGCGGATGACACCGCGGGGCGCAGCTAGTATTATATAAAAAAAATATTGTACAGTTATGGTTTTAATGTAGATATAATAAAAATTGCTAATAAGAATAGCTGTCATCAAAATAAAAATAAATAATAAGAAAATCTGTTACATTGAATGTATTAGGTTGCATATTATCTAAGGAATAATTGTTTCAAATAGTTTTATTTTACTCTACTTTTTGATTTTTTTCACTTATTTCATATATTACCATAACTCATACAGTTTATGAGACTATCTAATAGCTATAGAAAGGTGGTTTATTTACAAATAAAAAGTTAGGGCTTTTTTAAAATCCTACATAAGTACATCACTTTTTAATATAAAAAGCATTATACACTCTTTTAAAGAAGCAATATTCAAATATGACAGAATTGATAGATATTCAGAGATAAATTTATCAGAAGATCTTTAAAAAGTAATATATGAATGAGTTTATGAGAGTTTATGAGATATTGTTTTTATTATTTAAACATCATAATGTTAAAGTTTTATACACACTCAGAGAAATCCAAGTAGTTCTTCTGTCCATCATTTTTGTACTGTTTCGATCCAATATTAGCAAACTCCATATTTGGTATCAGCAGGTTAGCTTTTTTGTTTCTAGAAATTTCCTGAAATAATATAAAACATACATTATAGTATATTTTCAACATATAACAAACTTAAAGTTAAAATAAATTGAACACTCACATTTAAAGGATTAACCCAGAATAGTCTGAATGTTTCTTCACTTGTGCTATGCCTTTTGCTCTGGAATTAAATTAAATAAGAAAAAAATTATAAAGCCATTCCAAAGTCTATTAAAAAAATAAATTATTGATTTTACCTGACTATTCTTAAATCTCGTCATTAATACCACATTGATCTTCCTGAATGCTGTATATATTGAAACACACGGCACATCCTCGGGAACACATTCAGGTTTGAATGACTTAAATAGACCCAGGAGCACTTGAATTTGTCGATACATATTCTGAAATACAATTATATCACATAATTATCCTTAAATTACTGTTTTTATGTGGACCTTACCTAAATGTTTAATTTCTATCATGTTTTATTACAAAAAAACAATAAGAGTCTATGAAAATTATTTCAATATAATTATTAATTTTCATAATAGTTACTAAAAGGTACATCTATCAAATATTGACTATGATAATAATTTTTTTCTTAGTTAAAAGTGTATATCTTCAGATATTGTATGTTATATTATATGCTACCTTCTTAGCTTCCCTTTTCTTAGCATATTCAATCAACTCCAGAACTCTTCCTCTTGTCACATCGGATGGTTTAGTCAATGTATACACAAGCTTCATAGCATGTCCAGTCTGAGAAAAATTAAATTTCATTATAACAGTTCCTGAACAAGTTAAATCTTTGATCATACAGTGTAATTCAATATAAAATGTATTATATTTAGTACAAATAACTTACTAGCATTTCAAATGTTAACATAATGTAGAACAACTCATATCCCATGTCCAAGGTGTTCATATCAATAGAATCACTGTCCATAGCAGCTGAAATTAATGCAATAAAAGCTTTTAAAAGACTACCATAGTGATTACAATGATTTATAAATCTTCCAGAATCTTCCAGTATAGAATAATATTAATATATTAAAAGTTCATACCAGTCAGCCAATCGAGAAGAAAGCCGATTCTAGAGAAGTTGTTCTGGTTTTCGTAATTCGCTAATATCCATCTTAATGAATATTCTACTGTCTTTTGATTTACTTTTTCTTGGGGCACCAAGCAGGTTCCAAAACTTACCCATTTCGTGATTGCTACAATATATAATAAAATGTCAATGTGAATACATACAAGTATAAATAAAAAAAATGTCTTTCAAGAAATTAGTCACAATAAATAGCCAACTTACGTATGTTTAAATTTAGCCAGACTTTAAACAAAGTGTGGAAGTCATCGTATTTCAAACCAGTATTATCTACAATTGAACCCAACTCATCAATCTTACTTTGAAATAATTCTTTATCAAATCCTTTCTTTAATGATTTTATATAGTCTATAATCTCTTCGACGTCCGTCATTTTTAAGCCTTAACTATAGAAATTAAAAAAAAATAACAAGTTGTAAGTATTGTTTACATTGAATTCAAAACAGAAAAGACGTTGCTTCACGTTATGATTTACTGGTCAAGTAACCAAAGACAATTCACGCAGCACGTAACAAGTGACATACCGATCAGTTCGCTTCACAAGCCACAGACTACTTGAAAAGATGCATTTTTTCGTTATTGTCATATTTTGTTATTTATATTGCTTTACATAATCTTTCAGGAGTTTTCTTAATTAATATTCTTAATTTAAGATATTTCAGAATGCTAATCTGATTAGATATAGTGAAGTAAAAGCTCATGTGATACTCCTGAACTTCTAAAAATCCATAGGATATGTTTGCCGCTAACAAAGCTAAGCAATAAATACAAATAACTGAGCTTAAAAACAAACTAGAAAACAAAAAATCAAAAGTTTATTTTTTATAAACATTATATTATTTAGTAAATGGTAAATAAATACAAGGCATTTAAATCCATGAATCTTAAAAAACCACTACTTAACGTCTATTTAGTAAAACTTACTTATTTATAATAGTTTATTAAAAGAATAAATTGTGAATTTGTATATTTAAAATAGGCATCTGATATATACTATACTTTACAATATTTAATATAAACTTTATTTTTATATTAAAATATTGAAAAGTTGTGGTAACTCTAAATTCATAGGCAATACAAGCTATCCGTTATTATTTCGCATCCCTACTAGAAATGTCAAAATGAACGAATTGTCGTTTGAAGTAAACAGTATGGATATTTGCCAGTAGAGTATTTTAATAAAATATGTTTAAAATCATATAGTTAAATAGTAATTTAAAAGTGTTTAATGTAGCAAATTAAACATGTGGCCTATGCTTCTTAATATGACACGCGACGAATGTCGTCGAACGCTAAGAAGACTTGGTATATATTTAGTTTTATAAATGGCATTCGTTTTCCCTCCTATGGTTTTCTTCCACAATGCTCTCAGTGATTCGACTCCTTTTATTGTGTATAGTTTCTGTTAACGTGATTCTTTTTGATGCAATATTCGTTTGCTTATAGAATTGGAAGCCTACTCGAATATGATAAGTGTATTCAGAGCACAAGGGGCATTAGAAGACAACAGAAAAAAGTTGCTTGAGGAACTACGCGCCGTTTTGCATATAAGCAATGATCGGCACAGCGCTGAGGCGCGTCGCGTGTCTAATGACGAGCTACTAGCCACTATTGCTGAACAGTAAGTTTGGAATTAAGTTTTTGTTTTGGGATCAAGTTTTATTTTTAAAACATGTTAGGATTTGTCAAAGATGGCTGAGAACATTATGGTGTACATGTATGTTAATTGCTGCTTATGTGTGTTAACACTAGAATCAAAACTGTTCTTATAGGATTGCAGTTAAAACAAAAGACATTTTTATTTTTATATTCCAACTATTTCAGGCAGAGCCTTGTAGATATCATCTAGTAGTTGACACATTTGGCACCATACTAGTATACCTTTTGACAACTTGTGAATAAATTTCATACTACTGTTATTAATTTATAAAGATTTATTTTCAAATTAATTATTTATGAATTGACAGATAACCTATGTGACATTTGTGTCAAATTGAAGTATTTAAAAAGTTTTTAGTTGAAAAAACTTTTTTTAGATATAAATATTCATATTTTATTAATTTTACTATTTTTCATGTGTCTTAATTTTATAGTGGTTTAATTTGTTGTCATGTAGTGTATTAAAAAATATATATTATAATTTGGAAACACAAAATATATTTGTAGTTTTTTAATATTGTACAGAATAAAACATAATGTAAAAATATATATTTATATTCATTTAAATATTAATAATTATTATTGAAATATGTCTTTGTATATATATAGAATAAACTACACATTATTATATATAAAATTAATCTCAGATGAGACTATTATTATCATTATAGGTTAGCGGGTCCTAACACAAGTTTAGGATGGATCAGCGAGGGTCGGCGGCGCGTGCCTCTAATGCCCCGCGGCATTCCACAGACCATGTACACAGAAATAGCCGACCGGGCTGCCGAGGCCGCTGCCGCAGAGAACAAGGACATCAGGAAAAGAATTGAGACGGAAAAACTCAATGACGCATCAGACTATGATAGTGATCATCACAGTCAATGTACCGAGGAAGGATCATGTCCTGTCGCTCTCGAAGATCATACAGCTAAGGTATGATTGGCAACTTGTTTCACAGTTGCTTTGTTTGTTTTGCACAAGTGTTTGTAAATTTTGATAATTTCCGCCGTATTACACGTTAGTATTGACGTATGCACAACCACAACTTAATATGTGGTGTACATTCAATAAAATATTCGAATTTTCGTCTTTTATGTTAAAAAATGATGTTTTTAAAATATTTGACAGACAGTGACAGCTGAGTTGTCATATTGAAAACTCATTCAATTTAATTGCCATAATGAAAAAAGAGAAAAAATTGTGTTCACAGATATGGGAAACTGAACTCATTTGTCGTAAAAGAAAATTGCCCGAAGGTGCCGCGCTACCAGACGAAGCTTCAACTCCTCATAAAAATATGAGAAATGTACAAGTTAATACAAATCAGAAACATTTAAATTTATCACAGGTCTATTCAAGATTTTCACAGCCAACATCGAGTGAGTGACGACATTTGATACATATCCATATAAAAAAAAAAAGTTATCCACAAGAAATTTAACTTCACGTAAATAATATGGTAATATTTTTTATTTCAGGTAAAGCATCAGGTCATTCAAAGCATTCATATAACCAAGTTAGCAAAGTATCGACTAGTAAATCAAACCAGCCTCACGCACCGCGCGGTCACAAACACAGAGCACACAAACAGGGTAAAACTCTGACTAAGGCGCAAAAGAAAGCTCGCGATATGCCTCTCTCTCCTAATAAGCAGTACAATCAACAAGTAGACTACTCCGGGCCGCCCGGCTCCTTCCAGGCGAGTTACGCACAATCAATACTCGGCGGTAAAACGAAGCCGGACTACATAGACGAGATGAAGTCCAAGTCTTCTTCACCGGGAATGATCACAGACTCGCCTACAATGCATCTCCTCACCCAACCGGCAACAGTGCCTCACGAATTATCAGTGTCTGAAAACCATCCTGATGACCCGCCCCTCCAAGCACACACTACGCCGATACCGAAGACGGTCAGCGGCAAACCCTATCAGGTGATCATCAAGAAGCGGGGTGAACTCACCACCGATAAGAAAGTACAAATGTCTGACTTCAAAGTCATACAGAAACCTCCCGAGGAGGTTAAACTTCTCCCCAATCGGCAGGTCGTGTTGACGCCCAACAATCAGAAAACACAAAACGTTCCTGGGAAACTGATGACGACCAAAGTTGTCAGCTCACTACCGAAATCCAGGACCCCGAACGTTCCAGTCATACAGTCGGATAAAATGATCGTAGTTTCCAAATCGTCCATTGAAAATTCAAAAATATTAATAACATCCACGTCCACGACGACGCCTTGTAAAGATAGTATACACAGTAGCACAAATAGCATATCAAAAACTAGCGAAGCGTTCACACCGAAAGGCATCCCGGCGACCGATTTGAAAGTTTCAGCTAAAACTTTCGTTTTAAATCCGAAATCGGGACAGAAAATGGTCGTTTTACCGGCGAAAGCCGCTAAAGAAGGTCTGTTTCACCTGAAAGGTGTCTCGACGAGTATGAAGGTTGTGTCCGTGAGTTCACAGATCAGTGTTCAAGGTTCAAAACCACCGCCATCAACTGTTATGTCCAAGCCTGCAGTCAACACGTTGCCCTCCAACGCTAAAATAGTAGGTGTAGAACCGATAAAGACTGCCAATATGGCGGATATAGTACCAGTAAAAGGTCTACCGCCGATCTCGACGACAAAATTAACAAATCCCATAGTACGGCCTGTGAATACAAAGGGCAATCTAATAGTCGTCTCGAAAGGATCTACTTTAGGAAAAACGCTCACTTTCACTAAAAACGGTAACGACATGTCCAAGATTATAATGGGGAAGAACGTTAATAAGCTGTTACAGACGTCCAAGACGGATCAGATGGAAAACACGAAATCGGGGAATGTTATAGTTCTAGAATTAAACAACGAACAGACGGGTCGGACGACGACCATGTCCGAAATACTAGAGAACCGAACGAACCCGGCGCCGGCCAGCGAGCAGGAAGCGAAGAATGATGTACAGGAGATAACGGCAGAGACACCGGTACTGTTCGAGAACCCGATGTCCGCAGAGACTTGTAACACTAGCAGTCTAGACTCCACCACCAGTCTCACGGACATGGAGAGAATGGAAGACGCCAGTTTAGGTATAATAGATAAGATAGGGAAAGAGAAAATAGATTTTAGTAAAAACTCAGATAATAAGGAAAGCTCCAACGTGACCGTCTGGGATATCGAATTGGAGGTTGCGGACAAGGCGAAGGAAGACGTCGACAAACTAAACTCTTTACATTTAGATCTTGGCATGTCTAGTGATAGTGAAAACGAATTTATGGAAGGTCATAAAGTAAAAGATCAGCTCCCCACTGAGAGGATACAGACTGCGACTCCCACTGGTAAGTGAAATGTTCGATAAAATTCAATTCTAAGTTAGCCGCTTATACGATTACATTTTCCATTAAATATATTTTAATCTAAAATGAATCCTATTTGAATATTTCAGGTGAGGGTCCGGAGAGGTTTGGAACGTTGTCGCGGGCGCGCACGTTGCTTAGTCAACTGCAAGACGACGGTTCCTCTAGTAACGACTCGTCCTTCGCCATCAAGGCCAAGTGCCGGCGGGAAGAACGCGAGTCGGAAGCCTTGTCCAAAGCGCGCGCGAAATTGTCAGAGAAGGTAGCGGAAGCGAAATCGCAACAGAAAAGAATAGACGTGTATAGTACAGCGATCAGTACGACGGATATCAATCTAGATTCGTTTTCGTATCTAGAGGAAGGTCTGCTTGAAGGCGAGGAGGCTCGAGTTGAGCTGACCGAGTCTCTCTCCCGTCTACTGAGCGACGGACACAAACCGCATCAGTAGCGACGATTTCTGACGAATGTAACTTCACCAGTGATATTTGTATGAACGCTATACGCGATGTGCAAATTGAATTGTGAGTGCATTGTTTTTGGGTGAATGACACTCGTTATACATCAACTACCCCCCGTGAAATAACAATTGTTAGAGGCTAAAATTTCCGACGGTAAAAGCCCAAGCTGAGACGGAATCAACATGCTTTTATTTGAGGTTTCGATAAAAATTGTAGTTATTTTGAATATGTTTCTTGTACATAATATTTATGGAGAACTTTTAGCAGCTTTCTTTTAATCTTGCCGTTGTTTTTTATTAAATAAATGTTGATGAATGTCATTTAAGTATTAAATGTTTCCGAAATTATTATCTTTTGTACTTTTTGATAAAAATAATAAATAAAATATGGCGATATAAATAAAAATAGAACATATTTTTTCAAGAGGATTTCTTCTGCATTGATATTTAGGATATACAAATATTAGTTACAAAAAAAAAACGTTAAAAACGTCATTGCTCAAATAACGTAAAATTAATATGAATATTTTTTTGATACAATTAATATTAATTTTTATTTTGTAACTGATATTTATTTATACTATATAAGTACAAACCTGGAGGTAATTCTCGTGTTATAAATATATACCCAATATAATATTGGATGCTGTACTTTGTTATCAACCAATTCATAGGACGTACATAAGAGTTGTTGTTTATAAACTCTTTTTAATATTAAAACATTGTCTACAAATGTTTCCGAGTCCTACAACAAAATGCACATATCACGAATTGGTTTTCAACAAAGCGAAAGTTTATTATTATATCAATATGTGTGTATAAAATTATATTTTTTAAATAATTTGGCAAAGTTTTCATAGAAAACACAAAATACTTAAGCTCAACAGTTTTAAATACATAAAACAAATTTTATTGAATTGTAAATGTTATGTTACCAATTCGTTACAATTTCAGGAAATTATCAAATATTAATGTGTTTATGATACAATTAAAATAAATATTTCAATTTTGTTACAATTAATAATTTAAACAATAATTTTTCATTTAAATTTAACATAGGATCCAATAAAGAAATTCTGTCAACATTTTTATTCCTATTAGTAAGGTAAACTAAAAAAATATTTTTTTGTGCACAAGTATGTACTAAAAGGCAGATTTTAAACATGACAAAATTTGATATATGAGAACTTTTTCATGAATGTATGAATACTTACTCATTCACTTGTAATGATATCAACTATTAATTTTTAACTTAAATTTTAAACTTCAATCTATATTATGTGAATGTTAATTTTCACTTATCCTAGCTACATATAGTACTGTCTCTAGACAGTGTCTGCATACGCACAAGTCATGTATATTATAAGGACATGACAATATTTATGTTTGTCTTGTTTGAGTTTTATCACTTATATTAAGACCAATGTTCAGCCAGTGTGTAAATTTCGTTAGTAATAATAACAATGGTGCATTATATATTGTTGAATAGATATAGAATTTCATGCAATAAATGAGTTTATTTTTAAGTACATATATATACTCATGTACACATTTAGTGAAATATTACAGATTATACCCATTATTTTAGATAATTGTAGTGTAGTTTTTATATGTGACGTTAAGGGAGGTTCATAAAGAAAGCTGGAAAAAGATAAAAATGTCAAGAGTTGTTACTTCAACTAAATTACTGCATGCATATTCTCCATATGTTTACTTGAAAAAAAAACATTTTACTGGGCTCTGTGTATTTATAAAAAAGTAACATAATATTTTCAGTATTAAAATTAGCACTTATAGCCACAAATCTCACAGACTATGAATACACATTCAATATTTAAAAAATACTACTTTTTAATTATTTTTGGTTTTAATACACTTTTATCAAATGTATAAGTACCCAGGGTGTGATGTAAACGGTGCAGTGAATTGTTACATTCTAAAGAAATAGTGCCATGAAAATAGTAAAAAAAAAAATAGGATATGACAAAATTGTAAATAAATCGTTTTTATTGAATTGTCTTTGATGAATGTCAAATGGAGAATGTGTTACAATATTTGTATCATAATAATAATTTTATGAAAAACATTTTTACATTATTTTAAAAGTGTATATTTAATATAATAACTAAGTGAAATGTTGGTTACATTTTGTATGTTGATGCAGGTTGATACGGCGATTGTTATAATTTTTTCTAATTGTTAAACCGCCCCTTCCCTTTCAATGAATTTATCATTTATTTCACCGAGACCAATCCTAACGGTTGATCTGCATCATTATAAATTTAGTATAATTTACGTTTGTCAGCTGTAAATATGTTGCGTTGTCCTTAGTTTCGTTTTAGAATCATCGCAGATATGTTGATAAGATTTGTGTTTTTGTCATCAAGTTTATTTTATTTACTTATATTAAAATAAACAGTTAATTGACTACAATCTTTCATTTCGTCGGGGTTGTAAAATAAAAACCTTTGATATAACATTTTTATATTTGTGTCTCTAGGTACATTTAAAAATATATGTGGGGAATTTAGAACTTAGATTAAAATTTAATACAAAAGTATTTCATTGTAGAGAGCTGATCATTATATGATAGCTCGATTATCTGAATCATCTAGTTTCAGTGAATCGTTTGTCTAAGAGGTCACCTTGTGGATAGCTTCGGCCACGTAGTTGACATTCTTAGATGAAATGCCCGCGACTGAGATACGCCCGTCCTTGGTTAGGTAGATGTGGAACTCCTTAGTGAGACGTGCAACCTGGACAAATAGAATATAATTATTAACTTAATATCTTTACTACAAGTTTTTCATAGTTAAAAATAAGTAGCATTTTCAGTCATTATGAACCTAAGTTGATATTATCATATCTGTAAATGTTTATAAATTAAAAACTGGCAATACTCGGTACTTTATAGATTCAAATAGAAATAATCTCTTATAGTATTGTCATAAAAAAAACTCTTGCTAGACGGATAGCTCTCAAACTTACGGCGTGTTAAGTAGGGTCTTTCTTGAAAATAGTGAGGTAAAAAACGAAACATATTTTCATATATACATTTAAAACTCAAGAATCCACAGGGATTATAAATTCGAAAAATGTTCTGCATATAATAAAGCATATCCTTTTACATCTTAGCAGTATTGTATCATCAAAACTTAGTTCTGAGAAATAATTAAATGTCTTTCTGAAATTACTAGATACTTTTTGGTATGTGTGTAAAATTAATTTTAATAATATGTAATGATAAAACACGGACATTGACTTCGAGACAAGTTAATTGTCTAATACTGCGGCCACACTAAGGGGAAATTCCGCTAATATTATCAATAATAATCGACGTTAACCTTAGGTGTTGCCACCCGTAATCGCTAAAATTTTAATAACGCCATTAGCCGTTAGACGATAGCTCAGGTGGCGGTACATTAAAGAGAATTTAGCGATCATTATCGCCATATAGCGGCCACACTACATATTGTCATTGTGCGTCGAGAGCCCAACGGGACTCGGGAGCGAACGTATTTATTTTAAATAAATATAGTCTTTCTGTTTATTATAAATAAACAAAAAGACTTGCAATGTACGATTTATGTGCATTTGTATCATCCATCTTCTTTTTCTTTGTTTCCGTTTTCCTTTTATTCGGTAATAATTCAATAAAGTCAAATATGTAATATAAATTTACACTCATGAAATATAGAGCCCTGTCGACGTTCATCTGGCTTGAATGAAAATAAATTAGGATAAATTGAAAGCCGTTTTAACTGAACGATAATGGGCATTAACGTTAACCGTCTTAGTGTGGCCACCCATTATATTGTTCTAAAAATTTACTTTTAATTATAGTGATAATTGGCATTAACGTTAAACCTTAGTGTGGCCGTAGCATAAGTGGAGGACTCTGTTTGTCTCTCTCTCTCTCTCTATCATATAGCCATCCCTGTTTTCCCTCACCTGGTTTGGTTTAAGTCCGGTGTAGCAGAACATTCCAATCTGGTCCGTGATGTGGTTCCATTTCTGTTTGTTTCCAGCGCCCTCGATGCCTGAACGGAGCTGTGTGCGCATCGATATGATGCGATCAGCCATCAGTTTCACGTCGGCCAACCTACAACACATAAATGAACATATATAATACACGTTGTATATATTTGGTGTTAGTATAAACAATATATATGTATACATAATACCAGCAGTACACCAGCACCACACACATACTACATACACACTCTAGTATACAATAAGATTTAATTATTTATCATTTATTTTTCTTTACATAGAACAATATGACACTAAAATATGAGAGAGGACACTGATTTCTGTATGGTCTTTGAGCCTAGCTCAGAAATCAGGGACTTCATTATACTTTGTAATGTTTTTTGTGAATGAAGTTTATTTATTATTATTATAGCAGTTTATATGACTCTCGTTATAAATCTAGTTATTTGACTAACCATTGTTTCCTGAGCTCGTTGTTGGTGAGTATAGCCGTGACGAGCCGGGCGCCGTACAGCGGTGGGTTGGAGTACATTGTGCGGATCATAATCTTCAGCTGAGACATCACCTTCGCCGCCGACTCCTGGTCACCACAAAGCAGCGTCAGAGCGCCAACACGCTCTCCGTACAGACCTGGAACGTTATTTTAAAGGTTAAATAAAGATTATTTTTTAATATAATATTTAAACATGCATCAATCAAATGTGATTGTATCAAACACTTTTCTATTACTGTTTTTAATGTTGACAAATATTATTATAAATTGATTAATATAACAAATGCTAATACGAAACCAAAAATAAAAACCAAGTACATAGTTAAAATGATATTCAATTGATTCAATATTTAAGTTGAATGATTCAATATTTAAGTTATTTTTATTTATTTCATTCATACATTTGTAAAAACTTTACAATGCAATATACAATAAAAAAATATTGGTGATAAATATTAGGTGTAGGAAAAAAACTGCATTTAAAATTATCTGTTTCAATTCTAATTCATTTATATAATCACATCAATTGATTTACTACGTCATACAGATTCAGAGGACACAGTAGTTGTTCATAATACATGTTGACTACCTAATACTTGTTCAAGGGTTACACAAACTAATTGGTAGAATCATCTGTTCACAATTCACAATGTGCTCAATGCATAATGCATTAAATAGTACTATATTGGCATCAAACTATGTAATAAATAATAATAAAATATTTACATATTTTTTGTACTACATATTTATATTCATAAATTAACTACAATAAAATAAATTACTAGTACAATTAATGATTTCATCACACTACTAGCAATATGTAACATACGTCATTACGACTGTTTAGAGATATTAAGGTCAGTAGAGTCATATAATTAGGAAAAAGATAAATTACGAGTATTATTAAAATGACGTCACTCATAAAAGTAATGAAAATTTAGAAACGGGTTGGTTATGATTTGTTTCTCATACTAAGTAGTACTAATAACTTAATATATGTATATAAAACACACTCATATATATATATACCTGCGTGTTTCTATATGTGTGTGTGTGTGTACTGACCCATATTCTTAGCGAAGCTCTGGGCCAGCATGACCTGGTGTCCATCGTCTGCGAACTGCCTGAGGGCGAAGGCGTCGTTGTCAACGCTGCCGGTGGCGAAGCCCTGGTACGCCATGTCGAAGAATGGGAATAACTCGCGAGCCTTTATAGCCTGGAGGTATTACAAGGAAAAGATTATATAATATATGTACATACAATATCTATTGGTATAATTTTACATTCAAATTTCACAAAAAATAATTTGGATGACATTTTTGTCCGAATCTTTAATCTATATATTTAATAACTTAATTTAGATTTTATTTATTTACATTTTATTTCTCTCACCTGGGAAAGTTGCTTCCATTCTTCAGGTTTAGGATCAACTCCGGTTGGGTTATGAGCGCACGCGTGCAGTAAGATAATCGAACCCTTTGGAATTTTCTGTAGAAATACAAATTAATGAGTATATATACATATATTTAATTTTATCAATTAATAAAACAGATATAAACTACGCGTGGATCGTAAATATTTAATCTCTTTATCATTATATATACATAGTGATGAGTAAGATCGTGAAAATATTATATTATATAAATTAAGATTAATAAATTCTTTCAAATATATATCTTTAATGATTCTTATTATTATGAAAAAAAAATTAATGACACTTGACACTTCTTGTCATTACATGTTTTTATTTTAATATTTTTCCGTTGCTATCAAATCAGCATGTATAAAATATTATCTTTATATTGAGAAACAATAAGGAAAAAGATCGATATACGAATCTTTCTGCCCCCGCGGATAATCGGCACATGATTATTTATAACTCACATAGTTACTTGGATATTCATGAAAATATGCGAAATCGTATAAATTATCTTTTTTGAGAGAGAAGAATGAAAATTTTAATTTCATAACTCACGGGAGCAATGGTTTTGTTTATTAAAGGTAATTTATACTATATACTTCTTTGACCTTGAACTTCGTAGTTTGAAGTAACCAGCGCAATTAATTAATAAGCATGTGTTACAATAATAAAAAAACAGATCTTATTTTGACGATAATATTTTTCGGGACCTTTTGACCTTTGTTTACGTCAAACAGATATTCTTCCGACCTTATCTAAGTATCTGAAAAGTTTTGCCGTGACATTGTCTTAGTGCAACCATTTCCGACGCCATGGCTTATCTGTCACGAGCACGGCTCGTGTTTATTTTATCGCCTATTATGTGTTACATTCCATAAAACATTTTATAAGATAATGTCATTTGTTTGTTATTTATTTGCTAGATATAGATAGGGACGGATAAATAATTTTAAACTAAAAGTCAGTGGTGGCCTAGTGGTTAAAGGGCTCGCCTCTCCTTGCCGGGGCGCGGGTTCGATCCTGGAAAAGTACCACTGTGATTTTTCCGAATCATATTATGTACTTTCGAAGAGTATTTAGACATCACTGATTAAAAGAGGGTTCCCAGAGAGGGTTGATGTCAGACAGGCGGCCGGTCGTAAAAAAAAAAATAGCCAAAACTATTTACAATATGTAAGGCAGACCCTGGCTATAGCTGGGAAATTGCCAGGTAGAAGAAGAATGTCATTTGTTTGTTATTTATTTGCTAGGAGATAGGGACGGATAAATAATTTTAAAACTATAGTAATTCAATTGTTTATCTGTTGTTTGTTTTTCAGGGAATTTGAATTTAGAACAATGGTTGCCAACCAATTAAAATTATTGATACCAAGGAGGTTGATATTCATTTTGTGCCGATTAATATTGAATGACAAACCTAGGATAGTTACTCATTCATGAAAATAATTTTAAAAATAGTCTATTCATTAATACTCAGGCATTACATAAATTTTAATTCCTGACTATTTATGTACCATGATACATTGTAGAGCCAATGCAAATTGTATTGATGTAGGTCAGTCTATTCTTATAACTTGTTTACTCACACAAATGTCTTCCAAAGCTCCTTCAATATCGAATCCGTTAGTTTTGCTGTCAAAGTAACGATACTTCTTGTGTGGGAGGCCGAGGGTGTTGCAGATTTGTGGGTGGTTGCCCCAAGTGGGTGAGGAGAGCCAGACCTCCTTGTTTTTAGCATAGTGTTTGGTAACAAACTCCAAACCGAGACGTAATGCACCAGTTCCAGATAGGGTCTACACAAATATAACAGATATACACACATTTACAATTAAACACACACATACATATATATTTATACATGTGTGTGTATATATCTATTTTATTAGAAAGATAACATTTATACTACTTTGTCAAACAAGTGCAAAGACAAAACAAAGATATGTAGTCTTCAATAAAGCATGTTTACATAATTTGAAACTGTAATAATACACAATATTTCAAATATATTATTTTAAATTTTTACAAAGTGATAATCTATAAACATAGATTTATTTCATATATATATCAACAACTTACTTGAACAGTAGCATTAGTTTTGTTCTGGATGACTTGACTGCATTCTCCAAAGGCAAGTTCGGCTACCGCAGAGGTATATGAGGCTTCTCCGCCGATAGGTGCATACTCATGGTTTAAACCTTTCTCATGGATAATATTCTCTGCCTGATAATGATAAATAAGTTGGCTATCTTATCAAAAGATTAACAAACAGATAGTCATATTATTTGATACTCATAAATTACAAGCGTTCAATAACATAGCAAAATAGCTTTTAAGGTAATGTGCAATAAGTAAAGTAAAAAAGTGATGAGATCTAAGACTTTTGCGAGTACTCATTTAAATGAAACTAATATTTTCGGATTACTCTCATCTGTTCGTAATCTCGGTTGCTGCAAAGTAACCGATACGTCGGGAGTGTGTAGTTTAAAAAAAATACGTAGACATCCGAAATATTAGTACTAGTTTCATTTAAAGCAGAGAAGTTTTAGTTTTAAGTATTTTTACATAGGACTTACCTTTCTTACTGATGGCAAAATGAATGGTTTGCCTTGATCGTCTCTGTATGCACCTACGCCAAGGTTGACCTTCTTAGGATCGTTGTCTTTCTTGTATGCTTCAGTTATTCCAAGGATGACATCAGGAGGTCCCATTTCCACATTTCCCCAAAAGTGACTGTATATAAATATTTTCTATTTATGAAAAAAATCTTTAAAATCATTCACGAAATATTTATGGTTATTACCACGTATTAACCAATAAGATTTTTTTTAATAATTATGCAAACAGACGGATCCATTATAAATAATCAAGAATTGGAATAAATATAATTTATTAGAGTAATAATGTTATTCAAGAAAAGTAAATTTATATTAAAGTGTATAAGTATGTAAATATTTTAATTCCAGCATGCTTTGCAACTAGTGAATATTACTATATTTAAATGCCTAAAAGATTTAGTTTTGGTATTTCAATATATTTATAATAAAAATTACATACAATAAAAATTTCGCAAAACCGAAAGTTATAGGTGTATTACGTAAATTAAAAAACAAAAATGCCGGTACATTACCTAGCGGCTCTCCTTGTGCCATAAATAACAGCCTCTGGAGATTTGTGTTTTAGTGCCTGAACTGTTAATTTTTTCAAAACTTGTGCCATGGTTACGGAAAAAGAATTTCAAGTTAAATGCGGTATGGCAGTCCGTTAACAAAAATATTAACGAATACGGTACTGAAAACAGTACCGGTGTGAGTAAAGAAACTAACTTCCAGAATAAATGATTTTTTTTTGGTAATTTGTCACTTGGGTTGCCAGTTGTTATAGAAAATTACCACTTTTCACAATATTTGACTGTTTTAATCATGTTTAACATTGATAAAAGGCTATTGAACTCTTAAAATTACTTCAAATTTTTATAAATATTAAATTTTCTCAAATATATTGAGACTTCATTAAAAATAGTGAACAAAAAATGAATAAATTTTAATCCCAGAATGCTCTTAAATGGGGTGCTGGTTTATATGACAACATTATGTCAAATATAATATATTCACATCCTTATTTTTGTAATAACTCCATCAGACAATGTCAAAGAAAGGTCAAAATTCCAAATATACTAATATTGATAACACTTAAAGAAAAATAATTATAAAAAATTAACTCAATTTAATTAATTAGTATATAAAGATCCGTTATAACATATTGTTTTATTTACTTAAATATGATAAAATTTCAAACCTACGAAGAATATTATAAAAATTTCATTCAATATAACTTAAAGAGGAACAGTATCGAAGGCCAAAGTGTTTCTTTTAAAGATTTTTTTAAAAATAATAACCACACTAGTATATTCGATTAATAATTTTAAATATTATTTCTGTAAGTATTATGTTAGTCTGTCGTATTTAGTCAAGAAAAATGTTTTATTGAAATACACTATTGCAATGTATCATAACATCAGAAAAAAAGGCTTTGGTTTCTGAATCCACGACAATACAATAAAAAAAAATCATAAACCGGAACGTCAAATTTCAAAGTCAAAATTATTATGACGTTTTCTTTTTCATACTCGGAAAGAAGTGACGAATAAGTGTTTATTTGCTAAATAATCTGAAAATATGGCTGCTGAAATAAAGCCTGCTCCAAGAACACCTAATGATAGGTTTTCTACTACGAAAAAACCAGCTCTATTAAGCAAATTGGAAGGATGTACTGACGATGTTAATGCTGCAGTTGTGATTCCTGGAGAAGATGGAGTTATAAGTGTTTGTGATGATAAGTAAGAACAGATTTACATTTTTACAAATCACTTTTAATTATCTTATTAAAAAATGTTATCGCCATCTATTCACTGATGCGATATCGTCAATATTGCGAAACAATTTTAAATATGTTAAGATTTCACTTTAGAAAACGAAATATGTTGTTTTTTTCTGTTCGGCGGGTTTCACGTGAAAATAAATAAAATATACTGTGATTTTAGGACAGTTAGAGTGTGGCTTAAGAGGGACTCAGGTCAGTATTGGCCTAGCATTTGTCAATACATGCCGTCAGGATGTACATCTATGTTCTACACTCCTGAAACTCGTCAATTATTTATTGGACAAGAAAACGGCACTATATCAGAATTTACATTAGCATCGGATTGCAATAGGATAAATCCTGTGAGTATATTGTAATACCATGTAAGTTTTATCACCAATAATGCATATTTCATCCGTATATTTATTAGACCCTATGATAATAATTTTATTTTTGACATAATATGTATGTATGATACAGAAATGTCTAATATAATGGCTATGTTGTGTAAAAAATTATAAACTAATATTATTAATTTTCATATATAAAGCCTTTGCTGAAACATTCTGGAACCAACTAGAAAAGTTCTCAGTAATTTACAACATAGACCAGATCAACCTATTTCAACATATTTGATCATCTATTAGTCAGTTTCCTTATATTGGTTTGTAACTATGTTTGGTTGATATAAGTCCTTAGTAAGAGTATCAGGTCTTAAAACATGATGTAAGGCAATTTTGGTACTTTGAGTACTTGAAAAAGTACTACAAATTTCACTTAAACTGTTAAATAACAATACTTAGGGTTTTTTTTTAATTAATAAAATATTGTTATTTTTTTTCAATAGTTATTATATATATAATTACAGTTGATTACACCTCCTTACATGCTTAACATATTTTAATATTTTTTCTTATCTGTTCCCATGGTACAAACCAGTTTTCAGTATATGAAGGAAAAAGTAATTGATAGCATAGATGCCATTATACCATATATGTATTAAACCTGAAATGTACTTTATAAGACCAGTTGTGCTTCAACTATATCCACATAGAATTATATATTTTTTATATAAATGATTTTTAAAAATTTTAAGTCGCCTAAGTTACTCTGCAATCGAATGTTGCAATAGATAAGCCATATCAATTGAGCGGACAAAAATTATTAAAAATATATATGTATGTAAATTAGTTTTAATACTAAAATAGTAACAATTACTTAATTTTCAATCTCCAGACTCGTGAATATCTAGCTCATACAGCACGAGTCACAGCAGTGGTGTTCTCGTTGAGCTGTGAATGGGTTCTGTCTGTGAGTCGGGACAAAATGTTCTCGTATCACTGCAGCGAGACCGGCCGAAGGATCGGTGGTTACTCATTTGAAGCTTGGTGTACAGCTTTACAGTATCCTTTTTATATGACATTATAATATCAAAAATTATCTATTTATTATATATATGAGCGTTTATCGCGCGTTAGATAGGGGCTCTTTAAACCTACACCTGGGTCGCAAGTCCCAGGCACTGTTAAAGCTTCTCTCCCTGCAACGCATTAGACCCATTGAATGCTAAGAAGTCTAGTCGCTAATAACTTTCTATGGACAATTTGTTATAATAAGCTATTACTTCACTAACAAAATTTAAAATTTCTCAGCTATTACATTCTATAATGTCGGAAAGTCTGTATCATATTTGTCTATTAACAATTAAAGTATGCATGTACGGCAGGTCTATTTATAGTGTATGAGTCGAGAAGTGCATAATTAATCATAGGTAACAACACAAACAGTTTAAGTCACCCTCAAAAAAGGTGGAGGTTGAATAGTTTTATTATATAATGTAGTTTTTAATTCATACATACTGGTATGTTTATTTTAATAATGTACGTATGTGTAAGTAGGGTTTCAAACTTATTTATGTTGTACTAAAGAAACCTAACAAGTACTTATTATTATACATTATTTTTGTTCCTGACCACGCATATATTCCATAGAATAATAACTAGAAAATATATACAAACTTTTTTATGAACGTAATATTTTTTTAACTAAACGTATAATGCAATTTCCTCAACGTAATAAGGTTTGATTCTCAATCGAAATACGCGTTCGTCGGCGATTACAGCGGCCAAATAACAATGTTGAAATTAGATAACAACGGCGCTACATTAGTCACCACACTCAAAGGGCACACCGGGTGAGTGCGTTCATTTTAAAAATTTAACGCTATCTATATGACCTTGAGAATATTTTTTTTATAAATCCACAAAAGCCGTTAGCCTTGTGAAATTAATCGGTGAAAAATGCAAAATAATATAACACGACACTTTATATGTCATATGTATACGATATACTATATTTTTGAAGTTATATGAACGTTGTATTCTATTATTTCTAGTTCCGTTCGCGTTTTGAACTGGGCCCCCCTACCACAATTGCTGTTCAGCGGTTCTTTCGATCAGACCATCATAGTATGGGACATCGGAGGTCAGAAAGGAACGGCCTACGAGCTTCAAGGTCACAGGTAATAAACACTAATCACGCTAACTAAGACAAAATAACGAGTCATACTGGTATATTTTTTAAAACCTTTTATTATGAAACAGTAAAAAAATGTGTATCGCTATTTTATCGTTATATAATAATATACTTTACACTGAATCACTTTATT
This sequence comes from Danaus chrysippus, assembly GCA_916720795.1. NCBI lineage: Eukaryota > Metazoa > Arthropoda > Insecta > Lepidoptera > Nymphalidae > Danaus > Danaus chrysippus. The sequence goes on along the minus strand of CAKASE010000057.1, from coordinate 1,919,175 downwards.
CAAATTATGTACTTTTATTATCACAAAATTTAACGTTGAGATAATTATATTGTAACTTTCTCAGGGCTACTTTATATTAAAATGTAATGTATTACAATGTAACCTCATTTTACATCAAGCAATTTTTTTTATAATAAAACTTCAAAAAACCTTTTTTTTACTATCGACAAATGTTTCGATAAAAAAAATGTAGCACATAATAACTAATTTGTATATTAATATTATTATTTCATATTTACTCTAGAGCAAAAAAAAACTTACTTTTCTTTGATAATCTAATATATTAATATATTTAGTATAAATTTTGTCACGTATTTCTCAGTAACAAAGTGACGGGTCTATGGTATGTGGGCGGTTGTCAGCGCCTGGTATCATGTGGAGAGGATGGAGCGCTAGGAGTGTGGGAAATGTCCGTCCAGCGTAGAGAGACCCCCGCCTGGCTTGATTCGGACCTCTGCCAGCTGTGTCGAGCGCCGTTCATATGGAATGTTCGAGCTATGATGGAGAAAAAACAACTTGGTATGAAAGAAGATAATAATTGATTAAGAGTATACTACTAGTATGGCACTCAGAGCTAGCCATTAAAATGCTATATGTACCTTGCATACAAGTATATTTCCAGAACATTCTGGAGTTGACCAGTATAAAATGATCTTCCTCTATTACATGTAATATTCCTAAGTACGGTTCAAGCTAGATTGGTCGTGTGACTATAATATAGTCTTACTAGCTGCGCCCCACGGTGTTAACCGTTGATTTCCAGAATTTTCGTGATTTCCGGGATGTAACTACTTTACATGTGTTATTCCTAGACATCAGCTTGATGTATACAAAATTTAATCAAAATCGGTTCAGCCGTTTGAGCGTGTAGAAGTAACAAACATACACACACATTCACAAACTTTCGCAATTATAATATTTGTAGGATATGGCACTTTATATGAACTCTATACGTGTTTATCCAGGTTTGAGGCAGCACCATTGTCGCTGGTGCGGCGCGGCCGTGTGTGGGTCGTGCTCCCCCCACCGCCTGCCGCTGCCGGTCATGGGGTTCGAGTTCCCGCAGCGAGTCTGCACCGCCTGCTACGACACGCTGCGGCATGAACCGTATGTGTACACGGGCGTTTATTTAAACGAGCGTTTTTCGAAAAGACTTGAGAAAATTAAATAAGGAATACATGTAAACAAAAGTTTTTGATCTGAGAAATGATCTTAAAATAGCCTTGAGTTATATCATGTTAAATATGCTTAGGCCAACGGAACTGTATAAAGAATGTAAACAAGGTTTTTTTTGGTTAATCCTTATATTTCATTATTAATAACAATTACATGCAGTTTCTCATTGATATTATTATAGAAGGTAATGTCAAAAAAATATTATTTGTAATGTAATTGATATATAATCTTCGTTTTAGTCGCGAGTCGCTCGCGTCATTCCATGATATGAAGCACGCGGTGACATCCCTGTTCGTGGATGAGGCGACCTCTCTAATGTGTACCGCGGGGAAAGACAGGGTCCTAAAGGTATACTAGAGTCTAGACATGGTACTACTAGAAGTTGTAGAATAGAGATTACTACTTCTAGTAGTTCCACCAGTAGTAGATTTAAAACTTTTTCGAGTATTCATTTAAACTAGCTTTTGCCGCGACTCCGTCCGCGTGGAATAGTGACTTCCGGCAGATTTTTGGTTCTTCCCATATAGTTCCCGTTCTTCGGGGTTTTCGGAATGGTCGAGTTCCCGTAGAATTTTCAGGATAAAACCTATGTTTTTTTTTATTCACAATGAAGTATTCTTAACCAACAACTTATTTATTTGTTTTCTTTGAATAAAGATTAATATTATTATGTTGATATAACTTAAACAAATTATTTAAACCAAATTAGGTACCATAAAAACGGTTTTTGTGAGATAATCTTAAAAGATAGACATATACTGTCGCGGACTGTTTTTCAGATCATTAAAAGAGCTATTATTCTTAAATACATATTTTTTGTGTAACTTGAACCGTTTTTACGGCGCACGCAACGGAAGGCTTCAAAGATGAAATAATTTCTCCCGTTTTTTACACATTTATCACTATATCTTTGCTCCTATTGGTCGTAGCGTGATGTTATATAGCAACCAGCATTCCTTGATAACTGGACTATCCAACACAAAAAGAATTATTCAATTCGAACCAGTAGTTTCGGAGATTAGCGCTTTCAAACAAACAAACAAACAAACCCTTCAGCTTTATAATATTAGTATAGATGAAATTAATATTATTCGGATTACTACGCCTATTTTATTATTTTAAACTACATACTCCATATTCGTTCGTTTGTGAACATTCACATCTCGTCTCCGTGATCACGGTTGCTGAAAAGTAAATGAAAGTCAGGAGTGGGTTGTTTTAAAATTAAAAATTACGCGTAGTAATCTGAATAATATTTAGTTTCAATTACTACTAAGTACTAGGAGTAATTCTAGAAAGTGAAGTCGTAGTAGAATTAAAGAAATTAGTAGCAGGAACTCGCTTTTGTTGAAGTTTCACTTTAAGCAACAATAATCATAAGATTATACTATAAAATTATATAGGGTTAAACTATAAAATAGTGAACACTATGTAACATATAATAACCATAGGGTTAAACTATACAATTATTTAATATACTTATGATTAACTTTTACTCCCGGCTCCGCCTGTGCGTAGGTTATAGTATAATCTCTAAAACTGTATACAAATTGGTTATATGGTTATAAGGATATTTGCATTTATAATTGCTTTTAGTATTTTATTTTTAAAAGATACCTTTGAGTGAAGGAATATGTTATCGCTATTTTTTTTATTTATTTCTTTAAGATTGTTTATACAGAGTTAAAAAAATCTTTATTTTTTATTACTTTCAAAACAACAGCAGATAATAATGAAATTATCGAATTATCTTGATAATTTTAATTTAATAATAACTACTTATATTCGATGTAGTTTAAAATCCTATTGTATCTGTGCAGGTGTGGGATATAAGCGTCCTGCTCGCTCCAACGCCGAAGGCCGGCACCAGTGATCAATAACGACCTTATAATATGATTAATAAAGTCGAGATTCGCTCATCAAAACCGATTCCAACGAACGTCATAAGGGATAGAGGCATCACTATAGATATATGAAGTAATTTATTTTTTAAGTTTAAAATTTTATCATATAAATATTAGTCAATATATTTTGGATCTAAGTTTCATTGTGTGCTTATGTACGAACCTATGGGTTCAACTGTATTTGAAGTCTATAAATATATCGAAATGTTATAGATTCTTTTTTCTAAACATAATTGATTTATCTTTGCAATTCTATCAATTTATCTCTTTATTAAATACCATATATGCGACGTATAAAAGTTACAATACTGGCAAACTTTAGAAGAAATTGTTATTGGTCAAACGAAATTGTACTATATCTGGTTATATTAAGACTGAATCTCTAATCACTCGGCTGGTGTAGACTAGACGTTGAAGGAGATTTAATTGATGTCTGATATATGAAGTGGTTGTTGTAAACAGGGTGTTGTGTTCTCACGCTCACACCCTGTATAGTATTAACAACTTGAATGTATATGTTGTAGTTAAAATATATGTTAATGTGTTCACAAGCCATTCAATGTGTCACTGACACGACCGAGACCAAAAAATATACGGTCTCATATAAAGACTAACTGAATTAGGGTTCGATGTTTCATTATAAATTATTAGGTACGAACAACTAATTATAAAACAAAATGTTAAGTATTAATATCTGAGACAGCTTATTTTATCATTATAAATATTATACGAGAGAAATATTAAAATTTATCATATAACCGCTTATATAATTCCGTTCTATATAAAGCTACGCGTATTTATTATCAATTTAAATCAGATACATAGATAACATTCAGTTTTATGTATATTTAAATTAATATCCGCTACGGACCAAGTGGTTAATTAAAGACACAAAAAATATATTCCAAATTGTTAACCCGGAAGATAATTTATTATTAATTTATAGCGACATGATTGTAATTGTAAGCTGAGGTTACATCTACATTATATATTATTATATTTATTACATGATCTTTAAATTGATACAAAATTTCGAAGTTCTGAACACAGCTTTATTTGATGGAACAAAAAATGTTTGTCATTCAGTGAATGTACCTTTATGCCAATGTCATTGTAACCAATCAAAGGAATACAATAAAAAACTTATATATGTTTAAATATATTAATATTTGTTTATAACTAGAATTGTATTGTATATTAAATCTAGATGTTTTATTAAATATTATATGAACACTATTTTGTATGATCAGTCTTGGCTGGTTTTATTTTGTTATTTATATGTAACATGTATGCGCTTATGTTTATGTTGGCTCATATATATGTTTTCTCAAAGGTCCGGATGAAATGTATGTTATCATTATTAAGTTGGAAGATATATTTTTTTATTCACAGAGCTTATTTGTGTTTGTAAAATAACACTGTATGATAAAAAGTCACTGTGTAATTACTAGATATATATGTCGCTTAAAAGTTTTTATGCAAATAAATGATTAATTAAATACATACTAGTCGATGATTCATCATTTATGTTATGTAACTTGTAATAAATTAATGTTTAATGTCACGAGGTGTCAGCCTTAGTGTCAGGTACGTCGTAGTCTCCGGTGTCTGCTGTCTCGTCCATCGCCGTTAGACCGGCTCGAGTGTTAATTCAGAGCAAATATTCATTTCTTCAGCCTGGACAGGTGTACTGTTCTTGGGGAACGCAGACTTGTCCATTGAATAATTGTCTTGACGAACAAGATAAGTTCGTTCTGATGCCGGTCAAACAGAAATAGTACTTTTTACACTCAGTGCCCAATTGAACGAAGAAACCGTCAGTTTCGCAGTTTTTGCCGCCGTTCTCGTAAGTACTCCTCCTAGGAGCTCCGCAGATGTGGTGTGACGGTTCAACGCACGTGTGACCGTCGAATATCTTGCCGCCGAGGCAGGACATTGTCGCTAAACGATCTCCGCCCTCACAGTAGAAGTATCTGTAACCAATATAAATATCATATTAAGAATTTTAATACTAGAACAATCTGATATATAAATTTTGTTAATCATTGTAATACCTGCGGCAGTTAGACTCCAGTTCTGCATGATATCCGTCCGAGAGAGCGGAACATGAATAGTCTTCTTTCGGACACACTGAAGGGTGAGATGAGACGCACGTGTCACCGTCGAATGCTTTACCCTCCGGACATGCGTACACCGCCTTCTGGCCATTGACACACGTGTAGAAACCGCGACAACCAGTGTCCGAGGCGCGGTACCTGCCGTCCGAACGACCGTAACACGAATCGGGTTCTAGGCTCGGACACAAGGACTGAGATTCTGGGGAGCACCTTGCTCCGTCAAAAATCTGGCCTTCCGGACAGGATAGAATCGTACGTAACGAACCCTCGCAGTGATAGTATCTGGTACAGTTCGATCCTAGGTCCTGGTACGTCCCGCTAGGCATGCCTTCGCATTCTGAAGCTATTTCGGGGCCTTGACAGAAGAAATCCCCTTTCGGAACGCAACCGAAACCGTCAAACACAAAGTTCGCTTCACAAGTGCCTCGAGCGGTAACTCTCTCACGGTAGCATTCGTACCAAGATGAACAATCAATCCAGTCCCTGTATAGGCCGTCCTGTCTATTAAAGCAAGGACTTCGTGCAGGAGGCGGGCAATATGTTTGAGCTGCTGGCTCACATCCGCTCCCAGAAAACAAAAGTCCAGGCTCGCAGACTCCTCGCCGTATGACTCGTCGTGATTCACACACGAAGTACTCCCGGCAACCGGTCGATCGATCCGCGTAAGCTCCATTCGCCTTTTGTTGGCAGAATGAAGAACAAGTTTCATCCGAACAGAAGTCTGCGTCTCCGGCCGGTAACGGAATAGCTGCGGATCGTGGCGGAGGACAGTTGTTTGAACACGATCCTACACACGAGCTGACGGCGCGTAGTTCCGCTCCCTGGCATTTCAGTTTCCTTCGACATTCGTGAGAGGTGTCCGGGAAGACGCCGTCCGGTAGTCCTGCACAGACGGGTTCATAGCACGTCCCGGCCCCGCGGGAACAGGCCTGCCGAGCTAAGTCGAACCAGGAGCCGGGCGGGCAGGCGTGATCGATGGCCGTTCCGTTCTCACAGCGGTAGTAGTGTCGGCAAGCGGTCGCCGGGGTAGCGTAGGCGAGGGTATCCCCTGGGGCGCAGACCCGGCGCGTACAGGAGTGTCGTCTACGTAACACGCACGCTCCGGCTATCTCACTAAACACACGTCCCGGCCCGCAAGCGTAACGCTGTGTCACTACTCCCTCCGAACAGCGCACGTACTCCTGGCACTCCGTCGAGTAGTCCGCTCTCAGACCATCCTTAACACACACGATGTCATCTCCGTCTGTAAAATAATATTTCCTTTAATATAACAAGTCTTATTCGGTGTTTATTTCCCAATAACATACAAGATAAAAAATATATACATCCTGTTGTTAACGACGGTTTTTTAATAATTAAATATCAATGCCGTCCATTTTAAGGTTTTCACGAGTTCGTATATGGTGTATTATGTAATTTTGATGATCGTCGTATCGCAAGAGGCGAAGGTGAGACTTACGTGGTAGTATCGCGGCGGCGGCGAGCGCGGTGGTGATCACGAACACACTGGCGCTGGCGGGCGCACGCGCAGACATGTCGGCTGCGACTGAGCGTGCGCCCGCGGCCTCGTGACGCAGCCCCGGGTTCCTTGACATTCGCACGCCCCAACTGTAACTCGATCCCTGCGGTGGCCCGGATGCAGCCTTCGATTTAGGAATCTAGACACACCTTGTTTCGTAACTATCGCGAGAAAAAAATAAAACGTCACTCCGCGACCTTCACCTTTCCGAGTTTAAAAAGTATCAATAGAAATTTTCTAGCTCGACTTCTGATATGTCACTCTTTGTTTTAGCTGCAATTACAGTTTTTTTATACTCGGTAATCATATTTTTTCCCGCCAATTATCAATGTCGTGGGAATGTCTAAGAAAAAGATAGAAAAAATTATCATGACGAACTCTAGTAGATACGTAGTACTGAGGCAAAATCTCTGAGAATTTTCAATCGTTTCTTAGTATTTTCTATTCTCTATTAGATTATTGTGACGTTATTTTTCATACCGGGGATTCATTAAAACCTAAATAGTGTCCGTACATGTATATTTAATATTTTTCACTGTGTATAAGCGAAAAGTATTTTCACTATCCTATTAATTATGATTCAAAATGTGCTTATGGAATATCAAATGTTCTGTATGAAAAGTAAAGGCCGTAGAGTGTCCTCTAGTAAATATTTTGTACCGTTTTCTTATCAGGCGATGTTATTTTAAGTTCCTTTTAAGTTTCATTCGTACATTAATACACATTCCGCTAGACTGAGATCCTCATTCATAACATTTAGTCTCATCAATAAAACATTCAATAAACCTACAAGTTAGGAAATAAATGTTAAATAACCGATATTTTTTCAGTTATTTTTAACTCCTTTTTATATCGAGCTACTTATGATCACTTGTAATATAATTGATATTTGAAACTGAACGCTGTTCAAACACTTTCACGGGAAATCCCACGAGTGGAAAATCCTAGACCAAATAACTATAATGGCAATGCCATCGGAATATCGATTTAATATTTGGGTAAATACTTTGTCCGCATTACGTTTATATACTAAGGTAAGCAAGTTATTGTTAAGGTTAATATTGTAAGGTTGGTATGACGTTTAATAATACCTTTTTTTACTGTCACAAAATGAACGATTTAATTCTGCTCATACATCACACACTGTTAGCTTGTCGATATCTGACATATCAAAGTTGTGTCAATTTAAAAATGGCCTCGGCAAAAACTAATGACTGCATGTGATTTAAATCAATTGCATACGTGAATTAAAGCCGGTATGTTAGACCGGATCAGTGATACAAGGCCGTTAAATTCACGTAGCACGTGATACTACCGTACTATGAGAATTCGCTTTGTAAATATTGTAAAAATGACGTACCATTCAAATGACATTTAATCTAATTATTATTTTTTATCCATGGCGCCATTACATTTTAATACCATGCAGTTGTCATTCTTCATTTGAATTTCGAATCAGTCAAAGACGGAAGTTGAGAATTATTGAGAAAAAAATAATTATCTATCACGATATTACGCACGGAATAATAATTACATGGAAATATAGTATTTAATCATATTTGTATTGTAAAGTTCCTTTGAACAGAATAAACAACTATTTATGTTAATCTAAATATAATTAAAAGTGAGTCAGTGAAGCTATATTACCTTTTTCAATTTGTGGAATTAATTGTTAATTGTAAATTGTAATAGGTTGTGTCATCTCATTTAGATAATAATATGGAAGACAGCTAATAATAATTATCCTATAGAAACACTTAATTTTTTTTTCATATTAGCTCTTAGTTAAACCTTACTCCTTGCATTAAAACTAACAATTATTTCCAGTACACCAATATAATAATAAAGGTCGAAGATTTTAACATAAAAGTTACTGTTAAATAATAAAATTTTAAACCGTTCTCAAGTTCTCAAGTCTAAATATTGCGGATGTATTTTTTACGCGCATTCCTCTCATAAATATTGATGGTGCGTGTTCCGCGCCCGCGACCGCTACCTGTTATCCGGGTTAATGATTTAAAATACACGACTTGTATTGAAATTTTGGAAAGTTTACTCATACTCCATACTTCATACTATCATATAATTATTCGTAATGCTCATAAAAGTTGTTGTATTGGTCATATATAACAAAAACTTGTTTGTGTGGTCGTGGCTTAAAGATTATTTTTTTAATTAATACAGTAAAAGATTTTGTTTATCCAGCCAACAATTAAGATAATTATTTATCTATAACTAAAAGGATATTCTCCTCTAGATATTAAATTAAAAAAAAAGAATCCAAAGTTTTTAGTTAAAAGAATACGAATAAAAAATAGGTAGTTTAACGTTATTTATAGTTTAATGTGGTCATTTACATAAAAATACAAGGATATACGTAAAGTCAATATTACATAACAAAAAAAAATTTAAGGTACGACACCCGATGACCTTTAAGATTGTGAACCAAAAGCGGATTCAAAGCGACGTGCTGTCTAGTTCATTTATACGATATTAAATACGAATTATAATCGTTTATAATAAAAATATTTGTATAATATAACTATTAAATTAAAACACGAATTCCTATAATGATAATTTATTAAAAAAATTAAACATATATCTTATAATATCAAAAGTTATTTCAAAAACCGGTAATTCATTCACTTGTTACTTGATGCGGGAGTAATCAATCATTTTTCTTATAGAAAGTTAAAATTATACTTAAGTGAAAGGAAAACTAAGAAGTATTTCTTTAAAAAGGATTGATACGAAATTGTATGTCTAATATTTGTGGAGCAATAATCGATATATTTTTTGTCTCTGAGTTGTGACATCTAATCAGAGCATTTAGTTTTTTTTTATCGTGATATTAAATACGAAAAGAATATAATAATTCTCTGACAGATCCCGTCATATCTTAGTTCTTTTAAAAATAACAACCATAAATTTAATATAATCTGTAATCTATACAATTAAACGTCTATAATATAGTATAAATAAATGCTTTAAATACATTTAAAAATATATAAAAAAAGAATTTATATGTATATAAAATATTGTAATTAAAACAAATAAAGTTAATACTCGTGTGTATAAAAACAGTTTTTTCCGCGTCATTATTAAAACATGCCGCTATTGTCTTTGGTATAACATTGTATTGACATCGAGATCCATCTGCACGGGTGCGAATAGATTTGAATACTTCAATAATAATGATTATCACATGTTTGTACATACGATATAAATATAATACTATTGTATATTAAAGATTTGTGAACGAAACACTTGACATTTAGTATTGAGTTTGACAATACTTATGGTATATTTAAGTGACGAAACATTACTTATTCGTACGTAGTAATTATGTAGGATGGCAATAACAGGTTTCAGGAAAACTACGAATTTTTCTTATATGTATATTATAATAAGAATTACATATTAAAACTTGTAACCTATACCTAAGACTACATTATTGCCGCGATATTAGGATAGCAATGCCATTCTATTGCTATTTGTTTGTGTGGTATCAGGAATCTTCTGGTTCACACGGCTTGGTGTTCGATCCGCGGAGTCAGCAACAACAATATGATATTTTACCCATACAACGGTGTTGTCCCGACGACGTTCATTTATTTTTTAATATGTTTCATACTTAACACAGTAGTTATAATTTATTACAATGCTGCAAAACAAAAATACGTTTAATTAAATGAATTTTCAACGATGACATCCGTGTCAAAGACGTAAATACGGTCAGAACGAAGGATCTTTATATTAATTGTCGATTTTCTAAATATATATGTGGTAACACTCGATGACTTAGCTCGCTGTATATGTTCATGTGGAATCATTAATGGCTCCTCTTCCATATAAGCGGTATAAATTACTATACAAGTGTTAGATGACTGCGATACCAAATATTATTTTATTAGAATGATGCTAGCCGGAACTGTTTTAATATCTAACGAGCTTTACCAGCGCTTTGTACAGCTTTATAAATTGCTATTTTAATTGTAATGTTTAATTATATTATTATGTAGTTATTGAAGCAATAAAATTCAAAAGGAATTTTCATTCAATCGAACATGAAATGTATGTTCATAAATATTTGACAGGTGTCATTTAGAAGTTTAATGTTTTTAAACCTAAATATCTAACTGTCAGAAATAGTACGGTATAGTTTTTTCTTTGGGGTTTCATATACCATTAAAGAAAATAAAGCATGTCCACTGGATATAACATAAATTTTATTATTTAATTTACGTATTAGGTACTAAGTTCACTAATGCTACCAGACTATAGCCCCAGTTAAGTTCATTTTTTAATTTATAGCCTTTACGTAATTCAGTCAGTAATTTTTTTCTGCCAATGTCATGTATTAAAAAGGTCTTATATTTGATAAAAAAGAAATCTATTGGCCAGTATCCTAACTGACAGCTGTTGTCTGTAGTAATTGTCTAATCATGTGTATGAAAATGTATCTAAAAAGCGCTGTAACCGCGCTTGAAGTGTTCAAAATCAAAGGTATACGATCAGAGCTAAAGATGAGTTACTCACCAGCATGGTATTTCTGTTGCTTCAGAGCTCGGTTCATTGCCACTGATATCACTGATAATGAGCACACGCAAGAAAGTTCACATCCGTATACAAATAGATACTTAGACTTCGAAATACTTACTGAACTGTCATTATGACTTATAAAAAGATACATAACCTTATTTTGTCATTACCCCAACATGGCAGCTATAAAAATATTACTGAGTCATCGAATAACTTGAACGCATACAAATACATTATTTTAAATTATACAGGTTATTAATATTTCAAGTATTTTGCATCGACGCGGATGTGTGTTTATTAATGACATTGACGACCATCTGTGACTACTACATAATAGGCAATGGAGAAGCAATACTTTTTTTTTTTGACATAATACTTTTAGTTTTACAAATCAAAGTCTTGGTTTATAAAAGTCAATTTTTATTATATGATATATACAACATAAAATTTACAACAAAAAAAACCTGTCATTTAATAAGTTTAATTCGTATTGTAACATAATGTCAATCACAGCTGATCTTGTTTTATTGGACATCAATTCAAAATTATTAAACATTTTTCATCAAATAATTATATTTTTTATATCAGATTTAATATTGTAATTATAAAATTATATATTTATTTTAACGCCACTATTGATAGGACGTTCGTTTATTCGTTATTTTTTTTATAACTATATGCAGCCTATGGAAAGTTGATGTTATAACATAATGTATAGCGGTCTTGACACCTCGTACAGCCTCAACCTGATTCCTCACGGACCACGGTTCTCTATAAGTTTAAAACAGTTCGTTGTCAACATTCGCCGATGATTTACATACAGCGTGCCTTAAACTTTATGACTAATACTCGAGAGAACAGCTGCGCTTTGTTTTTTGTGCTGCAAAATTAATTGGCCTCCTTAAAAGAAGATGCGTATCTCGATAAAAACAAGGATGTTAAGTAGCCGACCAGTCTGTCGAAATATTAAATCGATTACCTGCTGAATTAATTATCGATTTTTCATACAGCCGAGACGATGTATTTTGGCGCTTAAATATTGTTCTGGGGTTAATAGGTACTAGCATTTTAATAAAGTGCATAGATAAAAAAATATATTACGATAACTAATCTTGTTTACATTTTTTAATCCTCCCATTATGCACCTAACTTTTTTTAAATTAAAAATTATACCACGTCCATGTCCGTAAGAAAAGAAAAAAAATGCATCAACCTGAATGATTCCTGTCTTGAACGAAAATAAACAGGTTTGCAACCTAATGATATTTTGTTGTTAGTAATTCATAATTCATAAGTATGGCTTATCCTATAGAAATATTTATTTATTTTAATTCTATAACACTTTAGGCTTCTAAACGACTGTATTTTTTTATTATTACCGATGACATCACTTACATATTGCATATTATTTATATCTAAAGCACATGTGGATTGCACAAACATGACGAAAAGGACGAAGGTTATTGTAACTTGAAGACATCACCTTCAATATTGGCATATTAAAAAATGTCAGTGCATTTCATAACTTGTTATATATTAAAATATATTTTTGCACATGAATATGTTTCTTAATTAGATACATTAATCAATTAATACGCAACTCTGTGTAAATGTTGAAATAATTAAATGTATTTGAATTAATAAAATTAAATATTCATTGTTTAATAAATCATTATAAATCACATCTGTCAATGATAAAGGACAGTAAGCTTGTTCAGGATCAATATTATGATGTTTTAACGAAAATTTGGTAAATAAGAACAAAATAAACAACTGATTACTGAAAATATAGTAAAGATACTAGATGTATACTGAGAAAAACGACTTTGGACTTAACTTATGTCTAGCTTTTAGTAAGTTTTCTTAGCAGAAAATAGAATTGAAGAACTAGAAGAAAAAAATACACACAAAGTACTTGTAAAGAAAATAAGGACTTATATAAAAAAAGGAAAAGAAAAAAATACGATATGTGAACATAATTAATGTTCATGAATTCTTAATAAATTTTTGTTTTGTCAAAACAGTTTTTGATCAGCCATTTAGATGAAAGATAATCCATGAAGTATATTTGTAACAGGAGCAGATTCATTTAATTTATTGATATTAATAAAATAAAAATGAAAAACATAGTACATTTACATACTATTAAACAATAAATTAATATAAGATCAATATAATTGTTATAGATAATTCTTAGTTTACTCGACGCGACGTTTCGACTTTGCTGTAGCCATTTTGAGAAGACGAAATGATATAATGATATCTGAAGGTTAAAATGTGTAATAAAATGAAATTTTACCCAAAAACATGATCATATTGATTATATAAGAGTACTTACGAAATGTTATTGACTTATAAAGAGATCGTGTAACATAAATGTCTCACTTAAAAGGAATAAAAAAATAGGTAATTCCTTAATGAAAAGTTTATATAATTTTCAATAAATAATTTATGACGCAGATAACATATATATTTCTTAAAAGTTTCTCAAGCTCTAGGATATTGAAACAATGTTTTCCTTTCATTTATTTAATTACAGTTCTTGAAGTCGCCGACTTTGTTGTTATCGAAAGCGTTTTATATGAAACGGTGATTCCCAGCATTTTAGAATAAGTAGTATGTGTATAAAATTTGTATTATTTATTAATATTATTAATACATATACTTTTTACTATTTAACATGAATTCTCGCGTGAAACAATACAATCAAATTTAGAGGTAAAGCTATGGCTTCGTTAATTTATTGTTATTTCATCAGACAAGGATGTGTGGTGAGTTTTATCTGACACATCTAATAACTCATTCAACGGTCACACGTGTCACACTTTGTTGCGTGGAATTCAGAGTAGTTGAAGAATGTAAACACATCACAAATTGTTCCTTTTTTTAGGAACAGCGCCATCTCTCGGAGAAGTGTCGTACTAATTCATTAACGCGCCTAATCAGTAACTTTTTTAGCAACCTCAACGTTGATTGTGAATCTTACGCATATACAATATGAAGGTTTTCTAAATGTAACTTTTACTGATACAGCAATAAAAATATTTAGACAGCACAAGCAAGTATTATTTTCCGTGTCAGTAATATTAACTACTGTTGACATACATAATCAAATTAACACCAATATTTTTGTTTATCATCAACATACTAGATGGCTCTGTTGTTGTAGGTAAAACAGATTAAGGCTTTTTTAATTATTGCAATCATTATATACGAGTTATGCGTAATAAATATCACAATACGAGCTACGTCTTTTATGATAAAAGATTTATGTACACAAATAAAATATTATCATGACCAGTATGTGAAGTATATTGTGTGTTTGCGTTAGACAGTTAAGGTTGTATTAAATATGTCGGCGGTGTGTGTCGGTAAAACAGTCGCCCCGGTCCGGTAGGCCGACGTGCGACACGCAAGCGGTACAGGTAGGTTAACATTCTCGCTCGATCGTATTCGCTGGCTCCGTGCGCTGTCCGTAATAAGTAATTTAATGTAAAAGAAATGATATCTTCAAGTTTCTGTGAGCGGTGACCTAGTGTTGTAGTGTACTGTATTCAAGTGTTTGTGATATGAAGGCCATCTCTGCTGTTTGATAGCGACTCAGCGGATCTTAACGGTAAATTAGTTAATGACCTGTCGCTGTTTACTCTGCGGTCAGGTGACTGTATGGGTTTATCGGTTTTTTATTAAAAAACCGCATTAAATATAAATCTATGTAATATAACATTAAGTCTACACGTGAATCCTGACACAGTTTGTTGCGCGTGATTGTGAGTCAAGTCAACAGTTTCTAGACGTAATATTGGAGCAGCATCACAATATTTGAACTGAAACTCAGTCAGTTAGTTATTCAACTTTAACTCTTCACAGAATCTTATAGGAATTTTACTTACTTAGTTCTTTGTATAGAAGGTGAAATAACATTATTTGTAGTCAAAAATTGTTTAATACAAGCAACTAACTACGGACAGACACCGCATCATCGATATAACGGAATGAGTCAGCTGAACCCAGTCTAATAAACTCTTAGCAACATTCTCATTAAAAAACGCATATTTCGTTCCGTACAGACGAAATAACATTAAAATTATTTAAATACAAATATTTTTTAAACACTCGTAACGTGAAAGTAAATGCATATCCAACAACTCGTTTTAATTCGAAACCTTTATAATTCTATTCACATTGTCACCGATGCGTCAGGTTTCACTGGGACATTGGCATTATGACATGTGCCGTTGCTTTATTATTTTGACGTAATAAAAAAAATATATTGACATAATCATTATCTTAATTGATTACAATAAAAACTTAATTAAAGCCAATTATCGAATTGTTCTTGTAATATATTGGTAATAAACTGTTTCTATCGATCCCTTTTCCGTATAAAAGATATCAACGCGTCTCAAATTAGTTCCCAAGTTATAACAAAAAAATATTTTTCATACGCAATAATAATAATTATAAAGATTAATATGAAAGCATATATTATATTAACATTTTTATACTGTTTGAATTATCTCATTAAAAGATAAGAAGTTTTTAAATCTTGATATTGTATATACTGTTTCGGTAATGGGCCCACCTAACATGTACTTATAACAAACAGTAGTTACTGACTTAGAGAGTTGCTTATTGGTATAACTGGGATTCGGTGACAGTTAACTTTACGGAGTTAAACTGAATATTTGAACGAAATTATGACTGGGTTTAGACTGTTCAGTTACTAGGCTAAGCTTTATTATCACTATACATATACAAAAGTATATATTAAGTAAGAAATGACTGATGTATGTATGTTTGTTCCTCTTTTAGGATAAAACTGTTTATTTTTATGACAAATCAATAGTCAATACACTTTATAATCGTATAAGCGTAAATTTAACCTGCCTATATAAGTTATATTCCCACGATCGAAACTTAAATTTACTTTAGTGAAATTTAATATGAACGCAGAGGATATAACTACGTACGATTCAAACATTTTAAACAAAGCCGTAGTCAATAGTTAGTATTAAACGAAACACACACAC
The DNA here is from genome assembly GCA_916720795.1 of Danaus chrysippus. Lineage (NCBI taxonomy): Eukaryota > Metazoa > Arthropoda > Insecta > Lepidoptera > Nymphalidae > Danaus > Danaus chrysippus. The sequence continues at coordinate 1,902,884 of CAKASE010000057.1, read as the reverse complement.
ACACACACACACACACACACACACACACACACACACACACACACATATAATATATTCGACATAAGTCTTCTAAATCGAAACTATTTGAGTGTATATAAGACAACATTTCTACCCTCCTTTAAATAATTCTTTATAAAACATGAATCAATCATAAAATGCTTATTAAATTCAACACCAATGGTAGTTGGATGTAACAATACATATTGTATATCAATGAATAGTGATCACTATGAGAATACATAAACGCACCTTGACTTTCACTGGAAAAGGGTCGCCAGGTCACGCGTCGTGGATCACAGGAATTTTGGAATATTAGTTTGACATATATATTATAAATATACTTAATATTAAGTTGACTTAATGTTAAGTTGACCTAATATTAAGTTGACTTAATACCAATAACCTATACATATAATAAAATTGTAGAAAAGTGCTGTCTGTACATTGAAAATAAAAATAAAAAAAATAGCAGGGGTTATTGTTGTGTCGATGTCGAACCCAAAAATGTAAATAACTTTTTTTTCGTCTGTTTGTCTGTTCACGCTAATCTCAGAAACGGCTGATCCGAGTTAGATGCGGTTTTCACGAATATATTGTGGTATGCTTCAGTTATGCTTTAGTGTTTGTTTCATGTCAATCGGTTCATAAATAAAAAAGTTATGTCAAAAAAACGCTGCTCATAGTCACTATTCCACGCGAACGAAGTCGCGGGCACAGCTAGTTCTGAATAATATTTCTTGAATATTTTTTCTTAATCTGTCACTTCGTACTTCAAGTTTCTCTTGACTTTAAATGACTTTGACATTTCATTAAAAGAACTTCGCATATTATAATATTGAAGTGGTTTATTGAATGAGAAACGGCAAACGTATCGTGTGTAGTGTTTACGTAAGACTTACAGTATGATAGTTTTTGTTAACTCCACTATTGTCTTATTACATATAAGTCGTAATGAATATTGAAATAATTACGATTTGATCTATTTTATTAATTATTTATTAATATGTTTTTAATGCCCAACTTTAATGCATTATAACTTAATAATATTATGATTATATACGTACTATTATTAATCCTTTCTATAACTCAAATAGTTATTTAAACGGAAATTTTAAATCTATGAAAAAACGATGGATTTAGCGAAGATTTAGATGAAGTTGTCAATTAATCATATTTAAGAACATCTATTATAAATATCCTTAGAATACATTATATTTCAATAGTATAATAATACTAAGAATAATTCCTCAGACCTAAATAGGTAATATGACATTATTACAACAATCACGAAGTTTTCGACCAAAAAGATCTTATACATTCTATGACATATGAAAACTCTTTGCTATTTAGATCCAATTTAAAAATCTAGATCAATTAATTAACATGTATATTATATTTAAACTATATATGCATAAGGTTATATATTTAATAATCGATGTCTAATGTTCTGATATGTTTTAAATGCTTGCTAAACATTTGACGAAACTTCCGTGAGCCACGCAACTTCCATTCCAAACATACATTTGATGTACTTTTCCTGCGTATGGAATAGATTATTGCTAAATCTTGCATCACTTATGTTGTTTACTGCAATCGATTGCTTATTAAAACATTAAAAAGTATTTTAGACCAAAGAGGTTTATTAAAACATTACGAGAAGTTTTTTTATAGTCTGTGACTTTATTTTGAAGTGTTTAATTTTATAGACTGTGGCAATTGTTTATTATTTACTTTTCGACTATAGTAATACCTATTTATTAGTCAACACTACATAGAGAAACTGCTAAGTGCTAATCCACTTAGAAATTGAGATCCACATCAAGATGTTGATTTCTTTGAAAACAGTCTTCTAAGAGTTTTCTAAGGTTTTGATGACCATAGATAATTAAAAAAATTAAAGTGTCTATAATATTAAGTTAAATAATTAATTCAATCTTACAGTTTGTTAAAGGATAATTGTAGAACATTCTGGATGCAATTCAACTGAACTTCTACTGAAAAATTGTACAAGGAAGTGATCATATTATTATTTAATGTCAATAAAAAACATGAAAGGAGTTGCGTGCAATGGCTTAGTAATAAAATATATTAATATTTGTTAGTTATATACATTTTATACTCGTAACCAAAGGTCAGCTTTACCGTCGAGTTTTTTATAGTAATACAAGGAAAACGATTATTTTATCTCCATGTAATTAATTTAAAACAACATTATATATGTACTAGCTGACCCGGCAAATCTTGTTTTGCCATATTAAAAATTTAGGGTTTTATGTATTTTTTAATGCTACATTATAAAAAAATAAAAACAAAAAACCCTTACAACTTAAAGGTATGAAAAAAAGATGTTGGCCGATTCTCAGTCCTACTCAATATGCTCACAAAATTTCATCAAAATCGTCCGAGCCGTTTCGGAGGAGTTCTCAGTCTAAAACCGTTAGACGAGAATTTTATATATAAGATATAAATTTAATTTAACATCAACCATTAAATGTTTATATACAGGGTGACTGTTGAATTATATTAATTTTTATTTTGTCATATATGATCGTCAAATATCACCTCCTCAAGTATCGATAGTAATTCACCAGTCACCCTGTATAGCCTTATTATGAGAACATATATAGATGTGTGTGCAGCCTTATAAAACAGTTAGATTTTGTACTTTTTGTTTCGGAATCTCAACATTTTCGTGACAAACAACAGTAGTGTCAGTGGCGACCTTGGCATCGTATCCCAATTGAAAGCCAAGTCGTGTTACCCGCGGAGTCATTGTTTACGTAAATGAGATAAGACGCTCAGTTTATATCGTTCAAACATCTGTATCTATGTAATTGAGGCTATATTTTTCGTATGCATTACCCACATTTATTATTATACACTAGCTTTTGCCGCGACTTCGTCTACCACTATATCTTTGCTCCTATTGGTCGTAGCGTGATGTTATATAGCCCATAGCCTTCCTCGATAACTGGACTATCCAACACAAAAAGAATTATTCAATTCGAACCAGTAGTTTCGGAGATTAGCGCTTTCAAACAAACAAACTCTTCAGCTTTATAATATTAGTATAGATTCACATCTCGTCTGCCCGTGATCAAATGCTGTAAAGTAGCCGAAACGTCAGGAGTATGTAGTTTATAATCAAAAATAAACTTCATAAAATATTAGTTTCATTTAAATTAATACTCCCGAAAATCTTATATCTTATTTATTATTTTATATTTAATGCAAAGTTTCGGGGACTTTCAACCGTGATGACGGGAAGACGAAATGAAAGTGTCTGTCAGTTAGTCTTGTTAAAAGATTATATTATTATATATCTATATAAGAAAATCATAGTTTTGTTTGAATATATAAAATGCCGAAAATATATATGTATTATAATTTATTTATTTTTTATATTATATGCCATTCTAATTTTATATAACCGATTACATTGTTTTAAAAGAAAGTCGTTTTTCAACGGACATATGCGAGAAGGTTACATTTATTTACCAAGTGAAAGTGATGACAGCTTTTTAACGTTTGAAATTTTTAATGTTTTTGTTTGGTTTTTAAAACGTTTGTTATATGATAAAGGAACACAATGTATCTTTTACTAAAGAAAAGTAAAGAAAGTAAATAGTACATTGAAATGTTAAAAATTTTAAGGTAGTACATAATTGTGTAAAAGAGACTCAATCATATTTTTTTTGGTATCGAAGATACTGCAATTTTTTTTAATCATAAGTCTTGCTTTTATCTATATTACAAAAATAATTACATATATAGTATTTATGACATATCAATCTAACCATAAACCTTTTAACAATATAAAAAATATTAAAAAAAAAAATATAAACCTTTTTAAAATTATTTTTCGTCTAGTAACTAATAGAAGATAGTTAAGAAATATAAACATATATTCTTTTTTTTCTAATTATATGGTATAGAAAGAGACGTACGAATGTGGCTTTATGATTTTCCTCATAGATGGTATTCAAAGATCGATACTTTACCGCTGGAAGCCTCATATAAGCGACGGGGTCATTGTTATTTGATACACTATTACATTTCCCATACATTAACGTCATTGTCCTCAGATGAATGGACGAAAGGACTTCCGATATACAAAACAGTTGACAGTTCATTGACCTTGAGTATGTTAAGATCACACGCATGACACAAATACAACTTAATAGATATTTATACACAAACAATAAAAACATATACATCATAAATTTTCGATTTAATTTTATCTATATTGTGTAATAATCGTTTTAAATATTAAAAAATCTTAAATAATAAAATCACGCAACATATTAGCAAATGACAATTGACAACTAAACGCCATTTTGTTTTTTGCGTAAACACAAAAGTGCTAATGGTTTACAGTGCGGAATCTTATTCTTTTCATTGTTATGAAAACAAACTGAATTACTCGTATTGTTTGAGGTTAAAAGGAAGTGTGTTGTTACGAGAGCTAAATGACAGATGTATAGATAACACCAGCGTTTGTTCTACAGAAACATTTTACTTTCATAGCTTCGTTTGAATTTTGGAATAACTTACTTTTCATGGCTCGGTAACAGCCGGCGTCCTTTGTAACGTGGACTAAGGATATAAGCCTCTTACTATCAGCTCGGAACGTAATTTGAGTCAGGGCTTAGTTACAAATGGCATCGGATTTCGGCACATTAGCATAACAATACCAAAAAAATGTCATTCGGTTTTGATAGAAACTAGTACGAGATTATTTGTAAAATAAACTGAACAAAACATTCCTCAAACTACTAACTTACTTTAGATAAATAATTAACCCATATAGAATATATCCGTCACGTAATTTAGTCATTTGCATCACCCACATTTTCTATGTTAATGAAGTTCTGATTGATATGCCGCTGATAGCCATCTACGTACCATCGATCCGGCGACATACATGTTGCATACTCCGGTGATTGATGACATTCGACCGTCTCTATACGCCTGGCTGGTTATCATACATTTCGTATGAATTCTCAACTCATCTAATATATTATTTGAGGATATCATTGTAACAATAAAACAGCTAGCGTGCGTGTTATCTAATACAGTTTTTGCGAGACGTATCTAGCGCAACGAGGTTTTTTTTTTTAATTTAACAAACGACCACAGTCCACAGTTGCAGTGCCAATTTACAATGAATTTAAGATGTATGTTGATGGTTGAATTTATTTAATTTTTTCTGTTTCCAGATCAGACCGGTGACCACATGTCGGTTCGTCATGGTGATTGTTACCAGAGTGAGTTATTTTAGTTTTAATAAACAGAGTTAGTTATAAAAAAAAGCATATACGATCTCATTGAGTAACCTCCTTTTTGAAGTCATTTAAAAATATCTTTATTCGAATTTCAAAACGATTTTATCTACTGATATTTTTCATCGTGTACACAAGTGTAATTTAGAAAAGAGGTTTATTAAAATAAATAATCTTATTAGTAAAATACAACATTTAGTCATAACAAAATGAGTTTACCAGCGACAAGTAATATGCAAATTGTATTGCAAAAAGACAACGCGAACTCAAGAGCAGGGGTCAAGGTCTCGGACTCACTCGCCTTGAATAACATTAACCCTTCAACGACTGAGGAAAGTCGAAACGAGCACACTACAAATGAGAGAAAGTTTTACCATTAACGCTATATGCAGACGAATATTATAACTCAACTGATCATATATGTGTTATATTTTAGAAAACATTTTCTCAATACGCAGTTATATGCTTCAAATTAGTTTTTAATTATTTTTATAATATAGGTTCATTGACTTTAAGTAACACAAGCATATATTCCTTATAAAATAATCTTTTGTATAAGTAAAAGACTATTTAGTCAGCATAAGACAAATATTTAAGTCAGCATACTTTGTCATACAGACGTTTCACAATCATAGAATAAACAGTTTTACAAAGTAATTACTAAGCGTTTCTTTTATTGTTTTATTCGCATTACTAATATATTGTCGATTTATATGAAAAGATACTTTAAAGTCATCAAATGTATGACATTCTGAGAGTGAGAGTGGTTTAAATATATTTTATATATGTATAAATATCGCGTGGGAGAATATATTGTGGCGGCCTATTTTCGCAACAAAACCAGTTTGAGGCCGATATCGGACAAACGACTGTTAATCTAGCCAGAACAAACACATCCTTTGTTAAAAACTTGTACAGAATTCATTCCTTAAATAAGCAGCCATACAATGCCATATTTTTATAAAATATTTAACATATTCCATACGTAAAAAGTACCTATGTATGTTTTTAATTTATTTTTAAATTACCGCTACAAGTCAAGACGAATACAGCCGCGCCAACTATACGAGTAGAAGATAACGGTAAACTCACAATAAATTTCTAAATTTAAATTTATGCGATTATAATAAGGATTTTATATTAATATTTATATAAAATTAATTTGATATGTTTGCACTGTTGCAGACATAACTATTGATTTATTAAAAATAAACTGGTATTACGTAAGCAGAATGGATTAAAAAAAAAAATTAAGTCATTAATTTAGCGGTAATTTAAGTATGACAATTCTAAATACACATTATAATTAATATTTTTTACTATATTTTTATACATAAATATAATTTACAGAATTCTTTGATTGTAACCAATTATTTTTATTTCTAAATCACACTCGTACTAGCGACCGACTTTTGTTTACTTTATCGTGATCTACAAATCTTAAAACAAAGATCATAAATAAGAAATTATATGAAGATAATTACAGATTTAAATAAATACGCTCTTTTTTCGCTAACGACGTCGTACCGCCAAGTTAACAACTTGAACGGATTTTTTGAATTATATATAGATAATAATAATAAATATTATTATTAGTATAGATAGCGGTCTTCACAAAAGCATCGACCTCTCACACTGTAGTGATAAAATTATCGATATTTAACTAACATGAGCTTGATGAATACGACAATATTGTGCCAAATATAATGTTTAGTTTGGTTATGGAAACTGCTTTCTGTGTACGTGTATATTTAATAAATATACCTAGTGTTTATTGACGAATGACAAATGCTATATGTTTTATATTCACTTTCACCCAACTGAGGTATACAGATATATCTTTGGTTGTGTACGTACGTCATTGATTAAGGTTAACGAAAAAGGAGTGTTGCTTTCTATTGAATTCGTCTGGCGTCTGAGACCAGTTAATATTACATTCCGGTTGCATGTCCATACTAAAATTGTCAATGCATTTGGTGACGTTTTCTATACGATTTTACTTAAACAGGAAGAATTGTTTGTTAGAACATGTATTTGTTGTATAAATTATTGAGTCATATTTCATTTAATTTAAATATAATGTGTCTTAATTAATCAATTTCATAATTATAAATAAAAAGGCCAGTTAAAATAGGAATACTGAAGTTATAAGTAAAATAAATGAAAGTTTCAAACGTCTAGAACGTCTAGACTCTAGATTGATATGTATGGTCATTTAAATCTAGATTAAGCACGTGTTGGAAAACATAAAAGTTTTTTATATGGAGTGTTATTAGTGATTATTTTCTTATTATACTATTGTCTAAATATCTAACATGACACTCTAAGCTTAAAGGTATTGTAAATAAATTTTAATTTATGTTTCTTTAACTACGATTGTTGTATTAAAGCTAGTTCGTACCAAGTTGAATTTAGTTCTGAGGCTATTATTTGCACTTTCAAGGTATGCTATAGTGGAATTTAGTTGTAAGATTACTATTAATTACTTCCAGGGTGATTATATATGGATAGAGCCGGTTTCGGGGCGGGAGTTCGATGTGGCTATCGGGGCGAGGGTGCTGGCTGCGGAAGGTCGTAGGATTAGAGTGAAGGACGACGACGGACAGGAGCAATGGCTGCCACCAGAGAGACGGATCAAGGCGATGCACGCGACCTCCGTGCAGGGAGTCGAGGACATGATCTCCCTCGGCGACCTGCACGAAGCTGGCATCCTAAGGAACCTCCTCATACGATACAACGATAACCTCATCTATGTAAGTTATGAAGCAAAATTAATACTTAATAACACCTACGAGTTATGGCACGTACCAATGTGATTTTTCGAAGTCATATGTACTTTCTAAGAGTATTTAGACACCACTGACATACGGTGAAGGAAAACATCGTGAGAAAACCTGGACTTATAGTTTCATAATTATAAGTTTGAAATCACCAACCCGTTATGAGCAAGCGTTGTGATTAATGCTCAAACCTTCTCCACGTGAGAAGGAGGCCTTGGTCAGCAGTGGGCACTGATAGGCTGATGAGAGAGTTATGTTTAGGACGACTTGTTCTTCGTGAGTCGCGACTCCTTTCTCATTTCTCAACAGTCTCTAGATGAGTATCAGAACCCTATTCAGGTGAATTAAACCAGTCAGAGTTACCAAGGAATATTTTTACGCATTCGAGTACTAAAGAAATATTGTTTATTTTAGGAAAGAATTGATCCATTTATGGGATCTATTTTATAATGAGTTACATCTTAATATTAAATCTCAATCAACAAAATACAATTATATGAATAGAATTTAATGTATTTTGTTACATTCAGCGAACATAACTTTTAATTTACTGTATCAGGTGAATATATGTGAAATGTGTGTGATAAATAAAATTATAATTTATTTCAGACGTATACGGGTTCAATTCTAGTGGCAGTGAATCCCTACCAAATATTACCAATATATACAGCGGACCAAATTAAGTTATACAAAGAAAGGAAGATAGGGGAACTGCCGCCGCATATATTTGCTATAGGTGATAATGCTTACGCTCACATGCGGAGGTACGGTCAGGATCAATGTATAGTGATTAGTGGAGAATCTGGCGCAGGGAAGACTGAGTCGACGAAGTTAATATTACAATACCTCGCCGCTATCAGTGGGAAGCATTCGTGGATAGAGCAACAGGTGACAATAATGTTGAATAACACTTCCATATTTCTAAGAACATCCCAAGCATATAATCCTTAGTAGCAATGCTGGTTTTTAATAAAATTATGTAACGTAATGGAATCTTTTTTCAGATCCTAGAAGCCAATCCGATCTTAGAAGCCTTTGGTAACGCTAAAACAGTAAGGAACGACAATTCGTCACGTTTCGGAAAATATATAGACATTCATTTCAATAGCAACGGTGTGATCGAGGGAGCGAAGATAGAACAATATTTGTTAGAAAAATCAAGAATCGTTAATCAGGGAGCTAACGAGAGGAACTATCACGTGTTCTATTGTTTACTGGCCGGTCTGTCCAAGGAGGAGAAAAAGAAATTGGAATTGACTGAACCTGCTGAATACAGATATTTGTCTGGTGTAAGTAATTAACTTTAACCATTAAATCCTATAGATTTCTTAATAGCCTAATAATAATAAATATAAACACTTTTTATTCATGTCAGTGACGTAATACGTTACGTGATTCTCATGTTCATTTTAATATATATTGCACGACTGATGACCACACATATCATGTGATGTTTGAATTATATGGAAATGTATATTTTTCAGGGAGGTAGTTTCACATGCGAAGGCCGAGACGATGCTGCCGAATTCGCGGACATACGATCCGCCATGAAGGTTTTATTGTTCACAGAGTCAGAAATATTTGAAATATTAAAACTCCTTGCAGCTGTCCTACATTGCGGGAATATAAAATACGAGGCGACCGTAGTCGATAATTTGGATGCGACAGAGATAATTGAACAGGTTAATGTGAGAAGAGTTGCGAATTTGTTAGGAGTGCCGACGCAGTCCTTAATAGATGCGCTAACAAGAAAGACGCTGTTTGCACACGGAGAGACTGTTGTATCCACTTTGAGTAAAACTCAGTCCGTTGATATCAGAGATGCATTTGTTAAAGGCATTTATGGTCGTCTGTTCGTAACTATTGTGAGGAAGATTAACGCCGCTATATATAAACCAAAGTCTACAATGAGAACAGCTATTGGGGTCCTCGACATATTTGGATTTGAAAATTTCGATCATAACAGTTTTGAGCAATTCTGTATTAACTTCGCCAATGAGAATTTACAGCAGTTTTTCGTTAGACATATATTTAAATTGGAGCAAGAGGAATACAACCATGAGGGCATTAACTGGCAACATATAGAATTCGTTGATAATCAAGATGCTTTGGATCTGATTGCACTGAAACAGTTGAATATCATGGCCTTGATAGACGAAGAGTCCAAATTCCCTAAAGGTACGGATCAAACGATGTTAGCGAAGCTCCATAAAACACATGGCTTGCATAGAAATTATTTGAAACCTAAATCCGATATAAACACCAGTTTCGGTTTAAATCATTTTGCGGGTATTGTATTCTATGACACACGAGGTTTCCTAGAAAAGAACAGAGACACTTTCAGCGCAGATCTTTTACAATTAATTCATATATCCACGAATAAGTTCCTACAACACATTTTCCAAGAAGATATAATTATGGGCTCAGAGACGAGAAAACGTACACCAACATTGTCGACGCAGTTTAAGAAGTCATTAGATTTATTGATGAGAACGCTAGGAACTTGCCAGCCGTTCTTCATACGTTGCATAAAACCTAATGAATTCAAAAAACCCATGTTATTCGATCGAGGACTTTGTTGTAGACAGCTGAGATACTCAGGCATGATGGAAACAATAAGAATTAGACGAGCAGGATATCCTATTAGGCATAGTTTCAAAGAATTTGTAGAAAGATACAGGTTTTTAATACCGGGTGTACCGCCGGCGCATAAAACGGATTGTAGGGCCGCTACTTCCAAAATATGTGCAACAGTCCTAGGCAAATCTGATTACCAATTGGGTCATACTAAAGTGTTTCTAAAAGACGCCCACGACTTGTTCCTCGAGCAGGAGAGAGATAGAGTGCTTACTAGAAAAATACTTATACTGCAACGATCCATTCGAGGTTGGGTTTATAGGAGGAGATTTTTGAAGATGAGGGCCGCAGCTATATTAATTCAACGACACTGGCGAGGAAAACTTCAAAGAATTCGATACAACAAAATGAAAGCTGGCTACTCAAGACTACAGGCATTGATACGAGCGAGAGTATTAGCTCATAGGTTCCGACACTTGCGTGGACATATTGTTTCATTACAAGTAAGTTTCTCTATATATGTGTTACAATACGACCTTAACCAATGAAAATCAAAGATTATATTATCCTTTTCATGCATCATTCAACCTAAACAATTTTTATACGACATGACTCCTAAATAAAGTCCCAGTAGTTAAAAGGCCCGCCTCTCATGCACGAGGGCGCCGGTTCGATCCTGGCCCTGGCCAAACCAATGTGATTTATCGAGTCATATGTACTTTCTGAGAGTATTTAGACACCATTGATTACTGTTGATTCCCAAAGAGGGTTGATGTTAAGCTTAAAACAAATAGCCAAAACTATTCACAAGATAAGACAGACCCTGGCTATGGCTGGAAAATTGTTAGGTAGAAGAAGAATTTTAAATAAAATATTCCTTTCTAGGCTGCAGCACGTGGATATTTGGTCCGTCGTTCCTATGGTCATAAGATGTGGGCGATAGTGAAGATTCAGAGCCACGTGAGGCGTCTGATCGCTATGAGGAGGTACCGCAGACTGAGGCAGGAACAGGTCGCTCACAACGAGGCGCTGCGACTGAGAAGGCAGGAAGAACAACGACTGCATCACCAGGGAAACACGCGCGCTAAGGAGATAGCTGAACACAACTATAGGGTATCAAGAACTTATATCACGAATTTTCTATTCATAGTCTTATTAATAGAACGCAAAATGCATTTTTTGAACATTTTTTTCTTGAACCAATCCAAAAAAAAATATTTCGTAACAAAACATTATTATGAACCAAGGAGATATATGTTTATTTATAAGTTTTGTTAAAAAAAACTAATATTATATTTATATTTATTCCAAAATTTCAATAATAAGTAAGTAAAAAAATAAAAATGTTCTTTCATATTTAATCTATAAATACCGTTGGGATTATTATTTAAAATCTGTGTATATTATTGATAGTGCAAACAAGAAAATATAAAATTAATTATGTTTTGATCAGTAGATAACGTAGTGATAGTCGAGGCCAATATATTGGTTAATGAAGGTGGCGGTAATACACAAAGCTAATTACGATATCTAAAACTTATCTTGATCATTGCGAGCCAACGAACTGCGACAAAATTTTAGTCAGTTTCGTATCAGCTACTTGAAAATAAGAAGAGAATAGTGTTGATAATTTGGCGGTAAATTTAAAACAATGTTTTTGTTCGATGTAATTTTAATGAAGCCGTTAATATTAGCCTTGCGTTTTGTAAGGTATGTCGACATTTTTTAGTGTATATTTGATGTAATAAAATCCCTTATATTACTTCGCTTGGTAAGAGATAGTATTGCCCAAACTGTACATTCGATGCCTGAGACTAAGCAATATGTAAGTGCGATCTTAATCGAGCATGTATCGTGTTATACAATACCAGCGACCTGGATGCGGTTGGATAACGAATCCATAAACAAGTTAACCAAACACAAGTTTCAGTATACATTATAACAGCACAGGTGATTGGTAGTGTCGGTTAACTAATATGCGGTCTTGCAATTATGAAACTAACGATCCACTCGGGGTATTCATTCATAACCATATACGGCGACTTGATAACTCGGCAAGTATTGACTAATCGACGTACGCTATCCTGTAACTTTCACTACCTAACAGACGTGCAATTATTTGTAATTTAATACATTAAAGCCGCTTACCTAGCAACAGCATAGTAGTTGTAAACTGGATAATCATGAATATTATTGTAAGTTGTAACCTAGTTTCTAAAAACATTTATTTAATATCGTGTTGTCGATAGGAGCGCATGTATGAGTTAGAACGACGTGAAGCGGAATTGGCGCTAGAGGAGAAGAGGCAATTAGAAGCAAAGAGAACTTTATTACAAGAAGCAGCGAGGAAACAAGATGAACCCGTGGATGACAGCAAACTAGTAGAAGCGATGTTCGACTTCCTACCAGACTCGAGCAGTGAAGCGCCCGCACCTAAAGACACGTCAGTTTTCAGTGATCTTCCACAGCAAAGAGCCGATCAACAAGAGGTAATAGTTTTATTACCATATTTACCCTAAATATACGGTTTTCTAATAAAATTATTCCTTTTCTAGATGGTTACGCCAATGCAAACAACATCAGAAGACGAGGAAGATCTATCAGAATTTAAATTTCAAAAGTTCGCAGCTACCTATTTTCAAGGGAACGTCACACATCAGTATTCAAGAAAACCTCTCAAACATCCATTACTGCCGCTCCATACACAAGGCGACCAACTTGTAAGTGATAATGGTATATTTTAAGGTCTCGTGAATTAATATCGCTAATTGCTTTTAAATATGAACGGATTACAAGTCCTAATGTATCGATAAGTCAGATATTATGATAAGCCTAATGGACTTCAATTATACTAGTGCGCCATGAAACATGAACATGGGAAACTTCGAGAAATTATAAATATGTTGTTAAAACTATAATAAAGAAAGAAATTTTTTTAGCTATTAAAAATAAGATCACCGGGCAATTGTTATCAAATGATTAATTTGCTTTACATTAGGAATCTGTTACTAAAAGAAATCTAATGATTTTGTTTCACAGGCCGCTCAAGCACTATGGATTACAATATTACGTTTCACTGGGGATCTTCCGGAACCCAGATATCATACAATGGACAGAGACAATACTTCTGTTATGTCGAAAGTAACAGCGACGCTTGGTAGGAATTTTATTAGGTCTAAAGAATTCCAAGAAGCGCAAATGATGGGTGTAGACCCTGATGCTTATCTTAATAAACAAAAACCGAGATCTATTCGACATAAGTTGGTATCTTTAACATTGAAACGAAAGAACAAACTTGGTGAAGACGTGAGACGAAAGTTGCAGGTAATGCATAAAAATATTACAAATAAGATTAATAATAAATAAGATAATAATCCATAATTATATTGTTTATAGGATGAAGAGTATACAGCTGACAGTTATCAATCGTGGTTAGAGTCACGGCCGACGTCGAATTTGGAAAAACTTCACTTTATAATTGGACACGGAATATTAAGAGCCGAATTGAGGGATGAGATATACTGTCAAATTTGTAAACAACTAACGAATAATCCGTCCAAATCATCCCACGCACGAGGATGGATCTTACTATCTCTATGTGTTGGATGTTTCGCTCCCAGTGAAAAGTTTGTGAACTACCTGAGAGCCTTCATACGAGAAGGTCCACCAGGTTACGCACCTTACTGCGAAGATCGCCTCAAAAGGACCTTTAACAATGGAACACGAAACCAACCGCCGTCATGGCTTGAACTGCAAGCTACAAAATCTAAAAAACCTATAATGTTACCTATAACATTCATGGATGGTAATACTAAGACTTTATTAGCTGATTCAGCGACTACCGCCAGGGAGTTATGTAATCAGTTATCAGATAAAATTGGTTTAAGAGATCAGTTTGGCTTTTCGTTGTATATAGCGTTGTTTGATAAAGTCAGTTCTCTCGGTAGTGGCGGGGATCACGTTATGGACGCGATATCGCAATGTGAGCAATATGCCAAAGAACAAGGTGCTCAAGAACGGAATGCGCCTTGGAGATTATTCTTTAGAAAGGAAATATTCGCGCCGTGGCACGACCCTACCGAAGATCAGGTGGCCACTAATCTGATATATCAACAAGTAGTACGAGGAGTCAAGTTTGGTGAATACAGATGCGACAAAGAGGAGGACCTAGCAATGATAGCTGCTCAGCAATATTATATTGAGTACGGTCAGGATATGAACGCGGAACGTTTATATACATTGTTACCGAACTATATACCAGATTATTGCTTAACGGGAGTTGAGAAAGCGGTCGACCGGTGGGGCGCTCTTGTAGTGCAAGCTTACAAGAAGAGTTATTATGTCAAAGAAAAAATAGCGGCCTATAAAGTGAAAGAGGATGTAGTGAGTTACGCGAAGTTCAAATGGCCTTTACTCTTTTCTCGATTTTATGAGGCATACAGAAATTCAGGACCAAATTTGCCAAAGAACGATGTTATTATAGCGGTCAATTGGACCGGAGTTTATGTTGTCGACGATCAAGAACAAGTGTTGTTAGAGTTATCGTTCCCAGAGATTACAACTGTGTCAAGTCAAAAAACTAATAAAGTTTTCACGCAAACCTTTAGTTTATCCACTGTGCGTGGTGAAGAGTTTACGTTCCAAAGTCCTAACGCCGAGGACATTCGTGATTTGGTAGTGTATTTCTTAGAAGGACTTAAAAAGAGATCTAAGTTCGTTATAGCGTTACAAGATTATAAGGCGCCGGGGGAGGGTTCAAGTTTCTTAACATTCCTAAAAGGAGATCTTATAATTTTAGAAGAAGATAGTACTGGCGAATCGGTACTCAATAACGGATGGTGCATCGGTCGCTGCGAACGGAGTATGGAGAGAGGTGACTTTCCTTCTGAAACTGTATACGTTCTTCCAGCATTAAGTAAACCACCTCCGGATATATTGGCATTGTTCTGTCAAGAAGGCGCTCAACATGGCAGGCGTGCGCCTACCAGCACTTTCAATGGAACAGAAACAAGAGACAAACCTCATACCCTTGTTGAGTATGCGATGGATCATTTCAGATTACCGCCAAAGCGTACCACGTCTAAAGCTCTCACACTTTCTACTGCTAAAAGAGGAGCAGAAGAATTGTGGCGACATTCTAGAGAACCAATAAAACAGCCTCTATTAAAGAAGTTGCAAGCCAAAGAGGAGCTAGCTGAAGAAGCTTGCTTTGCGTTCACGGCCTTACTAAAATACATGGGGGATCTTCCTTCCAAACGTCCACGTTTAGGTAATGAATATACTGATCATATTTTCGATGGCCCTCTCAAGCATGAAATTCTTAGAGATGAAATCTACTGTCAACTTATGAAACAGTTAACAGACAATAGAAACAGAATGTCGGAAGAGAGAGGTTGGGAATTAATGTGGCTAGCTACAGGGTTGTTTGCGTGTAGTCAGGGCCTCCTTAGAGAATTAACTTTATTCCTTAGAACTAGACGATATCCAATCGCACAGGATTCACTCCAAAGACTCCAGAAGACGTTACGAAATGGCCAAAGGAAGTATCCTCCCCACCAAGTTGAAGTCGAGGCCATTCAACATAAAACGACTCAAATATTCCATAAAGTATATTTCCCCGATGATACTGATGAAGCGTTTGAAGTAGACTCCTCAACCAGAGCTAAAGACTTCTGTCAGAACATCGCACAGAGACTGAATCTCAGGTCCAGTGAAGGGTTCAGTTTGTTTGTTAAGATAGCTGATAAGGTCATATCAGTGCCGGAAGGCGACTTCTTCTTCGATTTCGTTCGTCATCTCACGGATTGGATCAAGAAGGCGCGCCCGACACGCGATGGCATCACACCTCAGTTTACGTACCAAGTATGTTATATGACTGTTCTTGAACATTCTATTTAAATTTTTTAAAGTTTATTGTTAATTGTAAAGGATTGAACTTAATACGAGGATAATAAATAATAATAAATCTTTATCCACAGAAAAAGTTACAAAGTATAATGAAGTCCCTGATTTTTGAGCTAGGCTCCAAGACCGTACAGAAATCAGTGTCCTCTCTCATATTTTAGTGTCATATCGTTCTATGTAAAGAAAAATAATTGATAAATGGTATCATTAAGTCATAAAACTGTGAATGACAAATTGCCTATCATGTTATTATCGTATATATTATTCAATACAATTTATGTACGCTTTAGGTGTTCTTCATGAAGAAGTTATGGACCAACACGGTGCCAGGCAAGGATCGTGCTGCGGACGTGATCTTTCACTTCCACCAGGAGTTGCCCAAGTTGCTTCGTGGTTACCACCGCTGTGGCCGGGAGGAGGCCGCTCGCCTCGCCGCACTCGCATACCGCGCGCGCTTCGGAGACAACAAGCAGGAACTACAGGCTATCCCGTGAGAATCATTATTTTATTATAATAATAGCGTTATACAGTTGAAACTGAACTTTATAAAAATATCTTCTTCTTCCTGGCTATTTCCCAGATTTAGCCAGGGTCTGCCAACTTTATAAAAATAAATGAAACTAAAATTTTTCTGTTAATACTATGGGTATTTTACTACCGTGATCACGGGTAGATGAGATGTGATCACGTTTGCTGAAAAGTAACCGAAACGTCGGGAATATGTAGTTTTTACTCCGAAAAATATTAGTTTCATTTAAATGAATACTCGAGAAAGTTTTAGATCTGATTATATATAGATGTAAAGAAAACCAAAATAAGATACAATATGCCAAAGCCATATAAGTACATATTACGCGTATTGCTAAGTCTTATGCTGACTTCTTTTCTTATTTTCAATTCTTATACATGTAATATTTAAAATTTTTCAAATAAAGAACGCTTCTAAAAATTTTAAAATACAACATTTCTAAACAGCAATGTCAGCTGTCATTTAAGTCGTCAGATTAAAGCTATTCTATAAAGATACAATTCTATAAGTACCTCTCCGATTAGTAAGAATTCATATACAATTACTACATAGTTTCTTATTCCTCTTAATATTAAACAACGAATTTAATCGTTGAATGGTATCGTATATCTGACGCGTATCATATTGTTGCTATGTAAGACCATTGCTGACTCAATTTTATAAGCTATATAATATGTAGCCACCGAAACCATAGTCCAATGTGTAACATTGTTTTGGCGGGAATTTTTTTTACTGTCAATCTTATGTTTGTACTTAACACAGAACAATATTAATGTTTTTTTAAATTTATATTTTTTGTATTTAAGGAAAACATTTTTAAAGAATGTTATAAAAAATTCATAATTAAAGTTCCTATTAGATTTATGATAAAAACATGAATATCGACTTTTTAGATTTTGGTTCCTAAAATCCACAAGTTAGCGAAAATACAATATTCCTATTTATTTCTGATCACGTATTTGGTAGACGAACGAAATATTATCTGAAATTAAAATAAAAACATTTTTAATTTATCACCATAACCAACGTAACACAACCCTAACGTTTTAGAAATATACGATAAAAAATCGTTTGAATTCTTTACAAGCTACCATGTAAGTAAAATATTGACAGTTCCCAAAGCATATTTTGTTTGTTTATTTATTTGATCCAGTATAAAATGCCAATCATTTAGACGGTTTAACGCTAATGTGCCACCTAAAACGAACCTAATTATATTTATGCTATAAGAACTATTTTTGACACATTCAATTGGAAAAATTTTCTCTACATTACAGTCAAATGCTTCGAGAGCTCATACCAGCTGATCTTATAAAGCTGCAGAGCTCAGCTGATTGGAAGCGTGCCATAGTGGCTTCATACAACCAGGACGCCGGCATGACCCCCGAGGACGCCAAGATAACCTTCCTCAAGGTCATCTACCGCTGGCCAACCTTCGGCTCCGCGTTCTTCGAGGTCAAGCAGACCACTGAACCAAACTACCCTGAACTCTTACTGATCGCTATCAACAAGCACGGCGTCAGTTTGATACATCCGCAGTCAAAGGTTGGTTAATATTTATCGTAATACCTAACTCAGATAAGTAACTTGGTATGAATTAATCACGCATGCTCATGATTTGTACGACTCTTTATTCTTACTATATGAGAAACCCACTATGATTTCTAAGTATCATATTTTATATAGATAGTTGAACTTTTATGTATAGACTCTAGAATATAGAAAAGTTAATGATTTGTGAATAAAACTCATTATACGGCATCGATAGTTTTGCTAGACTTAGTATCATAAGAGCCAATTCCTTAGGGTCGTAACTCAGAAGTATTTTTGTTATATTTCAGGATATTCTGGTCACTCATCCCTTCACGAGGATCTCCAACTGGTCGTCAGGGAACACGTACTTCCACATGACTATCGGCAACCTCGTACGAGGCTCCAAATTACTCTGCGAAACGTCCCTCGGTTACAAAATGGATGACCTGCTAACGTCATACATTTCACTGATGCTCACCAATATGAATAAACAGAGATCTATGCGTGTTAAATAATTCAAATCATCTATTAAAAAAACAACTAATTATTGTTTTTCAAATAGTTTATACTCATTTGTTAATAGAATTCGATATCATATATATAACTACCTTTATTTTTTTATATAATATTTTCAAATAAAATTAAAAATTGTTATTGTATGTGACAACACTGATAATGACATTTTTCATTGAATTAATCTTTAATTTATTTAAACATTCAATAGAAATCCGTCCAAACATTGAAGTGTGTAACAACATTAATAGAATAAAACGAATTAACTAAAAATTAAGTACAATACAATTAATGATAAACATTTTTAAATTCGCATAAAATATTATTATAAAAAGAGGTTCTCTAATCTACGATCTTAATATAATAAACACCATAAAATTATAAATGGTATAATAGAGGGAATGTTTCGGTACAAGGACTTTTAAATTGATTTAATTAACAATTATAACAAAATATATTATGAAAAGAGATCTGTTATTTTTTTAAACGGTTATGGTACGAAAATAATAATCTGTATAATCACCGTGTTAATATAAATATAAGTGCTATTTAAATTGTCATTTAACTGTCATTTGTGTTTATAATATTTATCAAGTGCAAGGTCAACATGCAAACAGCTGAAGCGTTATTTGTAAAATATATATATATTTGTATGTAAAGTGACGTTAGCTGTCATCTGTCATAAGTAGCTTTGACAGCTGACGTCTCACGTCGAATGTTATATTATTCACTATTTTTAATATGTCTGCGTTAACAAATTTGTATTTATCTATCTAAGCTAAGAGATTATATAGGTGTAAAATTATTAATGTTATGCCATGAGTTCGAAAACAATATTCTAATGTTTTTATTTTGCTTTAAAATAAAAGTCGTATTTGTGCGTGGTTGTAAACATGAGTCACAATGATTAAAAGTGTTTAATTTTTTTCTTAAAACCTATAATCTATAAACCTGTGGTAATAAAATAGATACGATATGCTCTAATTTTATATAGAATTTTATAAATTCTGTTTAATATTGGTAACATTTGAAAGTTATTTTGTTGTTGTAGTTGTACTAAAACCATAACAATCAATATATAAAATGTTTATAATTTCTTCTCATATTAATAAGATTATATTAATTTTTACCAAAAAATAGTCTGGTGAGGTTTAACGAAGAATAAAATTAAAACCAGAATCATGAGAATAAGAAAGGAACTAAGCAAAAGCACTCAACATCTTAATTTTTATTTAAATACAGGGTGGCCCAGAAAGACCGAAGTGGTGTGAATTGCTTATAACTTTTTATTTAAGAGATATTTTTTAAATTTTTTTTTTAAAATACATTAAATTTATGGGGAATATTTTTGGATTAGTTATTAAAAATGATATCCCGCAAGTGGTGGCCATATTCTG
Organism: Danaus chrysippus; assembly: GCA_916720795.1. Classification (NCBI taxonomy): domain Eukaryota; kingdom Metazoa; phylum Arthropoda; class Insecta; order Lepidoptera; family Nymphalidae; genus Danaus; species Danaus chrysippus. Next base: position 1,882,369 of record CAKASE010000057.1, on the reverse strand, counting down.
CTTCGCACAAATGTGCTCTTTCCAACACATTTTCCATGACCTTTCGCAAAACTTACGGTGGTATGTTGTTAATTTCTTCTCGAATATTGGTTTTTAACTCCTCAATAGTCCTAGGCTTATTAACATAAACTTTTCCTTTTAAATAGCCCCAAAGAAAACAGTCTGGAGCGGTTAAATCCGGGGACCGCGGAGGCCAATTAAAATTGCTGTGCTGTGCTCTTGTGCTTTTTGCTGGAAATAAATTGCATAGTCAAGTCGTTGCTGGTAATCTGTTGGTTTCAATTCTTGGACAAGTTGAATTTTGTATGGAAACAATCCTATGGTGTGCAAAATTCGCTGCAGCGACGTTCTTGAGAGGCCCAGTTGTGACGAACGTCTCCTGGTTGATGTTTCTGGATCCTCCCGAATACTCTCCTGTACCACTTGAATATTGTCAGCCGTGTGGACAGTTCGGTGTCTGCCGGAACCAGGAAGGTTCCTTACTGCTCCTTGTTCTCGAAAATTTGCAACCAGACGGTTTATTGTTGACTGAGAGGGTGCAACCCGCACATTAAATTGACGACGGTATGCACGCTGAGTCAACACAATGGACCGTTGATTTGAAAAGTAAATTTCAACAATTTGGGCACGTTGTTCAATTGTGTATTGCTCCATTATAAATTATCCAAGTCTTCTTTACAAAATACTGAAAAGAAAAGAAAAAAAAATTATAATAAAAAAGTTATAAGGAATTCACACCACTTCGGTCTTTCTGGGCCACCCCGTAGTTGATCAAAACAAGTATCGCATAGCATTTATACGGTAGAGTGAAAGTTACTGCAACTAATGCTTGCCGAGCGCGCCTTCACTTGACTCGTCTGTGGCTATAACGCGACACTCGATGTTACAAGTGGCGCCATCTATGCTGCACTAATTATAATATACTATAATCCTCAAAATATTTTTTATCGCTGACTAGAAGACTTGGCGAACGTTCAGCTGTTCTCGAGTTTTAGCGAGACTAAGGAACAGCAATCCATTTTTATATATATAGAAGATTATAATTAATTATAATACTGAGCCATTGTAATTTTGTAATGGCAACATTTAAGTGTCAAATTGTATTTGAAAAATACTGGCTTCCGCCATGCTGTAGGACATTACTGGAAGTAACGCTGAACTTTGAAAATCAAGACTGAAACCTTGAACAATATATAGACAAAAAAAAATTATACTTACAATAAAAGTGTGATAAAATTATAAAGATAAAGTCACTGTTACTAGATTTGTTGATACAACAGTCAATACGAATAATCGGTGACTTTTTTTACCAATATAATTTAAAATTCTGTTTTATCACGGTTCTCTCATTGTGTAGAAAAAAAATGCTGCTACGGTATCTTAAAATAAGTTTTCAATACGAAGAAAACTGTCCAAGTACCTGCTGAAATGAATTTCTCATTACTTTTTTTACCTTTCACGTTGAAATAAATTTTAAAACATTTTCTACTATACCACTCTTAAAACATTGAGCAATCTCTACATTACGGAACACTAGTTTTATATTCCCAGAAGGATACAAGTTTTCCAAAATCAAATTTACACTTAGAAACAATTAAGGTAAAAGCGGTCATAAAAAGCGTTAATTAGAACAAACAAAAAAATATATATCCGCAATAAAGTCGTGAGAGTCTCCCACGGGCTGCCTCCATTCAGAATCGCGCAAAATAATTATTCTTCCATTGTCGCAAGCAGCAGGAAGTCATTTATCTAACATCAAGAATATGAGAGTTTTGAGCAATTTTGTTTCTGATTTCTAATTTTAATCGACCAATTTTAGGAAATGTCATCGTGACATCGGATGTCGCGGGTTAAACATGAGACAAAAGTACTTTAAGTAAACGTCAAGTGAACTGACATATTACATATAGAATTACTGATTGCTATCTTCCAAATAAATCATAATTTATATATAACAACATTTAATACATACAATAATTAAAAATACATTTGGTTTTCACGAAGATTCTTTCCTCCTTTGTGAACAATAAATGTTCATATAATTAACGGACCTTGCAATTATTGTACAAATAAATTTGACAAGTTATTTGTCTTTTGATTGCTTGAATTGGCAAAAGCCAAACATTAGTAAATCTCGCTTCCTTACAAACGTAGCCTCAATAATAAACATAAATCTATCATAAATATCAATAGTAGTTTAACAAATTTTCACCTTACGACCATGTGTATTCGTACTAGGAATTTTTTCTTAGACATTTGTAAAACATTAAATTGATTTAATGTTTATATAGTAACTAGCTTTTCGCCCGCAGCTTCGCCTGGAGTTCGGTTATATTGCTTTTCCAAGAGAACCTTTCAAAAGTCTGAGATAAAAACTATCCTACGTTCTTTCTCAAGGTCAACTCTATCTCTGTACCAAATTTCATTAAAATCAGTTCAGTGGTTTAGGCATGAAAGCGTAACAGACAGACAGATAGAGTTATTTTCGCATTTATAATATTAGTATGTAGGGATTTGTTTGCAATTAATCAATAACTAAGATAATAAATATTAATAAAATATTCTTATGCAAGTATGATATTATTCTGTTTCTGGTTAATATAAATCTTAATATAACTGTGACTTTCATTCCACAGTTTGTTTAGAATTATATATATAACTATAATAAATAATTAACTAAAATTTTATATATCCTTTTAAATTCAGAAAACGTTGCTTTAGATTTAAAATTTGAGAACTAAATTGATTTCCAGATTATATTTTATATAACTTGTCATTACAGTTTTAAGCACTGAATTTTTTTTATCTTCTTCACTAATAAATCGTGCGTCATCGTGTCGATTTAAGGATTTTAAGGAAACCTTACCATAGATTTGAAATCACTATACCAAAAAGACCTTAATTTGTCCTTTGAATCTTTGCTTTTCCTGGAAACAATTTGCAAAACATGGCAACCGTCTGAAGACAGATAACATAGACTATAAATAAAACTAATATTTTTCGGATTATACTTACTACGAATATTTTATTATTTAAAGATAAACTGAAACGTCGACAATAAGTTAGTTTTTAAATTATAAAATACGCATAGTATAATCCGAAAAATATTAATTTCATTAAAAGAATACTCGCGAAAGTCTAAGATCTCATCATAGACTATGAACATCACTTTTTTAAATTGTTTGTTTTTTTCGATCCAAATTTTGAAATTCCAGAACATTTAACGTTTTCAGTTTTTCATTCATAAATCTTAGTCCAGGATCCATGGCTGTTTTTTGCACTTGATTACTAACAAGCTAATTTTCCGTGAGTAGGTATCTTCGTATCATTGAGACGCCCAACTTTTTCCTTTGCGATATTTCTTGATTGTGGTAGCTAACTTAGCTAGCAGAGATAAAATATGTTGATTTGATAATTTTCCAAAATTTATTAATAACTGGATTTATTTATGTTCAATCTTATCTTATCTGGACATGTTACTATTAACGCCGGTTTATTCATGAAAAATCTAAAACACTCCGTGACTAGTGTGACGATTTTAACTTATAGTGGCGACGAAGTAATAGAAAAATAAAGACACAAAATAATATTTTTAATAATATAACAAAATGTAAAATAATATTGTTAAAAACGCAAATAGCTTATCTTAATGAGATGCAGCAGCATTGTAAACAGATGTAATTACTGATATAACAATGATCTCTTATTCAACAATAGGGGAAACGAGCTTGATCGCCACTTAGAGGTAATCTTGACAGAAAAATCACTTCCATATCCGCTTTACTTGCTTAGAACTAGTAATAATTTGTCTTCAATCCAATAAACAATGAAGAAGGCTATAGATTATTAAAAGTTATTAATAAAACTACTTATTGTACTGTCCGTTATAATTGTTTCGTATTATGAACTACATTTATCTACGCTGCAAATAGATTTCATGTTGAGAAATATATTTCTAGATCTTTTGAAACCCACAACCCCAAAGACCGTGCCACCAAGGGCAATACGTATTACTACGGTCACTAGGAATACCTATGTTCGTCGTAAATTTCTACGAGGCAGAAGTGGGAGCGAGAGTTATAACAATTAACAGCTAAATCTCTCTACCACCTACTAAAAGACTTGGAACTGTCCAGAACTTATGTTGACATAATATTCCTAGAATTAATTGATTAATTCTAGGAACTTTCTTCGAAGCCAGCCCTAGTGGGTTCGTTCCAAATTTGGTTAGGTAGAGAAGGGAGGTTGTATAGGTGCCCGTTAAACTTACATTTAAGTCGCAAGTCCCTACAAATGTAAAGCTCATCTCCCTGCAACTTGACGGCTCCGACACCCGCACGGTGAATCCATGGAATGCTGAGAAGTTTCAACTCTTAATAAAGAGTCCATAAACTTTTACTGCGTAAAAAAAGTATGTCTGATTGAGGACATACTTTTTTACGCAGTAAAAATGCACTACATATTATAAGTTAAAACATGATGACTTTTAAGACCTATGCCACAATAAACCAAATGTTTAATGATTCAACTCATGTTGTTCTGAACTATTCATATTTTTTGAGGAAAATGACACGCGGAGATTGTTTTGATAACCATATTTTATATAAAATTATGGCCATGTGAATATAATATCAAAATCTGGAAGGGAAGGGACAGCGGCTTCATCTTTGAACTCATTATTTACGCGTATCAAATTTCAAAACTAAGAAATAATGAGAGTGGTAATTTGAAATATATACTATAAATATAAAAGTTTGAGAATCTCGGTACCGAACTGTTGAAGGTGAGATGACCATTGAGAAAGGGGAAATAGGTTTTCTATAAAATATTTCAGCCATCGTAAAAACTTTATTTAATATGAAAACTAGAAGGAAGTAGAGTCATGAAGATTTGTTTACATTTAATTCAAAATGATTTCATGAATTGATAAAAAAACAAACCTTATTTTTCTATGATTAGGTAATGTGGGAACCATTGCAAACGAATGCATTATAGTATGGATCTTCGCTTTTATTTGTCTCTACAACAAATACTTTTTATACCAATAAACCTTATTTGAAGATTAAGATTTCTTATGAAACTAACGTTTTCTTTTTCCGCAAGAAAAAGATTTATAATACCTCATGTCGTGATTTATTTGGGTTCGTTGTTTTATCCTGATTTAAAAAAAACTTATAAATTGGAGTTCAAATCAATAGATTATACGATACCTATATATTTTCACTCCTAAAGATTTTTTTAAAATGTAAGAAAACTCATTTAGCGCCGAAGTCACTAAGCTAATAAAGTTAGCCTCATATTTTTTAATTATACGTATTACGAACCAATCTTATCACAGCAACAGAGTAAAATTATTGGTTCCCACGACCAGAGATGACATGTTGGAAAACACGAGCAATTCCGCTTTTTCCCACACTCTGCATATCTTGCCTTCATATATCGGGCCCGAATGTAAAAACCATAGACAATGATTCAATTGTGTGCACATAGCTTTCTCACAGCCCCAACTCAGATATAATCGTTACATTTAATTAGTGCGGGTAAATGCCCAGTAACTGTTCCGGGTCTTCCGAAAATAGGTGTAAGTTTTTCTTGATAGATAAACATGATTTTCCCGCCGTTAGATTTTCCCGCATTACACCAGGATGCAGATCGGACATTTCTTTAAGACAATGCTCGCTTTTTTTCAATGCATCATCACCATTTTTTCTAATGTAAATCGATGAATGAGACTTGCGTCATTGATTGATATCAGATAAAAAGTGTTTGTAAGGGACGTCACTGATTAATGACCATAATAGATTATAATAGAAACTAACTAGCAACTGATTATAAGATTTATGGAAAAATGTAACACAGTAAGAAAACCAATGAGTGTAATCATTTCATAGTAAGATATTTATAACGTCTATAAATAGAATAAAAAACATCTCTAGGCTTTATTATCTGTGGTTGTTCTTACAAAATACAAATAATCATAATGAAAAAAAAAACATAATTCATACTTTATCTGCAACAGAAGTTTCGAGACGGGTTCATTACATGATTACGGTTTAAAAAATTTAAGTTCGTGGGAACTTCTGGTGTAAACAGTATGACGTTATATTAGACTCTATTTTCTGTTAAATGAAACGTATTTTTAGTATTGTTATTGTATATACCTATGTATTTAAGGTTTGTTACTTTGAACTATTATTATGGCTATTGTTTTGAAGTAGGTGCGGTCAAAATTATGTTTAGGCATGGCCAGTTTACTCTGAACGCCCACTAAAATGTCCGCCCCGTGGTGGAATAAAATTTGATTTTACATCGATTAAACATTGTCTTAGACATAGCACTTGTAGTCTTGTAATAATTCTATTAATTAATATAATTACAGACATCCTTCATATACATAATAAAAAGTGATGTATATATCTTTTTAAGCAGGATATTTTAAGCTTGTATTTTTTACTTAGCCGACAATGACGGTAGTTGGTAACATTCTTAGAATTATTAATTATCTGCAATGAATTAAATAAGTATGCAGATGAAAATGTACGTCATTCATGAGATTGTTTGATGATTCATTTGAATCTTTATCTTCGATTTATTTATCACGAATGCCTGGTTTCCCCACCATTATTTTGTCTATCGTAAGGGTATGTAAGTATTCATGTAAATACTTTAGTCACTGTGCAAACTGTTTTTAATGGCGGATGACGTATAAAAAAAAGATATTTGCAGTCCATTATTGTGTGTTTATACGAAACGAACAAAAAGTATAAATATATTTATGATGGTATTTTCTTTATGAATCTCAGCGAACAATAGTGTGTGACGATAAACTTGCGATGATTATCAGAGGTCAACCCCGGCGGAGCGGAACGGTAGGGTAGGAGACGTGGTCAGGCCACCACATATTAAAAACATATCGCCTTTATTACAATGGAATTAAAGAATATAATATATTTAACATATTTGTCGCCCACCGTTCATGTGAAGATGTTCTGAAGACGTTCCCACAGCTCTGATTCCCCGATCGTCTCATATTCATAATCAGCTAATTACACTTGACCCTCGTTAAATTAATATTTTGACTTATAATTAACAATGTCTGATCTTTTTTTTTTGTTGTTCATAATAATCTCCACGTATTCATTACTTCGTGTTATTGTGCAATTAAAACTCGGAATCGGTAATTAATTGTATGGAATATAATTAATACTTGATGCGATTACATATTTTAATTGTCTTAATTAATTTTGATTTGATTCACAGAGAAAAAGTTTTGTTCAAATTAAGAACAAAAGCGATCGTAACGTATCATTTTTTTTATTAACAAAATAGGTTTTTGTTTTTTCTACAAATTATGTATGAAATTGCATTTTTTTAATGAAAAATATGAAAAAAATATATAGAAGGAAACTTTTATTAAGACACCATTATATCAGTAGTTTAAACTTTATCTCTTTGAAAAGGGAATTCAGGGAAATATACAAAATAATATAAGAGATTTTTTTATTTATTTAAATTCAGTTTTACTAAAATATACATGTTTTAGAATCAATGCTCCACAATATCACACGAATGTACAAACAGTAAATCCTTAAACATGATTCTATATAGACGTACCGAGGGTACAATCATAACGCGACCGTAGTCTCATACAATAAAAAAAATCAATACAAATTGACATTTCAATTAGATTTCCTTGTAATACTGAAATACATTACATAAATCATTTTCCTTTCTTTCATTTATCTTTTACAAAAATATTTCTTTTGTACTTATTACACTTCCCACATGGAATGTTCGAAATAACTATAAATATTCACCGAATTGTACAAAGGGTCGCATAAAATAAATATAATTTCAAATGTATGTCGCTTAACATAACATTAACATCTAGCTTATCTACATTGTTCGTTAGCTTGTGTAATGTACATACATACATCAGTGACGTGGTTTCCTTCAACAGCGATGAAGGAAGATTCATATTTCATACATACTGTAATTTTTACATTCAAATCTCATACCAAGCTAGATGGATACTAAAAACAAAGCTCTTAGAACGACTCTGAGTCACACATAAATCTACACTTAATAAGAAACAATGGCTCGTCATGGATACAGCTATTTGGCCCCGATGAAATTAATTCAAGAGCAGAGAGATCTCTTATTTATCTTGTTGGCACTACCGCCATCTACACTAGCTTGTCCATCACTTGTTCACATTAAAACCTTTTTCAATCCAGGCTTAATGCTTCACAAATAATAAAAAAAAACTAAAAAGTACTTAATAATAATATATTTTACAAAGCATAGAAAATGTTATGAACATTTAATAGTAATCTTACTTATATTTTGGTGTTTATAATCTCGATTAACGAAAAGTCATTTTAATTTTTTTAGGCACACCGATTTACGATCTCAAATCTTCCCCCGCTATTTGACAACTTTAACCACAGATAACATAATATTGTAATTAGCTGATTTAAGGAAACTAAGTAATTATTGTCACAGAAATTTTTGAAGTGAAACTTCTAATGTGACATCAAACAAGGTTGCGTTAAACTTTCAACGCTCCTGGGGAGGGGAAACTTCTGTTTTTCTAGAGACAGACCGAGAGTAAATTGGTAGGTCAATTGTGAGCAATGTTTATAAAGTTTGTGTTGAGGGAACACTTGAGTTTACTAAAAGTGATTTCTAGCCCTTTCCATTTTCATTTCCACATTACGAAGTTTCACTTCTTAGTCGCAGAGGTACTAAACGAACTATTTTTTATTATTTCTTGAATTGTTCATGAACTACTGTACTTGCGTAAAATTACCAAGATACAAAAGCTGCCATTGTTACAGGGAACAAAATTAACAGATAATATAATTTTCCCCTCATTCCTATTTAGTAAGTTTTTTTTTATAAAACTAACAAAATTTTGGTAAAATAGCTTATTAATTAATAGGCGTTTTTATTAGGCAATGAGACATTTCACAGAATTTATCTAACAAACTAGATTAGAGTTTAGTGTGATTGATGTACTGGAAACGGTCAGTTTTAAGGAAAAATAAAAGGCGTGTTTAACAGGAATAGGATCTTATGGCGGAGTAAAACGTTATATGGTTCAAGTATCGTGGGATGAATAGTAGCGTGCCTTGTGTTTTCTGGGGGTGAATAGGATCGTAGTTAACTTATCCTGGGGTGAATAGGACCGTGGTTCGCTTATCCTGGGGGTGAATAGGACCGTAATTCACTTATCCTGGGGGTGAAAAGGATCGTAGTTCACTTATCCTGGGGTGAATAGGACCTTAATTCGCCTATTCTGTGGTGAATAGGATCATAGTTAATGTATGTGTTGATAGTATCACTACTGCAGCGCGTCAGGCAGCCGGTGTGCGTCGTGCCAGGAGTTTTCAGGCCTCATGACTCCGTCGACGGGCGGGCAGGTCGGCCGCGGGCCGGGCTCCGGCGTGTATGTGAACGTGAGGCCCGTAGCGTAGATGATGCCGTCGTTACGAACCAGCGATACTGGCACCTGGTTCATATACATTTGTTATTACTATCAACTACGTATTAAATATAATATTGTAAGCTTGTTATAATTTGGGAGGATCCAATATGTAAACGATGTACAAAAAAGGTTATAAAATAAAGAAAACAATTCATTGTCTATGGTTCGTTCGAAATGCATGCGATCTGTATAATATATTACATATAGAATATAAGGTAGGTATAATTTGAAATTACTATAAAATCCTAATACAGCGATGAAAAAAACTGAAATACATTCGATAAATAAAATAATTAAAGCTCGTTTGATATGGGTCTATTATAATGTTTTATAAGTATTGCGTTCAAACTCCGCTAGCGGGGACGCCCACGTGTTTGTTGGGGGACCTCCCTAATAGTGGATCAATCAATAACAGGCGTACAAAACGGATTAGGGTGAACTATACCCTAGGAATGATGACACGGGAAAAATACAGCAATTATACAATGAATGAAACTATTCCTATGTCTGCTATATTGTTTATAATTATACAAATGGTCCACAAAATTAATATTACTACTATTCCCAAGAGGTTATATATGTAAGGTACGAAAAATATATCGACATTTTAATTGTAATGTGGCTAACATTTAAGTTGTTTAAATGAAACTAATATTTTCGGATTTACTTTCGCGATTTTATTTTTGACTATAAACTATATACTCCCGACGTTTCAGCTACTTTACAGCAACCGTGATCACGGGTTGCTGAAGATATTAGTTTCATTTAATGAGTACTCGCGAAAATCTTAGATCTCATTATTTAAGTTGATTTTCATCAAAACTTTAATCTTTACACGATATATCAACAAAATAAAAAATCTTATTTTTTTCGATAATATTTCGGTAAAATCCCATCAAATTAATCGGTGTATGTTTTATATTACGATAATATAAATTGTTGCAAAATATATATTTCATCCTAAATAAAGTTATTGTATACTATCAACTGATAATAAAACTATTGAACTTAAATCTATATAATATTTAAAGTTTAAGTTTTCTAAGCATTTTATAAAGTGACCTGCATCAGTATAATATACTAGTTAGACTTTGGGCGAGCGGAAAGTTATTCATTTATTATTTGTACTAATAAAAAAATAAAAGTGCAGTAAATTTCTCCATATCACATTTATTTTCTGCCAGTAAAACCCTCATCTAAATTGATACAGCCGATCATAAAACAGACGAAACAGTTAGTCAAAAATTAATAAAAAATACATTTGATACATACATTGAAAACCTGTATAACTTTTGTAGTATAAATAAATAAATATTATTATATAAAATATAATTTTATCACTATTGTAACATACCTGTGTGGGCTGCCGTACCCACAGCCATTGTCCCCTGAACTGTGATATATCAGGTACAACACACAACATGGACTCAGCGCAGCGGTACATGGTCTCCGCCTCAACGTCACCGAACCACACTTGGAGGGACGGAGTGAAGTTGTCTCCGGCCAGCTCCAACATAGCCACGTCTCCTCCACCGTTGAGGTTTAACGAGTGGACCAACGGCACTGGGGTCACTGGAGATCTATAGAACACATATACATGAAAAACTATAGAAGACACACACACACATACACACATGCAAATGGAACACACATGGACACATATTCGAATGTAGTTATACATATTGGAATGCGTTTTATATCCTTGTGTTCATAGATAGTAAATAAATTTGTATTCATTTTTAATTAGAGAAAATATACTACACAGATAGTAAAGAAATTTGTATACATTTTTAGTTATAGATAATATATACTCCAATTTTTGCGAACTGGATAGTTCCAGCGACTTAATCCGCGTGTAATTTAACGATACGGATTCTTTAATAAAATTAGCCTATCTTATTGCTTATTAATTCAGACAGTGGAAGTCGCGTCAATATTGGTCTAGCTGTTTCATATAGTAGTGAGAACAAACAGACAGACAAAAATTAAAAAATATGTATTATTATTGATATAGAAGTAGAAAAATGCATATGATATTAAAAAGCAGTTATTTTAATAGAACAAAAGGATATGAAAATTTCTTTCCTTTGATAATATTTTATACAAATATTTATATTTATGTGTACACGTACAGTCAATGAAATAAGTTTGTTATAATATGTTATATAGATTAATAGTAAAATGTGTTGTATTTGTGAGTCCCCCTGTACATGATCGCTCCCCAGTTCACATCATTATATGCCGTTAACATCAATCATAGCTTTCTAATGTTGGCCTACCTCTGTGTTTGTCTTTGTACAAATATTTATGAGATAATAATATTCTTTACAATTTATCACATCTTAGTTGTTTGAACAGATTATAATTAGTGATTTAGAATATGTTAGTCTATAGTCATAGACTTATAATTATTTTTTTTTTATAATGTGCAGATAATAAATGTTAAATATATTGACAATCAAGTTATAATCTGTGAATTTTAATATGTTAACTTCAATTTATATCTTATTATATAGGCTTTGTTATTGTATACAAAAAATATGTATGTGTGTATATATATATAGGGTGTTTAATTAGTGAAGCCCCTTTACCTGACAGGTCCCATTCCTTCATAGAACTGATATTCAGCCTTATCAGTGGAGATGATGGTCCAGCAAGCTCCATCATTAATCATTTCTTTATTGGGCTCTTTTGGGCATGGGGTCGCTTGAAATTGTATTATCCTCTCTTGTGACAAACACAAATACATCCTCTCTGTGTCCTTCATATAGAATGCACATTTATGAAGTTGAGATACAGGATCGTCAGCTTCAAGTAAAGCCATCTGTTTGTCCACCTATGTAATAAAAGTTTTTATCAATATATAAACTTATATTATATGTATGTTGTTAAAACATTTTATAACTGTATACTCACCTTTCTTATTATCAGTCTGGGTAAGGCCATTCCGGTAACAGAACAGACAAGTTTAACCGTTGACCCGTAGTGTACATAGCCATCTCTGACTGCAAATTCCTCTGACTCACTCTCATTGTCATCCAGTAAGTGAATCGTAAATGCACCCCATTGAGTTGACGATGCATGGAAGTTCCCATTCTCAACATGAAGATATCTGGTTGACACAGTCTGTGATCTCAGTCTATTAAAAAGAGCTACCTTAGTTCCACTGGCGATACACAGATCAGCGTTCTTTAAAGACTGTTTCTTTTTCGATGGTTTGGATATAACTTTGATTCTTTTACTATTAAATATACCGATGTCATGACCATTGCCATAGAACATCTTCACGGAGAGCATGAAATGTTTCCGTTTATCTGAATCGGATATGTACAAGGTCTTAGCGGCACAGTACTGTTTGCCGTTATTTAAATCTAGCTGCTGCATGTCCTGGTCGGAGTTCCCGATGCCGATGAAGGCGCACAGCTGTGACGCCTGTTCAGTCTCACCTTCACGCAACATGCGCTCCCGCCGCAGCCGCCAGCCATCACCGAATAAATATATACATGGTGGAGGGCAGAAGAACCGCTTTTCGTTACCGTAGGATTTCTGAGCGACCTTAGCGTGTAGTATAACAACAACCATGTCCGAGCGGTCCCGCAGATATCGCTCCATGGCCTCGCGAGTGAGGCGGCGCTCCTCGGGGCGGTAGGCGCCGGCGCCGGGGCCCGCGGCGGCGGCGTAGCGCGGGTACAGCGCGCCGTGCTGCGGCGGCGGCGACGGTGGACCCCCGCCCATGCCGCCCGCGCCCGCGCCGTACTGGTGAGGCATGCTCGCCACGGCTCACTCTCACCTCGATTCCACCATTATACAATATTGATGTTGAGAATTGCCATACATCATGTGCCTTCGATATCCTTATCTTGGATGAGCCAACTATCTGTCGCTAGGACACATAGTGTAAACAAAATCCTTTTGACCGTTAGCGTCCTTATTCCTTATCGCGACTGTGTATTGTCGTTCTATTGTTAACTTCTTATTTCGATTTCGAATCGTTATTTCGATCGAATCGCTTGTATATTATTCACAACACCATAAATAAATAATTACGATGGGAACCGTAACACACATACATTCAATAACACCTGTTCGATGGGGAAATTTTCAGAAGGTCCAGTAAACAATTCCAAGCTTCATAGGACGACAAAAGATAAGTAAATCACATTTTAATTGATCCTTTTATGATCAGGGTTAATAGTAATATGTTATACAAATAAAGGTTTAAAAGTTATGTTTATTTCAGTATAAATACGACAGTAGACAACGCTAAAAATATCAACTGTCAAGAAGTTAGACGATCCATAGACATCCAGAGTGATGTGCAGGCTTGTTGTCGATTACACGCGCGCGAATGTGTCTCGAGAGATGCGACTCAGTACAAGTTCGGTCTACTTCGGCAAGCCGACTGACAAGTGACAGAACACACGGCCGGTCATAGGATGTGGGGTTACGCATGGGGCGTGGGAAAAATAAAGTGTGGGAACGAGTGGGCGTCGCAGTGTAGTAAAACATTTGATATTGTTGTATGTAGTGAACCGAACACTTACAAGCGAACCAGTAGCAACTAGCATGCAATAGACGTCACTTTGTATTGTTGTGTGCGTTTTAAATAAGTAGAGTTCACGAAGCGAAAATGTTGCGATGTGTGAGGAAGAGACTCGACGATTGACCGGAGATCTCGTGGGAAACGACCTTTGTTATGTACACTGTTATATAGATTAGTTAAACAAAAAATCTGATTTGAAATTATATCGCATGCGATGGGAGTGACTGGCCTTTGGAGACTTATCGAACCGGCCGGAAAACCCGTGCCTGTTGAGACATTAGAGAATAAAGTTTTAGCAGTCGGTGCGTTAGATATTAATAAGATGTTAGATATTTAAAGCGTTTAATAACAAATAATAATGGACGATAAACAATTCATTTTACTGTACAGATATTTCAATATGGTTGCATCAGATGGTGAAAGGCTATCAAGATGCTAAAGGAGCTCCTCTACCGAATGCTCATCTCATTGGGTTGTTCCAAAGACTATGTAAATTACTATATTTTAGAATCAAACCTGTTTTTGTATTTGATGGTGGATTTCCAGATCTTAAAAGAGAAACAATTGTAAGTTGATAGATATTGTTTATAAACATAAAAATGCAATATTATTATTTAGAAACCTAAGCTAAAACACTTATAAATATTATGGCATTGATTTATAGGTTTTAAATATAATTATATTCCTTTTGAAAGATTTTTTATTTTTTTTAATTTTTAGGCTAAAAGACAAGACAACAAAACAAAATATAATTCTGCATCAGAAAAATTAAAGAGAGAAATCACTTTGCTGTTGGGCAAAAAGACTGCAATTGGTTCATTGCTAGGAAAACAGATTTCTCCCACTAAGAACAAACAACCTCAGACTAACAACGATGACATCTTTAAACTACCAGAATTACCAGAAAAGGGTGGATATTCTGAATCAGAGTGTGTAATCAATTAGTATATTAATTAATATTGTTGATTTTTTGTTGTGATTCTAAATACTTATGCAATCTTGGACATTTTAATATATTTAAATATCATTCTTAGCATAAATCAATCTAACAGGAACAATTTGCTTGGAATAACATAAACTTTTAAACATTTTGTTTGAAAATTCAACTCTAAATAAGATATTGTCAATTTATTATTGACTTTTCTTATCTTAACATAAAGTTGATTTTAGGAGTTTTTTTTAAATTACTATTCACCATATTCCTGGTATATTTTAAGGTCTGAAGATGAACAAGATTCGAGTGCTTCAACAGTGGATTTACATTCTGTAGATTTTGATTCCGATAAATTTAAGAATATGCCCATAAAAGAAAAATATGACCTTCTCATTGAATTGAAGGAAACAAGAAAAATGAATTCTTGGGGTAAAATAAACACATTACCTAAGAAAAGTGACAACTTTTCAGATTTTCAAGTAAATTTAAATTCTTAAACAAATACTAAGTTAGAAAAATTTTAATGATATTTAAAAAATAATTATTTTTTACAGATGCAGAGATTGTTAAAACGGAGGCAATTACAGGAATGTTTGGAAGAAACGGAAAAAGAGATGGGCGATGAAGGAATGTCCTTAAACGAACTGGAATCATTACTTAATGAAGAAGGCATAGACACTAAAATAGAAAGCTTGCCGAGCCGCAGAATAGCATCAAATAATACAACCAGATATCTACTTATAAGTAATGTAAGGCAGGCGTTAGAAAATGCTAAGAGAAAGGAAGAAGCTGCTCAACAAGCGCAGTTACAAGTATCAGCGACAACTGCAGTAGAAAAACACGATGCCAAAGATATTCAGAAAAATGATGAATTGGATGATGACCTAGAAAAAGCTATTAAGATGTCGCTAGAATGTGTAGATGAAGCTGACACGAGTGCTTGTACTTCAAAAACTGATGAGTCCTGGACGTCTTTCGTCACAGAATCTGATTATTCAGATGACGAAGACGAAGATGGTTTCGAACCTCCGGATATGACGTCAGCAAAATCATACATCAAACAATACACTGACTTAAACTACAAAGTCATTGATAACATCGTTGCTAAAAAACATAAAGAAAAAAATAAATGTATTAAACCAAGAGTTAACGAAATTATTGAAGAGCTTGCACAAGAAAAGACTATTATCGAAGATCAGATTGAATTAATGTCGAGTGACGATGATAAAGATAAATGTGAAGTAGTAGAAAAATCAAGTGATAATGAAAAAGAACAAGTTGAAGATAGACATATTACAGAAGTGATAATAGAAAATGAAGGTTTAAGTAAAAAGTATGAGTTGGAAGAAAGCAATCAGGCAGAGGCTTCTATAATATGTGTTGAAAAATCTATTGATGATGTTATTTCTCTCGATTCAAGCTTAGAAATGGAAACAGTTAAAAATGATGAAGTTAAAGTTGAAACTGTAAAAGATAATATTAAATCGGAAAGTTCAAGCTCCAGTGAGGATGACTTCGAAGATGTTTCTGATGAAGAGACCAAGTCTAAGAAACCAGTTGTTACATTAACTCTCAATATGGGCAATACGATTGAAGATGATATATTCGCTGATATATTTACAAGTAAAGGTGATAACAAAAATTTTGCACCAAATATGAAGAACGAGCAAGAAATTACGAAAGATACCACCAAAAACGAAGTAAAAGATGCAATTAAACCAATTATTACAGATGAAGTTGCAACTACTAAAAGTATAGAAAAATGTTTGGATAAAGAGAGTGACAATGAGAAAAATGAAAAACAAAAAGAAATTGTTGATAAAGACGAAACAGTATCACAGGATGTGGCTACAAAACAGAAAGCAATAATACCAGAAAGACCAAAAATATCAACAGAAGAACTTAACACTATGGTAACGGACATTGAGAACGAGGAACAGATATTGCTTCAGGAAAAAGGCAAATTAGACCGTATTGGCCGCAATATAACTGAACAGATGACTAAAGAAGCACAGGAATTGCTTCAAATCTTCGGCATTCCATACATCGTAGCTCCGATGGAGGCCGAGGCGCAATGCGCAGTACTAGAGGCCCTAAAACTTACTGACGGCACCATAACAGATGATAGTGATATTTGGTTATTTGGAGGCAGTACGGTGTACAAAAATTTTTTTAATCAGAAAAAACATGTGCTGCAATTTTTGCGCGAACGAATTGAAAAATCGTTTAGTATGTATTATTATGCAATATATATGTTCTTCATAGATAGACAATATTTATATTATTATCTCTTATTGCAGATTTGAGTCGTGAAAAGTTGGTTCTGCTGGCTCTCCTTGTGGGAAGCGATTATACGGTCGGAGTTACTGGCGTGGGACCTGTAACCGCTTTGGAAATTTTAGCGTCATTTCCTTTTAACAAGAAAAAAACAATAGCTGAAAATGCAAAATTCACCGATTATCAAGAAATTGTAGCCGGACTACAAGAATTTAAGAAATGGGTGAAGGCTGGGAGAAGAACGGATAATGTTAGTTTAAAGAAGAAACTAAAAAATGTCAGCCTCTCAGATGATTTTCCCAGTGTGAGGGTAAGACTACAACCAATCCTTTTATCTTTATAATAAATGTCATATAAGGAAATAAATAATAACATAATCACAATTTGTAGGTAGTTCAAGCATACTTCGAACCGAATGTAGAAAAAAGTAGTGAAAAGTTCTCCTGGGGCGATCCAGACATCACTGAATTAAGAGAGTATGCGAAGGCAAAGTTTGGATGGTCCCAACACAAGCTGGATGAAATTATTAAACCAGTTATTAAAAGGATGCAAGAAAATAAGACTCAGAAAACTGTTCATGATTATTTTAAAAAGAAACTTGTGTTGGATTCTTTGGAGGACCAAATGAGTAAGAGAGTTAAAGCTGCAATACAAAAGATGGGACCCGAGGCACCGGAAGAAATTAATGTACCTGAAAAACCGAAACCCAAAAGAGCAAGAAAAAGCTCTATAAGCCAAGCTGCTACAAAACCAGGACCTTCCAAAGGAAAACGTAAAAAACGCAATGATGAAACTAAACAAATAAGTGAAGTTGTACAAACAGCGGTAGTAAATGATCCGGAGAAAATATTTGATATAACAGTTCCAAAGACAGATAGATATCAGGAAATTATACCGCAGAGAGAGAAGGACAGGAAAAGTATTTTAGAAAATAAATTAAAGGCTATAGAAGTGTTTCGGAAGAGTAAGATTGATCCCAAAAAGAAATCCACGAAGAGGCGGCTCCCTGTACCTAAAGAAAAAGCTGATCTCTCAGAAAGTAGTGACACTGATTAAGTGGCCACGAAAATAATGTACATATTGTTTTGGCTGTGAATTTTTTGGTATTCTTTTAAATAAAATATTTGTTTTTAATAGTAAATTTATTGTTTACATTCAACTGTTTAAAAGTGAAAGCATAAAACTTCAGACATGAAGGCATATACATATGTATATGTGAAAATCATTAACTTAGTAAAACGAAATACTTCCTACAAATACAGTTAAACATTATTTTTTGATAATATAGCGATATAACTTACAAATTCTAAAGAGAAAGAAGTAATCTTAGTTACCAAAAACAAAACAATTCAGTTAAAATAGGTTTTAGGTCCTAACTTTTCTATAGGTGGTGTTAAATATGTAGTTATTTTATCTTATCTCCAGGATATTTTCTATATAAAAATCATAATTTGCGATTATCACCTTTTTAAAACTTTGTTATTTTACATAATAACATACACAGATAAGAAAAAATATTTAATCTGTACATTATAACTGCTTAATTTTACTTTTCAAAGTTTAGCAATTATCAATAAAACTTTTTAATTTATTAATTCTGTTTGAATATTGATTAAGTTGCATTAAAATTAAAAAAATATGGCCTGTTATTAATTTAGGAATTTTTTAAGATTTTTTATTTTCAAATTAATTTTCTATGTTATTGTTGCAACTTAACCAAAGTAACATTACTAGGACTTAGAAATAAAGATTCATTATAATTATCCAAGTAGAATTCAAAACATTTTTTTTTTAAACTTTTTTTTCACGTTTTAAATCATTATCTAGTTATATTTACTATTTTATTTAGTTATAATGTTATCCAGTTGATTGAAAAAGAAAAGAATTCTATTGGGATAATTACATCTTCTACATTCCTTGTCATGAAAAATGTGATTAAGTACAATCTAGACATTTTCATGGGGACATTAATGATTATAATTGATTATTTCTTTAACTTGTGCATTCCCGTATACAGCACACTAAATAATAAGATTCATGTCAATATTATTTACAATGAATCCCGGTAAGCCCTATATTAAACCGAAAATCTCCTAGTAAAAACAACACTCATTTCTGTATCACACTAATACTATACTTCTGTAATACATATAATATAATTGAATGCAACAACATCAACCTAAAGACATGTACTGATATTGTAGCCTTAGGTAGTTAAAAATCGTTTTTCCCAGTAGTGCTCTATACACAACCTAAACAAATAAATAAAATAAATGGGCATTAATATTATAAATTTATTTATAGTTAAATATTTATACAATAATCGCGTCGCGTACAGCAGCATCTAAACATCGAGCGATCACATAGCCTTTGGTTATGTAGTCTCAATTTACACAGACGGACAATATAAAAATAATAGTTATCAATTTAGAGCAATACATATAGGACACTGCTGACGCAATTAAAAAGATTTAATCAACTTTAACGACACTGTATATCTTCCTGACGAACCAGAAGCAGGCCATGAAGCCTATGGTTCCAGTGAGGAGGAAGAATAAGAAAACCATAATTAGAGTGTAGCCGAAGTATAGGAATGTTGATGCTGCGTCGTCTATGTTGAGTTTGGTGACGAAGTAGTGACAGCAGTAGATGAATAGATACCCGGCTGTCGATCCGGAGCTGAGGAAGGCGCGCCACCACCAGTGATAGTCCTCGGCGCAGAGGTGGAAGTAGCAGAGGAGGATGGTGGTCTCCGAACATGTGATGACTAGGATCATGAACACCAGGAATAGGAAACCGAACATGTAGTACATCTGGAACAAATAGTAGTCAACTATTATTACACTTTTTGGTACACCACAATTAAAATACATATAAACTAAAAACTAATGGTGAAACAAAAGCCGGCCTTATGGCTTATTATCCATTTCTCCCAGACTACCTAGGGTTAGAGGCAGTGGCGGCTGGTGGGTTATAAAACTGGTGGTGCACTTTACTAAAATATTAAAATTAGAAAATGCAACAAAACAATACAACGAGATGTCAATCATGGCTCAATTCGTCATACATCGGGTGCTCTCGGTAATCTTCGGCCGCTCGTGCGGCGCTCGAGAACCGACTCATTACTCGGTACATTTCTATGAACTATCTTTTGTTTCACGCGTCAGGCGTATTAATGCGTATCCCATACAACATGTATTAGCAGTCCTCGTGCACTTGCCGAAACGCACGAGATATTAGTTTAGTGAAGCGCTCAAATTTTTTGACCATAATTGGAAATTTAATTTTTTATACGTTTTTGTATGTTTAAAAAATAAATATTAAAATGGTAATTTAAAATTAAATATGAAGTCATATTTTGTAATTATTAAAATTTTTGAATTGGTGGTTCAGCGCACGAGTGCACTTAAGGTACAGTCGCCACTGGTTAGAGGATTGCGTTTGGAAGACAGCATAGGGTGGTGCAAAATTAAATATTCTTAAAATAAATATAAATAATCTTAAATATAATCTCCTATTATTGCTAAAAAAGAGCGTATCCGTCATCTTTATATTTTCTTCATGGTTGCAATTATGCATACTACAAAGAAGAAACTAATTAATTAAATTAAATTTATATTATAACTCTACACTACTTGGTCATAATATCGCAGTGAAATACACATCAAATCCAGTATAATTTTCAGATACTTATTTAACTGTCGGATATCTCCTCCACTAAAAACATAATAGGTCACAATACTAGCAACTCCATAGTTTCTAAATATAGGATAGACAATGATTGGTAATTACTCATATGAGTAAACTTCATTGTACATATATATATATTGTGTAGTTGTTTTTCTTAGTATACTATTTACAGCCCTCTTGCATTGTCATAAAAAAACATCCTTCAATGCATCTAACCTCATAATTCACTAAAAACAAAGTACAAATTCACCTCATATAGAGTTGATTTTGTTTATGTATGAATTTAAAATGTAAACAAACCTGGCTGGACCACAGCGAGTTGAGGATGAAGAACAGCTGTATGAAGATGCATCCGAAGGGCAGAACACCTCCCATCACGATACCTGGTAGAGGCTGCGTGTATAAAGACTGCTCGGGGATTTGACGAGGGATCTGGTTCGTGCGTACTGGGTGCTCCAAGATCTGATGGAAATATTAATAAGAATTATGAGGGTAGGTGGAAAAAAATATGTGGGTAGTATGTATATTGGCAACTACGCTCAATGGTGGGAAGGTTCAATGTTTTATTTATATATTAGTTGGTTTCTAATATTGCTAGCTTTCCGCCCGCAGCTTCGCCCGCGTAGATTTTGGTTATATCGCGTTTCCAGGAGAACCTTTCGAAAATCTGAGATAAAAACTATCCTATGTTCTTTCTCAAGGTCAACTCTATATCTGTGCCAAATTTCATTAAAATCAGTTCAGTGGTTTATTCGTGAAAGGGTAACAGACAGACAGAGTTACTTTCGCATTTATAATATTAGTAGGGATTACTATACTAGTAGGTTAATATTTCTTTTAAACATTCGCAGTAACTCCATATATAATAATATTTATTACTGTGAGATCATAAGAGGATTAAAAATATATTGAATCTTCCATACATAACTCTTATCATAAGACCTCATTTATATAATATAATTGTTCATACCCTCTTTCTAAATCCGAAGTATGCTCCAATGAATGTGAGTGGTACAGAGACACCGAACCACAGCGCGAGCAGGGCCACCAGCGTTGAAAACGGTACAGCCGCTGACGAGCCCTTACCCCATAAGATGAGGTTCATGGTGAAGAACAGAGAAAACACCACGCTGGAAACATATATACATATATAAAGTATTATAGTATCTAGCTAGCAGGTAGTAGCTAGTATCTAGCTAGTAAGCTGACTCGGCAAATGTTGTTTTGCCATATAAAAATAGGGGTTTGGTGATAAAAAAGTAAAAAATTCATCCGAAAAAAAATATTTAAGGGTGAAAGACCCTTACCACTTAGGGGTATCTAAAATAGTAAATAGCCAATTCTCAGACTTTCTGAATGTGCATATAAAATTTGGTAAATATCGGTGAAGCCGTTTCGGAAGAGTACGGTAATTAACATTGTGACATGGAATTTTTTTACATTAAATATATATATATTCTCATAAAAATCTTGGACAGTTTTATTATATTATTAGTATATACGATAAAAACTGAACAATCAATATAAATATATATGAATCTCACCCAGGACACACCATGGACGTGAGCAATATGTTACTTTTCCACCGTCTGCCGCCGAAGCTCTTGTAGACGCGGGCGCTGACGTACCCAGCGGCCGCGCCCAGTAACACCCAGGCTACTAGCGCACAGGTCATCAAAGCACCTCGGTTAGCTGGTGATAGGAAACCCAGGCAGGCGAACGCCAACGTCACTAGCGTCATACCAAATACCTGGGTAACAATATATACATAAGTACAATTAGACAGTGTTAGTGACAGTGACAGTTTGAGCAGGAAGGCAGACCCTGGCTGGAGCTGGGAAAGTTACCAGGAAGAAAACAAGAAAAATATATACGTTTTGATGGAGTAAAACTATATAATGATTTTCCAAACTACATAAAGGAATGTAAATTAATAAATTCTTTTAAAAATAAACTTAAAAAATATATATTACACAATATTAAGTAGTACTAGCCATTCCATGTATCAAATATTAATGTATGTAACATTATTTAATCTCATGTAAGTTAACCTATGTATGTTCTTATGAGAATAAAGATCTTTAACCAGAAGAAGAGAGTGTATGATAATAGATATGGTTGTCAAGTCACCTGCGACCCTGATCCAAGGAACACAGCCAGCAGCATACCTCGTCGAGGAGGTCTGAACACATCACCGTGAACTAACTTCCAACCAAACTCCTCCTAGAATATACAAAATGTGACGAATTGAATATGACATCTAACTATACTCATCTGAGGTTTTCAATAGGAAACTACTTATAAGTATGTAATATTAAAAAGGCAGCTACAAAGTAATTTAATTTTATACAAATACATTTATTAAAAGTATGCTAATACTGTTGAATCATATTTTATCTAACATAGATAACCATTTAATTTTACCATATCTAAAGCAATTATAACATTTTTCACATAAATACTATTAAATGTTTCTTATATGACATACCTGAGCATCCTCTCCGCATTCCATCTGGTTATATCTAGCAATGTCCTTGTGTAGAGTTCTCAATAATATCATCGCGACCATACCACTGAGGAACAGAACTATGACCAAAGAGTTCATGATAGAAAACCATTGGATATTAGTCTGCGGTATAGACTCAAGTATGTAATCCCATCTGGACGACCATTTGATTGTATTATTCTTGATAAATTTAACACTGTAAGTGTAAGTAACAGAAAAGGTTTCGTCCCCTGTAATAGTATTAGGAACTTGAAGAGGACTGTTTCGTGCCTTGCAGTCTGGATGCTCGGGATTTTGGTGGTTGATTGATGCTGGTTTGATCTAGAAATATTTATTTAAAATTTATATTCACGTTTTATTCAAATAGACATTTCGTAGGGTATAGTGCAAAACCGCTTTAATTAATAATTATTTTGTGTTTGATTTATTACTATGTATATATGCAGATATGCGGAATCATACAATTCTAGTAACGCGGTTTTGCACTATCCCTGACGATATACTAAGGAAAAAAATATAAAAAAACAGTCTTTACAATGGTTTAGTCATAACTTAAACTATTTTCCTCACTCATATTATGACTGTATTTTCAATAGTAATATATATCTATGTTACCTTAGCAGATATAATCCTTCCACCATTGTCACCAAACCCGACCCCCCATTCTTCTTGACTGCCACTGTGGTATGTGATTTCCAAATCAACATGATTAAATAAGTAGTAAGTCCCCAACTGACTTGGAGTTGTGATGACTATAGGTGTGCAAGTATCCTGCAATATAGAAAAAACTCAATAACTAAAACCAGTACTATTTATAACCATTTGATAAGGAATATGAGAAATATTTTTCAATAATTATATTTTATAACTATAACATACCTAATCTACTGATAATAATATATAATTATGCTATTAGTATGTGGCTGAATTTATAATTAAGTGTAGATGATTTTTATGAGTAAAGAATGAATGTGAACACAATTCAAAATTTTATAAAAAACATAAGAAATTATAAACTTCAGTTTGTTCTTAGAAAGTTTCTTCTGTCTTAAACCTTTATTTATAGTCTAATATAATCTGGACACATTAAAATACAATTTAGTTCATAAATAATCAAAAATCTTTATAAAGATGAAACATTTATGTGTAAAAGAATGAAGAGTTGAACAAATCCATTAAAAAAGTGCCTCAGATTGGTTCAATAGGAAACAATGAAGAAATATTTCATGATTTAATGTTGGCAACTATCAATGTAAGAAAAAAATGTTTGTGATGAATGAAGAAGTCAGTAAAACACAAGACTATGTGTTAATTACCAAGTCCCTATCATCAATTAAATATGTGAGCTAACTTCTAAGGAGAATGAAAAAGTTTTTGCAGTTCCCGAAAATCGATTAATTTGTAAATCTAGACTCAAGGTCATTGACTTAAATATTATTTAAGAATATATAATATATACTTAAACATTAAAATTCAAATTTATTTCAATCTTGAATCTTGTTCAATGTTGTCTTTACAAAGACAATCCTGATAATAATCTCAAAACTTGTTAATTTCTATTAACAAAGTTGTAAAATAAAACTGTTACTTTATTTTATCAATTCATTACCGACACACCTCGGTAATTAATAAATGATGTTTATTCTCTATCAATTTTATTTACATACTGATAACAATTAGTACATGTCTTGTGTTGTATGTACTATAAGTAATACTATTGTAGTTGTAAAGTCTCGTACTTCACAATAGTTTTTATTGTTATGCAAAATATGTGACTTTTATAACAAAACAAATATATATATATATTTGTTATCTATTTTAAAACATTTATGTTAATGCATTGCTTTACTCCTAATCTATACCCACAATCTATATTACTATTAGCTGACCTAATTGATTAATAATAAAAAATGCCTGAATGTATATGTACATTTATAACTTTTTTATAATTTTTACAACTAAATATAGATATTTAACTTACCAAATCTCTTCTAACTTGACAACCCATGGGGAAACCAGTACTACAATATGTCTTCCCGCCTTCATTAACTAAGTAACACCAGGTCACTGGCATGTTATCAAGTATCCAATGGTGCTGATAGTAAAGAGCCATTCCCATTTTTAATAGATTTAATTTCTTATTCGCTTCGGGATCGGTGCCTTTGTATGTTTTAGTACAAACTGCTTTACATTCCACATTCTCAAGGAAATTTATCTTGTAAGGACTCGGTCTTATCCTTTCACCAAACACCACTTGTCCGAGATTTTCGACTGGTGAATTTGTTTCATCGGATAAACAAAAATCAAAGTGGTGGTATTCAAATGGTATGACTGATTCTTCTGTGTTCAGTCTATTGACGTATAGAGGAATTTCAACCTAGAAAAACCCAATAAGTTTTAATATTATTTGTAAATAGTATTTTTTTATATCATATCAAATTAACATTAAGATATTGTTTATTGTTATACTACTTAATTTCAATATAGGACCGATTCTTTTTAGAAGTTATTGAATGTGGCCTTATATTATATATACTGCAGAAATAGATTTTAATAATAAAATACGTCAGACAATGAGTAAGAAAACACATATTATTATGATTTTGTATAAACACTCACCTTGCAGGATTTTCCATTGTCGTCCCCAGCTTTACAATAATTTACAGGAGCTAGGCCGGGTAAATAAAAAGCTCTAATAGGTGTCAATAGCAGAAATGCGCATACTATGTACGACGACAGAGACATGATGTGTAATTATATGCTTTCTTTAGTAATTTTTACACCGAAAACTATCATAAACTGTACAAATGTGAAATAGGTACATACATAATAATTAACTACTGAACACACAAACAAACAACCGGGATTTAGCCCGGTGTTTCAATAGTTTTATTATTTTATTCCTATCCTGTCGCAGTTGAACTAAGATCGAAAACGTCACCATAGGTTGATAGATTATAACATTTCACTTTACCGATTAAGTGGACTGTGAACAGATAATAAATTCGAGATTTATTGCATTAAAATCGTTTTAATATTATACTTCCTTCGTGTTTTACTATTCGTATACGGAATATTAATGTATTTAAAAATGACTTATTAAATATCTTTGTTTTTAATGACAGAATGGATATCAAAAAGATATGTAGTTTTATTATTTTTAAAATAAAATTTATCCTTTCAGTAAATTAAAATTAAAATCTATTTCTTATATTAAATAAATTGTTATAATATTCTTTAACATAAAAAAAAACATTATATACATACAAAAAGTTTTTGATTTTAAATAAACAATCCAGAAGGAATGTTTATAATTTTGTCCCTAACTTGTTTCGTAATATCGGTTCAAATTAGCGAACTGTAGTTTAGTTTTATTGTAATTTAAAAGTAGACATATTTTGTTAAGAAATATATAATTTAATGGTTATATATATCCAATAAAGTATACTTATTGCTTACTAGCTGTGTTGTGTTGTGTGATGGACTGATGGAAAATAGTCACCGAAGTTATAAAATAGGTTCATAGGTTTTCAAAGTAAAGGATCTAAATTTCTTCTAGATAAGACCAATAAAATTGAAATGATTTTTTTTTTAAATCTACTCTTGAAAATCAATTCTTCATTTTTGTTTAATATTACATGCAAACTAACTTCGGAGCGAATAAGACATTGTGTTGAGGCACTTTTTTTTTGCGTGGGGAAATGCTTGATGCATACTCTCTTGCTTTAGTAGGAAAATAAGGAGAGTTACGAGTATGTCAGATTCTCGTCCTGAGAACGACGCACTACCGACTCCACGGATGTCCCACGAGCTGCAAAGGGCCCGCAAGACGATTCGATTCTGCTGTGGTATAGCAACGGATCTCCCTTTTTTTTTTGTAATGAATATGCTTTTAGCCCTGCGGCTGTTACAGCGTCACCGGTAGAGTGGGCCAGTGCCGGGACTGACCCGTTTCGAGGGGACCTGAAGGGCCCCCAGGGCAACGTACGTTCTAAGGGCGCCTGCTAAAAGTGAGGCTCGGACCACGAACTTAGGACGTCGTGGATGAAGGGGGGATTGCCAGCGGCGGCCTTCGATGCCCTCTTACGAGGGACGTGCGGAGGCGGGGACCTCGCTCTCGGCGGCGAGAGCGGTGAGTGTATGAATCTGTGTGTAGTGTAACCCTACTACTACTACTACTACTAATACTAGTATAAAGTATTCCTATCTGTCAACGTCGGATCTCCCAATAAGGACATTTCCAATTCAGTTGGACTCTTCATATTTGTCAGTGGTACACTGTGCATTCGCGGGGCCTCAGACTGTAAGGTGGCAAACGTCCCCAAGTCCACCACCCGGAAGCCCCGTGTTGAAGCCCTAGGAGAGTGGTAATGATAGTAATACGTAAAAGATGTAGACGTTAATTTCAAATAGGAATTATGTTTATAATTTTAAGTACATCTATAATAAAATTCAAAAAGAGTTCTTAATAAAAAAATAGTATTAAGGAAAATTATTCATGTGTTTAATAGAAGAATAATATAATAGAAGAATAATAATTTGTTCTCTAATTATTTGTCCCTAGATTTGTATTTTTTAGCGAAAAGTGTCATGTCAACTTAAAGGAGTTAAAACGGATAAAAATTTTTTTTTTTGAAACGGGGAAATTTAGTTTATTTTATCGTCTTCACTGTCAAAGAAAACTAAATCATTTAAATGAAACTAATATTTTCGGATTTCCTACGCGATTTTTTATTTTTGACTGTAAACTACATACTCCCGACGTTTCGGTTACTTTACAGCAACCGTGATCACGGACAGACCAAATGTGTGTGACTAAATCATTTAATTGCATCTTTATAACTTATAATATCTTTAAATTTAAAATTTGCCATGACCAAAAATCACCGTCACTAAGGAAATCACAATCACTTAGCGTTAACTTGATTATGTGAATATATTGATAATTTAAGCTTATTCATTAACATAACTTCAAATTACGGTATTTAAGCCGTATTTCACATAGAATAATTTAATAATCATAAAGTTGCTCAATCGAGGAATAAATTACTTTTTCTCAAAATCGATTGGTAGAAACGTTAAAAAAAGTCTGGCATAATTTAAATGAAACTAATATTTTTGGATTTACTATGCGTTTTTTTATTATTTTTGACTATAAATTACATACTCCCGACGTTTCCCGTTTCCCGAAGTGTCAGACACTCACATCTCGTCTGCCCTTGATCACGGTTGCTGTAAAGTAGCCGAAGCGTCGGGAGTATGTAGTTCATAGTCAAAAATAATAAAAATAACGCGTAGTAAATCCGAAAATATTAGTTTCATTTAAATGAGTAGGTACTCGCGAAAATCTTAGATCTCATCCTGGCATAATTTGTATCTGGACATAAAACTCTTAAAATTGATTGGGATAGCGCGAGATACCATATCATTAAAAAAATTGTTACGTACGCGCTACATAAGAAGAAATATGAGTTAAATATCATATACCTAACGGGTGACACTGCTGACTCTGCGGAACGAACACTAAGCCGTGTGAACCAGAAGATTGCACATACCACACAAGCTATGGAATGGCATTATCATCGTAATATATATCACCAATCATATAAAATTAGATATAGGTTATAACTTTTAATATTTAATTTTTATTCCAGTCCTACTAATATTATAATTGCGAAAGTTTGTGAGTGTGTTGTATGTTTGTTACTTCTTCACGCTCAAACGGCTGAACCGATTTTGATAAAATTTTGTATACAGGAAGCTGACATCCAAAAATAACATATAGGCTACTTTACATCCCGGAAATCCCGAAATTCCCGTAAATCCGCGGGTAACACCGTGGGGCGCAGCTAGTAGATTTATATTTAAGTAAGTTACGTAGTTTTCCTGTAACCTCCGGTTGCCACTCAAATATAATTACATAGTTAAAGATAAACAAGAATTTAACATTGAGAAAGTTTTTAATCGTAGATATATTATTTACACAAAAGGTACTCCAAGGTGAAGATCAGTAAGAATGTAGAGAGTTCCGTCTTCAGACTGGCTGAGGATGAGTTTTTGAGAGGTTTTTTTCTATATTCACCAGTGAACCCGTGTCTTCGTCTAAAGTTATACCGCGGGCGAAGGCCGAGATGAGCCCTAGGGCTGCGGCCGGTTTGTTGGCGGGGACCATGTGACCAGCGCCACGGATCATTACCTCTGTTAAATTACCAGCTGTTTTGTAATACCT
Source organism: Danaus chrysippus (assembly GCA_916720795.1). Taxonomy (NCBI): domain Eukaryota; kingdom Metazoa; phylum Arthropoda; class Insecta; order Lepidoptera; family Nymphalidae; genus Danaus; species Danaus chrysippus. The sequence continues at coordinate 1,852,700 of CAKASE010000057.1, read as the reverse complement.
GGAATTAGAATTAATCGTAAAAATAATGTTATATTTTGTGAAAGTGATACATATGAGAAGCTTATTACTTTGTAGAATTAACGGAAAATACTATAAGAAAGAGAAGTAAAATATAGAATTAATATAATAATTAAGTATGTACGTATTATCTTTGGACCACGTCATTGGATTATCTGTCGTTATTTTTAATAAAAAAAAATATATAAATAACTTCTTAAGGTCGTTTACATTTTTATTAAGTTACATTCCTATCAAATTTAGTAAATAATACATCTTTTACCCAGCCAATTGTCCGTCATGATACCAGGCACGACGTTTGGCAGTTTTGTATTCCATAGTCCCAGAGAAGGATAAAGACTCGTAAGTGTTAACTGACGGATGATAAGCCACTATTATATCTAGATGACCACTGAAACGAAAGATATATTATAAATTAAATTGAAGAAACTTATTTTAATTCATATAAATATGAGTTTCTCACTTGAATAACATCACTCGATAGTTCTCCAACAGTTCTTCCAGCATAGATTTACCACTAGCCATGAAATCTGGCACTAATTTTCTGTATACAACCCCTATTGAGGTAAAGTTGGTATTACCTACGTGTAAAGCCTTTCTGATATCCGTTCTTTGTATGTAATCAAGATACGCGCCGTCCAAACTTATATCATCTTCTAGATAGTTATACAGATTATTTAATTTAGATTCCGATAGAAACAGTTGCAAGAGATAATTATAGTACTAAAAGAAATCATAAAAGGTTATAAATTAAGTCATAATCGTTGTAAGCAATTAATTTGACAATGAAATTACATACGGCATACGCTTTCAGCATTTGATCGGCTTTAATGAACTGGACGATAGCAGTTTCCAATTGGTTCATAACATTAGCTACTTTATCGTCAACCAAACCAACTTCGCGTACGAAATAGCTGTACCTTTGCAGTGATAGCGGGTCAATGAACCCATTACCGATGGCTAAACCCTGTAAATAAAAATAAATATATATATATACAACTCTTTATAAATCAATTATGTGGAATTTCTGGTGTTATTTCCTCTACCTGTAAGTTGATCGGCTTATCTTGATGTTTATTCCAAAGTATTTGGACGCCAAGTGAAGGGATGTGTTTCCCGGCATACGATTCGCCAGCTATAGTCAGAGGAGCCTTCCTCAGCTCCGGGAACAGTGTCAGGAACTGCTGCAGAGCTGTGTACAGGTTTTCTCCGATCTTTGAATAAAACAGGCATCGATATAATTATGATAATTTATACAAATGATATAGAAAAAGAAATATTTAGATAGTAAAGTTGTTATTATGACATAAATAAATTATTACTAATAATAAATATTCGATTTAAGTTGTTGTAAATCTTGACTAATTGGCGCTATATAATAAATATTTGCATATATCAGAGTATTTTATCCATTATTATACAATTATCGAGTCCAATAAAATTTTGTTGTGATTATTCATACGACAATAAAAAAGGACGTCATAAGAATTATTAATTTATACAAAAGAAGATACTTTAAAATAAATTATGTCATATAAAAAAAATCAATGCTTATAAATACCTGTATTATAAATAATAATATAATGTTTATATTGATTAAAATCGGTACTACATTTTTTATTTTATTTATAATTCATACGATATTGATATTCTGATCTAACCATAAGTACAAATAACCCCCCTAAGACGGGGGGGAAGCAAGTGGTGAATTCTTTTATTAGAAAGGTGAAGGTTGGCACTTACTGTCGTTTGATTGGTAGCAAAACCTCTGTCATCATAAGTAAAGCTGAAACCAGTTCCGACAGGGTTGTCAATGAACAGGAGCGAGTGATTTTTACCCCACGAGTATTGAAGTTCTAAAAAAGAAATAAATATAGGTTTATATTATTAGAAGAAATAGAATTACCGATGTCTTAAAGTTATCAATATTTTTGAGTTATTATGATTATCTTTTCATGATTGCAGACCTTTCAATTCATTCTCATCCGTGACAACCAATGGACCAATTTCTGTAAAGAGTCCGTATAGCGATGAAGCGCCCGGACCTCCTTGCAACCAAATTATCCAAGGAGTTTCTTCAACAGGCTGGTCAGATACTGGAAAATACCAGAACCAAAGATTTGCGTTGTATTCCTTGTTTACCTGTAATTAAAATGAGAAATATCACGCATTTTAATAAAAAATATATGTGATTTTCTAAGAACATAGTCTCTTCTCTACTCTTTAGTATATAAAACTATCATAACTCCTTAAACTTACGGTTAAATAGCCCGCATAACTATCCATGCCAGGTAGTAGATAGTCCGGGTTCACATATGCTGCGGCTCTAGCCTCTTCTATCTTATTATCTTCTATCAGTGGCGTCAAGAGTAGTGGCTCCCCGGCATCACCATCATGCGTTGCTCTGCCGCGACCAAGTCTGTATGTGTGCTCCATAAACGATAGGATCGGCTCCGGCGCCTCACCAGGCGGCAGTTCAGGCAAATCATATCGATCCGAACCCAAGGCATTGTGGGTTAATCTTAAAAATAATATTGAGTATTCATATAAAATTAAGCATAAATAAATATGTTTGGAGACAACGTTAGTCTATCTATAGTAATCTTTAGTAAAGCAAAGCAAATAATAGCAAAGTTTCTAATACAGCAACTATTTTCCCACGCTTTGTTTTTATCGCATCTTGTTAAAGGCGGTAGCAAAAACAGATTTTCTTCTTCAATATGCTTGATCAGATAAAAAAAACATGGAATAAAACACCATGAACTGTGAAGCGTATAAATTTATGACAAAAAAAATAATTCTTTATAGTATTTACGTATACAATCTTTTTCAAGACTTCGTGTTTTAATACAACAAATAACTTACGTAAAAAGGATGAGTAGTTTCAATACCATATTGATAAGATAAAAGTGCGATCCTCCTGAGGGTTGGCGGTGGAATGGAAGTATAGTACTCACTGGAGCTTGTATACTCAGCGTCTCTCGTTCTATACTTGCGCCTTGAACTTGGATTTATCTCGATGTTACGTACAGGCTGTTCACAGATATTTGTTTACTCGGTCACGTTTAAAACTATATTCCTTATATAGTAAAGGATTTAAACTAAATATCATCTATTTAATACATAAAATATGATAAATTGAAGACATTCGGTGTGATATTTAGCATAGAAAAATATTTATGTCTAGTAAAATAAAGTTGTGTTGTTTTACTGTTTACAAGAGTGATATGTATTGTTTCAAAACTCATTTTATTGGTTTTAATTAAATTAGAATTTAAGTTTCCTGTTACAGTTTTCGTAATATATGACAAGGTGAGTCTTTAAATGAAACACTCTGTATATAACGAGTGAACAGGTATGGGGTACCAATGACCTGTTTAGCATAAAATCGCTCCCACGTTTCCAACATTTTGCGATAGATTCTTGCACGCTCTTAAAATGTGATTTGCTCTATATTTAGGATGTTGATAGTAAAACAAACATCGATGCGTTACTCTTGATACGTGAGAGTAGTTCACAATTAATCTAAAGTCTTTACAACATACTCTTGGTAACCGAGCCTCGGCCGACCACGTTCACACGCTGGTTCCCACGCTCGCCGGTTTTTTCTGATCGTTAATTATACATTCAAATTTAGTTTTTATGTTATCTGTGAACATCTCGATGGTAGGACGAAGGGTTCAACCTTAGTATATCATGCGTAAATCTATTTTTTAATATGCATCTTCATTTTATTTTCTTAATCTTTAATAATGACAATTTTTTATGGGCTATCGTATCTCAAAAGGCTTTCCTAAGTAAATGTGAGTATCTCCTGTTTATTGACATTACATAATATAGAAATATGTATTAAGCCGATTTGAAACGCCTCGTGATGGCCAGGGTCAGAAATATATACACTAACAGTTGACTGTCAGTTGACATCAATAATATTTTTTCATCACATTTAAAAAAAATGGTTAAACGTCTTATTTGGTAATTCAACAAAATAATTCCTATCTTTAAGATTATCTCATCTCTATAAAATTTTACTTTTATTTTATGGCTTTTGTCACTCAGTGCGTCTAAGACATTTCTTCAAACGTTTACGTGAAATTTCTATGAAACTTACATTAATCTTAAGATATTTGATTAATAATGTTTTGTTTGTGTGTATTCACAGCGTCGTTAAGGTCAAAGGTTGTTTATTGTTTAGTCATAAATTTCACTACAGTTCATGTTTCACTAACCGCTTGCCCTTGGTGTAGGTACCTACCTACATTTAGTTTTTTTTTTGCAATTAAAAACTTAAGTAAGTTATTAAAATAAAACAGAGGTATATTGTATATTATAACATATATATTTTTATACATAGGAATTGTCCAGATGACTTTTTTTACGTTTTGATTGCTCTTGTAATTGTTTTATTTGAATTTTGAGAGACGTTTTTGATGAATGAAAGAAGGTAATCAATGTTATATAATTCAGATTTAGTTTTTCTAATCTATGAGTGTACATATTCTTTTAATATATCGGTTTTATAAGAAGTTTAAGTATGTAATTTTAATACATAGTAGGGGCTACGTATCAAGTTAGAATACATTGGTAAATTTGAAACATCAAACTTTGTGCTATCGTTGGTACCGCATATAAAAAAAGTTTAAATTACATAAATATTACAATTGTTTTTGTAATGACTTTTATATGATCTACGTAAAAAACAGCCCTTAATTTTTTTGTATATATATGAGTATTTGGGAATTCCTAAAATCCTTGCATATTTATTTTTGAAACATTAGTGTGGGAGAATTTGACATATTTGCATTGCGAATATTCGCATACATATTTGCTTTTTGTAAACAATGACAACGTTTACATAGTAAATTTGATTTTTTCTATGGTAAATGAATTTCCATGTAGAAAAAGGTTTCTTGAATATATTATATAGGTATACGTTCAAATATTTTTGTCTTTATTTTTTGTATATATTTCACATTGATTGGCTACATTATTGTAATTGGGAGGAAGGCATTTTAGTATTTTTTTCGTGATATTATTTTTACTTAGTATTTTTGTTTTATATCTAAATTAGTGTGTATACTTTTTTGATTGTATTTGGTAAATGTTATGTACACTTTATTATTGACGTACATATCTGTTATTGTAATATAGTCACCTTCCTTAACTGAAAACTTTTAATATGTATGTTGTTAGTGTACTTATTATAAATAAATAAATAAACACACGGCACCCCTTTATACATCTGATTTGTATAAAAATGATAACAAAGAATTACTTTTTTAGGACAGTATGCTTAGTCTATTTGCATCGTAACGTTCACAATATTTTTTTTCGTAAATTTTAATTCACGTAGGATATTGTATAAAAAATTGAAGACGCTTCGTACGTAGTGTGACAATGGAAACTTAGAATAAGCTTAGTTTATGAAAAACGACACAAGACTGTGTGTGTTTGAAGTTAATACTATTTCATAATATATATAAAATATACTTCATTGTCCATTTTTATTTATAGATATAATAATTATTTAATAAAACAAATTATAGAATTTGTATATTATAAATTTATTACAAAACAGTCGGTATAAAATTCTTTCAGGTATAATGATTCAATTAGGACTAGTGTACTTAACCGATAGTTAACTTCAGACGGACGTTTAAACAACAGTTAATTATAAAAATTAAAATTAAACAGCTGATTAACTACGACATGGTTAAAATGCCGTCGTTTAACGGGGAATAGAAATAATCGGTTTCTCTCTTCCATTTCAGAAACTTGTATACTCCGAAAACGATACCAGCTAATAGTAGAACGTTTATTACTACACTAGCTATTAAACCAGACTTTACTTCCATGGCTGGGGTAATTTTTGATGTTTTCAGGTCAAAGTACTCTTCATAGTACGGAGTGTCTTCAGGGCGTATTATGTACGAAGGTGGTTTTGGTAGAGCTGTTCCATTGATGAAGTATGATATTAATGTTTTGGCTTCAGCCGGTTTTTCCCTGGGCACGAGATGTCCGGCTCCCTTTACTAGAACTTCCGTGAAGCGTCCGCCTGACTTCACGAAGCTGTAAATAATAATTATCGCTGAAGATTGACTTATTACTTGTTAGATTTATTCTATGTTTGTATGTTCATACCCGGCCACGCTATTGTTGAACCACCACGGTGTTCGTGGTGATCTAAGGAATTCATCTTTCCCAGACCAATTCCATCTCTTTCTGCGAGCTTCGCTGTTCAGAACACAAGGAGTCGTGAGGTCCAACTGTCCGCTGGTGAATAAATTTCTTTTAGACAACCAAAACATGAGATTCAATTCATCGCTATATGATAAATTTATATAGATTTCTATCAGATACTAAAAATGCTGCTATAATAATACTGACCAGTATATAAGAACTCTGTAGTGTTCAAGAACAGCGAGCAATTTACTGGAAACAGGGGCCAAGAAATCTGCCACGAGATGTGTGTGGACCTCGTGGTTTGAAAAATCAAAGGTCACATTCCCAGCGTGGATCAAGTTCCTGATTTTGGTACTTGTGATGAAATTGACGAAGTGTTCCAAACCTTCTGTGGGTGTGATGACGTTGTATAGAGATGATTGTTCTGCTATGCCTTGGAGCTTATCGAGAAGATCGTCGCGCAGCTGATAGTACACAAAAAAAGAGAAATTAATGTATGAATAAAAATAATATCAGGGATTAATGGTATTAGTATTTGTTTATTTCATTACGTTAGAGTATTCCGTTTGTAACAAAAAGGGGAAAGTTTGTACCAAATTTTGCTATGGTTTTATATATTTTTTGTGTAGTAAATGTGCCTTTGTTTTTTAATTAGGGATATTTTATAATGTAGAGCTAGAATTACTCTTAAGTCTGAGTGGAGAAGATCCAGGATTAAAAGCTCAGGTATGTACTATTGTATATTCATAGTGTTATTGAAATATGTACTATAAAATCCCAATGCCAATTTTCAAATGTCACTAACCTTATATGCCTCTTTGGCATTCCCTTCATTGATTTCCTTATGGAACTGCTCCTGTAGAGGTTTTGCTGCTAGAGCGCCCTGCTCGTCTATGAGTCCCCAGGAGTAGAACGCCCGAGTGTAATCGATAAGACTCTCGCGGTCTAATATAGGATTACCTAGCATGATACCCTACAACAATTATACCAAGTGGTAGCTTATATGGTAAAGCAACTCAAACGCAACATTCTAGAAGTCACTGGTTCAAATTCTGGTTATTTTAAGGAATTTTTCGTTCTACTTGAATTTTAATCAAAGTATAATCTTAGCACATCTTTAATATTAAATACATATCTATACGAATTTTTGCAAGAAATCTACTTCAAAGTTAATTTAAATCTAGCATTGTTATACTGTAATCTGCTTCACCTGTAAATTAATGTGGCTTTCTTTCTCTTTCATAATTTTCTCGGCTAATGCTGGCACGTACCTCCCAGCGTAGGACTCACCAGCTATATACAGAGACGCCTCACTTAACTCTGGATATAATACGATCAGTTGATTCAATGCTGTATATAGGTTTTCGGTGTACTAAAAGATACAAAAATATACCTAAATAACATTCGAATAGAGATCAAAATTGCTCGAAGAAAATAAAGATCAGTTAATGTTTTTGTGTAAGTGTATGTATTTTACCATATCCATATTGTTCGGATAACCCTCTTCATGTTTCGTGAAACTGAAGCCAGCTCCTACGGGATTGTCTATATATACCATTGAGAACTCATCCGTCCACGTGTATTTTCGTTCTAAAATTAAGAAGATTTTAAGTAAAAAAAAAAAACAAGAATATAATACGTACAACCAATGCCTTACTTTTTAAATTCAAATCGTTATCCAATTCGAATGGACCCATTTCATCGAAGAGTCCAGCTAAGCTTGTAGCCCCCGGACCTCCTTGGAGCCAAATAATCCATGGAGTCGTCTTTAAATCTTTATTAGCAACGGGAAAGTACCAGAAGAATAGATTAGAATCATATTTATCGTCAACCGTCAAGAAACCCGAATAACTTGTGATGTTTAGAAATTCGTCCGCATTTACCAGAGAGGCGTTTCTCGCTTCCTCAGTTTTATTTTCTTTAATGAAAGCGGTGAGAAAAAGAGGTGTATCGATTTGTACGGCATCAGCTACAGCCGTGAGTGTTATACTAAAAAGAAAAGAAATTTATAGTGCATGCATGATAAACATTTGAGAGAGGTTGACTGAGAAAAGAATTTAAATAATATCTATCACTACTAATATTATAAATGTGAAAGTAACTCGTTTGTCTGTTACGCTTTCACGCCTAAACCACTGAACTGATTTTAATGAAATTTGGTACAGAGATAGAGTGGACCTTGAGAAAGAACATAGGATAGTTTTTATCCCGGACTTTTGAAAAGTTCTCTTGGAAACGCGATATAACCGAACTCCACGCGGGCGAAGCGAAGGCGAAAAATATTATAGATATAGAACAAGTACGATCAATATATTTCAAGATACATCAAATGTAACAAAAAAGGTAATTTAAAAACATATTATAAGTTATTGATGCCTCGTTCATTTAAAAAAACCGATTGTAAGTCGCTTCTCTGTCAATTCCCAGTCAAAACAGCCGCTTACATTGACAGGCGTTCGACGTTTAACGTTTTTATCGATCCGTCAACGCATATTAAACACATAATAATGAGGCAGCCCACGATGGATGTGTTTTGACGAACAATTGGAGCTAAACACTATAATATACAAACATTATAGAGTATTCCTAAACAATAATACTGATTTCTAGATTACATTAATCAGATTTCAGATGAATTAAAATCGATATAATGATGTTAGATAACCGTATTTAATAACACCGAACAATAATTAATATAAAAAATAATACGTTCCCGTTTCATATAATTTAAACACAAATTGTTTTTTAATATTTTGTTTGTGCTAGTCGTCTAAACATTGCTATGACTAATGTTTTTCAACGAAACTATATAAATACTTTCACGTGTCAATTTCTCAGTTTCTACAAGTTAATAACAATTTCCTAAACTATATGTATATTATTTTTATTAAAGTAATGAAACTACGTATTTTTCTCACATTATACTATATTATGTTTATTAATGGGTCAGACTTTACGTAAAATAGTACGTAGTACCTACTTGATATTATATAGTACGTAGCGTTTAGACATATAGTCAACATATGTTTCAAAAATAAATGAACAATAACGAATTTGACCGGTTACAATTACCGTAACTGAGATACACGTATTGTATATGAGTTACTGATAAAATCTTCGGTTTTATTTTCATTGAAAAACAACGTGCATACATATCAAGAATCTATAAATGTGAGCTTTAAATATATCACGATGGGATTCCCTAGTACTGAGATGAGACAATCGTAACGCAATCGTTGTGCAATCATCAAAACAAAAATACTCAATTACATGAAATGTCAGTGTGATAATTTTGATTCATTTTTTTTCGTACACAATCGTTTATAAATAACAATAAACAAAATTAATAATGTATAGCAAAATAACTGTAATCTAGGTTCTAATAACTGTCGGTTAAAACAGCGACAACCAAACAATCGCTGAATTTTGCTGACAAAACCTTTTGTGTCTAAAAATGGTGTTAATAAGGTAACTCTGTAAGGAACAACAATTGTTGTTAATAAGTTTGTTATTTTACTTACATTAACAGGATTCTTTCTGTATACATATTGTTTTACATAATAGTTTGATGTAATATGAAAATATATAAATTAATAAATAATGTTACACTTCTTAAGGTTATTTCTAAGTTTTATTTACAACTACAGTAATAATGAAATGAACAAATAACAAATTGTTATCTTAGATGTCATTGTCATGTTGCAATTTGCAGGCATTAATGTGAGACAGCGGCGCAAGAGTTGCCAGTGTAATAACAGATGTAAGTTAGTAACGATATGTAATGAATAATAAAACAAATATGTTGCCAGTGTAAAAATCCTAATCGATGACATAGTTTTTAAAATTATTTATTTTATTGTTATTCCGTATTTTATAGTCACATATATTTGGTTTTAGTATTTCAGAGCACATTATGTTATGTTCAGAAAATCATGCGTTCTGTCTGTAATTTATATAGAATTTAGATGATTAATAGATTCGTAAGCTCTTGGTAGCATTTTATTAACGTTTTGCTAGAAATGTAAATAATCATTATTGCAAAATTAGGTACACGTCTATTTTATTTAAAAATATGTACAAACATTTAATTTATAAAGGATTAGTACTAGTAGTACTAATAGTACCTTAATGGTACACTGACGTGTGACACTTGTGGTCGCACGTTTAGTGCTAAGATTGGGTACTTTAGTCATGTGAGGTCGCATCGCAGCTCTTAAATACCTATGTAATCTATAAAACAAAGCTAAGTCACTATAGCCGAATACGGCTTGGGTAGATATATATATATACTAATAGTACTCTGTCAAAAGTAATTCAATAAAACAAAAATATGAGTACTACTCAAACGTCGAGATCCAATTAAAATCTTAATTTAAAGAAAAAAGGAAGCAAATAATAAACATTATCATATAATGTTGATACCGGCTTAGACATTTTTTTCAATTATTCTTAATAACTGCAACATTAAAATGATTTAAATAGGATTTTGAAGAAATTTTCATGTTATGACGCATTACGGAATCATGTGTTCTTTTTTATTATAGCTTTATGAAAGAAGTTCAGTCAAGGTATGAATGATTAATTTGTCCAGAGAATGAATGGTGGGCTTGGAAATGAATGGATCAAATGATAGCATATTCCGGCAGAAAGAAAATTGAATTGTCTCGTTAAATTTGCTCTTATAATTTATTTTTTAATGTTCAATAGCCATAATTGATTTAAGTGAATACGTTAATAATAATCTAATTTCTGACTTCAAAATCTTTTGGTTCCATGTTTAATTTGACATTACAACATGGCGGATGTTAAGGCGAATGTATATCTTAATAACAAAACAAATAACTTAAATTTTTTATTTATAATATTGTATGAATATAACACTTAATATCCTTAATTTTTAACATGATTGTATTATTAAATAGCTTTTGCTTAATAAATACAGATATAAAATATCAAATATTATTTATTCAATAAAAAAATATTTTCTTTGCAGTTTATATTGAATTTTTTTATTTAATTTTTTTTTTTGTTCATACTTGACTAAATCAAATCTAAAATTTAAGAACTTTGTTCTTCCAACTCTAATGTGTAGTTTTAGGTTGGTCTTTTAAATTAATGAAGAAAAATTTACCTATCTATCAATTTATTTACAAATTACAAATACACAACCGTCTGGTTCTTAATGAACTCCTGTATGAAGGATCCTTCGAGGAGTCCAAAGCGCTGGCTCAGTGGTTTGTTGTGGGTGAAGCGTGCCACCAGGTTCTGTATGGGTCCTGGCTGGTCGACCGGTACCATGTGACCTGCCCCTCGTACCACGACCTCGGTCAGCTGACCTCCTGTCTTGTGGTAGCTGAATAACATTTATATTTATTGGGTTTACTTAAATTATTTGATTTTTTATTATCGTTAACTGACGTATTTTGAATATTGCTTTCATTAGTGATAGCTGTGGTTATAAAACACGATTTAACTATGTATAGTGTCAAAATGTTACTTTTTTCTGTAGCATTGTCACATATTGCTCAATGGTTTGTATTTTTTTAGTTGTACAGAAACAGCGTCTATAAACTCAGCTTACGTACGAAATGACTGGAAATATGGAAGTCTTAACAATTTTGACCTTATTTCTATGCTGCATTTAATTTTATTGCATGTTAAGGAGTCTAGGCGACCTAGCTAGCAAGTAGCTTTTGGCTGTAACTGCTATTATTTTCGTATGAAATAAGAGAATGTAGTCAAGTGACTCCTACAAATTTTTGTCTCTATCTGGACGAGGAATTTGATTGCTCAGTGTCAATAACTTTTCGTTTTATGTTTTCATACCAAAAATTTCGTCTGTATAATTCTATGAGACATAGAGCGGACCAATGCCCTTCATGCATGTATTTTTTAATATGCATTGGATACTAGATAGTGATTGACTATTATTTCATATAGACGGAAGTTTAAATTGAGACAAAGATGGAAAACTCTCATATGTATGAAAAAAAATATGTTTCAATAAAATAATAGATGTGTAAATTATATACATATACTAACCCAGATAATTTAGCTTTATAAATATAAGGATATCTGGCTGCTTCCTGAAATTCCTTGGATCCACTCCACGTCCAAGTTCTGAAATTGTCTGATGTGAACACACATGGCAACATTTGGTCCAAATGTCCACTGAAACGACATGTAAATGAGGTTAATAAACATATATGTATTAAAAAACGACTATATTTTTGTAGCTATCCTCAATAAACACATAAATAAATTTTTATAATTTGTAAAGAATCATTTTATTCGTGTATATATTTTTTGTGATATATTTCACAAGATAAGAAACATTTTTTTTCTCAATCTATACTAATATTATAAAGCTGAAGAGTTTGTTTGTTTGTTTGAAAGCGCTAATCTCCGAAACTACTGGTTCGAATTGAATAATTCTTTTTGTGTTGGATAGTCCAGTTATCGAGGAAGGCTGTAGGCTATATAACATCACGCTACGACCAATAGGAGCAAAGATATAGTGGTAAATGTGTAAAAAACGGGAGAAATTATTTCATCTTTGAAGCCTTCCGTTGCGTGCGCCGTGAAAACGGTTCAAAATACACAAAAAATATGTATGAAAGAATAATAGCTCTTTTAATGATCTAAAAAACAGTCCGCGACAGTATATGTCTATCTTATAAGATTAACTTACAAAAACCGTTTTTATGGTACCTAATTTGGTCGAAATAATTTGTTTAAGTTGTATCAACATAATAATATTAATCTTTATTCAAATAAACAAATAAATATGTTGTTGGTTAAGAGTACTTCATTGTGAATAAAATTGTCTTTGACATAACTTAATTTCAACAAAAAACTTTAAAGATTACAATGATAAATAACTCCGAAACAAAACCAACTCGCTCTCTGCGCTAGCCGGCGCGGCGGGAAAGAGTAATATTACTTTTTAAACACAGTTTCATTTTGTAGTTGTTTTCTATATAGTAGGTACTTTATTTGTTTTAGGATAGTATTTAGTTACACAATAATAACACAATAAATATTGCAACCGAAGTTGAAATTTTTATATGAAGTGTGTCTTGCCATTGTCACGCCATCAAATTTAATATCATCACATTTTTGGATAAAATTTCTTTTTACGAAATGGACATGAATTTGATTGTTTCACCAATATTTTGTATCATAGTTTCATATACATATATTATAAAGTTATTTTTATATAAGTTAAAACCAACAGAAAAATTTCAACATTGAAAGATGTTCCTTGTGTAATGTGTTGAAGTAACTTTTCTAGTAAATAGTAAATATTTAAATGTCAATTAAAGCTTTATTGGTCTGAATTTAGGAATCTGATGATCAGTATTAATAATTTATTAATAATGAAGTATTATAATCCCTCAAAGGAATGACATCATTAACGTGACGGGGCAACAACACAACTTCTTTGGTTTACTAGGAGTTTTATAATAATTCGGACTCTACTAATAATAATGACGTATTAATTAAATAAACATTATCTACTCCTAATAGTATCAGTAGTAGTCTTTTTATCAGTGTATCTAACGTAAATCCCCTGTTTATTTCATATTTTATGAGTCGAAAAAACCTTATCTTAATTAGGTTTTTCTTAGATGTTTTTTTATTTTAAATATAGACACATATATAAATTATTCTCATTTTTTGATTAAATATAAATTATGTATTAATACATCAACGATTACTCATTCAGATGGTGGGCATGATAGGTAAAATAGCTGTACCCTTACCACATGTCTGCGTGGTCTGACTACGTACGGAGAGTTCACAGTTTCGTATTCATATATCTTCCCTCAGGATAGTATCTACGTAGGTTTGTGAACAGAAACTAGGAAATCTTCGTATTCAATAGACGAATGTAGATGTAGTAAGCTCTCAATTCACAAAATGCTATAACGTCAAAGCCTATTCCAAATATATCCATAACTCGAGTATTACGTTTTTTTAATTTCTTGAAAAGTTTAAGGCTAAGTGTTTTTATTATTATTATTTTTTTATTGTCTGTTGCTTTTCTTCCTATTCGATTTGCAATGGCTACAATGGCTTTGACAGCGTCACCACTAAGGGAATGGCTAAATCGATTTTATATCTATCCATACTGATCTACATTATAATACATTTCAAATATATTAAAAACCAGACTGATTGATACATTAAGGTAAATCATAAATGTCCTTCTATTTTACACACACCCTTAATGTACTCACCAGTAAATCAGAACTCTATAATGTTCCAAAAGTTCTTCAAACAATGGCTTTGAACTGCTCAAGAAATCAGGCGCCATCTTTGAATTCACGGTCTGATTTACAAAAGAGAACCTTATGTCCCCTACGTGTAGAGCCCTCTTTACTTCGGATGTTTTGAGAAAATTTACGTAGTGGCCCACAGATATATCGTCCTTGAGAAAATTGTAAGCCTGCTTTTGATGAGTTAGAAACAACAACACGGCGATCAAGCTGTTCCATTTCTGTAAATTATGTTAACTAATTAGATATCATTATATTAAAATGCCAATTATAGCAAGATGAGTAATACTAATCAGGAAATCAAAACATTCGTAATGTATTTTGATCAAATAATATTAAATTAAATATTAGACTAAAAAGCTTACACAAAAATATAAGTTACAAAAACAGCGTTTCTATTTGTTAAATTAAATAAAAAACCGCTCTTAGTCTGTGGAACTTTCCATTTTTTTGCTATTTCAATGACTTTTAATACCTACTTATCTATTAATATTGTTATATTTATGTAATATTTAAAGAGTTTAAATACTAATTACATACATTTTTAGCAGCTATGCTGTTATTCGTTGCTATGTCCTGTTGAAAGGATTTTAAGAGCGGGTCAACTATCTCAATCTGCTCTTTGCTGAGGAGCCCAAAATAATAGAAGGGATACGAAACTTGGGCTATCATACTGGGATCTATGTAAGCATTGCCCAACATCATACCCTGAAAGAAAATAACATTATACATAATACAACAATGTAACCTATATATAAAAGAAAGTTGTGTTAGTTACACTATTTATAACTCAAGAACTTCTGTAGGGATATGGTTGGAAATTGGAGATGGATATAGGAGATTTAATTCTGTTCGATAGAAAAAACTTAATAAACTCCAATGTCTTGTTATTTAGGACCTTTAGGTAGCAATAGAGTTCGCCCGGTGAGCTATACACATATAACTAATTCCGAAATTAACGCGGACGAAGTCGCGTGCTAAAACTAGTTGTTTGATATAACAAAATATTCTCACCGTTAAATTGACTTTGTATCCAGGGTCATCTTTTTTCTTGTGAAGTTCCATAGAGAGAGCTGGTACATATTTACCAGCATATGATTCTCCCGCTACGTATAACGGTGCTGACCTGAGTTCAGGGAATATTTGAAGGAACTGACGTACGGTTTCAGCCAAATTGGCTCCATACTAAAATTATGAGAATTGTAAATAGTAAGATTAAACGATCGGATGCAATATATCTTTTACATACACTCATTGTTTTAGGATAATAACTTAGTAATATAGAAAGGATAATCACAAATATTTATTCAAGAAAAAACTTAATAATGTCGGTCAAAAATAATGGGAATATTAATTGTAATTAAGTATAATAACATAATATGTTATCTTTATATTAAATATATAAAATAAATGTTTTGCAAAAATATTGTACTTGCTAATGGATGAATTTATAAACTCGTTGGTTTTATAGACATGAGTCAAAATTTTTTAATACAAAAGTCACATTCACATTAGACGAAATGCTTTATATTGAAATAATTGAAGAAAAACATTTTTGTTATGATTGTTATTATTAAAAAGCTTTATAGAATTTCATGTGATTGAAATTTTATGACAAATAGAATAAATAAATTATGTACAAAAAATTTTCTTACTGTCTTTATCGTAATTTATTCATTTTGTATATATTAAACTTCTTTGTATTTTATATATAGTATTGCAAAACATTATAATTTGTATGTCTTTTAAGTCAGCATCAGTAAAAATTTTACATAAGAACAAATAGATTCCCCCACATTACAATATAAGTTATAGTTATGATAATTAATATATTTACTTCAACCATGTCGCTAGAATATCCATCGACGTGTTTTGTGAAGCTGTAACCAGTACCCACAGGGTTGTCGATGAAGACCAGAGAATGATTGTGTATCCATGAGTAAGGGTTGTCTAAAATCGTTTTACAAACATTACTCATTAAAGAATTCTTGAAATTATCCCTGGTTATAATTTAATTAACTCACGTGTCAACTCTCCTATAGAGTTCAGCTTAAATGGCCCTATTTCATCGAACAGTCCCGTCATACTCGAAGCTCCAGGGCCTCCTTGCAGCCATATTATCCACGGAGTTTCATTCACCGGTTTTTTGAGCACAGGAAAATACCAGAAGAATATATTCGAATCGTAAGTTTTATTCACCGTTATAAAGCCTGAATAGCTTTCATACCCTAGAAAAACATCAGGGTTGACAATGCTCGCATTACGCGCTTCTGCGACTTGGCCTTCTTCAATGTAAGGCGTGAGAATTAAAACTGTGCCATTGTCGATCTTAAACGGTATCTCACAAGGTACATTTTCATCTGAATCTATTAAATTATCTGATATAGTGTCATTTACGCCCGCACACTGGTTTTTCTGGTTTCCGTTTTCGTTTGTATTAGCAGATTTTTTTAATTTTGGCACATTCTTTGGAGTATCCTTTGGTGCTATTATACTTATCAGTTCCTTGTGTACCGGTAGATCTATTACGATGGAGGGAACGTTCTTTACTTCATTCTGCACCAGATTCTTCGTAATATCTGGCAAATCTTCATGAATAATAACTTTACAGCGGCCACTAAAATTCCAAATATTATTATAGCCCACGTCACTATACCAAAACATCAAAGCACACAACACTTACCTGCATATAAATAATGCAATAATTACAAAATTTTTCACCATCATAGATCTACACATTTGGTCACCATCGATATTATATATGTAATAAACGATCGTGATAATTGTACGCAATCAACTAACAAAATTATCCCTAAACGTTATAACGCGATATCAGTTTGAACTGTGTGATCCCAGCACGTTTTAATAATACGTGAAACGCTCATTCACAGTCCGCTTACACCATGTCCGCGGACTTATCCCTTTACAGATAATTTGATTTATATATGCTTTGAATTTTAAATGGCTTCGTAAATAAGGAATCTTTGAACAATGGACGTTATGACCTTCAGTTGTTCAGTTATAATTATAATGTTTTATCAACATATAAACGTCGATAGAAGTTAAATGCGGTCCATTCGTGCTATTTAGGTCAAATCTATTTAAAATTATTCCTAAACTCTATGTATCTAATGTAACTTAAACTTAAAAGACTCCACTTATCTTTTTAGACATGATAAGCCTTATTGAGATTCAAAAGGTCTTGGGAAAAATAAATAAAATATTATTAAATTAATCTATAAATAAATAAACATACTCATATTTTATTTATATCATAATTCCTATATTTATACATTTACTTTTTGTTATTAATTTTGTTTCATACGTCAATAGAATACAAAGGAATAAAAATTAATATTATTAGTATATTTTACTGTCACAAAAAAGTCACTCTCATCATTAAACAAGCATCAGTTCGCACAGAACTTCTCAGCAAATAAAAGAACTATCAAGAGTATTTGCTAAGAGGCATTCATCCCGGGCTTGGTTTATTTGGCACTGTTTTTCTCCACTAGTAAAAGTGTATTTTATTGTACAAGTTGAATAAACAAAGTAAATTATTTGACTAATGAAATCTAAGTTACTAAGAAATACACTTTGACGCCTTCCAATTTAAAATAGCCAAAAAGCTTATTTAACGTGGAAATTTCCGAAATTTTGGGTAATCATTTTTATTTGAAAAATTTGTAAATAAAATAAATAAAAACTTCAAATTAAAATTATTTAAAATATAAATTTGTACAGAGTCTAAATTATGAATTGATAATGAAAATACAGAATACAGATACAAAACTTAGATTTCAAATAAACCTTGAACTTCTTATTGTTTGAACGCAACAGAAATTCTTTTCTCAATTAACAACGATAAGTTTTTTCTTATCGTAGCAAAAAAATATTTCCTACCTGCAGAGTCTTATCTAAAAATACCAAATTTAATTTCTTTCTTTCTTTAATTATTGCGTTTACAAATAAGTAAATTTTTCAACAGATAGACAAACTTACTCTACATTAATAATAGGTCTGTGGTCCAGTTAAATTTCTGCGTATATAATTCCTAGAATACACTGAGTTATTTTTAGACGGCCTTAATGACCCTAGCAGTTATATAATTAAATAACAAACTAAGAACACTGATGCAACATACGTTAGTACTTTAATCATATAATTATTAGGTAATATTAAATCAGTATATGATTTAACGCAAAAATTATTTTAATTGGTATATCATCCTTGTAAATTCAATGAAAAATTGTTCACCTGTGGTCCAGAGTCCAGACTTAATGTTCAATTATTCATTTTCAACACGAAAATTAAAACTCAAGATTTAAAGAACCGGTACTTATATATTTCGACGCACATTACTTTAGACGTATTCCAAAATATAATAGCAATTGTTTATAAAATCGATTTAGTGTTAAAAAAAAATCCAAGCAAAAAAAAGAAAAATTACAACTGGAACTAAAATATAAAAATTTGATAAAGACGAAATATAAGTTTTGAAATTGAATATATCATTACACAGTATTTTGCTGACATTAATTATTTATACATATTATAAATTAATTAATAAAAATATTATAGATTTAAAAAAATATAACAATAATTCATGTATATTGAATTGCAGTATCTATTGAATAATTTTGACCAAGTTAATACAGTCTTCGGTAGTATAGTGGTCAGTATCCCCGCCTGTCACGCGGGAGACCGGGGTTCGATTCCCCGCCGGAGAGAAAACTTCTTTTTTGTTTTATATGGATATTAAATCAAAATTTGGTCTTTTTTATGTTTTTCATTGAAATATTATAAAAGTTTCTTGTTCAAAAACCATCCTCATTGTTTTAAAATCAATACTGATCATTAAATCTAAAAATTACTGGAATTTCTCAACCTTAAAATGTGTAGAATTTATAATGAAATATAAAATACAACGGAAAGTGTATAAAAAATATACAGTTTTATATTAATTTAAATTTTAGTTTATACACGTATAATATGATGTTTTAAACCCGTATTTCAAAAACTTTTCGGACTAGTATTTATAATATATAACATATTTACTAAGACTATTTATTATATATGTTTAATATATATTTTATATAAACTCTAAGGATGTTTTTAATTTAGTTGTCTTTACATTATTTACTTATACTTTTTAGAAAACGGAACGCAATCCAATGTAAGCGCGCGCACATTAGTGGCAGGTAAAGCACAAGTTTCCGCTTTAGAAAGCTTTAAACTTCTTCTAAAGCGCTGAATTAAAATAGTATTCTTCTTTCCCAAAAAAAATATATATTAATTATAAACATTAAAAGAATATTTTTAAGTACTAAATTATTTTATATAAAATGAAAAATTATAAAAATCAGAAGGGAATATGACAAACTAATTTCTTTTAAAAGTACAGCGCTGAAAGCGCTTTTTAATCAATCATGTAGAATCACAACACAGCGCAGCAGGGTACAAGTATACTATGTATCACAGCAAATATTTGTTACTAGCCTGGCAGTCAATAATTTATTATACGACCAAAATGAAAAGTACACTTCTAGTATAACTTTTCATCTTACTTAAGGCAATTTAAATCGTCCGGATTAAAATCTGTTTGTATTTGAGACACGGGGATGGGGTTGCAAATGATCATGTGCAGTGATATTGATTAAAACATATGATATGTTCGGTCAAAATGGAGTCATCATACTGTTTGAGATATTAAATGAAAGATCGTTAGTGAAAATCTACTTCGATAACTAATTTGGCGTCCGAAATGTTGAAGCTATTTAAAAGGGTAAGATTTTTACAATACTTTATAAATCCTCTGAGCAAAAATCTTTGTGCTTAATTCATTATTTTTTATATACTTTTGTTGATGTAACCATTTAGAAATTATAAAAAACGTGTGCTATGTAAGTTTAATTCATCATATTTTTATAAAGAACATCAACATTTGTCTGATTTTGTTGACAGTTTAAAATAAATCTATTTTATGAAATATACGCTGAGCAGATCGTGAAATTTTAATGGCGATTTTTGATACAGTTTACATAAATAATTTCAAATATATGTATGGAATCAGTCAATACGTTTTTAGACCGAAATCTTGGCGAATTTTATCAGGATTTTCCTTTATCTCAATAGGATTTATTATTTAAAAACGTTCTAAGTGTCATATGTACTAGTCGTATAGTTGTCTCTTGTTGCTTTAATTCCTTGTGAATTATTTCATATTTGTAACTATGTAATTATAAGGTCTGAATGAATTTAATACATATATCTTCATATAACAGTTTGTTTTGAAACAAATTATTTAATTATAGGTTTAATATTTTTTTATTGATTATAACCAATAAATAAATTAGATTCTGATTGTGACTTAAAAAAATGGTTTTCTGACTTCTGAAGTTATCGTGTTACATTATTTGAATACCTATTGTAAGGATAAACTAGAGGTTTTTAAAAACTCAATACATAAAAAGAAATTACGAAAACAATTTTTGTTGTAGTAATCAATATGAACATTAAGCACCAAAACCAATTACTGTCTTTTTACTAAATTAGCTAAGTAATTGTTTACTCCACGTAGGCGAAGTCGGGGTTTTACTAGTTAATTAAACTCAGATAGCATTTTCGTTATAATTTATCAATAGAATTTCCTGTACTGAACTTTTAATTTTAAATTTATCATCTTATTTCATGATTAATAATACTAATATAATATTCATTCTTCTTTTGTTTTCATATATCCGCCATATTGGTAACAATTATTTCTATTCGTTTAATTGGTTAATCCATTGCGTAAACGTCAAACAAATGTTATATAATGCGAGTAACACACTTCATTCTTTAGACATTGTTTTATTCCCTAGACTATTTGAAGGGATAAATTGTATTTTACAGATTTAATTTACATAATACTATAAAAGTAAGTTAGTAAATTTAGAAAACAATTTTCTCGAGTTGAGTTAGATTTAATTTGTCGTAAAGAACCTGCGTATTGTAGCTGTAAGTTCAGTTTGTATGCGACGGTCTTAGTCAAGTAGCGAGTGGCTTCACTGACGCACGCGTCCTTAATGTGGTAATTTTGTCAACACTGATAGCGTTGTTTTTATTATGGTGACGTTTTCAAATATTTTGATAGAATGGAAATAAAAGTTGACGTGGTGAGTCGATTTTAATTTGTAATATTATCTACGAAATTATATTCGTTAATTGAAAATCGTTACTATGATGTTATTCTATTATACTAACGCTCGTTATGACTAAATTTACCTATTGTTTTCTTTGTAATGTAACTTTAGTTATATACTTTTAAAAAGACATCGGCTGAATAATTACGATTTATTTATGTAGTATTGAAAAAAGAATCCCTAACATATGATTGTTTTAGTATATAAATATTAAATACGATTTAGTTATATGGAACAACATTGGTAACAAATAAAACAAAGTACTTAATTAAAATATAAAGTCGTTAAAAACTTTTTGGTTCTTTAGATAATAATATGTATATTTAAAAGAAACTTCCTTAATATTTAATGCTTAGTAATCTCAAATTGTGTTTTAACACTAATTTGTTTTAAACGTTCTCAGAAGCAATTAAGCTCTTCGCTCTATTTTATTATTGTTTGTCACGAAATTGTCTACTATATATATATAGATATATATATACATAGTTATTTATATATTGGAAGTAAACAGTAATAATATATATTTGTATTAAAGGTATCGTCACACGAATAAGTGACCCACCCTGCCCTTCAGGCTAAGTAATTAATTTACTTAAGATGCGGCGTTTAACAAAATAACGTTTAACTAAACAACGATCAATGTTAATGATTATGTACATATATATGTATATAAATACATGGGTGCTATGTAAAATATTTCTATACTCAAACACACACACACACACACATATATGTATATAGCATCAATATATTTTAAATAATTAGTCAAATTTAAAGATATTAATAACTACTTGATCAAATCGATGTTTTTGAAAAAAAAAAATCTTGAGCAAATCAAACATTTCATAATATAGATAATAATTACTAGGAAAATTCTTAATTTTTTTCAAGTACCTACTACCGTCCTTAAAAGTACTTCGCCTATCATCATCCTTCACCCTTACCACGAGACTAAATACACATAGTTTTCAGTTTTACACTCAAAATATAATGCTAGAATATATTAATTTAATCAATACATATGTTAGAAGATTTTCATCAAGTATGACCTTTCCCATTTTCCACTCTATATACATATAATATATATATATTTTTTAAGTAATAATTTAAATCATTTCACATTCTGAATTCCACCCCATCCTCACAACTGTATCGAATTCAAATCAAGATATCGGATACAGTAATGTTTCACAAGGACGGCCCATTAACCTCCGACTACCGACAAGCGTGTTTTGCATACAGAGTCAGTACTTTCCTAGTATCATTATTCTATAAACGAGGTTATTTTAATAAAATACCTAAGATATATAGTTTTAATTATTTATTTAACCTCGCCTTAATCAAGGTTTGTATTGAATAGAGAACGAACCGATTCCGAGTAAATGTTTACGTATGAACCCACTCTAATGAGAACTAAACATTAATCTATTATCTAAATTCTAAGGTAAATCGATATACGAAATAATTATAAAGTAAAAGAAAACTGTATTTAATATCATGTATACCTACATATATGTAAGAAAGTTGTTTTAGTTACACTATTTATAACTAAAGAACGGCTGTAGTTATGTGGTTGAAAATTGGAGAGGAGATAGTTTAGAATTAGGAGACGGATATAAGAGATTTAATTCTGTTCGATCGAAACAGAAGGAAAAAAATAATAAACTTCAACATTTAGTTATTTAAGGTCTATAGGGCGGAATAGATTTCTCCCGGTTAGCTATACATACATATATGTATAACTAATTCCGAAATTAAAGCGAAGTCGCGGGTGAAAACTAGTATATAATATATATAGGATATAGTATAGTATATGCTTAGGACAAAGCGGCTGTTAAATGTATCTTAAACCGATGACAGCTATTGAAAGAAATACAAAGACTTTATGATCGTTTTATAGACACCATAAAAGTACGTCCACTCCTTAAATTTCATATCCTATTACTAATATAATACTGGTTATCATATAAATGGTACGTAACGAATTTGATGGAAAAGATTTTTTTTAATTCCTTCAATACACAAGCATCTACGAAGTATTTCACTAGTTTTTCTTTTCATTCTAAATATAATATTAATTTTTCTACATTACGCTCTCAGCTAATTCATCAACAATTAAAGCATCGGTTGAATTTTTTTATATTATGTAGTAATGAAACTATATTATTACCTATTTGATAATGGAAAGAGCAAAATTAGGCTACTGTTTTTAATTTAGGTAAATTATATACTTTTAACATGATGGGAAATAAAAAGCAGTACCTCTTCATCTGATGTACTCGTGAATTCGTGATCACGTTTGCTGTAAAGCAACCGAAAAATTGAGATTACGCAGATATACCTAAATAATAATAAAAAACGCGTAGTGTCCGAAATTGGTTGCATTTAAATGTGCACGCTCCAAAATTTTATTTTCATTATAAAAAGTAATAGTACGAGTATGTATGTATTCACTCACTCTTTTGTTTGACTCACGATATAAATTAACTTCGACTTAGCAGTGTCACCCATACAAAGAGTTATAAAGGCAGTATTTTAAACAAATGATGCATAGGTACAAACGTATTGTTATAACGTCATTCCATACAGTTATGTTAATATTTCAACTTATACTGTTCGATAGCACACCGTGCATCCAATTTCACCAGACAAGAAGAATGACCAGTCTACCAAAGGACCCCACGAGTCCTGGGGTACTCCGGATACAACGCCTATACGTAATATGTTAGTTGATATTTCATATCAATACCCCTACTATTTATTAGGATACCCTACTATTGAATTATTCGTTTTCAGTATAAAAAAGACGCCATCTAAACAAGAACTCTACAATGAACTGAGGAGTAATATCCAGGATTCAAATCAAAACAGGAGGTATAATACTACACTATTTAATAATCATCTTTTCGTAGTATTTCCAAATAATGTATCTCATTAAACTTCAAGGTCACTCTTTCCAATACAACAAGTGAGATTATTCAACAATTCCCCCAAAAAAGTGGGAATACAGGAGTGTATCACTGAACTGGAAGAAATTCAGAGTCCTCAATCAGAATGCAATAAAGGGTGAGTAGGTTTTTGGACATCAGTTACTTGAAACGGATATATACTTATAGATATTTTCTGTCAGTTTACCCGAGGTTCCAAAC
This sequence comes from Danaus chrysippus, assembly GCA_916720795.1. Lineage (NCBI taxonomy): Eukaryota > Metazoa > Arthropoda > Insecta > Lepidoptera > Nymphalidae > Danaus > Danaus chrysippus. The sequence continues at coordinate 1,827,884 of CAKASE010000057.1, read as the reverse complement.
AAGACGATTCAAGTCATAGAGACTCCACAAAGCCCAGTACCGTCTTCTCCATCGAGAGAAAAGAAATGCAAAGGCTTGAGATTACCGGCTTTACTGGATCCATTCATACCAATAGATCCACAAGGTGAGTAATTAGTAGGAACCTTTTCATATTAAGAACTATTAATTTAAAATTCTATATTTTCATTTCGTCATATTAAATGTCTATTTAACGACCAATAAAACTTGTTAGCATCGCTGCTGGACGCTATTAAGACTAAATGGTTTATTTTTCCGATAACAATACAATTTTTTATATATATATTAAATGTATAGAATTGTCTTGCTCTGCAGAAATCTGGTTCGTAGATATAGTGACTGAATCTAAATGACATTCTTTACTTATAGCACTGTAAAATGGAAATCAGCATATCTGTTGCATGAGATTTTTTACACGAGTCTTAATAGTTTTTCTACGCTTTTTTCAAAAATATATACCGTTTTTATGTAGCAGCTCTAGTTTGTGAGTTATGAAGTGACAGTGACATTAACAATGCACGTAGTTTAAGTTTAAAAAAATTATTAAATATATTTATTCTGAATAAAGTTTCCTTTTTTTTGGATTTTCTACAGTGAGACGTATTGTATTATAGGTACTATTTTGAATGTTCCAACAATAATAATTATAGGAAATTTAAAATGATTTAGACTATAAACTCGTTTGTTAGGTCGAGCCTATATATTATGGCTTCTTCTGGTGACATTCTGCTACAGCTACAATGCGTGGTGTGTCGCTCTCCGCGCCACCTTCCCTTATCAGACACCCGAGAATACTGCTATATGGATGATGGCTGACTACCTCTGTGACGCGGTGTACATGTTAGACTTAGTGCTGGTCAAACCAAGGCTTATGTTCCTTCACGAAGGCTTCTGGGTTGACGATCCAGTTGAAACCAGGAAGAATTATCGCAGGAAATTGCAATACAAGGTACCTAATAATCGAAGTATAATCCTTGATGGGAATTTCTAGGTATAATGGGTTATATTTTTCAGTTCGACGTGATATCGCTTCTGCCGCTAGATATATTATACATATATTACGGTCCGCAAAAAGTTATTCTCAGATTACCGAGGGTACTGAAGCTGCAAACGTTTTGGGAGTTCCACCAGGCTATGGATCGGGTCTTATCATCTCCGTACATCGTGAGTGAATTATATATTATTAGATCAATTCCATTTCGACTGTAATGTTCTAAATATTTGATTCCCACTCTAGGTCCGTATCGGCAAGACTCTGTTCTATATCTTCTATTTGATACATCTGAACGCCTGTGCTTATTACGCTATGAGTGACTACATAGGACTCGCCTCCAACGGCTGGGTGTACGACAACCAGGGAAATGCTTACATTCGCTGTTTCTACTTCGCTACCAAAACTGCTACTTCCATCGGTAAATATGGAGGAAGAATAAGTCATACTATATAGCAATATAAAGAAATAATGCTAATAATACCAAAATTGTAGGTAAAAATCCTAAACCTGAAAACACTATGGAGTATCTGTATATGACTGCTGCCTGGTTGATGGGTGTCTTCGTGTTCGCGTTACTGATAGGACAGATAAGAGACATTATAGCTACAGCGACTAGAGCCAGGGTGAGAATTTTTCAATAGTTATTTGACTCCAACAAAAACTTCACTTGAAAACCTTAATTCAATGCTGTATGATCTTTCTGTCACCTTGTCTAAACATCACTTGTATAGTCATTGGCTAATTTACTGAGTAATTTTGCAATATAGTCCGGTCAAATTAGACATTCGAAGTTTAAAAAGTAATAATTAATTCTTTATACATAATTTTATGATCTACAATTTTTGTCTGAGATATTTTTATGATAAAACTAACCGTTTTGCTGAAAATCGAGAAAAACTCATTTTGTTTACCTTTGACCTTGAATAAAATTTTTCCTTACAGGGGAAAGATAGGGAACTTTCAAATTTTGTTTTTAATTATATTTTAAACAATCTTACCGATTTTCAGCTTGGTGCGAATTTAGGTAATTTAACTCTTATTTTTTGGTCTAATTTGACCGGTCTAATAGAATTTAAGCCTTATCTATAATTTCCATCACTGTTTTCCAATTTTCCATACATTACCAAGTATTCTTCCACTCATTCCCGAAATATTTTAATAATTGTCTCATAAACAAATTATGTACCAATCTAATGATTTTTACGGTCATGTTTTAATATTGCTACTAATTATATTTCCAGTCAGAGTATCGTAAGACAGTTGATGGTTGTACTCGCTACCTTCGTCGTCTCAACATGCCTCTACCGCTGCAAAGACGCGTCACTTGCTGGTTTAGCTACACCTGGAATCAGCAGCGCTGCTTCGGTAATATCTACTCCATATGATCCATATCTTTATATATATAATTCTTCTGTCAGTGTGTATGTCACTGAACTTCTATCAAACGACTGGACCGATTTTGATGAAATTGTTTGTGTGTGTTCAAGGGGATCTGGGAATGGTTTAGATTAACAATTTTGTCCGCTGGACAATGTTTTTTTAATTTATTAGTAGTTGTTGATACAAATGTTTTTTTTTTGACATTAGATTTGACAACTAACTAATATGTCAATCATTCTGTCGCACTTCAAAACACGGAAATTTATGGCTTTAATAGGTAAACTTCAAAAATATAATTAAAAAAACGTAACAGATATTTCTTGATTATAGGGCGATACGAAGTTCGCCAGGTCTTCTAGTAAAAATTATATAAAATATCAATATTGATTCCATTTTCCAGATGAACCAAGCATTTTGAATTCACTTCCTTACAACATGAAACGCGACGTGGCGCTCGAGGTGCACATCAATATATTAAGCAAGGTATGTAACATTTTGAGGGTATAAAAAATAATTTTTAAAGTCTCATACTATTTCTTTTTTTATTCATTCATCTTCTCCATGTGAGTAAGCTTTTAATCAGCATTAGGTTCTGATAGGCTGATGATGATGATGATATTTCTTCTGTTCCTCATCCTACTAATATTATAATTGCGAAAGTTTGTGAGCGTGTGTGTATGTTTGTTACTTCACGCTCAAACGGCTGAAGCGATTTTGATAAAATTTTGTATACATCAAGCTGACGTCCAGGAATAACACGTAGGCTACTACGATCCGCGGGTAACACCGCGGGGTGAAACTAGTATGACCATATTCTAAACGTCTGCTCCTGTTTGTCATCAGCCTATCAGAGCCCACTGCTGAGCAAGGCCTCTTTCTCACATTTAGAAGACTTGAGCATTAATCACCACGCTTGCTTAAGTTGGATTGGTGATTTCAAACTTATAATTGGAATAAGTCCATGTTTCCTCACGATGTTTTCCTTAATCTGTCAGTGGTGTCTAAATACTCTCAGAAAATACATATGACTCGGAAAAATCACATTGGTACTTGTTTTCTCCTTCCAGGTGCAGTTATTCCGTGATTGTTCGTCGTCTCTCCTAAGAGACCTGGTGCTACAACTGCGGCCCGTGTCCTGTCTGCCCGGAGACGTGTTAGTGAGGCGCGGAGACGTGGGGCATGACATGTATATAATCAAGTGTGGGGAGTGCTGCGTGAGATATCCCTACTAATATTATAAATGAGAAAGTAACTCTGTCTGTCTGTTTGTTACGCTTTCACGCCTAAACCGCTGAACTGATTTTAATTTGGTACAGACATAGAGTTGACCTTGAGAAAGGACATAGGATAGTTTTTATTTCAACTTTTGAAAAGTTTTCTTTGAAACGCTATGTAATCAAACTCCATGCGGACCAAGCTGCGGGCGGAAAGCTAGTAGTTAATAAAATATAAGATAATTGGGTCCATTTGTATTTATTATGATCTAATTGGCGAGAACGGGATTGGAACCTGTGACTGCTGGGATGTTGTGTTAGGGACAATTTGATAACTGAACTTATGGACCTCTCATTTGAGTTTGTATCTTTTGCGTTGTTTTGACATATTTGTAACGGAACAAACCGTAATAATAGGACATGATAGACGGTTTATCATAGCATGAAAGAAAATCAATGATATGTATTCATATTTGATTTTAATTGTTCGTAAAGCTTAACTTACGATTGGATCCGTTACATAATGTAATTATTATGAAGTACATACTAATATCATTAATTATTATATTTTCATAGATTACAGATTAAAACATTAAATTTGATCAATAATTCAGAGAAAATATATACTTTTTCTTATCCTTTGCAGGTAATGTCTCCAGGAGAGACGGAGGTCCTCGCCACATTAAGAGCCGGCTCTGTGTTCGGTGAGATCAGTCTACTAGGGATCGACGGGTTGAGGAGACGAACAGCTACCGTCAGGTAACTTAACCGACTTAAAGACAACGAGGTTTTGTTATTTACTTTGAGTCATACTAATACTCATTAAGGTATGTCGTGACGCCCTAGAGGTTTAAAGCTCGCCTCTCATGCATGAGGGAGGATTAGAAACCTGGCAAGTACCAATGTGATTTTTCTGTGTCATGAACTTTCTAACTATGAAACAAAACATCATGAGGAAACCTGGACTTATTCCAATTATAAGTTTGAAATCGCCAACCCGTCTTGAGCAAGCGTGGTGATTAATGCTCAAATCTTCTCCATGTGACAAGAGGCTATGCTCAGCAGTGGGCACTGATAGGCTGATGACATATATATTTATCCCAGGTCCCGCGGATATTCGAGTCTATTCGCTCTATCCAGAAGTGATCTAGAGGCCGCGTTGAAATATCATAAAGAAGCCGCTCAGATACTGAGACTGAGAGCCGATCAGATTATACGAGAGAACGCGGCGAGGATCGTACAGAAAAGGATAGAACAGAAGATGGAGGGCAGGAGGAGCGAGGAGGGGAGGAGGAGGAGCCTGGCCAGCGGAGGGGGTGGCGGTGGAGGGAAGGGCGCGAGGGGAGGGGGCGCGCGGAGGAGACTGTCCGCTGTGTCCGCGAGTAAGGTGAGTACTGAGATATGGAGACTCTTTAAGAGTTATAGTGCGTTTGATTTAAGCTGAGCTTTGCATTTGTGTGAGTGCACCCGGATAGTGTAGGTGTGATGTCAAATTTTTGAATACCACGTTCTTTTCTAGTTTTAAACCGGTTTGTACTGCTTTTACTTCGCCCCGCACCTTCCTCACTTCACCTTTTGTACTCATAGCAATATAAAATGTTGAAAACGCAGTGTCAAGTGAATAAGAATTTGTAGTTTTTCCAAAATTCTTATAAATCAATTTTTTTTTTTCCACAATATTCAAAATATTTCCATCTGGCCTTTTACAAATTTTGCTTATTTTATAGCACTTATGTTATGTATCTATTTAAAATATAATAAAATTTAATTCTAAAAGTTTTTTGTCTAACTCTAAAAAAGAAATAAAAAGAACGACGTTCAGTTTGGAGTGAATAGAGCTTGGTATCGCATTAGATATGGATTTGATGTAATATAAAAGAATGTTAGTGAATTAAAATAAAAATAAAATAATAAATAAATTATACATATAAAACGATCCCGAAGGCAACGCTAGGCGTTACAGTAAACACGGGATGTATAATGGTGAAAGGAGAAGTACCTAAATAAGTGTGTGTGTATATATACAGGGTGACTGGTGAATTACTATCGATACTTGAGGACGTGATATTTGACGATTATATATGACAAAATAAAAATTAATATAACATAAATATTAATAAACTTCTAAGTAAAGTTAACCAAAAGTTATGTAATTAATTACGCATCGTGTGAACACCCTACAGATTAGGTATACACACACACACGCGCGTTTGGCGGCGTGGTGTTGTATCAGCACGCCGTCGCACGCGTCCACACTTGGAACACTTGGAACGTGTCCTCACTTTATTTATTTATACGGAAATTTAGTCAAAAATTAAGTACCTATTTTTTTTTACATAATTCGAATGAGAATCATGTACCGAGTATGCTCCTTAAATATTGATAGTAATTTACCAGTCACCCTGTATAATGGAGAATAATAATATTTTTTTAACAGAACGTGCCGCGTGGACGGACGCCTCTACCGACCATCGTGTTATCCAGAGAATAAGAATATTTAACCAACTTCAAAATATGTTAGTATTAATCAATCTATGGAGCTGTAGAAAAAAAAAATGATGTTAATCTTACCTAGTAGTATGTATTAACAATTAAAATTGTTCGCAGATATTAAATATATTGTGAACATTACATTACATTAGATGTAACAGAAAACTTTAATACTGTAAGTATCGAGTTAGTTATGTTCGACTCGTTCTAAGGTCACAGTGTATTATTATCTAGTCCTAATATATAAAACCTCTTTATTTAATTTCTTTTAGACCTATTTTAATATCTTTATATAAAAAAATACTATATTGTATCATGAGACTGTTGTTACTAAATAAATATTAATTTATATATGTTTCTTTTTATATGGAAATTATTTTTAATTTTATATGGAAATGTCTTTACAAATATTTATAGTTATTTATTCAAATACCTGTCTAGTTATAATTGTTATGTGTGTCTAGCTCTGTATGTATTAAAGGAGTAATAAACGTAACGCTCAACATATTCGTGTTTTATTTGATTTTTCTTCTAAATAAGTATAAATTTATAAGACACAACATCAAAAATAAGTCACATTCAGTATATAAATGGACATATTTATTCTATACCAGTTGACTTCTATTTAGATTATGTTGAATTAAAAACTCGATGTTTTCAAAGAGTATGACGTCATCATTAGTGACGTCACAAATGCCTGTTTTTTATAGTTTCGACTTTATCTAGCTGTTAGCTAATGGCTTTGACAGCGTTACCGTTAGGAGTGAGTGGCCCGATGGGGTCTAGCCATTAAATTCGGGGGTCAATGGCCCTGGAAGGTACTTCCGTTCCAAGGGTGCCTCTAAGAGGCTAGACCTCGGCTTAGGATATAATTGAAGGGGAAGGTGGAAGGGTGATGGGACTGCTTGACAGCAGAACATGATTTTTAATCAAAATTATATAAAAAAAGTTAACGTCGGGGAAAAAGTTGAAACCCGGTATAGTATATACAAGAGATGTTCACTGGTTCGATTCACAGAATACTAATCCGTAATATATAAAAGATTTACATAAAGAATACATTTGAACTTTAGCATATTATTAAATAATACTTGATAAATGTGCCACCTTAATAATTTCTTAAAAATTATAACGAAATACATAAAGCCGAAGATTAACATACAGCAATACTATTTATTTAATCGTAGCTAATCGCTACAAGTCTACGCAATACGAATAAAAATATGAAGCATTTTTTTTTCCGGCATTGTTACTTTTAACATCCAAAGTTTTCTACACCATGATTCATTTTCATTCATTCGTTCATTCATATAATGATTTATCTATAAAGCTTACAGGAGTTAATTATGTAGGTTGGCAACCGGAGGTTCCAGGAAAACTACGAAACATACTTATATGTACATATATTAAAATACGAATTACATGTTAAAACTTATACCTAAGACTACATGATTGCCCTCATATTAGGATGACAATGGCATTCTATTGCTTGTGGGGTATGTGCAATCTTCTGGTTCACACGGCTTGGTGTTCGTTCCGCGGAGTCAGGGGCGTCACTTGTTGTACGACATTTTACCGATACAAAGATGTCGCCCCGGCGATGTTCATTTTTTTCTTCATATATAGCGCGTACGTAATAAGTTTCAAATTTTTAATAATAAATATTATTAAAATACGCTGAGAAACGAATTTATATACCAATGTTCTTTTAGCAATGATATTTATAATGGAAAATGTATATTTTTTCTATACTGGACACACTGGCCAAGTATCATTGATCTTAATAATGTACCAATACGGCCTCATTAATTAATCACGGCCTGCAAGCCTTAGTTCAAGTTTGTTTACAATAGTTCCAATAAATAAGAGGCGGCTTCCGTCTCTCATTCCATTGGCTTTGAGTGTGTTTAAGCTGTTTTCTGTAAACATGTTGGATGTCGATTACTGGCTCTCAGATCTCCGTAATTGCACCTTAGAAAAAACTCTTTTTTATCACGGGACTACGTAAAAACAGGGACTCTCATAATAAAGAAAGAAATAATCAAAGGAAGTGATATACTCTCTACTTCTTCATTTTCACAGCAAAGTGTCGTAATAGTTTGCCAGCGGCTGTGTTTTTTTTTACTACAAAATATTCTTAGCAATATACAAAAAAAAAAATAAACTGGTAAGGAGAGAAGCCACCCAACGATAAGCATAAATTCCTCCTATCAGGTAAAATAACAGTCGGACTGAAATATATATTGATTAAAATTTTCAGTACACTTAAAACAACAGTTTAATCGTATCTTGTTAATTAAGCATAAGCATAATAATTAATAACGTATCGTTGCTAAATGATTAATGAGAAACTTAAAAACTGTCTGTATTTATGTAAACAATGTTAACACATAATAAGGTTAAAAGACACATTTTTTTATATAAAATATTGAATATTTCAACTTTTTAGTAAATTCAAATAACCTTATAAATCTATCAAAAATTCGTTAAACACAAGACATGTATTTGAATTTCATGTAACAAAAGCATTAACAATATAAAATAGATATTTTCTTATAAATAACAATAATATATACCCTAATGTAAATAACAGGCAAGTTTATAAACGAATCCTTCATTAAAAACATTCCCCGGAACAAATGGAATCTAAGCTATAATTATGTTATTACGGCTAACTTGCGTGCACAGACTACGGTGAAAGACAATTTTTATGCGACGACAACATTTTTTAACATCAACGAAACTCGTTAAATCGACCAAGTTTTGTTATCAATTAAATACTAAACAAACATGCATTTTGCATTCATTTCATCCATTTTTTTTATTCATATTTTTTTCTCGTATTTTTAATAACATTATTTGGTATTTAAGAACACAAGCAAATTAAATTCTTAATATTTTATATATTGAACTATCGTAAGTTTTGTATACATAATTATATGAAATTCTATGACAAATTAAACAAGATACATATTGAAAATCACCAACAAAACGTTCCCTTAAGTGGGTCATAATCGAATCATATTTTATGATCCTGTTTGTAAGCTTTACATAAATAGGGTGCGTGATACTTATCATTTAGAAACTGATTCAAAGATTATGAAAATACTATCGACTCAGTGCTATCGTACGGTTCTCCTTAAAGTTTTCTAATTAAAATCGTTAATATACACTATTACTTAATGTCAAACTTTTGTCATGTACCTAAATTAAAAAATAACCTGAAAATGCAAAAGTTTATCAAAAAATCATAAAAGAATTGCAAGTCTAATACTGGTACATTAGTAAAAGAAATAACAACATATATTTCTAACAAAAACACGGCGATAATGTCAAAGTAAAAAGTTTAAGTTAATTTGTTCTTTCTTGACAAATGGCATAAATGCAACCTTCTTGCTAGGGGCGGGCCGCGGGAGCGATTTAAAAGAAAATATAAACATAACCAGTTGCTCAGTCTGTACTTACATTCGTTGGGGACGCAGCTCGGCTGAAGAGATTTTTTTTAATATCCAGAAAAAGTACCCAATTAATAATATTGACGTTGACAAAAGGTAAATAAGTTTCATATTCTTTACAGCCGTAGCATAAAATAATCTTTTTCTATGTCCCTTTTACTTTTTTTGTTTACTTTGTAATCGGAATGGAAGTATATAAATGATTTTCATTTATTTTATACAAATAAAAGAATATTCTAATCTTGAAATATTATCAGATGATTGAGTTAGTCAATTATATTTCTTTATGTTTTCGAACTTTTAAAACATGAACTCCTAAAGTCCATACGTTTAGATGAAAATATTCTTAATAAATATTTAACATAATTTTAAAAAGTGATATTTGTAAATTTACACTATAGCCTATCATTTATTATTAAATTAAAATATTCATTTATTATGAATATTTTTTGCAAAACAACGAATATAAGGAGCAGAATTACATAAGCTAGTTTTGTTAACGCGTTAAGGATTGCAGCATTAACTTTTATTAAACTTATATACTTATTACTAGCGGTTTAAAAGGCATTGAAAAACATAGGAAAATTAACAGTAAATAAATAAATAAAGTATAAACGTACAGTAGAGAAATTTATTAAGCAAATTATTTAGTAGAAGCTAAAACTGAGTCTCGCACAAGCTCTCAATCCAACAAATATAATAATTATAAGGTTTTGTCGCAATGATAATAAATTTATTGTAAACTTTGTGTTCCTTTTAAAGAGAATTGCGCCAACTAATGAAAGTAAGACGTAAAACAGTCAAAGTTTATAAGAGGAAAAACTGTACAAAAATATTTTTTAATGAAAAGTCTCAATACTCAAATTATTTAAAATAAATATTACACACACTACCATGATTATGATTCACACATGTGTCAATTCGTATTTCTCAATGTATGTATGTATTGTCACAAAATGTCAAATAAAATAATATCTCTCCTCTACAATTAAACTTCAAATACCTACCACACAGTAAGTAGTCAGACTTATAATAATTGGTTTAAAAAATGAAAAACCTGACATTGGCAGAATATAAGATGATTCCAGAACTAATGCAGCCATAGCAAAAAAAATCATAACAAAATATCGACCGTTCGTTGTTATATATTGTACTAGCTATCTGCCCGCAGCTTCGCCCGCATGGAGTTCGGTTCGGTTATCCAAGAGAACCTTTCAAAAGTCTTGTATAAAAACTATTCTATGTTCTTTCTCAAGGTCAACTCTATATCTGTACCAAATTTCATGAAAATCAGTTCAGTGGTTTAGGCGTGAAAGCGTAACAGACAGACAAACAGAGTTACTCTCGCATTTATAATATTAGTAGGGATATATATTTTTAAATACTATACAATCTGTTTTTAGTTTATAAAATCTAGTTATCATAAAGTATGATCTATATATTAAGCTATAACTATACAGCCAGACGATCCAATGAACGTCCATGTTTATGAACGGATGTCATAAAGCTTTTAGCATCGTAATATCTAATTTCATTATTTCCAACGTCCTAAGTCACGATATCGCGTGACGGAAGATATCAGATTATTTTAAATGACGATATATAACAATTATTTTAATATATATTCAATTCTCTATATGTAAAGACCTTTTGAGGCTTTCTAAGTTATTTGATAATGGCATTCCAATGTCAAATAACTACATGATTAGTTAAATTTGTTGTGTAATTAAAAATGGCTGATCGTGTCATTTTTAAAATGGAACAAACTTATAATTATTGATTTAATCGTATTATGTACTATAACTTCTGTTCCCTTACTTCTAGTTTGCAACCTCAAACTTAACAAACAGTCTCAATTTTTTTATTTTCCAACTCACTCGAATACTATCATTCCAGATGTTTCTCGACTGATTCTTTAACCCAAATAATAGGCAACAAAACCCAATGTACATAACACAATTTCCAATAAGTCTACATAACAAATGTTAATTTGTATGCTATTAAATCATAGTAATGAACAAGTTTTCTAAACGATGCACCAAATAATTCTCCGCAATATGGTAAAAAGTTTCGAAGATTGCCCACAAAGCGGACTATTGCATGAATAATTCTTGTATAATAAGCGCAACGGACAGAATTGATGCCAAAATTATAATCAACTTTGTAGAGATACACGAACTTCCCCCACTAACGATTACATTAGAAACATACTACATAAAACTACTTTTAATAAACATAATACTTAAGTAAATTATTCTATTATATATACTTATCGTCGATTATTATTAATAGTCTGACAATATTTGTGTCAATTATTAGTTATTATTGATAATAATCAAAATAAATTATTTTTCGCAAATAAAACAGGATAATTTTGTAGTATCATATTTATGTGTAACAGCGATGACAAAACAAGCAAATACCTAACTAAAATCGGAAGTAATATAGTTACTCACGAAGCCATTTAGCGAAAGCAGTTAAAATTATCAGATCATAAGAATTGGTAGACAAAAATAGCGTAATTTATATGACTGGCTTCTGTGGCGTAGCACCATCCATCAAGCTGAGCCTCGGTTATGCAAATGTTTACCCGTTTTACGAAGTACTTTTTTTGGGCAATCGAGGTTGAAAGGTAACATCGATCAATTTTATTTACCAAAAAAAATATTACTCAGACATGTTTAATCGGCGATCCCATAGTAACATATATAACTGATATTCGATATTAGTAAATATTTAGATTTAAGCAATCACTCAAGTCTTAGAATATCTTTTGCATTTACTGAGCCAACTCTGTCTTTATATATGACATATTACGGGAAAGAATTACGAATATTAATATCATTCTCCATTTTCAGCATATCTCAAATTAAATTCTAAATCTGCTCATGATCTGCTGAAATATTTTATCAGTTCATATATAAACCATAATGAAACTTTATTACAAAGATTCTATATAAAACACACTCGCAATGCTTGATAAAAATGAAATATATATTTATCCTCATTATCATCATCGTCAGCCTATCAGAGCCCACTGCTGAGCAACCATCTCTTCTCACATGGAGACAGTTAGAGCTTTAATCAGCACGCTTACCTATTCAAGAAGGGTTGGTGATTTCAAACTTATAATTTGAAATTATAAGTCCAAGTTTCCTCACGATGTTTTCCTTCACCCTCTGACAATGGTGTCTAAATACTCTTAGAAAGTTCATATGCCTCGGAAAAATCACATTGGTACTTGCCAGGATCGAAACCGCGCCCTCATGCATGAGAGGCGGGTCTTTAACCTCCAGGCCACCACACTATGTACATATGTTATAAACCAAAAGTAAGAGAAAAATAATGATTAGAAGTGAAGAAAACAAGATAACAATACATTAAAATCCTAAAAAGATTCTGATTTGATCAAGAAACATAGTTTTAAGGTTGATACGCGTTTGTATAAGTTTTATCATTAGATTCTTCTTCTAAGTCGATACGTTCTTGGCAGAACTGTCGTGGTCATCATGATGTGCGCTGGCACGCTTCACAACACTGTCATTAGATAGTTAGTGGATTTTCATCAAGATCCAGAACACATTTTCATGGCTCGACTTGTTACTTGATATAGAAAATGTGCTGAAAATTATTAATAATATATGTTTGTATATTTTATTTTATTTATGTGAAGCAATTGAATGTTATATGCACTATTCAAATGAAATAGAATATAGGTAATGATATGATTTATACTTGTTTCATAGCTACTTATTATTAAATTTAAGATAACACAGTTAAACGGTAATTTTACGGTTTTGTAGAGATAAATGACACATGCTTTGACAAAAAAAAAAACCAACGCCAGTTCCGGCGGTTGAAATTTGGGTGACTTGGAATACTTCACTAATATTCACAATCATCAACCGATGAATTTGATGTCAGAACTGAATCCACTTATTATATTTTTTGTAAAGATGACTAAACCCAAGTTCGTGAATCTTGGATGTATTGTCTAAAGAACATGAATCAAGGAATTTAATTTAATATACGCTGGCCTCAGGAAAAAGTAAGGTTTATATACCGTAGCTTTGAAATGACTACATAATATGTGTTTTTAAAGAATTAAGGATTCTGAATTTCTAAAATCTTGATAGTGGACAAGTACATTCTTTCACGGGTCACTTGGTACCTTGAAGTGCGCCACCTGACGGCTACCTCTAGAAATACCACACGTTATATTGAAAAAACCAGAGATCAATATAAGCTATAAAAATGACCCACTCAACATACAGTTTTGAGTTTACAAAATATTCGCAGACACAATTAAGAACGTCCTAAATTTTTATTCCATTTAAGAGAGGAAATAATTAACCTCTTCTTCTATAACATCAGATTCGAAGCTACGAATAAAAACTCATTATAAATAAAAAAGTGATAAAACTCATTAATATCAGTAAAATACAATCCCTAATAACATTAAAATACAATAATCCTTATTTCTTAGACATTTCTTCTCAAATTTCTCTAAAGTACCTTTTTGTTTCAACTTCCAGTAATTAACTACAATGGGTCGAGGGAAGGAGCCTGAACAGACGACGAGTAACCCGGTGGAGGCGAAGAAACATAGAGACGAAGCGAACGGACATTTCAAGAACGGGAACTACGGGCGAGCGATGACGTCACTAGATAAGGTACTGATTATAATAAATACAAGGTGTTATATAATATATCGGATTTATTACACATTCGTTGTTTTTAAAGAGAGAGTCGCCAGCCTCGCTGACGTAACTAATGTCACTTCTTCTAGAGAGTTCCATGATATTTTAAAATGAAACTTCAATTGTTCTTAATGCTCCTGTATTTCTCGAAGGTTCTTCATAATCACATACTTCAATGATACACACTCACTGAACTCTCAACTCTCAATTCTGCCGTCGCGTCGTGCATTCAGACGTCATATTTATACCAAGATTTAAACATAGTTCTATTCTCCTTTTAAACAATCTTTGATTTCGTTTTACTTTTAACAATAATCATGAATACTAATGAGTTTTAATAAGAATTGATGACAGCCTCAAATTATATTCATGTCGCATCCATTATTAAAGCAGATAGCGCCGATATACATATATAACTTGAACTAAAAGATGAGAAAGTTAAATATAGTATAGAAAATATTAAGTCGATTCGAAAATGTTGCGTTTATAATACACCCTATGCATAACAAACGTTACAAATAGGTAAGGACATAAAAAATAAATTCAGGTCACTTTATTATCTCGTATTTATTGTGTATGCAAAAGGAATATATAAAAATAAATGTATTTGAAAATATAATATATTAATCTTCGATAAACATACAGTTTTAAGGTTCAAGTTACAGTTTCAAGTAACTTGTACCTCAGCAGGATTATTCTAAGTTCGTATCGCCAGTACATGCGGAGCATTAACAGTTTTACACTATATTATTGGTGTAGATTATTGAATGAGAAACGAAAAATGCGTTGTATGAAGAATATCTATGCAAACTTGTGCTAAGCTTACTAAAAATTCTATTACAGCAATACAAGAATTAATATTGTATTAAGGATTTTATTACATTGCTATCGAATGCTATATAATCCGATGTTTTCACAAACCAACAACAATTCAATACATTCACCATCGCAATCAAACAGCGAACAACTACTTATAATTAATATACCTACTGTTATTATAAATTCAATATATATATTGCAATGTTGCACTCAGAAATTCACTCATATCGAAGTCTAACCCACAGTCCTTATGTAAAATAGAGCTGCAGTTGTTATATAAAAATATACACACGAATTTTTAATACTACGCTTACAGATAAACGATAAAAGTACCATAACAAACCTTACACTTCAGGCTAGCATAAATAAACAATTGTTATGTAAATAACAATTGTAACAATTGATTTTAAAATATTACTCAACATATATTTAAAGAAAATATAAATTTTAATACAAAAATAAAATTAATAGCTAAATAAATGTATATTTCGAATTGGTGTGAAAACTTCAATAAGAGGGTGCGAAAACACATTGAGTTACCATGACGACCACAGCTCGGGCGAGGATATCGATGACTCTTTACAACGTGTTACATAACAACACTCATACGAGACACATCAGTCATGTCTCTGTTGAAAACTTTAGAGAGTGAGGACAATGCTAAAGCCCAAGTACGGTCCATACTCGGACCGACGAAAGACGCCGAGTTCCTTCAAAGTTTCGTAAGAGTCGGTGTGGGTGATGACGAGGACGAGCTGCCGGTACCGAAGGCTACGATCAGCAAACGAGCGCCGCAATCCGCTGAGAAGGCTGATTCATTCGCTGAAGAGGAAAAGTTTTCCGCTCCAGCGAGAAAGGAATCTGGGAAGCCTCAAAAGCGGAGATTCCGCAGAAAACCTAAGCGTGAAAGACGACGGCGAGAAGAAGAATTGTACACGGACAAGGATCGAGCGGCCGCCGTGGTGATGGGATCGAGAGATATCAAGCACTCTCTGAACTTGAAGGACAGAGCAGAGAGGAGCAGCGCCTTACAAATACCAGAAGAAGCTGATGCTGGGACGTTGTTAGCGCTGGCCAGGGCGGAAATGATGAGGGAAAGATATCGTACGGCACTGACATTTGTTGACAAGGTACTGATGCTTAGATGAAGTAAACAGCGGTTTTATTTAGGTGTAAGTTTATAATAACAAAAAAAGTCACTTGTAAAGTGGCTAAATAGAGAAAATATATGATGCAACAAATATATGTATACCCATAAACAATAAGAATTTCAATGGTACATTATACAATATGTAATAATTTAACAGATTACTCCCTCATGAGAAAAATATGTATATAGTTTTAAATAAATTTATTAATGAACTGTTTGTTCTTATTACAGGCCATAGAGCTAGCTCCAGATGAAAAGGCCGCCTTTGTTTCTCGCAGCAAATGCTACTTACTCCTTGGAGAGCCGCGTAAAGCCTTGGAAGATGCAGAAACAGCGCTCAAACTCGATCCCAAGCACGCCAAGGCCCTCCTTCAAAAAGCTGAAGCCCTCTACTACTGTGGGGAGTTTGAAATGAGCTTGGTCCATTACCATCGAGGACTGCGGGCGAGGCCGGATTTAAATGAATTTAGACTAGGAGTTCAGAAGGCACAGGTAGTAAACGCATTTTACAAAAGAAACCGGCTTTTATCTGTTATATGTAATTATCATATGTATAATCCAGTAAAGTCAGTGGTGGCCTAATGGTTAGAGGGCTCGCCTCTCGTTGCCGAGAGCGCGGGTTCGATCCTGACCCGGGCAAGTACCAATGTGATTTTTCCGAGTCATATGTACTTTCTAAGGATATTTAGACATCACTGATTAATGCTGACTCCCAAAAGAGGATTGATGTCAGGCAGGCGGCCGGTCGTAAAAAACAATTAGCCAAAACTATTCACAACACGTAAGGCAGACCCTGGCTATGGAAGGGAAATTGCCAGGTAGAAGAAGAAGATCGTATGTATAATCCAGTCACCTGTAAAAAATAAAATATAATTTGTTTTCAGGAAGCAATCGAAAATACTATCGGAGCTGTAAAACCTGTGAAAAAGACATCAAAACGGTCCACTTCAAAATCCTCTCGACCTGTTCTGGGTCAGTTGATGTCGGACAAGATTTATCTTGAGAATTTACTCAAAAACCCAGATCTGGCGATAGCTGACAAAAAGAATAGTATAGTTATGAAACAAGCAGAAGAGGCAATACGTTTCTTAGAAAATAGAGAAGAATTTTGGCGCCAACAGCAAACCGCTGGCCGGCATTGAGAGTGGAACTTATATTCGAAAACCGTTATTACTTTAGAGTAGCTCATAATATAGTTAAGTTGAATGTGAATATGAAGTTGTTTTATTTAAATTATCCAGGGTCAAATCTACTAAAAACAGAAACAGTATTCCTAAAGCAACAGCTGGGTTTGAGTTAATTGACTCAAGGTAAATTCTAGACACTAGACCGGAACAAATCCCAAAAACTTCATTAAATATTCTTTCTTAAAGATAACTTTACTTATCTTTTACTTTCGAAGAACATTATTCGTAATGATTCATTACAGTTATTTCTACTCAATTTGGAAATGTTAAAAAAATATATACCGAAAACCGTAACTGAACTATATACTAGCCTCTAGTATATCAACCTAATAAGAAATGTTGAGCAAATCTTTTAAATTGTAATGACTGAGTATCTTTGCTGGTATGCCAAATACCTAAAAACGGTAAAATTGGTAAATGGTAATTTGTTGTTGTTATTATAGTATCGTTTTTTTAATTATGAAATAATAATTGTGACCCCACGTTTCTATGTATTACGTTGCAGTAACTCAAATTAAGCGCTCCCTCAAAGTGCCGCCCTCTGTCGACTGAAATAGGGCTCAACCTTCACGTTAGAAATTTTGAGAATTCTCTTATTTCTTACTTTTCAATTAAATCCTTAAAAAATTAAGTACATTTATTACTGTTTAAACGAATCATTGTTAAAAAAATCATTAACTCAACAAAACTATTGTTAGTTTTGACAAAATGACCTTAAAATGTATTATAAAAAAATTTATAACTCGACATTTTAAGATTACCCATTGATTTCGTAATCTGCAAATTGTAATGTTTAGTTGAATTACTTGTGAAGGTCAGAATATTTTTTTTCATAACGACAAAATAATGACATGGACAAAGGAGATAATTTGTGAACTCAATGGTCTCATGTAATAAAGCCATCGCTGACCGGAAGTTGGTAAATGTTTATATAAAATATAGAATTTTCACGTTTTATTGTATAGTTGATAAACGTGCGTGAAGATGGCAAAGATGATGCATTTACTGAACTTGTTTGTGCTCTTTTTAATATCCACTGTGAGTGTTATCATAATATTAAAATTAATTTTTGAGTCTATTGTTTTAATTATTTTTAAAATATGTGTTTTTTAAGGTGTCAGCTGCAGATGAAATCGATGAATCATGTTTCGAAATGTTCGACCCAGAGGTAGGATGTTTTAGTAGTAATTTTCTTACTGTGTTCAAACTGAAAGATTTACAATTATTTATATGTTTCTCTTTACTAAAACATTATTCGAGTTAGCGAAATATCTTTAAAAGATTTATCAACTACAAAGTATTCGCTTCAATTGTTAGAAATGGATTGGTTGTCTTTTATTGCTACCATCTTAAACTATTTTATATCGGCAAGTTTCATAGATCTTAATATTTCGAAACTTTTAAATGTCTTTTGTAGGTCATCCCTTTTTCTAGATGAAGAACTAAGTATTTTAAAATGAAAATATCTTCAAATACACGTTGCACTCAGAGACCTTAGATTAAAAATAAATTGGTAAAAATCTCTATGAACATAATATAGTTAATTATGTGATATGTCATTATTATTTTTCGTTTGAATTATTAATATAAATTGAGGTAATCTCGTCTTTGCCTACACTTTGTCGGTTCTAACGTACAAATAAGAGATAAATAGGTATTTTGTATTTTTATACATCTTATTTTAATTAACAAACTGAATTATACGATGAAATAAAAAATTACCTCCCCACAAATTGTTTTCAAATATTCATAGTAGAAATCATCATTTTATGTAAAAAAATATATTTTTACAAGTGCCTAATATTAATGAATGAATTGAATTGAACCATTAAGCAATAACATAATATAATAAGCAATGCTACGTAACGTTTTGTAAGAGACACCCCCTCCCGCCCCTGTAACGCATCGTAACGTTTTACGAGACCGCTCCCTCCCCCCAAAATTGCGTTACGTAATACTTGAACGCTCACTATATTAGCAGTTATATTTTTTTTATATATATATTTTAATAAAGGACCTAGAAAACGAATGCTGTGAAACTGATTTTGAAATTAATGATGAAAGTGAAGAGGAAGAAGACTTTTCTGACTGTCTGAATGATTTCAGCACAGACGAGGCAAAGGTTAATGACTTTGTGGCATTAATTTACATGAAATTATCATTTATATTATCAATATATGTATTATCAATCATTCGTTTCAGTGTGAAACAATTAAATGTTATTACAAGCACGATGGTGTCTGGAAAGACGACGGTATTGACGACGACGCGGTCAAAACAAAATTACAAAAGAGTGACTCCAAGAACCCACCAGCTCAGAAGGCGGCGGAGAGGATCATGAAATACTGCCTGAATGGAAAATATATGAAGTACGGAACAGATGATGACTGTCCATCCGTGAAGTACTTCCTCTGCAGCTATATAAATACCGTCGTGGTGAGTACACTACGTTATATTTAGCTTGTAAAGTTAGTTTACAGAGAAATAAACTCTATTCGTATCTAATGAGATCTAAGACTTCGAGTATTTATTTAAATGAAAATAATATTATTGGGATTTCTACGGGTATTTTATTGTTTTATAAACATCTCGTCTGCCCGTGATAACGTTTGCTGAAAAGTCGGGAGTACCCTATGTAGTTTTTTTAATAGTAAAATACGTGTAGTAATCCGAATAATATTAGGTTCATCTCTTTGTATCTCTTCCAGGAATGTGATTCGTGGAACAAAAACGAGACCTGCGCAAAGCATTCGGAAAACGCTTCCAAATGCAAGGCGTCCCTCGGATAATGTACCTAGTAATGAAAATGTAATAATTGTATCTAAATATTTCAAAAAATAAACTTTTAATGCGACTGCACCTTCATTTTTATTTCATTCGCCTCCTGGTAAATATTCCATTACGAATAAATAAAATATTTACTCTACCAAATTATTGATAAATTTAGAAACTTAGATACTTAGCCCTTGAATAGTCTATTGTTAGTAAAAAAAAAAAAAAGAAATGAAACTAATCCTCTCACCACACTTCATGTTAAATAACATTTCTCTTCGTGTATATATTATGTAGGTATATACGTTTATGACCAAAAAATACGCTCTATTACATATCTTTGAGATTTCGACAACTGACATCTGTCGTAGATTTCCAACTGTAATAAATCATCCTTCTATCTCCTTAAGTTAAATGCAAATCTATAAGATCGATCGCTTCATTGAGAGATACTTACCAAGATCATAATATAAAGATTTATCGTTCAGATAATACATAAAAATTTAACATTCATAATCTAAGTCATTAATTTTTTAGTCTATTCTCACTATTCTGACATGCACCTATCATACAAAAAAGACGAAAAACAAAAGCTATTGACTTATTAAGAATATATATTTTTTTTGCCATAAAAATGCAACTCATATGTATGAACATTTGGCATGATAAAAAATCAGGTAAAAATAAAACAAAGTCGATATAGAAGAAATAATTTTTACTTGTTCGTCGACCTCGATCTCTGCCACGTGTCTCGACACACTCCACTATACTACATTAACATACAGCGTCTTAACAGATACAAGCCGCTCACACTAGACGACACGACCACGACCACGAGCACGACACGACACGACCAACCAGTGGAAACGACCAATCTACTTGTATGTCATTTATTTACAACATTTACAGTGGCTCTTTGTCTGACAAAGTCACAGATAATCTTGAATATTATCAGTTTTTATTTCAAGTTACGATTTAAATACAATGAAAGTCAAATATTCTCATAATCAGATAAATTTTTCTCATAATTTCCAATCAGCGTTTCATGTAATCTTTAGTTTACAAAGCATTTTTGTACAAATAACTACTCACAATGTACATTTAAGATTCAATCCAATATTATTCTGAACATATCCAAAAAATATAACTAGTTCATAATCTTAAAAAATGTATTATTCTTATTAATTCATGATGACAATCATTTACTAATAATACTGTACTTAAATCATTATTCGAGTCTTGATCTTTGATGTGGTCAAGATATCAAAAATAAATATAGATGTTAATTAAATGAGGAATTACTTAATACAACTTACAACTATATATACATTTACAACTAGACGCAGGAGAAATAAATCCTGATACATATTAAGATACATGATATAGAAATTATATTTGGATACATTACAATAATGTAGAGGAACAGATTTTATTAACTCATAGTAAACACCCAAATATTTATTGCATTATGTTAAATGTGTGACATCAATCAAGTATATGAGATATATATAATTAGTTATATATATAAAAAAATTCTTAAATCATTGGTTATTAAGTGTCTTTCAAATCATGTTACTATATAAATTACATTATAATACATATAGAAAGATACTTTAATGAGAAACTTACAAGTACTGTTTATGATCTCTGATAAGTCATGTATTTAGTATTTCGTTTGTTCTATATAAAAGATAAAACTGTTTATTTGCGACTATACTATTACAATCAAAACCATCTACGATATCTGTCAATACATTGTAAAACAATATCAACTGTACACATCAAATTCTTGCTCCGAGTACAAAATGAAATCCATACATACATATATAATAAAATAATAAAATTTCACCTAATTACAACTTCAAAAGTATCCATTACATACATCACAAAACATTATATACAGTAACACTGAACATCACAATTTTCGAAGGTCACTGAACTCTATATACTATTGTTTATTATAACACGAACGTCTGTATGTCTGCCTTTATCTGGCACACTAGTCGCTAGTCGGCTTCCTCGGGCGGCCTCTTGTAGACCGGCCCGAACTTGGTCATGTACTTCCTCACGAACAGCTTGGCTTTAGTGCGGACTGAATCCGTCACGATCAGCTCGTCCACTGAGCGACAGTGCTTCAACTCCTTCAGCATCACAAAGTGAGTCAGCTGGGAATAATTAATGGTTAATAAATGTACTATAATTACTCAAGACTTGTTGGCGATTTCAAACTTCTAATTGGAATTTATAAGTCCAAGGTTCGTCACGATGTTTTTAGGTTTGAAATCGCAAATCCGTCTTGAGCAAACGTGGTGATTAATGCCATGTGAGAGGAGGCTTTTGCTCAGCAATGGGCTCTGATAGACTGATGATGATAATGACTGTAATTAGCTTGGTATTATTAACAAGTTAATTTTACATTTGAGTATGAACGAAGATTTATGTATTAAAAACTGTTAACGCTCCGTATGTTCTGTGACGAAGCGGTTTTGTGATAATTATACATATGTGAAATCTAAATGAAACTAATATATTCGTATTCACGGACACTTCTGTATGCCCGTGATCACGGTTGCAACGTAACCGACTCATCGTGAGCAGATTCATTTAAATTATACAAATATCACCCAACATTCTACATAATCTAAACTATCTATAATAATATTCGTTCAGTACCTTCCTAGCCAGATGTTTAAAGTCAGCCGTGCTAGTGATCCTGCCGGCGGGCGCGTCCGCGTGTCTGTACGGGTTTAGATGCTGCACCATCACCCGCGCCATGTTCGCTCTGAACTGTTCCTTGATTTTCCTCGCACTCTCCTCCACGCTGCTGACGGTACTCGCCTCCGCCCCTACCGCCCCTCCCGCGGGAGACTCCTTCTCCTCATCCGAAGACTCCTCCGTCTCAGTATCACTGTCTTCCAGGTCAATGAACTGCGAAACAAATATTAAGATTATCTTGAAAATAAAGAGTAAAGAAATTGCGGATTCGTATTTGTGGTAATTTCGAACATTTAATCTTTCAGACATACTATTTATATACAGAACCATTCTCTTTGAAGTCGGTCAAACAATGATACAGATATGATATTCATTCATGTCAATTCATGTTCAGTGAGTGATGTGTACTATGAGAGATAAGATATACAACACTGACTGTAGTGTGTGTATGTCATAATAACAATAATATTTATTTTGTTTTATCTGATCTGGTTTTCATAGAATGTTCATTATGTACTAGGTAGTAATATAAAGCTTCTTTGTATATTTAAAAAACATAAGCTATAAATATATATTAATACAAAATACATTGATATTAATCCTACACAATAACATAGTGTTAATTTAATGTGTACTAGCTTTAAATACCATCTTATATAAATAGCCTGATTTAACTAGGATGTCAATTTTAGTATTATCATTCTTTAAATGGCCAGATACAATACTACTAACTATACACTACCAATGACAAATCTAATCAGTCATTTGAACCATTATTGTATTTTATATTATAACTAGCTATCCGCCCGCAACTTCGCCCGCGTGGAGTTCGGTTATATCGCGTTTTCAAGAGAACCTTACAAGTCTGGGATAAAAACTATCATATGTTCTTTCTCAAGGTCAACTCTGTCTGTACCAAATTTCATTAAAATCAGTTCAGTGGTTTAGGCATGAAAGCGTAACAAAGAGACAGACAGAGTTACTTTCGCATTTATAATATTAAGTAGGGATAGTAATACATACCTTCATATCTTTCCTTCTCCTGTCAGTCAACATCTTCACCTTCTGCAACAACTTCTCTCTTCTTCTGCGTAACTTCTCTTTGGTTTGTTTGTATCTCTTCACCTCCATACGTCCGGCCAACTTATCTTCTTCGGTTCTCGGCTGTGGGGAACCAATTTGTATATGATAATATATATTCAAACAATTATATAAACATATAATTATATAACATGACAGAGAAGTATGGCATTCCTTGGAGGAGGCTTTTACCCGAACGGGGTCCATGCATTAATTAATTATTGATTAAATATAAAATAATTAATGAATTATCATATCAATTTATGAAAATCAGATTATTATTAAAAAAAAATGTTATAATGTAAACAAATCTAGTTAGGGTATTAAATTACAATCGAATGTTATAATAATTATTATGCATGGAAGTATTATTATGGATGGAATAAATAAAGCTTTATTATTATTATTATTATACAGGGTGACTGGTGAATTACTATCGATATTTGAGGACGTGATATTTGACGATCATATATGACAAAATAAAAATTAATATAACATAAATATTAATAAACTTCTAAGTAAAGTTAACCAAAAGTTATGTAATTAATTACGCATCGTATGATCACCCTACAGATTAGGTATACACACACACACACTCGCGCGCGGCGGCGTGTTGTTGTATCAGCACGCCGCCGCACGCGTCCACACTTGGAACGTGTACACACTTTATTTATTTATACGGAAATTTGGTCAAAAATTAAGTACCAATTTTTTTTACATAATTCGAATAAGAATGATGTACTGAGTATGCTCATTAAATATTGATAGTAATTCACCAGTCACCCTGTATACATAATATAACTTTTATACATAATATGTTTAGATAGATGTGCGTCAATTTCACCCAATCAATACTACTAATGTGTATTATAAGATAGTTATTTAATCTTACACTGATAGGCCTCTCAGTGACCAAACCGGGCCTTCTCTTGCGCGGCTTCATGTTGAGTAAGGCGTGGTCTGGAATGAGCCCGTTCTGGGGTTCCTCTTTGATAACTGAAGATTAAAACAAAAATTTATGTAATTTACATTTAGTTATAATTTTGTGTTTAATTTATTACTAATTGTGAAAAAATACTTTAAAAATCGTTAATATAGAAAATACTTTAGCTTAAACATTCTTCTGAGAATCTGCTTGCAATGGTTAATGGAGTGCCGTAAGACATAAAAATGGACAAACCTCGGAATCCAGGGCCAGTCAATGAATCTGTATATCAAGTATGAGACTGCATTATTAAAACCTCTTAATTCAATTTTATTTGTAATAAATAATATGTTCAGATTAACTACAATTTTTATTTATTATTGTTAAAAATAAGTTACAAAAAAATATATTATTAACTATACACATTGTCACATCATTATTGTCGTCGTCGTCGATCTCGTCGATATAGATTGTAGGTGAAGGATTAGTGCAGCTGCAATAAAATCTTTTAGTACTGATACTATTTGAAAATAGCTGATCCATAATCTGGACGTTTCTTTTTTATTCTCTAAATCATATAATTTTTTTTCGAAAATTTCATTTAAACTTTGAAATCCAATATTTTCTGTTATTTCGGTATAATTAAACATTTCAAAAATATTGGAATTCGTTTGATCAGCAATGACAGTTTTGAAATCCGAATTATTTTTTAATAGATCACCGAAAATTAATCTTGATAAAGCTAGCTGCAGAAGTATAAGTGCACCTACCGCTCTAGCATATGCTCGTCCTGACATGATATGATCGATTGTATTTGTGGCATAAATCGTAGAGAGAACTTCTTAATTCCACTTCCGGCCATTATATAACCAACAGATTCCATATAGGACATTAGCGTATGAAAAAAACCCAATCTGACAACAGTAAACGTTTCATCTGATAAACATACCGCTGAAGTTATCGCGATTTAATGTACAAAGGTTCATCAAAACTTACAATGCATGTCTTCATATTTCACGACTGTGCGTTTTCTACTGATGTTTTCATCTCCGTATACAAAGTATTATAATCACTTGGAGATGCGTTAATTAATGGTAAGAATATTATTGACGAAGTGTCAAAACCATTTGCACTAGTTAACAGATTCATAAATCCGTTCCATCCTGGGAATTCATTATTAGTTTAGTTTTGAGGGAATTGTAGGGGTTAAATTTGGTTCTTCCTTCGAAATTTTGATTTGAAGTTTTCTCAATCCTTCACCGGCAGAAGCAGGATATACTTGAAGCGGTATATGACCATGTTCGGAAATGGTTGTCTCTCTTGGAATTTTATCTAAACGTTTAATTGGTTCTCTAGTTAGTATTCCATCGCTCGGAGTTACGATTTCAATCAAACCCAAATTATGGAAAGTACCTTTGCCATCCAGTGTGTTGACGTTGAAATCTGCGTTATCGTGCACAAATTGTACAAAAGTACCTGGTTTTATTTTCACAGAATCTGTAAAGGTTGCAGAAGCTTCATAGATTATTGCTTCTTTTGTATGATCCACAAAAGCCCAAAGCGTTACATATTTCTATATTTTTTTTGGAGCCAAATTTTCTATGCAGGGTAACAGCTAAAGACGTCTATTGTTTAATATTTGGAAAACTCATAAACATCGTTTATGACCTCAGTAAAGAGAAATAAATAAATTACCCCACGCTAATTGACCCATATGGGTCCCTAATGCTATCTCACTCTGTCAAAGCAAGTTTCTCTATCTTTGTCACTTCTATAAATCAATGAAAAAACCAAAAAATTTAAAAAAAAATTAAAATTTTTTTTTTTTTTTAAATTATTTTGTAACTTTTTTCTTTATACTATTAAAAACATGTTTTCAAGGTTTATATTAAGATTCATTGACTGGCCCTGGATTCCGAGGTATAAACCTTACGGCACTCCACTAGGTAGTACGCGGGTTTTCACTATCCCCGACGATATGTAATAAACTTTATGAGGTAAGATTGATGACTCAGATATTAATTAAAACCAGTACCAGATATTAATTTACATGAAATCATTATTTTGACGTTTTCAAAATTATTTTGCAGTAATTTATAAATTTTATATATCTGTTTATTTTATATAAAAATACTAATGTTAATAAAAATATAAGTAGAAGCCGGTGTTACCTTCATATATACCGTTGACCCCCTCAACAAGTTTCCCTTTAACCGGTCTGCCGATCACAGCAGACTCCAGGGCGGTCATGGGCTCCACTTCCTCCTCAGACGAACTTTCCTCTGCAAGTATTTCATTGACATTTATTAACTAGCATCATCCTGCAGATCTACTTGATAATGTTAGGCCTACAAATATTGTTTATCATATATTTTTAATTATTTTCTATACCTTGTGGTGGTGGCGGTGGCAGCCACTGTGGTTGTCTCAGCTTCACGTGGTAGTAATAGCGACGACCTCGACCGTCCACGGCGCTTCGCCACATCGACGGCAGGACAGGCTCGCCACCCGACTCCTGAAATATATTACGTTATATGGAGTTCCTGATGTAGTATACAACTAATAAAATTTCTACCAATAATATAATCTAATGAACACGTCTGAAGGTCGATTTTAATATAACATCTGGTAAATTTCAATAAATCTAAAATGATAAATTGTGATTTTATTTCAATCAATATCAATAGTATACGTCACTAGGATGTATGCGATTAAATTCTGTTTTAAATAATGATCATTTATATCATTATTAATCAAAATAATTGATGACAGAAATAAAG
Source organism: Danaus chrysippus (assembly GCA_916720795.1). NCBI lineage: Eukaryota > Metazoa > Arthropoda > Insecta > Lepidoptera > Nymphalidae > Danaus > Danaus chrysippus. The sequence continues at coordinate 1,800,205 of CAKASE010000057.1, read as the reverse complement.
TCAATCGCATTTATTCTTGAATTGATAATTTTGACACAAACAGGATTTGAACCTGGAACCTCTGGAATGTTCAGTCGCTTTAACAATTAAGCTATCGTGCCCTTCTACTTGTTTATATGTACATTAAGTGGTTTCTTTAATGTTTTTGTACTCTACCGTTATATTATCTGTGACAGTCTGAGGTTGCGCCGGTGGTTGCTGTGGTTGTTGTAGAGCAGGTTGCGTCGGCGGGAAGGCGCCTGGCAGTTGTTGACCGAACATAAAACCACCCATACCGAAACCGGGTAGACCCATCATACTGACGATCAAAAACAAATTACAAAATATTATTTTTTGGACGTTGAATTATTATAGTTTCTAGAATATAATTATTGTGGTAGAAACTATTGAATACAACTTACTTAGACTGAGGCAGACAAAACGATTGTGGTCCAGGGAACGGCTGACAAAACCCGGGAGGGCCTTGAAATTCTCCATTGGGACCTATCCATTCATTGGAGACCTCTGAAGGCATGACTCCAGGTAACATCCCAGGTACCATCTGCCCCATAATATTAGGTCCACCCATCATATTCTGACCTCCCCCTAACATATTCGGAGCGCCGTTCATCATGTTCGGTCCGCTACCCATCATATTCGGTCCATTACCCATCATGCCTTGAGGAAACATCTGTAACCGATCATTTCATATTCATATCACTAAGTGACCTTCAAAACTTCGTCGAATTCAAAATAATTTCTATTAAAAAATATTTCAGTAAAACAATATGTAAAGATAATTCCAGTGACTGTAATACTTAAGATTAACAAACGACAGGATGTTCTAAATATTGTTTTGAACATCAATTTGGTACAATAAATGGAAAGTATTTTTTTGCCTAAACCATTCAGAAGCAGCTACAAGGTTGTTTAACTCCAGACGAAAATGGAAATGTATAAAACTTCAAGCCGATGCTAGACTTCTTTGTAAAAATTGTAATTGTAATTCTAATAAAAGAATTGCCCTTTAGCATTAAAAAGTAGTTTAAATTGGACCATTAAAGATTATTATCTTAAGGAGACAAATTCATGACGGAGCGATCTTCTATCAAAGAAACGAAAATGATTGAAGAAATGATGAGACACGTACTAAAGAGAAGGTGAGTCTCACATCATGTGTAAGGGATGAACAAGATAGGAAGTAGAATTATTAAAAAATATTGCGATTAGTGTCCCGGCACCCAACGGTGAATCAAAGGAATGCTACGAGATTTAATCTAAATAAATATTAGCTAAAGTTTACCAAACTCTATAATGTTTACAGACTTTCATATAGTTTATCCTATCTTTATATACAGGGTGACTGGTGAATTACTATCAATATTTAAGGAGCATACTCGGTACATGATTCTCATTCGAATTATGTAAAAAAAATAGGTACTTAATTTTTGACCAAATTTCCGTATAAATAAATAAAGTGTGGACTCGTTCCAAGTGTTCCAAGTGTGGACGCGTGCGGCGGCGTGCTGATACAACACTACGCCACCGCCGCGTCTGTGTGTGCGTGTGTGTATACCTAATCTGTAGGGTGTTCATACGATGCGTAATTAATTACATAACTTTTGGTTAACTTTACTTAGAAGTTTATTCATATTTATGTTATATTAATTTTTATTTTGTCATATATGATCGTCAAATATCAGGTCCACAAATATCGATAGTAATTCACCAGTCACCCTGTATATAATTCTTCTGTGTGTATGTCACTGAACTTCTCTCTAACGACTGGACCGATTTTGATGAATTTTTTTGTGTGTGTTCAAGGGGAGCTGGGAATGGTTTAGATTCACAATTTTTTCCGCTGGACAACTTTTTTTTAATAATTTTTTTTTGACATTAGATTTGACAACTAACTAATATGTCAATCATTCTGTCGCACTTCAAAACACGAAGATTTGTGGCATTAATAGGTAAACTCAAAAAATATAAATAAGAAATGTAACAGATATTTCTTGATTATAGGGCGATACGAAGTTCGCCGGGTCTTCTTGTATCTAAATATATGTGTGTGTGTGTGTGTATATAACCTGTGCGAACGCCTCCTGCGGCCAGTGAGTGTAGTGCCAGGCCTGCGCGTGTTCCCTCTCCCTCTGCCTCCTGCTCTCGTCAGCGGCGGCCGCAGCCTCAGCGAACGCGCGTCGCCGCTCCTCTTTACTTATAGGAGGCACCGCCGCTAACACTCGCTCGCTCAGTCTATGGACATATCAATATATTAGTATTATGATGTAGATAAATGTTATTATATCATTTATATGTATAATTATAGTACTTTATGCTGCGCCGTCCTCCCTCCGGACTATTTCTCCGTTTTCTCCTATCCCGGTCGTCTCTATCTCTATCCCGGTCTCTGTCTCTATATCTGTCTCTCTCTCGTTCTCTCTCCCGTTCCCTCTCCCTGTCTCTGTCCCTGTCTCTCTCCCTCTCTCTATCTCTGTCCCTGTCCCTCTCTCTATCCCGCTCATCTCTTCTATCTCTGTCTCTATCCCTCTCGTCCCTTCTATCCCGTTCTCTATCTCTATCTCTCGTGCCGCTCGAATCAGCCGCTCGCCTCTCGACGTTTGCTTGCCTCTCATGTTCTTTCATTTGCTGTATCCGCTCTTTCTTTGGTATCTTAAAGACTTCCTGAAGACAAACCAAAAAGCAGTCATATCATATGCTTATAAGTCTTTTAACAGAGACACTCCCCTAAAACACACATACCTTTAAACTGGACCACCTTTCAAGCATTTGATTACAGAGATCTTTAACTTTTTCAGACATTGCTGCATTTTCTTTTGTCTTCTCTGGTGTGACGGGTTCTTCTGGAGTTGCTCTCGGAAGTTCTACTGGCAAGCCTAAAATATCACGTAAATTTCATAATCTATGGTTACCCTGAGCGGTAGAAACGATATTTCTATAATATATTATTAAATAATATTAACCAGTGGCCTCATCAATGAAGACGGGTTCAGGAGGAGCGTCCGAGGAGCTGAGCCATCGCTCCACGATCGTGAAGAAACGACTCTCTTGGACCATAGTCTTATTGGTGATCGGTAGACGATCAACAGTTTGGAGCATTTCCAATCTGAAACAAGTAATATACACCATAAAATTAGGTGAAAATAATATAAGGAAATAGAGATAGCATCATCATCATCATCAGCCTATCAGAGCCCACTGCTGAGCAAAAGCCTCTTTCTCACATGGAGAAGGTAAGCATTAATCACCACGCTTGCTCAAGACGGGTTCGTGATTTCAAACTTGTAATTGTGAAATTATAAGTCCAGGTTTCCTCACGATTATTTCCTTCACCATCTGTCAGTGGTGTCTAAATACTCTCAGAAAGTACATATGACTCCAAAAAATCACATTGGTACTTCCCAGGTTTGAACCCGCGCCCTCGGCAACGAGAGGCGGCCCTTTAACCACTAGGCCACCACTGACTTAGTAGAGATAGATAGAGATAGCAGTATAACAGAATGTATGTACGTACTTGAAGTTCAAAGGAGCGTCATTACACCAGGGCGCCAGTAGCCTCAGCCCGCGGTAGTCAAGGAACAGTCTGCGGCACGGGAGGTGCGCGTCTCTCAATAGTCTCAGCAGGGCGGTCTGTGCGCGTCTTGTTTTAGCGCGGACCACCGTACGTGACAATCGCAGCGTGTGAGCCTGATTCTTAATACCGGTACGACCGAGCGCTTCTAGATCCTCCTCGATCTGAAATTTATGAATTTTTATATTATAGGTGGGCGTGTTTTAGTGAGAAATAGCATGTATATAGTTATTACTCACATCAGCGTCTTGTACTAAGTCTCCAGACTTAGGTTTATACTTCCTGTCTCTCTTGGGTTTCCGTACCCTCGGTCGGACCTGGTCTGCAGCGCTCACAGCATGCTTATCTTCAGAGGATTCTGAAGTGCCCGACTTTGAGGTTGTTACGTCTTCCTCCTCCTGGAATTACGATTTATATTAAAACAATACTGGTTTGGTATAAAAAATTACTTGGTGAGTATAATACCTCTTCATCATAATCGTCATCAGAGTCCGGTTCCGCACCTATCCATCCACGACAGTTTTCTGCACCGCAGTAACATCTTTGCGCTACTTTTCTACACAACAAATAGAATATATGTATACACCTAATTATGGAACAAAGAATATATTTAATCCATAATAACTCACCCAAATCTTTGGAACTGATAGTCAAAAGTGATTTCCTCTCCGGCAGCGATTTCCCTTTTACTAAAGAACCCTATTCTCAGTTCTCCGTTGACCGTCCACTTCTGTGTCTCAGCGTTTGGTTCACACGAGTGGTTTATGAACCTCGATATGTTCCCTTTCAGCGTCGCGTCGATGACTGTGTCGCCTTTCAACGACATGAAATAGTGATGTAAGTTGTTGTCGTCTGAGTAAGCCTGAGCGCGCTTGTAAAACTGGTCGTAATCGAGCACTTCGCCTACATATTCCATTAAAAATTCGCCACTGCAAATAAAACGAAAAAATTAAGGATATCATACATAAAGATAAAATGTTTCAAGGTTTTTGAATTAAATATATAACTTTAAACAATGGATAACTAAAAAATCATTGTAATGAACACATTATAATATAGTTGTATAACAATTCAATTATTTCTAATATATTCATCAGTTTTAATATTATTATGGATAAAAAATTCGCTTTTGCTTTATTTTAAAAGTAAAATAAGCCTTCGCAAACTAATTCTTATTAATAAGTGAATCATAGCTTCTAGTGATCATTAAATTTAATATTTTTACAACTTAATATGTACAATTTAGTTTAATAATTATTAATTTAGTTGATGAACTTACTTTGTTATATCTGAAGTAGCCTCGACACCACAGCCTTTTTTATCAGCATAAAATACCTTCAAAGGTCCATTTTCCTTTTTCTGAAACCTTCTATTTGTACATCTTTCTCCAACTGGACATCTTGAATTACTGAAAATATTTGTCAAATATCGAAGATATCACAAAATAAACATGAAATTATAATGAAAGTTTAAGGACCTACCATTCAATCATGAGCAGTCTGTTCAAACAATCTTCACCACAAGCTAGCTCCCCTCTTTCCAACTCTTCTTTAGTCATAAAACAATCACAGATCATTTTCTTTGTTTCCCTACTAACCATTCTCTCACACAGATATTCATTTTCATCCAAATGCTGGTACTGACTCATTCTTTCTTCAATTATCTTATCATAAGCCTCTTTACTCAATGGTTCTTCGACAATGTCCTCCTCGACTTTTGGAACTTCCTCCAGAAGGGGTAACTTTTGAGGCAGACTTGGGCTGGCAAGTGGGGAATTGGCCGGAGAATTCGCACCCATTTCTAGCTCGCTAGACCTACGCCATCGAGATTTGACTTTAACCGGCATCTCTGATGGAATGGGGAATGTCAAAGGATTGGCATGATTCTGTAATTCCATTTTCTCCTGACTGTCAGACCCTAATTCCTCCAATTTCAATTTGGTTTGTGTTATCAAAGCTTTCTTTAATGGAGTCTTGACCAAACCATATCCTTTTGTCTTTTGTTTCATAGTAGTTATAGTTTTTATACGACTCGATCTTCTAACTCCAGTCGGTGAAGACTCTGATGAATCGTTAGAGTTATTAGTTGTGGGTTCGGTGACCCGAGAGCAGTTGCTATCGTCAGAGAGAGTGGAACTTGGTGTAAGGCTTGGGTCTGGTCTTGTCAATGATTCCGTTATTGACTGTGGATCTGGTGTACTGCAAGGAGGTGTTGTTAAGTCATGGATTTCTGTACACTCCATGGGTGAATTTGGATTAGAGTCTACATTAACAATATTTAGCATCGCAAAGTCCTTTTGGAATTCCGCATCTTTATTTTCCTCAGTATTCACATCCTCGGCTGGTTCTTCCTCTTTCGGGCTTCCAATATTTATATTATAATAAAGTTCAGCGTTGTCATCTTCAACAATTTGCACTATAGTAATAACTTCATCATCATCCCCATACTCTAATTGTTCTTCCAGTGTTACTTCTTGATTATTTTGATCCACTTCTTCATTTTCATTATGATTGACTACTTCTGTTTGCACTTCTTCAGTCTGTTCCTCTTCTGGAACATTAATTTCTATCTCTGTTGGAGTTTCTATACTTACCTCAAGATTAATTGAGCTTTCAGGAACTTTTTCAACAGTATTCTCATTTTCTGATGTTTTATCGGTTTCATCAGGTTTAGGTTCACCAACATTATCCTGAGAATGGTCAATGGGGGAGTCTAAAGGACTAGAGCATGCTCCACTTACTGTATCAGACTGAATATCCAATGCAGCATTAGAATCTGATTCCGAGCCAGTACATAAATCAATGACTCTTATCTCTTCATTACTGTTTGTTTCACTTTCACTACCTATTTCATATCTTTTAATAGACCCATCCTCACCGTTGAATAGACACCTGTATTTGCCAAATTTCTTATGTAAGGCTACAACAGGCTGCATTGCACTACTTTGGCTTAGCTTTGTGGTTAAATCTAGAGTGTTTATAAGAGGCCCTTGCTCAGTTGAGATTTCATTCATATTTTCTAAAGGTGGTTTATCTTCAGTGGCCGTTTCAGGAGTAGGTCCATTAGAAGTAGAAGGCTGACCGACTGTAGCGATACTTCCTTCTCCCTGCCTACCGCGTCGACTAGATCTACGCGAGGGGACGCCATTAGCGGGCTTCCTCCTCTTTGCCATTTTGGACAACCTGTAAACAAAAGCAAAGACATGCAATTAAGAAACATGCCCAGCAAAATATACGGCAGACACATTGACCTCCTTCGATCGTTACTTGTCTGTCAATGCCACACTGTTGTTGTGTTGTAAACGTAGTTAAAATTATAATCATCAATCAACAAAATTATTCTTTCAGTCAAGATATGTGTACAGGAAAGTCTTACAATTATTTGTAAAACCACTAAGCGTAACACCCGGTTTGTCGTCCCTATAAAGTATTATTAATTGAATTGACTACATATCATCATATATATCGACTTTCAATGGGATCGTTATCATAATGTACCACAAAATCACACAATACTTACAAGTTTTTAACACAATAAAATTAAAATGCTACAAACAACAATTTCATTTTTATAAATCCATTACTTTTTATTGGCATCCATCATTAAATTTGTTGTGAGACTTGGTTTCCGTTCGTAAGTCACAACTTTACGTAAGAATTGTCACTAGTTAAAAAAATATCTTTACGTTTAATTTTAAAATTATTATTCAACTCATTTATAAGCAAGTATTATTCTCATTAAATAATAATTACTTAAAAAATCTACATAGTAACAAAGGCTGGTAAATATTTGCTTAATATTATGAACTATATACAATACACCACTTTTCCAGCAAAATATATTTCTGAATGTACCACATATAGTTATCAGTATATTTTAAATATCATTCGTATTTTTTAAATTGTATTAAACCATATTTCTGATTTATTCTGTGCTTTAAGAAGCTGATGACGTGTGTTGGCCATGTTTTTGGCTTAAATTATCAATAATCAACGTCAAACCGCAAATGTCAGTAAGCGACATTTGCAATCCATTTACATAGCCGGATTGCGAAGTCTGTTATAAGTGAAAATTGTAAAAACAAGTAATCTCTATTAAACCTGTTCAATTGAACATATAAATCGCAGCAATGGTGAACGAAACACCAGAGGTATAAACTAAGTTATGTTTTAAAATTGTCACAAATATTTATGGACACGTCACTGTTACGATACTTATGCTTTCTTGTTGCCGTATTGAGATATTATAATAATATACTAATATTAACATTAATTTAAACTATAAGCGTTGTATTTAAAAATAAATAAAATACATAACCAACAAAATTTTATTTAGTAATTGAAATATATGAGAAAAATGTTTTGTACTTTTTCTATGAAGTATCTACTTTTTATGTGATTTGTCTAAGAAATACGCCAATGGGATCTCTTAAAATATAATTTATGATCCTTTGGAACTGAATGAAGTAAAAAAAATTACAAAAAATATATCAATCATTGGTTTGTATTACAAAATAAAATTACATTTCAGGTTGTTAAAATTAACAAATGGGATGGAGCCGCTGCTAAAAATGCTATCGATGATGCGATCAGAGAGGTAAATAACTGGCAATAATAATTATTTATCTCCCAACAAATATATTAAAAACAAAAAGTTAGATTATATATACAAATATTTTTAAACAACATCTTGTTGTTAGTTATTCTTCTACCTGGCAATTTCCCAGCTTTAGCCAGGGTCTGCCTTACATATTGTGAACAGTTTTGGCTATTTGTTTTTACGACCCGCCACCTGCCTGACATCAACCCCATTTTGGGAATCAGCATTAATCAGTGATGTCTAAATACTCTTAGAAAGTACATATGACTCGGAAAAATCACATTGGTACTTGCCCGGGCCAGGAACGAACCCGCACCCTCGGCAACAAGAGGCGGGCCCTTTAACCACTAGGCCATAACTGACTTAATCTATAATCTTGTTGTTAGTTATAATTCACTTTAAACAAAGCCTGTATATTTATCTAGGTGTTTACCGGTGAGCTGAAATGTAAGGAGAGTTTTGCTCTGATTGATGGCCGTCTATTTCTCTGCGCCCTGGCTGTAGGAGTGGCCCTTTATGCTTTACTCTGGGACTATCTGTATCCATTCCCGCAGTCCAAGTGAGTTAATTCATTACATACACATTTTACTTTATTATTTATTTTTGATGTACACAATATTAATAATTGTCAATTATACTTACAATCTTCTAAAAATACCTCACTGCCAAAAATTTATCTAAGTTGTTTTGTATTTTTATTATGTATTTTAATTAAAATAACTTCTTAAATGAAAGTACCTTGAGTTATTCCTCCTAATCCCATCAAAATTGGTCTTCCTATTTCAGAGACTAAACAGAATCAACAGATAGATAGACAAAAGTATGAAAAAAGAAAATTGTATAGCATTTTATTAAAAATAATTTTAGTTTTAAAAATGGATTCTTGGATTTCTTTATTTCTTTGGGGGAATTTTCTTAAGAAGTTATGTATACAATAAGATAGTTCAATAAATATCATATTTCATACAAGATTATATTTATCTTTTCTTTCTTTCACAATGTATTTATTATATCTTTTTCAGGCTCGTCCTTATCATCTGTGTGTCCTCATATTTTATTTTAATGAGCATCTTAACTTTATACACAACATTCAAAGAAAAGGGCATTTTTGTTGTGGCTAAAGAGAAAACAGGAAACAACTCAAGAGTCTGGGAAGCAAGCTCTTATGTTAAGAAGTAAGGATCCATATAATATAATATTCACATATAACCAATGAAGGTTACTGAAGGGTAAAAAATGTAGTAACTTAAAAAATATGTCTCTTTTTGACTATTATCAATATTTATAATATAAATACAATATTTTTATAAATGTGCTATACTATAAAATTTATGAGGACAATGCTGAACACATGACATCAAAATGTACAGGAAAAATATTATAAAAGACATTTGCTGACAAAATAATCTCTACTTAATAAATAACAGTATGTTACTTTTATGGAGACTAAAAAATTACCACATATAAATTGTTAATTTTATTATGATAAGTCAATTAACATATAGATATATGTTGCTGTTGCTGAAATATCTCAATTATGGCTTTTGTAATTAAAAAATATTATATACAGATGAATGAAACTAATATTTTTCGAATGTACTACGTAATTTTTTATTTTTGATACAAACTACATACTCCCGACATTTCGGTTATTTTACAGCAACCATGATCACTGGCAGACAAGATGTGTGCCCGTCACACAAAAATAGTAGTACATCCGAAAAATATTAGTTTCATTTAAATTAATACTCGCGAAAATCTTAAATCTCATTATATGTTGATGGCATTAATACCATGTCTTAAGCATATTAATTAATTATGTTTTTTAACAAACTCTATTTATTTTCAGGCACGATGACAAATACAGTCTTGTTCTAGTAATGCGTGATGCTAACGGCAAAACCCGGGAGGCGACCGTAAACAAATCCTTTGCTAACTACATTGATAACAACGGAACTGTTGTTCAGAGCGTCATCGTCAATGAAATCACCAAGCTCTACAACTCTTTGTCTTCGGAGAAGAAGGAAAAGTGATTGAATTGTCACAAAATTACTTAACTTAATCTCAATAAAATATATAAATCTATTTTACTTTTTATTACTAGATTGTAAAATCCTTATTAGAATTTAATATAAATTCATTAAGTATCTTCACAAATATTAATTTTAAGATTCCTTTTTTTAAATTACTTTATTGTCTGCTTTTTATTGGTGCTTAAATTTAATTGTAATATCAGTTTTATCATAAACTGTAACTTCAAAAGTTTAACTCATTGAGATTTAATATTAATTTTAACAAATTTAATTTGATTTCATGAGTGCGGTTAGGATTGTTTGTCTAAGACGTGGAAATGAAAAAGATAATGGGAGAGGCTTCCTCTTGTATAAGGAAAATGGAAAATATTTAGATTTTTGTCTCATTTACCTTAGACAGTAAATTTAAATATGCATGATAAAAAGTGATTGTTGTTACATTAAATAATTATAATTTTTCAAATAATATCAATAAACTTTTAAGAAAAACAAGGATAAAAATATTATGGTTTAACATTAAAAGATGTTTTATATTAAAAGAGTGCGCCGGACTGGAGTTTTGACGTTACTTTCCATGATTATATGTATAAGTCATTAGGGTATATTTGGATAATAGGATTATTTGTGACTACGTATCTGAATCTTTTTTTATAAAATGGAATGTTTGTGGGTATTGTACTTGCTGTTTAATCTATTTCAGCTATCAAAATTATTTATAATGCGCTCAACAATGTAGTTTATGTGTTAAACAGTAAACTTTCCGTGAAGTCTGCACTACAACATCATCATCAGTTTTATCATTAATGTAGTATAAAGTCGCATAACACAGACGATAGATGTCATTGATGAATGGTGAACACATAATTAATAGGTACTAGTATTCTTTTCTCTTAAATTAATACCGAAGACCACGCGGACATAATCTTTGTTCATTTATATTTCAAAAAAATAATATAATTGTAAACCATAAACATTGGCAAAGTAAAGATATATTTAAATAATCTTCATTATTTTCCTAATAATAAAACTGAATCTAAAGAACATACCAAGAGAAAAAAAACTAATGTTATTTTAAACTTAAAAAAATCAATAGAGGTCACTACAACGAAACGAAGTTAGCAACGAGTTGCGAGATCTCCATTGATCGCTTCGTTACGCTCTCGGTCAAAAACTCAGCTTAGAATGTCACTCGACACAGATAATGCGCATTAACATAAATATAGTCAGTCAGTCGCTCTAGGAGTGGGCTGCCTGAGGTCTCTCACTGTTGTAGTGATGCCTCATCAAACGAATTGATACGTCATACGACTAGAGTTAGAATTATGTATAAAAGTTAATAGTGATGTAACCTTAATCTTCGTAACTCAAAAGTGATGTGTTAATATAAAATAAGTAAATAGAGTGGGATATATTTTAAATCGAAATTGAAATAGGAAAAGTCCTTCAGTGCCCTAGTGGAGTAAAATTAGTTTTTATTTATATGAGTAACTAATGCGCCCTTGCTTTTCGTCTTCTGCTCGAACGTTATAAAAGGTAAATGTTTTCATAAAATACAACAACAGTAAATTAAACATTAAGTTAAAAAATTTATTAACATTAAATAATTAAAAGATATTCCTGAATTTTTTTCTGTTATGTTAAGTCTCACAAATGCTACTTCTATTTTGTTAAAAAGGTTGTCTTTATGAAAGAAATCAGGTGATTTAATTTGTTTTGATATTTCATCATAGAAATATTTTTTTGTTAGTTTTAACTATAATTAGTACAAAGTTAACTGAGATACAAGGAAGGACATATCGAGCATTTAAAGTTAAATCTAATCGCTCGTATATGACATCATTTTGGTCATACTCAAGGTCATTCTTACGGTATAGTAGGTCAAGTTGTAAGTACGTTATGTTATTTTAGTTTTTACCTTTCTATATCACCTACAACAAAATCGATCACCTGAGCTCTTTGGCTATTATAAACTTACAACAATGTTTTCTGTCCGCTCAGTCTATTTCAGTTTTGGCTCGACATACCACGCCTAGTTATTTAGAATAGATAAGCTAAAATCTAGTAGCCATTAACTTGTTATCACACACTAAGGTGAGAAGGTAACATTGGAGCTACTATTTTTCATAGAAACTCAAAATGTTTTACAGATGTTTAAGATACAAACTTAACAATTAATGAAGTTGAAAATAATGTTACAAGTAGTGATATAGTTTAAATACTATTTGTTTTGAAGATGAGAGATGTATAGATAAAATAGTAAAATGCATCTGCTTATAATATTCGTTCTTTGATCAAATCAAACGCAACCGAACACCAAAGAGTTCATGAAAACTATTTTGGCACTTATAATGCTTTTGGCGCAATTGCAATTGGATCTTAATTAGTTGCAATGCTGCCAAAATAATACATAATAAAAATATAACACGTTTAGAATCTAAGATACATTTGTGACATAATTAAGAACAATGGCGTTATAACTAACACGACGCGCGAACGTCCTTGTTGTATACTAGGGAGTACGTTCCGGTGATATTTTTAAATGTTCACGTAATGGTATCGTGATTACGATTTTTATAACTCTTATTATATTATTATAACTTAATGAAAAATATTCTTCCTTACAATGTTAATACAAATTATGGAATTAATTTGTCTTCTTTATTTAATGTTTTTGTATTCACTTTAAATATTACTAAGGATGTATAAAAAAATTTAACAACCTGCATTATAAATTTTAATTTCTCACCTTTTATAAACATCTGGGGTAATTGTCTGTCATTTAACAATAATTACAAATGATGAAGATACTTACCATTAACTCTATTATTATATTTAATTAATATAAAACCTATAAAAGGAAAAAAGTAAATATATTTTTTCTACCTCATTCAACTTCCGGATAATAGAACAGAAAAAGGTTTTTTTTTACAAAAGTAAATATTTAGCTGTAGAATAGGATTAATTTATTTTCTAATTTAAATCGCTTGAATTTTAAAAACACAATTTTACGTCGACAAAGTCGGGGGTGTCTTCTAGTATATAAAAAGTGTGATTCAGATAAAACCTAATAGTTATTCACGGTCGTGTTTCCCTCTTATCAGTCTGTTATAGGAAGTGATAATCATTTAATAAAACTCGCTCGTTCAACTTTATCTACTGATGAGTGATAACGGTGTAATCACTCATCGGGTGCAATAATCTTAAACATGTCTGCTTAGTTTTACAATATCGTAATTAATATTTTAATTATCTGTCAAATACAGAAGCTTAATTCGATCTTTTTATAATCTGTATTTGTTATTACGAATTATACACACACTATTTTTAAAAAAATAATTTAAGAAGACCAGTTAAAAAGCTATAAATGATATCAACCAGTATCTAATATAATCTACATTTTTATTTCTACATTTCTTATAATTATCTGTATTGTTTGAATAATATTATAGAAGGTAGGTATTTATTTTATTATTATTATATTTAATTGGAAACTATATTAATAGGCGTATTATGTAAGAAGTTATTAGACGTAAAATGTGACGCATTCAAATGACATGTAAGTCAATAATTGCATGCATGGCGTCCTTCGTGATAGGCAAGTGTTGCATGATATAGATATTTTATTGTGTTTAATTAAATAATAATTTCATTGTAGGGTTGCACACCTAAAACTTTTACGACGGAATTATTACAGACTCCTTGGTCGTTTGTTTCTGTGCACATGTTTTTTTAAATGTCGATTTTGAAAAAAAAAACGAACTACTAAGTCTAAATAAATTAGTTAGGTATAGCTATTAATTTTCCTTACATTGTGCATAATGTTATGTTCGCGAGGAAATTAAAAACTGCAACGGATTTCCCTCTGAATCACGAGACTTGTCAAGAAGCAATATCTCGACCAGAAATGAAGGAAAAATTCAATGAACCGTAATTTGTAGTTATGTACATTACATAATAAACGTCATTTTGTGATGATATACTTATAAAGGTTGTATAAACAGATAGACATATGTGTCGATGTATAAGACTAATTTTATTCAAGCTGCATAGTTAATTTGATCCCCTAATATTTATTCAAAAATATTATTTTAATTGAACGACCACCGTTTATCAATCTATAAGTACAAAACTATCTAATTGCAAAGAGTACCTGCATTGGTTCGATTTTCCTATAAGCAAGTTGATGACCTTTATGAGCAAAGGCTGTAAAATTTAATGTTTCTCAAAATATATACGAGTGTATTTTATTCATTCATGCTTCCATAAGTATTTATTTTTAGTGAAGGCCTTATGTAGGTCGTGCTCTATTTACCTGCAAGTATTGTTCAGAGAAAGAAAAGTGTAAAATATTCAAAATTTTACAGAATAAGTAGGCTATCGAGGCAAGAGGAAAGATTTTAATACCTATATTTTTAACGGTAAAGCAATGTCGAATGAAATTCTTGTATTAAAATTCATATAAAACATACACAAAAGAGTCGAAAGTCGATGAATTTTTCATTCACTCTTTTCTAGGAATTCATCTAATTAAAAACATCTAATTATCTTATTCGTATAAATATAATTTAACGAGTAATTTGTAGGGGTTTGTTAAAGCATTTAACTCCTATTCACGTTTATTCATATATTTACTTATTACATAAAAAATCCCATTTTAAGTGATATGAACATTTTCTATTTTTACTTTTATATGTCTTTTGTTTTATTTCTACAAACTTGAAGGTTGAATACCTTCAATCAAGTACATTAAAAAATTATCGGACAATTTAACTGTCAACGTCATTGACTCGTGACAAGAGTAGCCTTGACCGCGACGGGTCAACATCTTCCGGTTTATAATTTGACCCAAAATATTAAAATGTCACTTCAATATACACAAAAACTTTTTAATTATTATATAATTGATAATATTATTATATAAAAATAATAAATGGGATTATTTTATTATTATACAACTGTATATTGTGTCATAAATACGTTTTAAAATCTGTCATAAATGTTTGGAATGACTGTTTGAATTTTAATGGGACTTTTATCGGAAACATTAAGGGCTCTATCTTAGAAATTTCTTATCTTAACTCATGAGTAACTTTCCATACTTAACCTAACTTAAGTAAGTTACTCTCAATTTCGAAGAAATATAAAAGAATAACAGCTTCATAATGCAGTATCCGAATTATAACCAGCAAAGCCGTGGTCAAAGGCTAGTATAAAAATATTAAAATAGGATATTTTATTGTGAAATATTAATTTATGTTTTTATTTACATTATATAAAACAGGTGTTATGAATTTTGCTAATAAACTTAATGTCTTATTATAACATATACAAATTTCATATACATATACTTAAGTCGTATCTATTATTGTAATTTCATGAAATAAAACTAATATTATTCTGATTTACTACGTTCCTTATTTTTGACGACAAATTTCCGATATTTCGTTTACTATGTAGCAATCGTGATCTCGCATGCTCGTGAATGGTCACGTAAATCTTAGATGTGATTTTGTATTTTCTTTTAATATCCCAGTGATATATTCCAGATGTCGCGGAGGAAGCTGGTGGTGTATGGTGCCGGGGCAGCCGGTGCCTTAGTCACGGCGTGGGCTCTCTCGGCTGACGACAGGCCAGGAGTAAGTATTCCATATACATACAATATATTATTAAATACGGATTTCCGGTATGTAAAGTAGCCTATGTGTCATTCCTGGACGTCAGCTTCCTGTATACAAAATTTTATCAAAATCGGTTCAGCCGTTTGAGCGTGAAGAAGCAACAAACATACACACACACTCACAAACTTTCGCAATTATAATATTAGTAGGATGGCTTCGTAGAGCACACGGAATAAACGTGTTCCACTTTATCATATGTTATATCAGAATCTAATTAAATGTCATAAAACTGATATCACTATAATCCCATTGTGAGTGAATAATCGTAGTTATTTTATTACATAGTAACAGTTTGTAGTTTTATTGTATGTTATACTTTATATATATCGGGGAATTTAATTGATGGTTGTAAATGTTTTACTGTACCTTATGTTATACTATCAACTATTAACGGATATTTTTGAGTGGAAGAATTTTTTTGAAGTGAACTTCTAATGCGACTTCCAATAAGGTTGCGTTAAACGTTTAACGCTTCTGGACGGGGAATAGAAAGAGACAGAGCCGGAGTAGATGGGTGGGTCAGTTGCGAATTGTTAGCAATTTTCATAAAGTTTGCCATAAAAAACAATATGAGTTCACAAAAAAAAAAAAAATTCTACCCTTTCCTTCTTTCATTTTGACATTACGTAGTTTCACTTCTTCCTCGCTTAGAAATTCCAAGCACAATTTTTTTTATGACATCGTATATTTTTAGGGAAGTAATATACAGGGTGACTGGTGAATTACTATCGATATTTGAGGACGTGATATTTGACGATCATATATGACGAAATAAAAATTAATATAACATAAATATTAATAAACTTCTAAGTAAAGGTAACCAAAAGTTATGTAATTAATTACACATCGTATGAACACCCTACAGATTAGGTATACACACACACTCACACATACGCGCGCGGCGGCGTGTTGTTGTATCAGCACGCCGCCGCACGCGTCCACACTTGGAACACTTGGAACGTGTACACACTTTATTTATTTATACGGAAATTTGGTCAAAAATTAAGTACCTATTTTTTTTACATAATTCGAATGAGAATCATGTACCGAGTATGCTCCTTAAATATTGATAGTAATTCACCAGTCACCCTGTATATGTTTATATATATTTTCCAGTCGTGGTACAAATCGACAACAGTCGCAGCTAAGTCCGAGCGTAGGAAGCGTCCTTTACCCTCGCGTACGGACCAAGTCAAAAATCTTCAAGCGGGACACACTTATGATGTACTCATTATAGGAGGTGGCGCCACTGGAGCCGGTTGTGCGCTCGACGCTACCACCAGAGGTAAGGAGAAAATATATTTTATAATGAGGTCTAAGATTTTTTCTTATTAATTAAAATGAAACTATTATTTTGCGGATATACTACGCAAATTTATTTTTGATAAAAACTTATATACTCACGATGTTTCGGCTACGTTTCAGCAACCGTCTCGTCTGCCCGTGATCACGATTGCTGAAAAGTAATCGAAACATCGGGAGTATGTTGTTTTTATCAAAAATAAAGTTGCGTATTATATCCTAAAAATATTAGTTTCATTTAAATATATTTTGAATTTTTCCAGCACTCACGTACCTACGGTACTGTTAACTATGTCTTGTCTCAACCTTATTTAACATTAAATTTATTTACAGGTCTTCGCACAGCTTTGGTTGAAGCTGACGACTTCGCCAGCGGTACATCGAGTCGATCAACGAAACTCATTCACGGCGGCGTACGTTACTTGCAGAAGGCTATAATGCAGCTCGACTATGAACAATACAAAATGGTCAAAGAAGCGTTACACGAACGGGCCAATATGCTGGAAGTCGCGCCTCATTTGACAAGACCGTTACCTATATTGTTGCCAGTTTACAAGTGAGTATTGCAATTGTATAATGTTCTTAGTCTTTTTTTTTTTATGTTAAAAGTGGCAAACGAGCAGACGGCCCACTTGATGGAAGGTGGTTACCGTCGCCCATGGACATCCGCAACATCTTTGTTGTGGATGCGTTGCCAAACTTGTTTTTTTTAGGGATAGGGAGGGGTGGGAATAAGGAAATACAAGGGAAGGTTGGGAAAAGGGAAAGGGCAACCGGCTCTCTCACTCATCGGACGAAACGCAGTCATTACTGACTACTTCACGCCGATCTTCTGTGAGAGGGTGGTACTTCCCCGGTCGAGCCAGCCCATGTTCGAGCTGTAGTAACTTAACCACAGCTAGGCTCTACCTACTTTTCTTTTCTACCTCTACTTTTCTTAGTTCTATATTTATTGTGTTATTTTCAGATGGTGGCAAGTCCCATACTACTGGTTTGGTATCAAGATGTACGACTTGGTAGCCGGTGACAGAAATTTGAAAAGCTCATACTATCTATCTAAAAAGAACACTCTAGAATTATTCCCTATGTTGAAATCCGATAACTTATGTGGCGGCATAGTATACTATGATGGTGAGTTACTGCTCGTTTCAACTTAATAAAAAACTTCCAAAGTTTTTAGGTGGTAGAGCCTAGCTGTAGTTAATCACTACAGCTCGAACATGGGCTGGCTCGACCGGGGAAGTAGCACCCTCTCACAGAAGATCGGCGTGAAGTAGCCTCTAATGGCTGCGTTTCGTCTGATGAGTGAGAGAGCCGGTTGCCCTTTCCCTATTCCCACCCTTTCCTACCATTTCCTTATTCCCACCCCTCCCTATCCCTAAAAAACAATGTTGGCAACGCATCCGCATCAAGATGTTGCAGATGTCAATGGGCGACGGTAACCACCTTCCATCAAGTGGGCCGTCTGCTCGTTTGCCAGCTTTCACATAAAAAAAAAAAAAGTTAAATTTAAAATAGGAATATCGTTTTATTTTTCTTTAAATTCTCGTCCACGATTCAAATCATTCTGCCAATGTCCGTATTTTTATAACACAGGGCAGCAGGACGATGCTCGTATGAACCTGGCTATCGCTTTGACCGCGGCGCGTCATGGCGCCACCATCGCCAACCACGTGTCTGTTGTCAAATTGCACAAAACTGACGGCAAGCTTAGTGGCGCTAGAGTCCGGGTAAGCTATGACGTCACTTCCTACAATACAATATATTAAATACCTACTTAGTGTCAATGATATTGAGAAATTTAAAATAAGAATAGGAAATTAAAACAAAAATATTCCTTATTTGAATTGATTGAAGACTTCTTTGTAAAATTCCTTTGTTTTTTTTATTCAGGATGAATTGACAGGCAAGGAATGGGATGTTAAAGCCAAGTCCATAATAAACGCAACAGGTCCGTTCACGGACTCCATCAGGAAAATGGACGATCAAACTATTAAAGATATCTGCTGTCCGTCATCTGGCGTGCATATTGTACTGCCGGGATACTATAGGTGAGCTTTATTATAATAATATATACAGTTTCTATTGCAGTTTGAAGGTATTTCTGTTTTTGCCTACAATGCTTTCTAAGTTTGTATATTAATATTTGTCTGTAATTAAGATAACTTATCTAATCATCTCCAGAAAAATCTAATCAAACTCGTCATGATTTAATGTAGTGCAAACTTATTTTCCACTTATAGCCAGTGGGTTTGAAGACTTATCATATTTTTTACCATTTCCTTAGGAATCTACGTTTAGTTCGATATATTTCTACATAAAACTTGGTAGTAGCTATGAATAATAACTCCTATAAATTACTTTATTTCCAGTCCAGAGCACATGGGTCTTCTTGACCCAGCTACTTCTGATGGTCGCGTCATTTTCTTCCTGCCGTGGTTGAAGGGAACCATCGCCGGTACTACGGACATGCCGTGTCAGGTCACACACAACCCGAAACCAACGGAAGATGAAATCCTCTTCATCCTCACCGAAGTCAAGAACTATCTTAACCCGGATGTTGAAGGTTTGTTCTGATTATCTTGGAATTAACTAAATATGACTATATATATCTAAACTTCACAAAGTTCGGCCTAAATCATGATTAATAGCAATATTATAAGAACAATTTTACTTTAAAGAAATATTAAATATTTATGTCTAAGTTTAAGATTAATTGCAATATTTTTATCATAACAAATATTTACACATAAATATCCCTGTTAGCAAAAACAAAACAACCTTCTACAAATGTATTTCTTTTATATCAAATTAAAACATATATTCCTAATAGACCTTGTAATAGGAAAAAAGTCATGATTTGATTTTCATATCTCTATATTATGTTATCTCGATTCTATATACATAGTTCGTCGTGGGGACGTCTTATCCGCGTGGTCCGGTATTCGGCCACTAGTATCAGACCCTAACAAGCCGGACACACAGTCCCTCGCTCGTAACCACATCGTGCACGTTTCTCCTTCGGGCCTCGTCACCATCGCGGGAGGCAAGTGGACCACCTACCGCGCTATGGCTTCTGAGGCGGTAGACGCGGCCATTGAAAGTGAGTTATCAAACATATTACATAATCGCGAATATAAATTATATCTCATTAAAAAATTGAGGGTATTTGAAGAAAATTTTCGATACCATACTGCTTAAGACTAAAGGTAGTTTAATATAGTACTATTTGTACCGCTCATGAGTACGGATCTAGAAGATAAAAATAATTTTTATACTAGATTTAATTAATATCCTATACGGCCGGTTCAGGTCGATGAATACGTAATAAATATTCTTGATATTTTCATTAATCTAAAATCGTTATATCTAGTAATTAATCAAGATTTGTTTATTCTATTCCTTACATTTGCAGGCTGCAACCTAAAGCCACTTTACAAGGAATGTCAAACCGATGGATTCCTTATCGAAGGTGCTCATGGTTGGACTCCTACGATGTACATCAGATTGGTGCAGGACTTTGGACTGGAAATGGAGGTACCTACTAATACAAGATCCTATGCGTATATACCACCAGTTTACTTAATGCTCTGTGTCTATACAATCAGGTAGCACAACATCTGGCCAAGTCATACGGAGATAGAGCATTCGCAGTCGCAAAAATGGCAGCTATGACCGGCAAGAGATGGCCCATTATTGGTAAAAAGATCCATCCAGAGTTCCCTTACATCGACGCTGAAATCAGGTATGGAAACATGGTCAAATAAATCTGAGATAAAGTTATTTTTATATATTTTTTAATGTTATACATACCCACTTATGTTTAAAATGCGTAAGAAATGTAATGAATGCTAGTAAATTTTAATCAACAAGAATTTTAGTCAAGAATAATTCTTAGATGTGGTTACAGAACTATATTGAACTCTATACTGAACCAAGTCTCTCACGTCTTCTTCGTGATAATTGCCACAAATTAAAGAATTGAAATAAATTATGGTTTCAGGTACGGTGTCCGCGAGTACGCGTGTACAGCGGTCGACATGATCGCTCGAAGGCTGAGGCTTGCGTTCCTCAATGTACAAGCCGCGGCCGAGGCCCTCCCCGCCGTCATAGAAATTATGGCTGAGGAACTTAAGTGGAACGAAGCCGAAAAACAGGTATAGGACATACTACTATACATTATTGCCAACGATCCAAAGATACAAAATATACACCAAAATCGACGAAAATATTCACAAGCAAACTAAATTTTTGGATGTCAATAACGTATTGAGAAATATGAATATAAAATTGCAGAAACAAACTAAAATAGCTGCGGATTTCCTTGCCAATGAGATGGGACAAATGGTGAATCGCGCGAGTCGCGACAAGATACCGATCAATCTGAACAAGGAAGAGATTCAGACATACATCAAGCGGTTCCAGATCATTGACAAGGACAGAAAGGGATTCGTCTCCATCAATGATATTAGGAGGAGTCTTAAGGTAACGCAAAACAACAAGGTTTTTATCAGAGCGTATTATTGAGAGTACAATGGGTGAAAACCATGTATATCTTTCAATTGATTATCATTATTCTATGTAAATATAGATAAGTAAGGAAGAAACAGAAATTAATATAACTTCAAGTCTGTTCAAGGTAGTGGACTATAATGTGTATGAAATTGATTCCCTACCTTCATTTCCTATAAAATATTTTCTGTGAACATTTTATTATGATTTTCCTTGTATATTTCTTCAAGTATTTGCCAACAATGTTATAGAGTATGGGCGTGAAACCGAGTGACGATGAAATAAGTGCGATATTATCAGAAATCGATGTCACTTATCACGGGCAACTGGAAATTCAAGACTACCTTCAGGTAGACATATGGAGGGTACATTAGTATGGGGACGCACTTGTTTGTTTCATACGAAGCTCGGTAGAGGGTATAAAAGCTGTGTTCACGTTTAAATGTTCCTGGGATTAAGGAGTACATACACATACCAATTACTGTCTTAGTCTGCAATTCCAACATTGGTTAATAGAATCTTTTTTATAATCAAAAAGATTCTATACCAATGGTGATTCATCAATTGCTTTTGTGTTAAATGTTGGAGCTTGTTTCACAGAACTACGGTGAGGATGTGACCGGGGAACAGTTGCACGAAATATTGAGAGAAATCGACACTAACATGAACGGACAAGTCGAACTCGATGAATATTTACAGGTCCATATCAATATAACACTGCATCTTAATATTATAATCATATAATTTTGCATGAAAATTTTATTAAGGAAATAAAAATTTCTTATATTGTATATCTGACAACACATATCAAGTTTAAATTAATCACTCATTTTGATTTTCTATTAAAATCCATTACTTTCATATTTAAAATAATTTCATTATAATGTTAATTAACAATCTCATTGTCATAAGTAGCAGTGGTTTGGCTTTGAATGTAAAAAGGATTTGACTAATAGCTTTATGTGAATACTAACAATTAACAAAAATTACTAACATTTTATAATCTGTATTTTAATGTTTATTATCTGGTTATTTTTGTTGCTTAAATGTTAAATTATAATTTTCAAATTTATAAAACATAAATAAGCATGTTTTATATTTTTATTCTCACTAATGTAACATATAACTGTATATTTAAATCAATAATATTTTTGCATGTATATTGATTTTATATCCCATTAAACATAAATAAATAAATATAGTATTTCTTATATATCTTAAATATAACAGATGATGTCAGCTATCAAGTCAGGACATGTGGCTTATTCAAGATTTGCTCGAATGGCTGAGCTTGAAGAGGAACACCATGAAAAGGAAACTCTTAAGAAGAAAATCACCGTTGAAAGGAGTGGCGGAGGGTTGTAAACATCTCATAGGTATATTTATATTTATAACATACCTTAATATATAATATAGTTATGAAATTTTCCTTTAAAAAACATATTTAAAAATGGAACAGGTGTACAAATATATATTGTTATATATCATCAATGAAGTACCTCTTAAATGTTGAGAATCTAATTATACACCAGAAGAAAAACTTTAAAATATACATATATGAATAAATGAATTCTGCCACTTAGTAGATATTTTCATATAGCTCAAGAAACTGTTTGCTAAAGAAATATTGGATAGCAGTGAAGTCAATCTATGCGAATATGAGTTTTATGTCTATTGTAATAAAAAAGTACTTTTGGATTAAATTGTCAGTTAAGAGGTATATACAACTAGTAACATAATCCCTAGTCTAGCACTTGTATCCTATTTATAATATTCAAAGGTAATATATTTAGGTAAATTATAATATCATACAGAGGGCGGTGCTTAAGTATCATAAGAATTCTCAATTAATATCAGAATATAAATAACGTTAAACTAAGAATTAAAAAGTGTAACACATTTTATGTTATAAATAATCATTACCAACAATATGTTTAAGATTGCTTAATATAGTTGTGAAATTTATGCTATTACAAAAATATTTCAAAAATGGAATGGACTAACAATTCATACATGTTAATAAGGAGATATGCAATAGCAATTGTTGTCAAAACATAACTTGTCATTTAATTAATAATGATTTTTTTGTTACAGATTAAAAAGAAGCCTAGCATCAATATGTCTGTTAATAGAAATGACACTAAATAAGTATTATTATTTATTGTAGTTCTTACGTGAACTATGGCTCAGGCTGTATGTAAAAACTTCTTCCTTAATAACTTATACTCTTAACTGTATGTACAGATAATTAATTTTGTGCAGAAATAATATAGTGTAAACATTGTAGAAATCCTTATGAAATGAATTATTATCAAAATTTTGTAAGTTTATTTATACTGCACTTAAATCGATCGAGCACAGTATTAGTAAGTTACCATACTTTTTGTTAATATATTTGTAATAAATGCTAATAATTATTTATAACCTCACGCATAGCGTACTCCCGAATCGTCCTGAAGTAGTGTTTTTGTGCAATAAATATATGATGATATAAACTGTCTTTAAATTAACACCCACATACTAAGAATCCTTATTCTCAATGAGAAACTATGTACATAGTATTTCCACTACCATACTTCGGTAAAGTAAGCATACCAAATCGAGTATTTCAAGGTCGAAATATATAAACATCAAACCTAAGTATTAAAACGTCTAGAAACATCTACTATGTTAGATAATTTTCTATTAAATTACACAAAACATGAAAAACTAAAAAGTTAAATCGTATTTTTGACATACATACTTTTTTTACTTTCAATAGTAATCGAGCATAAGTGTGAAAATTAATGAATGAATGATTATAAACAAATGATTATGATTATAAATTTTGAAAATTTTATTTACATAAACTGATAATATAAAAAATAGAGTATTATTTAAAAATGAAACAAAATAACGCGTATATAAAATTGATTGGAAGAATATTTTCAATCAGTTCAATAAGACGTACTTAATAAGTCATATGTCACTGTCATGAGTTGATCGTAAGTAAAGTTCAGTAACGGTAAGTTGTTAAAGTAAGTTGCGTAACTTGTAAGGTTACTGTAACTTGTTAGTGAGTTGTGTCTCGGACGTAGGGCGGCGGTCACGCCTCCGGTAGTCGCGGGCGGGCGGTGGGTGGATGAACAGGTCCGTTCATCAATTTTTAACTTTAGGGTGGAAATTGTTGATGCGTTACCATGATTTTTGAACGTTTTCCTGTCGTTTTTTATATTTTGTGCCATATTATGATGGATATGGATTAGGTTGATTCGTTTAACTGATAGATTTGAGGAACATCTTTGATTATTATATAATCTTAGAAAATTTATCGTAATTAATTTTAATGGTTTATGATTAAAAAATAATTGTTAGAGCTGCTTTTAATATTGACACATTAAGATTATTTTATCCTGAGTTTTTTTTTAATAGGTATATACTAAGTAGTTGTTATAACTCGAAAGTAGGGATGTAGTAACTATTTACCCGTTACCTTTTCAAATCTTATTTACATTAATTTCACTTTATGAGGACTTACATGTTAGATCAAGTTCCGTAACAAATTCTCATTAAAAAATATGGCACAAGGTCACATACTCGTACGTAGTTCGAATTCAAAATTTAAACGGAATAAATAAATATTATTTATACAAATTATATGCAAATCATCGTGACGGTGGACGAAGACATCGTGAGGAAACTTGGACTTAAAATTTCACAATTATAAGTTTGAAATCACCAACCCGTCTTGACAAGCGTGATGATTAATAGTCAAACCTTCTCTACGAGAGAAAGAGGCTTTTGCTCAGCAGTGGGCTCTGATAAGCTAAAAAAATAATATGGAAATGACGCGTGACTACGGGTTTTGAGACTGTCTGAAAAATAAAGGATATTCCCTCATGAAATTCAAGTAGACGATATATGTAGGTAAAATGAAATAAGATATCTTTGTATGAGATCCGACTTCTACCTAATAGGTACTTATATGACATAAGTTACAAATTTCTAAGCAAAGTAATCTTTATCACACAACACAGATACAGTCGAATTAAGCGTTAAGCAAGCCTGAAGCTAACGTCTGAAGGGCATTCTGAAGTCGAAGGACGTTCTGTAGGCTGTTCATAATATTATTACGAAAAGTTTTAATAGAAATTATATATATGTACTTAATATTCAACGTTTGTGTGTCAGAGTATGGATATTTAATGTACTGAACCTATTAATAATTTTACGTTAATCAGCAAGACCATAGAGCTTTTAATATGGCTGATAGATTGAACCCTAAGTCTTCATTTATGAAATACTTCGTGTATTTCAAATTTCAATACGTGACAGCTGTTGCAAAAATTTTCCATAATCCTATACCTTAAATAACAGTAGGTTCATCATTATATCCAACCGACCACTTAGTTTGATGTATCTGTATTCTATAATTACCAAAGGTAACTATTAGTACTTTACTTCTAATTACATGTTACCTTATCTATGAACAAAGCTACATGTGCATATGTAGGTACATAGGTATGTATAATCTATGTCGTACTGACTGGATCGAGAGCGATGTTTGGAGCGGCGATGAGTTTGAGTTTATGAATGACGATGATTTCATAGATCTCATAGTGTCCATCATGATGTGAGGATGTGACGTGACCCGGGCCTGGCTCCAAGGGCGTGTCGCGGGAGGCGGGTGCCGTCCCCGCCCACAGTCATTTCCGCTTCCGTTAAGTCTAGCGATCATCCTCCAGAATCATCTTCATCTATGAGTACTATGAGTTCTATGAGTTTCATAGAACAATCGTTTTATCTCATCAGCTTAAGCAACACGTCTGTGATAGCGACTCATAATTTTATTAACGAGTGATGTTTGATTTTACATGTGACTGGTACTTCATGATACAATGTTACGTAAAAATACGTCGAAATTCAGTACAAATAAAGAAAAATATTGATAGACCTGTATATTAAAACTGATAGGTATATTATTTCGTGTAGTGTTGTTTAATTACAAGACACAACGTGATCAGCTAGTAACCCGCCCATAGAAAGCTGTTACGAATTGTACTTTCTCTCGCGAAGCCCGCTTAAACAATAATGGTACAAGTGGCGTGTTACGGACATATCTGTTTGATATCTGTATAGATACTAAATATTTTTCATTGAGGAATGTAAATATATGTACACACATATACCTATATAGTATATATCTATGTACTATAGATACTAAGAACATAAGTAAAGTAAATAAGGTTCTGCCTTATCCTTTTACGTTATAAGGCAAGAAAAATATAAGGATAAATAGACATAAAATTTATATTAATTTGTACGAATTAATAATTCTGGCTGTTCACTTTAGGTCATTGCCAAAAATAGTAAACAAGTGATGTTTAAAAACAAATGTATGAATGTGACAGTGCATTGTTTCCGAACGCACTAACTAATTAACTATATTCGAATCGTGTAACGTCACTCGACGCGTCACCCGAGGTACACCCATAATGATACAACGACAATCAAATTTCAGCCTTATTCATATCAGCAATAAGGTTATTTATCTAATGCTTATATTAGAAAGCACAGTTCTCTTGGAAATTCACAGAAATACAATCTATGCTATTCTAATACGAACGTTATATGATTGTTATAAGGTGTATATTCGTTTGTAGATGTTCTGGATAATTAAAGCAGAGACACAGGCTCTCTCGACGCGGCTGTTCATTCGTGCATAATGGACTTGGGGCAAACGCCGCTGACGCTTGACAAAACATGGATCGACTTTCACTATCATTACATCCGCTGACTATTAACGCGTTATAAATATATATATCGCGACGCACAGACACTCGCAATATATCGGAATAATGAATGTATTTTATATTATGCATATTAATATTCATGAATGGCGACGCTTATAAGGTCACGTTGAGATAAACCATATGTGATATATAATGTCGAATGGTCGTATAGAGAAGTCCTTTGATTGATCAGTTACGAATACGTGGCCAGTTAACAACTGAAACACGTCAAGTAGAATGTACATTGACATCGCCAGACGCATGGTGCATCATGACGACATGTGTTCATGTTTTTTCCCGCCCAAGGAGGCCGCGGGCACGAGGTTATACACCCATTATAACGTCCTTCCTACTTTCAATTATTATTATCGGGCGCGGCGCCGCACCCGTCGGGGAGGCCGACAGAGGCGCAGCTGCTGCCTACCAATAATCAAGACCTGTCTCCCGAACGAGCGAGACGGACACTCTCACCGCGAACCTTCAAAATCAATCACTACACTAACCCGCGCCGTCTATAGATCATACTATTTTTTTTCATTCACTTCATAAAGACGTTGACCCAAAACATACATCCTTGAATTGCAACACTATTTATGTAAAGCCAAAAACAGTTTAAAAACCACGCGACGCGAATGCGATAGGAGGCGGATCTCCGAGTTCAGCCGAAGTTCGTTCGTGTGCCGTCGGCGGGTCGCCGCTCGTGTGTCGTCAGTTCTGTCGCCGCAGCTCGGCGGACGGTCGCGAGAATGGTTCGTTCGTTCAGAGAACAAAGGGATACATTTGTCAGCCAGTGTCGTCCGGATGATGTCGTCTGAGTCCCACAAAGTGACAGTCGAATATATCAGTGAGGACAGAACAGTGAAGGTAATGATGGTGGTGTAGCTGTCGAGAGTTCGTAGTGTTATTGTATAACAGACGGACGCCAACGGGCCGCGTTCTAGAGTGTCGGTGGGTGCAGGGGGAGGGCGGAGCGTACGGCCCCGGCGTGTGGGGCCCGCCAGGCCACACGCAGGAGGCTGTGACCGCTGTATCTGATACACCCTTGACTGTGTTATATGTTACTCTTATTATCATCATTAATACATACCACCACCGGTGACGCACGATCCTCATTAGCGTTAATAACTATGCGTGGACCTGTTTTTATATGTCTGATAAATAAATAGGACGGTGGTATTACGAAAAGCTTAGAGAACTAGTATTTTTTTTTGGTAAAATAGTGATTGGATCGAAAATTAAAAGTTAAATTAAAGTTAACCTAGTTATAAATGCGTAAAATATCAGTCACGCGATTCTAGGTGGGTGGATCAAAGGGCGGCGGCGGCCTTGAGTGCGACGACTCCCGGCTCACGGCACTTGTTAGGAAAAGGCGTGTCGACACCCAACAACCACGATTACATCCAACATGCTCCACTGAAATTTCGACAACAGCTGGAAAAGTCAAAACTTATTAGTTTCATAAAACTTTCAAATACATCCAAAATACCATCGACCACGCTTAATAAACTACGTAAGCTGCATTTCATTCCATTAGCTTCACAAATAACGCTATCATAATAATGGAATTGTTAAAACTTTGTATAAGTAGTGAGTGAACCAAACAGTAACACTTCCGTCAAAAAGAACGAATGATTACAATGACTTATTTTTTATTAAGAAGTTATACATTTTTTTTATAGTAGGTACTAAATAAATTATAACATTATTTGTTTATTCCTACATAAAAAACTATCTTTTGTTAGGTTTTACGATGATCTCGGATAAACGATCTACTTATTATCTCTATAGAGTTGAAATCTAAATCACTCTAACATTTATTCTCCCCTAGCATTCGCGCCTTTTTCATCTTTTTGCACAGCTAACTTCTATTGATTCGCAAATGAAAGACCCCTTTTGTGATGTGATATAGGCGTGCAGTAGGTACTTTACTATTTTACGTACAGAAATATACTGTTAAAAATTATAAAAAAAATAACTCATATTTTATAACCTGTGACAGTTTAAATTCTATTTTTAAAAAGTATTTAAGGACATTCTTTAATAGTTCTGGAGTAGTAAAAATAGAAAAGTAGTTATTTGATTTACTAAACAACTTAAAAAAATCGTATTTGGTAAAATTTTTGCTTTTTATAATTAATTAGTGTTAGAAAAATATAATGATATTAAATTAGGATGAACAAGGATATTATTTTTATTTACTGACTAACATTAATTACACTAATAAGTAAAGTTACACACATATATCTACTAAACATTGAATTATACAATGTTAAAGAGTCCATGTTCCATAAATCATGATTCTGTTGTGAATGCTTATCATTTACATAATTGTTGTACTTATTTGTAAGTCCTAATTTGCATGATTTATATGACATTAAGATAAACATTGCCTTCACAAAACTAAGTTATGCATAGCTACAAGTAAGTGGAAGTTTTTATCTGTTATTATATGTCCTGTACATTAAAATTTCTGCCAAAATGGCACATATTCCGTCATAAATATAAAATATATAAGTATTTATTTGAACTAGAACTGCCCTTGTTTTGTATCTTTAAATTATTCTCATCATGCAATTTGTTTATTCAAATATCCTACAAGCTTTCTGTAAATACTCGCTAAAAGCAAGCAATGCTATGAAATGATCCAAATAATCTTTAATTCTTTAAAGCCTTAATTGAAATTTGTTTAACACCATTTTTATTTCTTTGAGAGCAATAAGCAATATTTTAAGTTTACCCACCGAGAAAGTTTATTAACTTTGCAATATTCTATCCATGTTTCCCTTATAAACTCTTACGAATTAATATTATTACAAGTTATAATTCTATATTTATCTGTTTGATACATTCAGAAAATGTGTAAAAAAATCTGCATGGTCATATTAAATATAAATTAATAAATAATCTTGGTTTACTAAAAAGCTGGGCATTTAACACATTAATTTCATATTAGTGAGAATTCGAAGGCCTAAATACTATGTGAGAATATTTTTACTATACATCTACATGTTTTAGACAATGTTTTAAGAACTTCAAGTTCAATTCATTCAACTTAGTTCTACTAAGAAACTTTTCAAGTTGAATTCGTCTCATAAAATACAATATAAAATAATATAATTCCTTTTTTGAACCTTACTCTCTTTTTACTTTCTACTTAGTAATAAAATGTTATTCAATCCGACATAATATGTATTGTTCAACTTTACAATTACAAAATGGGTGGTTCACCTTTGAGATATAGATATTTTTAAAATCTACGATATTTCATGTTTAATACATATTTAATATCTTTCATTTGTAGTATAGTGAAAGACAAGTTCCAAATAAAAAAGGCCTGCAAAGAGTTTAGTAGAAATAAAATTGTCTTAGTTTTGACAGAAGTTACTGGCAACTTTATACATACTAGTACAAATTCATTTTTTAAATCCCTTATATTCACAAAAACGGAAATAAATGTTTGAAATACTTTATTTTTCTACATTACATATAAATTCAATGAAGTCTATTTATGTTCCACAACACTTTATATTCACAAAACAAGTCTACCAAAGAATATTGTGATTTGATAGCATTGACATATAAATCTTAAGTTTTAAGGCTAGTATAATCTAAATTAAGACACTGTTTATGTAAATATATATATTATCTTCAGGAGGGTAGCGGCACCCAGTCGCCCCTAGCATTACTGGCAGCCACGTGTAGCCGTTACGGCGCTGTCAGCATGGGGCCCGAACAGCAGCAGGAGAAGGATCAGCAGCAACAACAACCACAGCAGCAGCAGCATTACAGTGAGCCTAATAATAGTAATATACTTTTAATCATTCTGAGGTCCGTGTATTCTCAAAAAATATAATTGACTTAGCGAAGTCATTTTTGAAATCATGTGACTCATTTATTTGTTAACTTTAAAATGGTTGTGTTTTGGTACACTAATCTGAATCATTAAACATGTTTTCAGCCCAACAACAACAAGTGCAGCAACAGCAGCAACAACAACAGCAGCAACAGCAACAACAACAGCAGCAACAACAACAACAACAGCAGCAGCAGCAGCAACAACAGCAACACCAACAGCAAGTTCAGCAGCAGCAACAACAACAACAGCAGCAACAACAGCAGCAGCAACAGCAACAGGTCCAACAAGCTCAGCTAGTCCAGCAACAAGTACAGGGCGAGGCACTCGCAGCACTCCAGCAGCAGTACTTGCAGCAGCCGCAGCTAAGAGTCATCAGCACAGCCGTGGTGCAGCAACTGAGAGCTCAAGGCCTGTCGGTGAGTGATGTGGGGAGAGATGTAAATGCTAGTGTCCAGCCGCTTCAACATGTAAGTATTGTATTGGTTTGAAACATTTTGATATTAGGTTTCTTTTTTGTTTTATGTTTTCATTGTAAGTAAAGAAATTCATCTATAATGTCACAAACATTGGTACAGTAACTTAAGGATAATATGGATTTCCATAAGAAAAATCATTAATGAGAAGCTTACTGAAAATATAATAACAGGAAAACACCTTGTTGAGCACTCAGGTATAACAATAGTAGCTTCATAATTAACAGCATTCATTTAATAATTATTCATTAGTACAGCTACTAATTACTAAAACAGACTGTGGGTTAGGTTTATTTTTATTTAACACATTAGCAATAACATTGCTTATGTATTGATACTCAGTTCATTTGTTACAACTGTACTATTATTGTTGACAGGGCAACGAGTTATCAGCGGCCATTGTGAATGCTGCGACAACAGTTCCAAATGGCATTCAAGTTCAGCAACCTCAGGTATTGTGATGATTATATTAAAAAATACATATACAGGGTGACTGGTGAATTACTATCAATATTTAAGGAGAATACTCGGTACATGATTCTCATTCGAATTATGTAAAAAAAATTGGTACTTAATTTTTGACCAAATTTCCGTATAAATAAATAAAGTGTGGACACGTTCCAAGTGTTCCAAGTGTGGACGCGTGCGGCGGCGTGCTGATACAATACCACGCCGCCGCACGCGTGTGTGTGTGTGTGTGTGTGTGTGTGTGTATACCTAATCTGTAGGGTGTTCACACGATGCGTAATTAATTACATAACTTTTGGTTAACTTTACTTAGAAGTTTATTAATATTTATGTTATATTAATTTTTATTTTGTCATATATGATCGTCAAATATCACGTCCTCAAGTATCGATAGTAATTCACCAGTCACCCTGTATACATATAATTGTAGAGAAACCCAAAGACGTTGTGTGAAGATAGTTATACCTCATTTTGCTGAGTATTATTTATTACTAGCTGCGCCCCGCGGTGTTACCCGCAGATTTCCGGGATGTAAAGTAGTCTATGTGTTATTCCTGGACGTCAGCTTCCTGTATACAAAATTTTATCAAAATCGGTTTAGCCGTTTGTGCGTGAAGAGGTAACAAACATACACACACACTCACAAACTTTCGCAATTATAATATAAGTAGGATTGTGTAGAGTTAACAAAGGAAAATACACTTAATTGAATCCAGAATATGGCTAACACTAATCTGGAACTAATTACTCAAGTTATGTTAATAATTGCTTCTATAATTCCAGGTGATTTCAATGCAGCAGCTGCAATCCCTGCTAGGAGGCGGCGTGGTGTCATCTAGTGAGGGCACGCCCTATCAGAACTCACCGCAGCAACTGCTGCAAATACACCCACAACTGCTGCAAGTACGGCACTAATATATTGAAGCTAATTACATGATATAACTATTAACTATACATTTTTTGTGTCTCTGAGTTTTGAGATACAGAAATTGTTACATATATGATTTTTTAGACAATTTTGTATTATATAAACATATGAGAGGTATAGGTGGTGTTTACAAAAAAATATTTACATAAATTGATTTGTCAACACAAAAATTATTAAAGCTACTGCTTTAATAAGTCAAGTCTTCATAAGTTAAGCTTTAATAAGTCACATCAATTAAATAATATATATCACTGTTGTAACTCAGTAATAACAATGTATGTTGTTATGAGATCTAAGACTCTCAAGTATTCATTTGAATAAAACATATACTATTTGATTTCACATGTTTTTTTAAATTATTTCAACCTATATACTCTGTATGTTGTGATAGTAATGTGTGTATGTTTGTCTCTCAGCAACAGACGGGCGGTGTGTACGGCGGATGTGTGGTGGGGGGCGTCACTCCGCTACAAGCTGTCACCGTGGACGGACAAGACGCGCTGTTCATACCCTCACACCACGCGCAGGTAACATACATACATACACTAATTATTAAATGTTTAATTTATTACTAACTAGCTTTTCGACCGCGTGGAGTTCGGTTATATCGCGTTTCCAAGAGAACCTTTCAAAAGTCTGGGATAAAAACCATCCTACGTTCTTTCTCAAGATCAACTCTATGTCTGTACCAAATTTCATTAGAATCAGTTCAGTGGTTTAGGCGTGAAAACGTAACAGACAGACAGAGTTACTTTCTCATTAATAATATTAGTAGGGATTGTGAAAAGATTACCTTAAAAGTCGTTATATTAGAAAATATTTCAGTTCAAACTTTTTGCTGATAATCTGCTTGCAAGGTAGATACGCTGAATTACCCAACGCTAGCTACGCGGATTTGCCCTCTCCCCGATGATATAATATACTTTAGAAAGTTTCATTTTCTTAGGTATTCTGCAAATACAATCTCAAAAAGGGCTTGTTTTTATTTTTGAAGTATTTATTTAGACACAAATTATAATCCTTCATTATAGAACCTAACGTCCAGAATGTTAACACTATATCCATGATGACATACAATTCCAGAACTTCTCGGGCATGGGTCAAGTGAGTTTGGTCAACGGACAGCTGGTTCGCACGCCTGTTCTGCCATCTGGGTTTCTTCACAACGTGATGCATCTCCCTGCGGGTACATCTTTATATATTCACACTATATATATGTATATATAGATATATATATATCTCTATATACATTTGCACTTCACTCGCTTGGGGTCTACACTTCCTTTGTCACTGTTCATTTGCTTACCCTTCACTAACTGTCTATACAGATGTCTGTTGTCATCCAAATATTCGTCTTAGTGTTTGTGTTGTTTTAATTAAATACTTTTTTTTAACCCTAGCTTCCATCCAAAAAAAAAATATTATAAATTTCATGAATAATAATGAGATTAATTTGGCACATTACAGTCACAGCTTGTGTGTTCTATATTAAAATCGTAATTATCCTTAACCAACGTTCCAAGTTGAAAGTATTTCTCTAGTTTTTGTTTTGCTTTTATATACTTTACGAGCCAACAAGTCTCGCGGGCTATCGCTTATATACTAATGTTATCTAACAGAGCAACAAGCGACCGTGTCCATCCCCGGCACTAACTTAACAATACCGCTAAGCGCACTAACCGGTAATCAGATGGTAACTATCCCGGGAACGAATATATCTATACCGGGCGGGATACAGATACCGACCAGCCAGGCTATTACTATACCGAGTTCTACGGGGCAGCAGCCAAATAACGGAGTTACGATACAGACAGACGGCAAACACGGAAACGGAAAAGAGGCCAAGTCACCAACCAGCCCGGGGCAAGGTTCGTTCATGAACAGGGAATTTTTTTGAGTATTTTTTTTTTATTAATTTTTCCCGCGTTTTTCTATCACACTATTTTTTTCTGCTTGGTGTTCCATTTCACAATCCTTGCACCCTGTTAACATCGCACATTAACCATATTGAAATTTATTATCATTTGCGATAAGTTAATTAAGCTGGTTTTGATTTATATATATTTTTTATTTCAAAATGATTTATTGCAATTTTATTTGTTATATTTTTATTTGTTTGAAGCTTGATTTTTTTTAAGTTCGATTAAGGTACGTCAAATTCAAAGGTTTATAGAAAGACGAAATTAATTTTCATATGTTTGTATAACATAAAGATGAAAATCTTATTTGATAATTATAACTGATAAATAATTAATTAATTGTCAAAAAAATGGAAAATTATGTCATGAAGAGTACCCAACGAAGTAATAAACAACAAATCTTGTTATAACTAATGATCAGGCGGCGGGGTTGCTGTTCGCGGCGGCGTGGGCAGTGTGGGCGGCGTGGGCAGCGTGGGCGGTATGGGCATGGTTCCCGTACAAGTGCCCGTGAGCGTGGCCAACGGTCACACGGTGTACCAAACGGTCCACGTGCCGTTACACGCGCCACACCTGCAAATAATACCGCAGTTGCAGCAGGTACTGCAACAAGTATGACGGCTTCGATTATTTATTTGTTATTTGATTTGCTATAGTTCAGATATTTTTTGTTACTGCCAATATAATCGAGTGGATATATTATTAATTGTGCTATAATCATTGTAGATGCAAGCCCAGCCTCAAGTTGCGAACGTCCTCACACCGTCCGGACAAATACAACAGATACAGATCGCATCACTAGGAAATGTTCAGGTGAATATTAAATAACCTTCATACATACTGACTATCTGCTAGCTATTTGTATTTGATTTAATTGATATATTTTGTGTATTTTTGTCCAACAGCAGAGTTCAGGCGGGCAAGGCAATGGCGGTCAACCGACAATCACACTGCAGGTAATACTTATATCAAAAATTAAAAAATCATATTCAGGGTTCTATATTTAAATAAGAACCAAATATAAATGGTATATACATATGTATGGAATTTAAACGTCAATATATTACTAACATAATGTCAACCGTTAACGCTGCTCGGGAAGGCCGTGTCTAATCCAATGCAGGACACAGGCCAAGTACAGCAGCAGGCTATCATCACTAGCACTCCGAACGGACAGCAGGTCACTGTGATACCTGCGTCTAGTAATGTAAGACGGTAACTTGAGAGGATAAAAATATACAAATACATGTATAAACATTGATCTATTATCATTAATTACTTCAGGTCCCAACGCTGGGCGTAGGCGGACTTGGAGGTGTGCAGCTGGTCCCAGCTGTGGGCCTGCCGGGTGTTCAATTGGCGCAGATACCACAACAACAGCCGCAACCCGCGCCTACACCGCAACCACAACCTCTCATTGGTAATATATAACTCATATGTACATTCAATACTTAAGATACGAAACCTCTTAGCATTGAATTCATTCATCCAATCGGTCCTATTTATTGAAGTGAGCTTCAACAGTGCCTGGGACTTGCGATCCAAATATAGGTTTATGGGGCCCATATCTAAAATTGAACTTACGTTAAACGCTCACCTCCACTGTTCAAGCTCCTCTCTGTACCTAACCAAATTGGAATTAAATCAACTGGGGCTAATTTCGAAGTACGTTCCAATAATGCATTGATATTAGTTCTAGACACCCCCAAGTCTTAGTAGGTTGTAGAGAGATTTAGCCGTTATACCTCTCGCTCCCACCTCTACCACATACAAATCCACTATTTAAATGATCCTTAGTTCTTGAAAAATTTCTATATAAGTAATCATTTCATTAAGATTGTTTATAAAACAACTATATTCAAACATATGTCACCTTCAGAATTCCATAAATAATCTCATTAATCTGGTAATATATCTATCTTATACCAAACTAGCTTTCCGCCCGCAGCTTCGCCGCGTGGAGTTCGGTTATATCGCGTTTCCAAGAGAACCTTTCAAAAGTCTGGGATAAAAACTATCCTATGTTCTTTCTCAAGGTCAACTCTATCTCTGTACCGAATTTCATTAAAATCAGTTCAGTGGTTTAGGCGTGAAAGCGTAGCAGACAGACAGACAGACAGACAGACAGAGTTACTTTCGCATTTATAATATTATTAGGGATTTACTTGTTGAATGATAATAATATTAATAATTTCAGGTCAGCAGATACAGCAGGATCCAAACGAGCCTGGCAAGTGGCAGGTGGTGACAGTCAGCTCGGGGAACACAACTACCACCGAGTGTGAGGCCAACAAGAACAGAGCCAGCAGTCCCAACAGTGGGAAACGATTGATGAAACGAGTCGCCTGCACCTGTCCCAACTGTGATCAGGGAGAAAAGTGAGTCTATGGCCTACGTAAAATTTAAATATAATCTTAAGCAGTACCGGCGTTAGAGGGACTGA
This sequence comes from Danaus chrysippus, assembly GCA_916720795.1. Classification (NCBI taxonomy): domain Eukaryota; kingdom Metazoa; phylum Arthropoda; class Insecta; order Lepidoptera; family Nymphalidae; genus Danaus; species Danaus chrysippus. The sequence continues at coordinate 1,762,655 of CAKASE010000057.1, read as the reverse complement.
CACCCTGGGCAAGAATATTTTGACCACTTGAAGAAATCAAAATCTAGTATTAATTTTTTGCTAAACCAATATGAACAATGAACGTGTATTAAGAATTCTATATTCCATCTACTATTTTTCCTTTAGCTTGACCCAGACCTGACGACGTGAACGTAGAAAGTTATGTAGCTCCTATTTTTTTTTTTCATTTATAAGTATCCTACCTCCACTAATCGCTTCCCAAATTTGGCGCCCTCGCCGTCGCCCCATCGCCTAACGCCGGCACTGATCTTAAGGCCCAGTTGCACTAAACTCTGTTATATCTAAAAGAGGCATTTACTAACGAACCTTCAAAAATATAATTGTCTGTTAAAATATTAACGTTCGACGATGCCAAATTAACAACGCATTATTAAATGTCACGTTAAATGACTGACGTCCAAATTGTTCGTTCTTGTTATAAGAAGACCAAATTGAAACTATAGCGTTTAATACATGTTTACCACAATGCACCTCTTTATATTTTGATAGTATATTTCCCTCAATACGTCACTTGTTTGCCAATGCGACCAAATTTTATATGTCCTTGATGACAGAATTTAATGTAATGATAAAATAGATGCTTTTTACTACTCAATTTAATTAAGGTAGTCTAAGATGTCAAGTACTGCTCTTTAATCATGTGTCCTTGTAATATATGTATGTACTTATGTTCCCAGCCGTCTGGTGGATCGTAAGAAACAACATGTCTGCCACATCCCGGGATGTAACAAGGTTTACGGGAAGACCTCGCATCTAAGAGCACATCTACGATGGCATTCTGGGGAAAGACCCTTCCTTTGTAACTGGCTGTTTTGCGGGAAAAGGTGCATATGATTTAACTGATATTTCTATATTATATATGAATGTAAGATATTTTTAAAAACAGATAGTTTTGAGCTGTTTAAGTTCTTATATTTACCAGATGTTATAGTGATGTATTAAATATATCTAGCGCCGACATCTGGGGTCTCAAGCCATAATATTCTAAGATTACGTCACACTCCTACCGTCGTATCGTCTTTTAGACTAAACAAAACAAAATTTCATCACAAACGGTTCAGGACACCTGCTTTATAAAACTCTCGAAATTTCTAGAATCAACTTGAAGTATAAGGCTACAAATACAATTCATAAGGAAAGTTAAATATATATTTTTAAATAAGTAAACCTCCTATTGTTTTCATAATATTGTTTACTTTAAGATAATAAAACACGAGCTATATCTCAATACACCAAATTGAACAATTCACTAATAATCATACTAATATTATAATTGCGAAAGTTTGTGAGTGTGTGTGTATGTTTGTTACTTCTTCACGCTCAAACGGCTGAACCGATTTTGATAAAATTTTGTATACAGGAAGCTGACGTCCAGGAATAACATATAGGCTACTTTACATCCCCGAAATCCCGAAAATCCGCGGATAACACCGCGGGGCGCAGCTAGTATGTAATATATATATATATATATGAAATAATAATTTATGTGTATGTACGTATGTCAGGTTCACACGTTCGGATGAGCTACAGCGTCACCGACGAACACACACGGGAGAGAAACGCTTCGAGTGTCCCGAGTGTAGCAAGCGGTTCATGAGATCCGACCATCTCGCGAAACACGTGCGGATACACACCAAGAACAGGATCACGGTAATAAACAACTATACAGAAACATTTATCATATACACAATGATACTTTATTATTATGAAATTATATTTCTCTTATAATTCTTTTATTTACAATAATCTTAGTAGTCACGAATCTCTTTATATAGAACAGATTAATATTCACACATGACATAAAGAAATGATAATAACCAAAAATTAAATGGAATATTTTTCTAAAAGAAATTATGACATTATAATATTGTGTATACACTATACATACTCGTAGTATATAAGTAGGTAATGTATTTTTAACACAAGTTCAAGTACATAGCGAAAAATTCTAGTTTTTCAATTTAACTGAAGTAGATATAGTCATGTGTGGGAATTGCTGGTCTGTGTTTATTTACAATACTGAGACCCAGTTACATCAAACTCTGTTTGTTAAATCTTAAAGAAAGCATTTACTAACAAACCTTCAAAAATATTTGTGTTCCACAATGAAAAATTAACAACGCATTAAATGTCAAGTGAAATGACCCACTACTAAATTATTCGTTCTTGTTACTACGACCATATTGAAATAATCACGTTTAACACGACATGTTTGCTTTATATTCCTATGATCGTATCCATATATTCCTAGATACATCACTTGTTAGCTAATGCGACCAAATTTTATATATCATTGCTACATTTGTCACACACAATGAAAAGTACCCAAAGTTATTAACTAATTATATATGTATTACCAGGAGGTGGCGACATCTACACAGTCAATGTATTCAGACTCCGGAGATGACAGCTGTGATGAGAAAATGATGTTGACCATAGAGACCATGCATCCGAGCAATGATTCTGAGGAAAAACTGGTCATGATACGCTCGGGAGCTAAGCTAGAACCTGACCATATAGATAGTTAGGGATGGCTCATATTACAATAGATACATGGCCATTGTGATTTGTGAGGGACAGAAATGTGAACATTTTTATAATACTTTATCGGACAGGATTGTGTGATGACACTCATAGCAGTGAGTGAACTTATAAGTGAAATATATTAACAGAAAACCCCAGAATTAATATAGATTAGTTGTAATGTCATAGTGATCTTATGTACAATATCTAAAATATTTGGTGCTACGTGCTGAGTGAACTCTGTTTGGAGCTTGATTAACACGACACATGATGGAAATTATCGATTATAGAAAGATATTAGAACAATAACTCCGTCCATTATTAAAAATGTTACACAACAGTATCCTTACCATGGGTTGCGTTGTCGAATTAAATACAGATAACTTTACGTTTATTCGTAAATTATCGCATATAATCAAAGTAATTTTACTCAAAATCAAATGTTTTTATTCTATCGATGCGACTCATGGTAGGGGTATTGATGAAAATAATTAAAACTTAATCGGTTAATATCACTGCCATTTTGCTCGCGGTTGACAGGCGGACTCGGATACATGAAAAATAAATTTCAATTCGTACATTTCCGAACAGAAAGTGTTAATTTCATTACAATGTGTCGACATTTTATCATTCCACGATAAAAACTGCTATTAATTATGATTTAAATCGTTATGAGGTTGCATATTGCATTATATCACATTGATTTTCATATAATTATATGATAATGATATAGCAGGAGTTGTAAATATGTATGAAAAGTATAAATCGTAAGATAATTTATGAAGTGGATGCTAATAACGGATAGTATGGTAGAGTTATTATATTATTTTGTTAATTTTTATTATGTTGATTATTACTAAAATTTCTGTACCGCCTGTGTGTTAGTCATGTTGTTTGTATATAAGTTATATAAGAGAGAAAACTTTGGATTATTTATTAGTAGTAGACAATACAATGGATACTGATTTGAACGTTTACAATGGAAACAGTTGATTATCATTATACAAAATGAAGTATTAGCTGATAAGATGTGTGCATTGGAGATGCAGGAATTAAATAGATATAGCCTCTATATACTATATTGAATCGGAACTCGTCTTTACAGATTGTACAAAGGAAATTGTTAAAGTAGAATGTATATGATTTGTAAGTATGGAATAGAGTAAGTATGAACTAATAGTGCTCTGTAAATTGTATAACATAATTATGATTTGTATTTAAATCGTTCTGCTGCACTTATATTTGCAATATATAACATCAATTGCTTTGTTTTAGACTTAACCTTATAGGCATTTTTAAAATATGTATATGTATTTGTTGTAAAGTGATAGAACTGCTCTGCTGCTAGTGTTGTTTTGCATTTTATTGTTACCTTACATTTAATACGTACAAACAAAACACATCGAAGCACTTAGTGGGTCCAATGTAATACTTGAGAATAGTTTGTACAGTGTAAATGTATGTAAATATTAATCATGTTAAATAAAACATATTTTACATAAAAATCATATTTTATTTGTGTCCATTATTACCAGTGATGTATGTATAAGATACCTTATATAAAGTATCTGAAATACAAGATGCAAGATAATTTTTAAAAAAGTATTTCAGATACCAGATACAAAGAAACATTTCATTGAACCATCATGAGAAAACATTTTTTTATAATATAGGAAGGTGTACTAAAATTGAAACTTAAATATTTTTTAACTTTATATTTTAGTTGAGATGTTAGTAAAAGTAATTCCTCAAACATATTGTCGCTCATCTTCCTTCTGTGAGGCCTCTTGATCATGTCCCCAAAGGAAAAGAGTCGCTCCACAGAGAGAGCAGAGCTGGGCAAAAATGTGTTATATTTTAGGAATATTTTTTTTTCAATTGTAGGATTTAAGCTCTTAATATTTGCATCTTTATTGTTCAGGTAATGGAGTGTCTCTAAATCACTGGCGCTGCTTGTGTTTTCGCAACTAGCAATAGAGGAATCAGAGTCCTCTAGAAACATATAATAGGATTCATCTTTTGACTTCTTTTTTATATCATCTTCAATGTTATTTAAAGCCTCTGATCTTTCTTTTTCAGATCGATTGATCTTTCTAGTTTCAGACAGGAAAAGTTCTTTTACATATTGCTTCGCGCTTTTGATACCCATTTCAGTTTAAACAATGGATGGGACACTGACTGAGGCTAGTATGGCATCATTTGCTGCTGGTTCCAACTGCAAAAACTGTTTAAACCGTCTATCTAAGTTTTCATCTATTACATCTAGCAGAGGGCTGCAGTATTTTAAATTTTCCATTCTGAGGCTTTTGATAGCATGTTGGATTCTGTATAATTCCGGTAACAGACAGCCATAATAAGTGTCTTTTTCCCCTTGCAGGCTCTGAATAGCTTCTGCTATTGACTTCGAACAGTCCACACGTTCACTTAAAAAGTGAATTTCATTTTGAATTTTGTGACATTTCTAGAAAGATAGTGTCGCCATCTGTCATTTGTTTTCCGACAATATCGACAAAATGTATAAACGATTCGCTGCGTTTAGTTATGTTCGGAAAATTTTAGTAAAAGTATCTTGGGGATCAAAATATCTTGAAAATACTAAGATGCCAGGAACATGCATCTAAATATAAGATACAAAATAATAAATATAAATAGTATTTCAAATACAAGATGTAAATACGTATTTTGTATCTTGTATCTGTATTTCAGATACTTTTATTTAAGATAAGTCACATCTCTGATTATTACTTAAGTGGATGAAATTTGATTCAAGTTTTTTCAGAAGCGGGAAAGGTACAGGTTTGTACAAAAAAGTGACATCTTAATATCGTTTTAAACTAAATAAATCTATAAGTACATTGAAGTTAACGAAAAGAATTAGTATATGTACTTTTTTTATTAAAATTTTTATTTGTATGTACAGATATCGATAGTTGTGTTTTATTTATACATAATGCTTATTAAGATGTGAGATAAAAACCTATACATAATCTGTCGCGTGGTTTCTGTCGTGAAGAATATTCTTTTTTTTAGTTGTTTTTTTTTATATTTTTGACAAACATAATATACCAAATATTAATACAAGTGATAAATTTTATTTCAAGTACTTTTTCAAGTTTTTAATTTTAAAGTAATATATTTAATATGGGTGGTTATTCCAAATTGAATTTTCCTAGATTTCATCGTTACATTATTAACGAGGAACTTCGGTTTCACATCCTATGAAATATATTGATAATAATATGCGAAAATTTGTAAATGAAAAACTGTTAACGATGCATATGTAGTGTGACGACACAAACATCTACTAAGAATACTGAGCTTGAGCATTCATTATCTTTGGAACTAGATGTTTCATAGAAAGAGGACTCTATAATGGAAAAGAAATTCACAGTCCCCAAATGCCAAAATGACGTTAATTTAAAAACAACTATAAACATTTGTTTTACAATAATGGAAGGGGCATTATTATTAAAATATTTCCACTTTTTATTTCATAAAATTGCTACATGATTAAACACGCATTGACATTTAATTTAAATCTTATATTTGCACATTTACTGAAAGTAATGTTTGTTCAGTGTTTAAGTTAATATGAAACATCAAAAATTATAAAAATACATTCTTATTCGAGAAATCAATAATAATCTTACAAATAAATTGTTATTGTACTTTACATTATCCCAGAATAAAAGTAATTTAACGGCAATCAGACGTCACATTTGCGTTCGCAGGCATGCCACATTAATTAAAATGAAAATTAATGAAAGAAACATTTTGTTGCTTCAATTTGATCTCTATATAGATATATTAAATGGGGTTTCCTTATAACAATGTACTTTTAACTCAAGGACTCTACACATCTACTTATTTTAGCTTCGAGACGAGTCAATCAATATAATACATATTATATCAATGGACGTTAACCAACTAAAAAGTTTTTATGTAATTTAAGTTTAAAAACCAGATATTTTTATATTATTGCATTTATTTAAACTATATATAAGTTCCCTAAAACCTATACCCGCAACAAGAATAGTGAAGTGAAGTGTTTAACACCATCCGGTTAAGTAAATAGTGTAAATAATTGTGACGTTCCGTTTAATCACAAACTTATTATTTAGCTGTGGCTTTCTCGAACCGGTGAACAACAATGGTAGCACAGTTATGTCAAAGTGTATATTATTAAAAAGCGGTTAAGTCCGAATAAAACTGTCTACACAACAATGGCGGCGGGTTAACGAACGATATCTGCCGTTTCGCTACGTCTAAGACATTACCGAGCCCGTGAAATCGTGATGACTCCGCTGCCCACAAATGGAATGCTCTATTTTATGTCTTCCGATTTTACTTAATTCCTATAAAATGTTTTTTATAATTGCATATTAAGTTAAGTGATTGTACAGATATAGTTGTTATGAATAACAGATCTTAATATCGGGAAGGTATAAAACTAATGAGTCTGTCATTTATAGTCTTTATCTAGTTTTGATATATTAATACGAGCGGAAGTGCAAATAGTGTTGATTACCCTTTAACTATGAAACAAACTTGTTCCGTCATTATGGAGACTTCATTACGCTCTCGAACATGTATTAAATTATTTTAATAGATATATGATTTTTGTAATAACATTTAATAACTGTTTTATTGGTTTTAAATGATATCTTTATCTCCGTTTAGAAAAAGATCAAATGAGTTCATAAGGATTAAAGTTTATAAGTAACTAAATATTAGACTAACCAAGATTGAAGATATTTTTTAAATTTATTGTTAGGAATAAAAAAATGCATACCAACACATAAAAATCTGAAAGTTATGTGATAATAAGAAAAAAAAACTTTTTATGTAAGCAATCATATTTATATCTCAAAATATTGTGATTGCTTTGGTTTTTTAAAATTATGTTCGTATTCAAAAAGTTCATATATAATGTATTACCAAAAAAAAGGCAAGAAAACTTCGTTTAAAAACTTTTTTAATTATCAAAATAAAATTAAGATATTCTTACATCTAAGATTGACTTCACAAAAAAGTTTTTTGTAACCATTGTTTCACTCACAATGAAGTCAGGAACAAAACATAAATGGTTTGAAGTGTATTTTTATTCTTGTTTTGTTTATAGCCAAGGGGTGCGTCCTTGTTTTACCTCCCAGTAGACTCTTAGAGACAGCCCATTACCAATCACATACACCCTCCTACTGAAATCAGAACCAGTAAAGTTTTTCTTATGTAATTTTATACAAAAAACCACTATCGCATTCCAATTGAGTATTGTAGCAATAAAATATTTGTTTACTAAGTTCGTATGAGGGTACTTGTAAATGAAAAAAAAGCTCTATTAATATTACATTACTTCATTTAAGTATGTACGTACATATTGTGGTTTAAATTAAAATGAATAGATACAGTATACATTGAAAAATATAAATCTATTATTTAAGTTTCCGAATAAAAGATTGGCAGAGAAAAAACCTTAGTAATTGAAGTGAATTTCTTTACGTTATAGTAATAGCAGTCAAAAGAGAAAAATCTTTTTATAATTAATGCCTTTGTAAAACTTTGTGAAACTTATATATATATTTTTTATGTGAAAAGGGGCAACCGAGCAGAAGGCCTACCTGATGTAGGTACATAGTACCGACGCCCGTGGACATCCGAAACGTATTTTGCGGATTTGGTACCCGCCCTGATAAGGGAAGAGGGGGAAAATAGTGTAGGAAAGGGAGAAAAAAGGGAAGGTTTAGGAAAGGGTGGAGGAAAAGGTAAATGGCAACCGGCTCTCTCACTCATCGGACGAAACGCAGCCGAATAAGGCTACTTCACGCCGATCTTCTGTGAGAGGCTTGTACTTCCCCGGTCGAGCGCGCCCATGTTCGAGCTGCAGTAACATGACCACAGCTAGGCTTTACCACCTAACTAAACGACACATACGAAATAACTTATTTATTTAACATGTTTAATTAATGATATTTAAAAATAATACAAGTACTTACTCTATATCTTTATATAAATAAGAATCGAATACTGATTCTTTCTTCAGGGTTATTGTAAGAAAATACGAAAATTACAGATTATGGTATTGTAAAGCTTCTGTAGCGAAATTGAATTTAAACTGTTATATTAAATATTTATTATATATAAAAACTAGCTGAACCAGCAAACGTTGTTTTGTCATATAAAAAATAGGGGTTGGCGATAAAAACAAAAAAAATCGTTCGATAAAAAAATTAAGGGTGAACAATACATATGACTTAGGGGTTTGAAAAATAGATAGTAGCCGATTCTCAGACCTACTAAATATGCTCAAAATCGGTTCAGCCGTTTCGGAGGAGTTCTTTGTCTAATACCGCGACACGAGAATTTTGTATATAAAAATAATTGTCAAATCTAGAGATATGTTCAATAACTTGCAAACAATAATGTAAGTGTATATAGGTTCTCTGTTCTGAAACTTATTTGATTGATTAGTCAGTTGGTGAACGAGTAAATATACTATGTATTATGTAACAAATGGTTTAGGTCGTTTGACATCTGCAACACAAGGTGAATTGCAGATGCAATGTCCTCCTTGTTCTTATAGATAAATATTTTCAGAGATCCCATGTTGATGTTTAGGGATAATCTTAGAAGAAAGATCATTCATCCTGCGAGCGAAGAAAAGAATGATCGCGTTATGTCTTCCGTTTGCAATCAAAGGAATCCAGAAGAGTGGGATAAATATACAACGTTTCAATTTTTAAATCATGTTTTTGTTCTTATCAAAATTCAGTTTGTCTTTGTAACTGAATTCTGAAAAATTATTGAACTCATTTTTACAAATTTTTTGTAAACGAAGCTTTAAAAAGAAACAATTTGTACACAATATAACTATTCTACATATAATGGTACAATGGTACAAAATAGTAAATTCTAAAAGAAGAATATCCACACCAAATTCTAGTATACCAGACTAATTACAATTTCTATAACGTTAAATTCTCTGTTACAAAAGGAAAACAATACTAAAACATGGCGAGCAATCTGATATATTTTCAAAGAGTTATCTTAGCGTAGATAAATTAAACAGTGTGGTGCCAAAAACGATAGTGATCTCAACAAGCAAGAAAGCAAGACGAGCTCCAGAGCCCCAGCGCTAATCGCTCCGCTGCCTCCGAGCTTCTAATGGAAGATAGATAAATATTAATTACATGTATCTCGTTAACTAATTAAGAACATACCCTGTTGAGTTACCGCTTGTTACATAGCTGTTTGTTGTGGTTAAAACATTTGCTAACATCAAATATATGAATGAATTACACTAGAATAGTATGAGAAACAATACAAAGAAAATACGATTAAAATAGAGATAGAATTATGTGTTTTATATTGTTTTAAAGTTTGGTATATTTATAGAATAGTCAAAAAGATTTGGCAAGTCTATAATTAGAGGTTCTATTAAATAGTTGTTTCTAGATTATTATCTTCATATTTCAATTAAAGTCACTGGATTCTGAAACGGCCAATGGAAGTGTTGGCGCGACGTTAAGTTATTTGAGACTGTAATTTTATATGACATCATAGACTAAAACGAAAAAAATTAACATTGCTTAACATGTTTTACACCAAACAAAATATGAAGCACAGTTTCACGATTACCTAATCATTAACTATACGAAAATAGAATTATGGTAGAAAAAATACATATTTCTCTTAAAAACTTTGATTAAACCATGACTTGCCCGTTTGTTTTGTAAATTGGATACTGGATTAATACAGGCCACCCATTCACAAACAAAAAAAAAACAAATTAAGGAGAGAAAGCGTAAACTTCATTATAATCTGTTGAATTAATAGTAAACGTAGTATTATTTTAATTGAATTTGGCGAAGGTTTAGCTCATACAGCCATAAGATTCTGTGGCAGGTGGTAGTGTGGGCACGCGGTTTCACCTGCGTGGATGTCATGCACCTTATTTTCCAGAGCGGATGCTCGCCGGCGCGTGGCAGGTCGACGGCTCCTTCACGCGCCGGTACCTATAAAATACACTTAATGTATACTTATTTGAACTTATGAAGTAACAAATTATATTCTCTCGAAGGATCTCTTTAATAATGTATAAGTCAATATTTTATCATATATTTACGGTTACATATAGTATTTTTTGATCAGCTAGGTTTTTGTCTGTATTCAATAAATTAGTCTTAAATCACAGAGTAAAGCTTTAAGTTCGATGTTGTTGATACGAAACATCATATCCTCAATTTTCAAAAGATTGTTTTGTATTTCAAACTTTTATATTAATACAAAACAATTACCCAGACATACGATTTATGTGAAGTAAATGACATCAGTCTTCCGTTTAGAAATACGATTGCATATATTTTAATGAAAGCATTAAATATTTAGAGTGAAAATATCCGTTGCGAGAAATTTAACACCCGTCGCCTTATTTTCTCCTAATAAATAATGTAACAAAGTTTAAATGCCAGTTAAAATACCATAACAGTGTATTTGGTCGTTTAATAGTTTTTCGATACCGCAATGTATGCATGATGGATGATTATGTCCATATTATAAAACGTCAGATATTTCGCGGAGGCGATGCATGACTGCAACGGTACTTATACGAGTGTGAAGCGATGCACAACGAAACATCGACAAGCGAGATGCGTTATTATTTAATTATCAATAATGTCAATCCATATATATCTTATATTTTAATTTAACAGAGACATCAAGAGTCATATTAAAAACCAGAAATAATTTTGTTATATTTTTCTTGCGTGACGTGTCACGAACGTCAAAATGGCGGTCTTCATTTTGACAACTATGAAGCATAAACATTTGTGTATTAGTAGCTATTGTTTATTCGCTGTATAAAGTAATAACTATTATTATTGTGGCTAAGGTACTTTAATTACTGACCAGTCGACTGTTTCGCGTTTAAGCGTTTATTTCTAAAAATGATTCAGTTATTAACCTTTTAATACACCTGCGGATACAAAAAGCTATGCCATTTCTGAAATGCCAACAACCTTTGAGGGCGACAGCACATTATATGCATAATTTGTTCTAATCAATGGTCACGCAAAATACCGAACACATTATGCACCCTAGGAGTTTTTAATTAACAATAATATATCAAAATTGCTTTAACAGTAGTGCCATTTTTATTTAAAACAATAAATATTGAGTTTGTATTGCTCAGAATATCATTATGAATAAAGAAGCGATTCAAATGTATGAATAAATAAATTTAAGATGCAAATGTAATTAAGTCATGATTAAGCTGTTACATATTAAGGAAATCGCTTTGATTTTAGAAATTTATCATAAAAAATCGTAATGGCAGCTGTTTTAAGGGCTTTTTTTTTCCTAAATTAGATTTATTTGCAGCTGCCGTTACCAATTGTCGCTGGTTCTATCAAATACAGTTGTTTTAATTCATTGCTTGGATGAATTTCAATGAATCGAAACTGTTTATTCTTATATAAACTGTCTCTGTAATACTTCAATGGCCACGCTATAAACATCGAGCGTGACTGACTGACTCAAAGAATTGAACTCTAATACCACTTTTGCTATAGCTCAGTACGAAATTAGAAAACACTTTTTAAGTATATTAAATAAAAGCTAATATCCCGTTGCTTTTTACATTAAAAAGTAGTTCGTAACCGCAAACGATCGTTTAAAAACTTCGATGGTTACAAAAAATGATTCGGTAGGTGAAAAACGTCGCTTTCTCTTTTCTCGTGTTTCAGGTGTCACTGAATTTCGAAGTCAGTTATCTTATAATTCAGATGACACGAGTAGGAAGGTATTTGAGACCATTCGCGGTCAACAACCGACGGACTGTCACGGCCCGGTGAGTAGCCGCTTCACCAACACAACCTGACGCGCATTACCTACAATGAATGTTTTGTTCGATAGCATAGAAGATCTTTAAAAAAACATCTAGACTAAGAAACTCGACTAAAACATCGACTCGTGTTATAGTCTGCTTGTTTAAGACGTTCTTTGCTAAGATTTCACTTTTTTTTGTTTAGGTTCTAGTTTTTCTGTGCGATTTCTTTTAATAAAATTTTCTTCGTAAAATTATTCTTGAGCTGAAACTTCAGTTACAAGTTTTTGTTTAAGTCAAATATAACATTGTATTTTGATATTGTAACACTAAGATTTTAATGTGTAAATGTTACAAAAGTAAGAAACAATTTAATGGTTTTCTGAAGAAAATAAGTTAATGTCTCTGTAATTGTGAAAATAACAATTAAAACTAATAATTTGCTACTTATTTTAAACACCATTTACATATATGTATTAACTTTGGAACATCACAGTTATTACAATTAAAGATTTTTTTAATTTTGTAGGACTAATATAACTTTAATTTTTTTAGATTACTTCTTAAACCCACCATTAATATTTAAAATTAATAATTGAAAACCTAAAACAATTCATTTGTTTTATTATGATAAATGATAAACATTTTTCATTAATTCTATGTTAATTATTATGAACATGAATGGGTATGTACATATATTTTGAAATAAATATTGTTGCTATCATTTTCAAAAATAGAGCTTGCACTAAGTCAATTTAAAAGACAATCTTAAATTACTGTTCACTATAATATTTAGAACAAATCAAAATACATGTTTTGCTCTAATAAAACTTCAATCTAATATATTTTGTTGACGCTAAAATAAATCATAAGCGATGCCGTGGCGTGACCACATCACTGAAATAAGGCTAAATTTTCACGCGACCGCAAAATAACCATTAACGGAGGCAAATGTATAGCAACATTTAAATCAGTCAGCGGCCGTGAAGCCCTACTTATCAACCGATTTGCTGATTGGATGTTTCTTATCTGATGGAGAAGATCTTTACAACGCATATGACTGCGCATCAGATACATCAAGACGAAATTATCTTAATGATAGTAAGGAATAAGTTATTAAATGCTATTGTTACTTTACTTTAACTTCATTACTTTCATTGTTGCTGTAAAGACCAGTTTTTGTTTGCCGAATATGATTAAAATAACTCAATTATGAGATTAATTTATCGCATTTTAATTGAACTTTAGTTGTTACGTGTTGTTGAATGCAACTTTTGATTTACATGTAATATAAATCATTATCAAATTGTGATTATCCCAATTCGCTTCAATCAGAGTAGCGTGTACGGTGAGCGACACAGCTTAGAACAGTAACCGTTCTTTGTAAAGGAAAAATAATATCCGATGTAGATCATTGAAGAAGAGGTGTACACTTGCGTTTCAATCATAGAATCAATTCGTCGCGAAGTCTTCGTCTCTTATAAAGTTCGTTCAACCTGAGACTGGATTTTTTGTTGCATCTTTAAGATTACATGAATGAAATGATTAAATATCTTTGAGAATCACACGAAACTAATCCTGAAACTTAGTCATACCTTATATAGAATTATAGATATACGTCAATTTATTTGTAATTTTTTCAATCGATGCCTAATTCTGTTTACATATATCTGAAAGATTTTCTATGAATTAACATTTAAACTGTCATGAGAATGTAAGAAAAGAGTTTTTATGTATTAAAAATAAAAAAAAGGAAAAACTTTTATGTCAGAGAGATCTTAGAAGCTTGTATCGTTGAGATAACTGTTGCATGTTTCGTGATTGTCACAACAATGGATTAAGTACAAAAGGTCTTATATGAATAAAATAAATATGCCTCTGGCAGCTATAATAACTAAACATAGATTAATGCATGTCATAATACATGTAATTGATTGTAGAGCGCTTATTTTGTCAACGGTAAATAAACAAGAGCATTGGATGTAATGATTCACAAGCATACATTCATGTAGCATGTCTGTTCTATAATATATACGACAATGTCCTATTAAACCTCCTTATAAAATATATGACAAGCGTTAAAATAGCCTGCATACACAATCAAATGCAAATCAAAATCATTCAGCCAATATCATTCAGCCAACAAAAAAAGATTTAAATAGAATATAATAAAAATATATAAACGCATAAAACGAAATGCGAAATTATTTTCCCGCGTTAGATTTATATAAATACAGACATAAATGTCTGCTTCTTATTATTACACACAGATAAGAATACCATAATGGCGGTGAATAGACATTATGTTGTATTAACAACTCCGAGACGGGAATGTGTCGTGTCGTGTGCCTGTGATCTATGATGGGTTATTATACCGAAGAATGTGATGGCAGATTATATTGATGGATGGATGGATGGAAGAATGGATGCTCGGTGGCAATCCGATAGATATATACTTAATGTAGGACGGTTTACAGGTTCGAGTTATGTAAGACGAATGACATATGAGTTTATATGGCTTTTTCGGAACATTTTTTGTATATAAACACATCCTAAAAGTATGAAAAGTATGTTCTATTAAATGTATAAAACTTATTACTGTTTTTCACTACCGTTTAAACAGCTTAAGCTTGAAGAAAAGTCTTAAAAACTCGTCGTCTTTTTAGTATTATATTGGGTTTACAATTTCATTCCGCAGCATCTTGGAATGAAACCAATATTTATATCATTCATACATTTTATATATCGTCTTTTTAACGTGATCTTAAGTAACTTAGGTCAAGGTGTCAACCGAAATTACTTAATTAGTAAATTGTGTAGATGTAGGCAACATAAACAAGTAATTACGCAACACTCAATAGCTTCTGTGAAAATGTACCTAATAGGTAATTGTATTTCGTCACAGTTGCAATACTTGTCCACTAGATGAGATTCGTAGATTACTTACGTGCCCGTCGTGGGAAGAATATAATTTACTTTCCTGTCATTAAAATTAAGCAGAAATTGTAAAACAGTTAGAGTGATTGAGATTCAATTATATATAAGTTACTATTAAATATGTTTTAGTTCTCACACTTAATGTACTCAAATTTTGTGATATTGCTTGATATATTGCTGTAATTATTTGCGTTATTCAGTCTATTTCTGAAAATAAAGATATATATTTTTTGTTCACTTTAATAGACCAAAAATTTCGGTATTAAAAGAATGTTTTTCTTATTTCAATAACAATTTTTATGTATAATCTCTTCGATTACTGTATTTTTATGCTATTTTATCACTAAGAGCTATGAAAGAATCGTTTTAAACTCAAAATGCCGTTGTTTCCTTGCTTTAAGTGCAGCGTCTAATTAGATCGCCAACTTGTGTCCGTTTGAGAGTATTCCTTACAAACAGTTATTATTGGTTATTACGTAATTTACGGACAGGTGTTGAGATTGATTGGCTTCGATCGAGATCAGGATAAGGCGAGAACACTATTATTTGATGAGATATTCTTGCTGCTCCATCAAAGACACGGATTCCTATGATTGGTTAAGCTGTAGGGTTGCTGGCTGAACACGCTACTGGTTGAGAACATATTAGCTTGAATATTATATCAAAAATATTATCATATATTAGTTATATCCTCTTAGGAATTGTTTTCCGTGTTCAGCTTAGATCTATAAGAACATAATTTAAAATCGTTTACGTGAAAATGTTTTTTGCTCCAGTTAATCTGTGTTAAATTAGTAAAGGATTCTGTTCATTCCCACGCTAATATTATAACGATTAGATGAATTAAAACGTTACTCATTATCATCGTGTGTTGATAAACAAGATGACGAATGGATCGTAAAGTGCTTATTAATATCTTTTATCTCATTATTTATATGACATACGAGTATTGTGTTAATATGACAGCCCTATGAATAATAAACGATTGTCCATAGCGAGGCGATGCGGTGCGTAAATGACATTCTTGAGAAGGTGTTTTTTAGAAGACGGTGAGCGTAACGGATGCAACATTCCCATCTGGAGCGTTCTGTTGTCGACGCCAAAGAAACTAATCAAAGAATGAAGGAATCTGAATGAAAGCCCCACCAGCCATTCGGTCAATGAATTATCAGGAATGTACAATTTTCGTTTATTCCCGCCATGACGGGAAGCATCATATCCACTCACCATTTATAGTTTTGAGAGAAATTCATACCAAAATGGTTATATACAGTAAAAATTGTGTAAGATAATTAAAATAGCAGAAATGTTTATAATAAATAGTTCTGCTGGAATGCATTGTGAGAGATGTATTTAGGAAATAAATTTTTCCATGGTTCTCGAATATTTCGTGAATACCGTGGGAAGGGACGGCTCAGAGTTTTCGGGACAATTAATATAGACGACGGGTTAAGTTTTATTTCATTGTTGACACGATCCCTGTATAAATGACTGGTTGAAGTTTAAAATGATCAGTCGAAGTATTCATTAGTTTCAATAAGTATAGTTATCCTGTGTATGTGTTTACTTTTGTAAATATTGCTTACTCTTGATGTCTTTTTATCTTTCGTCTCATAGTTTTAAAGTAATCGATTTAGGTATTAGTTTAGGAAATGAATTTAATACCTAATCAGGTCAAAGAAAGTTATCATCAATAAGGAGCTCGAATTATTTGATTGTAGATTTTAATTCATATTTTTGTTTCAGTGCATCGACCGCACGATTTTATCTTTTACGCCACATTTGACGGTTAAAAGGTTTCGGCACGGATTCGAAATTTAATCCGATTTCGATTCGTGACGCCATTTTTGTGCTCGTTTCGTTCGTCTTGTGAGCTCTTTGTTTCGTTTTAATTGATAAAGTAAGCTTTTTAATTATATGATACTTATCTCTTGATCGCGATGAGTTATTTAACAGATTGATAATATTAATATTCTTTGACATCTGTTGATGATGTTCCTATTGTGACGAACGGCTTTATGGTTTTCAATTATGTCAAAGTTGACGTCTGTTTAATGTGTACGTCAAATTTCTATGGACGGATGAATAGAATTAAAACAAAAAGAGAATT
The DNA here is from genome assembly GCA_916720795.1 of Danaus chrysippus. Lineage (NCBI taxonomy): Eukaryota > Metazoa > Arthropoda > Insecta > Lepidoptera > Nymphalidae > Danaus > Danaus chrysippus. Next base: position 1,745,244 of record CAKASE010000057.1, on the reverse strand, counting down.
TAAATGATTGATATTAATGGAAATAAATATGTATTTTTTAAGTTTCTAAATCTATTTAATAGTTATGTTTTAGGTAAGAGCCAGTCATTTTCTCTTCACCGTGCACGTTTGACAGTATTTTTTTTCATTGTGATCACAATGCTGGCAATAGTTTGAGGTTGTATTATTTCAGTTCAACGAACCGTTTCGCTACCACGAAATTACTCAGAAATATGGCATTCTCGGTTTAAATTCGAGCTCGGTTTTGTAATAGTTTTACGAATAGCGTTAAATTGTTCTAAATATTATCTTATTCTTTAAAAATTGTTTAAAATATGTAAGTACGTATGATAATAGTCGAAGCAAAACTAATAAGCAAGAAAAAGTAACTATATACAGGATTACAAAAAAAATGCATATTTTTCAATATACACAAAACGTTATACTCAATGATCTTTACCATAGACACAAAACAAAGATGTCGAGGATTCATGTATAAGAATAAAAAACAATTTCAAATACCACTAGTATTTGAAATTGTTTTTTAAGGCTTTGTAAGGTTTGAAAGTTTGTATAATTTACTAAACTTTACTTTTTTTCTATTCAGAATCAGCCAATTTTAAATATAAATAATTAAAATTTAAACATAAATTATAAGCAATTTTGAATACATGAGTTATTGCACAAAAAATGAAAAAGAAGAAAAGAACTTTTAAAGTAGTGATAATTTCTTATACAAACTTCGACAAAGGAAATATGATCGGAAAAATTAAAATTCTCAATGAATATTGGAAATTGGAAGTATAACGTCTTTTTAATATAATATGTAGGGCCTATTTTGTATTTATTCGACTTTTATAATATGTGTATTTTATTATAGTATTTATATAGAACAAATAAGCTTTATAGTAAAAAGCGCGTCTCAAGTAACTCGTGAAGAATTGACAAATAATATTGCTAGCGTGGTCAAATATTCATAAACCGATGATAATAATCATTATTAATTAATCTTATTATCTTATGCAACTATTTTAGCTGATATACAATAATAATTCAAGATATATTTAAATCAGAGGAAAGGTTTCGAGCGCCCTAAATGTAATAAAGGCAGATAATATTGCTTTGTGTTGAACATGAAAAGTAAGAATGGAGTCAATAATATTTATTGTTTTCGCACATCTCTGACAATTAAACAAGAAGCAAAGGAAACGCTTATTAGTAACAGAGGTTAATTGGTAGACAGCGGGAATAATTTACAAGACAACAGTCAAACAATCAATCATTTTAATATGTTTTTGACCGAGATAATATCGGATAATTGATTTAAATGCATTTAATATCAAAGATAGTATAACTAGTAGATTAAGTTAATAGTATTAATACGGTTTGACAACTTTTTATTGAAAATTATAACAGATTTATCCCATTTATGCCATTTATTATTACCAATCTTCTCTAAATATTATACTTCATATATTCATATAACAATAGTATCAGTTTTAAATTCCATATTTAATTAGCACTGTCATGTATTCTTGGTAATTAATATATATGTCTTAGTAACAGATTTATTTATATTAAGAGTATTATTTCACAGACATTAAGTTCCCTGTACCATATGCGATGGTGTCGTAATTATTTTAGAATGAATGTGCTAAGTTTTAGAGGCTAGTATCTTCCATCATGTTGGTTGGTTACCTCAAGCTCGGCCGTCACGTAGATCTGTTCTCTCCACTTGGTGTTACGAATTGCGTTATCTTTCTATTTTAGTTTCACACTTAAGTTATCTTGACAATAAATTTAATTTATAATGTCCATTATTTTAATATCTCGTGATGGATAGTTGGATTTTTTTGTACGTATTTTTAAATATTACATACCCACTTACTGTATAGTCTGTACAATAAGTAATATGTATGATTTTTTAGGGATTTTCTTTCCCTTGTATCTCCGCCACTTCCTGGCTCATGCAATGAAAGTAAAATGTTCAAAAACAGAAAAATATTTCAAAATTTTTGAAAACTCATATTTAGACTTAGTGACGTTCTGATCAAAAATGGCTTCTTCAGAAACCTATATCGAAATGCTAGAAGATGGGATGGTTAATGTCATCTCTATGAATAATATTTGTGGATGCATATTGACATACTTCGGATACATTGTACTTTGAAGATCTCTCAATAACCGAAATACTGAGTTGGCGCCAAAGTTAAAGAGAGAAGGCAGCAACTGTATAAAAGCAAACAAAATTTTACAATTCTCAAAAAGTCCCATGTAAATCCAAGACTTTTTTAGTATACTCACAGAATCCCTAAAAATAGTTGAGTTTTTATAGTTATGCTCATTAAAAATTTGATATACCGAAGTATTTATTTTCATTCAACTCAGCAATTAATGTAACTAAAGCAGTTGTTTTAATTAAAAGCAATAAAATTGTGTAGATTCAGAACGTTTTAAGATAAGATCTAGATAAATTAATTCAAGACTGTTTTCAGACGAGTATTAATGTTTTTACCTCTGTGAGGTTTCTATTGTTAATAAACAGTTCTACAACAGTTAAAAGGCTAGAAATATATAAAATGAACTATTTTTGGCTTGTTTAATAACTAAACCAAATCTATTTTATTGTTGCTAATATGTGATAAAGTATTTATGGGAAATTAGCAACATAAAAATATTTTCTTATTAAAATAAATACTATGTTCGCTAAAAACTATAAAAATAGGTTAAAAAATGCAAAATGTTCATTATCATGGTTGTATCACTAGAATATTTGAAATATTGGTACATAGAAATGTTTAATATGTAGAGTGCTTAATGCCTACAGAATTTTAGCAGAATAATGTAAGCATCGAAAAGTTTTAGCACGAATTATTTATGTATCTACTTGTTTGTGAATTCATAAACATTAATAAACCTCACTGAATATATCCAGTTAGTGAATTGTAATAACTATTATTTATTAAGTTTCCTGTAAATGTATTACTAAATTTTGTTATGCAATATTTTAAATTATTCGTTAGATAGAATCAGATTCGGTGGAGGCAATGCGTCGTGGTATGCTTTGATCAATTTGATTTAATTAATACCAAAATTACTTTAATTAGAAGATCCTTTTACGAAGTCAGACACTGATTAAATTGTGAGGTAAATTCGAAAGGGTGAGTGTGATTTAATAATTTAATTAGTACATTATTGGATTTTTTTTACTGGATAATATTTGTCTATGTTTCGACCTGATGGTAAGTGAAAATGTAAAATTGGATGAAAGGGCTTATCCCAGTAAAAGCCTATACACTCTGTCCTTGAAAATAAAGTAACAGAAAAACTCTTAAACTCTCTTCTTGTGAGCATCAGAAAGAAGAAAACGGCAGTCTAAATCCGTTGAAGGGAAAGTCTACAACGAAAGAGTTGCACGAAATTCAATCATTGCTTAATTTTGAATTTCATAACTTCGTCATTCTTATGTTTTGCTTTCTTTGCTAGAAAAATATAATTATAGATCTTATGACGACAAACTTCTTTAATTTAAATGTCTTTTTAATAATTTAAACGATATTTTTCGAAATGGATGAAAATGTCCAAAAATGTGAAAATTTTGATCTTAAAATTGTTTAAGATATAACAAATCTTTTTCATTTTAAAGAAAATATATTGAGGTCCAACTTCATGGTCACTGTAGTCAAGATATTCATATTGCACTATATTTACTTGAGTAATTAAACTTGCTCGCGGGCCGTGAAAAACACAGGTCGATAACCCTTTGTAAGGTTTCAGAACTGTTCTAATAAGACAAGAACATAATTGTAGTTTCGTCCATAATTTTTTATATTACTAACTAAAACTATTGAAAAATAACTAAATGTCCTCTTTTATTGATGTAATTATAATATACTTATTTTTATAAAGCCAGTCAGGGTTCAACGACCTCAAATTTGCGTTGGTAGTACTAATGCTCAATTACTGAGTACAGCTTGTGGTGCAATATGTAAATGGAACTCATGATGTCACCGGCCATATTTAGGTTTTTTTGTTATATTATCATCATAAATAACTTCAACATTACATATTTTAGGTATAAATTGCAATGGCCACCTGCAAGGGATTAAATGACCAAATAAACGAGTAATTCCTTTAGTTCAATATATGTTTATATACTGTGAGGATCAACATACGAAAAAAAAACAATAATTTTCATATAAAAAATAGTATATTAAAAACAGTTAATAATTTAATTAACACCACTAGGTCAGGTAAAATAGAAAATAAGTAGAAAAATAATTTACACGCAAGATGGGTACAAGTTATGACGTATCAGGAAGCATAACGGGTATGGATGAAGCGAGCGTCGTTGAGACCATTTGAAGTCGGAAGAGCATCCACGTAGCACTTACTGTAAGCTGTTGGTAATTATGAAAACGGGCAAAAATTGACGTTTGCCAATAATTGAAGAATGCAAATAGCTTGTATATTCCGGTTTTAAACATTATTATAGTTAGAACGTCCGTCGCTACGTCCTGCGTGCGAGGTACTATTCATGTTTAACCAGGCACTAGACATGTACATTCTCATTACCTTGGAAAGGAGTTGTTTATAAAAAAAATTTTGATATACAATCTCTATAATGGATACGTCAGTCACATTATTTGGAGAATATCATGCTATATACTTGAAAACACATGGATAGTCGTGCATATTTATGTGAATATGCATGCATGAATGCATGAATAAGAACTCCAAGAAAATAACACTAATAAGGCAATTAAACGCGAGCTATTAGTGCATCCAGCGGATACTTGAAATAAAAGTTTCGCAGCCAAGATTTATAGTCGTAATTGGTGTTTGTCCTCGCTTGAACTAATGTCGGGTTGAATGATTACATACATTGTTTTGAGGTTGGAACAGTTAGTCGGAGAAACCTTTATGTGATTATTGGTTGTTTAAATTACATCCACATTAACAGTTTACAGACATACATACCGTTATTATAATAGAAGAAAATTATAATACTAAAAAACTGAACGGCTATACTTATCTAATTTTATATTAAAAGCGAAAACATTTTAATTTCTAATTGTACAACTCACACTAAACCAGCATTCTGTAATGATTCATCGACTAAAGCTGAAACATGTGCATATAAATAATATCGTTAATAATTAATAGTAAATAAAAAAACCTATCTATTGTCAATAAATTCTGTGAATTTATATTTTTTCTGTTGGGAAGACATCTGTCGCAGATGGCACCGCACGCGTCCCACTAACTGGATATTAACGGACAACGTAACAAACTTGTAGAATATTACCTGTTTAAAAAACATGAAATTAATATTAGTTTTATGTATAAATAAAAAGAATCTTAATTTTTTCAATAGGTGATCAACCTTTAATTAGTTTTCATCGATACACGCCGCAATGACAGAATTGCATAGCAAGTGTAAATCTTAGAATAAAGTAAATTGCATGCATATTTGCAATTCGCAAACAAATGAGTCATAGCACCGCGTGTTACTGATAGCCCGAGATAATATTCGTTACGTCATCATCGGCTTCACGTCATAGTTATGCAACTATGTAGTTCAAATAAATATGCTATAAAAACCTTCATAACGCAATCGATTTTTACAAATAATACATTGAATATTTCCATCATAGTTATTGATACTAATTTATGATAAAATAGATGACTATAATTCCTATTTAACTTGTAATAACTATGCCAGATTTACGCCTAACAGATATAGAAATATTTTCATTATAAAGTTTATTATAACGACTAAAAAACCTCTGGATTATTCTTCAAAGCTTCCTGTCGGATGTCTCGGTCTATCCGGGACATTCCAGTTGCTGATGCGAAATGACTTTGATGTGAAGTAAAAAATGTGCTAAGAAGTATTATACCTGGAAGTTTGTGACCATTCGTACACCGACTGCAACTTTTTTATACCATTATAATATGATATACTTTAGATTTTTTGCACATTTAATTCCAAATAAGATTCTATTACTGTGCAATTGAGGCTAAGAACTTGTCGTATTTCAGTCCTTTAGGTTGAGGACATCATTGTAATACAGTTTTTATCCGGCTTCTCTCCTGTTTAGTTTTTTTAAGGATAAGTAGACCATGTATTCAACTTCCTTTTTGTACAAAATGTCATACAAATTATTTTGTTTTTTTTTTAGCTTACAAACAAGACACACACACACACACATACACACGCGCGCCCGCGCATATAAGAAGTATCAAAATTTCAGTATTACTGAAAATATAAAATTTCATAATAATATAAAATATGATTTCCATAATATTCTAAAGAGGAATATTACATGTAATAAATGAATGCGTACATTTAATAATACATAGTATTTTGTGCTGTAGCCCTCAATAAGTTGCATGAATTCAATTCTAATTACAATTCGCACGGAATAACATGGAGTGTAAATAATAATAAAAATGGTTTGCAGTTTTCGTTATCGGTGTGACGCCATATCGGCGCAGGCGCAACGAGAGGCTATCAACAACTAAGTGCTAGGTTTACTTGTATTCTAGACTATTCGCTAACCGAAAATGTAACAAAAAATATTTTTGAATATACAGATTTTCGATAATAATTTTTAAATTGAATATAAATTGTAGATTATAAACCAGCAACTTTTAATATTATGTCCATCGCATTTTCTGTCATGGATTTTTGTGTCGATACAATAAGAGTAATGTTGTTATCGAAAAATAGTACATTTAAGTAACATTTCTATTGCAAATAAATTTTACGATTATATGTTTAATATTTCCATTATCATATTTCGTTTAAAACTTCTGCGAGGAAACCTTTATCATTACCACCGACTGTTTTCTTAATAGAAGTGACAGCATAGTGAATTAATATAATTTATAAAATAATGATATTTTATCGAGTGTCAAGCGACACGACGCTATCGTATCATTTGATAAGGACGACAGAAACACACAGCTAGTAGAGTCCGCTTCAAACAAACAAACAAATTCCGCTGGTTCGGAAACAGATCGCATGAAAAGTCCCTAACAATAGTTTGTTTACCAGTACTTTGATCACAATTAGTTGAGCAATCATTATTATTTTCCAGTTCAGTTATACTCAGCAATTGACAAATGCTTTCTGTGTCAACAATCGCTTTGTGTTTTGGCGTAACGCTTGCCTCATTTGCATTTTCTTCAAACCGGTCGTCATCATTTACGATTGTGACAATTATTCGGCTGTGAAAACAATCGGCCCGTCAGCGGGTCGGCGAGTCAGCGAACAGTCTGTCATAAATCAGAAGGCGCTAAGGTTCGAGTGAGGCGGTCAGGTGTTGTGTAATCGAGGGGTCCCTGCTCCCCCGAGCAGCCCTCGTCCCTTCGTGGATCCGACCGGCCGCGGCGGCGTGAACATTCGTGGCACGTCCTTTGTTGACCGTTTTGTTTTGGACTGCCATCCGGTTCCTGATGCTAGAGGTGGGGGGGACAGGTGAGCGCAGGCCGCAGGTACCGTCCGCCTCGGCAGTCAGTCCACCTCGACGCGCTGAGCTGCGCGCGCGCCTCTATCGCACTTAAATACAGTAAATATGGAAATGGCGAGTCAGTCCGCGACAGGTGCCCGACCGCGGCGTTCGTGCACGTGTACTGTTAGTGAGTGCGCCAGCGCCGCTTTCCCTGCCTCAGTCACCGGTAAGTTTTCACTCCTTCTCGGTGATGTTTTTCGGTACAGGACGTCACCTTCCGCTCCTGTCTTCCCATCGCCGCCGGTTAGCTCGCATCTGTCGTTGTCGGTGCAGCTGCTAGCCGATCAATAGGTGGTATATATTTTTTTATCACATGATGTCACTTCGAGCTGAATGAGTTCGCCCTTCGCTAGCGTCTTGGGGTTCTAATACAATTAGTACAGTAGGTAGCGCTGTTCACACGGGCCACGGCGGTTCAATTCGCGAGGAGCTGCTACTTGGTAAATATTGTTCGTCGGTTGGCTGTATGTCGTAGGTGTACGTTTTTCTGTTTCGATAAGGCTGTTGCGTGCGTGTACAAGTGCTCTTATCGATTCCACACATGCGTCACTTCGATAGTTATCTTTGGCGGATCTGGGTCATTGTTCTTTTGAATTTCATGTGTTGCGCTTTGATATTGTTTCCCTGAATGACTTTAATTTAATAAAAAATATATCTGATAAGTCAATCGCTGATATTGTTGATGTAAAAACTATGATAATATTAGCTTATTTAATTAACTGGTTTATTTTAAACAAAGTCATGTAATAAAATGTCATATACCTACTTCAAGACTGTTATAATAAATAAAGTTTTTTAAAATAAAATAAATACAAATAAAGTGCATATAAAAATAAAACTGTCATTGTAAGAATGCCAATTACAAATTCTTACATACACTAGACATGACGATCATGCTCGAGTATTTGGCTCTGTGTAACAAAAAACTTCCCACCAACAAAATTATGACTGAAATGATTTATTTACATAATACATAGCTGTAGGATAATTTAAATTTTAAACGAGAAGTTTCTTCAAATACGTATTCCAAAATAAACAGCGGTAATTAAAATTACCTATTATTAACATTACAAATGAATTTATTACAATTGAAGTACTTACAACGTTTCATTACTGTTGTTAAAATAATATAAAAATGTATGTAAAATAAATATTGTCAAAAGTATCAATAGCCAAAAATGTTAATAAGAAAATAATATCTATTTACAATGACCTTATGCCATAACAATATATTTCCATGACTCGTCATCAAACCGAGTCATTTAAGGGAAATAACTCGCAAAAGGCTCAACATACCCATAATTTGTAACCGGCTTGTTAAAATAACTCATTTAATATAACTAGTTTGTGAACACATCATTAGTGCTAGAAATGCTCATATCATTAACACCTCGACATGTAGAATAACGGTCCTAGTTACATTCGTTAAACATACCTCAATTATAGCTGCCTGTTAGTTTCTGATAGATGAACCAATTGTGGACTTTAACTAAATGTCACAACGGGAAACACTATATCTTAAACAAATATATAGTATAGATCAAGTACAGTCAAAAGACTATTGTTCTATCGTAAACAAATGACGAGGATTAATCAATAAATATATTGAAGAGCATAAGTACCAAATATAGTAATAAAGAAAATTCCATACCATATTCAAAATAGACGATGGTACGTTATCGTCTCATTAGACTAACTAACGCATCCGATCTCCACCGCCGTGATACCTTATCAAGGTTGAATAAAATCGTTATTTCTTAAAGGTTTTTATAGTTGGTTAAAACTTAGATGGATTCTATATAATAGCTCTAGTATTTTTCCTGTTGGACACGCTTGGCCGCTCGTGCATAACGAGCTATTTTTTTTTTTTGGCATTTAAATATACTTTCGTATCTCAGTTTTTAACGAGGGTTTTACTTAAATATGTTATATTTTTTTTTATGTGTTTCGTCGTAATGATTTCATTTTTTTTCATAATATAATTCAGTGAACATGTTCATGTAGATAATTAAATTTGTGAATTTTCTATTGCTTTTTAATTGAAGGTTGGTAATTTCCTTATATTAATTTAAAATATATCATCCGAATTGCTGCCTCATAATTATTTTTAATGATTATAAAATGATCAATTACAAATTTTATAGTTTCTCTTGAACTTTATTTTCATTTTTCAGTTAATCACTATTTTAATTTTGAATGACAAATTATTCAATAAATAAAAAAATTATTATAAATGAAACGAAATCTCTATTTGGTTTTTTTTTATTCATTTCGGATAATACACGTTGACATTGGTAAAGATGAATGACACACTGGACCTTTGAACTCGTAAATAGCCAAAAACCAAGGTCACGCCGCTAGGTATTAACATAATTTTCAACATTACCAGAAGATTCTTAATTTGAATACAACCCAACTACAAATAACGCTTACATTTTACTATAAATTAGTCAAAGAGTCGTAGAAATAGAAAAAAGTATAAAACCTTTTTGGTTTGATCAACTGGCCGTTAGATTGCATCTGCAAAAAAAAAAAATAAGAATAAAGAAATGTAACAGTTGAGTCGCGTTTAATAGAGACCGCCAATCGACAGCAGGTCGTCCGCGGCGTCGGAGTGGAGATTTCTAATCGACGTGCGTCACGCGTCCTCCGGCCGGAACGAATCTACCGGAGATAAGCATCGAGATGGCACGGAGTATGCACATACGTACCTTGGATGTATTGACCGCCTTATATGTATGTATTGCATCTTATTTATTAATTAATGAACTATTTGACAGCTTAAAATAAAATTTTAATTGTCTTCGTAACTATAGTTACTAATAAAATTATCTTAAATAATTTTGATTATAGTAAACAGATATAGTTTCCAAGGTAAATTTTTAAAGCAGTCATTTTACAATTGTTACGCGTTCGTCATAGAAGATGGTCGAGCGTTAAGATGTTCCTGTATTGCCTTACTTATTTCATTAATATTGTTAGTTTATATGAAAAATCATAAAATATCAATTGTCGTTTCCTAAATGTTGTTGTGAGGTGCGTTTTGGGGATATGATGAAAATGGATTGTTCTCTAAACTCTTGAGCATGAAATTGTGTTCACGAGGCGTATCAGCAATTTGCGTCAGTTTTTTTTTTATCACAGTCACGACAGACTGGATTCTTCGTGGCGCGGCCAATCGCCGGCTAGAGACGGTGTAATTGGGAGAAACTACGACCACCACAAATGCTTGAGATTTAACGGCCGCGTCCATTTACCTTGGACCCTTCAAAAGACATCTTTCTTAGCGGCTAGTTGTTGCTATATAGCGTTTCGGACGGGATTGTGAGGCCAGTTTTAAATTGCCGCTCTATAATGACATGCCGTTCGCTGGGCATTAGAAGGTCTAACTGTTTCGGACCTTTTGTTCAGCGATGATTGTTTGAGCGATGGGTTATCATTTCCTAGTGGTCGACTTTCGCAGGTACCAGTTTTTGTTACGGTTCTAAAATATATATAAATATAAGAACGTTTAAAGATTTTGTGTTAATATTCTGATGAATAAAATTAATGTGATTTTGCAATTAAATAATATTTATTATAATTATATAATATAAATGATAATATATTATGGAGGATTTATGGGTAATCGCCATGTGTGAAACAGGCATTCTAATCACGAGGGCAATAAATGGCTATGCGTTGTAAGCTTTGTATCTGAATCGCTTATAAAATAGCTGGCGTACATGAACGTGGTACTTCAAGTATAGAGATAGGTTTCAAAATTATTGTCACCACGTCTCGTTATGAAAGCACCAGTTGGTATATTTATAAATATTTTTATTCATTCAATGACTCTACAATGATAATTCATTAAAATTCTCATAATATACGATTAAGTTATACACTCGAGCCGGCGTTAAGTTTTATCTTATCAAAAACACTGATTTCATATTACGAAATAGTCCCAGATTTATATAAAAAAAAAAATATTTTTATTATTACTTTAGTGTTTTTCTTTAATTAGTTTTAACTTATAGTAAATTTTATTTTGCATGTTACATATTATTGGTCCCGCTTGTAAATTCACCGCGTGGGAGACCCGATGCACTTGTTTTGCTAATGATACCAGATACGATCTGTACAGAATAAGATTGTTATTAGATATCACATTAATTAATGGTTGCTATCCTTTAATATTGATTGAAATTATTCAACTACATATAACTATATAGGACGCTCGGATTTCGAAAGGCAAAAATATCGTTTGGACAAAGTCTATGTGATCTTTATTCTTACTGAAATTTTAATTATAAAAAAAAATATCGAATTAAGTTAGTTGACTAGTCCTTGTAACATAGAAAATTTATTAATAATCTTTTGTTTTAACTCTGAACTAATTAATTTCACCATACGTATTAATTAAATATAATTTGTTTTATTTTCTAACAAAATAACATTTTTTAAACATTCCCAGCCGATGTTTTTACACAATTCTCATAGCGTTAAATACGTAACAAATATTAAATATATTTCTTGATTTTAAATGCTTGTTTTAAAGTCCATAAAACATTTATAATGTGCCACTTAAACGTAATCTGATGTAAATAATGTAAATAATAATTATATGCATATATAATTATGTACTGTAGCGTGTCCCTTCTGTTCTTTTCCGCAAACAATTCGTTTTTCTTTACTCTATAATAGAAAATAACAAAAACTATTGTTGGTTCGAACCGAACTAAAAATAGAATAGCTATGTGTCATATTCGTATACATTTATCTCTCTCCATCATAAATGATTGAAGCGGGACGGGTATACATCAAATTACTTGGACTGTAATTCGTTTCAATTTGCTTTTTCAATATAATTCTGATTGCATTACATGACCATGTTTAATCGTTGGGTACATTGGCAGTATTGTGTCAACGGTTGGTATTCGTTTCGGCTGTGTTGCCTCCGCTATGAACGGAAACACGATGTTATACAATACTTGGTGATTCCAAACTGGTTTTATTTTACCGATTTCACATAAAGAGGTTTAAAATAATTTTATATGAAAGATCAAAGTTTTTAAAGTAAATTTTTCGAATAATCTATTTTTAGTTGCATCTAGAATAACTGTATAACAAACTATGAGTGCAGTCTGAAGTCATGTTAGTTTTTTTATAAATAATCTTAATATAATGAACAATTTTTCTCATAAAGGAATGCAATTATATAAGAAGTTAGATATTATTAAAACATCAGTTTTGATATCGTATTCTCAATAATATATCGTGATAAATATTCTTCGAAATCGTTATTAACACTCGATTAACAAACACGTATGTCCTCACAGATATTCTCAGTTCAGTTGTTTTATTGAGTATTAAAATTACCAGCAACAGTTAGCGTGTTGACCCCCACTGTTTGAATGAATTATAAAAAATTATATTAAATTGAACCTTATTTTATTGTATTTAGACACTATTTTCGTTTATTCTCCCCATCGATACATAAATATGATTGTGGTTTTGTCTGTTATAAAATTCTCATATTTGTAACCAAACGAAATAAAATTACGAAAAATACGATAGGGACTAAAAATTATAATATAATAAGTTGATTGGCATAAACTGGTTAAATATTTGGAAGCATAATTTTATATTACAAAAATATATATAACCAATGGGTAGAGTGGAGTGTGGAGAGTGTTAGGCCTTAAAAGTTTATTTGTTTAATGAGAAATTAAGGACAGTTTTATTGTTTTAAAGACAAGTAAACGTATAGTTAAAAAATATGAGATTGGAACTTTTATAAATAGTAAAGCCTGGAAGAACCAGGAAATGAATTGAGTATAACCTAGTAATAATTCCTTGAGATATGATTTGGTTGAAGATGATGCGAATTAAATTTATTTATCTACTTATTATAGGCGCAGTTTAGGCGCATCTATGAAGTATTCCTAAATTTCACACAGAATAGTCAAAGGTAGAGCGTTGAAGAATATATTCCATTAAGAGAAACAAAGCTTTAATTATAATTAAAACCACTTTATCTCAACCAAAGATCAGACTGATTGAATTCATCTCTTCCAAATAGGTTGAGCTGTCACGTAATTTATCCTAAGTAATAGCTCTGCGTCTGCTCGCAACAAATGCCTTAACACTTTACGCCGTATTAAAATACATTTTACTTAAACGTGCCCACGCTCTGGTGTCCACTGTTCCACACTTACATATATTCGGTGCATTAGCTATTGCCTTTTACGTTATTTAGAAGCCGAAGGGCTTTCTATTAAACTTCTAACAGCTTGCCAACTGTATGCAAATGAGAATTATACGATTTATATCTCTATTTTTGCATTTTTGTTTTTAGAGCTGCCTATATTCTTTAATTTAATTTATTATTTAATCATTTTTGTAAAGTTATGTTGTTTGAAATAACATCAAAACAAACTTCCTTTATTGTAATAATAAGTTTCAAATATAGGTTTTGGAGCATAACACAAAATAGTACATTAAAACGATGATTTCTTAAAAATTGAATCGTCTCTAAAAGTCAATTACAGACAGGTATCGAGTTTGAGTTCAATTTTGATGGAATCATGCACAGTCATACAATCCATTTGATAACCGTTACACCAATGACAGTCCGAGCGTCGGTTACATTGGAAACAGATATTTACTAACACGCCATCCGCGTACATCTCTGGCATTACATAAAATTGGATGCCATTTAGATAAATGATAGAGAAAACTTGTTATTCTTAATTTTATATATCTAGCAAACTGTTATGAATTATGAATATTTTTAACTATATTATTACAGAACTTGTGTTATCTTTTGGTATTCGTTTTTTCGTAGTCCGTCTCTCTCTCATTAAATATATAAAAAGTTTCCAGTGACAAACAATCACACGAACATTTCGATGTCTCCACAATTACGTCATTAAAACGGACAATCCTAGATATAATATTTCCACGCAATTAAATATTCATTACGCCAGGCCGAGAGGCGACCATTTTCTGTCATTGAGGGCACAAATCTTTTTGGGCGGTACGCAGTCGTGACCGCCTCTGGGCTATAATGTGATTTGTATATAACACAGATGCGAACATTAGAATCTTATCCAAAAGGATTGTATTGTGTGATACAGAAATTTCCCACGTTTTGGTCGACCGGCTACTATGACGCAAAATGTTAATTGACACTCACAATACATCCCGGACCGTCTTCGTTCATAATTACCTTAATAGATAACGTATAATCATAATCAAACAGAATTACAGGCGGATCGAAACCGAGGTTTTTATTGAGGCATTGTGCGAGGGAGCTCCTGAGATTACTAATCAACTTTTATTTATCGACCGACGTTACCGGCGAAGTGATACAATAGAACACCGATTGTTTCCCAAACGTCTTGTGGGAAATTAGCTCCGTGGGATCCGTGGATCTTATTATCTGTACAATAAACGCTAGATTAGTGTGTATTATAAAAAAGAAATACATTTTATTACAAAATAAAATATGTTATAATCATACGAGATGTCATAAAGTGCACACGGCATGTCGGAGATAAGAGCACGGTTGAAACAAAAGAGAATAAATAATGTATATAAAATGGAAGCATTAGAGACGAGTCGCTATAATTTAAGGCTCTATGAGAGTGTAACGACCTCTTCCCACCACAACCACCCTAATTGCGCCCCCTACCGCGGCTACCGAGTATTAACTGCGTTTGCGGTTTCAGTGAATCCAAGAAGGCGACCGCATTAGCTTATAAAATAATTTCGCTACAACCATTACAATGACGAGAAAAAAATGTCTATGTAAGAAATAAAGTTTTCAAAGAAAAAAGTAGAGTAGGTATACAATGAAGATGCAAAGCGCGTAGAAGCAATGCAGGCCTAATTTAATCCTCACAGAGGGAATGTTCCCTTCCCATGATTCCTGAGTCCGTGGGAAAGATTTCTATCCTCGGCCGCCATTCATTTTTTAAACGAAAAAACCGTCGTTAGGAAGCACGAAAGGTCACACGAGAAACAGCACATTTAATAAAACTACACATAATTAAATACGACTTGAGTACAAAATATATTTTATTATTTGCAAACAGTTCCATGGCTGTATTAAATGATTTTATAACTCCATAACATAAACTTATTAATTCTCATTAACAGGTTTGTTAACTGACTCGTTACAATGACTGTTATATTAATGATAAATAACGGAAGCTAATTAATATTTTTAACGGGTGATTTATTAAATTATTTATGTTTAGAGTGGAATAGAACAGTTATCAAACGTGGCATCGGCTCACGGCTCTCATTACGCCCCGGGACAATGCTTTCGAAGCAAAAGGATTTACAGCGCGCAATCGGACCGCTGACCATTGCATCAATTGAAACTGCTTTGTTTAATGATTCCAGCAATAAATCAGCTTTGATTCATATTATGCTACACGTTGGGAATATTGTCTCTCGTAACGGTAAATAGGTTTATATTTCTCTGTATATTCTGATAACATCTGCACGGGAGTCAGATGCACACGTGATCTATTTTTAGTGAATTGTCTGCACTCAAACACAATAGCCGTTCATGAACTTTAAAACAGTGCATCAGATATCTGGTTGAAAACAACAATAGCTCAAAACAACACAATGGTCTAGATAGACGAGCTCACGGCACTTGTGCGCAAACAGCTTGTAAATTATTTTAAATGAATCTCAAATCTGAAATACGATAAACGCTCCACAATAAAATATAAAATTCTTTATATGTTATATAAAATATTTATATATTTTTATAATGTTCCAATCTCATTGTTGCAGGAAAATCGTTCTCCGCGTCATGGTAATCATACATTTTCTGTTACACTACACTTTCAACGCCTGCATTATGTATTATATATAAAGCAAGTACTAGATACATTAAATATGGATCCGTTAATAAAATCAGAATAATTCTATAAACGTTAGATGGTGTGAACAATCCTGGTACATAATAATCACCATGACAAACCTATTCCGGCGTCACGCATCACCGATTCCACCATAAAAATTAATTTACGTTCTGTATAAAATTTTATATCTTCACGATACATTGTTTTTTTTACATTTATACATATATAAAATTAAATAGAATCAGTCCGCAATGTATATTCCGTAATATAATTTATCGTATAAATGTTTATAGAAAAGGTGTGATGTGTTAACGAAGTCCAAGGTCCCCAGTCGCGTCGTTTACTTCGTTTCGTTTGAAACATTAGATAGAACGGTTTTGAGAATTGTTAATATTTATTAAAGAAACCTCATATATATGTTCAATTTATTTTATTCAATAATAGTTTCTATGTTTGTAATAAAAATTAATTAAAATTCGCTTCTTGATTACCGAATTCATTCATAGATAAATATTCCATTTTTTATAATAAATTTAAATACCTGTCTGTAAAACGGTATTTCCAGCGAAATACGCTCACGTAGTATACTTGTTCCGGGAACGACACGTGATAGAGACATTGAATTAATATATTTTATTCACATGTACGTACATACTATTTAGTTTTTATTTCTTATAATAACCAAGTTTAATTACTATATGTCAGCTATGCATGGAAACTATTCAAGAGAAAGTAACAGACTATATTTTAACAACAAAACATTGAGAACTAAATAACTCAGGCGTTGTAAATAACAACAGGAATTCCTTTGGAGATCTTATTTCACGTTAACTAGGAAAGCTATCGCCAAATGTTTATTACTTGACCGCGTACATCGCATATGCAACCTGCATTTATAATACATTCTTAACAGTATTTGCATATTTACAGAGATTAGTAACTTTAGAAGAGGTTTGAGTCTCGTAATACTTTGACGGTTTCAAAGTTTATCATTTATAAATATGCATTTTTATTAACTTTAAAACTGTAGTCTTAAGTCTAAAAAATCGTAATTAGAGTAATGAGTTTCATTTAAGGGTAACTTCTATAATGCTCTGGGAAAAAACTGTAATGCTCTGCCTTGTCTTATTTGATGTAAGTTAAGATGTATCTACGGAATTTTTGGTTAAATTATAGCCTATATCCTATTCAGAGGTCTTACTTGTATTACTTTATGGTTTCATTAAAATCCGTGAAGAAGTTTTTGAGTAAAAGTTCAACAAACATACATAACATACAAACTTTTATATCTATCATATTATAAAGATTTTTTCTTTACAATATAATTATTACAAAGTAAGCAACAACATACTACGAAGTATAATTCTTATTACATATTTCCTGAATAGTTAATATATACTATTTAATGCAAATCGAGGTTGTGAACTTTTTTGACATTACTTACGCCTTAATATTGTACAAAATTCCAAAAAAGTATCATTCATTTGTTATCGTTATAAATTAATATATAAGTTAGTAAGGGAATAGTAAAATCCGAACTAACTCAAAACTAATTATTAACTATTTACTACCTTATTTTTTATTTTAATTAATATTATTTTTAAATTCTATTATGTTCAAATTGAAATACTGTCGTATTAAGCAATACATTATACAGTAAACACGTAAGTCAAAGAAGTGTTTGATAATCTGTGACATCTTTTGTTTAAACCACAGACAACAAAACGTTTGGTACAGACAAAGAACATAATCCGTTCATTCGTTCATTCGTTCATTCTAAGCTTCGTGCATTCGGACGATCAATCACGCGGTTTCAAACCGCTTGCCAGTAATCTTCTCCTAGACCGTGTGAACGCGGTCAAATATACTCACGAATGGTCTATATTTTATAGACTGTTTTGCAATCTTATGGGAAATCTTTAGCGCATTCGATTTTAAAGTTCATGCTTATATATCCCGAGTTTTGTATAATTTTATTTAAATTTAAAAAAACGGACAATTTTTTTATATGTTACATTCTTTAGAGTAAATTGATTTAAGTAACTTCTCTATTCCTTCAGCAAAAATGGTGTGGAAATAATTATAATTAAATACCACGTCGGCTTAATGACATCGTTGTTTAGTGGCTGTCATAACGGACATATATAATGTATCATTAATTATTCAGAGGGCGCTGCATACATTACGGCTCTCAACGAAGTTTTGACAGTGACATTAGTCTGGTGAGCCGCTGTCAAAACATCGTGACCATCTCGCCCGTTCTGATAAACGGACGCTCCGCCGTCGATATACGATTCGTTGAGCGAGAAAATATTGCCAACTACACGCGAAGACCGTAGTCACGTCCTAGCGACTAGCGAGCATTTTGACTCCTAAATGAGTTCGTTCACACCAACAAGTTCACGGTCGATTCTACTGCTTATGATGCTAATGTATGTACGTACAATGTGGGCAGATGTAGACACACTTCTAATTTGTAATACTAAGCGATATATTTATTTTGTCCGCGAAAAACGTTTCAAAAGTCCTATATATCAGAGCGTTGTTAGTTACGTCACTGATACTACCGGCTCGGAGCTATTTATATTGGATACGTATATGGTAAAGTGAGCTGATTGGGTTTTTTCTGTACCTTTAATACCTCATAGCATTTATGAGAATGTCTCCATCAATTAGTGAAATAAAAGTAGATCGAAATACAAAACAAAAACTTACGAGACATTTGAAATGCTGTTCATTTTATTTCTATAAAAATTAATTAAATATAATATTTGTACATTTGAGACAGGAATGAAGCTGTCGTGATCCGTCAGACCAGCACTTGATCTAACTGGTGTATGAGATAGAGTGATTCACCTAAATAAAGCAGTCACGAAGCAAATACTAATTTCATTGGATATAAATAGTAGTCTGTTCCTATTTATACATAGAACAGTCCCACGGGTCTCACGATTTCTTGAAGCGGACCAGGAGACACGAGATATCCCCATTGTCATTCTTTCCCACGCTAAGAGAAACTTTAAACAATATTAATATTTTCTTTTAATTGTGTAAATTATTTACATTACATATTTTAACCTTTAATATGACTCGCATGACATGCCATTGAATTCCTTCTATTATTATTTTTTCTTTATATTCTATTATAGACTGCGATCTTGTAATTTTTAATCATACACAAAGACAATGAGTTTTCTAGTCTATTAATATGAATCTCATTGAACAAAGAAATAGTAAAAATTTTATCCAAAACATTTTATATTTCAAAAAATACTTACTATGTA
Source organism: Danaus chrysippus (assembly GCA_916720795.1). Classification (NCBI taxonomy): domain Eukaryota; kingdom Metazoa; phylum Arthropoda; class Insecta; order Lepidoptera; family Nymphalidae; genus Danaus; species Danaus chrysippus. The sequence continues at coordinate 1,725,594 of CAKASE010000057.1, read as the reverse complement.
GTTATTTAAATTCGTTTCGTAAAACCATAACTCTGGGATCAAAGGCACGTGTTTAAAATTCAATATTTACTCCGATGCACAAATTCCGACGTTAGCAAACATTCTTTTGACGGCTTAACATATGATAGTGCTAACCGTTCCTCAAAGTTTGGTCTGGGAAAACACTAAAATAACAAACCAAATATGAACTCTATTGTATCGACATAAGAACCACGATCGTGAGAACATCTGTATTACTGATTCAGAATTATATACCGATATCGGTTTTCTAAGTAAATTCTTTGTTTAATTAAATATTGAATTCTAATGTTTTAGAACGTACGCGACCTATCAAGTGTCAGATATACATGTGTCAAATTCAGGTTATGTTTTGACAATCTGTTAGCTCCCATAGACAATCAAGAGAGCAGGTATTAATCGTAACATATGGTCACTTGTCGGTACAAATATCCATCAGTCAAACACTTGCATCGTTGAACAGATAAAAATTATCAGAAACCTTTCGCGTACTTGATTGTATCATATTAATCTTTTTGTTTAAATAAAGATTTGTTTTCATTGCACACATTGTAGTAAACTGTCTCCAGGAATTGACGATAGCTGGTGGATTTAAAGCTATTTAGTACGATATTCGATTTAATAAGAAGTTTTTGAAATTTAATGTAAGGCATGTTTAAATACAAGAATAATTTTTGAAACTGGTTCTGTGTTTTTAAAACGATCGCTTCCAGGTTTTCTCTCGTGCCGCGGGATGCTGTTAGTAAATCAAACAGAAGGTAATACATTTTTGCCGGTTCTAGATCTTAGTTCAAGTTCTATGTATATCGTACCAACGATAGTTTCTATGTTTTTTTTATATACGTTGATAAAAGCTAAAGAAGTAGATTCATAGTGAGGGGACTGATAAAAATCAGTAAGGTAACGTCTGCATAAAAGAATAATAACGTATTTATTGTTAGTGGAATTCGATACAAACATTGGAATATAATTGGAAGAAAGAGATGGAAATTTGAAACGAAAACCGAGTAACAATTTTTTTTAACAAAATATACTGCTTACCTTTTAGCAAAAAATTCTATGTACGTATATTTTTTAATATGGAGTATAGGTGCTAGAATGAGACAGAAATATATATGCGATGTGCAGGGTGTCGTCGTATCAGCTGGATGTCAGTTGTGCTAGCAGCCGGCGCACACCTGCAGACCCGGCCACCCGCACATGGCTCGACCCACGTGCCCCGCTAACGGACCTTTTGATGTTCACACACACAACACACATCGCGATTGTAATATTAACAAACCTTCTCTCTTTAATCAGACTTAATTCAAGTATATATAAGTAAATTAATCCACGCCTTTATGTTAATCTTATTATCCGGACACCGGTCTTTTAATTATATTCAAAAGACTTCAAATCATGCCCTATTTGACATATATATGTATGTCTAACTAGGAGTGCCAATAGATTACAGTGATATGTTGTTTAGAAAAATCAAGGAAATCAGGAAAAACTGGCTCTACAGCTACGTAGCACACCTGCTTCAACTTTTTATAGTAAAGTGTATATTGTTTTAATTTTACTTTATTTATTGCCGGGGCTTGGCATATTAGAATCCCCATTAGTCGTGAGTTTCGTTCAAGACTTTCTAAAAACAATGGTGATAAATTTGTAATTTATTACCAATAAGTTCGTGAGGAAGCCGCCGACTCGGGAGAGAAATTGAAGAGTTACAATGATAGAAAGGTTTTTTTTTTTATGAAAATTGCATTGGGTCTATATTCGACTGGCACAAATCCATTCACACGGTCTTCAATATGAATTGATTAATGTAACTTTTTGTTCGCCATTAATTCATTATTGATAATAAATTAGATGAACAGCCAAAAGCAATTTCGTTTGTACTTTGTAACGGTTAACAGCGTGAACCATTAACAAGATCTGAAGTGATATTCAATAAAAAAAGAAATCGTAATTTAATTTGTTCGCGAAAGTGTTAAATTAGCTAAATTATACAAATGGAGATGTTATCGAGTATTTTCGTGTCGGTTACCGCGAAAGGACCTGCGTGCGCGCAATCACAATTAATTATATACAGGGTGGTCTTTGATAAGGACCTGAGAGGCGTTGGAACGGAAGTCTTGTTTTAGGACTTAAATTATAGAAACTAATACTTCTGACGTTATAAACAGTTGCCGCCGGTATCTTGACAGGAAACAACTATTTAAGTTTCAAAGAAAATCGAAGGGAATTTAATAAGACAAATCTGACACAACATCAAATTAATAATGCATTATTAAAAGGTATGTTATTTGTGGCCGATAAATTCGCATCTTATTAATTTGCATGTAAGAATAAAGGTGTCCAAACCACCGTTATTACCGATATTTTTCTCGACTTGTTATTTTCAACAGCTCGTAAAAAGGTTAAGGGATCAAATATCGGGACGTGCGCAGGCGCCGACAATAATTTGCGTTAAGCTACCATTATTATGTTACTTTGAACTCATTTTGTCTTTTTTTATCTTTAATTTTCTTTTTAATTTCGTATTTTATACGAAAAATATGAATTAATTTTCATATATTTTCAACGTATTTTCTTAAATAAAACGCGTAAGTATTAAATCAAAATGTGTCATACATTTACATGTACCAGTCGCGTGATGAATTATGATATAACGTCTGCATTAAAATTGTGTTCGTTGTATTTTACAAAATGTGTTGCCTAATTGTTATTACCGCCATTTTGTTTTGCAGCGTGCGTCATGACAAACGTACTTTGTACGAACATTACGTGAAATATTTACTCGGCTAAAAAAAAGCTGTTCACTCAAAATAATTTTTTTGCTGAACATAAAATAAAGAGGAATAATTGGCGCAAGTATTCTGTGTTGCCATGTGCACTAAATTGTTATTAGCTATTATATGTTTTAATTTAATATATGTAATAGTTTTGTTACCTATAAACATTTAATATTGTCACAAAGATAATAGCTAATACATTATTTTGTAACAATTTACTTAAAATACGGAAAAGGTAATTAATCACTTACAATGACGGTATTGTTTTAAACATAACTTATATATATGAAATATTTAATATGCTTTTAGTTTTGAAACATTGCTTTAATGATCCCTATAAATTATTTTCTCCTAGTAATATATTCTGTATTTCTAAAATGTACCAAAGCCATTTAATTTGCAGCTCCGGTGTTACTGAAGCTAGTTGCTGTAAGTACGCCTGTAGGCTAAATCTTTCTTGTTGGTAATATGCGCTAAATATTGCCGGATAATATCACTCATAATTAGGCGCCCGTCTGAAAGTAATATGTTTCTTGAGATGATTCTTGAGAGGAACAAGACTGATGAGTAAAATTTGTTTACTTTAAATAATTTTCCGTTGCCGCTTTTTAGTTAGAAATTAACGTTCGATTATTATTGGACCGTGTGGGCAGTGATTACTGTAACCCACGCCTTTTTATTACATATTTGATTGACCTAACCTTTTAACGAAGATCTCTAGTTAAAGTCAAAACTGCTATACTGACTTCGTTAATGTGTGGTGTTGTTATAATCAGCATTATTACCGCGCAACTCAAATTTCTGTTATGTATATTTACATAATTCTTTTTCATTTCTTTAGTTTTCCGAAGTTTCATATAACATTGTGTCAGTGTTATTAGCTCTGAGTGAATGTCATACCTTTCAATAAAACGATAATTTTAATAGCACGACAAAATGATATAACTTTGCTATCTTACAATATCCTGTCATTTCTTGGACGTTTGAATGTAGTTCGGAAACGGTCTAAAACTTGTTATACTTGTAACAGAAATAATATCACTATCCCGAGGCTCGGTTTCCGAACGGATGCGGGTTTTCCTATAAGGCTGTGTTATATTATCAGTAATTAGATACAGTGATAACAGGCTCTGCCGCTGATAAAGAAAGCTGTAATGATAGATATTTTGAATGAATTCAACTCTGCACACCCTCAATTTATACATACTTGACGTTGGCATTATAATTTATGATCTAGACTTAGTTTTGACTTAAAATAAAAAGCCAAAACATAAGTTAAATATTCTTTAATGGTTTTTCTCATAAAATAAAGTAATTTTTAAGAACCTGTAACATATACATATTTCTATGCATCTCATAACCTGTATAGGACAACATTAACTAACAGTACAAGTTTAGTTAAAGTGTGAATACATCATTTTGATGCGCTGTAGAGAATCCGTAATGCGCCGTTTGGCAGTTATTCTCACGCCATCAACAATTAACTAGTTTACAACTGATACACGAGAAACTTTTTTAACTATATAATAATAAAAGTCATAATGCCATAACACTATCCTGAGAATATTTCCCGAATACTAAACGTCCCTAGTTCAAAATCGTTAGTCCGCTAGACAGTTAACTTTGGAGATGGGTTAAAAAATTGCTTTTTTATAACACTTTAAACATCATTTCGCAGAATGTAAGGATTTTAAGTGTTGGATATTGACCGCGACCAATTTGCTGCAGCTAAATTTATCATTACTTGTTCTTATAGCGAGATAGACAGCTTCCTTCTTCTTCTTTCTTCTAGCTTCTTCTTTTAACGGAAGAGAAAGAGCCGGAAACCAATTAACTCCTCTCACTTTTTATCGTTCTGAACCTCAAGATCACTTGCCTAACCCTTAGTAAGCCTCTGTAATCTTTCCATTTCAAAGAAGAAAAATACTTCAATACCATTTTTTATATATACTCCTTACATTTTCAGATAGCAATAATTATTTATTTTCATCCGTAAGAGTCATTTCAGTTAAATCGATAACAATAATAATAACTATGAAACTTTATTCCCAGTGGTTATATTAGCCGGCTATCAAATTTAAAATGTACTTTACAATAGTCACTTAATAATACGTGTAACTATAAATACATATAATGCAATGTATATAAAAAATAATGTAGGTTGACTCACAATGGATGTGGGACGATGGTTGTCGTCGAAATGACATGAGTTAGCATTAAAAAATATTATACACTAATAGATGTATAATATTTTATTCTTCTTTTTCTTCTACCTGGCAATTTCCCAGCCTTAGCCAGGGTCTGCCTTACATGTTGTGAAAAGTTTTGGCTAATTGTTTTTACGACCTACCGCCTGACATAAACCCTCTTTGGCAATGCATTAACCAGTGATGTCTAATACTCTTAGAAAGTACATATGACCAATAAGTGTAAAAACTTAAAATGTAATTACTCAGTTATTTTGTTAAGAACTTTTATTATAATCTGTTTGATATATAAGATATATTGATAGAGTGATAACATTGATTTAATACTTTATCTGTTAAGTTAATTTATAAATCATCGAGATTGTTATCGACTTAATAACTTAAAGATCGGACCTCGTTTGGCCTTTGCGAGGATGATTTATGAAAACTGCATCAGAAACGTACAGATAATAAATATTAATATATAATACGGGTTCCGTACTCTTTTATATCGTTAAATGTGCTCCAATTTAAAATTTATTAATAAAATCAACTAAATAAATACAGACGATTTTCTTTAAAGGTCAAATTATCTTTACATAACCGTTCCAATTTAAATATAAATAAATCTCAACACTAATTCAATTTAACATTAATGCTTAATATATTTAATTTATATAAAATTAGCTTTAATCAATTAGTCGTCCGTTTTAGTATTTGCCAGCGGATCGCTAACATACCAGTTTGACGTCCGGGAGGGAAACGAACTTGAGTAGCCTGTGAGACAGTCAGTGAGTAATTCCTCGACGTCGGCAAGACTGATGTCTGTATGTTTCACGAATTTCGCTACAGTATTTTAGGAGACCGCTGTAAATAACTTTTAATTGCCCCGAATGCTCTTCATAAATATGTGCTATCACGCTTCCAGCCTGGCATCTCCATGATAAAATCTAAACTCGGTATTCATATGCAATTACGTGATCTTAATTGAATATAAATTTCTTAAATATTTCCTTTGATTGTAAAATATTTGGTAATTAATTAGATCTTTAACTGATTGTACTAATATTATTAATGTACAGCCCTGGTTGATAGTTGTATGTATGTATGTCTGAAATTTGTCAAAGAGTTATGATTGTGTCAACCTCTAGCAACCGGTATCAAGGGTGTCAACGAGAATATTTTCTTGTGTTTACCTTACTGAGTTATATGTACTTTAATACTTAAACAAAAGCATTTAAATTATATATATTCATATACATATATCTTTTATAAAGGTTTTTGTTAATATTTTCCATTCTTATTTCAGGTAATTTTATAGTGTACTGTCAATATGAGTAACAGAAATTCATCTAAGATAGGTGAGTCATTTGCAATAGTAATTAATAATTTAATGAATCTATAAGGCTAATACAATCTTTAATTAGACAACCATTGACTTGCATTATCGTCTGTGTTTGTAGTGCCAATATAAATAAAATTTTGTTTTGTTTTAATATTTGAAAGTTATGGTTTAACTAAGTAATTATAAATGATGTCATTCTGTAATATTAAAAACTGTTTTTGACCTGAAAAAATAGAATAATTCAAAATTAAAATTGTGTTTTAAATTGCTTTTAAAGAAATTATTTCGTTTCATAGATTTATAATATTTTATACATACTTTTACATTACAAGAATTATCACTTGAAAACAATAGGATGAATAATTAATAATTGCATCAAATAACTAAATGATTGAAATTACTGACACATTCATGTCTTATGGAAGGTAAATTTAACAATATAATAAAATAAATAATATTAATATAACATAGTTATTGTACGGTTTGTACGTCTTAGTCTTGAAAGGCATAAAGATATTTATCTGTGCAGATTTTTGTCGCAATAAAAATGTCAACAAAAAACGGTCCCCCCGATAAGTTTTATAACGATCCTGGGACCGAATCATGTGTTTGGATACAGGTTTCAAAAGAGGTCGTCATCATTTGGCATTTTACAGATGTTTTAGCAGCTTAGCTGACTCCAGGTTTCATTGTTATTTGTTTTGTTCCCATTAAGAAGAAAAAAAAAGAAGTGATGCTATATCTCAATTTCGATTTAATTTTGTTCCAATAGCTCGATTATTAGTAATATTTTTTATTTCACATATAAAAACATCAATGTCTGTATAATTTTGCTCATATTATTTTGTATACAATAGTATCAATTTAATTTATTATGTCATCGACATATAACAGCGGCCATTGGCATGTACTCTATGAATATTCAAACCAGTTTGTATGTCTTAGCTCGAACCCGATGCATTAAGAATGGATGCTGTAATTTTAGTTGCTTGTAACAATAATTATATATCATTTATATACATACGTAGAGATGGATGATAGATATTTTTTAATTTCCGTTTATTTAATTATGTTTATTTAAAGACGAAAAAGTGTCTGAAGTAATGTAATATACGCGAACAAATGCTCGAATTTAGAAAATTTCGATCAAAAAAACATAATTCGTTATAAATTTTAGGATAGAAGCCCACTAATCCATATCCTAACGTGGTGGGTTAAGCTACAAAACATTTCGTTTGCGGTAGAAATAGTAACTTAGCTATAGGAATATATTTAAACAAAGCTCAGACAAACGATTAAGAGCAACTGATGATTCATATAATAATGTTCCATGAGCTATTTCTGTTCATTGTGCGGTTTATAAAGCCTTAAATAACCGAGCATGAGTAGACAGATTAAACCTGTACTAGCTATTTGTTACATTTAATATTTTGTTAAAGAATTTAGTTAATTTCTTACATTTTTAGGCTTTAACTTTAAGAAAATTTTAGGCGAAAGTTATAGATACTTTGATGAATATTGTGTTCAATTACACTTCTGTGACTGCTCTATATTTCTTTAGAGGCGTTTGTATTATAAGAATATTTTGTATACAACTACTTGTAAACTTACTTTTTTTTCCATACACATTAAAAGGCAAAAAACTTAAAGAGCTTAACTTAAAGTATAGCATTACATTACATATTAACACAAGTTGCACTTTTAATGCATCCAGCGTTGTTAATCCACTTTTTAATATCTATACGTGGGTGGTAAATGTAAAAGGTCGTTGAACATCGCATAAAACAGGTGACTAAAGTGCAAAATAATGCAGTTTTTTATCTAATTTATTTACTACATATCTGCTTTGAAAGTTTTGTACTATAAATAATGTTTATAGAAAAGGATATTCTTAAAAATTAATAAATCCCCATTATAATGTATCGACCGATATAAATCTACAAGCGAGTCTCAACTTTATCTGTTATATCTTCTATTTATAAAAATGCATTGCTGTTCCTTAGTCTCGCTAAAACTCGAGAACAGCTGAACGGATTTATCTTATCTTAGTTTTGAAATGTTCGTGGAGGTTCAGGGAAGGTATAAAAGCTGAAAAAAATTGATTCAATACTGGGAAAACCATAAAAATAGCCCTTTTCTATTTCCCATACAAACGTTTTTTTTGACATTAGATTTGACAACTAACTAATATGTCAATCATTCTGTCGCACTTCAAAACACGGTGATTTATGGCTTACAGGTAAACTCCAAAAATATAAATAAAAAAACGTAATAGATATTTCTTGATTATAGGGCGATACGAAGTTCGCCAGGTCTTCTAGTCTGTAATAAAAATGATGTCTGAAACAAAATTTAATATCAATATTTTTCAATCAATGATCGTAACTCGAACAAAAATACATAAAATGGTATTACAACGAGCTCCAAAACGATTTATAACTTTAATGCTATCCGCACGACATATCCTATAATTTGAGGATTTAGAGATAATACTGTCTTAGACTTATATATGACGCTGCTACCGTATGTATAACGCTGTCAATAAATTAAGAGGCACCGAGATAAGCTGTAATATATTGTTATGTTTGGGATTTAGAATAATGTTTTGAACTATCGGACGGACTATGTAAATAAAGGTTATATTTATGTAAGGACTTAATAGTCAGCGTTTTATTGCATCTTAAACGGAGCATTTAATCCAATTACGTGAAGCTGTAACATAAATGATGGATCATAACTCAATTAATACTTTTATAACCTAGATAAAAACAGGTGTACCGTGGGCGTGGCACCGCCTTCTCTGAGAAACACTGATTTATAATCTGTACTGTAACTTGCATGAAATACATGAATATTTATGTTACAGTTAGCGGACACGTGCTCTGACGACTTATTGCTTACTTCATACGAACCAAATCTTTGGAAAACTATCGACGAATGATTTACTCAACCATTGTCGGATACTTGATTGGATTTTTATTTATTTTGTATTTAAAATAATGTATGCTTAAAAAAAACTAAATTAATATACATATATATAGCCACACTACGCTATTACCTGTAGCACAGTCAGATGTATAAATAAAAGTGATTTAGTGTGTGGAGTGTAAAAAACTGTGAAGATGAATATCTTTGTGTTTGCATAACGGCTGCGTTTACCATCATTAGAATAAAACCAGTAGCGGCCGGGGAACCCCCGCTGACACTACCCCGATGATGACAGGTAGACGTCAGATGTAGTATATAAAATAATAACTTGAGAATGATATATTATGACGACTAACTTAATATTATGAAAGTAGTTAAAAAAAATACTACATATATTTAATTATTTTTTTACTATTTAATTAACAGGTTGTTCACTTTAAAAGAAAAAGACGTATATACAAGTAAGATACGTATATATTTTGACTGACCTTTTCTATAGTGAAATATTGTTAGAATAATCAATTTGTGAAACTATATATACATATATAGTTTTACGTGTGTTCTTATTGAGGTATTATCGTAATATCACCTTATAAAAAACTGTCCCCAGCTTAATGCGACTCTTGATGATAGTTAAATTGCTAATGACTCTCGGAGCGCGAGAAAGTTTACATGTAAAATAGTTAATGCTGATACAACAGTTTTGTTGTTATGATGCTCAATTAAAATGTTTCATTAACGTTTTAATATACATCGACATATTCATATAATACAATATATAATAACACGTATTGTCTATAATATAAAGTCTATTTTAAACCAACAATACATTGAAATTAACGTATCGTATTTTTATTCGTATATTTATAGTATAAATATAATTTATCACTGAGACTTTCGCATTATGAAATCGTAGAGAAAACTAACTTCCTACTTAAGAATCGGATGCGAGTTCTCAATCAAGTCGATTGTGGGCGTCGCGACTTACTAAACAATAATGTTTATTTTAATAATTTGAACTATGCATGTATATTCTATACTTGTATGAAATTTCTCCTCACTATTGTAATATTTATGTCACACATATAAAGTTATGTGAAATCAATGAAAAACTACGTAATAGAATTTAAAAGAAAAATATATGCCTGAGGCTATGACAGGTATATACATATATGAAAAGAAATATAGCTCAAATCTTCTAGGCAACCTGCAGAGCCCTTGCGAGTCTACAAGTTTATTGGCGAATATAATATGTTACTTTGTAGACGTATTAACACGAATGTTATTTTAATACATTACGAGTACCTACGTTATATGAAGGCCGCTGTCGTGAACAGTTAAATTTGTAATGAGATTTACGCTCGGTTATCCAAAACAAATTTGATTCGATGAGTGTTCAACACTTAATGCGTTACCTATTACATATTATGGTTATGATTTATAGTTAATATATAGAAATCATTTTATATATATAACAGCCAGTTGTTTAAATAAATTGGATTTTTCAAGAAGCTTCATAAGAATGTATAAGGGTAATTTTCACGAAATTCCGAAATTTGGCTGTCTTAAGGTGACAAAAAATATTGGAATAATTTCATATTAATTTTATGTGAATTTAATAGTACTAATGTTACTAAAATTTATTTATATGTGGTCCCAAAAATTATTGAGTTCTATGAAAGTTATGAGGACATTACAAAAATAGTTGAATTTTAGCTATATGTGTTTAGCATTATAACTACGCTGTACGCATATGCAAAAAAATTACAAATCTTTTTAATTCCATTTTTTAATGACATTTAATATGTTTAAAACAATTTTTTTTATAATATCTATAGAATTTAATATTAATTTTAATGCTCAATATTCAATAATATATTAGCTAAAGCACACAATATATAGTATTTATCACTGTTACCTTAACGATATCCTATCTAAAACATTTATTTACGATCTCACAACTACTATTTATCACAGAGAATGATACGTACAATGCAAATTCACACTTTGTATATTATTGACAGACACTTACTAGCATTTTTCCCACAATTTGCTGTTGAAGTTTGCGTTATCGTTTGACGTTTAAAAACATATTTGTAGGAACTAAAGCAACGTTTAAGAGTCATTTTTCTGTTGCAACTAGAATCTATTATTCATCTGGAATTAAATAAGAAATATTTTTATGTAAACGTCTCATAAATCTATCTCCGAAAATATACCTAAAAATGTTTTGTAATGAAAACTATCTTTGTATTTAAATCGTCGGAAATGAATAATTTATCAACATTTTTTTCTTCTATTAGAATACACTTTCTTGAAATTCCGTATAGGTTTGAAGTCATCCCGCTCAGATATGCTAATTCTTCGCCTGATTTGTAGTAAATAGCTTTAATTATATGTAAGCATTTTAATTTCTTATACCAGACATTTGCATAGAACCATTTCGAACCGCTACATAAGTCTGAGGAAGCGGTGATAAAGAGCCGGACACATGATTTAATTACCGTAAAGATATGCAGATGTCGGGTAGCCTGTTACTGACTTGTGGTTTTACTTTTTATTCATACAATTTTTTTATAGATTTACGTACATTTTGCTAAATGGTTGGAGGTTTTTGTATGATCGGATCATCATGCTCTCATTTGAATTCCTATTCTTCTAATGAAAAAAACTATTTAAAATACAATTGCTATGCGTATATACTTAGCTTTAATTCATTAGGTAAGTTAATTTTTTAAATACAGCTTAGACTAAATCTCTACGTCATGTATGAAATTATGAACCTAACCTTAAATGGTTTAAGCTGCCAGATGTCCATTTGCATTCAGAGACCTGAATGGAGCTGAATTGATGGAAGCGGTTCAAATGGAAAGGCTTTCAACCCACGTCGGTGTCGCCAATGGAGTCCACACTTGGTTACTCATTAATTTTAATTGCACGCAGTGCGCTCGCGCACGATTGTGATCTCAATGTTCTCACCACGCACATATATTAATGTATTACAATTACATCGGGAATGTCTTATATATTGTAAGCAATATATAGATTAAAATTTAAATTACTCTTCAGTTTTTACTTAATATCATGTTGAGTGGGAAGTTCATATGGTGATAGAAGATGCGAAGATATCCTCGCACCATGCACAGGCAATGGCACTGGAAGAATTCACGGGTTTCATTATAATAGTCCCGTGGTCTCTTAGTGGCATCACTGGTGCTGGGCGGAACTACGAAATAACGGACAGAAAAGAAGAATTGAATGTACTTATACAGACGAAGATTATCATTTACAAGCAGCGTTTCGGAATGGTTACATCAAATCCACGTTCAAAATATGATATTTATTTATAATTACTTTGTTAGTATTTAGTTTTTTTGTATTCTTTTTTGTATATTTCCGTTTGAATCATAAAGCATACATATATCATTGTTAACTAGACATCATTAACAAGTCAACAGATCGAGGTGTTGAAATGTACTTTTGATTGCGAAATACACGAAGATTTATATTTGTTTTATGAATATAATATTTAATATAAGTTACTTTAGATATTATCAATACTTTATATCTTAATATATTAAAATGTAATAACTTTCGATGTTATCTTAAAATACAACAGTTAAATACGATTGTAAAGTGTAGTAATACAGTGTATAACAGAACAGAACAGTAGTTTTAAAATGACTTAGTTCATATTGTTCAAGCGATTTACTAATATAGGTTATACAGAGATAATCGAACAGATTACATTATGCATCTGAAAGCAAATGCGAGTAAGCGGTAACGGTCCCATATATTTTATTTATTATTATCTCTGACAGAAGATACTGGTAATGCGTTTTAATGCTGCTTAACAATGTTTTTAAATCGCTATCATTTATATAAGAAATTGCTATTTAACAGTCTACTCCTCTACTTGTATTATGGGTAATATTAAATCTTCTGCAATACTTATTCGGCTGTGCATTAGTTGAAGTTAAATTTATATGAATAATAAAAGAAAACCAAGTTTTGATAAACATTATCGATGTCAGTAGCGTTGTTATTGTATAGTTATTGTGTTTAAGACGTCTTCAACGTCCCACTTGCTACTAGAAAGCTTGTTTAGCGGGCCGTGAGGATGTTTTTTTTAATGAAATAACGCTTATTACACTTTTTGCTTATAAAAACCCGAGCTCTTATTTTATTTCAGACTACCAGATAAGTGGCGGGTAGCAGATTTATTAGTCATCAATTATATTTTATCCCATATTTCATTGGAATTTATATAGAATTATTTTTATTTTCACAACACGCGCCGACCGACCGATGTAAGATTTAATTAGTTCATCAGTAAACTTACAAATTACAGCTTCATTTTGCATCTTATTGCACATATATTGACTATTAAAATATTTTTTTATATATATATATAAAAGTAAAAATTATATATTCGTTTATTATTCGAATATTATGGTATGCGAATGAATATTCAATCACGCTTTATTACTCGCTTCCGCTTACGCTTCCGCTCGCGCTATTGCAATGTGAACAGAGCTTTAGAAAGTAATTTTGTTAATTTGCAGTTGTAAAGTGGACCGCAGTTGTAATGTAGATGTTTAACGGTGCGTCAAAATGGAGTCGGTTTCTAAAACAATTTTTATACACAACTCTGGTTTTGTTATTTTTATTCTATTAACGTCTTCTTTATGTATGAGAAATAACACATTAAGACATTATTATCACAGTAATAATAAATCTAAAACAAGGAATGAGAAATGAAAATGAAATAATTTGCAAGTTATTTTTTTGGTTTATCTGTTTTGTTTATGTCTGAGGGAATATGAAATTATTAAGTTGTAGTATAAGAAGATGAAACATTTATTGCTATTATATTTTGCATAAGAAAATAAGGAAAATTCTATAGATATCATGTTAAAATTTTAGGACATACGAGTATTTGTGTATTGATACTAAAAGAATAAAGTTCATTGTTCGCCCTATAAGACCAGTCCCTGGAGATGTCCGTGTGTCGGGAAGCTCACGTTTTGGTTCAGGAAGTGATGACCAAATATATATGGAGACTGTACTGTATTTGACTCGGAGGAAGTACTTTTAAGATGATTGATTCTATTGTGATATAAATAATATCATACTGTATATTCACTTAGCTTAAAAGAAGGATTTATTAATATTACAATATAAAAATAAACTGAATGTTTCGTAGGAAACATCTCAATACAAAATAGAAGTATGTTCTGACTTAAATTTATATAGTCATTGTGGTAAAGAATATCATTAGAATAAGAAATGTTATCGCATATACTCTCTTTTTTCAGTAATATATGTGATTACAAATAATAGTACAGTCAAGATTTGTTCAGCCTTTACAGAAGGTGGAAGAAACACACGAATAATAAATTTTAAATTGTATTTCAGTTGTAAGTATCATAAGTCATATGCACTGAGTGTATAAACTCTGTTCGGACAGACACTTTAACTTTATTTATATGTTTATATTTTAAGCAAACAAGTTGTACGAGCAGCAAGAGATTCCATCGGCCACGATTGACGCTAGACAAGCAGCTATCTGCGTTCAGTTAGCGGGTAATACTTAATAGGTACCTTATCGATACAAGCTAATCGATAACACGTGCAATCGATAAATCGATTCGCACAAATGGGAAAGTCTCGTGTTCCACTTAATAGCTGTTCGAGTGAGAAAATATTACGTTGAAAGGTACGATTTTTGTTTTAAAAATAATATAATTGAATACGGGAGCAGTTTCAATATTATTTTAACCGTCAAGTTACGAGGTCGTGTAACGGAAGCAGCCCGCAGCCGCTTATCACCTCATTACTATTCCGCAAGCCTCCCTTCAAACTCAATAAATTCTTACAACACAAGATAAACGTTTACAAGTTTAAAGTTTTTCAGTGTTCGTAATTAGCGTTATCTTTAAGAGTTTATTTTCATACTTTTTTACTGCTTTCCACGGTGCTGTACTAAAGAAAATAGATACGTATGTTCATATAGTTACCATTATGATGATAAAGGTCGTAGTAAAATATTTTATTGTTAAGTGTCTATAGAAAATAGCTTCATAGAATCTTTAATAAACAATGTGGTTGTTAGAGTTGGTGATTTATTTTTATCTTTGTGTAATTTCGTTTCAAAGTACCATTTTCTCAAAATAAAAAAAGACAAGTATTTTTATTGTAGTAAGTAAGTTTCTTCTATGCTATTAGACCCCTGTTGTAATTAAAAGTTTACTAAACATATCAGTAATACCTTCTTCGCTAAGTCGTTTCTTAAGTTATGTTTGCACTCTAACCAGAATAATCACACTTTTTAACAGTTTCGATTTTAACAGCCACTACACACTCTATTGAGAAAGTTGTTATAGCTTCTTTATGAGTAAGTTGAACAGGAAGATCTTGTTTCTAGACTAAAAATTATCGAGTTTGTTCGACATACTGTATTTATTAATACATCACCAATCAAAAGGCTTATGTATTTTTTTCTAGTGAAAATTCTTCCCGTGACCAATTAAAGAGTGTTCAAATACAATACAAGAACACTTCGAGAGAAAATTCATAACGATCAACAACTTGTATGAAGTTTATATTTTAGAGAAATGAGAATCATATCTATGCGTCAAATTGAAGGAAATTATAGAAAACTACTCGGATATATTGTCTTTAGTGGATTGTGAATAGCCTTTTGTCTAAAAAGATAAATCATACACATTGTTTGGGTTGTTATTGTTGGATTTTTCAATCAATTTTCTTCTTGTTCTTATAACTTTAACACATTTAAATAATACCTACGTTACAAGTAAAACCAATTTCAAATGTTAAAGGGATCGTTGAAACGAGTGGCAATGTAATCTATAAAAAATATTTCTTTGTAAGTTACATATTGTAAGTTGTAATTGTAAATTGTAATTGTAAGTTGCTTGCCTCAAAGGAGATTTGTTATACAATGAAATATGACGTAATGAGTTTAAACGAAGTGAAAAAGGGATATGCAATTAAATTCATTTATAATTAAGAAACTATAACAACTGAACCAAAAAAAATTAATTATATCTCAAACAAATCAAGACGACTGTAAAAATCGTATCGAAAGATATTTTATACTATTTTAGTCATAAATATTATGTAAAATTCAGTCAATTCGTTCTTTTGTAATAAAGGTACAATATTATCGCTGTCTCGGTTAGTGAGGATGTTATTTTTTTAGAAATTAAATAATAATTAGAATATTTTTCAATGTAACACCGAAGGAATATAATTTTTACCTTAAGCGCCATGCCTTATGTAGGCATGTAGGCAATGCATTTAGTTCTACGATTCATAATATTATTAGAAGCACCTTTTTACTTTGATATACATTTTCTTGCCTTCATGTTAACTATAACATCTTTCTTTTTTTACACAATTTTTTAAATAGATCCATAACTACGGTGTCTACCCACAGTTGTTCCCGCATTACGTCCGAGTATACTGTAATATCGTTGACCATATAAGAAACAACCGCTATTAGTTGGTTTTCAGAATTCACTAGGCCATTGCCATCGTCACCACTGAAAATAAAAATATAGTATTAGTCTTAAATTATAATTATTATTTATCATATTTTGTAAACTCTTTATTTTTATCTTGCAAGGTTTAGGTAAAAATTGTATTCCATTGATAAATTTTTTACTCTGAATTTTTGTTCAAGTATGCAGTACGAGTATAATGGTTGTTCATAGGAAATTTGTGCATCTCATAAAGCTAAAATGGCACACCTCTGTTCATGATTGGTCGTCAGCACTGAAAAAATTTTATCTCAATGTTTCAAATGACTCTCAAAGATCAGAGTAATTTAGTAAGATGGGGTGAAAGTACCTAAATATTTGCTACATCTACGGAGAGGCAATTGAAACTGCTAAGCATTTGCTCGTGGTATGAAAGATACTCATGGATAACGGTCAAAATCTCGCGTCACTATAGGGTTTTAGAAAACATACGTGAAGCGGGTAGTCGGCAGCCAGTGCGCAAAAAGATATAATCACAAACAAAGCAATCAATAGGTTTAGTGAGAACAGGCACTGGCTGTAAAATAAAACTTCAAGAATTACTCTATGCTTAGGAGCGGCTTCGGATTGGACAATAATGAAAACATATGAAAAATAATATAAAATCCCAGACATATTTTTGTAATCGCGAATTTAAGAGCACCTTGTGTTAAAAATGAAAGCCTTAAATGGTTCGGTTCGAATTTGCTTAGGTGGAAAGAGGAGCTTATACGATGGAGGTGTGCGTTTAAGGCGTGTTTGTTAGGGAAACCTAAACCTACACGTAAGGCGCAAGTCCCAGGCACTGTTAAAGAACTTCTACCTGCAACGCGATGGACCCGGCACACGGTTACCGTGTATTCATTGAATGCAGAGAAATTTTCCCCGTCATCGTTGCTTAAAGGTAAAAGAAAATATATAGGTAAATAAGAATAAACGAATACTGACTGGTAATGATATCCATTGATAGATATTGTGCACCAAAATGCAGGAGTCATTCTACTTTTAGTAATCTTCTGACACTGCCTCGGAGATATGGTTCTCTGTTTAGTAGCTTTTAAATGTCGCAGATCACTATAATCTGGTAACTTGCCTGGCTGAAGAGAAATATAAAGACTTATTTTTTAAATTAATTAAAAATATATGTACAATACATGCTTTTAACTCACAACATCTTTACCCCATCCAGTTGTATGTAAAGCCTCATTAGTTTTTGGAAGCTTTAAACTTATCGGTATTTTTTGAATTTCACTTGTCAGAGGCACGGCATCATCAAGACAAGCTATCCCCAAATTGAACTTTCCCGTTTCAGCATTGAATCGTCCATGAATACTAAACATCTCCACTTGCCTTTTGACATTTGAGTTTATTGGAATGGAGGCACCAAGATAAGCAGTAATTTTACCGTTCCGTTTGTCCATTTCATAGAGACAGTTCGCTGAAGTGATTACGGATTGATCCGTAATCAGAGTTGCACCACATGCTGTCGGGATGTCATATTGGAAATGTAGAAACACAGAGTGGGGGTAAAGGTGAATTCCTACTTTATAACCCTTCACTATCCGACCCTCAGGAGCTGTTAGATTTGAAATGGCCAAGCAGTGTCGCATAAGGATCATAAAAATCAGGTACGACATCCTTAACCGACTAATTATTTTCCTAATTGGTTGCTGATATCTGGCAGTAAAATGTTTATCGACATTTTATAGATGAAATTAAATTTGGGATTGAAGTGGATTTGACTGTAATTAATTTGATTTCAAAAGTAATTTATGAGTTCAATGTCAATCTGTCCTCCTGCAAGCTGGATTTTTGAGCAGTTTATATTATTATAACTTAAATTTATTTTATTTTAATATATATATATTTATTTTCTACTTTGTTTTAAGTATATTTTTGATCATTTATATTTTGTATAAAATTGTTATTATACATTTATTGGTTGTGATATATCTAAGGATAAAAAAACATGTTTTTTATTTTTTAATCTCTTTTTAATCAACTTGAACAGCAAAAGAGGTAAGCGATTCGATTCGTATGTAATGTCTCCAACACTGCCCAGTAGTCGGATGTATTTGTCTATACCAGCGTCTGAATAAACGTTTGAATAATCTGAAAAGTGTATGTATGTATGTTTTTATCTTTGTGTTCTTATGTTTCTGAAACAACAAGTTCTATTTATGTAATTCTGTTTTTGTTGTACAAGGTATTATTCAACTTAAGGAGTACTGTAAGTTTCATTAATATCGGTTCAGTAGTTTATGGGATAGGGAATTTTCAGGAAGGAATAACGATTATAAATTATTACCAATTATTCCTGTTGGATTACTACGCAATGGCAATTTTTTATTTTTTTGTACGAATATCATGCGATTGTTTGAACGATTTATAAGGATCTAGCTCATCGATTGCCAGGAATATCAGAAACATTTATGAACTTGCTTTGTATACCTAATAATTAAAATAAAAAAATAATTTAATTCAACCGACATCAAAATTGTATGTAAATAAGTTTCCTAAGTAGATTTATGTTTAGAAAAAAATAAAAAAATGAAAACGATAACTTCGGATTTTAATAAACTTACCAACTAAGTTCTTTTTTGAAGGCGGTGCTTGCCCCTAAATAAAGAAAAAGCTAGTAAATTAACCAAAACCTGTAAAACATCATTAATAACATTTATAACAAAGTTAGTTTATCTATAATATAGTACTTTATCTATACCAGAATCAAATTTGAAAACGTAAGAATACGCAAAAAATTAAGTTACAACACTTATTCGATACAAAATTTAGAGAAAACTTTCGTTTTTGACAATTTTTAAAACGTATTGAATTTGACTAGTTGTCAAGTACCCAATTTCGTCAGGTACCTATTATTACTTTGCCATAAAAAGGGCCTGTCTTTCCTACTACTATCTGTTACTATTTCACATGTCCTATAGGATCTATAACAAATCTTCTCCAAAATAAACAATGTCATAGAGATGTTAAATAAAAGTGTATTTTAAAAATTTCATAATATTATAAAACTACGAAGTTAAATTAAAATTAAAACTGCTTGTTGTCTTCGTTTGTAAAAATAATTTTAAATTATTCTTTAAATAAGAAGACCAACTGACAGACTACACCTCCTCTGCTCGTGATCACGGTTGCTGAAAAGTAACCGAAACGTCGGGAGTATGTAGTTTTAAAATAATAAAATACTCGTAGTAATCCGAAAAATATTAGTTTCATTTAAATGAATACTCGAGAAAATCTTAGATCTCGTTCTAAAAATAATTATTCTCTTAACTTTCGGTGGTAAAAATGTAATATTTCTCCCATTTCTTCACTCGTTTTTTTGATAATTCACTGCAACTTACTACAGCGAGATATCTGTGTTATAAATAAATGGTGAATACTTTCCCGTTAGTCATTAGTCGTTTATGATACTAACAGTTATATTTGATTTTTTTAGCTTTGTCATGCTTGAGATACATTTATTTTATTTCTATGACGCTACAGCTTCTTCAGCATTAATTGTTTATTTAATTATTTTCTATCATATAAAATAATAATATTTCTTAGGAAATATGCAGGCATTTTTGGAGAGCAACGTGATTCTTTTAATTTAGATCAAGCAGATGTAGATTAACAATTATAATAGTAAGATTTAAAGTTTATATTTGATATAATTGAAATGAAAATATTCAAAAAAGTATTTAAATTACTTTTATTGTTATTACTTCTGAATTATTTAAATGTCTATCAACTTATTTTAAAACACGATCTTGCAAATTGATTATATAAAAACATATATATTTTTCATATTTAATTATTACATATCTTTTCAGATGCTTTTTATGAACATTCTTTAAATTTTAAATGTTAATTAATTCAATTTATTAAGCAATTAAAATTGCGTTCAACTAAGTTGTAAATATATTTTAGGCCGAGTATTATGTACTAATATTTATTTAGTAGGAATTTAGTAATTTCGATCGATATGTAGATATATTTTTTAGATTCAAAGATAGAACCTTATCTTAAGGATATTTTAAATATATTATTAAAAATATCCTTAAATTTACAGATCAAAAATTATCTATTCAAGAGTCGAACTTAATATGGTATTTGACGTATCTGTTTTTG
This sequence comes from Danaus chrysippus, assembly GCA_916720795.1. Lineage (NCBI taxonomy): Eukaryota > Metazoa > Arthropoda > Insecta > Lepidoptera > Nymphalidae > Danaus > Danaus chrysippus. Next base: position 1,704,662 of record CAKASE010000057.1, on the reverse strand, counting down.
ATAAACTGTATATAATAACTGTATAACTTCTTTAAAGTAAATTACTTTATTACATTTGAGTTATATTATTAATATATAAATATATGTTATTTGAGTTTTAGCCCCAGACATAAAGTAGTTAACAGAGACATGCGAGATTATTGAATTAGTAATTTTTGTCTTTTTCAAGTAATAGAACGATCTTATATTTCAAAAAGGGGACAAATATAAAAATATATTTTTACAATTTATAATAACTTATTATTGCCATATAATATATATAAATATTGAATAGAATTTTCAATCGTATTAGACATCATGATTTAAAATATTTGTCTTTTATTTTAACAATTATTTTTTATACAATTTAATAAATCGATAATCTCTTACCTCATGTTATCCATAATAAATATTCGTTACGATTTAAATAATACCATTTTTGATGTCATTTTTATTAATAAATTTATTATTTTAATGAAGGGAAAATAATCTTTTTTATCATCCTCTGAATATAAGGCACTGTTGTGAGTGTGTTGGGTTCGAAACAGTGAATTCCGGAAAGATCTTGTTTGCTATTATTTCGAATTAAACAATTTTGCTTTGCAATTATCTGAAGGCCTAAATCCAAAAGCCTAAAATACTTTTGTTGTCCAGTTATAGCACTTATTCAAGACTTGTGAAATTTACGCCTGGGACTCTTTTAGACACTTTTATTTAATATAATTATAAAATTTCAAATCGACCTTAGTTGTTTATTGTACAAGTTCTTAATAAATTATATTAAAGACTAGAAGACCTGGCGAACTTCGTATCGCCCTATAATCAAGAAATATCTATTACGTTTTTTTATTTATATTTTTGGAGTTTAACTATTAAAGCTATAAATCTCCGTGTTTTGAAGTGCAACAGAATGATTGACATATTAGTTAGTTGTCAAATCTAATGTCAAAAAAAACGTTTGTATGAGAAATAGAAAAGGGCTGTTTTTATGGTTTTCCCAGTAATGAATCAATTTTTTTCAGCTTTTATACCTTCCCTGAATCTCCACTAACATTTTAAGACTAATATAAGATAAATCCGTTCAGCTGTTCTCGAGTTTTAGCGAGACTAAGGAACAGCAATCCATTTTTATAAATATAGAAGATAGAAGACTAGAAGACCTGGCGAACTTCGTATCGCCCTATAATCAAGAAATATCTATAACGTTTTTTTATTTATATTTTTGGAGTTTACCTGTAAGCCATAAATCTCCGTGTTTTGAAATGCGACAGAATGATTGACATATTATTTAATTGTCAAATCTAATGTAAAAAAAAAACGTTTGTATGGGAAATAGAAAAGGGCTGTTTTTAAGGTTTTCCCAGTAATGAATCAATTTTTTTCATCTTTTATACCTTCCCTGAACCTCCACGAACATTTCAAGACTAAGATAAGATAAATCCGTTCAGCTGTTCTCGAGTTTTAGTGAGACTAAGGAACAGCAATCCATTTTTATATATGTATATAGAAGATAGAAGATATATTATTCTTCTTCTACCTGGCAATTTCCCGGCTTTAGTCAGGGTCTGCCTTACAAGTTGTAAATATGTAGTTTTGGCTAATTGTTTTTACCACCGCCGCCTGCCTGACATTAACCCTCTTTGGGAATGCAATATCACCAGGCTTTCTCAAGACGGGTTGGTGATTTTAAACTTATAATTGTGAAATTTTTAGTCCAGGTTTCCTCACTACATTTTCCTTCACCGTCTGTCAGTGGTATCTAAATACGCTCAGAAAGTACATATGACTCGGAAAAATCACATTGGTACTTGCCAGGATCGAACCCGCGCCCTCATATATGAGAGGCGGGCCTTTAACCACTAGGCGACAACTGACTTTTGAATAATATATTCCAAAATGTATATATTTTTGTATAACTGCAAGTAAATTCTTAGTCATTTATATTATTCTTTTATTGTTATTAACTAATAATAAACAATCGAAGGTATTAATATCGCAGAATTGTTCACATGTCTCCGTGAAATTGTTAATACCATATTTTAATCTATCTTGCGAGATCTGTGATGAGTATTTGATGTCACTGTTCTTAAAGCGCATTTAAATGTACGGAAGTTGTTGATCCTAATGTACTTATATTACGTGGTCTACCTAAACTGACCAACATATTATACTTGTATAAATCTATGAACATCTATAGTAGAACCATGTAGCTTTAGGCTGGATAACGAACTTTAAGCTAGGAGGATCATACGAATTTCTTGGCATCATACAGCAGGTAGCGTTTTCTATCCATTACTACGGAACCTACTAGTCATTCACTAAGCTTTACTAAGTTATGCTGATGATTAGGTAACCTAGTTTTCACCACCAAAGCAGCATATGGTTGCAATCAATTAGCCCATAAAATTGTAGAAACTTGTTGCAAGGAATACGACTTATAAACGAACCCTGAGTAAAAGATATAGTCATGCGCATCCACAAATATTTCAAGGTAAGAATAAACCGTCCAAAAAATTAATAAGAGGTAAAATACAACGCGCTATTCCTAGATAGGATATAGCATGTCTAGTCACGATGAGTTTCACGCGTGCTATATTTACTGCCTCTTAAGTAACTTTTTCACACCATTTTAATTTCTTCGCTTTTGAAATATCGAGTTAATTTATCTGCAACTGCAAGGCAGTTTTAGATTATCGAAAACTAGGGCGATGCCTTATGTTGCCATTGTCAATACAGTTTACGAGGAGTAAAATCCTTCTATCTGTCAATGATATGATATCTAAATATTATTTATTTGACTAAGACTACAATATTAAAACTAGGGGCATTCGCTATCGTTGAACGTTCTTTTCTTTCTAGCAGACTCCTAGCGAGTCCAATCCTTATGTAGTCGGGAAAAATAGATCATCAAACACGCAATTAATAAAACTTATCACCCTTCCCTACTGAAGATGTGTCTGGTTCAGGTTATACATATAAAGAAATGAATAAATGACATGCCCCTCCTCAAATGTTCACTTTCCAACCAATGACTTCCTTTGAGTAATAATAAAATCAGAGTAATTACAACTGCATGGACAGCTTATAATTCTTTTAAGAAAAACATGGATACTCTATTCGGAACAAGTAGGAAAAAGAAAACGTCTATTAACTTCTGCTCGGTTACTTTTGGGAAGAACTTTTTAGTTTGGTTACTCGATTATTGTCGTTTAATGTTGTATGCTTTCAAAAGAGGTGAGATTAACATAATAGACTCATTCTCAAATATATAATGTTAACAAATATATTGTATTAAACGATTTTTAATTTTCAAATTATAAAAAAATATATAATAATAAGGTGTGCAGAGAGATATTTATAAATTATAATAATTCTATTTAATGGTTCAATGAGAATCTATTTAATTAAGCTTCCTATTTGGATTCTGGTGTTTCGATTATTCAATAATTTTCAATTAAATTGATATCCTATTTTTAAAATATTTTTTACCAAGCCTGTTCTTTATTTATATTTTTCTAGACTGCTAGTGACACATTGATGAACGGCGGTAAACATTTTAAAAACAAATAGCTCATTTTCTATTGAAAATGTAAAGCAAAATATTTTCTGATTTTTTAGTTATCATCTCCATTATATCTTACAAAGGACGGAATTATTTTATCTATTACGTATACATTTTATATTATAATCGTTTCCTGATATTGTTATTGTCGTTCAAGATGATAAAAAAAAACCCTAAAAGATTTGATTTCACTTAATTTTGATAAAACATATTGAAGGTGTGTTGGTAAAATATATGCTATTTAAATAAAGGATTTATACTAAAAAATAAATTCTATTTAATTAATACAAAATTTATGAATTAATTACTACTTAACGTTTATAGTCACAATACAATTTTCTCGATGTTTTTTTTATCCAGTCGTAATAGTATGACACGTTTGTATATACAATAAGACTGGCTGATATGTCAGGCCGTTTGTATGACACGATACCTATTTGCATGTACCTATTAATTATTAAAGCACTGCCAGAATCCCCTCTGAAAAAAACAATATATTAAAATTATTTTTAAGTCTGACTTCATAAAATTATTAAAACAATTCGTAATATTAATGTACGCTGGATTGATTTTCTAAAATTTATCAGATAACTATTAGACCAGTGCCGATAGCTTTTAAAACATAATTAAATTATATAGAATGAAACCCCTTTACAAAAGTAGGATAATATTATAAAAATTAAAGGAAAAATAATTTACGAGCGATCTGAGGAATAAAAAATATATTGTGTCATTCAAGAAATATTAAATGTGTTAATTAATTAAATGTCCTGTTTGGAAGTAAATGACATAGATACAGGTCTAAACGACAGATACTTTCATCTCTCCTTTCAATGATCACGGTTAATGGTAAAGTTACGTAAACGTAGAGCAAAATAAACAACGCGAGGTATATCTTTACTGTACAATATCAATAATAATTTAATTTATAACTTTGTATCATATTGTTAGACATGCAAAACGCTAAAGAGTCTAATTTATTACATTTGTTAATCTTTATAATTGATTGGAGGCCTTCCATATTCTTTTTTTAGAGGTTTCTAAGACAATAATAATTTTATAAGCTATTTATGGATATTTTTGAATTATTCAAAAATAATTAGCTTGACTAAGACAGAATGGTTACTGATAATATTTTGCATACGAAAATTTCTTTAGCAGCTTATTTAGATACTAAAAACATGAAAGGAAGTATTCACTTCAGATACATATGCATAGTATAAAAAAATATTATACTTACTCTGATGCAAACTGCTTGCTCTTAATTCCACCAGCGCAGAAAACACCTGGAGGAATATTGGATATATAGGACTTACAATCACTATAACTTATCACCTTTTGCTTTATGTGATGCAAATAATCTGTTGACAATTTGTTTATTTCCTGAAAATATATATAAAATTGTTTACTTTTTTTCTATTAAAATTAAACAAATTAGTACACCTTACTAACATTATATGTATATAAATATTATGTTATCTATAACATACTTTATATGGAAAAAAGCAACACAGTAATAAAAATAATGATGGTACTCTTAATATGTATCAAAATTTATAAATCTGGTTTATATGTGATTACAGAAAAACATATAAAAGTGGAATAAAAGATATCGACAGAACCTTACATCAACTAAGCCCCAACCGGCTATATCAGCGGCAGTTTTTATCTTAGGACGCCTTGAAATGGCTACCCGTTTAACTAATTTACCAAACTTCAATGGTCTAGATAGTAAAGCGAGACCTATATCAAAGTGCACACGAGTTGTTCTATATTTAGGGTGGTATATCGCAAATGGAATTGTTATTTTAAGTCCCATCCTCTTTATTTCATTTCCAAAAAACGCTGCTCCGTTCTTACACTTAGGACTGCACACTTCGACACAATGTGCTGCCGTCAGTAAAATTCTCTGATTGATAATAGAAGAACCGCAGATAAAACTTCCTCTTTCTTTACTCATCAACAGAAACGCTGAATATGGGAAGTCCTCGATTGAACTTTTGTCTCCTCTGACTATCCTCCCTTCTAAATCATTTGATTCAGATGAAACTGAATTTGTAAACAGAAATAATGCTATAACTTTTATCAGCATTTTACAAGAAAGGAATGTGTTTGCTGAAAAAGGACAAGACGTAAGTATTTATTGAGGTAATAACTTACAATTTTACTGCTAATTCACTTTGAGATCTATAAAATGTTTGTAATTACGAATCAATTTAAATTTCTACAATTTAGTATCTATAAATAATTAGCAAATTAAGACGTTTTGATTTATGTTCTGTAACGTTCAACGAAAATTTCATTTTCAATTTCATGGCGCATTCCAACATCAGCAAAGAGCAAATAATAATGTTTTATTTTGAAACGGGGATGATTCATTAGAAGGAATTCTATCTATCTGGCGAACATACGCAGCAAGCCTACAACTATATCTACTTAAAACGAAGTATTATAGATACAGATAAGTATTATTCGATGTAAATAATAAATTAATAATAATAAAAATGTGATCGTGTACGTAAAAATGTGTTATTCATTTTATATTCGAATTAAAAATTGCATATCTGCTTATTAATACAATGTTTTACAAATTTTTAGTGGAGATGAGCGATTAACGCGCATTAGATAGTGGCAACTTGAACATACAATCTTTTTTTTTTTTGATGACGTAGTGGAAACTCTTTTTACGAGCCGTCCAACCGGCCTTGGTGAGGCCGGAAGGGATGTGTGAGGCTCGGCCTGGGCAGGCCCCTACTCACTAAAACCACTGCGAAAGCCATCGGCCGCTATGTCGGTGTACCCCGGATCTGTCAGCGACAGGGCACACCAGCGACTGGCCGGTCCTGGCAAAGACCGGACTTACTCCCTCGGAGAATGGGGGCGATCCCGGCAATTAGGACCACTCCGACGACGCCGGACTTTCAATAGGGCCGGGTTACCACGCCGACCCCAGCCCGGAACACAGGGGTGCTATTGGAGGCGTAGGAATTGCCTCCGTCGCACCCCCGTACGTCGCCTGCGGGGGGAGGGAGCATCAGCCGCCCTCTCCCTTTCCCGCTGAGATGCCTCCTTCGTGGACTGAACATACAACCTGGGTCGCAAGTCCCAGGCACTGTTGAAGCTCCTCTCTCAGCAACGCGATGGACCCAGCACACACACGGTGAATCCAATGAATGCTAAGAATTAGAGGTGTTTAAGTGGAAGATGAGCAGACCATCACATCTTCTGTGACTCATATCTAACATTCAGAATCAACTAAAACTTTTACAAGTTTCAAATCCTGTGCCACGACACACTATAATAGTTCATATTAATAGAAATTTTATACTTTACCATATTTGCATTATTAGTTGAGTAATTATTTTTCTGCTAAAGAGTATTTTTTTTAATATCCATTTCACCTGTTTAATTTTATTGAAGACTTATTATTTTATGTACAAAATTTAATTACAAGAATAAATCTTAACAATATGAGGACGTATGGATGTTTCTTTTTTCAGTTATAAATTACTGAACGGTTTCTAAGTAAGTCTATCAATTAAGTAATTTTTCATGTAATATTTAACAAATATCTTGGGTTCTTAAAGAGGTAACACGATATAAATTTGTTAATTTGCACAAAGTTACAAGATACAAACTAGATGGCGCTGTGAGTTGATGACTCAAACTGTATTTTTTATTGACTCATTGTTAACGTTTCTACGTTCTAAGTGGAGGAAAGTCCTTACTAAATTATATGTGAACACCATTTTAGAGGTAATGCATATTACACACACAACATTTTAAATAAAGATAATGAGATGATTGATTTTCACATTCTTTTTCCACTTAAGATAAAAATAATAATATTTGGATAAAACATATAACTATTATAGAGCATAATCTAGAGAGATATATAGAGGTATTGCTGTGTCTACAACATCATCAGTGAATATTGAAAATTTTAAAGACTTGAAAATCTTTCGACAAATACATTACACTAATAGAGATAACTTACTCAACTTATAATATTCAACAAGCAATACTAATTTTCTTATAGAATATTCGTTTTTGCACCTAAAACAAGAACTTAACTAAAATAATATAACTATTTTTAAATTAATTTATTTGAATAAGTACAATAATCTTAATAAATTTCCAATTTTAACGGCACAAAAGTTGCAATGTGTTGGTTTTTATCCAACGGTAATGATAAGTAGTGTTTGTATAAGCAACGATATTGTTTTTTGGTAACATGAAGGAGACTATACCTATTTGGATATATTTGTAAACTACAAAGGCACCTCCAGAATCACCCCTGCAAGAAAAGTTTTCGTTTAGTGTAAGTTACAAAAAAGATAAAATGTATTAGAATATAGGACATGAATGTGAAGAAAAATTTAGTTCAATATTTTTTTAATTTAATATCAAGATATTTGATCACCATGAAGTGTTTTGTTCAAATTGCTTCAACTACTAAGTAAGAATATATTTACTGTAAGAGAAATTCGCTGACACAATTTATATGCGTGTTAGATTTTATTTTTGTATCTAGAAAATCTTAAAATCGTATTCAAATAATTGTAGTTTGCGTTTGTTATTTTAAATTCTTATTTAACTGTATATTTATATAAAATGTTCAATTTATTTAGAGATGAAAACTGCGTATTATAGCACCGATTTAGGTAAATAAATTAATATTATTGTAACGATTTCATACTACAAAGACGGATATAAAGTTTTTGTAAGGAATTTAAAATATACAGGGTGACTGGTGAATTACTATCAATATTTAAGGAGAATACTCGGTACATGATTCTCATTCGAATTATGTAAAAAAAAATAGGCACTTAATTTTTGACAAAATTTCCGTATAAATAAATAAAGTGTGTACACGTTCCAAGTGTTCCAAGTGTGGACGCGTGCGGCGGCGTGCTGATACAACACTACGCCGCCGCCGCGTCTGTGTGAGTGTGTGTGTATACCTAATCTGTAGGGTGTTCATACGATGCGTAATTAATTACATAACTTTTGGTTAACTTTACTTAGAAGTTTATTAATATTTATGTTATATTAATTTTTATTTTGTCATATATGATCGTCAAATATCACGTCCTCAAATATCGATAGTAATTCACCAGTCACCCTGTATATATTTTATCACAGTTTTTTTATAGTTTTTCTACCACAGCTTCACTTGACTTTGTTTGATAATATTTCACACGACTGGTTCTAGCGTCAACGAAAGTCACGATTTCGGGGCACATTTATGCTACGCCACGTTTTATTTCTCTTACAGAATTAGGATAATATAACAATAATCTAGTTTATTACATTTCTGGATATTCTTCAACATTTTTGGATTGGCCACAGAAGATTCCAGCAGGCACGTTTCCACGTCTGCATTCTCTGGGTCTTATTATGTCTTGGTGAACATATTTCATGGATGTAGCCAGTTCTTCAGGGTCTCTCTGCAGAGATCAGAAGGTTTAGCGTTGCAATGTTTCAATAAAAATATGTTTCTCATGCTAAGTAGTTTTCAGCTTAATTTTAAAATACACTAAAAGGTTAATGTTAACTGTTTATTGCCCAGTCATTTCGGACATAACACTTGAAATATTCTAACAAAATTTTATAAGTATTTTGATTATATACACTATATTAAAGTTGCAATTACCCTTATTCCAATAATTAAAAGAAAAACTAGTTCTATAAATCTAATATAATTATCGTATTAGAATCGTACTCACATTAACTAATCCCCAACCTGTAACATAACCGTGAGTTGCTCGTCTTGGAAATATACTCAGCAGCGCTACACGTTTCACACTTTTCCCAAATTTTACCGGTGCATTTGAATATATCAAACCGATGTCGTTTTCCAGAGAGATGTCGCTGTATTTGTAATGTACTAGAAATCTACGAACTTTTAAATGTTTCATTTTATCTATGGCAGCGTGTCCATAATTAAGGATTAAAATGTCATTAGCTGGATCAACGCATGGATACAGGCAGTGAGCGGCAGTCAGTACGACACGATTATTGATAAAAGAACCGCCGCATAGATACGTGGTAGTGCAATTTATATACATCATATTTGAGTGTGGATAACTGTTAATGTCTATATAATCACCCCCTACTACAAAACCCTCAATTTCTCCAGCGACCAATCTTATGTTTACTAGAAATATTATGTATAAATACATTTTATTAACCACAAACAAACACTGCTTAAATAAATAACAATTAAAAATTACATGGAATTATAAATTAAACAAGTCATTTTGATGTGTAACGCGTGTTTTTCATAAACTGGTCAATCAAATTTCCTTCTTCTCTCAACATGATAAGCTTTTACGAGCCATAAATTTTTGTTGATTAGTGACTCTTTTAAATTTCATTTTCAAATAATTTCAAGTAGATCTTAAAATTGACGATATTTTTTGTAATTAATCTCCAGTATTAGAGAAATATCTTTTTTTTTCATTACAATTATGAAATAGAAAGTGAGTGCTCATTTTATTGAGTGTTGTCAAAATAACTTTACAAATAAAAAAAATATTTACCCTAGTGTTGCTATGCAACAAAATTTTTCTTTCAAATGTCTGAGAAAAGAAAGGTGTAAAGATAATATTAATAATTCATAATTAAAAGATTGTGGTAAAAAATTATTAACGGCTATTCTTTTAATTATTATTCAATATCTGTTGTTTGAAACATCTGGCGTATGTTTTAAGTTGAAAAGTTTGTTTTATAGCTAATTAATTGACAAAAAAAGAAATACAAATAATAAAAAGTTAGCAGCTAGGTAAAGATTATAATTATTTCTTTATGCCCGCCATGGATATCTATAGTAAATTTCTTGAATTCGACCAACACAAGTTATTATCGCAAATATAAAGTAGCGTCAAGTTAGGATTATGTGATCTATTTTTTTATGCTATGTCTTAGTTTCATTGGAATCGTGGAATATTTTGCCAATGTCGATTTTTTATATACGATCTATTTGAAAAATATTGGCTGTGTGCGAAATGTCTAAACAACAAATAGACAGAGGGTTTTATCCAGAGGGTGTCCTGCTAAGTATTTTTCCGATATTTGGTTTTGGGCATACGGGTGCGCGACCCCGGATCCTCGAGCCACCACTTTCATACCTTATCTCCAGTCCATGAAGGTGGTGTCCTGTACCTGCCCTTCATTCCCATTCCTATCCTCTTTCCCCTCCCCCTCTCTATCTTTATCCTTTCCTGGTTTTACCCGTTTAACGGGGTTTTGGAGGTCAGACGGCAGTCGCTCCAGTAAAACCACTCGCCATTAAATATGGATAGACAGGACAAAGAACTGGGTACGGCTAGGGCGTCGCCGTTAAACGACGCGCAGGCACATCGCCCTAAACCTGTGACAAGTGGGCAAGGGCTACCGTGTCAAGTACGGGCACGGCTAAAGACGCGAGTACCCAAACGGAAACTCCGCTTTGCAACGTGGAACATTGGCTCTCTAACCGGACGATGCAGAGAACTCGCAGATGTACTCATGAGACGTCGGGTCCAGTGTGCGTTCCTTCAGGAAACTCGCTGGAAGGGCAATAAGTCTCGCAACATCGGACAGGGTTACCGGCTGATATACACTGGGTCGCCTTCAGGTAAAGCTGGTGTAGCAGTAGTTCTATCTGAAGAGCTTCAGAATGGCCTTCTTGAAGTCGACCGCCGCTGCGACCGTCTGATGCGGGTGCGGGTACTGATCGAGGGAGTCATTACTAACTTGATCAGTGCCTATACTCCTCAGGCGGGATGTAGTGGGTCGGAAAAAGAGTCATTCTGGGAGCAATTAGAAGAGGTTCTACGCGCTATTCCAGCTGCTGAAGTAATCATAGTTGGGGGGGACTTGAATGGCCACGTAGGTAGGGCTGCGGATACGTACGAGCGTGTACACGGTGGTTTTGGTTATGGTCGCCGCAATGCAGAGGGAGAAAAACTATTCTCAGAACCTGTATTGCGTCTGATTTAGCCGTCGTGAACACGTTCTTCCAAAAGACTTCGCAGCACCTTATTACGTATAAAAGTGGGTCCCACTCTACCCAATTAGATTATCTGCTGACCAGACGGTGTCATATCGGCAAGGTGACTAACTGTAAAGTCATTCCTGGTGAAAGCCTGACAGCCCAACATCGTCTTCTTGTCATGGACTTTGTCGTTACCCCGAAAAAGAAAGTAGCCGAGAAACGTGAGCCTCGGATCAGGTGGTGGTTGCTGAATGGAACGATGCAGACCAACTTTCGGGCAGCGGTTGAGAGTCAAAATCTGTTGACCCATACCGAATCTGCTCAGGAAGCTTGGGATCGAGTGCAGTCAGCAATTATCACAGCAGGTAAACGAGTTTTAGGTCTTTCTAGGGGGGGACGGGTCATCGACAGGGAGACGTGGTGGTGAATGACGAAGTGCAGGAGGTGATTCGCAAAAAAAAAGGCTGCCTTTAAGGAGTGGCAGCAATCACACTCTCCTGAAGACAGACTAGAGTACATAGCAGCGAAACGTGCCAGTAAAAGGGCTGTTGCCAGAGCCCGCAGTGACAGGTTATCACCGTTATATGATACACTTGAAACTGCGGAGGGGCAGAAGCTCATTTACAAATTGGCACGAGCTCGGGATAAAGCGACGCAAGATATCGCAAAATGTCTTTGCGTCAAAGATTCCCAGGGCACGCTGCTGTGTAATCATGCCTCTGTGAAGGAGAGATGGAGATGCTACTTCAAGGAGTTGCTAAATACTCAGCACCCGTGCAGTCTTCCTACCGAACCACCTCCTAATCTTGGACTTATTGCCCCGATAACACCTGATGAAACTCGGAATTGTCTTCGACGCATGAAGAATCGGAAAGCGGTGGGACCTGACGATATTCCGATCGAAGCGTGGAAATCATTGGGCTCTCTTGGTGTGCTCATACTGACGGACCTTTTCAACCGCATCTTGAACACTGGGACTATGCCACATCAGTGGCGTTATAGCTTCATTACCCCCATTTACAAAGGCAGGGGCAGTGTTCAAGATTGCGGTAGTTATAGAGGCGTTAAGATCATGAGTCACACCATGAAGCTCTTTGAGCGCATGATCGACCTCAGGCTCCGCCGAGAGTGTACTGTCTCGGAGTGTCAATATGGATTTCAGCCTGGATCGGGCACCTTGGACGCCATTTTTGCCATCAGAACCCTGATGGAGGCATACAGGGAAAAAAGGAGAGCTCTGCATGTCGCATTCCTAGATCTGCAGAAGGCCTTTGACTGCGTGCCTCGTCAATGTATCTGGTGGGCTTTGCGAACCAAGGGGATCCCTGAGGCCTATATTGACATCATCAGAGACATGTACCGCGATTCCGTTTCCATGGTTAGGACTGCTGTTGGCGATACAAAACCCTTCCCGATCTCAGTAGGGGTGCACCAAGGCTCGGCTCTTAGCCCGTTCTTATTCAATGTAGTGCTGGACACCGTCTCGGCTAACATCCAGGACCAGCCTCCATGGCTGATGATGTATGCCGATGACATAGCGCTCATTGACGAGGACCGGCTGACGCTGGAGCGGAGAGTGAACCTTTGGAAGGGTGCGCTTGAGAACGGTGGTCTTAAACTAAATGTGTCGAAGACCGAGTACATGGCTTGCGGGAGCCCGGACTCTTGCACCATCCATATAGGTCCTGAACCAGCCGTTAAGTCGGAGAAGTTCAGGTATCTTGGATCTATTCTGCATGAGTCCGGAGGCATCGATCACGATGTCCAAGCCCGGATCAGCGCTGCTTGGGCGAAATGGCGTGAGGTCACAGGTGTGGTCTGCGACCGCAGAATACCGCCCAAGCTCAAGGGACTAATATATAAGAGCATAATCCGACCGGTTCTCTTATATGGCAGCGAATGTTGGCCAGTACTGTCCAGGCACACTCAAGAGCTTCACGTCACGGAGATGAAGATGCTGAGGTGGATGTGTGGCGTTACGCGGGCTGACCGCATACGTAACACATTCATCCGAGGTAGTCTTGGAGTCCGTGACGTAGCGGATAAGCTTGAAGAGAGTCGCCTGAGATGGTATGGCCACGTTGCACGCCGGCCTGAGAACTACGTCGGGAGGATTTGCCTTGATATGTGTGTCCCTGGAGCGAGACCCCCAGGACGCCCAAAGAAGCGATGGCTGGACATCGTGAAGCAGGACATGAGAGCCAATGGATTAACCACCGAGGATGCCAAAGACCGGGCAAAGTGGAGGCGTTTGTGTGGGAAGGCAGACCCTGGCTAAAGCTGGGAAATTGCCAGGAAGAAGAAGAACAAATAGACAATGTCACACAAATGACTTTTATTTCAAACGTGTTAATAAAACATTAAGAAAAATATACATAATTAACTCAGGCACTTTCAATTTTATAAAAATTTCTTTGACATTTTAATTTTTTCTAAGAACTGTCTGAGAATTATTACAAACATTTAGAAAAGATTACCGTAACAATTAGATCGAAAATATTAGTTCTATAATAATCAAATAAATGAGTACCTAATACATTTAAATCAGAACAATCATTTGAGCGAATATCCACGTATATAATATTTTTTCTTATAAACTGGTTGCATAATGAAAATACATTCTTTACATATTAAAGTCAAGGTGTTCTAATATAATTATTAGGGAAAATTGTTGTATGGTTTAATTATGATTTTTTTTAATGATAAATTCGAGTACTAGAGTGTTTAACTAAGGTAGGTATTGCCATTAAATCCTACAATAACAGCACAATTAGTATTGCTAACAAAACTCTTAAAATAGAACTCGTCAAATCTAAATTGTCTTTAGCATTTTCAATTCTTTACTGCATGAAGTGAAAGAGACTTAGCAAATACACAGAAACTCTGAAGCTTTTAGGCTAGCCAGCAGATTTATATGTACATTGAACTAAAATTAATAATTAACTATCGAAAGCCTTCCTCACAATTGTATGTGAAAAATTTCTCAGTGGTCAGTACTACATTGGTTTTATTCACATAAGATATTATTGATCGGAATGAAGACAGTTTTTTTTGTTTCAACATTATTTAGTACTATCCTTACTTTTACTTGTTACGAAATTTGGTTTTTCAAGATGACAAAAAGAATATCGTCTTCTTATGATATTGAAATTTCTTATGACAAAAATCAGTGGATTTCAACTTAAATCAAATATTGTGATTTGAGTGTGTATGTTGATCATCTAAATATCAGCATATTGGTTGTAATAAGATACTACAATAACCTTCCTAAGAGTCGAATAAGCATAGAATTTGTTACTAGTTTCAACTATTATTCGTGTTTTATATATTTAATACTGAAATAGAAATAAAAATAAATATAATAGTACTTAGTAGATCGGTTTAGCTGACACATATTAGCATGTTCCAACAAATCTGACTATAAATTGATGCTTGTTACAATTTCTTACAATCAGCAACGTAACTTCATGACTCAAAAACGTAATAAATTAATATTGAGTTGTCATGAATATTTATATTTCTATATCAATCTACAAATCCTTGTGATCTCAGAAAATACTGTAAATATATTACCGTTACGGAGATGAAGCAATGTAACTGTTTCGTTCCGGTTCCGGCGATCTAACAGCGGTTAAAATTAACTTCATATACACGAGTTACATTGATTCCATTAAGAGTTTTCATAAGAAAAATGTAAGACCAGTAACAAAGAGCAATAAGATTAAGAGTTTGGTACGGTGTTGGAAAGAGATCATAATACTGAAATAAAGAAATTAGTGTCAGTCTTATAACTTGGAACGCGATATCAATAATTAAATGCTGATGTAAAAACATACTTATAAAGTATACATATATTTATTAAATGTAGTAATATTTTATATTCGACAGTATCCTTATAAATTATTGTAGAATAAATGCACTATGTACACCCATTTGTTACTATATTTATATAGAGTTTTATGTAATAAGTTTACTATGTACATACATATGTCATTAATCCCAATCGTCAATAATATGGTTTATAATAATATAAATATGATCTCTTTTTTGTGTTTTGAGAGCTTCTCGTAATTGAGGGGACCGATATTAAAGAATATTGAACAAAATTAAAATAATCGGATACTTCATCATTTATAGGTTGTGCCTAGTTATGAAAGTTTTATTTTACCGCAGACATGTAATAACTTAACAAAGAACCTCGCTTCTTTAAAAAAATCTTTTATTCCATGTATGTAATTCAATGAATTTGTGACAGCTCTAAAAGTAAAAAACAGTTTTGGTATCAACCATATTATTTTTAAAATGTCTTTCCGATCAATAATTTCATTTAATTCGTCGAAACTCGATATTGAACTTATAATTTTAGCTGATACAGTAATTGAGTGTAAATTAATTGTATGATAATTTTGAGATTATGTTATTTATTAGTAAATTAAAATTAATTCTGACATGAAAAAATAAGATTGTTGTGATCAAAACTTATTTATGTTCATTGCAAAAAATTTGGTAACAAAACAAAATTGATGATTAATCGCTTACAATTTACAGTCATGATAGTAGGACATATATGTTGTTTTAAACAAGTTCTAAGAATTTACTTAATGAGACATATACTACTATGATACACATTTTTACTGAGATAGTAATGTAGAGTACTAGTTTCATACAAAATGTTTTGATATTTTAGAATTTAATTTAATAGTGGATTCCAAAAAAGTTTATTAATAATGTATTGAATAAAGCGAAAATATAAATAAAGTAACATTCATACCACTTATATGAACACTGGACGTTCAAAAACTGTTCAAAGAAACTTTACCGCACTCTATAGAACCAGGCGGCAAACACCTACCGCTTTCTATCTTGTAAATTCTCCACATAAGATCAGCGTACAATTTGCTTACCCTTTACATTTTAGTGAAAGTCTATGAAGATGTACTATACTTCCAAGCTGTGTGCAAGTACAAACAATAATGCATATCAGAAGGCCGATCTCATAGTAATATATGGTTGTCATAAATCTAAGAGCGAGTGGAATTTAATTGTAAAACAATTAAATATTATCGAAGCTCTAGTGTTAGGCGGCGAGTGTGATTGTAAATTTATCTTTGTATTATGTTATCTGGCGTCTACGGACATACGAGTGACATTTACATAGCTCGCGAGACCTGGAGGCGCCCGCCGCTGACAGATTTATAGAATTTGCAGCTGAATGGCGCGGCTAGTCTCGGGTTGCCATACTAAATAAAATGCTGTCCCTGCATACCATTTCAACGTTTATTTACATGGTAATACATGAAACTGTTACATATCGTTTCTGATATCGTTCCGATTTACAAAGTAGCTTTGGAATGCTGTTACAAAGATGTTGCACGATTTAGTCGTATCCGATTCAATATAACTACATTTTCATTGTAAGAACTGGAGCCAATTAATGAATAATTTAACGCTCACGTTCCTCACAATTAGTTCGGTAGCATTACACAGATTCTCGTGTAATTAAAATCTGTGAGTGACACCGTATCGAAATTTTGTTCAATTAAGGGGAAGTAACATGTTGGATCGAAGTATTTTATTGCTTCTTCATATCGTAATCTGCAGCTTCTTCCCGAAGTCAACTATGTCGGTAAATTTATAAAGCTAATATAACATCCTTACATTTATAATGTATATCTCAGTTCACATTTAAGGTCAAGCTAAAACATTTTATACGTTACATTAAATCAGTGAGATGAAAAAAAGGTTATAAAAGTCTTTATAAAATTACTTAAATTTTATACCACAGATTTATTTTCAATTATAAATAGTTCCTTTGTTAACTGATATTACATGCCTTGCAACCGTTATGTGCCTACAAATAAAACAAAAACATAAAAAGGAGGTATTAAAAACGAAGAACAAAACTGTACAATTACTGTATAAATTTCATTCCACGAGTATTCCCAGTAAACAACATCTACTCCAATTACAAGTGTTGCTTGTATCTCAAAGACTATTACTTCCTTTTCTCCTATCTTCGCTGCTATTTCTCAAACAATAACTTTCTATTACACCATACAACGCCCACCATGTATCCTATCCGTTAAGTATATACATGTCCTTAACACTAACGACATAAGGTCTATAATCGCTGTCCCGACTTTACTTAATATTAAACCATGCTCCATTTCAGGTTTAGTTTAAAGCCAAATAGGCCACCCTAGATTATTCTCATTTAATTACTTGTTCGAAATGATAAAGCCATGTAACGACTTCTAATAAATGTCCACATAGAATAAACAGTTAAAAATCACACATTTAATTAAATTATTTTAAATTAGTTTGCTCGTAGCGTTCACTCTTGTAGCTAAAATTCTCCAATTCATAAACGAAACAGAAGAGAAATATAGGCTTGTAAAGCTGTGCATACCAACAAAGTAATACCTCAACTTTGTAAAATTACGACCCAAGCATCCTTAGGAAGCGTTTGCAACTTTAACTTAGTATCGAATATTTTAATATCATTTCATCGATAGGAATAACAATCATAAATTTGATACGAAAACGTTCAAACTATTCGTGTTACAGTAAACTCTGAAAACCCATACTAAGGTTCGTGCAGTCACCTGCTAGACTCAGTTAACCCAATAAAATAAAGAAATCCTTGTCTGAGTCACGAGTAATTTTGTTAGTTCGTTAATTTTTTGGAGCAATTAACAAGATATTGCACCTGCCCGTGTTTATGCTTCGTCGGGCAAGAGGTTTCAACATTACTATACCAAGAATTAAGTTTATATAGCAACGCTTCATAAATAAGCATATACATAATGAACCATATATTTACAACTTCCAATTATATATTTAAATAAATTTAAAGACATTCAATATTAAATTGAAAATGCAATAAGTGAGAAATAGCGCTATAAAGATTTTCCCAGTTTTAGATGCCAGGAAGCAACAATGTGTGATTCATCATGGTACAGATCATTTCGCTAAACTAACGAGACTGGTACCTTTTAAATCCTCATCACGAATATTGTGCTTCCTCGGCCGGGTCTCGGGAGCTGGCCGACGATGAATAGGTAATATATTTGGCTATAATAACTTTCCACTGAGTCTTATGTGAATTATGCAAACCAGAAAAGCACTTTATGTACCTTTGATTGCCTTTCCAATATTAATAATATCGCTCTTATAATTCATTAGAAGTATTCATTTATTTAATTTCTTTTTTACTCTCGTTGTATCAGGCTACGATAAGTCTCTTTAAAGTATTTAATTATAGCTTGAAAATCTTTTCGTTTTCTAACTTTTTTCAATAAAACATTCTTCTTGTTTGTTGTCAGTTAGAATCCACTGAAATGATAAAATAAAGACATTATTATATTTTTATCATTAATTTAGTACGTGGGGAAATCAATACATTTTTGTATTAAATAATAAAACGAGATAGAGAATTAGGATTTTATATCTTATATGAAATTTATAAAAATACTATAAGTTCTTGTAGCAACTTACCAAAACGATTTAAATAGAAAATATTGTTGTTGGCGTCTGTTTCGCTCTACTCCTGAACATTGGAACTGTGAAAGCCTTTTGAGATCAATTAATTTAAATTTAAGAAACATATAGTTTTAAAGCGAAAAATTTAAAATACAATTTATAAAATTTATAATAATAAATGCTATATTTGCATTAAAATACATTATTATAATATATGTAATCACCATAAGATTGTAACGACAGAAGACAAGAATAAGTTATGTCAAAAAGTCTCTCTATACTAAATTTTCGCGGCAAAAAGATTGTTCAAAATTAAACAGAATTTGATATGTGACTAACAAATTAAGTCTAGCTGAAACTGCAATAGAACATAACAGTTACAGAAGATGATATTGTTTCAATGCAAGTCGAGGTATACCTCAGGAGCTGATCTATAAATCTTAAACACAAGTCTCAGCTACATCACGAACAAGGTTGCTGACCGAGGCACTGCCGTAACGGAGGGCGCCACGCTCTGACGATCACTGGATAATCACATTGCCTACCATATCTCACTAGTTAATTATTTATTATTTCTAAGACCAACCCCACTCGCATCTTCAATCACTTATCTTAATTATCGTTAATGCTACGGAAACATTATTTTCGTTCTGAATTAATATTATGTGTTTGAACGCAAGTGTTTGCAATATACATATTCGTATTTTTAAAAGGTGATGCAAGCCTGAATCACCTGTCATGTTAAACGATTTAAATCTAATTTTATATTGTTTTATATTAGGAAGTATCTCGTATCATAGAACAATGTAATATGAGATCTGGTCTGTTCTCAAGATGTATTTTTTTCAATGATTACATTTTTAGGTTAATAACTTTGGAACCTTGAAATAAAATAAACAATAGATTTTTACACCTTATATAAATATAATGAGCGAAAATGGAATGAATGAATAGTATCCAAATTGTGAGTGAATCTACAAATTCATTCTATATAGAACTAAATCCTTTATGAGCTGAGCATATTGAATTTTGACATATTATTTAATCAACACTTAATCCAAAAAGATTTTGAGTATCCGTAATTAATGTCAGTATTCATAGTTTTTTAATAAACAAGTATGATCAATGATATTGTATATTATATATATTTGTATTATAAGTATAGGTGTTTTATAAATGTTTTGTAGGGAGCGACACCTCGGCACCAGGTTTGCTGCGCGGCGGACCGTGTCGCGGTCGAAGCACGCTCTGCTGCCTCCACTACTGAATTGAAATTTAGGTACGACTTGTGGTTGGGATTCATTGACTGTTAGCATCATAGTCCTGAGCTCTATAAAGATTGATTCCAGGTATATAATGTTAGGTATATAATTAATGTTACATCCTTATGTATTTGGAAAGGATGCCATTAAGTCGGGCAATAATTTGTTCAATTATTACGATCAAAAATTTTCGTTGTTTATGTTAACATACAAGTATAAATTATCCGGTTGTATATACTAAATTTTGTTTTCCTCTTCTCTTTATAGGAATATAAGCACTTAATCCAATAAGGAATAAGAAACAGTTAGATTGCCATTTAAAAGAATTTTTGATATATCTTATTGGTATGCTAAAAATCTCAAATTCAATGTAGATTTTTTAAATATTAATGTGGACATTAAATTATACAGGGTGACTGGTGAATTACTATCGATACTTGAGGACGTGATATTTGACGATCATATATGACAAAATAAAAATTAATATAACATAAATATTAATAAACTTCTAAGTAAAGTTAACCAAAAGTTATGTAAGTAATTATGCATCGTGTGAACACCCTACAGATTAGGTATACACACACACTCACACATACGCGTGCGGCGGCGTGCTGATACAACACCACGTCCACACTTGGAACGTGTCAACACTTTATTTATTTATACGGAAATTTTGTCAAAAATTAAGTGCCTATTTTTATTACATAATTCGAATGAGAATCATGTACCGAGTATTCTCCTTAAATATTGAAGGTAATTCACCAGTCACCCTGTATAATTCTGGTGCTGGTAGCATTGAGAAAATGTATCAATGGTCAATTCGCATCGAGCCATATTAAAGATTCGTATGACGCATTTTGGAGGTAGTTTTAAAATATCTTTCAAGTACATGTTCTTCTTGTACCTGTACTTATAAAAATAATTGACAAGTTAATATTTTGGTGAATGTTAAATCTAAAAACAAAAGATCCAATACAAAGAGCTTAACATGCTTTATAAATATAGTTGAAGCATTAAGTTGTACTATTATTTAAATGGTTCAATGATCTAAGCCAGACAATCTGATAACCAAACTCACCAGTTTTCTCTTGTATTGTCTTGTCTTAAATAATTAACTCAGTAGGTCTTTTGGATTGTATTAATTAGGAAGTGACAATTGTATTAGTACTCCTAGACAGGGTTGTCTATTTAGTAACGTTATACATGTAATAAAATCCAAAAATGTTATTATTGTTACCGAAACAAAAGTATAATTGGTCGTAATTCACTATTATAATATACACTGGCTATTTAAAATCTGATAGGATCACAGGATGGATAGACAATGTGATGACCCTAGGTTTTATTATAGTTAATAGAACAATGACATTAGCTAAGTATGTCGTGTCAGATAGGTCGCGTAATCTAAAGGGTGACGCGGCTGTGCACGGGCGAGACCTGATTATTACTTCATATCAAAGAAGATATTGCTAAAAGAGTTCAACTACACGACAGTACACAGTAACACAGCTGTTATAGCGAATAATTCTGAACAGAAAGAAACTGCTATCAAATATTTGCTTGAATGTGGTCCTTCTTGGCGAAGAATAAACAAGTTGCAGCCATGCTGGGCTTGTTGGCAGCAGCTTCGTTGGTTGTGATAGTTCTAACCACGAGAGGTAGAACTCACACCGTTGTGGAACAGTTCCCTGTTGAAACTGAGGATGTGAGCGACAAAGCCTATATATTTTCAACGCACAGGTATGTATTCCTCTTTTTTGTTTTGCTTTTCTTTAAAAAAAACTTTTATTCTTAATTCGAGGGACTTTATAGAGTGTTTTTTTTTAATTACATAGGAGTATTTGAAAATCTGGAATTCTATAAAATAAAAAAACAAACATCAAATTAATGCGATACTAGAACTTTTAAAATAATATCCACCCCAAAAAACATAAAATACTCCGTATTCAGATTCTATTTAGTTTGGACTCTATAAATTATTCAGCAAAATTTTGCATTTGTAATATTATTTTTTTTTGTATACACAACTTCATTATATTATTTACAATTTAATATCAAACATTTCTCTAAGATGTCAATTTATATTGCAACAATTAAAGCGTTATTTTTTTTATTGGTTTTCTTATGTGGCTTATTATAAAATTGACGTCTTAATGTAGATAAGTCATTAATGTTTAAAGATTAGCTTTATAACTATTAAGAATAAGGTTTATGCAGTTATTAAGAAAATTTCTCTGGATCATAAAAATAATAGTCCGTTCTAGGAACTTATTTAAAAGTGAATAATTTCAACTCGAGCTGTTAGTTAGATTACACTTGTTAGTTGGTTTATCGTTCCGTTATTAAACTGCTTGTTTTTTTGCCTAATTAATAATACTTTTACGTAATAGGCAACATTTGATCAAAGAATATGTTCTTTTTCATTTCAATTACAAGTTATAACTTAAAAATACAAGACTTTATTATTTTTTCATTTCGGTAAATAAACTGTTATTAATCAGAAATGTGTTCATATGCAGATATGTATAAATTTAAGGCTTTGAATTCATTATTGGTTATATTAGTAACATAAATAATATAATCTATGTTACTCGACATTTATGGATGTTTCCCAACGATTCGCTTTTTGTTTTATTAACACGTAGGTGCATGTTATAAAATAAGTAGGTGATCGTTGAGACGTATAAAATAATATGACTGACTTCACCAATTGCAAGACTGCAGTTTTATATTTATGATTTCTAGTTTGCCGAATGATGACCACTTTATGCCATCTATCGGCAATGGTCATCTGGCTACCAATGTCTTCAGCGACACTGTATACATGAACGGTTTGTACAACGGTCACAGAGGTGAAAGTCGCAGAGCAAGAATACCAGCTTGGGCCAATATACGTCTCAATTCAACCCTTACTCACTATCCCTTCAGTCCTGTTTACAGCCTGGACACAAAACATGGAGTGTTTGAAGTCAGAGTAGACCGGGATAGGTCAGTGGTAACTCAAAGGATTTATGCTCATAGATATTATACAAGGACCATTGTAAATCAAATCGAAGTTATGCCTAAAACTCATGCTGGTAAGTTAATTTCAGGGTTTTCCTGAAGTGAGCATTTTTAGATTTTAAATTTGTGACTATGCTTTCTAAAGAATAAAATAACATTAAACAATATGCTTAGGTAGTGAGGCATTCTGTTCTTTAGAATAATTTGCTAAAATATTTCTTAAGGCTCCTCAATAGATTTTGTTATTACTATCTGTCCAAACATCAATTAAGAAACGTTGCTTGTAAAATAGAATATAAATATTCTCAATTTATAGACATAAACTCATTTTTTGTTTTCAAGATCCAAATTTTATTCACCACGAAATTTGGATAGCAATAAAGCAAATGGCGGGACCTGATAGCAAGGACATAGCTTTTGAGTCTCCAACTCCTGAAATTATTGGTGACGCTGTCGTTTGGAAGACATGTGGGAAGACGAGGGAGTCTGAAGATATCGAACACCAGCCGCTTCCAGTGGACGTATGTGCTTACTGGACATCAGTGCCAGATCACTTAGTGGTACCTCACGTCAAGGGAAGGATCTTCACGTTTTTGATGACTGCAGACAAAAATGAATCTGTTGCTAGAGAGGAATTTGTCAAAGGTGATTAAATAGGTTTCTCATAGATGTATATTATATAGTACAATAGAATTTAAAATTACGAACATATGTTTCTGTTAAATTTTTAATTATCACCAAAATAAGATGACAAAAGTACCAACATTTTGCTTTTATTTCATGTATATTGAATCAGCTCAAAGACATTGACTGATTGTTAATAAGCAAGTAAAGTAAACTGATAAGTACGATAGTATTACAGGAAGACGGTGAGGAACTGTTCGAGAAGCATGTTGAGAAGTGGCTCAAGCTTTACACTCAAGCAACAATGGAAATAGAAGGAAATCTACAATTAGTGAGTTTTCTCTTATTCGGTTATTTGGTCAGCACACGTTACTTTACACAAAAAAGTCTAATTATAATATTTCATTAATTCCAGGCTAAAATAGTTAACGGCATCTGGTATTACATGTTGAGTTCATTACCATCCGAGGAGTCGCACCTGCCTCTTGACAATTTCTACGGACTGAGTCCAACGGGATTAGCCAGAGGCGGAACGTTTGATGATTATGAGGGTAATGAAAAACGGAAACTGCTTTAGTATCTTAATTATGAGAGACATATTATTACAACTAATACTATATAAATTTAAAAACCAACAATTTTCTCGTTATATAATTTTTAATGTTTTAACGTCTTACGCTTCAAAACAATTTACAGCTATTTCAAACGCTCTAATCTGACAAATTTGGTTAAAGGTCACAATTTCTGGGATACTGAGATGTGGATGTTTCCGCCGATTCTGCTCATGTACCCTCGCTACGCACGTCAACTGTTACAGTATCGCCTTGACAGGGCCCACATCGCTGCTGAACTAGCAAAACTTACCGGCAATAAAGGATATAGGTCAGATATTATTTGCTTCATTAATTTAAGAGGTTAAAAAAACCCCTTGTTAAAAAAAACTATTGAGGTATAGCAACACCCACGAGACATTTAATACTGTAGCAATAATTTTATGTTCAGTGTTAAACTATAAGTGTTATTAAAAAGTTTAAAATAATATATAATAACGAAAGCCACATGAGTTTTGTCAAATAATTAGATAATAATCACTTACATACGCCTTTAGTATTATGGAAAGCAAAAACATTTTCCAAAGACTTTGTAATAACTTAACTGCAAATTTATTAAAATTTCGAGTACTATATTTAAAAAATTAAATACATACCTGATCTTTTATAATTTAAACCCATTTATTTTATTTTATTTTTACACAACTTTTTTTATTTTATCCATAATTTAATTGCCAAGAAGTGGTTCTATTTTTAGATTATTACTCTACTATTACAGGAACTCGTACCAAGAAATCTTTGCTATAAAATTAAAGTAGGCACTTTTAAAGTAATACATTTTTGTGGTGATATATTTATTTTTGCATTTAATACAACTACATTAACATATTAATTATCTGATAATGCTTGAAATTTACATTTATAAGATAATTTAGTATTAAACCAAATGTTTATTGAATGTCCTGTGCTATTCTAAAGCAGATATAATCTTTGCTTCCAGATATCCTTGGGAAAGTGCCTATACCGGTATTGAAGTGACTCAGCCATGCTGCCCGGAGGTGGCAGAGTTTGAGCAGCATGTTACTGGCTGCATATCTTTTGCAGCGCGGCAGTACCTAGCTGTCACCAGAGACGAGGATTGGCTGAAGGTATTTTGATATACTCTATAAGGTTTTTGACTCATTATCATCAGCCTGTCGGTGTCCACTGCTGAACAAAGGCTTCTTCTCAAATGGAGCATTAATCACCACGGTTGCTCAAGGTGGATTTGCGATTTAAAACTGATAATTTGAAATTATTAGTCCAGGTTTCCTCACGATGTTTTTCATACACCGTCCGTCAGTGGTGTTCAAATACTTTTAGAAAGTAGGTACATGTGACTCTGAAAAATAACATTGATAGTTGCAAGGTTTCGAACCCGAACCCTCGAGAGGCGGGCCTTTAACCTCTAGGCCAAGGTTTTTGACTATTTTAGAGTATAGATGAGATCTAAGACTTTCTCAAGTATTAATTTACAAAAAAAATATATTTTCGGACTACAACCCGTTTTTTATTATGTTAAAACTACATACTCCCCACGTTTCGCTTATTATGCAGCAACAACGGTGACCACTATCCCGTAGTAATCAGAAAATATTCGTTTTATTTATTTTAGAGTAATTATCCTTGATATCCCCGTGAAATGGCCACCTTTAAAATAATACACTGAATTCTATTACTCTTCTTTTTGAATAGGTCCAGGATTTTGCGGCTCGTGTGCGAGTTTAATTTGACTTGAAAATGTATTTCCTTAAAATAAGGGTGTCATATTATGTGTCTTTGTAGATATAATTATCCCTGTCTTGACAATTGACAGATTTAATGTGATTTGTTTGCATGTACCCACCACTTTTTTATGCCGAAGAAAATGTTTACCTACCCTTAACGTCATGAGAATTAACTGGCTGATAAAGAATGTTCAAAAACTGAACCCTCAGAATATTTTAGTTATAATAATTTATATATTGGAATAGATGGGTACTAATTGTAACTAATTAAATTAACAGCATGGCGGTTGTTCGATTGTCACCAACATCGCTGAATTCTGGGCTTCCCGAGCCGTTATCAACTACACTACGGGATTATATGACATTGAAAGTAAGTATATTTATTATTCGAATATTCCTACTGACTTGTTATAAATACACACACTTGCAGAAAACCATTCACACAAGTAATAAACTTGTATGGGGTTTTAATTTGTTGTTAAAATAAAATTCTTCTTGAAAATGTGCTATAACAAGTTGCTCTTTGTGTTTCAGACGTCATGGGACCAGATGAAGACCATAGTAATGTAACCAACTCAGTTTTCACCAATGTTGTCGCTGGTTATTCACTTTATTTAGCGGAGTAAGTAAAATTGTTATGTATTATTTTTTCTTCTTAATTTATAGCTTTGATGTCTTCATTTAGTTCTAATTACTTCCTTAACTAGACCTTGATAATATACAGTCCGATTAATAATAATTTTCGAAACTGTTTTTAGGATAAAAAAATATGACATGTTTTTAGGGAAATCCAAGTATTCTTCCTTGACCTTAACTATCTAAATGGGTTCAAATGAATGACACCATATTATGATAACTTTTATTTAACAGATATGTGGCCTGTCTTTGCAAATCCTACTACATGACAAGAGACCCAGGCCATTGGGCGGATATTGCGTGGAGTCTTTCGCTTCCCTACGACTCGAAAAGAGATTATCATCCTCAGTTCCAGGGTTATCAACGAGGAGATAGCATCAAGCAGGCTGATGCTGTTCTACTTGGATTCCCGCTTATGTATCCTATGAATATGTAAATATATTTGTCTTTAGAATTATCTAATCAAACCTTGAGTGTCACTTTAGATGCCAGTGTGATCGCCAAAATAATTTGAAAACTCTGTATTGCTTATAAATATATATTCCAGTAAAACAAAAAGAAAGGCTGCCTATAATACACGGATATAAATGCTCAATTACTGACAAAAATTCATAATAATATTGCGCAACTATAAAAAGACCACGATGAATAGAATACAGTCATGCCTCTAATTTATCTCTTAATCATTAACAATCAAAGAGTTGAGCGTCAATAAAGTAAGAATTATTAGTACTGGTGCCTCAACTATTAAATCATTATAAGGGTTAATAGTACGAGTGTGAACAATTTAGTATTGGGTCACATTCATTACAACTAAGGCCATTACGATACACTACTATGAAGACAATGGACATATCAAAATTATAATGAAATAGAAATGTAAATTTATAAGGTTATTTCGTCTGTTCTTATTACGTTGCTGCAAAGTCTTAATTCATCGTATTTAAAGTAGCTTGCTTCTTACATATATTATTGTATTGTAATCTTTTACTTTGTATCATCTAAAGAGTTTCTACTCGAATTATAGTACCCTCATAAAATTTTCAAATTTTGAATAGATACATTTGCCTTTGCATGTATTAATAAAAGTAACAGCTTCTGAAGAGATATTTAAAGAGGCCTTATTGTTCCAGTTCAACCAGAGCGAACGATCTTTCGTACTACGAGTCTGTAACACGTGGAAGTGGTCCAGCGATGACGTGGAGCATGCACGCCATCGGTCAGCTCGACCTGAAGGACAATTTACGAGCGGCTATTTTGTTCAATAAAAGCTATGAGGGATATGTTAGAGAACCATTCAAGGTATCCAAGTTAATTCTGGTTGAAGTTTACTAATCATTACGACTCTTATGCAGTGATTGCTCTAACACCACTGTAGTAAAAGACATCAGGAAAGCCAAAAAATATCTGAAATATGCTGTACTAAATAGTTGGAAACATTTTAACAAGATCAAACTGTGTAATTTCCTGTCATAGCATTGGTATACATAATAAATATTTGAAATATTTTTATTACAAACACATTCCACTGTATTAGATTTGGTCTGAACTCCGTCGTCCAAGGTTGGGTGCTGTTAACTTCCACACTGGTATGGGCGGTTTCCTGCAGGCATTAATGTTCGGATACGGCGGTATCAGAGTCCATCTTGATAGACTGGTTATAACACAGCCTCAACTACCGCCCGAGGCAACCAGATTCAAGATAAAAGGTACACCATGACACAAAGATAGATCCCACTACTATGTTGCGTCTTTGCCGATTAATAACTCTATCCTATTTGGAAATATTATACAGCTAAATATATTTTAGTATTTTCTATGTTTAGGAATAAAATATCTCGGATCAAACCTCACGTTGGACGTCGGGGTGAAGACCACAACCCTTACTGTATCCTCGATGGATGATAACTGGCCTCTTATTATGAATAATGGAAAATATAACATTACCTTAGTACCGGGGATGACGGGTGAGTCTCAATAATATTCTGCAGATAAAAAGCTTTTATCTAAAACATCGTACGATGTTCCTGCAATAAAAATTAATACCAAAACCCTGTATATTTATTACAAGGAAGATATCCATTGATATTTTTTACTTTACAATTAGGTCGCTCATAATTTATGATGGATGCGATAAGGACTGTCTTGTGTAGATAATATTTATCTATACTTTATAATAAAATTTTGACGTTATGATGTATGGTTTATGGTAAATTTTGTAATGTAAACAAAGATCAAGGCGACCCGCAATATACGCGCAACGGGTTATAAAATTACAAGGTCATTTTAGACAAATAATTCAAGAAATTTTGGCTCTTTCCAAAAAGGTATTATTATGAAGTTTTTTTTTCAGTGACTCTAAAGGGCGAGGGACCATTTACTATTCGCACCGTTTCTTGGAAGGATTGCAAGTTACCTGTGGACATCATCGGTCAGAACTATTTGAGGCCGATAGGACTATAATATTATTAACATTAAATTAATATTTATATGTATTTTTTAATATAATTTTATATGTATAATTAAACTCAAATATAGGCAAATTCGTTTGAATGTTCACTTTGGTTTTAATTTATGTGTTGGAAATAAAACTATATATGTTTATGTCAATACGTAAAAGATTCTAAACAAATATTTAAAAGAATTATAAATTCTCACAAGTCTCGTCTAAGACAACCTTGATCTTTTCAATGGATCCTGTTAATCTTTATAAAAGGCAGTGCTAATAAAGAATTTAATTGTAAGATTACAACTATGTATATTTTAATTTTAAATTTAAAACCACATAAAATTAGCCAAAATAAATGTCTATTAAATCTGTAAATTGCAATCGATTCTCAAATACCTTATTGTCCTTGTTATACTTTAATAATAATTTTATTTAAATTCTGATAGGAATGAAATATGAGCATATTAATCATCTATGAAACATAATCGGACGCCGGCATCGGCTAGCAGCGAATTTTTTGCTAAAATTTTTGGCCCGCAATTTTTTTTTGCAGCAAAAACTCGCACGGCAAGAATCTTTAGACCTGACGTCATATCTTACGATATAGAAATTTGTGGCGAGCGTATCATATGTAAATATATTATACAACTAGCTTTCCGCCCGCAGCTTCGCCCGCGTGTTGTTCGGTTATATCGCGTTTCCAAGAGAACCTTTCAAAAGTCTGGAATAAAAACTACCCTTCTTTCTTTCTCAAGGTCAACTCCATCTCTGTACCAAATTTCATTAAAATCAGTTAAGTGGTTTAGGCGTGAAAGTGTAACAAAGAGACGGACAAATAGAGTTACTTTCGCATTTATAATATTATAGTAGGGATTATTATATAAATAAATTCTTATAAAAATTCGTGGGTAAATAAAAAAAAATACCATTTTTATTCCAAATATAATATTTATTTAGTACTTACTAAAAAACAGACATTATTCGCACTCCTTACATTATGTTATACAAAAAACAATTACAGCGCGCTATTATTCAATAGATCTTTGACGAAATTCACGGGATTTTAACAAAATATTTTATACAAAATACAATACATTTCCGTCTTTTGTTTTAAGTGGTATTGAAATATATAAATATATATTCATATATGTATTATATATCACAGAGAGCTTTGGAATATATTTTAAACTAATATTCAGCTCTTATGTATAAAAAATATTATTTATATAACAGTTTATAAGTGAGGTATTGGTCGTAAATTCTACAAATACGTGACTACCTTAAGTGTAATTTTAAGGACTATAGTCGGGAAATTAAAGTAACTATGAATAAATAAATTTATTTTGTGCTTCATATGTACTATTTATTGAACATACAAAAAAGCTAGTCTAGATGAAAAAACTTCAAAGCATATATTAAGTAATTATATTTCTTTATAACTGTACTCTTAGTCCAAGTTGGCATAGCTAAACTACAAACTAACAGTTTTTCGTGTCCAATAATCTACGCTAATACTGTAAGAAGATATGTAAATCAATTACTGTTGACGCTGCGTATGTAGTGACGATGCCAACTTGGACTAAGAGCGCTGTCGTGGAATGTAATATTTTTTGTAGTAGTTATATTAATAACATAATTACACATAACTTTCAAAGCTTGCGATTTTCCTAAGTACGAGTGACTGTATCAACGAAAAGACTTCCAGTTTTTCGATATCATCATAGTTATAAGTACAAATTTTCGTAATGTTGTCTGTAAAATGGTGTTAACGTACTCGTAAACTGTAATAGTTTTCGTTAACACCCATACTAGAGATATGGCGCTAAAAATAGGTAAAAACGGAATATCTGTTACCTGAAGTTAAGTAACAATAATTTTATATTCATATGTAATTAAATTGCGAGTAAAAATCAAATCTGTATATAATTATCTATGTAGGTGATGATATATATAATTATTTAAGAAAACTAAATGCAACAATTCTGAAAACGTAAAGGTTTCGCGGTTCGTGCTTAAAAAAAAATATATATATATACATATATAAATAAATAATTCAAACATTTCATCAATTATATTTCCCAAAACGCATCACCACAAAATAAGGCCACAGCGGTTAATCGCTATTTTTGCATGATAACCTTTGTCTCGTGGAGAGTAAATTTTTATCATATAAAAATTATTGGTAGAAATCAATAAAACAATCACAAAAATATAACAAAATTGATATGTAGCTGTATCAAAAATAATTTATTTAATCAAATAAATATGTGCATGTATAATTTACGTAAAAAATCATGTCATTGATAAGTCATCGGTGTATTTCAATACATTTGTTACGTAATATGAATTAAATAACTTACGTAATAATTAACATGAATTAAATGATTTACGTAATAAGTCACTGACATTCGTTTTGATGACTAAGGATCATCATTAGCCTATCAGAGCCCATTGCTGAGCAGGCCTCTTTCTCACATGGAGAAGGTGAGTTAGGATCATAGTAGAATATTTTAAGGAACATTAAGCTGAGTATACACGAGAACATAGTATGAAAACGTATAATATATACAGTTATGTATGATTGGCTTGTATAATTCAATGCCCGTTTATATTTATATTTATCAATATCATAATATAATATTCTCAGTATATTTTATTTGTATAATATAATAAGTTTGAGTATGAATTCCTTATTACATGTTTGCATTGTTACAGCATACGCATATTTCGTAGTTTTTTCATTTATAAAAATTTATCAGACGGTTTCAAAAATGTAAATACTTGTTGCATCTTTCAAGGCGTAAAATAATACAAAGGAGTTGGGCGAACTGAATAAAACAATGAATTGTAGAAAAATGGGTAGGACAACAATATTTGATTTTAAATGGTGTGGATATTCTAACAATTTTTATATATTTAAGAAGATCCTTTTAAAAAATATCAGTAAAACGATCAGCTTAAACGAATTACGCCTCAAATTTGTTTATCGTAGTTACACGAAAAGAATTAATACCAAAAGTATATATAAAAAAAATATCAAAAATATTTTTGACATATATAAAGATTAAGAATTATAATATATGTACTTTATTCTGAACACAGACATACGATCAATAGAAAAATCTTATCAAATCATATATTTTACGTAAATTTATATCATAGACTGACAAGAAGGCACTTCGTTCACATCTTAAGGAGCTATATATCAACCGAGGTCAAAGCCAACTACTTCATCTAGATTATAGTTGAATATGCTGAAATCGTACTTGTATAGCTTGTACAGCTTCCTTATGAGCGGCAGGTCGAGCTGTGAGAAGTAGCTGTGCAGCTTGTTAGCTGTCTCCGATGTGTGGGTAAGGTGTGGGAACTGTATATGAGAGGCATTGATGGTGTGAAGAGCTAGCAGAGAATCATCTACCAACGTCTCGTATTTACCTGGAATTGTATAAATTCGTGAATATATGTAGTGAATTAAAATTTATTAATTTTATGTGAAATATTTGCACGTAACATTTAGATAATCTGAGTTTTTATTTAAAAAATACAGTTATGTTATTCTTGAATTAATATAGTATAAGGGCGCAAATATATTTTTTTATAATTATTATTATTGAGATATTTTTTTCACAAGTAAAAATATATTATCAATTCCATTGGAGAAAACACTTGACTAACAAAAAAAAATCAAATTATTTTTACAAATATAACATAGGATGATGTATAATTACATAATTGTAGATATTGGCATACTTCGTATTTTAAAAGTATTAATTCAACGATACTATATAAAATACAAAACTATTGAGAATAGAGATTCATAAACAAAGGAGGTACGAATACAATTACATAAAAAATACACGTTCTTAAAACCTCCTTTCTTTAAATAAAGTCTGTTTATTTAAAACCGAGGTCCAATTCAACCAGAAGTAATTTAAGAGGATGTACATAATTCTTGTTCCGATTTACGGAAAACCCTGACCCTAATAAGAATTACGTATGTTGATGTTATCACAAACGTTTCCTTTATATAAATAAAAACAAAAAAAAAATGCCTTTTACTATATTAATTTAAATTTAAAAATATAAAGTTAAAATGATATTGGGCTGTCATTCATAAAAAATCATTATAATATATCATTCAATATCATTCCATTCACTCAATCATTATCATTCATTCATTCAGTTACAAACAAAAATCCCAAAAGTATTAACACGTGTAAACTAAATTGTCGACAGAACCATTAATTAGCTAGAACTATTGATAATGACGCAATCTGAGGAGTAAAAAAATACGAAAAACAACGCAGCTAATAACATAGTGCTGGGTGGACGTTATTTGAAACCGAAAATATTATGAGCATGACTATAATTTGGCTTGCTTTTGCCTAGACCTTGCATAAATAGTCTACATATATTCAAATCATTTTATTAGTGGAATCATAAACTAAACTTAAGAGCCGATTTTGTTTTAGTTTCGACTTGACTGTAGCTGATAGCCCTATTGGCTTACTGACTATCTCAAATTAATTTTTACAGGGTTCCTAAAAGAATGCTTTATTGTATAACTTGGATTCATAAAAATATATAAATATTTTAATCAAAATAAATCTTATTTCTCAAGCTTTAAGTTCTAAACTTGTATACACATAGTAATATAATGATAGCTTATTATAAACAAAAAAAAAAAACAGAGGTTTTTATAATCATTAAGTAAACGACGGAGACGTCATAGTCATGTATTGTGAGAATAGTTCTATCTTTGTAAATAATATAACCGCACCTTCTTAGATATTGCGAGTCAATAGTTTGTATGATGGCATTTATACTTAGAATTTGATGATAAACATGCATTGTATGCTTGCATATATTACGTTGAAAAATATATATTATATATTGAAGGATTAATTAAGGGTGTATCCAGAGTTGGATAGAAATAAAAATGTCATTCGTAAAATATTCCATAATTCCAGTGCGAATGAAGCCTTAGCTTAAAATAAAAGGTACTTATGTATCATTAATGTCACCTATTAGAAGAATTTTGATAATTCACTAGAGTACATGTAACTAGAAAAAAATACGAATTTCTTATACAAGTATATATGTATAGAAAATTCCAATGTAGAATTCAAAGCTCTCATTTCATTTATTAATATTTTTAAACAATTTAAAATAAGACACTAAATGAAGAAAAATTTTATTACTTAAATTAAATTCTATATAATTATAATATTAAAGTAACCTTGCGGTTCGTAGTTAGCGGCTAATGTATATATTAAAAGACCTTGTGGATAAAAAAATAACGTGTCCAAAGACGATTTAATATACGTCTTTAAATGCTAAAACGAATTTCCGAAATATATTCTTGTACATAAAATAAGATAAAATATAAAATATTATGGTTAAGTTTAGATAATTAGAAAAAATTTTGTGAATTTGATAAAACAGAAACTTGAAATTTTCAAACAATCCTATTCAATAATGTACCTGCTGTTTCAGCCATATAAGTCTGAAAGTCTAACACAATTATTTTACCCACAATATTTATATTATATATAAACTAAATTTTATAAATATTTCCACAATAATAAAATCATTTAACAAACAGTTTCGAGTTTAAAGTTACAGCTATTAATAGTCAAGGCTAAATATTACCACAATAAGCTAACTAACAACGCATCGTCGGATCTTATAAAATATGAAAGAACGTATTAAAATCGGATCTCCTATAAGGAATTCGGATTGTATGTAAAAATACGTCACAATATTAATGATCTGTTAGGAAAATTATAAATGTATTTAAATGAAATATTAAATGTAATTTCATTAAACATGTTAAAGATGGCTCTAGAATATTTGGTTTGCTTCAATGACGCGAACGCTATGACGTCAATAAACAATTTAGCAATTTCTTATATCCAAACTTATCATTAATGTCTGTATATTTATTTAATATTCACTAAAAAGAAGAATATGATATTATAAGAGAAATCTACTCGAAGAGTCTACCGATATTTTTTTATTGTTTTGCAGTAAAAAAAATATGTTTCAGTAGCCGATAGCCAATATCATATATATTTCGAATATATAATTAATTCTGAATATTTATATACATAAGATCATTAGGTAATAAAATCATTCCTTATATGTCAATCCTTTTAAGATAATGTAGTAAAATTAAGTTGGTGATCTTTATTAATAAACGTATGTAATAAGATTATAATAGAAAAATATAGACACGATAGCTTAGTCGGAGAATGTATGAAACATTATGCCAAAGGTTGTAAGTTCGAATCTGTTTTTAAGCATATTTTTTTCTATAAGACGAATATTTTCAGCATTCAATGGATTCACCGTGTGTGTGCTGGGTCCATCGTTGCAAGGAGAGGAGCTTCAACAGTGCCTGGGACTTGAGACCCAGGTGTAGGTTTAAGTTGCTATCTAACGCACATTAAACGCTTACTTCCACCATATTAATAAAACAATACATATGAAATTATTTTAGTATAACTCACCAACTAGTGTATATTTTATAAGGCAGGGATGACAAAGGCTGGTCATGGGCTGCCAGTGTTCGTTGTTCACGATGTCTTCCAGTTCCTTGGATTTGCTCGTGAGGAACAACACGAACTCCTTAAACGTGACATCATTTCCATACTCCAGAGACTCGTTTGATGGATTGTCCCGGAAAGCTTTGATGATTCGTTTACCGATCCTATCCTAGAATAAAAAATACCTATGAATGGAACAACTATGTTCGATGTATATACTAATATTACATATATTAAGTTCTTCCATAGATTAAATCCAGGTATGGAGAGGTAAGTATGCTTGCTTCGAGCCCCATATAACCAACCCAGTCATTAGGCCTGGCCGATGGGGTATAAGGAAGTGCATTTATTTATTCCAACGTAAAAAAAGGCTCTTAATAGATTGATATAGCACAATTATTTATCAATATATAAGAGTCAATATACTTAAATTATTTTTTCAATATAGTCAAAACGAGATTTCCTTAACGTAAAAATTGCAAGAGATATTAACAATAAATATACTCTACTGTTTTAACTAATATTTCATTTTATGGAAGTCCTAATAACAAGAAAAATGACGTATGACTTAAAAACGTGCAGAAAATGCAAAATAGTATATACAATAAAATTATAACTGTAGAAAAGACGAAACCTCTCAGCATTCCATGGATTCACCGTACGGGTGCCGGGTCTAACGCGATAATATTCATAAAAATTGCTCGTAAAAAGTTAATTAAGAATCAGATATCGTCTGCTTTTTTACTGCATATTACTTTACATATAGAATTAATTAAAATTGTTAAAAATATACATAATATTATTATAAACGTTCACTTAACTCTAGCATTAGATAAGATATTCACTTAAAAATCACCGCGAGTCTTAAATTCTGTAATCTTTATCTTGCTTTTTTCATACAAATTATACTTAATAGGTAACTAAAGAGGTTTCTGATAATTGCCGCTCTGACAAAAAAATAAATGTAAAACTACACGCACACACGCAAACAGAAATAGATAAAAAAAGTATACCCAAAAAATTATAGAGAAACTAGCTGACCTAGCAAACGTTGTTTTGCCATATAAAAAAATAGATGTTGATGTTAAAAAAATGAAAATGTTGGGTTGTATGTATTTTTAAATGCTAATTTTAATGCTAAAATAATGTGTTTAACAAAAAAAAATTGACCGAAAATTAAAAAAAAATTAAGGGTGAATGATTTTAACCTTTAAGATTTAGGGGTATGAAAAATAGATGTTGGCCGATTCTCAGACCTACTCAAGATGCTCACAAAATTTCATCAAAATCGGTCCTGCCGTTTTGGAGGAGTTCTCTGTCTAACACCGCGAAACGAGAATTCTATATACATATAAGAAGAATCATTTTATAAGTCATGATATACAATACACATACATATATACATGTTAGAGATATTTACTGATATCGACATATAAAGTCATTCGTTTTATTAATTTTCAGCTTGTAAAGCCTCCTTGGAAGCATTAACTTCGAATTGTTTTATTAGCTATCGTAGTCATGGCGTCACTATAACTGTCAGAAGTACCTGCGCCTGCGCCGGGTGTACGCACTGATTGTTTAAAAGAAATTCAACATGTCGTACTCTGAACGAACACATATTTTACATCGCTCTCATTCTGCGACATATATGTATATATACAAATTAATAACTTGTTTTCAAATACTTCCTAGCTTTAATAGAGATGTAACCTGAACTAGTTGTCATTATTTACAACGACTATAAATTAAAATACTACACATATTAAACCAACAAAACATTTTATGTACGTTTAAATTTCATATATTGATAAATTATTTAGACAAACTAAGAAGATAGAATTTCATTGAATTGTTTTATATCGGATTTAGTCGTAAGAGATTTAAACAGTATTTTAATCAAAACTAGAAAGGTATACAATGAATGACGCCGTCATAGTCCAAGAGCCTTAATTATCTTACTAACAATTAACTTGATCACGAGTCTCTTATATCAAATTAATTTTAAAACAGTACTTCTCTGCTTACATATAAATAAATCTGATTTTGTAAGCTTTAGATAAGTTACCAATTACCCTTTTACTTACTTATAATTTACCTTATTGATTACCCTTTCCACATTTAGTACTACGAGTTTTT
Organism: Danaus chrysippus; assembly: GCA_916720795.1. Taxonomy (NCBI): domain Eukaryota; kingdom Metazoa; phylum Arthropoda; class Insecta; order Lepidoptera; family Nymphalidae; genus Danaus; species Danaus chrysippus. Next base: position 1,666,683 of record CAKASE010000057.1, on the reverse strand, counting down.
ATTCGGAAGATATAAAAAAAATTGCTTACAATTATATGGTATGGATATTATTAAAAAAGACTCTTATCTTATTCATTACACATTATAACTGTTTTTAAGAAACGTTAGGTTATAATATTAATAAATATCGTAGTTCTCTGTGTTGTAATAAAAATAAATTTCACATTTCAGTTACACGTCACATAATATTTCCGCGATGTATTGTCAATGCGTTAAAATTTTTCGTCGCACAAATAATTAATTTACGATTCGATATAAAAGTTAGCGATGTGAAAGAATTGTTATTGTTTTATATATTTCAATTATATGAATAGTGAAATTTCAAATATTATATAAACTGTAATTAGTATGTTTTTTTAAAATCGTTAGAGGGACGGCACTATAAAATAAAAGCAATTTATATTATCATTAAGTTATCTTATGTTACATTTTTATTTATATTTTAACATCGTTAATATTTTACCGTTTTTTTAGTACCACAATGAATTGATTTACAATTTTGACTGTCTAAAATTTTAGTATATTATATTACCTAATATGATGACTAATAATTTTAATAGTATATTAAATTACATATATTCAAAGATACTCATACAAGACAGTGTAAGAAAAATCTAGTAAATCTGTGAAACGAAACGTAGTTCAGGGGCTTCATAGAAAATATATCTTAATTTACAAGACAATGTTAAAACTTACCTGAAAATACCTAGCACTTTGATAGGTCCCTTCCAATTTATTTCTATACGCTGATAACAATCTTTCGAATGGATTTCTCACAATGATCATCTTGTGATAATTCTCCAACATCATGTCCCTATCTTCCTTCGGCACCATTCCTAAAGTCTTGAACATGCCTGGTGAATGTGAGAGGTCGGCTGGTATTGATAAAGGATCCACATTATTCCATTTTCCAGTCAATATCATCAAAATTCTCTTCCAATTCGTACAAGCCACCTACAAAATTATTATTTTTTGAATGCTGAATAAGGTCATACAAGAAACGGTATTCGATTAAAATACTATTTTAAATGATATTCCATACAAGTTAAGTTTTGTTTTCAATAATAAGCATTAAATAAAAATTGGCCACTTTATTGATGGTTCTTAATTACGCTAACGTAAAATAATAATTTTTATTTACACGAACAATAATCGTGTACATCGTTCAAAACAGTACTGTACTCAATATTTATGACGTCAGAATACAACGCTCAAAACTTACAAGCCTACAGCGATGGTTAAACAGACACCCTGGCCATTTTCTTTACCTTTTTTTGATTATGCCGCGCAAAAGTAAGACTATTAATGGTTAATAGTACATATAATACTTATTCTAACAGTGACTAATTGTTGAATAATATTTCAACTTTGAAGGCAACTCAATGTTCAGGCTAGATTCAATTTTAGTAAGTCTGTACTGTGTGATAAAAGGCCTTGAGATCTGTGATCGATTGGATCTTAGGTAAGGGATGAGATATAGATATATTAGACTTTTTTCTTACATTTACGAAAAAAGAAACGGTAAGTAAATTAACATAACAATTCTTTTCGAAATGTAGTATTTCTTTTAAATTAAATTCTTTTCGAAATACGTATAAAATAGTTCTAAAATCCCCATAACGTATTTCGAAAACCGAAAAAATCCCTTTAAAGACGTCTGCAATGCCAACGACGACTTTGTAACTTTTTCTTTTCATAAACACATAGACAAAAAATATTACTTGTTTTTTGTTCCACAGATTATTTTTCATAGATAACAAAGACTTCAAAGTAAATTTATTCAACGCTTGTTAATATACGTATAAATTTAATTTTAATAGTCGTTTTATAAAATTAATCTTTCGACACTCAATTGTTAGAAAGAAAAACAATATAGCTCTTAATATGCGCAGTAAAAACTGAGATGATAATGTAATTAATCAATATTCATTATAACAACAATGATTTATAAAAAACCGGCTGAATGCCAGTCGGCATCGTTGCTTTGTATAAAAATATGCATAAAATATTTTTTATTAAGTATATTTTTATATTCGTTGATATATAAACAAAAAGGATGATTTTAATTTTATTTCCTAAAAAATGTATAATTCTAACACTAGAACAATATCATTTCTGAACATAAGAGATAAATCTTTTGGCCCTGAAAGAAAATTATTCAAATTATTTGGACATATTATGTATTCTAGAAAAATTTTTTCCCACATTATCTCACGTTCTACTTCTGATTTTAGCAAAACTGATTCGGAGACATCATGCAAACTGTTGAAAAGTCTGTTTCATAAATCCATTCATCCATGTTTTAAATGTTTTTTAATCGAAAAAAATATTGAACTTGTATAATGTACGTACTTTTAAAACAAAAGTTATTTGGAACTACGTAGAATGTGTTACTGTGATGTCACATTATAACTGTTGGGGCGCGATAGTTAGGAACGATAAAAAAATGTGTAATTCTCTAAATACCAGAATTGGTGTTAAAAACTTTCATGTGATTTTACATGCCCCGTAACATTCTTAATAGTATTAACCTACAGTAACTTACCTTAGGCACGTAGCAGTATAGAAGTTTGTGATCATCATCGACTAAAATGTGTTGGAGCTGCGTCTCCGTCAACTTATCCAAGGTCCATCGTAAGTTTAAGCGGTTGCAAGACTCCTGTATGAGTTCTTGGCGGGCCAAGTTCAAGGACTGGGTCAACTCCAACGAATGCTCGCTAATAAGCTCATTACCATGGCAAATGACGCAAAACAATACAAGCACGAAAACCAAAAATAATCTGCCTGTAGCACGCATCTCTTGCCATTAGAATATTAATGTAAAATATAGACTTTCGCGAATTACAAACTACTTTTGACTTTACAATTAGGGCACGTGTATAATACTTAACGATTCACTTTTAATTTATTGGACACTTAAGTAATTCGACGAATGAACCACTTTCTTATTCATGATAACTTAATTAATAAAAACAATATAAAATATTTTTAATTTCAATTATTAAGATCACATTCATGACACCATTGCCATTCACCGACTTTAAAAGTCGACTAAGTTTCTAAGTAATAACAATACAGGTTCATTCGTCTCACTTATGAACGAAGACCGAATAAATACAAACCGGTTTGATTGGTTGGATAAGAAGTGACAGCAGTGAATGAGAACTCTAAAGATTAAAAAATATTTGATATAATCTGTGGTAAAAGAGTATTGAGTGTCAAATTGTTATAGCCTATTATGACATTATTTATTAATTGGGTTTGAATGTTATTTGTAATCCATAGACTAAAGTGAATAACTACTAGATATTAAATGCCGATACTACAAGTGATATTTATCTTATTTTGAATACTTATTCTAAATATATTTTTATATATTTTTAAAAACTTTAATAATAACAAAAATTCATGTAGTGCAGATTTATTAAATAACTTACATTAAGTACTTATAATAACTTATATTAGGTAGTAAGTTTTTCTGGAATTGTACTCTGAAACAAATGAAAATTCGTGACTACTATGTATTATAAATTTTTTTAATTTGTTACAAACGATGTTTTTTACGATTAGAGACAACCATAAAAAGTTTTTGTTAGCAAATATATAAATCTTATTTACCCGCAAATGTTGAATGTAACAGACTTGATAGTAGTGATGAATTAGAGCAAATGCTTCCTCCGCAATCGCGAGCTGGTTGTGTTGCCAAGCCAGAACAGCGAGACAAGCCCAGAGAGTTTCATCTTCAACGGTCCGGCAAAGCTACCAATGATATGAATAATTTTTAACATTTTGCTAATGAGACACTTTTTTATCCCATCCATTCCTACCTGAAGTGCATCCTGCCACATGTTAGCATCAACATGTTTTAATAACTTTTCAGGAAAGGAAGCTAGTGATATATGTGTACGTGAACCATTTCCGCGACAAATACAAGCCACGCCATCTTCAACGCTCAGTAAACTAGGATTACGCCCAAGATCACTAAAATATAAAGATGTTTTCTTTTTAATTGTTAGTAAAATATTATAATGTGTTCGATACGTCAATATCAATTGATATACTACATTTAATAAATATAATCATTAATACTGACGTGATGTCTTTGGTGACCGTAGTAAGGGCAAGCCAATCACTCTTATAGGCAGCGCGTGGACAACACCATGCCACGGCTGAATTTGCACGTAAACCGACTAATAATTCTGTTTCTGCACTCCAGCAAATACTAAGAATTTGGGACCCTATATGAGACAAAACAATTTTATATCAATTTCTAAATAAAATAGTCGAAAAATTTATATTGCTTATTGATTTTTCGAAGTTTAAAACAAATAACCACCTAGCTTGACAAATTTTGGCTTGGAATCCTTAACGGTGACCACATACAAGTCTCTGTTATAATCCAACAAAGCAATTTGCCTTTCATTTATAGGCCCACTTTGACTTAGAGCGATGCTAGATACTGTCATTTTGTGTATTAGTTTTGTTACAGTATTGTCCGTTGAACTTCGCACAATCAGTCCAGTTGGTAGATCAAAAACTTGTATAACTGAAAACATTATTTCCTTTTATTTGAGATTTTTACAACATTAAGTAAAATTGTCAAGACGGCATACTTTTCCTATCACTTTGATCGATAAGAGCCAGAGCATCTGGCCCCAAAGATACAGCTGCTCTACCGAGAGTTTCTGGTCTTGAACATCTAGGGCTTGCTAACAGCCGACCCATATAACTATATACTGATATACCAGCCCTCTCTATGACACATATGCATCTATAAATAATACAAGTAAAGATTAATTTAAATACAACAAATCCATTTAAGGGAGGGGGAACTGTGCTTGTACCTTTCCGCCAGCAATATCATACTTATTGTGCCCTCTTTAAGGTCAAAGGTCACTGGGGTGTTCCAAGATGTTAGTTTGTGTATGAAACATTGTTTTACAGTAGCTGTAACTAAATGATTAAAGCCCAAAGCTATCTGTATAACTCTGTCAGGGTAATCTAGTTGGTCATTTTGATCGGTTATAATATCTTTGATCGAAATAACTTTACGTCCAGTTTGTGTGCATGTGTAATTCTTCCAAGCGTACTCTCTGAAAATAACGAAATGTTGTTCCGTAAAATTGTAGCTGTACTTTTCTGTTAGTAACTCCCTATTGAAATTACACTCTTTTTACAAAATTAATAACCTTTCAATAATATGTGCAAAAAGTACATTTCCATTAGCACATGCGGCAGCTAGTTGAGTGCCATCTGATGACCACACGATGCTATAGATACTTCCAGTTGAAGGTCGCTCAAGACAATGAGACCACTGTATAAGGAAAAAGCTTACAAAAACTGCAGTTTCATAATATTACAACTACATAGATGAACTTACACCATTAGCATTGCAGAGACGTATTAAATTATAGCTACCAATGACAAACATGTCACCAGCAGGAGACCAACTCACGCTTGTTATAGGCTGATCGTGCTTTACGCTAACTGATATTTGCTGACCAAATTGATCCCAGATCTAAATTTTATATATTATAAAAGTAATTATAATTCTAAATTGAAACTGCAAGTTATCGCTGGTCAAATTAAATACCTTCGAGTACCCATCTTCCGAGCCGGAAAGAATTAAATTATTGTTTGCGTTCCATGCAACACATAAAATAACACCTTCGTGAGCTTTCCACTGAAATATTATGCAATTTGTATTTTAAGGTATATATATAAGATAAAAATATATTTCGCTACAATCAGTACGTTGTTTTACCTTCGTGGTTTTAGAGCTTGAATTCAGATGCTTGATCACTAGTGAATTCCCTTTGGTATATAAAATAGCACTACTATCGGAGTTAAAAATAGCAGAGTAACATGGAACATCAGATTGAATAACTGTCGATCGTAACAGGCCATTTCGAGACCAAATCTTTACGAAACCGTCTTCACCCGCTATAAAATTATTTATTATTTTTATTATTAAATTTTTAATATTGCAATAGCTATACATATAAAAAAACTATTTCATACAATCCACTCATTACAGTCTTAAAATAATAAGTAATAAATTTAAACCCGTTAATAGGCCAGCTCCATCAGGACTCCATTGTGCAGCCAGGCAGGCACCTTGATGAGCGTTGACACTTTTTTCTATCCGTCCATTATTATTCATTATATGAAATCTGTATCAATCGTATATTAACAATAAAATAATAATTGTAGGTACATAAAAGAACCAAAACGAAATATTTACTTTCCATCTGCACATGCGATAAGAATAACATCATTATGTTTGTTTCCACCAAGATTAATTTTTGGAAATAGATGTAAGCATATTGGATAAAAGTCTTCCGGAAATGTAGTTATTACTAAGCATTCACCACTTACAAGGTTCCATTTTAATAGTTTATGGTCGTCGCTGAAAAAACAGTACAACTTTAAATGACTTCTATGACTAAGGGAAATAGTACATAACTTGATTTACCCGCATGAGAAAACATCTTCTGTATTATTCCAGCCCACACATGACACAGCCCCGACATGTTTTGGTTCCTTAAAAGACGATATTTTAAATTTCATTGCGAATATATATAATGTGTACTTATTTCTAGTGTTAAGCTTTGGATAGTTTGCAGGCAGTTGCTATGGAAACCTTCTGAAAACAATAAATATTCGTTCATTCAATCTTTCTGTTTTGTCTTTGCGCATAACATTGATTTTTGAAAGCTATCTGACAGTTCACAGTAGCGAATACTGACACATGTCAAAATATAGAACACATGGTAGTTCTTGACAAGTTTTAAATAATATATAAAATTTGTGTTTTTTTAAATAAAGTTCAAGTGTAACTTTTATTCAAAATGTCTGATGTACCAGATCTTAGTTCAGACGAAGAACACTTCGAGGAGGAGGAATGGCAAGAAATGGAAACTAGTGATATGTCTGTAACGTGTTTATTTTGTCCTAAAGTTTTCCCAACTATAGATGAAACTGTTGTTCATTGCGAACTTGTACATGGATTCAATTTAAGTATATTAAAAGTAAGATTTAATATGGACTGCTATTCGTATATTAAAATGATTAACTATGTGAAAACTCTTAAGCCGAGTCCAGAGGCAATAATGAATGCCGACAAACCTCTGTGGAATGATGATTTATACTTAAAACCCGTGGATAACGACGAGTGGTTAATGTACGACTTCGATTCTGTTACTGATAAGTCAAATTCACCAAAATCCTATCACGCGAACGTCGAAAATGGTTTGGTTACACTGTCGCAGGAACATTTCTCGGAACTTCAAAGAACTATTCAAAAACTAACTGAACAGTTAAAAGACAGTCAAACGCATCTTCAGATGGCTAAAGAAGATATGGGTAAAATGCAAAATTCCATGAAATGTCTGGTAGATGGTGACACAAATAATGTCAAAAAATTAACAGATAGCTGTGTCATTGTTGACTGTGTATCAAAAGTGCCCCTGGAATGTGACGAAGGCTACTTCAATAGTTATGCTCATTTTGGTATTCATTATGACATGCTGTCGGATAAGGTTCGCACAGAAAGCTATAGAGATGCTATCCTTAACAATAAAGAAACTATAGAAGATAAAGTTGTACTTGATCTTGGATGTGGAACGGGAATATTATCAATGTTTTCAGCTACAGCTGGAGCTAAGGCAGTTATTGCTGTTGATCAATCAGAGGTCATTTACCATGCAATTGATATAATAAGAGAGAACAATTTGGATAGCAAAATTAAAACAATAAAAGGTCGACTTGAAGACACAGAATTAGATCAAAAAGTAGATGTAATTGTATCTGAATGGATGGGGTACTTTTTATTATTTGAAGGCATGTTAGATAGTGTAATTTATGCTAGAGATACATGTCTTAATCCTGGTGGTTTGTTACTACCCAACAGATGTACTATAAGTCTGGTCGCCAATGGTGATGTTGATACACATAAGAAATTAATTGAATTCTGGTCTGACGTTTATGGATACAAAATGAATTGTATGAAATCAGAAGTTGTTAGAGAAGCTAGCGTAGATGTGGTACCAGCCAAGTGTATAATTTCGGAACCATGCATTGTGAAAGACATTGATCTGTATACCTGTAATACAAATGTTGTTAATTTTACATCACCATTTAAATTAACAGTTACAAATGATGGTTCAATAACTTCTTTAGTTGGATATTTTGATACAATCTTCGATTTGCCCAATCGTGTATCATTTACAACGGGACCTCATGGAACACCGACGCATTGGAAACAAACTGTATTTTACTTCAGAGATTGTAAGGAAGTTAAAAAAGGTGATATTATTGAGGGTACCATAACTTGTAGCAGACAAAAGACAGATGTTAGGGCACTCGCAGTACAAATAAATATATTTGGTAAAAATCACAAATATATCATCAGTTAATGAATATTTTAATCAAACTGAAAGCATTCTTTTAAATATCATATGCTTTGCCATGCTAAATGTAGAGAGTTTGACTTTCAAGTATCTTTTTTGTCTTTTGGATAGCTATTTGCAATAGCTATTGCAATGCATTTATTTGGCAAAATATAATTTGATTTTATATAAAATTATAACAATTATCTACATACAATTGATGTATCATATGGAATTTAAAAAAGATTCTATCTATTTTTGAATTATATACAAAGACATATTGTTACCAGGAACATGACAATAGAAGTGATTTTGTTATCATTATATGTATATGGGTACAGGTACATTTAAGTATTTGATACCCTTGTATTGCTGTCTGAAATAAAACAAATATGCTAAGAAAAATTATTTTATTTCCAAGTACATTATACATAAGTGGTTTTGTAATTTACAAGAAGGAAGGAGGTTTATGCAGTGAGGTTATGAGATTAATGTAATGATTATGGACTGATTTAAAATATTATCCTTTTGTTAAATCATAGAATCTCTATTAGTAAATTTAACTACATAGTATCATAGATTCCAAATAGACAAATATGGTGAGATCTTAATACACAAAGATTTTTACAAAAGCTAGATTTGTTATAAATATGAGTAGTATATGGTCTACCATTAAATATGATTCAGGATTAAGAGTGTCAATTATTTTTTACACATGCTAAAAGATAAAATACCCAGAAAAACAATTTAATATCCTGCAATGACTAATGAATTTCAAATTCAGTAAAAATATGAGTTGGTACAAAGTTTTACTTAATAAATAATAAGTTTAACCGGAAGGCTAATTCAATAAAAGGAGTGTATAAGTTTTCCCAGGAAGAGACATAGATTAAGAACTAATAGCTTTAATTTGTACATGAAATTCTTACTTTTTTTTATAGTGTTACTACAGTTAGAGAAGCATTAGGTGGTACGAAAGTTAAGTTATACTTCCATACAATAATAGTGGTAGAAAATGACAATTGTTTAATACATATGAATATATTACAAATATTCTGTTTTTTAAGTTTTATTTTTGTATCACTTGCTCTTAGAATAGTGAGGAAGTGACAAGGGAAAGAAGAGATTAATACATATATTTCACACATTTAAACAAGATTTTTACAAATCAGAAGTAACTAGACCTCATGTTGAGAGCTAGGTACCTAAGTGTATCTAGTTATTTTCTAAAACTACCCATTATAAAGCTATAACCAATTAGATGGCATCGACAACTACATACTAATATTAAATTTTATAATTATTACATTAAAGTACATATTCGCACAGTATAATATAGAAATCTATATATTTATAGATGATAAATATATAAAAAGATCTATTGTATATACTATGATAAGCGTAACCAGTTGGTTTAAACCTAGCCTTACCATCCCTGAATTCATAATTTCATACATTTTGACCTTAAAAGAATGATTATGGTTTTGTCATGATATTCATAGAGAATGGTCCCACGTGTCTGTTTTGAGAAAGCCCATATTTTTCTCAACTTGTCAATGTATACAGCTCTATTTATGCCTAATTTGAAAGCTAGTTTTTGCTTAAAAGATTAAAAATGATGTTCCGTATAAATTTCTGAAAAGATAGGTATTATTTTTTATCCCTTTTCGCTAGTTGGTTGCCAGTATTTTGAAATCACATCAATAGATCATATATTTCCCAGATAGAATAAAAAATTAAAGAAAAATCTATTTCAATATGAGAATTTTTTAAGAAATGTTTGAATAGTTAGTTATGTATTTATTTATCATTTATTGATTTTTCAAAATTCTTTAGATACTCTGGTACCATGACTATAAAAATCGATTTTAATTTTACATTTTGTTTTAATTTCAAGGACGAATATGATGTTGATACATACAAAAGGACGGTTACTAGGGTCCTCCAAAATACATCTTTTCTAAACCAGCCTGATTTACAAATTTTTGCTTTTCAGTCTAAAAGTCGTTAAAGGTACGCAAAACTTTTCTAATATAGCGCGACTGTTTGAGTCATTAATTATATTATATAGCTATACATATACTAATTGGCTAGAAAAAGCAATGTATATCATAATTTATTTAGAGTTATAGATAATATAATTCTCTAACTATATCTATGAGATGAGTTTATATATTATACAAAATGATGTCACAATAATTACACTTGGTCAGGGAATATCAGGACTCCAATTACATCGGAAGTATTAAAATTAATAAGCGTATTTTATATGGGTTAAGACTAAAGTTATACTACATAATATAATTAAATATACATTTGAGTAAGTAGATTATTAATAATTGTTTTTAAAAAGATACAAAGTTGTCTATGATAAACTTTTTTGCTCCTTTACCAGCAGTTTTCTTTATATATCGTCTTAAAAACTAAGCCTTCTTAATATGTTGACAGAATTGTACAGAAGCTTATTTTGAGTGTGAGATTTATACATATTGTAAAAATTAATTCTTAAAGAATAAATTATAACAATTTTAAATGTCTGGCCTTTTTGACTACTGCCAGTCTATTTTATTAAGTACTATAAACTCATATCAAAACTACGGAGCTTAATTTTTTATAAAACTTCTCGCAATGCAAATAATTAATTGTTATTTAAATGTATTCATTTACAGTGTTGTCTTTTAGGTTGTCTGTTCAAAAATAACAATTCGTCTAAGAGTTTAAGTAAGATAATCTGTCAAAAACTTTAAATTTAAAAGCTTACATATACATATAACTGCTTACAACATTCAATTAATATGAAAGAATAATTTCTTTTGTGATATCCTTATAAATCTAATTCTATTACAGGATACATTCAACAATATTAATTATACGTATATACAAAACTTCTTTAAGAAGAAAAAATATAACATATACGTAGTAGCTAACGAAATCTTAAATTGAGACCAGCTCTATGAAATAATATGAAATGATAATAATTTATTTAATAAATATACTCATTCATTAATATTTACACTACTGACGAACCGGTCTACGGAAACGTCTTTCAAATACTCACTACGATGTCTTCCATAAACAATTTATATAAGTGGCATAAATTGTGACTTTTATAAGTCCTAACTATTTCTTCTTTCTAATTCACCAAGTGGAAAGCATATTTCATGTAATTCCGTTCTTAGTTTCATTTATTTTCTGATTGAATAGAAGATGGGGACGTCGAAAGAGGAAACAGTTAAAACCTTATAACTTTGTGCGACAACACAACAATAAGTAATTTTATTCTACTAATAAGCGAACATGGCAACAATGAGACTAGGCGCACATTCAATTACTTAAATCTATATTACATCTACTTAGAATATCAAAACCAAATTTATTATAATAACGTATCAAGCTAAGACTACATTAACGAATTTATTTCTGCTCTTGACCCGGAATAAAGCAGCTATGTGCGCCTTTTAGCTTAATTCTTATTCAACAACGACTGGAACATGTTGTAGCAGCTAGTTTTGACGCTATTTACAAGGGAGGCTAAATATTATTCATCCGCAGGCGGTGAAGTACCATTCGTTTCTTCTTCCAACTTCGCACGGGCTTCTGCGTCTGTAAGTAAAAAATAGACATTGTTTTATGACTATGATAAATATCTTTGGAAGAAATTTTGTTACATGAATTAGGGTATTTATTGATAATAATATAATTGATGAGGTATTTGTCACTAAATGGTAGACTTAACCACTTAGAATACATTACTATTTAGACATTGAAACTCAGCATTTCAAATGTTAATAATCTTCTTACTAGTTTATTTTGTAGCAGTAATGATTATATTACCTTTTGCAGCTTGTTCTTTCCATATTTTCTTGTTGTCCGTGAGACAAGCGACCCATGGTTTTTTGATTTTGAATTTCGTGGTAGGTTCAGTGCCTGAAATATTTTTCATAATTAAATTGATTACATTTTAGTTAACCTTACTATTTTGTTTGTAAAATATATGTACCTGAACTTTCCTCGCTAATGGATTCCTGTCCAGCTGTACTGGTAGAATTCTTTGTACTAGAATGTAAAGGTCCCAGAATACATTCTAGCATGTCTGCACAAACTCCCATGCTAGGTTCCACTATGAAGTCTATGAAACCTATCTGAGATTCTGCAACCAGAGTGTTGTTTCTATCGCAGAGGGGACTAAACGGGAGACCGAGTTCCCTTTCTTTGTCGCCTTGAAGGAAGAATTCATCTAAAAGGCTCATTGTCCATCTGTGATGTAGATCCCATCTCTGTAAAACATTTTAATAATAATTTTACATACAATTACTTATACTTAGTCCTCCTTATCAAATATGATAAACATTCCACGTTAGCCCACTGTAATAATGTTCATACCTAGATTTAATGCGTACTTTGCGACTATTGTTATAATTGTGGTCCAAATATAATAACGAAAACAATTAAAACTAAAAAAATACCTTAGCGGGATGCGAAATATCACAGCAGTGTAGTACAAGGGACGCTGCTTTAGATTTATCAACAGTAGGCTCTGCAAGTGAAAGGAGAGATCTCATATTCTTCAACTGTTGAAAGTGGAAAGACATGTCAGTGGCTAGCACCATGTCTATGACGAGGGTACGGAACTCCCGAAACTCATCACGGGAGAGGTTCTGTAGGATGTTGCATTCTTCATCACGTAGTAATCTAAAAAATTAAGTAGAAAAAATTCTAATCATTACCATCCAAATATTTTGAGACAGCCAACATATACAGGGTGACTGGTGAATTACTATCGATACTTGAGGACGTGATATTTGACGATCATATATGACAAAATAAAAATTAATATAACATAAATATTAATAAACTTCTAAGTAAAGTTAACCAAAAGTTATGTTATTAATTACGCATCGTGTGAACACCCTACAGATTAGGTATACACACACACACACACGCGTGCGGCGGCGTGGTGTTGTATCAGCACGCCGCCGCATGCGTGTGTAATTCGAATGAGAATCATGTACCGAGTATTCTCCTTAAATATTGATAGTAATTCACCAGTCACCCTGTATTATACTAATTAATGAGTATCCTTTTATCTATTTAAGAACAGTCTTTTTGATACATTCTTATTTTTAAACTTAAATTGAATTAAAGGACATAATGCAGAGTTAATAACCAAAAATTTAAAATATAAGTTTCGAGATAAAATCAAATCATTGGGGACTTGCATTTTATGTGATATGTATATGGAATAATTAACAAAAAGACTTGACGTCTTTGAAAACGGCAACATACCGAGTCGAAGAAAATAACCTTTTATAACGTGAAAATAAAGATCAAAAACATTATTTTTTTAGTATGCACATGTTGTTATCGTTATTTCAAAAGAATTTTTTATACACAACCGTTAAACAAAGAAGTTACAAGTAAGAACCTTGGTGTTATTAATTTAAATCGAAATTTAGGAAATTCAATATTGTAGCCAATTCGTTCCCCGGCGAAGAATTTTATACATGTCTATAAAACGTAATAAGGGCACCTGGCTTTTGCAATTTCTGAGATAGGACCCTTAATTTCATTGATGCTTAAAATAAAAACGCGTTTCAAACATTACCATAACTTAAAATTTAATGGGATGATATTTTTAATTGAACATGCTATCTTTTACAATGATTAATTCAGAAAACATTGTGTAATGGTTTGGATCCAAAAATGTTAGAATTGTATAAAAGAATCTGTAATATTTTCCATTAAAAAATCTAGGAGAAAAGAGAACGGATCGTCAGTAATATCTCCCATTTGTCTTGGCAGTTGGAAAAATTTGCTTATGCTTTTTGCCTTTTAATATCTGTCATCATCAATCAAAACAAGATAAAAGCAAATTATATTCTGCTATTTCTTATTCAATCAAGTAAGTAGTTTATTTCTTTATTAAGTTCGTTATTATGATTACATGTTAACTCACAGAATTGTTAAGGGACTCCTTAAAATACTTGTTTAAAATCATGTACAAACAAAGAAATGTTCTTAACACGTTTCCAAATTGAAGGATAGCATACAATTGTACGCAGATATCTAAGTAACAAAATATCGATGTCAATAAAACATGTAGAAAAATTTAAGGAACGCCGTAACAAACGGATTTTATTCGAATGATCCAAGCTGAGTGCGAAAAGAGGAGTGTCTCTCGGGAAATTATTTTTATTATTACGTACATATACCATGTAGGATTTTGGTGAAAGCTTAGAAATATTTCTCGATTTTTTTAAAGTTTTGAAGTTACGAATTATGATTCGATTGTATTGTATGATTTAAGATTTCAACCATTTCATGTTCTTTATATTCAATACTAACTTATTATTTACTTTTGAGGTCTTTAAAATTTTATGTTATTGGTCTGAAATGATGTAAAAACCTGTATTTACGATGCAATACCTGAAAGCAGCGCTTATGTGATGGTTCTCGAGCACAGCCCTGTCATTGTAGAGTAGAGCAGTCTCAGAGCCCGACATAACGTGAAAATTGTTTGTTGTGCCCGTGTGCTCATAATCGTGGACTATCGCTGCAACCAGAGTCGCGAATATCTCCAGATCTGACAACCAGTTCTAGAAAATACCATGCACTTTAATCAGATATATTATAATAAAATATTCGCATAAACATTGTAAGATACGGACATATTTTAGTTATAATACTTAGTCTTATTATAGTTATTGCGAAACTTCTTTCGCGAGTATTCATTTAATAAAAGTAATAATTTTTGAATTACTATGCGTAGTTTATTATTTTTAAAAACTACATTCATTCCCATCTCGTCTGCCCGTGATCATGGCTATTGCAAAGTAGCCGAAACGTCGGGAGTAAAGCGAAATACGTGTTGTATATCAAAAATATGAATTTAATTCTTAAAGCCAGTTATATTTCTGTTCCCCTACCATGAGTCCTGTCTGGCAGAGCATGTAATGAACCGTTTGAGCGACGTCAGCAGCGTGCAAGTTATTGTGGTAGGGGTTGTGAAACCTGCAGTACCCCTCCTCTATCCGACTGAGGAAGTTTTCGAGTATAGTCGGGGGCACCTGTGATAAATTAGTTTATAATAAGATTTTCGTTTCTGAAGTTCGTTGAAGATAAATGACTTTACATTAATTGGAAATCGTTTTCTAAGATCACAAGTAAACATTTTTCTTAAAAACTATGTCTTCTATATTCTATAAATATCTCAATCGCCTATATTTACGACAGTTAATAAGATTCGTTTCGATGAATCAACCTGATTGAATAATTAAACTTCTAACAATTTTCTTTTTCTACCCTCAATAAAAAAATCTTGTTAATATGTATGGGTTTACGTGATCAAAATGTTTTAGAACAAATCAAAACAATATACAGTACGGGATAATTATGTATAATATGAAAAATATCTCAGAATAATGTATTATTCATAGTTAATCTTAAGTATATTTTATATTTAACATATAAAAGAGACTGATCAGTATTTTGAAGTTTAAATTTCTTTTAAAGGTCCAAAGTCTGTAAAGTTGAAAGTTTTCACAGAGTGTTTACAGTTTCCACAACTTTCATGTAATTTAATTTCTCAAAATGTTGAGAAAAGTTATGCCTTTCCTAGTTTTAAAGTTCTTGGAACTAATTATAATCAAATGAGATTTAACATTCGTGTTACTGGAGCTGTTTTAGTGAGAAAAAATCTCGTGCATTTTCTCTTCACTTCATGAATAGAAAACTGATGTTAAGTTTAAAGAATTTTAATTTATCAAACACGTTTTTAACAGAGAAGCATTTAGTTTTTGTTACTCTATGAAAATGAATATTTTATAAATGTTTCATATATTGTTGTTGAATGGATTACAGAAAAATAATATTTGTATAACAGTAATAATGATTAATAATATTTTGTAGTAACTAACCTTAAACTTGTGTATCATTCCATATCTGTTGAGTAACTCGTAGCCCAAGTATTTAACAGGCATACCGGCCGCCGCTTCGTGCAACGCAAACACATCGAAAGACCACTCGTCTAGCGTCTAAAAGAAACGAAATCAACGTTAATTAATACTACACTTTTATATTTTAAAATAAACAATTCATCTGAAAAGAATTACAATAAAAAAATGTATATTTAGATTTTTATAACAACACCAGCGGCATAGACGCAACAGAGTCAATCATAATTAAATGCTATAGACTAAAAAAATGCATATTAATTTTATTAAACATTTTATAATGTAGATTTTTAACTGTGTTCACACAATTGTATAGTAAATTTAGTTACAAAATCACTAGTCCGTAAATTTGACCATTCTGTGCCTACCGTGCGCTCATTTATAAAAATAGAAAATTAAAGAATGTTCAATATAAATTGAAAATGTTGAAATTCAATTATAACAATTTAAAGAAATATAATTAACATAATCTTTGACATAAAAAACTATTGGAAGAATTGAAACTCTTTATTAGAGTGTTATAAACTTTAAAATACTAGCATAATATCGCTTCAGCTGATGCGGGATTTAAGCTGTAATGTGGCGTACAGCTTTTATAGTTGCAATTACTTCAAATCCCAAGCGATTACAACGAACACCTTACTCTCATAAAACTTTAAGTGTGGATAAAGCAATAATTTGTTAGATCTACAGGGAATGCTTCTGAGCTATATATTTTTTCAATTCATTTTTAATGCCTGACATGCCAAGTCTAATTATTTTTCCATAGGAGTTTTTCTTGTAACGTTTTGTTTATTTGATGAGGGCGCCGGAATAAGAGATGCCAACAAATTCAATTTAACTCCCTGTTCAAATGAATAAAGTTGCTTTATGCGGCAAAAAATTACTTTTCTCTTGAAAGGAAAATAACCTTTGTCTTTTATGGCATACACGTTTGCATACGATTAGGCTACAGGAAAAATACAAACAAAAGACTTAACATTTTGTAAGAATAATAAGTAATTTACTTTAAAGATTTATTATAATAGTGATTCAGATATGTATCTAGTTATCATACTTCTATTTAAATATGAAAGTTTGTATAGTACATTTCACATAAGATGGTAAGATTATTCGTGTTTATAGGACTATATTAATGTGTATCTACGGATATATAGATTCAAATATAATATATACTCATATTCTTCCTTTAAAAATATCTTTATGTAACGTTAGAATTTTATTTTCTTTTAAAAATTTGTGTATAATATTAATGTTCATTTCATGTGACATTAGACCGACCGCCCGCGTCCTGTCACTCAAAAGATACATCGACACCCAAAGAATATTAAATATGTAAACGCGATGCTTCAGTGTGAAAATATGAAAAAGACGGAAAAGATACAAAGAACGTGTCACACTTTATAAAGAGAGAAAATTTTGTGTATTATATTTTAGTAAAACATAAAGAAAAACGATATCGTAAAATAGTTACCAGCACGATAAATGGTTTTGGGACTTTTATATAGGTAACACAGAAAACAAATATAGATCTAACCAGAAATAAGAGATATTCCACCGAAACTAGGATAAGCGGAGTCTAATGGGACCGAATACTCCTTAAAATAGAAAGTTAAAACGTGCCGACCGACAAATTAGGTTTACTTTTGGAAAACTGTTGTCCCCGAACACATACAGAGTTAACTTAGTTTATCAACTTCAAATATGTTTTATGAATGTTATAAATAAATTAACCTTTTGAATGTAATTTGTTTTTCATGGTTATTTGAGTATTATCATTTATTTATACTTATGTCATAGTAACTGACTTGCTTTCTTACGGTTCTTAGTAAAATTTACTTGGCTGTTACCACACGTTAAATACGGGTATATATTTATTCATAACTTTGGTGTTTTTTATTTGTCATAAAATGGTTGAAAATTTCTACAAAAAGTATACATATATTTTGAAGATACTGAACAAATTTGCATGTTTACCTCAAGTTTACATCGTCATTGTTCTTAAAGAGCGATTCTTCTTATTTATATATATATCACACATAATAGAAGTAACGTAGTTTATACAATGAGAAACATAATATGTAGTGTATCGATAAAACTTGTGCTAATAGTAATAGTATTGATGCAACTATCGTTACGCTTTTACAATTATAAACTTCCTACATAGGTACAGGACTGTAAATGTATATATTATTTGATAAGAAATATTTTCAAAGGAGGCTCCGTATAATAAGCTTTCCTGTATGATTCCATTGTGATCTGTCAATTGCAAGCTAATGAATTCCGAGTTTAGAGAGCAGTATCAATATATATTTGATCTCAGATTAAAAGGGATTTATGGAACATCATTTGAAGGGGGAATTATGATGCGATGCTCGTTATTCAGAATATTTTATGTATTTTAGAAGTAAATTTCTAAACAGACCAATAATTAATATATATTGATTTGATTATACATACATTTTGTGGTATTGTTCCTTAAATATTCGTGTTATACCCTGGTTTAATGTAAGTCATATACATATATAAGTAGCTATTTAATTATCCTTCTAAGTAATTGTGTATTTGGGAACAGATAGAACCGGTTCCAACAAAAACAGATTGCAAATTTCTCTATGTCACAGACAGACTTCCCACAATGAAGACGAATGCTAAAGCCGAAAACCTCGTTAGTTTGTATCCGCCTTAATTGAAACTTTAATTTGATTCGTGGCTGCTAATTATTTTATATGATTACGGAGATTTGAAAGAAATTATGTATTTCTTTGTTATTTGGAAGAAAAAATTAAGGGATTGGATTGCTTCTAACGAAGTTTTCGTTTTCATTTTCGGAATGATTAAAAAGGGGATCACATTATAAGATAATCGTATTTTAATGACTTCTTGTAGTTGAATATTTTAAATATTAAAAACTGTTCTCTTGTATTTATTTCTGTTTGATTTTGACAATATCTTTTTGGTCGTCTTATTTTTTATTATAAAAAAATTATTATAAAAAGCCTTCTCATATAGAATTGTATAAATCAATAAAATTAAATATGTATGTATTCATATCATATCTTATTTTTTAATTTACAGCCATTTTTGTGAAGGTGATGATAATAAAAAACCTTTAGTTCAATAAATAACTCAAGTGATGTTAATTTGTTTTTTACAAATGGAAGCCAAATCATGTGAACTAGGTACTCTGAAAGGTCGAAAATTTATAACATACTTACTTTAAGTACTCTAACAACATCTTGAGGGAATTGCATAAGCGCTGTACTTGTGACTCGTCTATAAATTCTGTCCACAAATATCCCAGCTCGGATTGCGTGAGCCACGGATCTGAACTTAGGTTTTTCATCTGACTTTCGTTTAGCGGTCGCCAATTGTCTTGTGAAAGTCGATGCCAACCATTCCCGTACTTCTGGTGGGACAGCGTCTGGTTGTACTTCTGACAGCTCGTCATCTTCATCAGCCAATCTCCTGTTCATAGTGAAATAGATTAGATGGTGGGTAATGATAGTGTCCAAGAAGCAGCCAATGAGATAAGCTTAACAACGATATTATTAGCATCATATTAATCAGTCCTTCAGCAAGCTGCGAAGCCTGTTATTCACGTTTTATCACAAGATTTAAATTTCTTATTCTGCTGGTTTTCTTCTTTCGTCTTGATTTTAGTGACGTGGCAGCATACTGAACAGAAATAGTTTTAGGCATTGAAAAAGTTGCTTTATTAGTTAAGAATCTCGACGTTTAATTTATATTGTATATCCATTATCGATAGTTCCAATATTCTTCCATATCAATATCGATACTTATCCTCAAGAATTACTTTATATATTGTCTGAATATTAAATAACCTTACTCCATAAATTCTTATATCCTAATTTCTATATCTAAGTGTTAGCTATTTTAAGACTAATTAGACCTAAGTGAATATTCTTAACATAGGTCAATATACAGATAAAAAGTGATTTAAGAAAAGATAAAATACTATTGATATATCTGTGATATATTATAAATGAATTAATTATTAATTATATATAGATTTTATACCATACAGTTGCATGAATTGTATGTATAAAAAGCCTCAGCTACTTTATGAATGTAAACTATTTGCAGTAGTCAAGGCTTCGATAAACAATACTCATTATATACATTTCCTAGGTCATCAATTTTCATCATTAGTCCCTGCTTGGTACGCATTTATTAATGAAAATAAAGTTACAAAAGGAAACCTTTCAGGTTATGAGAAAGTGCTTAGAAATATTATTGAAAGGGAACAGGGTATCTTAGCGTAAGGTACATGCGACGTGCTAGAAGTCTATAGCATTGCTTTGCATTGATATAATCTATTATATACGATATATTTGATTATATGAATAGTTAAAAAGATACTATGTAGTTCATATTATTACATAAACTTTCTTATAGATGTTTGTCAGATGTTAAATTTCTTATCCAAATTATTCTATGTAGCTTTACATTGTACAATATTAGATCTGACAGATAATAATTAAAGTTTTTGATAGACTTTAAAAAGGCATTAAGCAAGTGATATAATTGGATTATATCAATGAAAAACAACGAAACACATACACGAGCCATTTAAAGCTTTCGGAAGAATTGCACGGGCGTTTATTACCACTTGAATGTGTTATTAATATTAAATTGAAATTTTATCATTTCTAAAACTATGTAAGAAATATAGCTAGATTTATATTTTTATTTCGACCGTATTGTTATTCTTAAATATCTGGCTTAGGAACATGCAATTTAAAAGTAATCATTGTAATTTATCGAGTAGGTATCTAAGCTAATTAAGCGTTTCTGTAGATTTGTAAAATTTTGTAAATTATAACCTATAGTTTTAGATACTTTTAGGTAATGCGAATTTGTAGTGTAAAATTCCGAAAGTTTCTAAGTTTTCACTTCATAAGTTTTCGTATTAAGTCGTGTTGAAGTTGATTTATGAAACGTGAAGAAAACTATTGAAACCTTCGCATTCAGTTTGACGACTTTATCGAGTTACAAATATTGACATCAAATAACAGAGAGTTAAGATACTCTCTATAAAATTATCATCTTTAAAGTTTTCAATCGTGCGAAATACTAAATTTAGAAATAAGTTGAAATGCCTCTCAAATAGCACTACTTTCTTGCAATAGATAACTTAGCAACTAATTCGGAACGTGAATCGCTATTGTACATTATATCTCAAGATCGGTCTCTCAAAGCGTCTTCTAAGCGTCAATTCAAGTGGTAATAGCAACATAGAAAGTGATAACATCGACACACCTAAACACCAGAGTCGGCGCCGATTGCTGCCGCGCCACGGCCGGTCTAAAATAAAACATGTCATCACTCATACATGGGATGATGGGAGGGTTCTATTAGATACAACTAGTTCAACGTCACTTATACCCAGTTAAATATTGATAAGGTGACGTTAAATTTAATATACACACTTATTTTTAATATAATCAACAGATGTAAATAAGATGAAGGTCTCAGAATTAGAAATTAGATTTAACAAGGGATGTATAAACGATTTTACCATCGATATTTTATCACATTACATTCTGTATATCGAGTATAAGAATATGTTTTTCATTATTCTAATAATGTGACAAATATTTATGCTAGACTACGTAATAGAAAGCCAATATGTGTAGAAAATAAGTGACTGAATGATCATGTAAACTTTATATAGTGAAAAAAGAATCGTGTAGTATATAAAATACGAGGAGATAATTGTATATCAGATGGTAACTAAATATAAGAAAAGCTTGTATACACAGTAGGGTCACCCATTCGTCATGCAAGGAGTAACAAAAAGACGTTTGCAGTATTGTGTTAAAAACATTCCACGCAGGTCCTGGAAGAAGGGAACCGAAATCCTTAAGTGATTTCAGTCCCCACTAGGGTATAAACGACTATTCTACAGAAGAACAGGTAAGCGTGACCGAAACCAGCACATTCAGGTTTTGTTCTGAGTTTGGTATCATTAATACCAATTTGGAGGGACAGATATCTCCAAAATGGTTGAAACAACATAACTAAACTAACAGGAAGTCGGGGATTCGAAGAGTACAGAAGCATCAACAGAACAAAAAGACCTAATCGCACAGATTGGACAGAAGGGAGGCGCGACTACTTGGCCATTGCCGGCGTTGATGTAACGGTATTAACTTTGCTTCGATCGGTTTTTCTACAGAACACCTCGTCCAGCATGGTGTACGGAGCCGTCGCGTGTGGAGGATCGGCTGCTGCGCCCGAGACCGCTCAGCATCTCTCCTATCCCTGTATTACAAATCATCACTGGCGGCATGAGCCCCGCTCACGAGTCACACAGACCGGTCCTTTACACCATTCACAGACACATTACATATGAGATGATCGTACGTGAAATATCCCATGTTCAATGGCGGAGCATTACTTATTTCATTTATCTCGATTATAATTTAGATTTAGCCAAAAGTATCAGTGAAATATACATACGCATATTATGGTAATGCAATAATTTTTATAAACAAATTACGAAGTTTCCTAAAATTGCTATTCAAGGGAACATCCTCGTTTAAAGTTGACATTAATAAGATCTTATACGGACTCTTATATAAAAAGAACTTTGGAGTAAAGAAACCTGTAAGATGAAGTAGAAATTCAATCTTTGGTTATAAAGGTGTAACTTCAAAGAGCGCTGTTTCCAAAATTTCATATGGTAATACTGCACGAAGTAAAAGTTTATAAAACTTTTGCCTCATTGTCATTCTTCAGTGAAAGGTTAAAAATCTTGGTTGTAATAGATAAAACACATAACGTCAAGTTATAGTACATTTCATCCACAAACAATTCGAAAGCATTGAAAACGTGGAGTCAAGTTATCTGAAATAACATTCCTAAAGCCTTAGGCCAGGCTTTACTTATGGAAATAATGTGCCCGGCGGAACAGTTGCATTTGAATATGAACTAGACTTGCATAACGACTACAGTTTTATTGTTTAGGGTAAATTATTTGAAGTTATACAGAATAATATAGCTTTTGAAACTTTATGGACATGTAGGATAAAACTATTCCTACTTTAGCCATTAAGTACATCACAATATATCTGAGATTATAGGACATATTAATTGTATTTGAATCTTAATATTATCTATTATTATTACAAGCGATTCAGTTCTGATCAGACGAACAATGGGTATTGATTTTGAGAGATGTATTGTTATGAATGAGCTGATTTTTATGTTCAAAAAAGTAAATTACTTTGTACATTGAGGTATTACTTTGTTAAAAAGATATCCATCATTGTATTAAAAGTGATATTACATTGTGTTTTCGTATCTTAAATCCTTTTATTATGAAAAGTATAAAGAATAAATGTGAAATATTCAGAAATATATGGATTATATTTTCCTTTTATATACGTAATAAACTGGATAAATCTTGTTATCTGAAGGAGAATTAAACTTGAAAAACATTTAAATCTTCTCATTTATTTATGCATTATTGCAAAGTTTATTAAATTAAAATACATATTAAATCACAAAAATTAACGCGGATAACATACTAATGTTTAGAATTACATAAATAGAGCAAGCATTGCATTTACATCGTGTCGCATTTTGTCCTTAATTAACCCCAACTCGTGTTCCCTTATTAAGCGTTCTCTGTAATTTTCTACATCCCTAATTATTTTTATGTATGTATTTATTTTAAATTTAAGATTCAACACAAAAGGCCTGTGAATCAAGAAACAATTTTGTATAATTCAAGTTCTTACATCAATTATTTGTTGTCAAATTTCATTCATCAAATTGTTTGTATTAAGTTTTATTAATGAAAGAAGCTAGAATTACTAGTGTAAGTTTGATGGTGTAAATTATGGATGATCAATTATGTTTTAAAAGCTAGGTTCTCTTCATTTAAAATTAAAAAAGGGAACGAAAAAACCAAATCAATTCCAGGTCGGAAAAGGATTTTAAAATTTTTAAAAGCTTTCGAGTTAACAAACCGTATTTTTCCGTGTTGTCTCAAAATTTAGATTCTCCTGTCTCGGATTAAGGCCATTTTTAATCACTTTCTGTTTCTCTTTGTCTCTAGATTCAAATTATGACTATCGCGTTATTGTCTGAGCTCACTCATAATGGAACCCCCGAGGACCAGCCGTTTTAGAGTAATGGTATTTAAATCGCGTTCTCAAACTAAGCTTCAACCTTTCTAATTTAAAAGGGTAATATTTAAGACATTTTACGAATACATTAATAAAAATGAATTAAAGATTTGCTTAAGTATATGGTGAAGATAATTAAAAAGACGATTTCTAATGAAAAATAATAGTAACATGACAAATAAGAAGACGTTATTTAAAATTAAAAAAAAATATGTTTTGTCTTAACTTTAATCGAGGCTATCATGAATTGCTTTAATGAAAATTAAGTAAAAGAAAAATTAAATGAAAGACATTTATTGACGCGTCAATGCAGTGTTTATTTATAAAATGCTCCGACATCGAGACACAATGGGATAAAGCAATATAAGAGCTTGCGGGGGAATAAATGATCGTTGAAAACATTGATTGAAAATTATAACATCCCGATACAAGCTGCGGATCTGAAACATAAGAGTAGTGAGATGTCTTTTAACATTTATAATACACTGCGATATTTACAAAGAAGTAATACTATGTTCGGCTAAAATTTATTCATAATTTGTAAATATGCAGTATACTTACGATGTACAAAGTTCCTTGACAAATTATATGAAACTGAACGCAGTTAAATTTATACAAATTAGTTTTTCTTAAGCCTGTCCTGTTATAAAATTGAAATCATTATTAAAACGGGAAAAAATTAATTTGTTATTATAATTTTTGTTGATCAATTAAAAGTTTGCGAAATATACCTATAAAATTGGATGTAGAATGTCTACTGATATTGAAAACTTTGTATAGCGTTGTAATTATTAATACAGATCAAATATTAGTTTAATTAATTATAAAGTTTGATACACACTTGGTCTCGTCTATGTAGACAGCTTCTAATACTTTGGCTGCGTATTGAAGATTTTTTTGTAGATTCTCGGCTGGTATTTCGCCTTTATTCAATTGTCTAAGGAGGTAGCGTAATCTGTGAACAAAAGACATTATTATAGTACAAAGAAGATGATGATCAATGTTCGTAAATGATAACATTCAAACAATAAGATTTATATAAAACTTAAGGGTCTGCCAGTCTTAATCTTGAGGAAATATTTTTATCAAAATAATGCTACGTAGAAAAAAAAAGAAAAAAACATTTTCCTTTTTTATAGAGTACTCTTCTACCCATTGAAAGGATTATAACTGGAATTTTGTTATAAGTATTAATTTACCCATGTTACGTATTCAAAGTTCGATGCGGAAATTAAAAATCCTTCAGAAATTGTCTGATAAAATTGTAATCGTACGGGCATTATCAGAAAACAGGGTGAAAATACAAAAAAGGGTGTGAAATACGTAATATCAGGCAGAGGCATCTATACGTGACCTTATATAAAACTCATTTGAAGTACATATTTTCGAAGTTCAAGTCATGAAAAAGTAAATATTCCTTTGCAATTAAAATTTTTTATCTATACTATTATACATATTTCGGCTTAATTTATATTGTAACTATTTCTACTTTTGTTACATAAATAAATATTATATTACAAGTAATATACTTGCTTGGTCACTATTGGTTGTTATATAATAAATACAGGCGTATTAATATATAGCAGTGAAATAAAATAGTTGAAATTATAAACAAGTTTTCATTTAATGTTTTCTAAAATATTTCAGATGACTGAATAATCTTCGTAGGAAGTTTGAGTTTGTTCAGAAGGAAATGTAGCATTTATTGGTTCAAAAGCATTATTTGCAACGATTATTTAACGCTATAATGGCATACATCTTTATTGATGTATTATGTTTCATTTGGACTTGATGATTTGGTGACTAATCTCTATTTATTAAGTTAAAAAATGTAATATTTCTATATGGTTTTGCTAATTATTTTTTAATGTTTAACTTATACTTAAATTTATATTCAAATTGAAATTACAGAATAAAAAAATATTTAAACTTACAACGTAGGAATATCGCGTTATAGGTGATTTACCTATTAAGCCATCGGGGTGTGACTAGCGTCGGTATATTAAACATTATACATATATTTAAATATTTCATATCGGGATGGAGAATTCATCTGTTAAATTTGTTTCTGGAATCCTTATTAATGTTTTCTTACTTTATATTACAGAAGAAACATTGCAAAGATTCCACAACCATAAATAAATGAAGCAAAGTAATTGGTAAACGTAATTTATTTAATCAAGCTCTGTACATATGTATATGAGAGATAGCTGTGAATTCAATATGACATGTTGAGTCTTTTTTCAGACATTTAAATTATTTGCCCCAAGTAATATCACAGTGGTCTGACAATATTAAATTGTAAATGTATTTTCACGATTTAAAAGTACTAGTAAATGAATAATTAAATGAAGTTTTCATATAAACTGGACTTCCAAGAAGTCGATGTTCAGCCAACATGTGCGGAACCAAGAGCAATTATAGCTATGCTTTATATTTATATAAAATACGTCCTACATATCAAATATTTAGTGAAAGAGTTCCAAAATATTTTTCATTTTCCCATTTCAGATTCAAAATAATATTATTTTAGGGTAAAGCTAGAAGCCAAATATTTTTTTATTCTATTTATATTTGCTGAACACAGTAACCAAGTCTCGTAGTGCAATATTTAGTCCGAATGGAATATGTGTTGTAAAAACATCGCGCGGTTGAATTGTGAAGTGATTTATGTAATTGTTTGATCCATGCTGTTTGAAACAAAATACGGATCACGGGACTGTGGAATACTTGCTCGTGTCCATTGTAAAATTAATTTAGATATATATTTCCATAACTATAATATTTTATAAAGTAGGTGTAATATTAATGATATTCTATAAACTTATTTGAGTATATTGATAAAAATCTTTTTGGATTAAATATATACACTAAGTTGAATATACATACATTTCTTATAAAAAAATACGATCCAAAACAGATCTTTGTTCTAGATATCCAAGGCACTAGATGACTGCTGGAGGCATAATCTAGTTTTATATAATCAACCTCTTCAACTGCAACGTAAGGTAATAAACGGAAAATTTCCTGATTCATAAACAAGATCTATATTGTCAGAGATTGCTTTGTTTAAGAGTTTTCAAAACTATATTACTTTAGTTTTCCAAAGGACATAACACTGAGCATGAAAATGTTGTTAGCTGAAGCCTCTCTGTATACTTTAATATTATTTTGTGAGCGCATTTGCTAGCAATCACATCGGGAAAGCATGAACGCTCTCCAAGCAAATATATGCTCGAATGACGTTCGACTCTACGTGTTTGTTTATTTACTTTTATTAAAGATGTGTTTACTAAGTAAATGTTATGACTATATTTACATAGATAATTATTATATAAAGTTCTCATCAAATTAAATAATGATTAAAGATCCCTAATCTTAATTAATCTAGCAATTTTAATATTAGTGATAATGTTATACAAACGATTTTATGTGCAAACTCGTTTACAAAAATGATAAAGTTTATTTATAAAATAGGAAAGACGTTTCTACTTCAAAGGATCTATCGGAATTAAAATCTTCTTTAAGATAAAGAAAAAAGAATAACTAAGGAATGAAAGGAATTGTTCTTTACAGTATTATTTCTTACATTTTTAATTAGCCTGAGATAAAATAAACGTTTTATTTATACAAAATAGTTTATATATTACCTAAGCGCGGCTTTATCGCAGGCATCGGGCGTGTCTACTGCGGGCAGGTGCTCTGTCTCGAGATCTAACTGATCAAGTTGTTCATCTGTAGGTGGAGAGCATTCCGTCTTCCCACGGCTGGAAGAACGGCGGACTATCGTGAGCGCTCCTTGTTCTGTAACAAAACAGGCATGAACCAATTAATATAGTCATCCCTACTAATATTATAAATGCGAAAGTAACTCTGTCTGTCTGTCTGTCTGTCTGTCTGTTACGCTTTCACGCCTAAACCACTGAACTGATTTTAATGAAATTCGGTACAGAGATAGAGTTGACCTTGAGAAAGAACATAGGATAGTTTTTATCCCAGACTTTTGAAAGGTTCTCTTGGAAACGCGATATAACCGAACTCCACGCGGCGAAGCTGCGGGCGGAAAGCTAGTTCCGTATAAAATTTTAATCTAAGCCTCTTTTAAATTGTAACATGAAGTAGAAAATGTTTGGATTACACCAGATATTTCGGTTCTGGGTTAGATATTCTACTTTGCAGCAACCGTGATCACAGGTAGACGAGATGTGAATCTAGTCTCATATGTAGACAAAATCTATTTATCAAGCGAAATATTGAGCGCCAACATTGTAATAGAACAGTTTTTCCTTACAAAGAAAACTACGACGACAAAATTACACAAAATATCAAATGTGGACAACAATCATGCATTTCATTGTGGTAATTTTGTAAGGATAATGTGCGTATAATTAAAAAAAATATTACTAAAAACATTGACAAACATTTATAGTGCAGATCAAAGAATAAAATAATAAGTAGAGAGCTATTTGCCTACTCATATACTTACATATGTCCTACCAATATTTTTTTAAACTGAAACAAAATACCAAAAACAAAAGTCCAATAGAAAGGCATTAAAAATTCGATACTACAGAAAAGTGCTAACAAATTGAGCAGTCCAATTAAGCCGGGCTTTATTTCGAGAGCAAAATTCACCATTGGCTGTATCGAACGATGTCGAAATTGTTAGTTGATTTCTAAAGATTACTTTTTTAATGTAACTCGTTTGATAGTGGAGTAATTCTTAAAAGTGATGTTTTAATTGAGTCTTAACAGTAAATAAAGACAGTATAAACATTACATGTACATGATTTTAATGTTTTATATACGTTTTAGGAATTGTTACAACTATTGAGAGTCTTTTAAAGGGTAAGTAAATTGTCTTTAACTCATTTTATTTATATAGGTTGTGTTAGATTGTAGAACTTGGTATGTTATTGATTGTTTAAGGGTTTTTGGGTGCACTGAACTCAAAATATTTCTTTAAATATCTCAATTTGGCCAATAAAAATATAATATAAAAAATAAAATACGTTTTGTATTCTGATGTTTAGGGATTAGGATAGGATGATACAAAAAATATTAAAAAACATTGTGTTAATGTTTTTGGAATGAGGATAATATTCGCACTCAAATGTAATATATATCTTCAAGATAATTACTGGTAAAAAAGAAAGAAAGTACGATTTTCGATGCATGCCTTTTGAGTTCGGTTTTTGTTTACATATAAAATCGTAGTATTTAGCATTCAAGTTATTAGCTAACGACTATCGATATGAAAAACCCATTTTTTTCTAAACTGTTCAAGTGACTGTACATACTCGATGAAAACCGGATTTTCCGTACGAGTGTACTATAAAAATCGGAATTTCTATACAAGTGCAGGTATTGATGTTAGCATTAATTCCTACGTTATATTTAAGTAAGTTATGAGTATAAAGCGTATAATTTTACTAGATAAAATCTGTATGAATTTATCACATATAAAAAGACATAAAACAGTGCGGATGGTTGTTTCCATGCGTTGTAAATTCAAAACTATGAAAAAGGTTATAAAAATACAAAAATATGTTACTATTTTTTGTATGTAAATTTGTATTAAAATATAAAACAATATGCATTAAAACCTATTTAATACAAGCTTTGAATATGAACTCTTCTAAGTTATAATTTTTTTAATCCGTAAGTCTGAGATGTTAAGTTTAAAGACATTAAATATACGATATACATACAAATAGAATCCCATACAGATAGTATATATCTCTGCAACCGACACGTGCTAACCTTCACAACGAGAATCCCTGGGAGCTTTGAATTAATGAAACATGAAATAACATATCTGTTAGATTGCTTTTCAAAGTTCATTTAACGTTCAATTCAGTACAATATCTAGAAAGTTATGCTGCAATTTTGTGCATAATTAAGAGGTCCCGGTGTAACAAGAATTGTGGAATTTTGAATCAGTGAGAGAATTTATACAAAAGATAATTTAGGATACAGATATCATTTAGGTGATGTGTTGTCCTCGTACTTAGATATTTAGTTAAACATTGACAAAACTGGCATGATACCATGATACCGTGCTCATACGAGTTCTGATATATGTTAATTTATTGTGAAAAGAAACTATATTTTTCTAATTAATCCTATCAATTTTCCCCTTTTACAAAACAGTACGAAGACATCGCACCGGAAATCATAATTCCACATGGTCAGGGGAGTATTAATTTAGTATAATGTGACTCGTCTTTTCCTCAATCTCAAAAAATTAAGAAAAATACAATCATTTATAGCTAAAATAGAGCTGCTAGTACCTGCCGTGTATTTGTTGACAAAATTATCATTGTGGCTATGGTGGAATGCACGTCCAGATTTCATTCTTCGCAACCACAGTTACTCCACGGTAATAAAATATTTGATTTACATCTTGTAACTTTGTAGGATCGATTTCTAGTCGACCTCATTACCCTTTTGATGTAGTATCCTTTGATCAGAGACTGTAATTGACTTTTAAGGACATTTCTTGGATGGCACCAGATGAAATGATAAAATTCTCATCATATTGCATAATTCTATCTACAATGTATTTATATTTTTACCCTAATTATGTAGTACAAATATATCGAATGGTTCTCTAATATTAGTTTAATTTAATTTTAATACTCAATTTACTTTTAAATCCTTAAAAAAGAAGAGAAAATGTTGTAAATATATCTTTTTACACACGCTGGTGACATTTCTCATTAACATGAACTTGTTTTATATAATAATACAAAATAGAATCCATTTATCAAAAGATAACAAACAATTTATATGATTGATTTCTGGCCACGCAGACAATAAGCCTAATGAATTGTTACCAGTTTGTAGGAGATTATTATATGATAGTTGGATTAGCGGATACATTGTACCTTATATGAATAAAATATACGGAAAATACATTTTGATTTTACGAAAGGGATTATTATGTAACGACATTATTAGTGTTAATATTTATGGATAAAGCCGTTTAAGTTGTAACAAATGAATGAATAATATCAAAATGTTTATTTTACGAAATACAAGAAAATGTTTCTAAGTTGTGGCATTACTTTAAGTAATCCTTGTACAGTTTCAAACGATATAATTTATTTTTTTTCGCCAGATTTAAAAAGATCGAAACACTTTTTGTTTACCACCTTAATCCCTCTGGAGGACGGATTCCAGAAACGAAATACTTCACATTTATCGAATACACACCGACGGAGACGATGTTTTTGTGGAACATAATCCTATATAATTAAAACATGTTTTGATAAAATATTTCTCGTTAATGAAGCTTTCTAATTAAGGGTTTCAAAATTATCTTTTTGTGATTTCAAGGAATCCGAAAATAAATTAGGATGTTTATAATTCTTATTCAATATTATTATTGTTTGTATGTAAATAGTCTATGAACGGTGAAAAATAAATGGACTTAAAACCATTCAAAGCGATATAAAGCTCAAATGACCTTAAAGAAAACTGATATTTATTAAAAAATACCTTGAAGGTTTTTCTCATCTCGACATTTTCAATTCAAAGGAAATTTGCTTAACAAGATTGCTCTATCGTTGCAATAAATAATTTTAGAAAGCCACTGACCTGTCAAAATTGTTTATGGTTGTGTAAAGTTTGTTTTGTCTTTCTCTTGTATTCCTCTTAAAGTAATATTAAATTGTACTTGTGATACATTTTCAGATGTTAAAAATTTTATTGTTATGGAAGGTCAATAAATATCAAAATTTGACATTATACATTTATACTAGGAAGACAAATTATTCGTATGAGATGGAAGAAGATAATATATTAGGATATTTAACTAAATATGCTCTATTTAATTTGCTGACAAAAATTAACAGTAGCTAAATAGTAACTTTAAAAAAAATGTGACTTCTTAAACGTTTTGTAAAAGAAAATCAGGAAATTTTAATAAGAGTCTTTTTAATACGTTATTTAACATACAATGCAAACAATCAGGAATGTTTTGGTTAAGCGTATATTTAGAACACATAGCGGTAACCATGCATGGTCCATACAAAAGGAAAAATGAATGAAAATGCAAGTAATTTTTCGGATTTCAAAATTCTATAACGATATTAATTTAACATATCTAAAGCTAGATAAGGATATTTATGCATTTGCCCCAAATGTTCAAATAAATACAGCGAATTCCATTGAACATATTTTAGTATGAGGCATCCGAAAAATTTCTTTTTGCGAGACATGGGTTCTAATAAAACATCGAAATAGTGAGATAGACTGTATGTGCACGAAGAAATACAGAGGCTGCTACGATTTATACATAAAAAGGATTTTTTTCTAGTGTATTGCTGTAAGCCCCGTGGCTTTTATAGTGAGAAAGAGGATTTTTATATGGTTTCATATAAATCAGAGCCGCCACTGATAGCCGTGCTTACTGGGTGATGAGTTCCGAGGAGCCGGGGGCGGCGGGGGGCGAGGCTCCTCTCGTGCTGCGCCCACGCCGCCCGGCGGACTTGCCACTGTAATACAACGTAATATTAAATAATACAGAAACTTATCATTGTTCATTCATTCCTGTTTGTATATAAATTTTGTACATTCAAAATGTATTCGAAAGCTTTTCAAAATAATATCTCATGGCATATTTAATAAATACTAGGGTTAATAATTTACAAATACATATGTAATTTTCGACTTTTTGAACCATTTTTATAAATAATATTTATGTAATTTTCAGACCAAAGTCCAGGATTACTAGAATTGAAATTTTTTTTCCTAATATTAAATGTCAAGTCCTTTTCCTTCATCAAAAATTTGACGTAGTTGTAGTTATACGAGAAAGTACGTTTTAAATTTCTTTTCCAGATTAAATACGGTCGTTTTATATACATAGAATTTTTAAAAGTAATAATGATAGTATTAATTTTCTTTCCTATTATGTATTTGTATTATTGTCATAATTGTTTATTGTTGTTTTTGATTCATAAAATAAATCTGCATATTTAAACCTCAAAACGCAGATATACTCGTACCTACAAGAAATAAGCACTCCAAACCATATATTTGCATATGCCTCTTTATACTAGTTACATAATAAATCTTTTGCCTCCATAAAGCTGCAGGCATCCAGAGGAAATATATTCTCGTAAAAGCGAATTCGATATTCAAATAATATTTTATTTATTGAAATATATTTTAGAATAACGTGAAAAGATGTTATGTAAAAATAAATAATGCAGACTAAACTTTTGGAATTTTCATACTTTTAAAATGTTGAAATACAATATATCAAAATAAATAAATTATTAAGATATTCATATATTTATGACCCATGATACAAAGTCAGCAAAGTCAAGTATAATCCATATTTTTCCTTCATTTGGATACAAATTTCACCCTTATAATATATGTAGTGAACATTACAAATAAAATAAAATAAGTATCTTATAATATTATATTAAATAGTAGAATTACTTACTCTCAATTCGCAACTAAATAATAAGATGTGCCTTTCGACATTCCTCAATAATGAAATTTACATTTATAAATTCGTATCGTGTTTGATATTAAATTATCTGGGAAATGTCAGAATCAATGACAGACAAAAGGGCCTTGTCGATGACACTTGAAATGGAGGCTTGAAATTAAAATTTACATTAAATAAATAATATTCAATAGTTTTCTTTTCATACAAACAAATATTTTTTATTTATGTTCGGTAAATAAAAATTCAAGCTTTTTTTATTGAAAAGATTTTGATTTTTCAACTCGTTGAATGAAAATTCAATAGAAATTTCCTCTATATATAGATTTACGAGCTTCAGTGAATTAACTGCAGCCAACCATCAATATTTCACACTTTATATTCAAGCTGGGGCTTCACCTTTACTGTTCATAGAAAACAAATTTATATTTATAATTTGTTGTAAAGGTTTAAATAAATATCTGCAGAAATATGATAAGCTGTAAAAGCAATGAAATTTAATTAAAAAGAATTGGTATAATAACTTCAAAGTTACCACTCCTTTGTTATGTTTTTTTACAATTTAAATTCTGTAACACGTTTTCCGTATTCTAAATCTCACAGGTAACTATAAATTGTCTCTGACGTGACTCCCACGACTGAATAGAATGAGAAACGTGCTACCTTGACTGTTTGAGTTACTGCTTCGTGGATATCTCCATATATAATTGTATTAAGAACATTTTTAGGTGCTTTTTATACTGAATTATTTCTGTTTCTGCTCGTGATAATACTTTTTGACACCTAAGCTCTTAAATCGAACTGGAAAATAGGTGTATAGTAAGAAAAATTTGAGGTAGGCTATATTTTAATCCCATAGGGAGCAACTGATTGCAGTTCTAGAGTATTTTCTGACATTGATTTTTTTTATTATTCGTTTTAATGTAAGATGGACGTTTTATTTTCTCTGCATTTGAGTTTATGCTCTAAAACGTGTGTAAATATTGTATCAAATATCTGTGAAGAGCAAAAGGAAAACAACTCGTGTTTGAGCAATCGCCGAAATGGAAAAACGGAGAGAGAAAGGAAATCTCTCGGATATAATATTTTTCCATAGTGATGATTGTCACAAGCAAATCTATTTAACAACCGCAAAAGTTCCTTTACAAATACAAATAAGATGATTCTTATCTTTGACCTTGACATGATTAATAGTAATGTTGAAAATACTATTTCGATATTAATTTCTTACTATGGATAATGTACGTTTTACAAAATATATATTTAAATACATATATCGCTGTTACTAGTAAAATCTTACCTACACTGGTTATTCTCGAGACCAAATTGCATATTATATTGCTCGTTTGCCGTCAATTTATTGTTTGAACAGTAATGGAAATTTGATCACCAAGAGGTTATTTATTTGGGGTTCTTTAGATACAGTTTGTCATATGTAATTCTAATATCTACTATGACCTTTAAAATTTCCACAAATTATTATGAAAAGAAAGAGTACCAAATTTAGAAGATTATAGAAAATTGATCGAGAATTTAAGTTGTTTACTCTTTATATAAGTTTAGTTTAAATTAATACAAACAAGTTTGTTATTCAGAGAACGAAGGAAGAATTGGGTCAACTTATACGTATTAGTGGCTGTTGCAAGAAAGACAATTTAGGTTGTCCAATGACTTTTTTCCAACTTATGTAGCATACGTAATTCTAAATGGTTAAAATAAGAATTGGGAAAATAAAAAGATATACATATATATAAACAATTAATTTGTATGTACTTTTAAAATATCCATATTCCGCGTTAGAATCTTAATTGAATAGATAATTGTAGTAGATTTTTAAAAATGATTTAATAATATGTAGCTTTCTTCTTTAACTTAAATTCCTATTAACACGAGGTACATAACAGAGAGAAACGTCAGAAGCGTTTGCGGCTCTATAATTAGATATCTGCCACAAACAGTATTATTGAATATGAAATATTTACAGAATTACGTGTGGGTTTCAATTCCATATAAATAGTTCGGATACAAATACTAATATTTCGCTGCGGGCTGGTTCCATTCAGTTCCTGTTCGTGTATATGAAAATTGATTAACACATGTATTGAAATTGAGTTGTATCGAGGCTTATGTGTTGGTATATAGACACATATTTACCGATAAATTTAAGTTAACAACATCAAATTAATGTAATGGTCTCTCTATATTTAAATGATAGTACTTTTATTACAGGGCAAAAGAAATAGATTGCTCGTTATATTTATATATATATTGTATTTCATATACATAGTGTATACTATAATCGTAGGATATTTATATACTGCTGTCATTGCCTCATTTTTCATTTAAATTACAAACCCCATAACCCCTGATAAATCGAAAATGTTGGGGCCCAATATAATCCTTAAGAAAATTACACTACATTTTTATAACTTCAGTAGAAATTGTATAATAATAATATTTCGCGATTTTAACAATATCTTTTTTGGATTTTTTTTTTGAGAATCAGCCATAAACCATTTTTATTTTATATAAAACAAATGCAGTAATACGAGACTCAATGGACACATCAATTCCAGGCTATCGATACGTGATGTGTATAATAAATTAAGAGTTATATTGTAACTGGTAGACATTTTTTACTGTAAAACATTTCATCATCGCGTACTAACGAGCCAGGCTAACGATCTGAGACTGACAGCGCACAGAAAATAACGAAGCGACGCCATATTGTTTACGTAGAAACTAACGATTATGTTGACTTTACTGACCCTATCGTGATATTTGTAATGCCGACATGCTGTTAACAGATATGTAAGGAATGTATTGGTAATTGGAGTTTTCTTTTGCGTTGTGTTAAACTATAAATATCTGTATCAAGCTGTTAAGTTTTACGCGTGAATATATAAATTATAGATCATATATTAGTAACGCAAGCCGTTAAATTTTATGTGAAAAAGTAAATTTATTCTATTCAAAAACATTAATTCCTCTTACAAACATCACATTATTAATATTTTCGCTCTTATCCGGGCTGTTCTTGTAATATACTTGCGAGAATATGTAGTAGATGTATCATAGTTACCAAAAATGCGAATTAAATATGACTTTTTGTTATAAATTATTAACGCCGCGTAAATAAACAAACACATAACCAGTTTGCATATATGTATATTTTATTATATTAATGGGTACATTACTTGTGGGTAAATATAAAATATGTTTTATCTTTAAGTATACTCATAATATTTATATATTATGATATGTTTTATAAATTGCATACTTAAATATGTGTCAGTATTTAAATATCTATATACCTATTAAGCCAACAGTATTACTGCTTTTCTTCGGAAATACTACCCTGATAAAATTGTTAGGTATTTTTTGAGAGTTGCATTTTTTTTGTAATTTTCAAAAATACTCCATGCTTAAACAAAACTGATATTAGATTAAAATCAAACAAATTAAAGAGAAAAATTAAAGATTTTTATACTTAATGTCACAGACGATTTAAAAAAATGTATTTATTTCTTACGCAATCTTTAAGTATTAGTAGAGACAAATAACGGAGTTAGCGTATTTTTAAATCCTACTTTTAACTCCACAAAGACATCACTTGTTGAACTCTCTGTTCTATCAAATTATAAATACAGTTAAAGGTCGATGTCAGGTAGGCGGCTGGTCGTAAAAACAGTTAGCCAAA
The DNA here is from genome assembly GCA_916720795.1 of Danaus chrysippus. Lineage (NCBI taxonomy): Eukaryota > Metazoa > Arthropoda > Insecta > Lepidoptera > Nymphalidae > Danaus > Danaus chrysippus. The sequence goes on along the minus strand of CAKASE010000057.1, from coordinate 1,629,016 downwards.
AACTATTCACAAAATGTAAGGCAAACCCTGGCTTAAGCTGGGAAATTGCCAGATAGGAAAAGAATGAGCATATAGCTCTGGGATAAAAATGCGTAAACCACACGTTATTAAAGAGTATCAAAGGTGTATTAAGTGATTATGGTTTATGGTGAAATTTCAGCAACGAAATATTACCTTCATAAAACCATTCTCCAGCACAATATATACCGCAAGTACTATATTAGTATTTGCAAATAAAAGTTGAAAAAACAGATTGCCTTTTAAGTACTTGCTAACTAATTAGATATATTTAATGTTCATAATCAATAAAGAAAACCTTTTTAAAACATTTAAATTTTTAAAGTCAAAACTGTTACAGTTTAATACTGAAATTGAAAAACAAGTATCTGTGTTTATAACGAATAATCAGGTAATTATATTAAAATATGACTATGAAAATATTGTTTAAGCCGAATAAATATGAATAATTAAACGATTTCAAATGGAGCATAACATAAACATATGAATATTTTATGGGTATAATTGATATATTTATGCATGAATTTTGAGTAAATCTTTATAATCCAGACATAAGTATACACCACTATGATTTCATTTTAATAAAACTATCTTACTAAATTAAGAACAATACCTATGTATGTACATACACACACACACACTCACACACTCACACAAACATTTATATGTTGAAGTTAAGGAGAAGTGATAATCATTATTCTGGATCATGCTTTCATTGGTATAATTATTTTCATTATCTTTAGCTACTAAATAATAATGATCTAATTTAATTCTTATTTTCAGCGGCCGTTTGTACAGATGTAATGAAATTAATTTTCGACACTCTTTTGTGTTCTCTGAAAGGGAAATCATTATTTTAGTGAAATAGAATTCAATTTGTCCAAAATTTGTTTTGTGTAACTTTATATTTACGTTTTGTTTTGAGATGGATCAACGTGCTTTTAAGAGGCTTTGAGTGAATATAGATTATTTATAATGGAAATAGTATATTCACTTATTATAAATAATGTATAAAACTATAAAAATAATGCATGCAGTCTTGTTAAGTAACGTCACAGCTCGGTTGTAAAACATTATCCAGTCTCAGTGATGTCATCTTGGGTCTGGTCTTCGCGGAACATTTAAAAGCCTTTCCCAATAGAATAGCAAACATTTTTATGTGTAAGTATTTTTAGAAAATATAAGAATATATTCTTTACTTTTTCTATTTAATATAAAAGTAGGTTTTGGGTATAGAATGATTTTGTTTGAATTTAAAAGATATTATATACGAATGAACGAACTTTTAATACACTATATAGAACATTAAATATTTATATAACATATTGCTTTTTGAGATCTTTCTTTCTACATAAAAAAGGGAATGTTTTTAGAATTGGATGTACGTACGACCTTTGTTAATTTTATACGTAAAATCAAATTAAAAGTTTGTATGAAATCCAAGTTATGAATAACTCATATGAGAATTATAAAGCACGTTGTTTGATTCAGGCAATAATACTTCGGTAAAAAGACAGAAATGCGAGAACAGATTAGAATAAAAACATCGTATGTAAATTAAATAGGATATTATATGTTTAATTATAGTTTTTATTTGTACTGATAGCATATCTTTATGAGGAATTTTGAGTAATAATTTTGATAAATTAACTGATTGAATAAACAAAAGAGTTTTTGAAATGAAAATATTTTTATTATTTAATAATTGAAATATTAATTTGAGATGGAAATGAAAAAAAAAAAACACAGCTGTGTCCTTTTTAAACAAACCCGTTAGCTTGGATAAAGTAATTACTTTTGTCCTTATAAAATCGTTGAGTGCCCTGAAATTTTCTAAGGCTGTGCCAATTAAAAATGTCTATAGAGGAAAGAGGAAAATATTGATAGTTTAAAAAGGGGTAAAAATATAGGTAATAGTAACAAATTTAGTTATATAGAAAAAGAAAAATTAGATCATTTTATATTTGAACATAACCCTCGTCATAAATAAATCATAAATAATACATACAATTCAAACATACACATTAAAACCCCAAGTGCGTCTTATCTTTTGTGTCCGCAAAGCTTATACTTCGTCATTTGATTAAAATAAGTCGGAACAAGGGTTCAGTTAACAATATATTTAATTCACAATTTACATATAATTTTGAGACAGAACAAAGGGTTTAGGAATACTCTGTTGACATACGTCATTTGTTATAATCGGCATCCGAATTCCGTTTGAATTACCAAGTTTTTGAAATTTCTGCCTGATAAGCAACTGGCTGCTATAAAATACTACCTCTACTATCATACTAATAAAATAATATCTACTAAAAGCTTAGAAAGATTGCCGTAAAGAATTCCCTTTTTTACATTTAAACGATATGAAAAGATTAAATCGAATCAACGATAGAATACTTCTTAAAACTCTTCTTATTGGTATCCTTTGAAAAGTGACTAGAGAAAAACCCATAGATATTGTTCTACTCATAATGAAATATTTTATATTTTTTTTTGTTTTGAACACAGCTTTTCATTATCTAGAGAGTTACAAAATTGTTACGTAAAAAATTACATGAACAATGATATTTAATTACACAAAGAACCTGAAAAGTTTAAATGATATAATTGTTACAAAACAGTGCTCCTGACCTACTAACCACGAATTTTTTATTTATTCAATAAAATTAAGTCGAAAGTCGTTTCAGAACACTTAGAAAGTTTAGTTATTAATTATAATCTGTTTCATAACTCTAACTTGATTTGTTTGAAATAAATTTGCCAAAATTTTGTATATGAAGTCTTCATCGAGGATTTTGGGCTCTTATATTGATTTCATTGGTTCTAAGAACATGATTTTGTATTAAAGTTTGATTAGCATGTTAAGAAATATATTTCGATATACTCGTATTGCTTATTATCGTTAATTACCAGCTTGTTAGAATAATTAATGTAGGATAAATTAGGGCTAAATACCACCAAAAGGAATTATTATTTTATTTTGTGGCTTACTTTCTATCATATAATTTTAGGTCCGATTAAAGTGATAATGTGGTACTTTTGTAAAGAAATAAATAATATTGCAATGCTCCACTGGTCTCGAGAAAACATTTTTATATTTCATTTAAGTTAATATTATGAATAGCTAGAAATATTTAGTATCGTACATTAAAAAATCGCATACATTTTCAAAGTTACAAATACATAAAGCAATGTATGGCTATAAGTAATTTTTATGCTTTCTTAACAGTTTCGCAAAAATGAAGATACTTAGCTTTATTACTTACAGTGTGAGTGAAAAATAAAGCCTTAAAAACATAATGGTTTTTCCTTTTTACTATTTCTCACATTTATATTATGGGTGTTGAGGTCGATTTAGACATGTGTGGAGCTATATATTTTTCGGTTCACGAATTACGAGGGCAAATGGACCTTTTTCTCCCTAGAGACACCTCAAATACACGAAGACTATTCTCGAGCTATTAAGATTACAAGAGATTTCGAATATAATGCGTTTTCCCTTAACCCACGGATTTAATATTTTTTTTGTTGAATAAAAGTATTTTTATAAAATAAAAATTTGAATTATACTTTTATTAATAATATTCTATTAATATATGTATTTATAATATAATATTGTAGTCTAGACTAAAAGTGTTAACAGAAAATATTGCACTGTGTTTGTTTGTAAATTTTTAACATCTTTTAATTTTTTTACGTACAAAATAATCCACATGGAATTAAATGCTATGTAAGTAATATTTTCTTTCTTTAAATTCGTTATCTCGTATAACTTAATGGTACGAAAATGTCTCGTGGATGTAATTTTTTGTGTGGAGAGTTATGACACATAAAATGTTATAAGTGCTTAAAATGCTCACAAAAATTTCCCGTTATGTAATCCAAGCTGTTATAGTTAAACCGCGACAATAGTATTTGTTAACTGTCAACCTCTATGAATAATGGTTTAAATGGTGTAATAATATTAATAATAAATTTAAATGGCTTGATAAAACATTTACATAAACCCAAATTGAACTCTGGTGTAATATAACAATACAGCAGGAAAATCCTTTATAAGTTACGACGGATATTAAAATGCTCGAAGTGCGGGAAGTGTTACATTAAATCAACACTGTTTACATATTAAAATTTTTGTAAATATAAACAAGTAATAAAAAGACTTTTGTGTATTCAAAATAAAGTCGAAGGAAACTTGTTCGCATATATATTGGTAATATTATAAAAGAAATGGGACAATTATTATTGAAGTTATATTTAACTATGGGCAGTGAATGATTTCAATCGTTGCCGAGCAACGATTACTTGTTCGAGTGTGAATATCACGCTTGTGAGGAAATTGAATAGTGTTGATCGAAACCAAATGAAACAGTTTAGTCATACTTTATATACATAAGAAATAATTGGATTAAATCGAAAAAATCCATGTTTTAATTTAATTTATTGACTGATGGAAATCTTAAGAGCTCTTGCGGATTAAAGGAAAAAGTATTCTATAATTCAAAAGCAGAAGATTCTTTGGCTGCGTGAAAGTAAATAAGGGTGTCTTCAAATTAAGGCCTGTTACTGTGAGTGTCGTTTGAAGTATTGATTATAGATAGAACATGTTTCCTGTTATTGGGTTAAGAATTCGGTTAACGGTAAGAGATAAAAAAAACAAAATCAATTGGACAGGATTAAGAATCTTTGTTTACAATATATTGAATGATCTTATATTTCTCAATACTCGCGAGAATAAAAGAAAACTACATTTTTTGCACTCACTTAATATAAGGACTTTATACACATGCAAGAATACGTAGAAACAGATATAAACTCAGAGTGGTATTTTAGCAATTATAATTGCGAATTCTGATTATAATCTTGAATCATTAATTTAATTTTCAACATCGCATTTCATTGAATTAAGTTGTCAGGAAACGGCATCAAGATTTCACTTTCCAGTGGACATAGGCTTTCAAATTAATCACATCATCTTATCTCGTTAGCATCTTTAACGAAATGAGAGGATTTGCTCATAATTTAAATGATTCTAAATCCTAAAACGGTTAGTTTACTAACGTGACGGTTAGTTAACCAATCGTTTCAGTGAAATCGTATATTTTAAAGTGTTAGGTTAAATATTAATATCTGAATATTTTTTATATAGAAGTAACAGAAAAATATAAAATAAATAATAAATGTATGTAAACAGAAATTGTAATGATTTCAAAAATTCTTAATTAAACCAATTTTTTTTAAATATATTTATCAGCTCAATTCCACCTCCTCATATCCCACAGGTATTTATGTATTCATACTACTATATACTCGTATGTATATTGGTTTTAGTGGACCTTTTTCTATAACACTTTTTTGTTTTAAGCCTCCTTCGTACTCACGAGCAAAACCGGCAAAAACTGGTTATTGATTTGGTAAACATTTACCAAATACCTTGATTTATGATCCTCTGATCCTCTTTTGTATCTTTTGTTTTCAGTAGATTTATTCTATAAACCTGCAATTTTTTGTATCAAACTAAACAAAAAGTACTAAAGTTTTTATATTCGCTCCGATTTTTACAAACAATAAACAACAGATTGGCTTGGAAATATTTTTGTAATCAAATTTACTTTCGTCATTAGAATGTTATATAGAGTTTACTACATTGAATTTAAATTAATCAATACATTTTTGTTAGACTTTGTTCTTTTAATAGTTTACACTAAATAAATTTATCATTTTACAAAAATATCAGAATTAAGCATCTCCGTCCGTACCTGAACGGTTCCGACCATCCAATGTAATATCTCGTCGGAATTGGTTGTTATTCTTCAATTACTTGCTGCGATGGAATAAATTGCTTTTTATTGTAATATAAATGATATAAATGTTAAATGTCTATACAAAATACAACGAGAATTCTGCATGAAATAATTTAACGACGTACTCTTTTCTTGTTACTGTAAAATTTATTTCGTTACAAATGAGTTATGATGAGAATACAGATGGGATAAGGTGATGGAATTTTGTTCTTCAATAGTTATGTAGTTAAAGAAAAAGTTAAATTGAAACAATTGCTAATAAAATTTATTAAGTAGTATCAATTTTCTAACAAAAGGCTTTATTATCCCCGACAATTGGTTGAACTTAAATTGTCATTCTATGTTACGGCAGAGTAGCTATGCAACATTTAATAATATTTCTATTATCTTTCACACATCAATATAAACAGAATGTATATTTTCTTTTCGCAGTCTTTTATTAAATAGAAGATATATTTAATAATGAAGATAAGTTGACAACACGTTAGTAGGTACAACACTGTTTTTGTTAATCGTCTTTGTTCATCTGGTCAGTTGATTATTTAATAGTGACTACGGTTAATATTACAAATACTTCTCTGTTAATAAATGTATATTAATTCTTTATTCGATCGTCTAAACATTGATAGACCGATAAATATATTTTTCACTCATCACTTGATAATTTAATTAAATTTCAATACAATCCTTTCTATTTTATTTATATAATGGATTATTTATATTAAAATGTTTGAAAGAAAACAAGTAAGTATATTTAAATAGAGTTAAGTCTATACTCTTTCTGCCATTTTCACGAGCAAAGTGCTTTTTAATGTCAGGTGGGCTTGGAGTCGTGAAGTAGGAAAAATAAAAATTATATATAAAATACATTTGGACATGGTAAGTACTCTTTTGTATTTTGTCCTTTGTCCAGAACATTTAATGTGATTCACGTTACAGTGTCCATATTATACATATAATCAGTATTAATATTTAATATTAATAATAATGCAAATATAGAAGAATTGTAAATTTTGTTTAATAAATTATGAACTAAATAGTTAGACTCTTAAACAAGAAAGTATAGATATAGATTGATATTCCTCGATTTATTTTGTACAAGATCGATAAGAAATATCTATATGAATAAAAATAAATACTATTATAATTATAAGTCGTGGTGGCCTGGAGGTTTTGGAAAGCCTTTCATGCAAGCTACAATCTGTTTTTTCCGAGTCATATGTACATTCTTATATGTAGTATTAAGATGTGGTATCTTGTGTATTGCAGTGAAGGAAATTATCATGAGGAACCCTGGACTTCACTTTCTAATTATAAGTCTAAAATCACCAATCCACGTTGAGCAAGCGTAGTGATTAATTATCTAAACATGTGAGAAGACACCTTTGCTCAACCGTGGCTGATAGTCTGATGATGATGACTATTATCCATAATATGTAGTAAGGAAGTACATATTAAGGTAAAGATTCAAGTTACTTCTAAACGTTTAATTTGAATGCAAACTATTAGTATCCAACATTATTGGCAATGTGGTATAGTTTATATAATAAATAGCAATATTTTATTTCTAATGATATAAAATTTTTTAATAGATTTCAAATCTTTTTCACAATTTTAAGTATGATTTAAGAGTCATTCAGAAGATTTGTACCTACATCATAATGTTGTACTTGTTTTATAGCCCTGTCTAAAAAAAAATTTATAAAATAAATATTAATAAAGTATCATTAATTAATACAAAGAATTAGCATTGTGATAAACGTTGTGTTAACTGATTTTTTGCTCTCGTAGATAAGACTTTTAATCAAGTCTTTTATAGTAACTTTCTACAATACTACGATTGAGATTCCAAGCTAGGAAATGTTCGTACTAAAATTAATTTTGATTAAGATACAGATATTTTTATTGAAAAATGCTATAAATATTCTGCTCTTTTTATATTGTGGACTAATAAATTAAAATTTTAGTTTATTTCGTTCTCCCAACGACATTTTGCAATAAAGCTATTTTATCCATACACGTTGGCTATTTGAACCATATTTTCTCAGATGCCAAACGAAATATTAAAACTATTGAATTTTCTTGAATAACTGAAGGTTTTATAAAAGACCCTAGAATAGAATTGGGGCCGCTTGGTTTTGTGATTATTCTTTTGATTTCTCGTTTTTACAAAATCCTAACATTCCCTCGCATTTTCCAAGGTGCAATTTCCACCACGTTGCATCTGTATTCGCACATTTCAAAACTTAAAGTGCTCGTGTATGGCTGGTGTTTAAAATTGCAGCAGTTTTTCCATTTGGTGACATCGGATAGTTTTGAAATAGGCTAAATGATTATTTAACTGAAAAGCTACACATTATTTGAGCAGTTATAGAATAATAATCCTCTAAAAATTATAATCATGATGGGCCATGAATAATTATATGAAATTTATTTTGGAATATCAACAATATTTAAGATTTCAGTTTCGAAGTAACCCTCATGTAAGATTATCACATTAAAAACTCTAGAAAGTTGGTTATAAAATTATATTCATTTATTTATTCGTGAAGAGAAGATAAAAAAAATACGCTGTTTTTTATGACGCAATCCAACCTTTTTGGTATAATAATCATACAAAATAATTTATTTATTAGTTAAATTTTTAAAACGTCATATACAATCCTCATGAATGAGGTTAAAGTCGTAAAAGAATTATACAAAATCGATAGTCACAAATCTTTAATGTTCAAGCAGTTCTTTTATTTTAATATCTTATATTAGATTCACATATACTATTCAATCATGTAGTCTCAGTGAATTCAAAATCCCATCCAAAATACACATCTAATGTGTGAATAAAATTACTATTCTTTTCATTAGATCTAAGGCTTTCGCGAGTTTTATTCATTTAAATGAAACTAATACTGACTGTGATTACGGTTGGATCGTTGCTGAAAAGTAATCGAAACGTCGGGAGCATGCAGTTTTTATAATAATATAGCACGCATAGTTTACCCGAAAAATATTAGTTTCAATTAAATACTATTTTTTTTATGTTATTTACAAATATAACTTTTTGTTAGTTTCACTGACGTGTATCGCACTATGATGTGTTATGAATTGTCTGATAAGGGGTGTGTCATAATATCACAAAGCCTTCAGAACATTGTCTACAATACAACGCTATATTAAATGGGTATTAAAGTTCCTAGTTGTCAACACAACAATAAAAAATATAAAAAAACAATTCAAGTAAGGTTGTCATATTGTTTAAACGATTAACAAGATTAAATATTTGAAAGTTTGCTTCATAAAACTATAACAAATATGTACTTTTAAAGGTTAAGTAACAAAAGATTTCACTTTTAAATAACTTCAGAAAGAAATAGTATAAATATGGTTGTGATAAAAATGTTATTTTCAAGTTAATACAGTTCTATAAATTTATGAATTGATAGTCAAGTGTCTGGTCATCATACATACATTCAAATACACTCACACTCTCTCTCTCTCTCACATACACACAGACACACATACCCACACACACACACACACATATATATATTAATATGTCAGAAAGCGGTTGTAAAAATTTTAAGCTCGCTACGTTCGTACTCTTAGCTCCACCTATCCAATTAAGTTTAACGTTCTAGACTACACTTGAATAACTTATAAAAAACACCAGCTTCACTTATTTTAAAAAGTATTCCATGCTTTTTTTTTATATTTTACATTTAATTTCACGTTTCATTATAAGAGTGATTATATTTGCAACGATAATAATTATAAAATAACGCGTCGGATAAAGCAAGAATTATTAATACTTTGAGTGCTTAATGGATTTTACTTTATAAATATTTTTCGTTTTATTTGTTTGACATATAATTTATTTACTCATTATATGGTAAAGCTGTTTGCTTTTAATTTAAAACTATAAAGCACCGAACGTGATCGTATAATTTCTTTTACATTCAGATTGTATTTTATTTATAAACGAATTTTTCTGTTGGTTACATTAACACCTTGATGCAATGTCTTCAAACGTTCCTATTTATCGCAATGTATGCTTTCACGTGTTACGTCTAACTTGAATCGAAATAAAATCTCGAGGGGTTATTTATCATCAAAAGTATGTTTCAGTCTATTTATCAGTATTGTTAGACTCAAATTATATGTCCGTCTCAAACATCAAATACATGCAAATATACCTGTAATTGTTGTTTCTAAATAAATACAATTTTCGAATATATCCGCTATCAATTCTGACTAATCACAGAAAATGCTATATTAAAATTAATAACAGTTTATTAAGACTAAAGATTATTTTCAGAAATATCTATATCTCACATTACAGTGTAATATTTTGTATGAATTTTATGCTACCCTGTAGACATTACTATTTAAGATATGTCGGAAGATTCGATTGTTTTCTAAAACTTAATTATAATTTTATAATAAACTAATATAAACGAAGACTTATACTTTGTTTTTTCGAACAAATTGAACTTCTTATTAGTATTTCCGTAACTTTTGGATAACCCGACATAAGGTCGTGAGTAATGAGACTGAATCGTGATGAATTAGACGAGGGAGAAAAAGTGAGTGACGAAATAGAAAAGTTCCAATTATTTTTGTACAAATAACAAAAATAATAAAACGAGACGGATCTTATAACAAGATGTCTTTGATGTATGCTGTTTATATTAAATGGCAACATATAAATTCCGTGTACTTTTAAATACCATTAATAATAAGATAGTAGGTGGTATAACATACCTTTATTACGCGAATAACTAAGAATCGATAGGGTTTACAATATTATAATCATTAATGAGAAGGAAAACTATTAATAATATCTAAGAGAAAACAATATAATGAAAAGGTATAAGTTTAATCACGGAAAATTCAGAATTAGTTATGAAGCAGAACTTAGAACATAACACCTTTTGTAAATGAGATAAAGCTAAACGCTGATAGTAGAATTGACTTTTAAGTACAAAATTTATATTTGAATTTCCTAAATAATATTACTGTTCATCAGCAATAAATTACTATATTAGCTAGATGTAATGACGCAACACAAAATGGTTGAAAAAAGTAGAACAAACTGCATAAATAATACGTTATGCTAGAAGTACGAAATAGTTATTTTAAACAATAAAAATTTTTGTTAGTGTTTTAAGTCCAAACAATACATAGAAGTAATCTGAATAATAATAAATTTTTCTATTGAGTCAGTGAGCATTCTTTTATCAATCATGAATACACTGCAAAATTAATATCCCGATTAGAATGAAATAAGCTAGTAGCACGTGATCAATAATTTCCCATTTACAGATTCATAAACACGTTGTTATACTCTGTTCACAATTCATTATATATTCATCTGTTGACTTTGATTTGTTTCAGGAATGAACTATTATTTGGTAAGGAAATTAATATACGTACATATTCACTTGTTCTGATGAAAGCCGGCTATCAAAGAGGGTGTATACAATACAGAGCTAATAAATTCCGATAAGGTTTACTACCTTGAGAGACCTAATCTAATCTTGTATATCTGTGGATGTTTGATATAGTCTGTGGATATCTTACCTCAAACGTCATCTCGCTATTTAGATTAACTTGCTTCGGAGAATGTCAAGATATATTTCAAAGTGTATTTGTTTATGTCAGTTTAGATTTCATTTGTTAGTTCTATTTACGTATTTATTTAATCCATTTTTAATAGGAATATGATATAAATTAATTGTGTAAAAAGTAGCTTAGGTACAATTTGTAGTGTAATTTAATAATACAATTGTTAGACTACAACTTTAGACAGTTGTTAAACTGTTAATATTTTAATAAAAAAGTATGTATATGATATGAAACCTCTGTGCTATAAACGAACGGATTCATATGACATCTAGACAATGCTTGTAATAAAAACATATAACCAGGGGAATGCTCGCATGTCGTGGATATGAAATACAACTTGTTATTAAATAATAAATAAGGTTTAAATGAATGTAACATTAAAATTTTATAATTTAATTTATAAATTTGTTTGACATATTATTGAAATTACTATTTCTGAATGTGTAATATCTGCCAAAAATTCGATACGATTTGTAAACATTTTTTTTTCTTAAATATTTCAAAATTATATATGGCAACAAATTATATTTAATTTGTAGCAGTTGGATTAAATTTAAACCTTATCCATTTTATTTAGTTTCTTTTTATGTTGGTACACTTCTATGTATCAAACCTTCGCTTGTATATAAAAATTATCTTGTTTAGTCACAAAAACAAGAAAGAAAATCTGTACTGCTGTTATTATGTTTATATTAAGTACTGAAGCAAGAAAAGAAAAAATCCTAAATTTAAACTGACTTTGTTAGATTTCGAGAAACCATGTATTGAAAGTAGATGATATTTTTATAAAGTTAATATATACTTATTCTTCTTCCTAGCAATTTCCCAGCCCTAGCCAGGGTGTGCCTTACCTACATATTCCCGAGCTATAATTAAGACTAATCGTCATAATTATTATGCTTTTTAGTCGAAAAAACTACTGTTTGTACTTGTACTGATATCAAATATGAGTTTATGACAGTTGGTTTTCAAATATTTCGGACCGTGAATTGCTAAACAAACTTTTATTATGATTTATCCGAAAAGTGTACGTCAAAACAATTTTCTCATTGAAACCGTCCGCAAAATTGCAGGGCACACGAGGCTTTCGTTAAAGTTAGTACGAAAAAGTTTGTAGTAATTACGACAACTAAAACGAGTTATTTGTGGAAAGGAAAAAGTACGTGAAAACAGATTGGAAAATAATATCATCACGATCTTTAGTTAAGCTGAAAGGAAACGATGTCGCTATTTTTAAAGGACTTCTAAAGATACTTTATTATGAAGTTTTCTTTATTTTAAATGTATTCTAGGAATAAGGCTTTATTAAATATTAGATCACATGAATATCTTCATATAAACGTCCTTGAAACTTCATAAATCAATCTCCGTTTCAATTCGACAGCAAATTTTCTTTCTTATTCTAAAAATTAGTCTCATTAAGTTTTAAAATTAAGTTGATCGATAAGAATAAATTCAGTTCAGTTATTTTAATCTTCCAATGAATATTAAAAGATTCAAATGTAAGTTTAACGGATCCGAGGTTATTTCTGAGTTTTATGAATTGTAAATTAAATTGCAACTTTTCAGAAACTAATTTAAACTTTCTATAAATCGATATTCATCTGGACTTCCAACTTGTTCTTAGATTACTCGGTGACATTTATAAATTTATTATTTTTGAAGAGTTAAGAGACACCTGTATTGGATAAAGATTTTTTTAATGCCATATACATATGAAAATTGAAGACAGCTTTCTAAAGTTAATTGATTGGCAAATAAAAGATACTATAAAGAGACATCGTATAACTATATTAAAATGAGTATTGTGTACTTTTTTTTTAAATTTTAGTAACGACGTGTTATTTAGTCACGTATTTTATGCATAAATAGAACACTCTTATAAATTAAAAGGTTTACTAATATTTGTGTCTGTTTAAACGAGAAGTAAAACATTTCGTAAAAGGTGATTTAAGAGAGAAATAAGTTTTAAATTTAAAAATCGCCAGTTGAACTAGATTGATTTTACCAAATGTTATTTTTTTTACTTTTTTGCTTTTTTAAATTGCTCCGCAGGCATCATGAAGCTCAGAACTTTCATCGTGAGAAATATGATCCTCTACGATGTTTTTATATAGTCACGAGCTGTCACCACTAATCCAAATATCGTCTTATGTAAGGCGTAGAGAACCATAAAGGTAAGGGTGATTAGGAATCATAGCACGGCCAGTTTCTCTGCGGCAAGACCTCTAGGTGGACACCAACTTCGAAAATTACAAATGGACAGTTGAGAACAGTGGGGACCATTCGCACTGACTCTTGGGAGGGTAGGCCACAAGGAATACTATCGTCCCATTTTTGCTGTTGCTGCTAACAGATGCTTCGCCGAGTACCTGCACAGGATCGCTATAAGGAAAACGAACCTCACCTTCCACCACTGTGACGAGGCGATGTACACAGCTTGTCACAGTTTGGAGTTCATAGACTCGGTAGCACTGAGAGCTGGTTGTCGTTGGTTAATAAGCATCATGATCGGCAGCGCGACGTATTGGATCACAGTGGCCTTCTTTTGCGATCAGGCGATTTTGGCAAACGAAGCTGTAGAGCGAATTAGGAATCAGATTTGTCTGCTGATTCACAAAAGTAGAGAGATGCTGAGAAAATGGAGGGAAGAGTACAGCTGCCGCCTCTTCTAGCAGCTATTATGAAATTAAAATTTCAAAGGAAATTTTATAAAATGAATTTCACAATTAACTAGGATAAATAAACAGTAAGAACTTTTGACTCGAGAAGACTAGAAAAATTTGTGTTATCTATTTTAAAGTATGACGATACTTTTAAACCATAAATGTAAACCAAAACTGCAGAAAAATATTCAGATACGCGACCATAAAATTATTTATATCCTTATGACTTTACACATTTTTTACTATTTAAATTGTACATTAAAATATATTTGATTCAATAATAATAGTTATAATTATGTAATGAGTTAATTTGCATTATTTCAAAGCTGAAAGGGAAGAAAATTGAAGGAATTATAATATGTTCATTATATAATTCAATTGTAACAGTTATTTTATTGAATTAATATGATTAATTTCAAAGAGATGTATTTCTAACCCGTTGATTAAATGTCCGTCCGATGAAGTTACATAAAAATATTATATAATGCAATTGAACTGGCCGGGAAGCATTCCAATCGAATGCAATAAAAATGCACTTCTAAGGAGTCACAGTTGATTAGCGGAACAATCGTTGAGCTAGTTCCTCGTTACTTTAATTGGAAATGTTACGAACATATATGTTTTTGTTAGTAAGTGTCTTTATAACCATTAAATAAAAATATTTAATACCAAATAAAAACAAAAAGTAGATAAGTAAATGAAACTAATATTTTCGGATTTACTACGCGATTTTTATTTTTGATTATAAACTACATACTCCCGACGCGACGTTTCGGTTACTTTACAGAAACCGTGATCACGGGCAGACGACATCTCGTAGTAAATTCGAAAATATTAGTTTAATTTAAACGAATACTCGCGAAAATCTTGGATCTCAGTAAATCAGTAAATTTACATATAGTTTCCATATAAAAAAAAATATTTTGGTTGGTTTCTTATCGATTGTTACGTAAGTAAGATAAACAGTTGTCGAATATATTATGTATTTTTGTTTGGTGCAAATATATGATAGTAGTATCTCCGTCATAATATGATTAATTCAATTCGTGTTTCAGATATTCATAACGTCGAAGACTGAATCAGCTCCCAGTACCAGTTCTAGCTCGGAACATACTAAAGGTTGTTATTTGTTCTTGAATCCACAAAAGTTGTTCTACAATTTTATATGTTATCACGACATATTTAACTATTTTTTTAAATGAAATATTGAACAGTAACATGATAAGAATATGTCGTCTACCTGGTAATTTCCGAGCATTAGCCAAGGTCTGCCTTACATGTTGTGAATAGTTTTGCCTAATTGTTTTTACGACCGGCCGCCTGCCTGAAATCAACCCTCTTTGGGAATACATTAATCAGTGGTGTCTAAATACTCTCAGAAAGTACATATGACTCGGAAAAATCACATTGGTACTTGCTTGGGCCAGGACCGAACCCGCGCCCTTGAAACAAGAGGCGGGCCTTTTAACCACTAGGCCACCACTGCCTAAATGATATGATAAGAATATGTATAGTTGCAAAATGTAGTGTATGTAAATAAAATAAGTTGTTATATATGGGAAATATTTCCAAGAATTTTTCTTTAAATTGTATATTGCCAGACCTGGTGGCATATATGTATTGATTATTTATACAAATACCAACCGGAGATTGAATCCGGGGACCACAGTCACGAATAATATAACTGTACTCGCTGCATCAAATGTATAATAAATTTGGATTTTTCCAGCGTTTTCCTTCTTAAATCCCATCAGTGGATCCGTTGAGACGAGTGACACGAATCAAGGTTAGTCAATATTTAAGGTTGCTAAAACTGAGTATATTAAAAATTAATGATTATTTTTATTTAAGTATCTTCTTAATTGAAAATAATTATGAATCCTTAGATGTTTTGTTAATAAATTTTCTCATTAAAAGCCATATTTGTTAATTTTTGTCTTCTATATTTTTCTTGACATTTTAATTAATTTTTTTATGTTATTACAGAATTAAATAATTATCATAAATGGATCTGTAAGTGTATTTTTAAATTTTTCTTTTCTCACAAAGCTATAATATAAACTATATGGTTTTTTTAAATATGTCCAGTCAAACAGCAACAAAAAGAAGTAGTTAATAAGTACAGTAAGTATACAAAAAAATATATATATTTACTAGCTAGGTATTTTAATTCTTCTCAGACATTATTTCTCATGGGGCAGCTAAACTATTCTGGTATATGAATAGCTGTAATTGAATCGCTTAAAAATATTTATTCCTTTATATTTATGTTATAAGTAATATATTATACATAAAATGGAATCTGGTAGATTCTGAAAATAAAGCCTGAATGAATGATGATGGTGATGGTCGAAGTTTAAAAAAAAACAAAACAGAAGTGTAATTTTCATGCTATGTGTAAATATAATTCTAAATTAGGTTTTAAAAAGGAAGTTTTATATATTGGTAACTATTGCAAATAAGTACAGAAATGGCAATTAACTTATATAAAACTAATGTATTATTAATAATAAAACTATATTTTTATTTATATAAGAGTTAATAAGTTTACAATAGAACTCTTTTACTTATTGAAGTCTTATTTTATTTATATTGGAAAATGTTTTCAGAACAGGAACAAAGCAAAGAAGGTAATATAAAAATTGAATAAATTTTTAAAGGAAAATGCATTTTTGTTAAAAATGAATCCTGTTTTTCGTTTTATTTAAATATACTTACATTTCCTCCTTTTAATATTCACTATATTTTAACTTTTATTTATTGTTATACCTTATTGAATTTTTATTTTATGTATTATAATATTCGAATTCCTTTGAAAATAAATATGTATTTTTTATCTTTAGAAAAAGACCAACTTCAGTACTTTGAGAACATACTGAAGAAAGTAAAGGAGTATGGTATGTACAAAAAATGTTGATTTCATTTACATATATGTATAATACATTACACATTGATGTTGTACATTTGTTTTAGGTAATTCTGGTCGGAGAAATCTGATTATAATTATATGATGTAATAAAATTATATTTTCATAAATTTGTTTTTTTAATTATAATTATGTTTTTTAATAGGAATTTTCTTCACATTATGCAGTATATAATATTATAATCAAGTTTTCATAGTTTGGAATGCGATAACTTATTTGCGTTACCAATTAGTAATGCAATTGGAATTCGATATCCCTAAAGTTCTAAAGTTGATTTCCGATAAATTTGATATTTCTTTTATTATATTTCTATTAACTTTATCGTGTAGACTTGTCCTCATTATCAATAGATTTATTACTTGCTAAAACTTATATTTTTTGGTAAAATCTGTAAAATAAAACCACATTTGTATAATTTGCGAGACAAATAATATTTTCGGTAAACTGTTTTTCATGCATTACCTTAATTTTCTTTTATACCATTACTTTAAACATTCTCTTTATTGCAGTTTTCATAAATATTAGGATTTTCTGCTGTCATGATAATTTTATTAAAAGTTTTGCATAAATATGACATTGGCGGTATGCCAAGGTGAATGGGCAATTACTTTTTGTAAATCACTTAGGTTGTGTATAATCAGACACTTATAATAATATCCGCGTAGCATCATCAGTTTTCTAGAGGATATTAAAGTTTTGTCATGTTTATTATCTACCTTTATTACAATAGATTTGGTTCAAGTTTTACATAAAATATTTATTAAATCGTACTTTGTGATAGTTTATGTCGAAACTAATTTGACTGATCGTACTGTGGTGGCAGGGTCATATCTGGGATGTTTATTAAATACTAGAAATAAAAAATATATTTTGAAAATCAAAGTCGCTTATATAAAAAATATGGTAATATTTTAAAATGTATAACTTTTATTTAAAATATTATATTAGGTAATTAAATTTTAAGCAAAATTAAATTGCTATTCATATATTGTGTTCATATTGGGTTTATTATGTATTGTTATTTTTTTTTATTTGAAGAATCAAAATATGTTTTCAATTATAAAACACATTAAAAAAATACGTTTAATAATATCTGATATTTATCTTTTTTGTATGCTTTGAGGTATTTTTCATTACATTCGACTTACCAAAGACGAATTTGCTAAACGAAAAGTGAAAAAACTTTTCGTTTAGCAAATAAGGAAGATATGTAAACTTGTATGTGAAAACGTAAAATAATTTTGACACAAAGTAAATAATATTGTGACACAAAGCACAAACAGTACTATGACTTTTGCATTGAATTTATTTCCGAAAATAAAAGGGATCATATTATTTTGAGCATTACAGTAAAGTATTTGATAAATTCTGTATTTTTTATAAATTAATATAATTATATATTATATTTTTTTAGGATCTCTTTTTTTATCTAATAATTTAATTAGTTTGCCGGTTCTATCAGCAAAGCCCAAGAGTCAAGTCAAATTTTCTCTGACGATGATGTATGAGCCCCAATTTATTCAATCTTGAAATCCATCGGATCTTCGTATGTCCAATTTAAATCCTATTTAAGTCACTCCGTGTGAAAACGGCATTAACATTAATACATACGATATAAGTTAAGCATTTACCGCATTATAATAATCAAAAACAGGTTCTTTGAGTATCAAATAATACAAAACTTTTAAATAAAATGGGAGATATGCTAAGAAAATTTATTAAATATGCAAATACATTTTATATCATATCTTTCTTTATTAATAAATTTTTATAATAAATGCGTATGATTGTTCATGTGTCTTTTCATTTTATTTACCAGAAAGTGAATATTAAGAAATGCATCTATCTTACATGTCTGTGCAATCGTGGCTGCACTGGTTTTTATTTAAAGGTATTATTTTTCATTATGAAATACTTTGCATTTCATTATTAAAGGTTTGAACAAAAGTTAACTCTCAAGGAAAATGGTATACATTAATTAAGCCAAATTATAAGAATTACAAATTTGATTTATGCGTAAGAAGTTCAAAAAAGGAAATAGAAGTGAGAAAAGATAAAAGTCCTCTCGGTGACTTGCAATGAAATGAATGATGTTTCTGTTTTTACTGCAATAAATTATTTTTTAGAAGTCCTGTCTACAAGTCCAATTTTTTTTGAACAATTAGATTCAAACTTTTTCAACAAATTTTACCTACACTTTTGGATTACTTTGAATATGAGATACTTTTAAGTGTTATATCTTAAAATATGTTCATCTATTGGAATCACAAACAGTGTATCATCTCAATATAAAAAAGTTTCTTGATGAAAAATGTGTATGTGAAATAACTATATTGAAAATATTTTGTACACCTTTCTTGTTATTGATTTGGTTACCCAATTAATATGCTTTAAATAAAATTTAAATTTCATACTTTAAGCAGTTCAAAATTATTAAAACATACTTAATAACATCTTATAACTGAAAATTTGGTACTCTCTCAGAATCAGTTAGAGGTTACTTCAAAAAGGTTTAGTGTGTCTTTATACACGATTCAACTGTTAAAATCTTGGTACCTTTACTTTTGTGGGGCCAAGTATAAAATATTTTAAAACAAATGGAGGTATCTGGAATGGAAATATTTTTACTTTCCTGTCAGATTGTTATGAAGATAATATATTGTGCAATTTACATAAAAGGCTCTTAGTAATAAAGACGAAGTACGTTATTATAGAAATGAATATATATTTGCTATAATTTGAAGTATTATTTTATTAAAAAGAATATGATGTATAATTCAACCAATATAATTTCTATTAAAATTGTAGTTAAATGCAAGTATATTAAAAAGAACACATATTCTTTGAAAAGATTTATGATTATTTGTAATATTTTTCTAACCTACAGTAACAATAAACGTAAATATTCTGAAAAACTGATAATTAAAGGAGTTTTTTTAGAGTTGAAAAGTATATGCTGTTGACTTCGCCAATGTTGATTGATAAGTGTCCTGGGCGCAATGAAAATATTTTTATAGGACGCCTACTGAAAGATATTAACATTGTCTGCTCTGAAACTATTAAAGATCATTAATTTTTCACGATTTTTTGGCTACTTGAACATAAAAATTATTTAGAGCTCGTTGTAAGTAAGAATAAAATAATGCTAAGCAAATATTTAAGTAACGTAAAAAAATTGGGTGAATATGTGAGGATAACTTTTTTATTTTACTTATTATTTTATTCTAACAAAGTCAATGATATTTTTATACTGTTCCCTCACCTTCTGATAACATTTTCTGAAAAGAAAGTTTACACCGCTTTTCTCTATTCCTATGCAGATTCTATTGCAACGATGTCACAAGGGGATCATTGTAATTTTATTTCGTTTGAGACGTAGTACAAGATTCTTCGAGATATAAAGTATTAGCATTCAGTATACCTGAATAAACTTATAAAAAAAAAACGAGAGTGAGTAAAGAAATACGGAAACCAGAATGATTTGAATCCAATTTAGAATCTGATCTTTAGAATAGAGAATTTCTTGGGTTTTGTTCAAAGAAATAAATGGTTCGAACCAATATTATCTCAACGAGTATATGAGATATCCGCAACATGAAATGTCCAATAAAACATTCAATAAAGGCCATTCTCGCTTTCATCTTTGGCGGGCGCAATCGGATTACGTTAGCGATCCAATCTCGCCAATTTCCCACATCCAGACCCTTAATAAAACTTTGGTTTTGCTTTAAACTTAATTTTTTCCATTAGCGATGATGCTGAAGGCTTTTCTATTTGATGAATTGAGAGCAAATCGAAGTCACGAATCTATAACTAATAATATAATATTATGACTTAATTTAATAATAAACATGGATCGACGGACATTTTTGATTCTTTTATATCAAAACTCTTGATATCTATAAAATATATTGTAATGTAGTTTTTTTTTTATATACTAAAAATATTAAAGACACACACACATACACATAATACAAAACCTGTGTATATTGTAAGTTGTATAATTTTTGCTAAAGGCAAGAAAATAGAGTTGATACAACTTATCTTTCCTCTACTTTTAAGTGAACATGCAAACAGTTTTAACTATTAAGAATGTTGCAAGATAAATTAAACTTCAAGTTTGCTTATTATGTCTTACAAACGTTGAGGTAAGCTGAGCATCTAACATTCTTTAAGAATTAGGCGGCATTTTATAACAATTTTAATAACATCTCCAAGTACCCTGCTTTTTCACAAAGTTTTTAAATATGAACATAGAGAATATATATTTTAGTTTCAAATATTTCAATTTCATCGAAATTCTTTGAAAACAAAAGAGATTTATTATTATAAAATATACATAAAATAAATATTGTCATAGTCAAAGTTTTCAAGACGACTTAACGTTACTTTTAGAAATGGTCCCGTATAACGGGTTTAAAATTTGAAGGAGTACATTTTACATAATTAATTAACAAGGGTCTGGCTTCAAGTGAGATTAAAGTTCGGAGACCCTTTTGTAGCATATGGTCTCTGAAAATTATATTGTGATAAGACTCATAATATTCTTGAAATACTATAAATTTTACTGTAAAGTCAAAACATGGAATATGACCAGTCTTTCTGAGGATTATTTGAAAATTTTTTGTGATTTTCGAAACGGTACTTTATGTCTATTTGTTGTTATTGTGTGGAAACGATTTAATAACGGTGTATAAAATAAAAAAATGTTTTAATTCAACGGAAAACCACAGTATGCGATTACTGTAACTCAATTTATAAAAGGTTTCCATACCTGGTTGTGTGTTCAATCTCTATCCTTCGTCTTTGAAATATTAAGATAGACGACTACACTATTCTCAGTTTACAAATGTAATTGATTTACAGTGGGATGAAGTGAATAAAATGTCTTTTGATGCTTACCTGAAAAAAAAAGGTTTTATAATATCTTGGAGTTATATTTTAATAAAGCACTATATAATACACACTACAAAAAACCTTGTGCGGAAAATAATAATATTGGAATCCAAAAAGAGTATTTTTTTAAAGATAAAAATGTATCAGAGAAAAATAATGATAGCACGTCTAATACCCGAGAGGCGAAAAATTATTCTACATTCCTATTAGTCAACAGATTTTTCTATTCACAATTATATTCTTCAATTAAACTGTGATGTAATCTATTGATGACATCGGTCGGTTTATAAAATCATCCTCGTTACAATGTCAGTTTCACAAACAAAAAAAATGTTTTCAAATAACCGCTCGTCAACCACATATAAAGACGCCTTTCTTCAGCTATCAGTTCACATTCATAACATCCTTGAGTTAGCCCTTACATATTTATATTCAATTATATATCAAATGTGCACATAATTCATTAAAAGTGAGTGTAAAATTATATATTTATTTAATTCTAGTTATAATAAATATATTTAATATTGTCTTCTTTTATAATTTTTTAATTGTAATATAGAAAATGTGAGTGACATTTGTATATAAATGGCTGGAAGATAAAGAATGGATTTAGTTCTCCTCGTTTTTAGCTGAGTTTTATATTTCCTAACCATTACCGAGTTAGTTCTGAACTCACGTCGTACCAGATCTGCAATTTATCGATTCAACTTTAAAACTCAAAGTCCTAAAAGAACTTGGGTTGTATAATAAAATGATCAATTGTATACATAACATTTTTTTTACAATCGTTGAAGAATATTTTGATATTACATATATACATAAAATATATTATACTTCAACTTATTACTTTTATATCCTGTTCTGTTAGCACTAATACGTACTTTCTAAACTTGAATTGATAGACTCCAGATCTGATTCAAAGGTAGCACAAAATTTCATCAACAACTGTACTCCAGATCAATGCTGGAAAAACTAACATTCGTTTTCGGACAGTCACAATCTAGTATTACGAGAAATTCACGGAACATTTTACCATTCGCCTTTTTCGGGATCAAAACGTCAGAATTATTTTAAATTTATCAGGAACTGTAAAATCAGTTACAACCAAAAAGGGCATACATTTATCATTGATTTTTTGCGTTTTATCCTTCTGATTTTACTCGCTATGTTTTCTATTGTATTTTCTAAAATATATTTGTTATATAAAAAACTATACTACCATCATTAAAGAAATCTTATATATATATGTATATGT
Organism: Danaus chrysippus; assembly: GCA_916720795.1. NCBI lineage: Eukaryota > Metazoa > Arthropoda > Insecta > Lepidoptera > Nymphalidae > Danaus > Danaus chrysippus. Next base: position 1,605,826 of record CAKASE010000057.1, on the reverse strand, counting down.
GTTCTAAAAACATGTAAAATTTTTATACTTCGTTTCAGTGCGCGAGATCATATTTCTGGTTATTTGTACGGTTATTGAGGGTAGATATGAAAATATAAACGTCAAACAGGACTGGTGGGAGACAGCTGTATTTTATCAGATATATCCAAGATCTTTCATGGACAGCGACGGAGATGGCATTGGTGATATTATTGGTAATAAAAATTTTATTATTGTAAGATCTGCATTTATGATCAGACTTTAAAATTGAAAAGATATCGGTATATTTGACTCGTTTAATGTATCTATTGTTAGATTTCTTAGAGGTTATAAAATAGACTGCTTTCGAATAAAAAGCTGATTGGAAAGTCTAAACTTTAAGGTGATCAAGAAAAGCCTAAATAGTTGTTTTTCAGAGATAAATTATTATTAACTCTTAGTTGACTGATCTTAGAGAAAATTCCAGTAATAAAATAACAACTCGAATAATAAAGTAAATAGTAAAGTAGAAATAACAGTTTTCTTATTCATAAATTATGCAAGCGAACCCAAAACTTTATAGCAAAAACATCAAACACAGAGCTATATTTGTTTTGTTAATTAATCCCTATTAAATATTCAAACCGTTATCCAGTTTTCAACAATAAAGCGAATGAACGAAATACGAATACAAAATACGGATCTAAGTAATCTCTTAAATTATTTGAATACTTTTAATTTAATTACTGTTAGGCATCACGTCAAGACTGGAATACTTAAAAGATCTTGGAGTTGACGCAACTTGGATATCACCGATCTACAAGTCTCCTATGAACGACTTCGGATACGATGTCTCCGATTATTACAGTATACAACCGGAATTCGGCACTATGGAAGATTTCGAGCAACTTCTTAAAAAGGCCAGGGAACTAAGTAAGCTTTTAATGCAAAAGGTTTTCATGATAAATGACCCAACTTTGAGACTTTGTTAAGAGCAACATCATCGCTTCTCTGTCTATAGAACATTTTAGATTCGTTACCATAATTAATTATTGAAGCAACCTAAATTGCTCGATATAGATATTTCCTTCACATAAATTGTGTTATGTTTTGAATACATGAAATTAATAACATTTTAGCATTTTCATCTCAAATATTATATGTAGTATGTTTCAATAAAAATATTTAACTAATGAACATTCGTTTCAGATATAAAAGTCGTGTTAGAATTTGTACCCAATCACACTAGCAATGAGAGCGAATGGTTTACAAAATCTTCACACCGAGACGAGTACTACAATGATTGGTACATCTGGGAAAACGGACATCTGGACGCGAATGGACAGCGACGACCACCAAATAATTGGGTGAGTGACATTTTTGTAACCGCTATGAAAACGATGGATCTAATTAGTCATAGAGTAGAGAAAATAAATGTCTGAAATTATGTTTTGAGATCTTTCAAGAAGTGTCATTTAAGTTGGAAATGAGAAAGAGTCTCTAAATATACTTAATTTGAAATATTCTGCTTGATTTCAAAAGAGAAACAGAATATTTAATTATATGATGTGGATAAAAGATAATAGATTCCCTTTAAATCCATCATTCAGGCGTAAGTTTAATTCGAAATATATATTTTCATTGCACATTATTACTTTCCCTCTTTAACACTTTTTTAATGATTTAATATCAGAAATAGAATTTTATTTTCTGATATTTATTATTAACTTTGAAGTTCCTTTAGTATGTATACAATTTTCGGTAATTCCGTTTCGTATAACCAGTAATCATGAATTCGTTATGTAAATAGTTAAGGAATATAATCGAAATCGAATATGAATTTCTCATTTTCTCATACAAACATCACAAATAACATTATTGTAACAAACAAAGTTATTCTGTACTTTGAAACAGATGTATGAATACTATAAAATGAAGTTGGACTTTATATGATTATAATTACTCGTAGAATTTCAACTGTTTCATTACTTCATAATGAAGTTAACGTAAGTTATGATCCAATAAGTTTAAAATCACTATAACTAAGTTTTGATTATAAAAGCATTGAATAACATAACATGTGAATTTAGTTATGATATATGTTGAGGTAAAGGCTTTTCGTAATTAAGGTGTATGAATAAGTGAATTAGCAGCTCCATTGATGGCAACCGCACCTGCGATACGTTCATTACTGGCGATGAGGAAACGGAGATGGTGTTTGTTAATAAGGAAGAACATCGTGACCTACATCACAATATGCTTATAATGTATTAGGAAATCTTATTACACACTTTTAAGTCACACACAGACACACAAACACACACACACACACACACGTAACCTTTATTAAGACATTATTGACATATATAGCTTATATTTTTTCTGTTATAGAATACTTAATCGATCATGATTCGTCCACAAGATTTGCACGATTTTAAAAATGAAAGCATTATTCTCAATTTTAATGTCATTATTAAACACGATTGCTACTAACATTTTATTTAATGATCTATTACAGATAAGTGTATTTAGGAAAAGCGCATGGCATTATTCGCCAAGCCGAGATCAGTATTACTTGCATCAATTCGGGTCTGCTCAGCCGGATTTAAACATCAGGAACCCTGTCGTCGTCGAAGAACTAAAAGTGAGAATCCATTGACATTTACATTGAAATGCTCTTTGAAGTATGTAAATGATTTTTAAACCCTGTTTCACTTGCATACATATTTCAAGAATAAGGGAAGAGTATCTGAAAAAATATTATTTTTGTATTATTTTTTAGACTTAAGCTTTAATCTAGTTAAGATGAAAGAAATTATGACTATAGCTAGAATTAAATTTAGTATTTAGTACATAGTATTTATGGTTTTTAGAAAATTCCGGTTGATTTAAAAAAAGTTTTCTGTACAAGAAAAATACTCTTCAATTCTTTAGAGGCTTCACAACTGTATTTTAAGTAACAAAAACGTTTAACGTCGAGTAAAATCAACGTTTAGTATAAATAATGGTTTTTAAAAACAATAGCTTATTTTAAAACAAAATTTAAAAAGGTAGTACGAATATAATGTTTTTCGTAAAGATACCTGTATACATTATCCAGCAATTAGTTGAATGACCTCGATGTATTGTTAAACTTAATTGTATTGGTGTATTAATTTGTAACAGTGTAATGTGATGGGCGGAACAAAACTACATATAACACTTGACTGTTCCAGAATATAATAAAGTATTGGCTTGAAAAAGGAGTTGCTGGTATGCGGATAAATGCAGCAAACCACTTGGTTGAAACGGATAAGGATATATTTGGTGGTAGATATCCTGACGAGCCGAAGACAGGAACTCCCGGTGTGATGAATGAGGATTATGAATACTTGAACCACGTTTATACAAGGGATCAAGAGGAAACATATGATCTCATGTCACAGTTCCGAGACGTATTTGATGCTATCACATTACGTGACAATTTGACCAGGTTAGTTGTCTTATCAACTTTTTTGTTTCTTCAATATCCATAAATTAAAAAATGTAAAAGGCTCATTTGATTTGGTCGTATCTATTTGACTTATAAATTAAGATTTGATCAGTAATAAAGATTTAATTGTACTTGTATATAGAATCTCATTGTGCAATTTATTATATGATTCAAGATAATGTCTTCACTATGTCCAAGAATAAAAGAATATCCTCCAAAACTTGATTGAGTGGGCTTCAATTTATCGCGCTCTAAGCAGACATCGTAAAATTTGATAGCGCATAACATTTTGTTATTCGCACTTAAGCGGATATTATTATTATCACGTTGTATTCTGATGGGTATTCATATAACGTATGACAGAAAACTAATGTACAGAGAGCCGAAAAGATTTATTAAAAATCACAATATATTAATAACATCTATTATACTCCATGTACTTGAAGATATTTATGACATAGTAAAAGCAACATTTCACGAAAACCACTCAATTATTTTACCAAATATATGTAGTTCTATTAATATATGAACGATATTTTTGACATTACTGTATTTCTATTTCAGAATTATGATGACTGACGCTTACACGAGTATTAAGAATGCTGTCAGGTACTACGGTGAAGGCATTCATTCCGGAGCCCACATCCCCATGAATTACGCTCTCATCCAAGATTTGAATAAGGAATCTGATGCACGAGATATGAAATATGCGATCGATCGATGGCTGACCTACAAACCACTTCGAAAGCCGGCTAATTGGGTGGTATGTTAAATTATTACCCCAATAGTTATGATTGAATTCTCGCTTTGATTGTACAACGCAAAAAAACTTTTTTAGACCGGACATTCGCTGTCACATGATTATATATGTTGAAAATAACGTTGTATTAAAATTGCTTCGTCATACCAAATTATGAAAGTAATTGATAAATTTCTGCCATGTTTTATTATTGTGTTAATATCATTTCATTACAGACAGGCACACATGATAAAAGCCGCGTGGCATCTCGCTTTAGACCCGAATTGGTCGATGCCTTTAATATGCTAGTTTTGCTCCTACCCGGAATTGCTATTACTTATATGGTAAGAATATACTTGTATTCGAATTTTAATATCCAATTTTTTGTTTTGTACATATTGAGGATTGTAATATTGGACCTTAAAATATTTTAATATTGTATATGGTTCCGAAAATAACTGGCGAGTTATATAATGCTAGCTAAGTTCATCGATGCGAAAAATTATATAATGGATTTGAACGGTAAGGTTTTACAAAAATCTCTGGAGACCCGATCTCGCTTGCTTCATTTGAATTTCAATACATTAATAATTTATGACTTTAGCAACCAGAATGCTTTACACGCTTTGGAAGTTTTTTACCATGTAATAATTTGGATTACTAATTTTTTTACTCTCTTCTTTTTAAGAGATTGTAGATGTTAGTTATAATATCTTATTAACACATTCACGTGTTGTTAAGACTTTTTAAACATAACCTGTCTTTATAATAGCCTGACTACAGCACTGAAAATGAAAAACTGATATTGCCTAGTACCTGATAAATATTATTTTCGTTGTTAAAACTATAGGAGGGATTTTCAGTTTACGTTTGACGCTACAGAAGTTATTTATATGTAAATATTAATAGTAACTGGGGGCAATAAAGTGTATGCGCCGAAAGAACATTAATACGGGATGCAAAATAAATGACGTGGTTAAACAAAATTGAAATAGGAATAGTTATAATTTCATGGTTTAAAATCATTACAAAAACTCGGGTAAAACATAACCAACTGAAGTTTTAGAGGTAGAAAATGTCAAAGGCATTCTGAAATAAGTTAAAAACTATTTCTATGCTATAACGAGTTCGGAATAAAGAGCTAATCAGGATTTTTTTTTAATAAAAATAAAAGATTCTATTAAAAATAAATCAGTGTGACTAATATTACTATGGTTTAAATAAAAGTAATATTTCTGATATATGTACTGCTCGATTTCTTAATATTTTGAAAAACAAATTAACTCCGACGTTTCGGTTCGATTGCAACAACCTTGATTAGGTGCAGACGAAATGAAAATGAAAACGAAAATATTAGTCTACTTCAATGAATACACGCGAAAATTTTATATATCATTAATTACTATGATATTGAACTAGACAAGCTAAAATAATTTTATCATCTCTGTGATTTCATAACAAAGGGTGAAGAAATTGGTATGGTAAATGGATTTGTGAAGTGGACTGAGACAAAAGACCCCATCGCATGTAACACTGACGACCCCATCAACTTCGTGGATGTCACCAGGGATCCAGTCAGGACACCCTTTCAATGGAGCAATGGAAAGAATGCAGGTATGCTTTTAGCTTTGTGAAATATGTATGCCTTATTTATAATATAATATACAAGATATTTCTTTCAAACAATACATCCGTGATATACTTTTAGTTTTTGTATTCTCTCGAGCATTTTTCATTCAGCACTGTTGATCGTTTAATTAAAATTGATTCCGAGAATTGCAGTATATAAAATAATATATGCAAAGAAGCTAGAACATTTAGTAGTATACAAGTATTGTTTATAAATTTTTACAACTGAAACTATCAAACATCCGTAGTTATATGATTTCATAAGTTCATAATAGTTAATTTTAACTCAACAAAATCATACCCATAATATAACATAGACCATAAAAAACAAGTTATGGAAATAATTTCACCTTTACAAAAAAATAATTTTCAAGCATTTTCTAAGTTCATGCTAATATATTCAAACGATGTTCCATTTAATGAAAAGGATTTTCTGACGCTGAGAGAACGTGGTTGCCGCTAGCGGAGGGCTATGAGAATATTAACGTGGCTAATCAGCGTTCAGCGGATCGTTCCCACTTCCAAGTATATCGAACACTGACCAGCTTACGTCTTCGTCCGGCGTTTAGACTTGGCCGTTACGAGTCATTAGCATTGAGCCACGACGTCTTCGCTTTTAAGAGGTGACAAAATCATTTAATATTAAAAGATATACTTTGGATACTGTTAATAATACATAGAATAATCTTATATTGATTATCAAAATAGGTTTACAGTTTTTATATGTTTGTTTATAAACTCATTGTAAGGTCATATCTGCTTTTAGAGGTGATCAACGATCCGGTAGTTTTTTTTTTTTTTGTAAAATGTAGTAATGAAATTAAGTCTTTTAACCGTAGAAATCTTCGTCTCATATTTGTGTAAGTTTTAGATTATATACTCGTCTTAATAAAACAGTATTCGTTTTTAAATTTTTCTAGTTCGATATTTTGCTAAAATCAATTGATTCTTGTATGTATCTAGGATGGTTGATGTAGCCAATGACGTTTTTGCTTTTACAGGTGGTACAACGATGACGCATACATTGTTGTCATGAATGTGGGCAGGACGTATCAAATTGTCAATTTAACAGCATTTGATTTGATCTTTGGAAATTTGGAAGTAGAAGTTAGCAGTGTTCTTTCTTCTAGAACTTACAGGTAAAGAATTATAATTTTGTTTTTATTTATTAGTTACAATTTGTTGAAGGAGTATGCTACGTGCTTTAATTATAAGTATTTTATTAATTTCGTATATATTTTCAGTGATATAGTTCAAGCAAATTACTTGGATTTGGCTGCAGACGAAGCTTTGGTTTTAAGAATGCAGGTGTGAAGTATTTTAAATATAAAATAAAAGCTGATAACAATATTTGTCTAAATAAAGTATTATAAAACAAAATTTGTTTTAATTTGAAATTTAATACTGGAATAATATAATGAAATACTTAAATAGTCTTCAAAATGAAAGTCCACAACTTATGCAAACGCTTTTTGATGAATAAACCCACGGGTAAGCCTTCCTTTGATAGACTGTGTGATTTATATCAAAGTTTACTTGCACTCTGTTAGTTTGCTGAAATTAACTGTGAAGCGCTGTTTACGCTTTTAAGATAGCAAATTAGTTCACCGACAAAACAAAATTTTTATTTCAAAAATAATACTTTGTTCTGTATATGTTTGAATTGCTATAACTAACTTTACGTAAGTGAAGAAAAATAAATTAAATTCTTAAGATTGTGTTATGAAACTTTACCCTGTTACATATAATTGCACAGAATTAAATTCATGAGCATTTTATTTAAAAAAAAAAACTAAAAACAGTTAACAATTTTATAAGGTAGAAGGAAATTTCAATTTATTATAATTATCAATACTGAATAATATTAAGCAACTTTACTGATTTGCACATTTAACTGCGTGATATTATGAAGAAACTGAATCAGTGCCTTTCTCACTATAATAGTGTTGAATTATATCTACTAATTAGAAAGGTATACCATCTCGACGTAACTATTGAAGGACCTTTGACCGCAGTGCAGATGACGTACAGAAATTTAATTAAAATCAAAACCGTAGCTATTATTGCAGGGAAGCTTAATTAATTTATTTTAAGTATTCATTAAGCGTAAATTCAAAAGATTTGTATAGATTATGTAATGATTATTATTGACTGAACTTCATTATCACACTTGCAGTACTTGAACTTGTATATTTTCGTACTTTTAAGTTAACATTTTGTATATTTTAAATTTACCTATATTTACCTATAATTTATGTAGTTGTTTTTTTTCAAAAGATAAGTATATCGTTGATATAAGTGAATACTTCTTAAAAGAATTGATATGTTTGTAGGTCTCATCTGTGATAAGAGCAGAAATATTCCATGGAAGAACTCTCCAGCAAGGTCTTATCTGGATTTTATCCGATCTGTTATCACTTATAGTGACAATACATACTTATTTTCACTTTTTTGAGTAAACAAATAAATAATTCTTATTATAAATGATATTTTAAAATATTTTTTTTTTACTGAACTAATTTATTCCAATGATTTCTAAACAGCAACGTCTCTTAAATTATTGAATCCCAGATCAGTACTATCGTAAAACATTCTAAAATTCACCCAATATTTAGCAAAATAAATATAAATACGCAAAAGTCATTATTTAAAAAATATTTGTAATTAAAATACACTTTAAATAAGACAATCATTATTATGTATCAAAGAATTAAATACTCTGTCTACAAACAACATTTAATCGGCATAGTAAATTGTTTTCTCAGTACGGATTATTGACACAATACACTAAGTAATATTGGCGTAACATTATCGGGGGTCTCGATAAGATCACTTTAAATCAAAACGGGTATAAAATGAAGTGCTCTATTCTAAAATATTGATTGAGATTTGTCACCATGAGGACGATAGTTTTATTGTCGTCGTTAGTGATTCTGTGCAGTGGAAATATTATACGGGAGGAAAATGAAAGGGAATTGGAGTGGTGGGAAACGAGCATCATCTACCAGATATATCCGAGGTCGTTCGCCGATAGTGATGGTGATGGGGTTGGAGATTTACCTGGTAAGGATGGAATTCTTATAAAAACATGGCATGTTGACTGTATTCGGGGAAGAAATACTAATTCTTAAAAAGTATTATAGGGTTCAATTCACCAAATAAATAAAATTATTAATAAAAAAATGTATTGTTTACATATAAATAAGAGGATTTTATTTTTCAAACGATGAAAAGAACATTTTGCTGAAATAATGTTACATTTATCTTAAGCTAGACTTGACAAGACGAAATTTTAATCTGACAGTATAGTTGCATTTTTAAATTAACAATTTTGTAAAATGTACAGTTTTCGCTGACAACGTATTTTTATAAAATATATAGCTTTGAGCGGATTGTTGGTAGCATTACTTTTATTTCTTTTAGGGATAACATCGAAATTGCAGTATATCAAAGAGCTCGGCGTCGGTGCCATATGGTTGTCACCAATTTTCAAATCACCAATGTACGATTTCGGTTATGATATCGCTGACTTTTATGATATCCATGACGAGTTTGGTAATATGGAAGACTTTGAAGAATTACTGGAAAAAGCCAATGAACTCGGTAAGTATAATTATAACAGAAATAATAGCAAAATAACCGGTTTTTCTTATAGCAGATAAAAATTTGTTTTAAGCAGATAATCCAAAACTATAATTTTATGAAAATACTAACCACAGCATTATTAGGAGGATTATAAAAATAACAATAATTATAGTGATTGAAATTTAAATGAAACTGTTTAAATTTAAATATTTTGAAATTTTCATCCTAGCAATTTATTTGGAATCATCTTGTCCTCATTTATGTATTGAATATTTCTTCATCTTACAGATATTAAGATCGTATTAGATTTAGTACCAAACCACACATCAAATGAGAGCATGTGGTTTCAAGAAGCATTAAATGGAAATGAGAAATATTATAATTATTTTGTTTGGGAAGACGGCGTAATAGATAAAAATGGAAATAGACAACCACCAAATAATTGGGTAAGTGTTATGTAATTAAAAATTAACAGTGACATAATAGATAAGGTATTAGTCAACACATGGTAAAAATATTAGTCCTTTTTTATAAATTATGACCGTGTAAGCTTCAAGGCTGCTTCTAATTTACCAAAATTCTCAAAATTTTAGCGAAGTCACTTCCGAGGAAGCGCTTGGGAATATAGGGAAGAAGTCGGGAAGTACTATTTACATCAATTCGTAGTAGGACAGCCTGATTTGAATTATCGCAATCCAGACGTCATTAACGAAATGAAGGTAAGTTCACAGAAGACCACATAATAATATTTTCTTAGGTACTTGTTTCAATTTTAGCGTTATTTTTAAATTTTAGGACATCATTCGATTTTGGCTAGGAAAGGGAGTGGCCGGTTTTAGGGTTGACGCTGTGAATTGTCTGTTTGAAGTGGACAAAGAACTTTTTGGCGGAAAATATCCAGACGAGCCACTGTCAGGAAGATTGGACGTTGACCCTAATTCTCATGACTATTTAAGTCACATTTATACAAAAGACCAAAATGAGACTTATTATATGGTCTACGAATGGAGAGACGTTTTTGACGAATTCAAAGAGAAGGATGGATTACAAAGAGTCATGATGACCGAAGTTTATGCTTCTATTCAGGATGTTGTTAGGTATTTTGGCGAGAGTGATAAAAAAGGCGCCCAAATGCCTTTCAACTTTGACTTAATTACTGATGTCGACGCCTCATCCTCTGCAGCTGATATTAAAAGAGCTGTCGATAAATTTTTAACATACATGCCAGTTGACAAGAGTGCCAATTGGGTGGTAAGATTCAAACCTTTTCATATGTATCTATCTGTATTTCATTACTGTAAAGTAAAAGCAATCTTATCTTTTATAGGTAGGTAACCATGACCAGAGCAGAATGGCCACTCGTTATGGGTCATCTTTAGTCGATGGCATAAATATGATTGTGCTTCTACTGCCAGGTGTTGGTGTAACATATATGGTACGAAAAATCTTTATTTATTTTTATAATATTAAATTATCGTATTATTTTGAGTTATTGTATCATTATTCTGTTAGGGTGAAGAAATTGGTATGGTAGATGGTTTTGTTAGCTGGGAAGATACAGTCGATCCATCAGGATGTAATACAAACGATCCAATCAATTACGTCTCAGCTTCGAGAGATCCTGAACGCACCCCATTCCAATGGAACTCAGAAAAAAATGCAGGTAACCGTAGGAAAAAGTTCTAAAATTCTATAAGCTTATAATAGTAGTTTTCAACTAAAGTGATATGAATAGAATAAGGAAAATAGAATATGTGAACTTGACCCAACTTAACTGTAATGGATCTTTGAAACAAAAGTTTCTATCTTATGAGCCATATGGACGGGATGTGATAAATTTTCATCGATTTTTCTGCATTGAGTCAGTAGTATCCAAAGTAAAGTACTGTGGACCGGTTCAAGTTGTCTAATATAAATTATTTAATTCTTGTACTATTATTTTAACAGGATGTTTTGAACAAGTAAAGTTTTATTTTTATATCTCTTAAATAATTCTTTTATAGGTTTCTCGGTCGCCGATAAAACATGGCTTCCAGTGGCTGAAGGCTATCAAACACTGAATGTAGAAGCACAGAAAGAGGCTGAAAGATCTCATTTAAAAGTTTACCAGGCATTGGCTAAACTACGCCAAGAAAAGGAATTCAGATATGGCAGATATGATTCCTTGGCAATCAATAAGGATATTTTTGTTTTCCGTAGGTTAGTCATATTATTAGTTTAGAATTTCATAAGATATTTTATATTTAATAGGAATTATTTTTTATATACAAGATGATTTATGCTTTTAGATGGTATAACGGAGAAACTTACTTAGTTTTGGTAAATATGAGAGATGCTGAATACGAAATTGATCTCAGATATTTTGAAAATGTAAGTGGCGAGGCCAGGGTTGTTGTTAGAAGCATTCAATCTCCCAAAAACGAAGGGTACGTTATATAATTTTACTATTATAATTATTATACATGTATGTGAATATTTATAAATCAATGATTTATTTTCAGGGATATTTTCAATGTATCGGCGCTACCCGTAGCAGGCTACGAAGGATTGGTTTTAAAATTACTGTGAATGTGTAAAAATTAATTATAATAAATTTTAGTATAAAACAAAAAGCTTTATACTCGTATTTTACTTGAAGTCCTAAGGTAAAAAGTAAACACCAGTGAATACGTTATTTTTAAACCTATTATGAGTACAACAATATCCGATAGTATAATTTGTGTGTTATGCCGTGGTATTTAGTTTCCAATAAAACTAAATAAATATTATATTATTTATACATTGTATTTTAAATCATTAATTCAGAGACGGAACTTTGTTTTTGTTTGAATTACTTTGACTTTGATTGAACAACATAACAATAGTTATGTTTTTACTTTGTATCAAAAAATATAAAGTTCCTTTTTTAAATCAACTTTAGTGTACTTATGCATTTATGCAATTTTGAAATTTTCTCTATTTAAAAGAGTAATTCGTAAAGACCGCGATGCTTCAAAATATAATATACCAAGTGGCTGTCGCATTATATGTAGTAGCGAAAGTCATGATAAAAAAGTGGATTTATTAAAGTCATCTTATTCGACCAACATACAGACCTTAATTAAAGCACCCAGATTACCATACTTTCATATGTGATTTTTAATGGTTATCATTCTTCCTGATCTTTGGTTTAATATGCGGACAGCAAGGGATAGAACAGCTTGCCTGCGTTTGTGTTTTCTTCAAGTTTTTATTTTAGTGTCTTCAGAAAAGGGTGAATAGGCTGATACTGAGATTGTGCACTCGTTACCTACGGCTTCCTTTTCGTCTTTTGGCGGGTGGCACAGTAGTTGAAATATCAAATAAATAATAAAATAGAAAATGAAAACAAAGATTGCTAAGGAGAGGGAAAGTTGTTTTTTTAAGGTTGAGGTTTAAATTAGCAAAATCGTTTATCTGGAAGCTAAAACAATAAAGAGATAATATTTTTGACTTTATTGATTTTATTAATGATAATAAAATTATAAAATACAACTCTGAACCTTGGTTATTAGTTTAGTGGGGCACTATAAATTTAAATATATAAACAAATTGTAAACAATATTAAATTTAATATTAATATTTCAAACTGTGTTTAGTTATATAATTAAACAAAGTTAATTAGATTGTAAAAAAAATTGTTCAGTATGAATTTCAAAACGATTCCAATTATTTTTCTTAACAGTTGGAAAATTATAAAAATAAATCAGTAAATGATTATATTAACTCATTCTTTGTAAATGTAACAATGAAAATTATATAGTGTTTCGGAAAACTTGCAATTGAAACGAGGTGTCTGTCTCAAAACATAATAATAGATTCTTTTTTCGTCTAAACTTTATGTCTTGACAATTGCAATCGCTCGCCACCTCGATTGCTTGATTGCGGTTATATAATGCATTATTCCTAATGAACAGTTATCAAAATCTCTGCGTAGTCTTGACGAGAATTATCCTAGAGGTCCACATGGTCACCCAGCCATAGTATTAAAAACACGTGCATCCAAATTGATGTCCTTATTTTATATACGAAAGGGGGTGTTCCTTTTATATTTCGTCTACTTGAAGGCAATGCTTCAAAGCACTTGCAAATTCGGATTAACCGATAAAAAACCGATAAAAACAGCCTCATTATATCTCGATAACACTTTAATTTACAAAAATAAGCAGATATACAAATAATTTATTTTAATTAATCGTTATTTATTTTAATTTTAACTTTTCGATAGAATGCTTTTTCTAAAATTTGTTTTACACATACATATAAATCAATGATTCCGCTCTTTTGTTTAATCAAATGAAAACTTTATAATGGAATTGAAACTTTGTTAAAAACTGAATAATAGTTGAACCTTTAAGGTTAAAGTTGTATTGTTATAGTTTAATTTGATGCGGTCGATATCCCCTGTGCTATATATACTTATTTAAAACCTTATTAAAGGTTAAATAAAAGAAGTATAAAATAAAAGAATCGAAAAATAATAATAAAAATATTTTTTATGTCGAAGATAACAGACATTGGTATATCTCCTAAGACGAATTATCTATTTCAAGAGATACTGTGCCACTATATAAGATTCTTCGTGCACAGTTTTTTGTCGGGACGAATCATGAGGTAAAGGCACACCTATTTTAGTCAATAAAGATAGAAATAAATATTCATTTATTAAAATGATTTTTCACATTTAGGTTGGTAACACTAGTTTTGCTGCCGGTAGTATTTGTTTTGGCTAACTGCCAAAATGAAAGGGAATTGGAATGGTGGGAAACAACGGTTTTCTACCAGATCTATCCCAGATCCTTTATGGACAGTGACGGTGATGGTATTGGAGATCTCAAAGGTATATTTGAAAAGTTTTAAATATTTTTGTTAAAGTTTGTTTTTGCAGAGAAATAATATTTTTCTTTCCTAGGAATAACATCCAAACTGGAATATCTAAAGGAACTTGGAATTGGAGCGACCTGGTTGTCTCCGATGTTTCAATCTCCTATGTACGATTTTGGATATGACATTTCCGATTTTTACAAAGTTCATGACGAATATGGAACTATGGAAGATTTCGATAATTTAATCAAGAAGGCGAATGAACTAGGTATTACTTTAGTAGTAAATTACTTTAATCATAATTCATATTCTTACTTGGAATATTAGTTATCGACTTTGCAGTTTTGTTACTTTGTTTAATGTAATTCTATATTAAAATAGTATGTTACATTGTAGATATTAAAATTGTACTCGACTTTGTACCAAATCATAGCAGTAACGAGAGCTTCTGGTTTGAAGAAGCCTTGAAAGGCGATGAAAAGTATTATGACTATTTTGTGTGGGAGGACGGAGTAATTGATGAAAATGGTCTTATGTATCCACCGAATAACTGGGTAAGCTATATTGACTTTTGTAACTGGGTAAGCTATAAACAAAGATTTATTTACCACTTGCGATTGTTAAAAATATTGTCAAATTATATTCACAGAACAGCGTTTTTCGCAAAAGTGCCTGGGAATACAGAGAAGAAGTAGGAAAATACTACCTTCACCAGTTCGTAATTGGTCAACCAGATTTAAATTATCGTAATCCAGATGTGGTAGAAGAAATGAAAAATGTTATTAGGTTTTGGTTGGATAAAGGTGTTGCTGGTTTTAGAGTAGATGCTATTGCTCATTTATTCGAAGTTGATAAGAAACTGTTTGATGGCAAGTACCCAGATGAACCTTTGAGTGGACAGAGTACCGATGACCCACAAAATTATGATTATCTTGATCATATCTACACAAAAGATCAGGAAGAGACCTTTGACATGGTTTACCAATGGAGGGAAGTATTTGATGAATATAAACAAAAAGATGGTTTAACTAGAGTAATGATGACAGAAGCTTATTCGAGTCCACAAATCACTATGAAGTATTTTGGTAATGGAGAAAAGGAAGGTGCTCAAATGCCATTTAATTTTGTCCTTATATCTGACGTGAATGGAAAATCCACTGCTGCTGAAATGAAGTACGCTTTAGACAAATTTCTGACTTTTAAGCCAATGGACAAATTAGCAAACTGGGTGGTAAGTGCCTTTGTCTTCATATATATATAAAATAAATTAAATATGTTAAAATCATTAATTATTTATTTAGATATCTAAAACTATAACATATTTTATAACTTAAAAAGAAAAATCTCATGATACATTGTTGAGTACAAATAAATCTTTAATATGACTTCAGTCGAGTTGCGATGGATATACATATAACTAACTTACTTACTTTTACTTACTTTTTAAAAAATTGTTGCACCGCCAAAAAAGTTATTTTATTTAATTATCGTCCCTTATCTCAAAATTTGTTAAAAATAGTACATATAATCGAGTCACATAACAAAGTATAATTTGTAACTTTATTCATATTATGTTAAGTTAATATATAGTATATACAAACCTTACGATTTATGAAAAAATAAAATAAGAAAATTATTAATTACAGGCCGGGAATCATGACAATAACAGGGTCGCTTCAAGATTCAGTCCCGAGTTAGTAGATGGTATAAATATGATTGTATTGTTACTTCCAGGAATCGCCGTAACATATATGGTAAATAAATTTGTTTATTTCTTTTAAATGTACATGATATTTTGATATTCCTTAAGGGTGATGTTTGCTAACAGGGCGAAGAAATTGGTATGGTTGATGGCTTCGTTAGTTGGGAAGACACAGTTGATCCCAGCGGTTGTAATACGGATGATCCTATAAATTATGTATCAGCCTCGCGCGACCCAGAACGGACTCCTTTCCAATGGAGTTCAGAAAAGAATGCAGGTAAATAAACATTTATGTTGGGAAAATCAAATATTTACAAGTACTTTGAAATATACTGCATAAGAAAAAATTTGCTAACAAAAATAAGACAAATTTCAAACTGTTATAGTGTTAATTTAGGTTAACTGTTCTGTTATTTTTGCCTATCTTAGGATTTTCTTCCGCCGATAAAACTTGGCTGCCAGTCGCTGAGGGCTATGAAAATTTAAATGTCGAAATACAGCGCAACGTGGAGAGGTCACATTTGAATGTTTATAAAAAATTAGTTAAATTGAGAGCAGAACCTGCATTTAGGTATGGTAGATACGAATCGGCTGCTTTTAACGCAGACATCTTAGCGTTCAGGAGGTAAGATTGAGTTTTGTTTTTGTATCTTAACGCTTCTCATCTTTGTATAAAAGTTAAATTTAAGAGACGTAATTAGTAATTGAACACTGTACTTAACACATCAACAACTAGTTCAATAAACATTGGTATTTATCATAGTAACATAATCTCTTTCCAAAAATATTATCAAACACTTCACATGTCAGATTGTAATGAAATGTCAACGACAAGTCCTTTTCGAGTGTTTATGAAGTTTTTATATTCATATTTCCCAATTGTTTTATTTAAAAATGAATTAGTTTTTCTTTTCGTATTTATGTATATTTACATGTATATTGTAAATGGATCTAATTTGATTTTAGATGGCACGATGGCGATGTATATGTGGTTGTGATTAATTTACGTGAACAAGCCTACACAATAGACCTTTCGTACTTCGATAACGTTTCCGGTGGTCTCGAGGTTGTTGTTAATAATATTCAATCAGAAAAGAATATCGGGTATGTATTAAATAAATTATTTAAATTTTTATTTATTGACTTCTATTGTTTATTATTGAATAATAGATATTGTTCCCTTTGATTTTTATAATATCACCGTTTTAAAATGACTTTGCTTTTTCAGTGATGTTCTTCAAGCTGAGAGCCTGAGCGTAGCTGGAAATGAATCTTTAGTGCTCAAATTAGTCAAGTGAAATAATTCCTTGAATGCATAATATTTAATAAACATTTCCCTATAAAATTCTTTATTAAACATCATTCAAGAACTATCTGGTTTATTTACTTCAAAATCTTCTTATTGATGAAAATTATTATTATTATTATTTATATATGATCAGATTAAAATATTGGAAATCTTATATTCCACTGGTTAGAATCCCTACTAATATTATAAATGCGAAAGTAACTCTGTCTGTCTGTCTGTCTGTCTGTCTGCTACGCTTTCACGCCTAAACCACTGAACTGATTTTAATGAAATTCGGTACAGAGATAGAGTTGACCTTGAGAAAGAACATAGGATAGTTTTTATCCCAGACTTTTGAAAGGTTCTCTTGGAAACGCGATATAACCGAACTCCACGCGGCGAAGCTGCGGGCGGAAAGCTAGTATGTATATAAGTGGTTCAGAATTATTGGAATTTATAAAAAAATACACTTGTGAATGATGAAGAAAATTTTATTTCTTTAACTATACATTACAAAACAAAGTTTTCATAATCATAAAATATTTATGATACGCAGAATTCGGAAGCCGAAATCTACCCGTGTTCTAAATACTTGGATATCTCGTTTCAAAGGTTTACTTTGATGAATTATGCACAGCCTATATTGAAAAGGATTAAATTTGAATTCGCTGAAACCCCTGAAAATTCGTATTATGGTTCGTAATATATTATTTAATTCTGTAGTCAAATTTATTAGGACACCTTCTAAGTGAATATTGGATGATCTGTTCAAATTATATTTCAAAATTTCTTTAATTACGTTTCTTTTAAAAAATGTAAGAGTATTTAAAAACATTACTTGAATTTTAATTGAGAATTTAATTACAATAAATAATGCCAATATAAGTTACGACATTGTCTACTTAATTCAAAGGCATAAAGCAATTTTATTTATATACAAAATAGGTTTTTATAATAATATTTTATTATTTTACACTATGACGTCACATTTAACTCAGTGAAGAGAAATATTAAGATAAGGTATATTGTACGATAGTACGTATAGAACTGTGCATAAATTAACATAGCAAACAGAATTAATGTATGAATATCATGATTATAAGTGAGGTATGTATCAAGTTATGAATAATTTAATATAGCTAATGATTGTGTCTGAGAAGTTTTAAATCATAATAGGATCCAATTATAACAAATTAAAAAATATATTCAAACTCAGAAGAAGAGACTATTTTAAGTCAATCTATTTTAGTTATGTTGAAGAAAAAACGATACTAAATATTGATAATATCGGTCATATGGTGGTCTTGTTTAAATTTAGTAATAATTTAAAAAAAGAGCTTCTTTGAATTAAATAACTCATTCGTCATTCGTCATCAGCCTATCAGAGCCCACTGCTGAGCAAAGATCTCTTTCTCACAGTGAGAAGGTTTGAGCATTGATCACCACGCTTGCTCAAGGCAGGCTGGTTGGTTTCAAACTTATATTTATGAAATTATAAGTCCAGGTCTCCTCATGATGTTTTCCTAAACCGTCTGTTAGTGGTGTCTAAATACTCTTAGAAAGTACATATGACTCACTCACGTACATACAAATCAAATTGGTACTTGTCATGATCGAACCCGCGCCCTCGTGCACGAGAATCGGGCCCTTTTTTTTTTTTTTTTTTTTTTTTTATGTGAAAGGTGGCAAACGAGCAGACGGCCCACTTGATGGAAGGTGGTTACCGTCGCCCATGGACATCCGCAACATTTTGTTGCGGATGCGTTGCCAACCTTGTTTTTTGGGGATAGGGAGGGGTGGGAATAAGGAAATGAAAGGAAAGGGTAGGAATAGGGAAAGGGCAACCGGCTCTCTCACTCATCAGACGAAACGCAGCCAGTAAAGGCTACTTCACGCCGATCTTCTGTGAGAGGGTGGTACTTCCCCGGTCGAGCCAGCCCATGTTCGAGCTGTAGTAACTCACCACAGCTAGGCTCTACCACCTAAAACACTAGGCCACCACTGACTCAATTATATATAAGGAAACATGTAAAATGAAACCTTTGTTTAATTAATTTCTTAATCGCATATATGAAAATATATATTTGATTTTGAAATATTTATAAAGTTTTACTTTTCTCATTGTAATAATAAATTAATTATTATTAAAACATTAGGTAAAGCACTGTTTGATACAGCAATATTTTCTTGAATCAAACTGTGAAATTAAAATTAAAGTCAATAGTTATTTAGGAATAAAATTCTTGTGTATTATGATGCACGCACAACTTATATTCATAAAAGGTTCTTTCATTGAAAATACTTGAGAAAACTAGTCTTAGATCCCACAAATGGCAATTCATGTCAATTAGTACCACCTGACGCTGGCTAGCTTAATATGTTATGGAATATAATGCACAGCAAGGAATATTGAACCGTATACGCCTCTATATTTGATCTACAATGGATTACATGTGTTTATTTTTTATGCACGGTATTCTTTCGCAGTTAATATTAGGAATAAAATTTGGTGAACATTACCATTGTTTTTTAGTTTTTCATTTTAATTCGTCAGCTATGTTCGAGTTAATTGCACTTGACTCTCACTTATCTCTTTAATTTAGTGAGGAAATAAAATTAGTCTGGACTTTATATAAAATTGGGAGTATTTTATTGAAATAAATTTCACAGTGATAACGAAAAAAATTACTCAGTGAATCCTTAAACGTTAAATGGTTATATAAGAGTTGTCACCGACTTTACTTGTATTGCTATTGACTCGCTTTAATTATCTTCAGTACCGATTATAGAGCCGACAAATTAAACCGTCGCCGGGCTTGACACATGCCGCGAATTCTTGTCGCCTCGATAAATTATCGCGTTCATATATTTTTAACAGCTAAAACGTGATGCTCATAATGATTTATGTAACATTAAATATGCCTTAGTTATTAGAATCTTCGTATATAAGAACATTTAAATGTTTCGTGAAAATATTTTTTATCGATGTGAATGCTTAATTTAAAATTGCCTATTCCGGAACGTTGATTTAAGTGAGCTTTATCTGGTAGATATATATATATGGATAATTTTATAAATACTGATCAGTGTTTATTTCATAATGTTACTATATAAAGAATATAAAGAACGCAATTTATTACATGCATCGTTAAAGTGCTAACGAACCAATCAAATCTATTTCCAGCTCTTACGTTTGTTTACGTTACGGACATGTTTTGATGTCGAGGAACAAATTTCATATACACTTTTCATTATTTTTTTCTGTATTTCAGGTGAAATATACCTAACTACATTTGCGGTAGTGGAGGTGAGAGAAATTTGTTTACCAAATTATAGACTAAAAAGTAACTCAATTAGTTCGTTTTCACATTTATGGACTTTTTTTTAACACATATAAATAATATGAATCACCTGTATGTATTAATTTTGTGTATTCCGTGTATTTCTTATGTGGAATCTGTATAAATCCTGATTTTTTTATAATGCAAAGATATGCTAAGGTTCTTAAGAAATAAGACGAGATCATATTTTATATTTTATTAAGAGCTTAGTTGTTTACTCGAGCTAAATATTAAATTTAAGCTTGTTTTTTTGGGATCCATTGAGATGGATAACGCTTTGTAACACTGTTTGTCTACGGTATAAAAACCCGAAAGAAGAACCGATTATGAGGTATATAGGAATCATTAATTATTACCAACCCGCTACTGTTGAAGTCGTTGAAGACTATTAAGAGTTAATGTTATTTTGTAACCAATTAAGTAATTTTGTATCTTGAATAAATGTTAGTTATATTTAGTTTTATGTAGTCCATAAACAACAGAGGTCAGCATAATTTTGCAGTGTAATAGTGCAATTGACCGCGCCAACCGCGCCTCAGCATGTTGTGAAATGTGCTCCAAAAGCACTTTGATTAATAGTCATCTAACGATTAAAAGTGCCCCGTACGTGATACCAACAGCACAAAAAATTCAAGCGAAAATATGCCGTAGCTTTAAAGGAAGAAAAGTGAAGATATAATGTATTAATAAATGTACGAGAAATGTTCGGCAAGACAATTACTTAGACGGCGCTCATCAATCAACATGGAGTGCCGTTAGGGAATTAGCAGAAGACGCGTGTAGGTGATCTCGGCAATATTGTTCAAACGTCAGATAGCTTACGATGATAAATCGGACTGTTTAATAACAGCTGGAAGTGTTCTTTACAACTGTTATAATAAAAATAAACATTCTCTGAACACGCTAATAATTGTTATATTATATGTATAATAATATTATAAAACTTATAAGAAGTCGATGTTGTTTCAAAGGATTAATTTACCTTAGTGACACATGAAAAAAAAGGCTATAAAAAGTCGTACTGCTAATAAATAAACGGTATTTATATTTCAGAGACATTTGGCTTTTAACTATCTAGAGGGAAAAAGGGTCCGTTTGAGTTGAATGTCGAAGTTTCGATTATATTTTACTTATAACACGCCAACCCCCGAGAGCTTTGAAACACAAATAGGAATGATGTTTACTTTAAGAACTAAATTGCTTTATTTATAATGTCTGCAATAAAGGATTTGCTATTTGTGTTGTGAGTTTAGCATTCGGCTGAGTCGTGAATAAATCATTTCACACGCAGAATAATAAAAAAGATTTTTAAGCTATGCTCGCTAAAAGAATACAATTGGCAAGTTAAAATATGTTTACTGTTAGTTAGAAGCGACACTGAAGATGAATCGTATTGGAACATTTATAGAAAACATTCCCTAACAGTGAATAGTATCAAATGAACAACATACTCAATACTGCATGAAAAAAGCGGAAATAAAAAGCAACAGAACTTTTACCGTTGAATAAATTGCGAAAAACAATGGCATTTTGCTGTTTCAGTTATCGCCTACATCCTTATCTGTTGTAAAAAATATGTCAGAGTTTTCATTTTAATTAAATGAAAATATAATTCGTTATAACCCCGCTGTTATGGACATTATTTTTGATCGTTCTATTAATATAAAGTACATTTTAATTTGATACTTTGTATGATATATATTGCTTAATCATTTAAGCGGTATATTGTTTTAATTTTCCACTAATTGGCTTTCAATTGGGGGCGATTATGTCGTGATTGTCCAGGCAAGTCGTGACATTATAAACGACACCTATGAGAAACTGGTTCTGGTAAATGGAAAGTAGGGCAACACTGATAGATACGGGGGGGGGGGGTGACGTAACATCAATAATTCGTTTTTATAAACGTCATAATCTTAAACGGTTTGATTAAATTCTATTCTGTTCTAATATTATTATTTTTTATTCTATTCTTTTCGATGCCCATTTGTTAGACATCAATGATATTATTGTTATAATAAATCAGTGTAAATTTTTCAGATATTTCCTAATATAAGTTACATTATATATTATTGTGTCTGTCTGTCTGTTAAGGATTTGTTACATGAATTCGAGATGAAGACTAACAACACGTAATAAAAATAAGACAAAATAAACTCAATGACTAGGTATATAATATTATTGTAATTTTGTTAACACCGTAAAATTAAAATTGATAAATTAACCGTTTATTCGAAATTGTCACGTTTTGTAATATTGGTAGTAATATCAATTAAATTACTCAATTAAGCCTATTTAATGCGAAAAATTAAGCCGTTTTAGACCAGTCCAGTAACGGGTTGAATTAATGAAATACTGGTCAATTGAAAATTTGGTAACGGCTATCCGCTAATGTAATAAAAACATCAATTACACGCTTTATAATCATGTATTAAATTTAGTCATATAAAATATTATTTTCCTTGAATTTGATGATTATTTTAAATAAATATTTTTTATCAAGAAAATTCGATTCTGTCATTTATATCTGGACGGTATATTGACGGCACCTAATGGTGGTTAAATATTTTAAAACTTACTAAAACTATAAGTCATTAGGAAAACTTCATTTACTGTACTAATTACCGATATGTGTACAAATTCGTAATACAAATGTCTTCAGGAATAGAATATGTATTGTACTGTCATTCTGCCATTCGAATATCTTTGATAGGTAAAAGCAAACTATCAGCATTGCGAATAATTAGAATTCTGTGGGATTGTCAATCTAGCGTCGCTTCTGTGACCTAAAATCACACGGAAAATGTCAGCGAGAGGTCGCCGACCACAGTCTAATTTATTGTCCTATATCCGTTTATGGCTAACGTCTTATTGGTAATGTATTATTACTGAATAACACTATTTTATAGCTTATATGAAATGTTAAATAAAAATTGCTTCCACGTGGCTAAAAAAAACTATTTAAAATTAATTTAGATTTCAATTTTCTACAGTGATATCTGTATGAACAAAAATTTTGTGTACTTAAAATTCTCATTTTTCTGAAGAGATATACCTCTTAAGAAAAATGAGAATTTTATTGTTGTAAAAAGTTCTTTACATAATAAATAGAAATTAAAACAAAATTTTCCAGTACATATTATATGAACTGAGAGTGATAAAAGGGTTCTTCGCATGTTCGCCACTTCATTTATAATCACCTGTTTTACTTTCGCTTCTATTGTAAGTAAGCGTTACTTCATTTTAGACAAAACCTCGAAAACAATGAAAATAAGAATGAATGTGTTTACAAATGTGCTTTGTAACTTTGCTTTTGTTCTAGCACCATCGAAGTATACTGTATCGAAAATACCCAGCAATCTTTCGAATGACACGAATTTTTTCTTGTTCTGTAAAATTATTGAAAATAATGCGATAGTTATTTAAATATAAATTAATATAATACTAATAATAATAAAATTATAGTAATTTAAATTCTGAGAATACAAGACTACATCAAGCAATAATAAAACTCTTCAAAGTTAATGTTTTCCTTATATGTATATAATAATAAAATATACGCTCGCACAGATTCACTGGAAAATTTTAGTTTCATACATATGTTTTCACTACAAAACTATTTTCTAGTTTGGATTTGTTTTGGAAGGTTTTGATCATAAAAAAATAATAATAAGTCCTTGTTGTTAATGTTTGACAAGTGTTTGAGAAATAACATTTTTTAGTGGACTGTTTTTTTAGAGAAATTTAAAGTCAGTTAAATTTTATATACTTTTTAATAAACTAAATCATGCTTCTTCTAACCTTAAGAAAATTATATTGAATTATACTAGTAAAGTTTATAAGGGTATTTTAAAATCACATACTAAAAAAATATTACATATACGACCTTTGAAGAAAAAAGTCTTGTAAATTTTCACTTGTACAATAGATACATGATAGTATTTACATTTTCTACTCTTTGAGATATATTGAATAAGAAATATTCAAAATTATACATGAATAATAACAGCTAATGTAACTTATTTAAATATATTTGATGATAAAATGTACATCACCGTCCAACGTGACGTAACTACATTGTAGTAATATATCAACTACACAAACCTGACAATGCTACTTGAATACAAGGTAGTGTATGACGTAACAACTGGAATTAAAATCAGCTCAGGAACTGCATTATAATATATATAATGTACCATTTTAAATTACATCGTAGGAGAATATTAATAAAGATCTGTATCAAATGAATTTACATACAATGTTATTTGACGCAATACACTCGCATTGTGCTATGTCGCTTTTGGTTTAAGGAATCCTTTAAATTGTTTCGGGCTTTGGTAATTTTTGGTCACAACAGAATAATATTTTTAGAAAATGAATGCTATTTTTATTTTAAATACGTATTTATAATTGACTATTAAGGATGTTACGAGTTTATTTGATACTCTCCAAAAAATCATGTTTAAATTTAATTATAAAATTGCTTAGTTAAAATGGTCAACAGAAAAAGTTATCGAAAAAGTCAAACAAATAGTAACGAAGGCAGACTAACAAGACAAATAAATTGTATCCAATCCAAAGCCCTTTTAGTAGTCTCCTGGTAATACGTAATTCGGGCAAAGGTTTCAGTATAAATTTTTGTAATATACGCAATGTATATACCTCATATATCCAAAAAAAGTAATGTATAATATTACAAAATGAATAATTTTAAATTTTTATTTACTGCTTTCAATTTTTGCTTAACAGAATTAGTTTCTATGTATAGATAATAAAAATAAGTATGAATAAAAAGAAAGCTTTAATTATTTACAGTTATCAGAATAAACCATGATAAGAAATAAAAATCTCACCAATTTTAAATTTTTTAATTAAAAATATAATTAATTTTTGTTTTCGATAGTATTAATTATTTTTATGATTTCTTTGGGACCTATAAACCTTCATATCAAATATTATAAAGGAAATTTCACGAAAATTAAATCAAATAACCTTTTAAAAATACTCAAGCCCCAAATATTGTCGTCGTCTGTTAGAATATTTTGCTTTAATAATATTAACTTATACTTATTTCGAGAGTCATAGTTCTAATTGAATTTTTTTATCGGGAAAGGCTTCATTTACTCTCTCAAAAGGGTTTTATGGTGTAGTGATTAATACGAAAAATAAGTTCAATAATTTTCAAAATGAGCATACTATAGTTTTTGCGATATGTTTCAAGGATGAACCTTGAAAATAAATGACATCAAAGCGTCGATAAAGACTTTTGGCTGCGAGGATGACGCAGGATCTAAGCTCTCAAATAAACAAGAAAAATTGGCCGAAACATTCGAGTACTCAAATATATAACTTGCCATCCCAAACGATACAACATTTATTTTCTCGCGAAGTAACATTTTATTTTATAATGCATTTCATTAACCGTCGTCCAAAAATATTTATAACAAACGAACTATTTTATTTATGAATGAAATGGGTTTCTATTAAATTATGATGTCTAATAATCATTTATATCCAAAAAATAACATAAACCAAGTTTAAAAATATACTCCTAAACTTTGTTTAAAGATTAGTCTTATCGGACAGATGATAGTTCGATCACAGTTAATACCTTAAGCTCAAAGCAGATTGCGTTACTTTATATTTTTATCAGTTGCATGAACAGAGAAATAGATTAAGATAAATATTGTAACATGTCTCCTCGTCGGTAAACGGAGTGGTAACTGAAATATTCAATTTGTAAAATGTTTAATTTGTTTGAGTGTCATCCTCTAAAAGACTAAAGATATGAATTGGATTCTCTTAGTACAAGCAGCGTCGTGTTACTTGATGGAAAATAATGTATGTAGTTTCCGAAATTGAGAGCCTTTATTATTTTTATTACTATAGAAGTTTCGATCTAGATAAATTTTACATAAATTATGCTTATTGAAATTTTATGAATAAAAAATTCTAAAAGTAAATTACATATTTGTAGCGAATATATGCTTTTTATAGATATAAATTAAAGATAGTGTGATAAATTTTACGTACCGTTTCGCTTTGTTCAAGACTGACTCACCCATAAACGACTAGTAAGCTATTAGCGTAGACATAACTTCAGTCAGTACCATTAATCTTGTTCACCTTTGCGACATTCTAGTAAATAAACTCTTAGCAACTAATTAATATAAACCTTGACTTATTATAATAAATTATATTTAAATTGTATCAAATTGTAATTGCATGTATTTTATATATTCTTAAACTGATATTACAATTCTAATTAAAGTCTAATATTAAATTACAAATAATTATTCTATTGCAAAGCTCATTATTGTTAATGAATTCAAATATCACATAATTCTTGGTACACTATTTTATTCATATAATTCATTTTTATTACTAGAATAGAAAAATTCAAAGGTATTAAAAAAAAATCGTATACGTTCGATTAATGTTAGATCATGGTATCTGATAATTCACTGATAAAACGATGCCGTCACAACATGTGGTTTGATAACATATCACAGCATAGTGTTGGTAAACACGGCGATTTTATAAAAGCTAAGGATTTATGTATGTAATGTATTTGATATTATTTACGTGTTCAATTCCTATTAACGAACGTATTAATTTTAACGACACTATTACATATTTTAGTATTCATTTCATTTTAGAACATATAAGTTTATATAACATAAAGTTATTAAAGATGAAGTAGATGTCTTCTTAGATATACTTTAATATAATATGCTATAATACCAAAAGATGTCGCTTAAGTGACCCTTTAAATAGAACCTCTAAAGGATAATCTTCTTTCAGACGTTATAGTAGTAATTATTCATGACATGCTCTCGGATTAACATTTAATTTTTTTTAAACACCAAAAGTTTCTTGGTTTGAAAAGAGTCAGTGGTGGCCTAGTGGTTAAAAGTTCCGCCTCTTATGCACGAAAGCGCGGCTTCGATCCTGGCCCGGGAAAGTACCAATGTGATTTTTCCGAGTCATATGTACTTTCTAAGAGTATTTAGACATCACTGATTAATGCTGATTCCCAAAAAGAGGGTTGGTGTCAGGCAGGCGGCCGGTCGCAAAAACAATAAACCAAAGCTATTCACAACATGTTAGGCAGACCCTGGCTAAAGCTGGGAAATTGCCAGGTATAGGATAGACGATCAAAAGTTTCTTGTTATTTTTCCATATGTCTGAAATGTTCAACATTCTTATATATTTATCACAGGATGAATATTTACCAGTAGCTGTTATAGGTAACTTCGTTTGCAAACTTCTATGTTATGATGTGTATTTTTCTATTGCTGAAACTCAATTTGCACTAGACTGAACATCATTTATTTTGCAGCAAGCCTCTTCAAAATTCAGTTTATCCATCGATGAGATTGGCTTTCATAAACAAATTTACTAAAATTAATAAAATAATAAATCACTACATATATAAATTTTTATTTATATAAGTGACGACTGAATTTATTTTAACGTTAGATGTTTGTAAAGTCGAACATTACGTCCGTCTAATTGATTCGTAACAGTATTTATGTTAGTATTTTTCCAGATATCACATTAGCTCACTAAAATTTTACGTAAATACTCAAACAAAGATGTCTTTCATGGTCCACGGCCACAGCAAACCGATAAATAAATTGTGAAATACATCACGGAATATTTACGTACATTACTTATTTGTAATTACGTAAAATATAAATTTACATTTAGGTATGTGGCTGTTCATTAAAGTCGGTGTACTTATGAAAATAATCTTTATGTTTAGCACCAAGAACTTCATAAATTCAATGCGTAGTAAATATTTCCGACATCATTAATTTTATCTAAGGAAAAGGTGCTTAGAAGCCTTTATATTAATAAAGGGACTTGCTCCGATAACTGTAGGGTGGTGTAACAACAAGATGTTTTTGGATAATAATGAGGATTCTAACAACAATTTATTAAGTAATAAAGTACTATTATTTAGTAT
Organism: Danaus chrysippus; assembly: GCA_916720795.1. Lineage (NCBI taxonomy): Eukaryota > Metazoa > Arthropoda > Insecta > Lepidoptera > Nymphalidae > Danaus > Danaus chrysippus. The sequence continues at coordinate 1,577,298 of CAKASE010000057.1, read as the reverse complement.
TGAAGTGATAATATAAATCTTACCGATTTTTATTATTAACAAGATCAGAGCGATATTTATTTTACTTTATAGTTTGATAAGCCAATTTTCATAAACAAATTTATTCGAAAGATTACACTGATGTTTTTGAAAATAAATTGTTCACAGAAATATATATATATATATATATATATATATCTTTATATAAGTTGTGTTAGTTACACTATTTATTTATAACTATTTATAACTCAAGAACGGCTGTAGGGATATGGTTGAAAATTGGTGGAGACAGCTTAGAATCCGGAGACGGACATGGGATATTGAATTCTGTTCGATCAATATGGAAAAAAACTTATTAACTCCAATATTTGGTTATTTATGGCCTCTAGGGCCGAATAGGATTGCTAATTTCGAAATTAACGCGGACGAAGTCGCAAGCTAAAACTGGTATCTAATAAATTGGAAACGGTTTAAAAGATTTGAATTAAGTATGATGTTTAAATAATTTCATTTTCATTGAGGATTAAATAATTTTTTTCTCTCCCTCTATCACATTAATCGGTCAAAGTGTTACACTTATAATATCGTATAAATACAAAGTGGACCATTCCATTACCTTTATCAGATATTATATACATTACAAAATTATTCATTTTCATTATATCTTTAATCAAAATAAAAGTGTATTATCTAACATTTGAAAAGATAAAAATGTTTTTATTTTATTCAGTAAGGAATTTATAGTGATTTTTAAAATGTTAAAAATAAATATATAGCATTAAAAACATGAAAAGTATGTTGTAAGGATATAGTCAATGATGTAATAGATAATTATTTGAAACTATATATAAATATATTTAAATATTCATTTAATATTCATTTCATTATAATAAAATTATTATTTTTAAATTGCAACCAATTAATATGTCGACACATATACTATCCTTGAAATTGTCTCGTTAAAGTGTTTGTATAATTATAGTAATATAATATAAATACTTACAAGTAATCTTTACCTTAAGAAATACATATTAAAAAAATATATACAAAAAACATATCAAAATCAAATCTTACTACTTTTATATTAATGACAGTCTTTAAATAGACAGAGCGGTATAATTTACAAATAACTATATAATGATGTTCAGTTAAAAAATCAATTTGCGGTCAAAACTGTAGAAAAACAAGTAATAATGAATGGTAAAGAGTTAATAGACATTTCGTATGAACACAGTTATACATATAAACGATTCCACCTGCTTGTAATCTAAGACACATTTACTGATTGCCCTAACACCACACTATAAGATTAGCCCAGATGCACGCTATAGTTTATACAATGTTGCCTCCATTATAACGTACATTTTTTAATTTATATTTATAACACTAACTCTCTATATTGTTTTATTCATTTATCGAATATTTCTTACTCTGTAATAGAAACGTGTCCAACACCAAAGATCTCAGCTTTACATAATGTAGATGTTGTATCAGTTGTTTTATAGATTATAATTTTCAGTTATTACAAACAGTTTATTTATATCTATGAATATTTTTCTTCAATAAAACAAAAAAACAATACACTCGGCATCTTTTGTTTTTCTAGACATGATGTCTGTTGTTTTACGCGCTTGTATTGTAGAACGCTTTCGAGTCTGTTCTTACTTTAAAATATTAAAGCCTCGTACTTGACATTCTTATGTGCTCTATTTCGGAGGACTCTTTAGAAATGATAACACTATATTTAGATATAGCAAGGTTATTTGGAATTAATTGCCATCAATGAAGGCTACGAACAGTAAATATTTATTCATATCTCGATTACTGTTTGGCAACTTTAGGAAGAAAAATCTCCAATGATATTATCTAAAGAACTATTACTGTAACACTCTCAAGTGTCATGGAAAGGTATTATTGAACCCTATTTTCGTTGCGAATGTTCTCACGTTCGATTTTAATGATACTCTTTGAGGATGAAGACGATAACATTTCTTTAGAACTTTGATTAATTTTTGTTATTAAAGTTTCCAAGAGACCTGGACATCTGAGAAAGTTATTAGTTTTAATACTAGAGATATTTCATTCACTGTATGTTCCTTGTTCTTTTTCAGTACTAACTTCAATGATATCCTTAGTTATAAGTTTGTACTTGTGTGTTATAATTTAAATTGAGTTTAAATTTTTGGCACTAATAAACTATCGACACTAGTTTATATGTTGTTAATAGTTTAAATACAGGATTTGGAACACAAATTTATAGAAATAACAACATGCAATTCCGTAGTAGATATATTTAATATTTTTATATTCTTATAATAAATCACGAAACAATAATACTTGATTAATATTCTTGTTTTAATTATAACTCTGCTTGCTTAGATTATTATTATTTATCATAACTATACGACAATTCTCAAGTTTTCCATACATTCTTTAAGTTACTATACTCATGCTCATGATTATGTTTTATAAAATATCGTACACCCAATTATTCCTCATTACTTCCCGTCTCAGAAAAAATACATTAGCGTTAACGACTTCAAACACGTACACGTTCAACACTTCAAATAGTTTAATGTAAATTCTTGGCGTAAACAAACAATAAATTATACATGTAACTGTCAATAAATATAATTGAGAACAATGGAGTTGAATTTTATTATAATAACCGTGACGAAGTGAAACGTACCTATAACATAGGAATAGCCGTCCAAAGTGAGAACGCATTTCCTCAACGCACCGGACACGGATCGATGTCTGTGTGTCCTTGGTGCTGCACCCAGAGCCCTACCCCCGCCTGGGTCACTATGACATTTGTGCACCAGCTCCTTATCATTAGCAAGGTTGCTACTCCCATCCACAGAGCCCTGCCTGCTGCCCTCCAGCAACGCTTTCCCTCGTCGCATCATCACATCATACGCTACCTCCACTTCAAAGTTTAAGCACTTCACTGTTCAACCAATCACTGTAACCAAGTACTTGAACCAGTTCAACCTCAGTTCACAGATGTACCGCAACTAAATTATATTAAATTTAACACACATAATTGTATCCCTCTAGCGTATTCTCTCTTAGTTTTTATTTACGATACTATTGTAATTTAACTAATTAATTGTACATTTTGAAGCGTAATATGTACATATATTAATATTTGTACAAGAGTCCAACTTAACTTTCAACTTAAGAATGATTAAATATACCATTTATTTTAAATGAAAATTTATATCTGTCTCCCTAACGTTGTGATTTGCAAATAAAAGTAAAGCAATTACTATGAGGGACTCATGTACGTTTTTGTTTAAAAAACTATTATATTTTCTGTAGATTTCAATTTAATTTATTAATCAAGTATTCTGAGAACATCTAATTATACTTGTTAAGTGGAATATTATGTATTTATCCATGCAATTGGTTGTGGTATGAGGAATTATGAAATTATATATTCAAATGGGAATAATCAACATTTATGATATTAAATTATTTTACAATTAAATATAACATCTAAGAAACGAGAGATATTATGAATTTTATTGTCTATTTTATCGTCATCTTTCTGTGCTAGTAATTGCACAAGATATTTAATAATCTCAATACTTATATTTATATATAATTGGTGTTCATTATATGGCGTCAGACATAAACAATTGATTTATGTATTTTATATTTTCATTTCAACGTGATTATATTACTTATTAAGACTAGAAATTATTAGTCGATTGAGTTGGTTATTGAGGACAGTTTATTTATCTATCCTAATTTATTATCAAAATAAACAGGCTCTTTACATTATCAACAGCGTATTCTGTTGGGGTGAATAATGATATACAAATATTAAACATATCAAGAAGGTGTCGCTGGGTAGAAACGATAGCTTTACATATTGTGGTCTACAATACGGAAATCTATGTATATTCTGTTGTTTTCCGCCACAGTAAAGCAGACAGGGCGCTCATAAAACATTGCGTCATGTCACAGGGATGGGGCGCCCCCCCATGTGTAAACAGATTGTGACGTTGTCTGTTAGACTATACCAAATCGCGAACAACAGGTGGTCAAATACGACTAGAGAGATACAAAACATATAGTTGTAATAAATTAAAAAAATAAAAAAAAATAAGAGTCATTAAATTTGAATTTTTAGTACTAGTTTTTCTTACATTTCACACTTCACGGATCGGACTGGTGCGTTCGGGCACTGTTCAAGGCGGCATAACGCTACCACGCGACCGTATCGCGTGGAAGCCTGCGCGCGACTGCTGTCCTCCGAGCCACATGTTCTGCTACAGGTAGCTGATTACAATGGGTCAGTCCAAATTCCAAATTTAAAATCCCAGGGGTAACTTAACGGTTTCCAAAAGCGAACGGGGATTTTTCCTCTCTCCGCAATGTCAATTTGGCGCTGTCGCAGTTTTATTTTGACGGTCAAAAAACTTTGTAGAAGAGATCTGGAGATCTTTAAAATATTTTTTTGAGAAATACTATAAAAAAAATTATATTACCTTCTTTTATTCTGTGTACAGCTTTAAATATTAATATATAACTAAAGTAAATAACATAAAATATTTTTAAATAAGCCTCGCAGTTTTATTTATACTTTTACAAAGAGAGCTGGTTCTAAGAAGCTTATGAATGAAAAGCTCATATTATCTGATAACAATGAAAAATCTAAGATTATTTTTGTGGTTCCTCGTAATATTTAATAGTTATACGTTTTATCTTATATTTTGGGTGCGGGTTCTCATACAATGGATCACCGAATGAATACGCACATATTATTAGGTATATCTTTATTATAGTCATGGTATTTTCATATTCTTACGTAAAATTTTTACACATTGTAGTTAACATTCGAATTGGAATTTTTTGTTTATATTATTTTTAATTAAATAGATATAAGAATTATACGTTTGCGTGAATCTAATCCGAAGTAATATTTATTTTAAATGAATTTTTAAAAATCTGATACTTATAGAAATTTATGAAATCATACTATAAATGTATTTTTAAATATTAATATGTAGTTAATTCATAAGTAATTTTTTTAATTATTATTAAAAATCTCGCCTAGCGAGTCTTTGTCATTAAAAACTTTATCGCTACAATTTTTTTCATCCCCACTGCCATTATAATCAATATTACTTCACAAAAACCTTATTAAAGATGCATAAACTCCGAGTAACTTAATTAACAAGAAATTTAAAATTTCATTGATAACTCGTTATTATTCAAATTGTTTCATGGTTTTCAATTTATTTTCATATAATTTCCAACATAATAATTTTGAAAAGGAGTTTCATATTACAATCATAAACAATTCAGAATAATCTTAAACATCCTCCGTATCATCTCATTTTCATCCACCTAATCTGTATTACATAAACAGAATATTTAATTAGAGTAGAAGTTTAGAAGAGGAATATACTTTTTCATCCACGTATGTATATTATATGACTGTGTTTCATCCCTTAAATTAATCCCAAATTATATAGAAACTTGTTTGTACCGGTGCCACGTACATAGTTTTGAAGGTCAAATTAGAAATCACTATTTTCCTAAAGCATAACAGAGGAGCAGAAATAATTCTTCAAGAAAAAAAGATTGTTAATGAATGGAGCATTTAGTAAGTGGTTTTGACAAATTGTTGAAAGACTAATTCGCGAAGTCCCACATGATTCCTCAGAATGCTTCAAAGACAAAAAGTTCAAAGTACTGTCTAAACCCGATTTTATCCTGCGTGTCTCAAGAGCTATTCGACCAACACAGTTGGGGCCTTAGAGACGATGTAAAGTGGGGTTGCGGGTGCAAGCGCAATGATGTACCGCGGCCTGGCTCGGAGCAGGAGTAGGTACGGGGGGTTTTTAGTCAGTAAGAGTCTAACACTCTCTCTTGTCCCACCCAGGACAACAGAGGTCATTTGATGATTTTTTTCTTTAAAAAAAACATTTATGATATGTATATATATTTGATGTGATATTTTTTTTCATCCAGTTTTTGTTATGTTAATTCATTTTCCAATACGTCGACCAAAACCCACAATAACAGATTAATTAATTGGAACGTTTTATATCGTATAAGTTCATTGTGTCATTGAGAGAAACAAACAGTGTGCTGTAGTTCACTACACAATGGGAATCCACTCGTGGCTATAAAGACGCGCTAATTAAAGATATTTATTAATTAGTAGGCGTTGTTTAGTATCTTAAAATACTGAAAAAAGGCATGGTCTCTAGTACATAAATTGTTTGGAAAACTTTTATTTATCTTTGAGAGACTGAATAATACAAGAATTTTTTAAATAGATTGTATAAAAATAAAACAATAGCAGTTATAGTACCTTCTTTGTCAATATATATTTTGATAAAATATATTTTTATCTATTTCTAATAACTTAAGGACAGTATATATTTAAGAAGTGAGTGTAATTAAATAACTCTAGATACGTTTCATTCATATGTAACGGTATAAACAATTTGCTGGCTAGAAATTTTTCCGTTTAAAATTTATAGCGGTTGTATCTTCTTTACTTTGCTTTTTTGGATGTATTTGATATTGAATTTCAGTCGGTTTCATAGCAAAATGTCCGTCAGTCTAGACTTGTGATTTATATTTTTGAAAATTTAAAGCGAAACTGTATTTACGTAATTGTTTTATTTCTCACGCTTGACTTGGCTTGCTATTGTAAATGAAATGTTACAGTTTACTGTTGTAGCAAAAACTTTTAAGTTTTCATATAAACTGATTTGTATTTTGCATATTTTAAACTCGCTTAGGTCACTGAGAAATTGTGTTACTAAGAAATTATATTAAATGGAATATGTATTTAACGTAAACATAATATTTCATGCTAGTGTGTTAATAATGTAAATAGAAAATCAGGGAGAAAGCATCTCTAATAGACATTATGTTTGTTATTATTTTTATTGTGTGATGTATTGTAGCTTAATTATCAAGAATGCTTAGTTAAGAAAGGAAATGTATGACGATTGACATTTTATTTATGTCAGTTTTCAAACACAAAGTATAATTTGAGAATATATTTCTAACTTTTATATTTTACATTTTATTTACTTAGTAATGTAAATATATAATAAAAATTTTAATCATTTAAGTATTCCGTTTAAGTAATTCATGACTCCTTACAAATGTTTCAGGTTTAAGAAATGAATTTGAGTATATCTCGAAATAAAAAAAAAATACTTGTCGCTTGAATTAAATCATTAACTGTAGAAATTTCAATCAACAGTTAGAGACTCATCAAGGGCCATCACTTTGCTAACTCTGAATAGAAACACAAGTTTCGGTAACGAGACTTTATCGACAAGTTACTAAAACGTTTCAATAAATTGTCGTATTATCAAAGTAAATTCTTCGGTGACTTTTGTACGTTTACGCGCCAAGTGAGTTAAGTAAGTTCTCTTAGATACTCAAATTGTTTTAACTTAGGCTTTGAGTGTAACATCTTCAGGTTTCGAGTATTTTTTCATTTACAATTTATTAATAAAATGAGAGATGGCACTTGCCATTGTTTTGAAAATAGTTCATAATTTATGACCAAAAAAAAAGGTTTTGTATATTGATAGATTTTATGTATACTCGTAAGGTCTGTTCAATAGTTATTAACTAACAGTAGTTTTTTTTGTCTTTATGTTTTAAATAAATGTGATAAAGCTAGACTTATATAAAATAAGTCTCAAGTGTACGTCACACAAAATACACAATAATGCTATAAGCTAAATGGTAAATATGAATTTTATTACAGTTTAAATATCACTAGTATGTAAACAGCTTAATTGCGCCGTTGCGTGTTAAAGCCACATTTCACCTCGCTACAACATGCGGTACAATTTGTTTTATCGCTATAATAGATAAAGTGCTCCCGGAATTTCCCAACCATTTCAGCGGGTTTACAGGAGTCTTGAAAAGGTTCGATAGTATGACCCGGAAGCTTGGGCGCTTGTTATTTTAATTTGGCGATGCGGAAACTAATACAGTAATTTTACTAACATTTTTTTAAATTATACGAAATGGAAATATTGCTGAAATGCAAAACAAGCTTAATATAACTGTGTTCGATATCAGCAGTATTGTAGAAACATTTGAATTTAAATAATTGTACACTTGTATAATTAATTTAAACTACTATTGACACAAGTCAATACGAATTATCTGTCTGTGACAGTTATATACAGGACGTCTCTTGTAATATTATGATTTAAATTAAAATGTGGTTGGATAATTTTTCAGTGTTTTTATTTTGTGTGTTTCTTTTGATTTTTTGTTAGATACTTTATACTAATTTTGTCTTCAAATTTATTTAGATTTTACAGATTGAAATCAATTCTTGAATATTTCGAATTAATTGTAGTTAATAATTAAAATTACTTTTAAGTGAAACTAATATTTTCGGATTTTACTTCGCGTTTTATTTTTGATTAGAAACTACATACTCCCGACGTTTCGGCTACTTTTCAGCAACCGTGATCACGGGAGAGAGGCAGACTCACATCTCGTCTGAGTATGTAAATTCTAATCAAAAATAAAACGTCAAGTAAAATCCGAAAATATTAGTTTCATTTAAATGTGTACTCGCGAAAATCTTAGATCTCATTAAAATTACTTTTATTCATTATATGAATAATTTATATGTACATATTTGTAGTAATTACTTCTCTGGTATGGTTTTATTATGTGCTTCGTTTATACCTTTATATGTTCTGTTGCAATTTAATTATGTATTTCAACAAGCCTGAATGTTCACGTATATTTAATTAATGAAATTACCAAATATATCGATATGAAGTTAGTTAAATTGTTTATAGCTGGCTATCTAATTAAGCGATGCAGGTTTAATTTATATTAACATTTAGAATGTTTTAAACATAAAATTTTTGATTATTTCTTATTATTTATTACTGAGAATTAATGAAAGAAGTTTTTTTTTAAATCATACTGTAGTCTTTAGAGACAACACATTGATTTTAAACTATTCTAATAGCATATTTTTATTATAAGATCAAAAAAGAAGTGATTATGGAAAGATTACTGTCGCCTTATTCTTTTCGTATACATTTTTGTCATCACAAAGGGATATTACGTTTCCAATACATACAGGAAACACTTATCATAATTGCTAAAAAAAAAACTTTTATATATACCTTACCTTTTTAAAAAAATATATAAGCTACACGAGTAAATAAAATAATAATATTAATATCTCAAACCTCAAATCATGTTGAAAAATACTTTACTAAAGAATTTAAGTTGTCTTACCAATAGTGTATGTGGCGCCATCTATCTGAAAAGTCGCGCTCTTGCATTTCTTGAAAATTTTCCCGCTCACTATTTGACGCGTGGCGCTACCATGCGTAGAGGGATTCGAAACAATTTCACGCCTCGCCACGGCGCTAGTGTCAAATCGATTCCGCAACTCTTCAAACGACAAATCGCTTGATAAATCTGGTGATTTGTCACGCACCCGACCGCACAGCCCTATAGGAATGTTCTCAGCCTCTTTTTTGTCCATTTTGCTCAGATTAATTCACGGCACTGTCACTTATTTATATGATTCACTCATCGTCACACTTATTGAGTCACTTTAAAATTTTAATTAGTCGGAGTAGATTATCTTATTTTTAACAATTATGCAAAAAAAAAATTGTGAAAAAAGTTTAAAGCAAAAATTAACAAAAAAGGACCAACGTTTCACATAGTTTATAAACTCAACCTTGGAGCGCTTCAATAATCTTGCTAAATTTAGCTCAATGGTTTCTGAATTGTTTTTGTTTGCTCTTGCTAAACCTGACTGTACTACGTCGGATCAGCCTTTGATATATGTTTTGCTTATTATAAAATACCTTTTGTATACACTAATGTAGCTTTAATTTATAGCGTACGGTATTTGTTGTGTGTCAGTCATCTTGAAGATCACATGCCATAATGCTATGACCGAAAGTCACAAGCGTTTGATAAAATAATTATATATAAAAATATACTAACGCAGAAAGTAGTGATATTATTCAAAGAAGTTTAAAAGGCTTTATTCCCGTTAGTTGAAAAATGAAGTATCTTTTGAAGAGAGCTCCAAGCTTGGCTCAAACAAATCCTACACAAAAGACTATCTTCGTTTCACAAACTTTCCTGCAAAGGATTTTTTTATACCTATTTTTACTTCTGTCTCTATAAACCTTCTACATCCTACTTGCAAAGTTGAAAAGAGTATCGCTTTCTGTAATAGGTTCCCGGATATTGTAAGTTTTTGAAACAAGAAATTTACCTGATGTAATTTCAATAAATTATTACATTTTGTTTGCTTGTTGTTGTTTTTTAAATTGAATTAAACGAAATACTTTTTCATACTACTGTGTTTTGATAATAGGCAATTCAAACATATATTTATTTCTTATATATTCTTTATCGAAGATAAGGGTCTGTGAAGATGTCAAAGGTAAAACTGACTTCTACTTCACCGCATTCAGTTTAAAGAGAACCATTATTTTCCTTATGCTTATCAGACCAATTCATTATCATTCTACCGTGATAAAGGAATTTAAATAAGTAAATTATAAACCCTTTTCTTTAAATAACAGTATCAATTTCGTACAGATATTATTGTTTTTCATTCTTTAACTAAATAAAGTAGTGAAGAATAGATATGTTTATTAATTACAAGTGTTCTTGTTAACAGATATAGCATAAGCATTGTTTAAAAATATTTTCCATCTTATAAAATATTATTTACGAGTCAGTTTATTAATAACTTGATGTCGGATTGCGTAATACGATGTACTAGTGTACGCTGTATTAATATTCGCTTCGAGAGTTTATATAATTATAAAAATATGACAAATATGAAATGTTAAGCTCATTTTATTATTATGTAAATTAAATTTAAACGAAGGGTGTTGAATTTGCGTTGAATCAATGACTATTATTCTTAATATAAAGGATGAATAGTAAAAAACAACAAAACACAAATAATAATAAAAATATGAAGAAAAACTTGTCTTTAATCAACAATGTTATCGGGCATTATGAATGAATATTTTGTATATTTTTGCTATATTATTTTTTATACAAACGCTTATCAGAAATAATTAAAAACGGATTCTGGGTGGTATACTCAGGATTAATTCATTAATCATCAGGTTTAAAATTTTATTTACGAGAAATATAATCTGTTTATAAAATATAAAATTATGACTAAGAATATTGTTCTGTAAATATAAAGAGGATTTTTTAAAATGATAAATTTGTTTCCTTTGCTATCAATAGTCAGCGAAACGTGTAAATTAAACCATTTAAAATGTACAATGTAAGTGTGCAAAGGTAATAAATTATTATAGCATTTTACTCAAGTACACACGAAAGAATGTAAAATTTTAGTTACAATGATGTGAAATGGGTCTAAACAGTAATAAATAAAAACTAACTATATCATTATTTCATACGCTCGTTAGTTTTGAACTGTTTCCATTTTTTGTCATAATTATAAGAGAAAAGAAAAATATAAGTAAAAAAAGTGGTTTTTGTAGGAAGCAGGTGTGGGAGGAATAAAGATTATATGTAATTAAAGCGCCGGGTTTGGGATAAATATTTCTAGTTAAAATTAAACCACAGAAATGTTTGTGATTTATATCACAAACATTTCAAATTAATATTATTATTAAGGTTATTTTATCTTTTAAAGCTTTGAAATTAGCCGACTATTGAAATAGAAAAATATACCCAATTAGGTGTTATTTTAATGTCTTATTTGATCTATAAGCTATTTTTATGGAATTATCATCACTTTTTAATAACCTTTAAATGGTTAACATTTCATTAATTAAGGGTATTTAAATCATGAATTTTAATTTCAAAATTCTACTCCTTGTACGAGGACTCAGCTCTTTAAAACCGATTATATTTCATAATAATTATACAATAAAGCTAATAGTACTTAAAAAGTCCTAGATAACTCTTAAAGGGATGGATAGTCATTAAAAGTAAAAAAAAAACTCTTAATACCTTATAAACTTCATAACATTCTAATATTATTTATTTTGCACTAAAAGGATATAATTCAATGGTGGTTTTACTTTTCTGTATCATTTATTATCTTATTAGTGTCGTTTACTTGAGTTTTGTTCCAGCTATTATTCTTACTTTAGTGTCGTCGGCTGACACCACGGTACAACCATTTAAGTTTTTATCTTAAGAAATATTTCTTATATAATAAATATTTTTATATTTTATGTTTATTGTAACAAAAGATTAAAGAGTAATAACTCAAGATTAAATAAAGGATAAAAAAGTTTTTGATTACGTCATTGAAGATAATTCTAATATTCTATTAACGTTTATTACTTGAACGATCTGTTTCAATAAGTTATATTTACTAAAGTTTCTACCTAGTACGACTCTTTATTACCTTTGAGCGTTTTAACTGTTACAAACAGCACTTTGATTGCTTGAAACAGAGCACTAGTTGTTGATTGTTACCTTTATAAGGGCATGGACATACTATTACAATAATATTTTTAAATTAGCTCCTAAATAAAATTTGATTATTTTTAAATATCACTCTATTTTTAATTAAAAGTAGCGCTTAATCTACAGACCAAAGAGAAGTAAGTACTTTGCGATTCACTGGTAGACCAAATGTTTCGGATCTCGTGATCTACTTTTCATACCAGCGCATTAATTCCTACCACGTTCCAAGTCAAAACAGGGCTCTCCATTTACGCTTCTGGCGTGTGGTATGGCATAGAAAGGGTTATATAATCTTTAAAATCTTACAAAGCTACTGCAAACAAAATAAGTTCGTGCTACAATATTATTCCTTTGTAACTACTCCTACATTGTTCTGAAGACCACTTTTCTATAATAAAGATATTCTAGAGCATAAACAAATATCCAAAATGTAATATTATTAACTTATTTTGTATTATTTTTAAGCGTAAATCTTATTTCTTCTGTACTATACTTTATAATAACTGAAGAGTAAAAGTTAACAATTATTTTGCAAGTGTTAATAAACGACTTTCATCGACACTTAATTAGTTTTCAAACTTAATTTAAACACTTCAACGTTACCTCGTTTGAGTCTAATAAGAACGTTTGTAGTCTTATCGTTGTATAATTGAGTTTAAAATATTAGATATTTATAATAAAGAGCAAATTTCAAGAGAAAATCTAACTTTTATGCAAAATTTAACTTTTACCTGATGGAATTTACAAAGTAAAATCTATTCAAACATGAAGTTCATATTCATGTGATAACTATTACAAATTATGCCGTTATTATTGAATCTTGAAATACATTAATAATTAAAGATCAATCTGCGTGTTACGTATGATGTCAGACAGATATCAATTTACGTAAATATGTTGACTTCAGAGAGAGATTTACCAAATTTCAGCGGTTTAGAGAAGTATGAGTACCTGATGGAGAAAATGACAGATATACTCGTACCAACACGACAATAAATTAATTTACACGTTTCGTTTTATTACAATGTTAGTACATATGATAAGAATAAAATGTTGTTATAAAAACATTACCGAGATAATATTAATGTATTACTCGTGAGGCTCGGGGAAAGCCTTTATTGTCGTGGCCAGAAACTAGTGAACATAAAACTATCGTTTATTAGATTTGCCACCGGGGACAGAGATGAAAAAATATTTCTCACGCAACCAAACTTACAGGTACACAATAGATTAGACAGACTGCCCTATTTGCAATATAATTTCTTAAAAAAATATTTTTGTATTGTATTTCTTCTTCTTCTTCCTGGCAACCTCCCAGCTTTAGCCAGGGTCTGCCATTTTTGTATTGTATTTAACCAATGGTAAATATATGTATCTGTATAGTTTCTTTCATTTATAGTTACATTAGTACAGGATTTACAAAAAAAGAGTGACCTTAATTTTACTTCTGATAATAATAAGCAATGAAGAAAACTCTCATTTAGTTTTTTATTTTATTTTTTTATTTTAAAAGCGAGTCTGCTGTTTGCACATATTTAATATAAAGAACGGTTCATAGCACACTTCACGGGCAATAAGTGCTATGGCACGCGGTTCTGAATGGGATGTTGTCACATAGAGCTTAAAAAATATTGTTTCACGCGATTGATCCTGCGGTTTATTAATACATGAATATTTAAAACTTCGTATATTATATGTATTATAAGGATAAAGTTATATCTATGAATCGTGTCATCATATTTCTGAAGTGGTTAGTTTTAGTGACGTCTCCGCGAAATGTTACCTAATGGTAGCCATATTTACAATTCTGTGGCATGTTGAGCACTGAAACCACAGTCTCGTGGAGTAATCAGTGCGAACGTAATTCACCCATACAAAGGAATATTTTGCAAATTATTTTCAACTCATTGTCGCTTGTTACTAGTTAAAATTTATAAGTAGTAACGGTACATAGTTATTTTTTTTTGCATATATAAATACATACATTGATGTATTTATGATTTTAGTGATTTATTTCTGTTTAAATTTGGACATGATGTGTCACATTGTCCCTAGTATAGAGATTTTTTTTCATTATTTGGTTTTAGTTACAACACACTTAAAGAATATTCGTATCTCAGTTAACCTATCTAAGACGAGTCAAACACGTAATTATGATTTCCTGTCATTTTATCCAATCTTTTTTCCGACCAACAAATTAGATGATATAATTTTTATGTTTATTTTTATTTTACAAGTTTTTTTTTTCTGACTTTAGTCTGACTCAGTTTTTGTGCACTGAAACGGCCTTTTTTTCTATTCTCAATGGTTTCAGTTCTTCCAATATTAACCTATGTTAGAAGACTACCAATATTGATTTTCTGATTAAAACGTAAGGTCTGTTCCTAATAATATGGTTCTTCTTTAGGTCCATATAATTTGAACAAATTAATCTTTTGTTCCAATTATATGGATCAAATTATATGGATTCTTAATGGATCGACAGGTGATTCAATTTCGATTTTCTTTAAATAAATAGTATAATTATTTATTTTTGACGATGACTAAACTGATATATAAAAAAAGTCAGAGTAAGTGCTTAATAAGTTAATTCAACTCAGAAGCCTATGTCCATAGCACAATAGTAAATATTCCGACCGAACTTCCTGTAATTCCAACCCATTTCCTGAAATCCAAAAAGTATGGAGAATTCTGATTAAATAAATTTTCCCGTTTACTTTTATAATATAATGTACTTAAACGAGCAATTTTAAACAAATAACAATGAAGTAACGAAATATATTTTACATTATTAAAAATATGACTGGTATTTATATCATATTTTATTTATTTATTTTATTTAATACTTTTTTGCACACCATAATTTCAATACAGACAATAACAAAAAATACAAACTTAAAACTAACGGTGAAACAAAAGACGGCCTTATGGCTTATTAGCCATTTCTTATTTTCTATGGTTTTAATATAAAATATACGTAATCTCTAAAATTAAGATTTTATGTTTACGTTTATAAGTTTTAAAAGGGACAAAAAACAAAATAAATAGATAATAATTTCATATCTTTTGAACCTTATATACTCCAAATATGTGGAATCTAAAGAGGCTTCTATAGGCTTCTTACACTTTTGCATGTAAGTTTTAGTAAGGATTACTTAAAAAGTTTGTATACTTTTGACAAAAAAGTATTTAATGTGCTAAGTTGAGAAAGAGGGATTTGGGACCGACGGCTCTTGGAACGTTTCTGTTGATTTTGACTTAATCCAGAAGCATACTTTTGTAATATATTAGTAGGAACTTACTATACTTTGCTTAGTTGTGATAAAGTAAAAAAAAGTAAAAGATAAAGTTATATATTTTCCACCTCAGCCTTTCGAACTCTCAGCTGATTACAAAGTTTTACTAGTGTTTATCATTCCCACATATATTTCACAATATTTCGTATTATTGCGTAATTACTGAATGGGGCTCTACACCTGATATTACATATGTAAAGGTTACTTTTTGTCTGATTAATCCGTAAAATGATAAATGGCTATAGACAGAAAGCTGCAGGTTCGATCTAGGGCATTGAATTATAGTAAAAAGTAGTATATTATGTATGGGATATTTATTATTATATGAACATGGTGATTAATACTTATTTGTCATTCTAAAATAAAAGCCTACAACTGTACTAAACAAGAATAACTGATAATTGTTCTGAGCAATAACAGGAGAATTATTTTGGATAGTTAAATTAAAACAAGAAACAATTGTTTTCTACCAAGTAATTATTTTAATGACGTTAGCGTTATTTATAGATATATAAATATATTATGTTTTAATTTATATTAATTTTCGATTGTAATATATTTATATATTATAATAAGACAGTATATAATTATATTAAGATAGCCCGTTGTACCGATAGTTTTAAATAAAATTGACATAACGAAATTTTAGCGGGCATTTAATAAACATTTTAGGGGCTGAATTTCAGAGTAATTATTTATATTCTTATCACTACATTTTTATTACACCGCTGGACACAATTTTTCCGAGATGTGACATACAATTTGTACTTAAAACATGTGACATGATTAATTCTTATTCGAAAAAAAAAAAACAACAATATAAAAATTTTCTTATTCATTTATATTATATATAATATCAAATCAGGATAAGATTACATTTGCTTTATTTGCTTGTCAAACTGAAAGTAATACTTTTTTTTTCTAGTTATAGTAATTTGTTATATCTGAGTGACAGATTTATATAAAATGTATACGATAAGAAACTTAAATACTATTGCATACTGTAATTATAAGTCTTCGTCTTAGGTTGACTGGATAAAGCAACGTGAAAATAGTCAAACTGATGCAAATGCTTGCTATAATTCACAGATACGCTAATTATAAATAAATTTGTTGACAATATGTGTAAACGTACAATTTAGATGTAAAACATATAATTTATAGATTATTTTTTTATATGCCAAGGCTTCATTCGCACTGGAATATAGAGCATTATAATTTCATTCAAACTTCAAAGTATTCCCGATAGTATTTTCCTGCCAGTTAAGCCTTCAAAACTTTCTCTGAAAAGAACTAAATGTCATTACACTAGACAGAAAAAGTTGCAGCAATTCCGAATAAAGTTTGTTTGTAAACTAGCATAAGTATTATGAAAGAGTAGATGTCAAAATATTACCCTATGCATACATATGTAAGAGTTATCCCTTTAAACTTTTAATATTATTTGTATTGCTGTCAAATATTTATTTTATTTTTAAATAAAGATTACTTTTGATTCGATATTCATATTGTAATCGCTTGTTGGTGCTGTCAAGTATCCAGATTTCAGAGATTCACTTGGCAACAAGATCACAACAAAATTGTACACGCATTTCCAATGGACCCAAAACACAAATCGCAATTGTTATTACGCTGGTGATAAATTAAAGTTTTGGACAAAACAGTCGTTAATCATAACGTCTTTGAACTATTTTGGTACATTGTAATTAATTGCACTGTTTAAATCACAATGTCCTTGGATTAAAAATATGTGAAATCTTTTTTATTTTTGGCTTTATGCAAATAAAAAAGGGAGATGTAGGTATAATAATTAAAGTTGTAATACAATATAATTTCAAAATATTCACCAATGTGGTTCAGTGTTAAGTTTTAGTGGCACATATAAAAACAAAAAGCCTTGAAAAGTTTCTACATAGGATGGATTACTCAGGGTGGATAAAACTTGTTTTATGAAGTTTGTAATTGTTTTATTGATATTTGATTTTATTTGAGGTTTAATTAAAAATAGTCAGACACTAACGTATTAAAATTCTCTAACACGGTTATTTCAATTCACATTTAACTTTAAAAAATGTAGTTATTTCATATTGGCGTGTTAAAATGAAGCTGCTTTTTAAAAATATATAACGGCTGCGGTAATAAGTTATGTTAGTTATAAAATAAACAAATAAATTTACTTTCCTAACATTTTTTTTTTAAATCGTTTTCTCTTTTTTTCTTTTTACCGTTTACGAGATTTCATAAAGAAGAAAAGATTTAAATTCTTATGATTTTCGACAGATATTTGTTTATAATACCAAAGGAATAATATTTAGGAACACCAAACTATAATTATGTTAATACTGTTTATTGCTTTATATTTATATATCAAGCAATATTTTTGCAAATTTTGTTTTATTATCAAAAGTAAGTTCGGAGGTCAGTAATTTTTTCCAATCTTTTCTCTTTTATACATAACATAGATGGAAACATCTTTTAAAAATTTTCAATATACTTTTTCTTCTATACTACCTTTTCCTCACATATTACTATAAAAAATTGTCATCTGAACCTGCTTTGCTCTCTTATTTCAATGTCCTTAGCGTCCTTTTTTTGGAACGTGGTTCCAATGTAATCTTACTTTTTGCCAGTTTTCATTATATATTTATGGATCTAAGCCACAAATTTTCTAAAAATATAACAAACATTACTTTTTATTCTTAATAACATAATACAAATATTTCTTAGGTTTGTTTAATTTTAGATATATTTGGCGTTGGATACATCTATATATCGTATTTATTATCGTTACATGAACACTCACGAAAACGAGTGTGCTGGCAGTACAGTAAACATGACGGCTAAACGATTGTTGAATTATGTAATACCAACGAAGAAACATTCATATGTATGAATAATATTAGGGAAAAATAGAAATTAATATACCTACAGCAAAATGATTTTTGTAATAAAATTTATATTTGAATTAAAATAAGTAATCCAATATTTTTTATGTTGACATATAATTACATAACTTTATTATATACCACACTTAAATTTTTTGCACAAACATAAAAATTTATGAATTCATTTTATGTTTTGTGTCGCAATAAATCGTAACAATCAATAGTTAATATGCAAATTGTTACTAGAATTAATTTGAACTGAATTTATAGTCATGATGAAAAATATTTTTGTATAAAATATTATATTTTCCATTGAAACGTATATTTTCCATTGAAGACTATATAGTAAAATCTATTTTTAAATATCCGAAATCACATCTGAAATATTTGATTGAATACGCAATCTTCTCAAGGTTATTAACTAATATAATTATACTAAAACAGTAACGTTGCTGAGTACCTATTGCTTAGTACGGATTATGTACACAGGATTTTAATAAAACATATTTAATTAATATTTACACGATATGTGTATATTTGCTTCAATATTATGAGAAAAATGTGTTACTACATGGATTTGCTGTAATATAGGCAAAAAATCTGTCATTTATTATAATACATATTTTCATTTAAAATAAATTAAAACATTACTTTCTGAGGAATATAAATCCGAATCTTATCTTACGAGTACCGAATCGTATTAGAGGAATCTGTTTCGCTCCTTGACAAGACAAATTATAGCATCTTTAGTAAAAAGTTAAAACTAATTCAATTATGAGAGTTTATCTGCTAAAACAGTTATTTTTAACTGATGTAAGAATAATTTATTATCATTTTGAAATAATAATAAAATCAAGAACAAGATTATAAAGCGTTTAATTTTAAATATGAACGAAAACTTATTTAAATTCTAGTTACACTAACTATTTTTAAGGGAAACTTTTTTAGACTTATTCTATAAGGATGGAGTTACAACAATGGTAAGAAATTTCATTTTATTGGATATTTACTTTTGGTTTTTATTTAATCTAAAACTTATTTTATTGTATTAATTGGTTTAAATTCCAAATGTTTTGTAGTTCTGTAATTATCCATACCACTATTTATCTAAGATCAATGTACACTATATTTATCAAAATTTCTTATTATTATTTGGAAAAATAAATATTAAATAAACATAAACATTTAAATTATTCAAACCACAGCTATTTTGAAAGTTGTGTCCTGTGAACATGTTATAATAAGATGAAAAGTTGATATAAAAATTGCGAATACAAAAATAAACACCATTGAAATTGTTTGTTTTATAAACGCTTTGAAATATTTTAGCAACAATCAAATTATTATACCTAGTAAATATTGTGGTAGTAAATATTGTGGTAGTAAATATTGTTTGGCATCACCATTCACCAGTCTAGACCAGAAGGGTATCGAGTACTCTCGAGGATCACACGTACTGAGTACTCCCTTTCCCTTTGCCATAGTAATCCCTTTATTCCATTCTATTTCCTCCCAAATCCTCGTATCCACTAAAGCGAAAACACAATTGGAGCTTAAAACTCAAGCGTATTCTTATCTATTTTTATATATTATACAATAAATTTTGGCTCACATTTATATGTAAAAGTAATGGAATTGAAAAAACTACTTCAAGTAAAAAATTGTGAGACAACTATAAATGGTTCATAAACATTTCACTTTATTGAATACTTTTTTTTTTGGCTAAAATAGCAAATCGTTTCTGTAACTGTGTAATGTATGTATATATATATGGTGCCAGACAAGAATCATAACTTTCATTAAAACTAACACTTTCCGTAATCTTGGTTATATTTTTCTATTCAAAAGTTACATAAAGGTAAGTACTAAATATGACTTCATTAAAAATATTAAATATGTTCATAAAAGTTTTTGAGTCTTATTTAGTAATATTTCAGAATTTAATGCAAGTATGACGGACTTTTAAAGAAGTTACGAAAGACTTTTTTATATTGGAATTAGTATGATATCAACAAAGATTTTCAGCATGTTACCTGCTTTCTTTTAAAATTGTTTTAGTATACTAAAATATATGAGTCGTCTTGTTTAATGATGCAATTTCTTATATTTTACTTTTGAAAATTCTAAATACGACCTTTTTTTATTTACATTTTGTTATTGAATTTGTGTTTGTGTTATTTTGTATGTATATACTTTTCAAAGAACGAAAACCAATAATGAGAGAAGAGGCCTTTGCTCAGCATTGATAGGTTGATGATGATGATACACATAATAAATTATCTACTTTTGAATCGAATTGTTTTGCTTATTTATATCTGTACAGGTGTTGCACTCTGAATCAATTCTACATCCATCTCTATCGGGTTTGATGCTTGTTAGTCATTTTGCATCTCCATTGCATGATTTAAATTTCCGTTTCACTGATTCTGTATTTGACAGACGGTTTAAACGATCTTTTGATATGTTTAACAAGTTTCATACAATCATTTGGTATAATTTTGTATGTAATATTGGGTTTTTAATAAATAATGAGGTTCAAGTGGTTAAAAACCAGTTAAAAATGAAGGTTTATAAATAATCAGATATGCTTCTGATCTAAAATTATTTTCCTATTTTAAAATAAATAATGATAAAGCAAAAAGAAATAAAGGATATTTTAGGATTTTATGGAGTCAATATGAATACAATTACGAAAACTCCTAAAATGGTCTTTGGCACAAGAATCATCAAGTCGTCCCAGCAAGTTAATAAAGCAGTCCTATTATCAAATTCATTGATAATATTATCGCTACATTCTCGTTTGATATGAAATATGAATATATTCTTAAGGTCGTTCCTTTATCAGATATATTTGGCGGCAACCCAAAGATTGTATTACAACTTTAGCTCGGTGCCAAACAAGGGACCGTTGAATAAGGTCTAATGTATATATGATAGAAAGTAATCTTGATTCATGAAAATCTTTATTGTCTTATTAAACTATATTACTTTTCATCTCACTATATAGGCGAGATGTTTTAAATGGTTTGATCATGTATAATATGGTTATATATAAAAGTTTTTAAACGAATCCTTTGTTATTTCATTTGGAAATGAGTGACGTTGCTTTTTACTATTTAAGTAACTTAAAACAAAACCAAACGGAATAAAGGCTTAAAAGTTGTTGTAAAAATTTATTTAGCTGTATTATTATCAAAACTATAAAAGTCTTATGCTGTATATTTCAAAGTTATTTTTATACTACGAAGTAGTAGTTGATAAGAGTATATTCTTATTTTGTCGCATTTACTAGTTGCTCAAGGAGCTGCCGCAATTATAATGTTTAGTCTCTCTAGCCTATCGTCCCAAAAGCTTTAAATTATTTTATTCACATTGAAAGGAATGCTAAATTAAAATTATTTAAATACTATTGTTATTTTTTTATTATTATTACTATTAATACTATTTTCATTATTTTTATTTGTATTAGAAATTATAATAATCGCTTTAAAATCAATGTTTTTTACGAGAATCAGATATTTAACTCAAAATATATGTATGTAGACTTGAAGAAGTAAGCATATGCATACCTTTATCTTAAATTTAAAACTAGATTTTAATATTATAAAAGAAAATGCACTGGCCCATAACAGTCTTTTACATACTCTGCACATTTTCAAAATATAAACACGTATTAGTCTTTATAGAATGTGGATTATCATGTTGTTTTAGTCCGTTTAATATTTTGCTATATATTAATTTAAGAGTCCAGTAAAAAGAAATTTATTTAACTAAAATAAAAGAACACTTTACAACACTTGTATTCTTGTAGTCATATCATACACAAGCTCTTCCATCACTTATTCTCATCTCTCAGCCATTAATGAGATGCAAGTGCTTCAAGATCACCCTGATACATCGTCAACTTCGATCTTCCAATAGACCAACTTCAAACTAACTTACCATTAGATGCAATACAACTACATACATCACACTGACTTAAGCAACAACGTGCAAGTTCAAGTAAGTGACAACGCCGTTTTGCCACAGAAGGACAGATTTTTTCACAACTTTAGATAACATTCCCCTTTCAAAAATGTTCTAAGCCAAGGTACAGCCTCATAGGACACCCTTGGGACGAACCTACTCCTCCGCAATTCGGGCCGCAATTGCAAGATAGGTCACCCCATCTTTCCTAGCGGCGGTGTTAAAGCAAATAGGGATAACAAATATGGTCAACTGGAAAACAAAAAAATGCTTTTAAAATAATTTTTATAGGTCTTAGTTGTAAGGTTGGTTAAAAATGTTTCGTATAAGTAGACCAAGTAATTGAGCTCTCGTCTGTGGTAAGGCTACTAGAACGTAGGCGAGGCGAGAAAAGGACTCAGTATTTGTATGTATATCTAAGCAACTAAAGAACAATCTAAACATACCTGACCCACTAGCAAAATCTGCAACATTTAATTGTTTTGACTACACAATCTTTTGTTTTAATCTACAGTTCCCTAAGACAAGTAAATATTTTCTCAGGACAAAGAAAATATGTAACTAACATAAGTAATAAAATAGTGGCAACTTATTCCCATAGAAAAGCTTGAGACAATAGTAGAAACTGTGAGTTAGTGCCAGATTTTGCTTTTGTACTCGGTCCAAAAGTATATTAAATATAATTTAATTAATATCCATATAAAAAAAAAACCTATATTTTTCAGTTTTACGTACATGGATATACATTTATCCAGAAAACAATTTAGGTACCTGATATTCAACTGAAGTTTAATGAAGATCTAATGTGGTGTAAGTATTAGTTATATTTATCTTGTAACTTATAACCTTTAAAAACCCCAAGTTTGAAATGTAACTTATTTAACTTTATATTTCTTATAATAACTTGTTATCACTCGCATCTGACATACGTGTATAATTACAGACAATCCTAAATCCATATTCAATACGAGTATTTGGTTATAATTAAATCAGGCAGTTAATGAACTAATTAGTGTTTGATAATTACAGTCTATTATTGGCATTAAGTTAATATTGAGAAACAAATTACCATAAGTCTAAGGGACAGTGCGTTACAGAGCTACACTTGGCAAGTTAAAAGTGGTAATCTTGTTTTATTTTTATGGTATTTTGCCTTGAAATTTCATTCCTTGAAACCGAATAGAAATGAAATAATAGTTACAAATGCACGCGTATATTGGTACTGTTTTAAAACGACTATACTAGTTTTGAAATACACGGTGTGAGGCTTAACTAATACTATATTCGAATGAAGAAAATGTCCACCTTTTTTATTAAATGCATCTAACAGATTAGAATACACGTGTTGTTTTACATTAAATCTTAAGAAAATTTTACATAATACGATGGTGGTAAATTTTCGGGTGCGGCGATAAGCTTTGATCAAACTAACCTACTTAAATTTGGCTTTAGTAACAGTGTTTAACTTTAATATTCTTAGATACGACTTACCTAATCAAAATTCTAGTTATATATACATAATTTTATTAACATAAAAGTCAGTTATTTAAAACTTACACATCTACATTTTTTTTAAATAATTGTCTTTTGCCGTTTGCCATTTTATTGGACAAGTCGACGAATAATTTTACCCGTCCATAATAAATAATGATACCAAAGTAATTCACCATTTTATAAATCAAGTTCAGTAAAGTTTACTAATTGATCGAGGAAAACCCAGTGACTCCTTAATGACCATCGGAGAAAATTTTATCTTTCATTTTAGGAACTCTTTGAAAGTTCCCAATTTATATACTTCATTTACAAGAAAATTTCTTTCTTTTGATTTTGATATTGAGTAATATAAAGAAAAATGTGAGGTTTTAAGCTGGCTTGGAAGTCATAAACACATGAATGTGGATGTTATATATTATGAATGTTCACATTATAAAACTATTCAAAAAGAGGCCCAACTCGTAGTCATGATAAGTTTAAAACGGATTTATTTACTTATAATGTTAACAGAGCGGACGGGCTACAACTACTTATAATCCGTTTATACTAACATTCGTGACTTCGCGTTATCAGCAAGTTGTTATAAAACAGAATTTAGGTTTCACGCAGAGAAAGTAACATCACAAAGAAATACAAATTGATGTGTTAAAGAAAATATAGCATCGTGTTATTTTTTTTTTGTTACAGCAATTAAAAAGTAAATAAAAAAATATTTTAAAGTTATATTTTTAAACTATTTTAACTATGATGAAACTACAGTAATGACATCGTAAACGTTTTCCAATATGTAATCTGTTATCTGTTATATAAAGTACTTAAAGTTAAACCAACACTTTAACTGTGATATGTTGAATAAATTGAATTTGCTCTAGGTATGAATTTGTTATAATTTAATATTATATTTAGATTTTCTTTTATCTTCAATATTCTGGGTATATAGTTAATGAAATTTGAGTTGTATCAAGGTAATATTATAATAACTAACTAGCTTATATTCATACAAAAAAAATATGTACGGAAAATTCGGATGTTGTATCCCATAAATTTTCTGAAGTATAATCTATTCCAAGACTTTTCTCACGACCACCTGAGTCAACTGTGATTTGAATACAATCTATTCCAACTTCCTAATACGATCAGATATACAAGACCAAGTTTTAATGAAAATTTTAAGCAAAATCATACTCGGTAAGATTGTCACATCAAGATATGAATAATAATTTACCATTTAAAACATAGTGATCTAGTGTAAAAATATTTTCAGTGATAGAATTATAAGTCGTACATAAAACATTCAAGAATAATATCCGGATAACTCCACGTCTTTAATGAAACGGATGAAAATGAGGTCAGTTTGGATGAATCCTGCGTTTAGTCATAAATTCTCAGATGTGTGAAAATTCTTATCCCTACGCAGCTGGACATAAAGATCATGTTGAAATACGTCTTACGATCTTCAGGAGATTGAACAATATGGCCAAGATTGCGCTCTGTAGCTGACAGATATATTTTCGGAGAGAATTGTGTTTTGCCTTGAATTTTTTACAACACTTATGTAAGTGTAATAAGGATTTTATATCTCTTCGATTGGTTTTTTATGAATTATTGTTTGTAAATTTTTCATGTACAACCAGTTGGGCCTTTTGCTTACTCATCAATATAGTATTTCCGAAGATACATTTCGTACATTCATCATGAGGATTTATTTTCTTTAACGTTTACTTTCAGAGATGCCCACATTCTTTGTCTATTATACGTAACAAAGCAGAAGAACGAACAGAATATAGAATATAAAGAAAAACTTTCAACATATGTAATTTCCATATAGTATTGTTACTACCAAAATATAACAAAATTGTAACATTTGATAATAAATTTTAATATTAAATATTTAAGTGCAAGTTATTTATTGTAAGACGTATTAATGCAACATAGATATTGTACTAATGTATTTTGAATTGTGTTCAGAGACGTCGATATACGACGAAAACTATTTGTCATTGTCTTCGATCCTCACTGATAAATGGTCAGTCACTTAATTATGCTTCAAAAGCAATCTCCTGGTAAAAATTGTTTAACGGTAAGTTAGCTGATGGATATAATTGATGAGAACTCATCTTATAAATACGATATATACATTTTAAACAGTTAAAATGTAAAATCACACAATTATAGCGTTTTTTTATTTATATAAAGCATTACTTCAACATTTTTTTTCTATATGAACTACAGTCAGTGAGGATATTTTTTTTGATCGTTACTTGTAAAGACGAATCATTTTTCATACTTCTTTATTGAAGACTCTCCCTCAGATAATATAATATATGAACCTTTAGCTTTTCTGTTATAATATAATCACAGGTTTATAAAAGGAATTAACAAATGATTGAGAAGATTTGTTGATGAGCCAGGTAAAAATAACTTGATATTATATGCGGTTTTGCTCATTATAACTGGTTTACGTATATATTTAGTATACAAAGACACATATGTATGTACATTTGTGTCTTTGTTGGTCATTATTTACAAAGGAATACATACTTTATTATGACAATGTTAATTTAAGCATTATGAATATAATTTTAAATACATTATATAGACGGATTGAGTTTCTTAATATTTCTCTTTTATCCGTTACCCTTTGCCTTTGATCAATACAATCCTTAATAAGTATGAGAGTTTTTCGTAAAAGAGGTATATTTGTCAACGATTTATCAATAAACATCACATCCACTAGAGATCTATATTATTTGTCATATATCATATTTCGAAGAATTGGGACTTATAGTAACTTGCGTAGTTCACAGAATTATTATAGTTTCTTTCAAATCAATATTAAAATGGCACTTATAATAATAGCAAATAATATACTCCAGTTAAAATTTAAATTTAATATATTTAAATAAATATCCTGCACCCGATAATAATGTCTGTAAACAGATATGTAGGAAAGAAAGCTGGAATTAGATGAATCGGAATTAGAAAACTGTTAAAAAGATACACATAAAACAAAGATCAAGAAGACTTTAATGCTGTTTTATTATGTGAGTTAGTTGTTTTAAATACATCAGTTCAGTACCAGTACGAGGTGGGGTCGTATCTATGGCGACTATCAATATTTACCGCAAGTAATGACACCGCCTAAATTCATTATTCTTCGATTAAAATGGAGCGGCACTGCAGATTTTGCACTGCACTTTGAATATATTATCCATATATTGTATGTCATAAGTTAAATCAAAATGATAAGAATATAACGACTTAGCGCAAGTTTAATGACTGAATAGAATGAAGTGTTTCTTTTAAAATTATTGTTTAATTTCGCTTTAATATATTTAAACTGTTCAAAGTGTTAATATGAGAGTGACAATATAATCTAGTGAAATAATGTAATTGTTATTTGGCGTATGATATTTTTTTGGTAAAAGTGACAGTGTATTCTTAAATTTGCCAAAATATTCATTCCTAACACATAGACAGTACATATTAAAAACAATTTT
Source organism: Danaus chrysippus (assembly GCA_916720795.1). NCBI lineage: Eukaryota > Metazoa > Arthropoda > Insecta > Lepidoptera > Nymphalidae > Danaus > Danaus chrysippus. The sequence goes on along the minus strand of CAKASE010000057.1, from coordinate 1,549,707 downwards.
TTATGTGATCAAATAAAAATTTAGAGTAACTGTAGTTTTGTGGGTGGCGTTTATTGCAATCTAAACATTACAATTTATTTTTATTGATTTAAAAACAATATAATAGTCATGAAGTCAGTCATTATATATTCAAGGAAATTAAACGTAGGAACTTTTTTAATTTTCTCAAATTCACTTGTACTTCTCCGTTCAGGTAACTTGTGGTATTAAAGAACAAATTGTGATTTTTGTTAGCGTGACTTGTTACGTTTGTTAAATTGTTAGGATATTCTTATATTAATGTTAAAAATATGTCTTAAATTTAAAATTTTCCGAGTCTCTCGTTAATCACATGTACCGGTTATAGGATTATAGGCGTTGGATAAAAATATTTTTATGGTTATCGATCAGATATTTTCTAACCGCAATATCTATTTTCGGTTCAAAGAGTAAAGATCAGGAAATTACGTGAGTGATGGATGACTTTTCACTTTTATATTTTTATTAACATTTTTGTACTTTGCAACGGTGTCGCAAGAATTTCGGCAAAAATTTTATGTCATAAATTTTTTTTATTATATACTTAATAATTTATTACTACTTAAGTGAAAGTTGATCCATAGAAAATATAGAAAAGAAAAAATAATTGATACATCTAAAATTTAAATAAAAATATATTTGTACGGAACTTCATAATATTAAACTTTTCAAAAAAGACGAGAAAAAAAATTTAAATATAAATATAAATGCGGAACTAAGAATTACCACATATAATCCAGTCCCATAAATCGTTCACACACTTCACATCACGACAAGTTGTATCACGCGGGTTCGCTTTCCGTAGCGGACGTGTTGCCGCGGGAGCGATGTAGGCGCGTCTGTCCTCCGCGCCGACTGCATTGCGATGTTACCCAAGATTCCGTGCCGTTTGGAACTGACTGGAATCGTTTCAAACGGTGAACCTTCCAACCGCTGGCGATAACGAGGAAACTGCCCTGACTTTTCGGGGACGAAATTTAATCTCGACAGGAGCACGTAGGAGTTTGCCGGTGCAATTTATAATCTGCTCGGAGCCTTCAAATTGGTATTGTTTTGACATTGCATATCTTAGATAAGTATTTTAGTTATACTAGAAAATTTTGCCATTAATTTATTATTATATTTTTATTACATGATATCCTAATGTATATTTTATTTTCAAAGGGCAATAATCTTTCAATCATTTTCTCAGAAAACTTTGTGGGCTCGATCTAATAAAAGTTACCCAAGTTTTAAGGTCGCTCGGTGAACGACTTTTGAATCAACAGAAGATGAAAAAACAAATTATATTATAAACTATATTAACGTTTCTTTTTTTTATGATTGGCTCAGGATAAAAAATAAGGTTTTATAAGGATCTTACAGCATTTTAAGGAACACTTGGCGCAAATAATTAAATATGTTCTGATACTATATGGTAAAAATTCCCACTCAGACTTTTGATTTTTTAGAACCGCCTTCATCTGGATTGTCACTGCCCCCATTTAAGAAGATTTAAAATAAATATATATACTTTTGATATATAGGTTATAGTTTTGGTCCGAACCATTCTGTTGCAGGTCCTAGTAGTTTATTTAGACCCAATAATTTGGTTCAACATCGCTCTTTGGCAAGCTCCGAGACAAGTGTAGTTCTTTTCGATCATACACCAAGTCAGTTGAATAAATTAGAAGAAAGTATACACATAACTTTTATTTTGAACAGAAATTTGCTTTTATATGTTGTATATTTTACTTGTAACTAATTTATTTCACTTTAGAGGCCTTTTGAGAGCTTTTATTTTTATAGTTTTTATTGCCTGAAAGATAACTGGTAATCCCCGATAACTATAGTAATTTATGTAACGTAAAGAAAAACTTGGTGTTTATAAAAAAAGTAAAGCGGCAGTGCCTTATCTGTATTTCTGTCGCCAAGCACTGTCTCTATTGTTGTTTTGCTATTTGTAGGTCAAACTCGCTGTGCTGCCACTGTTTTACATGGGATTGAAAAATTATCCTTATTTTAGATATAATCTAAATAATAATAATAAATATTAAATATATGTACTATTATGTACAAAAAAATATCATAACGAATAGATACGGGAACATTTGATACTTATTCTCAATACAAAAATAGAATACGGGAGATATCTAAAAAATACTTATCATCGTTTTAATGTTATGTATTATCGTACAGAAATAGTATTGTAATTACTTACAATTTGTCTAGTAAAAGATGGTCAGATAAATAGATTCATATCAGTGGAGCTCTTGGCAATAAACTACTCACGAATAAGGTAATATAGATAAATAATTTGAAATCATCGTAATACATAATAGAACTTAAATACCTCATGGAGCGAATCGAAAATACATAAATTAAGTACATAATGAAAGTGATCATAGCCACACCAGATTTTCAATTTTCCGCCGAGTGGGAAGATTGGAGATAAGCATAATAAAGTTTCTGACTCGTTTCGCTTAATGGAAGTGATTTGAGTGGTCATAACACGGATTTTTTATTGCTGTCATTCCCTTCGCCTTCCTTTTGTGGTAATTTAATCGTTTTTCCGATCCCGTTCAGTATTTATGTACGGTATTTGTCGAAATTAGCTCCCTTTAAACGTAGTAACACCTTCACAGAATAATTCGATAATGTTATAGGCTTCCCAACCACGTCTTTTCTTTTGTAATAACGAATACACTTACCCTAAAATTCTTAAAATACGAGGCCAAAAGTTCATTCAATTAAGACATTACTTGTCCGTATTTATGCAAAATGGAACCACGCAGCAAACACACACTTTTGAGATATCAAAGGTTTTACAAAAACATGTGCAGCACTGTTAGATGAAGTAAAATTACTATTTCTTTTATTTAAATATGTTGATAAATTACTTATTTAAGTATGTGCATATAATTTTTTGTTGATAACTGTTTAACCTTCTAAAAAATTAAAAAAAAGTGCATGTGGTTCCTTTAAACATTTAGTAATTAATAGGTTTTCTCATATACAAAAAAGAACCACAATGTAGGGATTTGTTGATATAAATGAAACTGTAGGTTTTTAGTATCAGGATAAAGCTTTAATTAATCAAAAATGCATGTTATTCGACGTTATCATCAAATTGGATTTCGAAATCCACCGTGTCTAGTCCATCTATGTCGTCTTCTATAGTATTATCACAGTTGAGACCATGATAAAAACTCTGTGCATCTTGTGGAATGAGATGTAATATGGATTGTATATCGGCAAGTTTTGCGGGTGATACTGGTTTCCCTGACGGCCACAAGGGAACTAAATGTTCCATTAAGATTAAACCCGGTCTGCCCCGAACAGGTGCTCTACCTACATTGACTTCCACAGAATTACCAAAGAAGTCTGTTTTAAAATAAATTGAGCTTGGTGAGTCTCTTTCTATGTATATTTCTCGAGTTTGTAGCCAATTAATACATTCTTTGTTAATACCACGTTTTCTATTAATAATCATTTTTTCAACCTTAGAAGTTCCCAGAAAATCTGATTTTGCCATTAATGTAACTTTAAGAGGGTTTTTTTTCTTGCAATCTTTAATAACTTGTATATAATCATCGGGAGTGTATAGTCTCGGATACTTTTTTATTGCAGACTCAATGTGGGAAAAATCTCTGTCATTGGGTAGGTAACTATGTCCGGGAATCAAAAACTTTTGTGTTATTTTTTTCAAAGTGGGATGACAATGCAAAAATGCTTTTAACATCAAAATTAACTTTATATTACGATTTTGTCCGCCACACGAATCGCTCCATAAAATTAGTTCCTCGACATCTTCAGAAATATGCTCGCCTAAGTATTTTAAAAGACAGGAACCGACTTCCTGAGCACCTTTTCCAGCCATTCCTTCTATCCAAACAAAACACCCACTTGAGTTGGTTTTTGCCGAATAAATACCCATATTATACAGCCAAAGCTGTCGTTTATAGTAAATAATTCCAGTAGGTATCTTAGGCATTGGAAGTGTTTTTTGTAAATCAAATGTGAGACATTCTAATTCCTTACATTGAGTAGCCAGAATAAAATCAGTCTTCATTACATGCCGCGCCTGTTCCCATTTTCGGCAATGTTCTTCGCGTTCTGTATCGATGGCTGTTTTTTCCTCAGTAGTTTTGCAGTGAGTTAATTTCGCTTGTAATGTGTCACACTTGTTACAAGTGTCTTTTTTAAGAGGCGCTCGTTTAAGATTAAAATTAGTGTAGAATAACTTTGTGTACATAGCCTTACTAACCTTCTCAGCTTCTCCTACATGTTCACAGTATAAATCGTACATCTTGTCTAAAGTCAAGTCTGACATAAGATATTCGGTCTCGGACTCACTTCTTCTATAGTGTGATTTATACTTAGGAAGAGAGTTTATATGACATATTACTTGGGAAACTAATTCGTCACTGCATTTGTTCCAGCCTCCACTTTTTGATCCTCTTCTATCTAAACAATCTTGTGACCTCAATTTAGTCAAAGCAGTATTAACTCTCTTTATTGAAACACCTAGTGTTTTGACATATAAGTTCCGGCATACTTCGACTTTATCTAATAGATATTTACGAGAGAATTTTTTCTTCATATTGCTATTAGTCATCCTTCTTTTAACGTCGGCTTCTTTGACGCTTGCTGCTATGTACATATTCTGAGTATTGTAATTTTCTAGTTTGTAAAAGGTCTCAAATATTTTCTGTCGATTGTTTGAATCTATTTTTTTTCAGCACTTCGTTTTACAATTACATTTATAATCAATAAATACTTTTGGTTGGACTTCGATGTTTTTATAGTTGTGAAAAGGCTTATTAGAATGTCTATTTTTCTTTCTTTCCATCCTAGATAGACCACCATACTTTAATTTTCGACCTTTCTTTGGTCTTCCTTTTTTAGGTACTTTGTCATTAATACTCACTGTATCGTCATCAGAACATGGTATAAACACTGGTGATTTTGCAGTATTTTCGCCTTCAGAAGTAGACTCTTCTATGATAGTGCGCCTAGACTTCCCATTAGGCAACCTCATTTTCTTGCCGCCAGCAACTTTTATATCATCACCATATTCTGATGAACCTGATATATAGTCAGGACTTTTAAAAGGGGACAAATTTGCAAGTAGGTCTAATATCGGCGAGGAATATTCTTCTAAGCGATCTGGCGAAGTTAAATTATTGCTTAGAGGTGAAGAAAGCGTCTCCAGAGGCTGTGCCCTTCTAGGTTCTTCATTACCTTGTGCTGTAATCAAAGAATCTTTTATGTCTTTACAATAATAACGCGTGGTTCTAGAAATCTATGGCCACAGCAAAATTATATTGGTTCTTATGGGTAGTGTGAACGCGGCTTTATGGTAATTCATTAAGTAGTAAAACATACAGACGGACACACCCACACACACACACGCACGCACACGCACACACACACACACATCATTACAGAAATGTACATATATATATTTCATATTACATACAAACATACATCGTTACAATCATCACATCATACACCAGCATACGATACAACGCTGCAATTCATACGGTGCATTCGAGTGAGCTCGAAGATACTAAAATGCATTAAACAAAACTATTTATCTGTTATGTCTTCATTATTATCTTCGGTACTCATGTCTAAAGCTTTATTCACCAACAGCTTGCCTCTACTTAACATTTTCACACTTAATTCGAAAGAAATAAACAAAAACAACAGAACTTTCTTTGCAGAGAAAAAAAACGGTCGTCACGCATTTGAACTATTTCGTTGAATGTCACCTATTTTGACAAATAACGTTTGACGTTTTACTTGGAAACTGAGTTATTGCACTTTGAGTTATACGTTCAATAAAATAAGGTAAGTATTTCGTTGTTTAAAACGAGAAACTTGAAATCAATCATGTAATTTTTGCACTTATGAACGATTATAAATTTCAAAACAATAAGCGTAATGGAATCACATGCTAGTGGTTCTACTGTTTAACAATATTTATTTATACGTAATAGAACCGAATGCTTGTGGTTTCTTTTTGCAAAACAATATTAACAACTAAATAATAAGAATTTATTTTACGCATAAGGATACCACAGGAATTTGGTTCTATTTTGTGTAAAAAAAATAATCGTAATAATAGAATTATGTGTAATGTATAATAGTACCAAGTGTGCGTGGATCTATTTTGTATAAAACTACATGATTGTAATATCGTTTACTTTTTTAATAAATAGAGTCATGTTGTACCGTGGTTCCTTTTTGCTTTACAAGTAACGTTTGTTATTGTTGTTGGTTCCTTTCTGCTTTTAATATACCTTGTTTCCAAGGGGAATTCATGTGATTCTTTTTTGTATAAGAATTTAGACTACCTTTACGTAAGTATTCTTAAAAAAAGTAAAAAATTAAATTTTGTCGAGTGGTTCCATTTTGCATAAATACGGACACTTTCTTCTTTGCTTATACTACAAGAAAAAACAACCAAAGTAAATATCATAACAGAACAGTAATTTATAATTTATGATTACCACTATAACATAAAATATATCACCTATTAATTTCTAGTAATAATCTGCATAACATTAATCTAAGCACATGCGGCGAGAGGAACAATGAGCATTCGTTGGAATTTAATGAATTGCCCATTTCTCCCGCCACAACGACTTGCAACCCCCGAGAATAAAGTCATTTTCAGCTTTGTGATATTTAACGAAAACAAAATATTTCAGTTCTCTTTCGTTTGCTTCACACCGAATTAACATAGATTTGGATAAGCAAAACAATGTTTATTTAATATTTTTATAAATAATTGATTAATTCATATTACTGCTACAAGAATTATTTTCAACTATTGTGAAGGAAGACAATGCGGGCTTTGAGGATTCGACTGCAATAATGGACCTTTATCTGATTGTCTGTCTTCAACGATATTATCAGCTCTCATTCACCTTCTGGATAAAATGTCTTCTCTCTGATTATATGGTATAATGTCTTTACTCAGTCACAGACGCCGTCTTAATAGTAACTTCTTGGAGAATTACATGGGTTTAGAATTTCATTAGTATAAGCATTTAAAAATTATCTAGACATTTAGATTCATTTTGTTTATGATTAGTATTTTCTAAAATAATACACTCTATAAAATTCGTATTGTATTTTAAATAGGTATTATTGTAGGTTGACATTTATTTAATTTATCTGCAAAATATTTTTAAGGTCAAGTTAAGTCAATATTTAATGTTAATAAAGTCAATCAATTTTGGATTACCTCCCAGGATCTGTCAGAGCTTTATGATTGATTTCCATGTGGTTATTATACCGTATTCGTTATTCCTTAAAGCGTTTAGAAATTAATAATTTATGACTAAAGGTGTTATCATTAAATTAAAATTTTTAAGTCTGTTTAAACAGGTTTAAATTTCAGGGAAGAATTTTCTAAATCTCAGCAATAACTCTCTCAGTATAACCTAATTTACCAAGTCAAGCCAAGGGATTTAAATAGGAGGGTAACTTTTGGAAATTACTTAAGCGTTCATCCATGTGTATTATGCTCTACACGAAAGGATAAAATTGCCATGATAGGAGGTATTTCCATGAGTTATTTCCAGATACAGGCTTCGTTTCCAATTATACAAAGGTTGAGGAAATTAGTTATGCAAGAATACTAAATTATATATTACTCATTTGTTCTTATTAGTGTCTCTCAACTGGATAGATAATAATTGGACAGCTTGTTTTAGATTTTATAAAGCTTAATATTCATATGAGCCCTTTCGAAAATTGTAAATATTAAAAATATATATTTTGTCATCAAATGTATAGTTTATGCAAAGAAAAAATTATTTTCTAATCAGGCTCCAATTATTTTAATTCCTCTTTAACATATTTAATTATATTAGTCCCTCAACCCAACATAACAAACATATTTCTGGTTTGTAAACTTTCCAGACGAGCTATTGATTATTTAATCAATCACAAACATCTCCAATACAAGGACGGGAATTTAGATATTTATAGTAATTTGTAGTGAATACGATGTACATGAAGAATTAAATTAATTATGTTGGTTAAGCTATCAAAACCCACGATCTATGTTGCTGGTGAACTGCGCTCTTTAGTTTACAAATGAAACGGGTTTGTATTTCAACCTACCATAATCAAAGCGAGTATCGAGTTTTATATCGTAGTCGATATTCTAAGATTTCCATATGTGTTGTTTCTCATAAAAATATCTACCTATTAACCAATCATATACGAGCTCCAGATACAAGGATTTTAAATATGAACCAATATAAATTAAATTTATATTAAGTAAATCAATGATTTTTTTACAGCTAATTAATAACGTTTCGATGATAAATGTTTTTCATGAGCAGATTGACACTTTTTTACATTTTATTCAAGAGACCTGATATCCAAGAGTGTACATCTACTGAATTTCCTCATAACTATATTTTATTAACGAAATTTACCAAAAATATTCGAATTATTTTAAAATATTGCAAAACAAGCATATTTTTAATGCTTGCTTCATCGAAAGGTATCTTCTGAAGATATACAGACCATGTATCTTTAAAATAAAACTTATATATTCATGTGCAACGTTCGAAGAATACGTTCTGTTTAGTAGACTAAAATTAAAATCTAGCATTATGCGAACTCAAAGCGTTACATATAGAATAGTATCGGCAGCCTTATTGTGCTATCTGGCTTTAAACCAATGAACACTCAAGGAAATATAGAAGTTGAATTCCTGCAAAACTGTGTATGTTTATAAAAAGTTATTATAGAAAATATGTTTCTGTTTCTTCTACTTCATACTTTATTTTTTAACGTCCATAGTAGGCTAGTCCATAGTCCATAGTGTCCATAGTGCATAACTTATATGATAATGTATAACAGATGTACAAATGTATAGACGGTTCATGACACGTAAGTGCCACCATCGATGTAATTGAAGGGCAATTAGTGAAATGAATGACTGAATGGGCTTTCCAGAGCAGTGCTTATAGTTAAGAGGGAATTTTCATTATGATATTAAGACAACATTATCACGACGGCGAATTGTAAATATCGTCGAAAATTTAACTGAAAAACAATTAGTAATTATTTTGTTTGTTAGAAACATAATCATATATAATAGTTATTTCGAAATAATATTCGAATTTAAATATTAATGATGTTCTAATAGTAATATTAATAATATGTATAAAAAACCTTGAAGCTCGTACGACGTACAATTAAATAATAAAATATATTTACAAGTACTACAACAAAGTTTACTTGTTTAATAATCAAAATTAAAGTTTATACTTTTGGTTAGTAATGTATTAATGAAATGTATTGATACATATATTCTATTTTAATGTTAAACGTGTTCATCAAAGTTAATGCCATTTTGTTTTGGAAATAAGTTGGCTAGAGACTTTTATCATTTTAATGGATAAAATTGAGTTCGTGTTTTAATAAATTACGTATAAATTTCAAACTCACACTCAATTAGCTGTGTAAAATTTACAAAACTGATTTAATAAAAAAAATAATTTATAATCAAATATATGTGGAGTAATATTTGGTTAACATAAGAAACACGTAATATATATAATTTACTCTCTCTTGTTGTCTGGAAGAGACCGATTCTTAGCGATAAGGCCAAGATTGTTCATTTTTATTTAGTATAATTGTAATAGATGTTAATTTAAGGGTTTAAAATAAAGAATATTCCCATTATTAACAATAAATCCATTGTAGCTCTGTATATTATCTATGAAATTAACCACATTGACGACATAAATATGTCGACCGTTGATAAAGAAAATGAATTAACGAAAAATGAAAATGTTCGTGAAATCAAACAGATTACGCTCAAGTTGAAGCTCAGTGCGTCGTGTTCACTACAGGAAATGAAGCGGTCGCGGGATTGAAGGAAATGAATTGCAATGTGGGTTGTAATGCCTTCGTATTAAACATTTACTATTAACAAATCTTACCCATATTATAAACGGTAAAGTTTGTATGTCTCCTTGTCTAACGATGTTAAAAAAACGAAATCTTATAATCAAATAGCTTTAACTTGAAACTATGTTTTCCTATTTTTTCGACTAAAAGTAGTAAAATGATCGAGTACGAGTATGAAGAACTTCAGATTGCATTTTAAGCTTATTTCACAAAACCATATAAGTACTTTCACCGCATATGTTTTTTGTAAAAAAAGATTTAAAAAAATATATATTATTAATTTAAATTTAAACAAATAAACAAATAATACTAAGTGGCTCATAATTTTTAAGCATTCAAATAACTTGATAGTAGATATTACATTCACAGCACATCAAAGGCATATTTCTGCGAAGACGTTAGACACAGCGGTATTCATAAAAGTCTTGCAATAAAACCTCTTACGAGACTTTTATTGTGTAGTAAAATAATAAGGATCAACATATAACGTTCCAATGCCTTATGAAAAATTCACAATAACTATTTACTCTTTCATTAAGGAAATATCTTAAGAATTAAAAATGCTAATAAACTTTCTGTAGTCTACCGTTTGGGAGAAATTAATGCTCGTCATTCGCATCGTATTTTAAGAATCAGGAACAATTAAAGATTTTTTGTAACGAAAGTAATGATGTTTGTTTGCTTAATTTCAGTTTTGCCTTTTTTATTGATTAATTTAATTTTCGCAATAACTTATATTCCTTGCATCTTTTGCAAAAAGAAAGGTCCACAATATTTAGCTAGATATCGGTTATTTTACGAACCTTTTGTAAATAATAATCTCTATATCAAATCTTAAATAATTTCATACGAATAATAAATAAATGTTATTTATAGTCAAATACATTTTGCGACGTAATATTTATCAGAACTTACTTATTGTATTTTTGTAAACAAATTGTATAATGTTTATTAAACATTACATAACTATTAAAAAAAACTTGTTATGTAGTAAGAATAAGGTATGCTTAGTAGGATATATCAAAAAATATCTTTAAAGCAAAGTTACTTGCGGGAAGTTTAGCCGTAAAGCGAGATTAGTTTTTTAATCTGCCGAAATATTGGGAATGAGATCTGCTCTGTCAAAGTTTAACGTTAAATAGTATTGAAAATGTGAATATTAGTAAGAAATTGGACTATCCAATTTAAAACATAGCACAACTGAACCTAAAGAAATTGTTTATTCAACTTTCAACCTAATTAGGATTTTTAATAATTATTCTATATATTTATTCATTTCGATAATCCAGCAGTAATGACATAATAAAATATAACTAAATAGTACCAAGACCAATATAGGATTACACAGTTAAGTGAAAGTATATAAATATAAACGTAACTTTAGTAATAATTAATCATGAATCACAGTATTACTTAGCAAGACTGTTGACTCGTGTGTGCAAATGTGTAAGTGTATGTGTGTGTGTACGTATGTATTTGTGTGTTTTACCAAACTGCGTATCTTATCAAGCTTCGAACATATGCAAAGTATAACATTTTAATACATCCACTACTATAGAAAGACTGACATTTTCGTTTTTTGTATCCCAACTGTGTATAAGCTTTATCAGTTGCGATTTGTATCTGCTCATTCATTAACTCAAACTGAATTCCAAGATCGCGTACAGAATTGATTTTGGGAATCTCAATAATAATGGCTCTTAAATCAATTTTGAATGCAAATGAAATTCCGTATTTCAAAATTGTCATTACATCTAAAGGCTAAAAATTGTATAGCAATTTTTCCTTTAACCTAAAACCTTAAACTAGTCATTTTTGATGTGCTAATGTACGCTTGAAAATTCTTAAACTACTTCTAACCCAACACGACAATTTCATAATGCAAATATTTCATATTATAATATTTTATGACTCGATTAATAAGAAAGTTTTAAATGTGTATAGAGTGATGTCATCAGTATAAGGTTATAAGTTTAAATATGATATTTTTATCTTATACATTTATGTAGACTTAGTCTGTATTTAAGTTCTGAGTTTGTCTAATATTTTTGCCCTTCATATAAGAATATGTATTAAGCCAGTCTTCTGCTATACATTTCTTTTAACAGAATTATTTTTTACTTTACTTAAATTTATTATTTATTTCAATAGTATTGGTATATATTAATGCCACGTTTGGCTTGTTTACACTAAAAATTTTCTTTCTGAATTATTCATTTCAAGTCTCTAATTTTAAAATATACTGAAAAGGATTATACAAAAAATTATATCATAAAATAAAACATAGTGGTGAACTATGCGCTTTAATAAGTTTAGTTGGGAAAAAAATATTTCAAAATTATTTAGAAAAAGTTTCTCCGATATGGCGCCCATACCGCAGCCTATATTAAATTCTCAAGCTCGAGTTTCCTTCAAATTAAGATGCAAGGAAAGCAGTTGTTTATAAAACAAGACTTTCTTATATTGCGTCATATATAAACATTTAAAAAAATAATTATTTATTCACTACAAATGACTAAACCACCCAAATGTTATTCTCTTTTGAGTTAGCTGTAAAATGTGTAAATGCACAATATTCACATTCACGAAATGCTCAATTCAAACTAAATTTTCAACGTTTAAAGAATTACTGTTTATGTGGCGAATGGTTTTAGTGTTCGTTTCATTTAATTTCATTTGGAATCACCGGCGAGATTAATATAAAAGCTAACCGTCTATAAAAACTGTCTGCGCATTAACTGTTATTACCTCTCCACTATATAACTTTTCTCTGTCTTTGGATTTAATTATATAATATCTGCGGTTCTCTTAACTTGGCGCAGTGATATAAGTGTGAAATTTAATATACTCGTACTTACTCTTTAGTTGTTCTTTTTGTAAAATGTTTATAACTCAGAATCAATACTTAATGTTTGATCTTATACCTCCTACAGTAGTAAATCGTTTATTAACTGTTTGGTGCATAAAAGTTTACTTTAATTTTTATAAATTTTTAACGTGTCAAGGTCAGACGTGCTTGTTTTTATTGATTTATATACAAATGCCACACACTAAAACCCTTTATTAATTAACTGTAAGTATTTTTAAATGTATAATTAATTGTTAATGGAAATAACAATATAAAATAGATGATTCTTTGTCTTAAACCAAAGCTGTGAAATCATATTGTCTTTATGTTTTTACATTACAAATGAAGTATTTCGACACGTTTAAGAAGTTCATGAACACGGATAGATAGTCCTTTATGTGTCGTAAGATTTTACTTTAATAGTTGTGGTAACAAACGGTTATTCAAAGTAGAAATTAGTTCTTAAAACACAGTATCTCGTATCTTCATATTCAATATTGTATTTAAATACACACTTGAAGTATTTCCTTATTCTAAAATATGCTTTTCAAGCTCTAAGAAAATAACGCTGACCGCATTTCAACAATGGCGGTTCCTCTAAATTCTCGAATGTAATGTCATTTGGAACTAAGCATGAATGGAACTCTCGTGTCTAGTCTTTGTTGTAGAAAGTCCTAGATTTTTAGTATTCCTTACATTTTTGTATTCCTCCATCACGTATCGGTATGGTTCAAAGAGTTAGAGAGTAATCACATGAATTTTAAAGGAAAATAGTTGGATAATTGAATTTATAGTATTTAGTATACACTACATGTAACAAGAACATTTATAAATACATCTATAGTGCACATGTTTTATGTAATGAGAAAAAAATTATAGCACAATGCTACAGCGAATATCCTTACAATGAATTCTAAGATTTTGTGTAATTAGAAAATAGATTATATAAACGATATATATGTGACTGATATATAAAATCATAAAATAAAATGACGGCGTCATATAATTAATCTTCTGCGTCAAAGTTATTCTTTTTATTAATACATGAATTATATCATTATCATTTACAAAATACTTTTTTTTTTAAACTTTTAACCAAAATAATAAAATTGAATATATTTACTATAGTCAAAACTGTATACTCGGTTTTTATTTCATGTATATGCGCCTTTAGAAGAATGTTCCGCTGGTTAGATAGATCACTATTTAAAAATATAAGTAATAGTATATTTTTCTTCTTCATTTGATCGGTGAATGGTGATTGGCTCTTAGTTTTTATTTTATAACGTAACAAAATCTCTTAGGAGAATTTATAGTGTTTATAAATTGCCTAGCAACTTATAATAAAATTTTATTATATAGACATGATTATAATAATATATCGTTAGTTGGTGTTAATTAAACATTTAAAATAAATCCCTCGAGTCGGTGTTTTATTCCATTATACAGCGACAAAATTTTAATAAACGAAAAGCGAGATGATTGTTGATTAATTTTTATATTTGTTCCTTTTGAAACATTAATTCAATTTTTTTAAAGAAATTTTATGTATCAATATCGTATCAACATACAAAATGCATATAACAAAGTGATTACAATTTAGGTGGCTAAAAATTAAAGTATATAAAGAAATTATTTTTAAATACATAAGTCGAAGGATTCTCGAATTATATAAAATCTGTAAAATTGTAGACTTATCTTAAATTCTTATACACGCACACGACCTTCTTATACTATCTTTGGCAATTCGCAACAAGGTCATGTAATGTAGATAAAAAATAGCTTCTGTCAGGGGTGTTTTTTAAAATTTATATCTGTAAAGAAATATTCATTTGTAGGTCTACAAGTAAAAAGTATTAATGTAAAATTATATTTATATTATTAATAGAGAATATGTACATATATTTTAATTATAAAAATTGGTTCTCAAATATTACATTTTGTTCTGTTAATTTTATTCAAATACTTTTGTGATCTACGCAGTAAATCATAAAATATTAATTTATTGTTAATAAGTGAATCTATAAATGCTCCAATTTATCATTTTAATAATTAGTTTCATTTAATTACTTATATCAGCTTATTAATAAAGCTAAATATATTTACTACATATAATAATCAAATTAAAATCAAATCCGCTTAAATGGAGCTGGGTTGAAGTATATTTGATGTCACTATGTTAAAATAAGAGCTCATAATTATATTTATAGAAAAGTGAATATATACATTTTGTGCTTGAAAGTGTTTTTTTACGTTATCTTAGTAAGTTTAATGTAACTATACCCGCTTTGTAAATAATTCTAATTTAATTAAACATTATAGTATTAACATTTCTGACAGCCAGCTTGATGAGAAGATTCAATTCTATTTTTATTCGAGGAACAAAAGTACGAGTACAGTTGGTCCAATTTAAGTGTTGATGTTTGATGAAAAATAAAATATACACAAAGCAGTTGCAAATTTTTTGCAAGTGGTATTTACCTCACATAATAAAAGACAAACTTCCATAATATATATTTTCATTTTAATGTTTATTCGCCTAAATCTAAGATACTATTAGACATATCTCGTTACTGCCAGATCTGTATTGTTTCTGTAGCGCTTATATTGTAAACCAAAAAATGCAATAAATTTTTTACGAAGTTATTCAAACTAAATATGTATAGTCATTTTTTAAATAGTGCAAAGCAGTTAATAAAGAAGTTTGTGGGTTTAGTAAGGTTATTATTTTACAGTCAACCAAAAAAATCTGATTTTCTAAAGTCCCAGGAGTTAGAAATAAAGAAAATACTTTGAAGAAATATTTTTAACCGAGGCTTAGGCAATATATAAAATAAAAACTCGTAATAGTGTACCATATGTTTATTATTCTCCTCAATACTTTGTATAATTTAAGATGAAAAGAATTATCTTTTAAAAATATTTACCACTTTAAAATTTTTACCTTTACTTACAATCTGAATATTGTATTTTATGCTATATTGCCTTTGTATCTAACTGTCAGCTCTGAAACAATGACTACTAATCGGAACGCTGTCAGTTTGTATGAACCATGTATGCAAGTAGATCAATAATGTCTAGATGTCAGGTTTGTTAAGGGTATAGCAAAACCGCGCTGTTACAACAACATGACAATGAAATATGTTAAAACCATTGTAACTTACCGATTGTTTCTGTGTTGATAATAATATTAATAAATGTTTAAGGTAAATGAAACTTATGAAACATAAAATATTTATTATTACAAATATATATGAACATTTAATTTTCTTAAAGACGAAAATAATCTATCAAAAAGTATCTCAATCTATCTATACTCCAGTTCATTTGATACTTCGAATCTCTGTAAATTTTTTAGATTAAAAAGGGACTACTACATACCAGATAAGTTAAAATAACTGTATATTTAACATTATATTATGTTTCCGTCGCCAAAATCATCATACCTTAAATAATATAAATATAGTTTTTATTTAATAACTTCAGATTTATAAAAATAATAACATTTCAAATATTATACAATTATTCAAAATTTGGTAAAACAAAAATGTAAAATAAATGTAAAATCAGTGATTATTTAGGCGAGCGGGATTGTCAGCAAAGAGATTTTTAATATTGAAAAAGGTTAGCAGAGTTTTTGTAGGTAATTCATACTTTTTACTGATAAAATGCAATGGTTAACATTCAAAAATATACATTGAATAATAAATGAAACTGAGTGTTTGGGATACCTACAACGCGTTTTTTTTAAATGATTTAATAATATAATTACATAATCCCGATGTTAAGGTTCGTTTACAATAACCTGATCAAGTGAACTAAATGCCTTAGTGTCAATTTTAAAAATCTTAGTTTCATTTAAATGAGTATATGCGAAAATCTTAGATATCATTAAACAAAAACGTTTTTAATAAGTTACATTTGATATATAAATATTTGAGGATGACATTGTTTCTCGAAACAAGTCCCATACAACCGTAATTCCACCGTAAATTTTGTTTAAATTGCTACAAGCAATTATGGTGCACACTTGTTGGTTTACCTTATTCTAATTTAAATGTCGAAATAATATGAGTACTAGGGACCTTAGAGCATTACTTTTAACTAGCGTTCTAAACGAACTACTACTTTGTTGCTATTAGATTGGTTATACTCTAGTTTTTGTAACCAACACATAACTTATGATATTTACAATTTTAAGCGACATGCATAATAATATATAAAATAGAATATACCTCCTGCCATTCCGATATAGGCCAAATAAAGCAATAGAAAAACGGTCAAAGAATATATAGCAAAAGAAAAAGTCATAAATATCAGAATAAAAGCTGCATTTTGAAGTATACCACTATGTTAAGTTTTTCAGTCGGTTAGTTTTATTCAAGAATCATGCGTGAAGCGACTGAAATCGAGAAACATTATAATTTAAATCGGCAATAGGTTCTCATATTCCTCACGATGTCCAGTGATCTCGAACAAAAAACTTACTTTTATGGGCAATCGAGCAACACATTACATTGAGTGCTACGTTTAGTTGTTGCGTAATAAATAAATATACGAAGGTGGATGAAGATTCGTTGGCCTGACCCATCGCTTTTACACTTAGCTTGTGACTATACCCAGCCTGGCAGAAATATCAAGCAATGTAAATATATAAGTTACGACCGTGATAATCCCCGCTTTTCTTAAAATAAAGATAGAATATAAATATTTGTAACTATAGAAGGTGAAATTGTCAAAGTTCGTATTAAACGCAACAGTTGAGTGTTATAAAAAAGCGACGTGAGGTCGTGAAATTTATTTTCTAGTGGTATTTCAAATACAACGTGTTCGACGTACTAACAAGCACTTCTTATGTGTTCATGATATTTTTTGAAAACCACGTCTATATTTTAGTGGTATAAGTTACCAATTCTTCCACAGTCAAATTAATCAGTATAAGCTTTGACTTATGAATAATAATTATAACTCATCATTCAAATATGGGAAAAATAGAGTTATTTTATAAGTAACTATCAGTCATAAAAGAAAAGTAGTGTATAGTTTTTGTTTGATAAGTTCTATAAATTTATTTTTAAGGAAAAAAAAAGACTTCAATAAAAACAAAACATATGTAGGCATTAAAAAGCAAAAAAATAATTTTATACTTAAATACTAGTTCCTATCTTAAACTGTCTGATAATAAATATTAGTATGTATCTGCACAAAAATCTACTAAACACCTAATGTAGTTTAAACGAAAACTATTTTTTTTTTACTTTTCAATAACCTAATTTAATACATAAATAAATAATCACATTTTTCAAATCTTGCTTTTTAGTGTAAGTATAATCTAAAATGGATTTTTCTATATATAAAAATGGATTGCTGTTCCTTAGTCTCGCTTAAACTCGAAAACACGGAGATTTATGGCTTAAAGGGAAACTCCAAAAAAATATTACGAAATAATTTATTTCTTGATTGAGGCAGTACAAAGCCTGACGGGTCATCTAGTAATAAATAGATAAGTAGAATAAAGTAACTGTTTGAAGATTTCGAGCCCTTCCTTATGTTCATCAAACGATGAAAGTCAAGATCATGGGTCTGAAATTGACAAAATAAAAAAATTAAAACCTCCTCCTCCCTTGAAGTCGGTTAATAACAAGGTTACGAAATCTGTCTTCAGACAAATAAAATCATACATAATACATTTTAAGTAATGACATTATTTAATAAGTATTATATATTCCTACAAATTTTTAGGATCTGTCTCAATATTCCCAGGAGTTCATAATCAGGTCTTGTTGTTATCGTCATGGGACCATTTGATCTAACCTTATAAATAAGTAAATCGATATTGCCTAATATTTGAATATAGTCATTCATTTGTTGCATACATACTTAATAAAATATCATTAAATCACTTCAAATAACTTAAATTAATATTTCTAGAGAACTAAGTTTTATTTTGTCATTTAAAATACTAGATACTCCCGACGTTTCGATTACTTTGCAGCAACCGTGATCAAGGGCAGACGAGATGGCAGTAACAATTTTTTATTCAATATGAGGGGAAAAAAAATATAAATCACAATAATAGTATTTTTTCATGATAAAAATAGGAAGCTTTATAGAAAAAAAAGTTTTCAGCACTGGAAACCATCATGGTTCAATTAATGTATCATTATAAAGGGTGCTGAATTAATAATGTCTATTTATCATAAAGATATTTAAGATTTTAAGGATTATACATTTAATATTAACCCACTTTTTCGAAGGTGATCAGGCGATTTAATAATTTATTTTTAAAATTTTCTCGACTTTTTCATTCCTCCGCTATTATTTTGTTAAAGTACATACATCATTTTGTCATTTTATAATATTACTTTATGTTGGTAGTTTTAGTTTTGGATTCCTAAAATTATTAGATATAACTCATAACTAACAACTGTTATATTACTTTAAATATCTCAAATTATTGTATCTTCATAGACTATGATTACAAAGAATTATAAGAAAATTAATGCGGTAAAGAATAGACATAAAGAAAGCTACGGAATATGATCATTTCTAATTTGGCCAATTTTATTTTTATAATTTGCTTTTTTATTTTTTCAGTTCGGTTGATATTATTTTCAAACAGATGAGAAAGAGTACTATGATTAACGATTCACGATTTTTTTATCAATTATTTAAAATTAAGTGATGCTTAAGATATTAAATTGTTAAGGATATAAAGCCATAGTAATTAAATTATTTTAAAGAAATTTAATCTCGACTGAAACTTTTTCAAAAAATATACCTCAATAGGTTTTTTATTTATGTAGCATTTGACATAAAATGTCGCCTTAAAAAAATAAATGCCTCGCGTCAGCTTCGTATTTTTGTGTGATAATTTAATTTCTTTAATTGTTTATTGGGTTTGTTTATGTTTTTTGCAAGATTTTTGAAATCCAGATTAAACTGGATAAACTTTTATATAAGTTAAAAGTTTTAATTACTTAAATAAAGTTGAAATAAGATTTTTTAATATAATCAATTAAATATACGTATGTAAAGACAAAATTGTACAACTTTCCACCCCTAGTTAGAGATATGATCGCGTCGTATTACTCAATATTAAGGTTTTCTATAATAACTAAAGAAGGCCCTTCAAAAAGTTTGAGTTATAATGTAGGACTGTTTCAAGGTTATTGTCTATCTCCAATTACGTTTAATATCGTTATTAACATCTTAGTAGACAAATTAATCTGTAACGAGAAAAAATGGGGTTATCGGTTTAAGTTTAATAATAAATACACGGAATCCATTTTAGCCTTCGCTGACGATCTCGCAATACTGACACGTCACCCCAAACACTGTCAAGTACTATTGGATGAAGTGGATAAATTCTGTGAGTGGACGGATGGATTGAGGACAAAACCAAGTAAATGTCACTGTTTGTGTCTTGGTAGGCGGAATACAAGATACACCTCATACGATCCGGGACTATCGATAGGCGGTCAATGCGTTTCTACGGTTACGGAAGATGCACCATTCAAGTTTCTCGGTCGTAAGATTGATAATATAGGTCGTACTCCATCTTTAGAAGGAATAGTAGATAGCTTTTTAAATGATCTTAACAAGGTAGATAGCCAGCAGATCAGTAACGTAAAAAAAGCATGGATCTACGATAATTACTTAACTTCACGTTTGAATTGGCCTTTCCTCGTCTATGATTTTAGTAAAACCCTTTTATCTAAATTAGATGCAGGCGTCATAAAGATGTTGAAGTTGTGGCTCGGGCTCGCGCTAACGGCTGATTCATCGGCTTTATTCAGGGATCGTAATAGTTTTGGGATGAATCTAAAAAGACCATCGGAGCTCTACAAACACCTAAGAGTTTCCAAGAGACATATCCTGGGAAAATCCCATGATGACGTCGTTACATCACTCCCAAAAGACAATGATGCCCCAGAGCTAGAGTCACGACTTCAATTCCATAAACAATTTATGATCGGAGCGCAAAATAACAGAGTAGGGTTAGGATCAAGTAGGAAAGTCCAAGATACGGATATATTGAAGTCTTTTATTCGGCAAGACGAGAACGATAAATACAAGATCCATGCAATGAGTTTAGAAATGCAGAACGAGTGGTTAGACATAGGAGATTTTTGCATTCCACTAGCACTAAAATGGCGCACCCTAATTCATGACTGGTCGCCAGCCTTGCTAAAATTTTATCTCAATGCGTTCCAGATGACTCTCCCAGATCAGAGTAATTTAGTAAGATGGGGTAAAGGTACCGAAAAAACTTGCTATATCTGCGGAAAGGCAGTTGGAACTGCCAAGCATTTGCTGGTGGGATGTAAGGTTCTCCTGGACAGCGGTCAATACTCGCGTCGTCACGATAGGGTTTTAGAGATCATACGTGAAGTGGTTAGTCTTTCGGTAGCCAGAGCGCAAAGGGAAATAACCACAAACGAGCGATCAATAGGTTTTGTGAGAGAGGGCACCAGGGCTATAAAATCAAACGTCAAGCCTTACTCTATCCTTAAAGCGGCTTCGGATTGGACTATCATGATGGATACGTATGAGAAACAATACAAAATCCCCGAGGATATTTGTGCGTCGGCCTCCAGACCAGACATATTTCTATATTCGCGTATTTTAAAGCGCGTTGTGATGATAGAGCTTACGGTGCCTTGGGAAACCAACATCCCCAAAGACCATGCCATCAAGGTCAATAAGTATTACGAGCTCACTAACGAACTAACTCGAAATAGGTTCGTCGTTGATTTGTACGCGGTAGAGGTGGGAGCGAGAGGTATAACAGCTAAATCTCTCTATAACCTACTAAAAGACTTGGGCCTGTCCAGAACTAACATTAATTCATTCTTAGAACGTACGTCGAAGGCAGCCCTAGTAGGTTCTTTTCAAATTTGGTTAGGTAGGGAGAGGAACTTGGACAGTGGAGGTGAGCGTATAACGCGCGTTAGTTAAGGGGCCCCTTAAACCTACACCTGGGTCGCAAGTCCCAGGCACTGTTGAAGCTCCTCTCCCTGCAACGCAATGGACCCGGCACCCGCACGGTGAATCCATTGAATGCTAAGAGGTTTCGTCTCCATTTCGTTCGACTTCGTGAAAGCACAGGTTGTAACATAAACTCGTTTACTTGAGAGAAGTAATCAATTGCATATACTCGTAGCTAGAAAATGAGGCGTTGTGGAGATTCATTTTTTAACTTTTACTTTAATTTTATCCAAATTAATTGATAAAAGTTAACATTCTACAAGTATAAACTTTTACAAAATAAATCTTAACAGTAGCTTTGATAAATCTTTTGTATTTTTTGAGTGTTCACATAATTTTTCTTATATTGGGTGAAAACCTTTTCAATTGTAGAAACAAAACTGCCGTATCGCCTTAGTTGTATTGAGGTGAAGTTGCACAAATAAAAATGCTTGTAAGGAAATGAAAGTCATAAAATGACCGTAACCGGATTCAAAACGGTTAAGAAAAGAACTGGGATCGTTAAAACTTCCTAATACCTTGTTGTACAATGGTATGAAAAAAAAAAAAAAATTGTGCATTGGTTTGACTTCGATAAAAACTACATCATTTATTTCTCACTATTTAAATAATAATATAGATTTGTTTTTATTCTGTTTATAAAAGAAATCCAGCAAAAAATCTCTCTAATCCTATTCTTTTAATCTGAATATTTTCACTTTATTAGAAATAGGAGTACTTAAAAAAGTAACACTTATTACGAGCTCGTAAATTTCTTTCTATTCATGGAGGACATCAAAAATTGATAAAAAAAAGTGATTTTCAAGTTCAAGAATTATGTATATGACGAAGTTAAAAGGGAGAAACAAAACAGTTTTAATTAATATGTGATTCAATTTTAACACTCGACGAAGAAAATACGTTTAAATACAATTTCTAGTCGACGACGAGTATTTAAAAGCAAAACATTAGAGTTATTAACTTTACAATTAATTTCTGTAATATGCTGAATTTTAACTTGTTTTAAATTAACACATAATTTATAACTCTATCTATATATTTAAAAGAGAAAATATAAAGAGGTTCTATATGCAAATAACATTTACAATTCAAAAGAAATTTGCATTTGCTTGATTTTATTCAGTCTTCTTAAAAAGGCAGCGTAAAGAGAAAAGATGAATAACTTTAAAACGATAAGAAAACCAAGAATCATTGTTAATAATGAGATAATAACAGAAGTACCATCACAAAGTATTACTATTTTTTAGACTATTTAATACCTTAAGCAATAAGTATCTTCGTATATTGGAAGCATCTTATTAGCTGTGGTTTCAATTTTTATTTGATGAAACTCATGTTTTCTTTGTACATATTTTACCAGCTAGAACAATGAAGTAATTAATTAGAATTAATTAAGTAATTTTTGGTGCTATGCTATACAAACGTCAATGAGTGTAGTGATTATGAAAAACAATGACAATAATTTAGTTTTGCCATTACAAGTTAATAAATTAAATAGTTTCATAAACATAAATTATAACATGAAGCAAATGAAGATATGAAATTCTTACCATACCCTGTTTTAAATAGAAAACAATTTAAATGACTTCTAATGGTCTACACGTCCTGGCTTCATCTTCGACAAACTAATCTAGAACTCAATTTCGTAAAAGCGTTGTCAGTCTCAATACATTCTATCAAAGATATGTATATAGGTAGTTTAACAGATAAATAATATATTAGAACCAAAGAAAACGGGGAAAGTTATTTCTTCTTCTATATATATAAAAATGGATTGCTGTTCCTTAGTCTCGCTAAAACTCAAGAACGGCTGAACCGATTTGGTTAATTTTAGTGTCTTGAAATACTTCTGGAAGTCCAGGGAAGGTTTAAAAGCTGAGAAAAATTTAAATAATTGCCGGGAAAACCCTAAAAACAGCCCCTTTCTATTTCCCATACAATCGTTTTTTTTGACATTAGATTTGACAACTAACTAATATGTCAATCATTCTGTTTGATTGAAACAGGAAAAACCTGATTATTTATGGCCTCTAAGACGGAATAGAGTTCGCCTATACCTACATATATTACTCTTGACCAAACTAACGCGGACGAAGTCGCGGGCAAAAACTAGTCATTGATAAATAACACTAAATTAAGTAAACAGTATATAAATTATGTTATTGGAAAAGGTATTCTGTCGCATTTTGCCAGTTAAAAAACTGTATTATAGTTCACAGAGCTTTTTACATATTTTTCTATTACTATACAGTATAAAATATGTTATATCCACCTTACGTTTCAAATAAAAATTCTTACCAAAACAAGCTTCTGTAATAAATGCTCAGTTCCAGAGTATAGTTTTTAACCGTATATTTTCGCTAGCGCTTTAGGTTGCATGAAACTAATGATAGATTACAATTGGCTCACACTATATGTATGTATGTATATTTGCCTAAACTACATACTAAACCTTCGGCATTAGTATTCAAAGTCAGGTCGAAAATTCTCTCATGTTTTAGGAACCTTGTATAGTGTTTACGTTTTCAATATATATGTACATGAGTCAAGCTTACTTTCAATTTATTTTAAATAAATATGCGTATATAAAACAGTAGTAAATGAAAACTATACAACAAACTGCATTTGATACTTAACACACCTTGGTTAAAAGTAGTTGTTTGTTTTTTGCTGGAGACCTAACATGAGACGAAACTTCTCAGCACTCCCTGGATTCACCGTGCGAGTGCCGGGTCCATCGCGTTGCAGGGAGAGCAGCTTCAAGGAGCTTATGTTTTAATGTCCATCCCATAGAAAAAATCTTAATTCTTAGTTAATTCTAGTTTTCTTATACTTAACTTACTATTACTGACTATATAAATCTCAAGGTAAAAATATAAAATGCTTTTGTGCTGTTCTGGTAGTACTAGCATACATTAAATATAGTTTATTACACTATAAAAAGCACCTTACAGGTAGTAGGAGTAGAAATATGTTAAGGTAGCATAATGATACTATAGTATACTGCCAAAGACTATATACCAACAGAAATATGTTAAACTGCTTAAGGTTATAATAATAAAGACTAATCTTGCTAATACATGAAAAAGTTAATGCATATTTACGTAAAAAGCATTTTATACAAACAGTAGCATTCATATAATACTTTGAAACAACGCAAAACGATTCCGTTATCTCTGTTTCGAAGCTATTGAGCCTTTATTGATTCTTATTTACCCCATTTTTACAATCAAATGTTGTGTATATAACTATTGATATTATATTCGAGGGAAATTTAACCGAGGTAGGTTCTGTCATAAAAATTATTTAGATTTTAGAACTCAAATTCCTTTATTTACGAGTTATAAAATGTTGGTAAATCAAAAGGATTGATGAATATCGCATCAGCGAAAAACGTTGCTAAGTATTATGGAAGATCGTAAATAATTTATTTGGGTACAGTTACACCTAAAATTTATATCCACGTTAAATTGAACTGATATCGAGAATGATGTAATTTTTTTTTATACTAAATTTTGAAACAATTATGTTTAATAATAAATATGTTCAAATTACATAAGCATCGTCTTAAAGGATTTTATATCATTAATTTATATATATCTTTATATAATAATCCTTCATTTAAGAATAATATTTTTATATGTATAGAAGTTTTAAATTATAGCAGCATTGAGCCCGATATAATATGTTACTGAAAGAATTCAGGTGATGTAAAATACTTATACATACAATCAAAGAGGTAAATAAATATAGCATATAACTAACACAATACATAACACCAATACTAACTTTCTATTGTACTTATATTAAATGACTACCTTTGAGTATAAAACGGGATCGAAGGTAGTAATAATTAATACCGACCGTAACAAGAACTGCCCTAATTTATAGCAGTTACTTGAAGCAGAGCTCGTAAACGAGGTACAACCGGCAATCTGTTGAGAGGCTAATGTTACCGCAATGAAAATTTATACTGATTTATTGGGGTATTGAATTTCCTTATTATAGACACGAGATCAAATTTTTTGTCTATAGATATTATATTTTATTGACAGTTATAGAAACTAAGCTCTTGTAAAAATATATAAAATAAAATGTTTACAATCTTGTTTATTCACAAATACCTCTTTACATAGTTCAGTATAATATCGGCACGTGACATTGGTGAAATGTATAAGGAAACGTCACTAACTAAAGAAGAAGAAGAAAAAGAAAAAAATGTTTATAACCTCAAGTGAAACAACACCTTAAAATGGTTAAACTTAAATTTTGTGATGTTCTTTAAATTTGCTAGTTTTGAAAACAAATTTAAAATCTAGCAATATATAAACGTTACATAAGTGACATATTTTGACAGCTACAGAACTAAATAAATTACAAGGTTATAGAGGGACAAAAAAGACGTTATAGAGTAAATGTATAAAAATATCCTGGCGAAGTAAAATATACTTTTATCTTCAATTTGTTTTCATTTCCCAAACGCCATCACTTTTCATTGACGGAAATATCTTAGCTGACATCACAACAAAAGACCGATCAGTTATGAATGGCGTCTGTTGGGTGATTGTTAAAATATTCTAGTGGCTGTAATATATATTACATTATATTATATTTGAAAGGAAATATTTTAATACTTCTATAAACATCAAACAAAATTTTATTAACTTATTTACTAGAAATCGATTTATACTAGTATCTAGGTCTAAAAAAATCCTTCCAATATTGTAAAATACAGTAGTAAATTTGAAAATTTTGATTTTAAGTATTACATTTATATAATGAAGAACACTATACGTTTTTCTTAAGAATAATTTAAAAATATAGCTACTGGGAGAGAGTACAATTACGTAATAAATTTTGATTGTTTAAAATACTTATATAATATTTCATTGACCCTAAGTAAAACAGTTTAAATAATATTCATATACTAAGTAGATGTCATAATTAATTTAGTAAAAAACTTAAAATTTATTGCATTTTACCAATTAATTCAATTATTAGAAATAAAGTTATTTAAATGTTTTAACTTAAATAGAATTATATATAGTGGTGTTTCCTTATACTTTTTATACAGTAATAGGAAACTGCTGTAAAAGATAAAAGCAAAGCTGAATGCTGAGAATTTCCTGTAACTGATACATCTCAGTTAACACTATTGAATACTTGGACGGAATGTAGTTTATGTTCTAACAAATATACGAAATACTCTTACCGAAATATATGATGGCAATGTTGTGAATTACATATTAACTACGTATATGGAATATTTGTATTGAAATGAAGGAGGTTATGTTCTGTATTTACCATAGTAAATATTTAAATGAAACTAATACTTTTCGGATTATACTACGCGTATTTTATTATTGTAAAAACTACATACTCCCTACGTTTCGGTAACATTTGAGCAACCGTGATCACGGTCAGACGACATGTGTGTTAATATTTTTGCTTAAATACGTATATGTATCTGTATGTTGACGTTACATTTAAAATGAACAGATATTAAATAATTCATTCATCTGTCAGCCATTTAAATTCTCCTGCTGGTTAGGCTTTAACAAGTCGTCACTATTCCGCCCGCGTCCGTTCCCTCTAAATCCTGCGGATTTCCGCTATCTTTAATGGGTCATCCGGATCGGTGAGTGACCTCTACAAATTATTCGGAAACGTGGTTTCCATTAGAAGACCATTTTATTCCATCTATTACCAGTCCTTAAAAATTGTAGCTAGTCTATTTCTGTTTTAGTTCGATTAGTTTGCTAGATATTTCTAATTAGACAGTATGTGGATGTATACGTTTCGAAAACTATCACAATAATTATAACGTATGTCGAGTGAAGCTTCATTCATCGTTCCGTGTTATGTTTGTATATGTGGTAAAAGCACGGTATGCCACTAACAGATATTAAATACTCGGACGGTAATTGAGTAATTTTAAGATATAAATTTTATTTTTATATAGATATTAATTAACAGCCTTAAAAAATATCTAGTTATTTTATTTTAGACAGTAACGATATAATAGAAGTCTACATACAAAATTTTATCGAAATCTTTTTTCTTTTATGACGAAACAAAAATATGTACAAATATAAATAATATATTAATATAATACGTTTAGTAGGATTGTATTTGAATTCTATAGAGTTGGACTAAAGGGCTTATCTTTCTCTTTCAGGCTGGTCCAATTTTCGTATTAAATTCATTTTGTCCCTGTAATACTAGTTTTTGTCGAAAGTATTTTATACTATTTTTGACGCTGACTTGGTCTTGGAATTAGTCTTAAGGGAAATGTATAAAGTGTATTGGGACAATATAAAATATATCCCATATCTTGTGCTGCAGGCTAAGATGTATATAGAGTTAAGTAACATTGCTTGTAATTATAACTAAGAATTAGGTTTTGAACCCAACGATTTCCCACAAACTAAGATAAATGTAGCCACGTCACTCCAAGTCAACACCAAGTAACAGTCTTTGAAATAAATTATCTGTGTAAAGTCACGCTACTTAAGTGTACTCAAATTGTAGGTCTCAGTAAAAATATATTTCTATTTACAATGCCTTTAAGATTTACGACGAAACAAATAAAAATATAGAAACCGTGTTAAAGAACAAAAACTTTTTACATGAAATATTCATTTTACATTCAAACTTTTTATAGGAAATAATTTCTCAACACCAGGTGAATTATAGGTAAAGGAAAAAGTTCTCGACTCGTTAAAACAAATTCCGAATAATGTTTGTAGAAGTACAAAAAGAGGTTATGGCGGTACATAACTGCATAAATAAATACATACTTGTAGATGATCCAATAATAATGAACAAACATTTTAATTCCTAAATTATTGTACCAATTTATTTAATTCCAAGAATCATTATATAAAACATTTATTTATTTTTAAATATATATTCAATATAATTACGTTCACAGTACAATCTATATACTAAGAAATCTAACTATACTCAAAAGTGATTACTTGGTTTATAAAATGGATTTTTACTTAAATAAATAAATAAAAAAATATTTTTAGTTATATATTAATTCCTAGATTCTTGTTCCAATTGATTTATTATATAAAACATTTATTTTCTATAAATGATTATTTTATTACAGTCTTAGTGACATTTTTTTTGTTTTTGATTATATTTACGACGATTTTGCTTTAGTCTATTTAAATATTTAATTTAATATATATGTTTATAATATGTATCTATGTACCAAGAAATCTATTAAAAGTAATTACTTGATTTATGAAAGGATTGTTTACCTAATTAACATAACGAAACAATTCTTTTTTAGTTATTATAAAATCACAGAAATTACAGTCTAGTTACGTCTTATATGAAACCAAGTACATAATAACTGTTGTTACCATTATCAATTACAATTAAATAAACGATTAAATGTAGTCTTCTTCTTCTACCTGGCAATTTCCCAGCTATAGCCAGGGTTTGCCTTACATGTTGTAAATAGTTTTTTGGCTATTTATTTTTACGATCGGCCGCCTGCCTGACATCAACCCTCTTTGGGAAACAACAGTAATCAGTGATGTCTAAATATTCTTAGAAAGTACATATGACTCGGAAAAATCACATTGGTACTTGCCCGGGTCAGGATCGAACCCGCGCCCTCAAGCATGAGAGGCGGGCCTTTTAACCACTAGGCCACCACTGACTAATTTAAACGATTAAATGTAGTAAAAATAAATAAACATAATCTGTAACCAAAATTTTTGAATGTTATCCAAATCTCTAAAATAATAATCTTGTTTATAAAAATCCTACTGTATTTTCAAATAAAGAAATCATAGGGAGCAAATCATTTAACATTTGCAAAAATTTGACATGTGTAGACAACAAATTGTGTTAAAAGGTTGAATTTTTCAGACGAACTTTTTTTTTGTTTGAATAAACATTGATTTACATGTATTCATTGTAGCTGATTGGCACATGAAACTCGGTCATCTTCTTCATGATTTAAAATTTAATTGAAATCATATTTAAATAAATAAAATGATAAATTAAAGTTGTCCCATATTCTAATCAATATGTAACCTAGTTTTCTGTTGAATTATCATCGTTTTTCAGAATCCAAGTCTTAATGCCATATATCGACTTGGATTTCTTTGACAAAATTGTTAATAATGTAAATATACTTAGATCTTGATCCACCTATATAATACTTTTGCAAAAATAGGTACATAATAATTTTAATTTTTCAAGTCTTTACTTGAGCTTTAACCTACGTAAGACAAATGTTAGATAAGGAAAAATTCAATATTCTATTTATCCCTCTGAACCCTTACTCTTGATTTTAATCTAACTTTCAGTTTTACTTTTAACTGCAATATTGGTTTATTTTGAAAAAAAAAAATTGGTGGAAACAAATAGTATAAAAGAAAACTTGATTAAAAAGTATTGTTTTATTGTATGATTGATTAAAAATTCTTGAAATGTATTGGACCAATATCAAACTCATATCGGCATTGGTGCCTCTTCTATGGCTTTTATAATACAGAGAATCTCATAATAAGTAAGTCGAAAAACATAAAAATTTTGAGACGAATGTTCCGTGAATACTTAAAAGATTAAACAGAATCAACTTCCAAAAGTCGAGGCAAATACATTTAAGTTTAGGATCATAAGTATCTGAGACACAAACATAACCTTAATCCTGTGGGTCTTTGCTCGTGTACGAAGTTCACAATCCACATCTTTGTCTTTCTTATTTACCTACCGTTCTAATAAAACGTATTTTATTAAAACTTCTTCATATTATAACGTGTGAGTGAGAAGTATTCTGTTCTTCATTAAAGGAGTCCCTTTCAATATGGGAAAGAAAAATAGGCATTGTTTTGAAAGTTCTCAAGTAGTAGCATTTTTTGGTCTTTTACTTACCAGCTAAAATAAATATTTCTTCTAAGAAAATTAATTACTTTATATTGGAATTTACCTTAGAAATCATCCGCTCAATTTCAGTCAAGTTTAGCATAACGATTTTTAAATATTTTAAATCAATTAGAATCAGCATTCTTTTTATATAATGATAGAGGAAGACAAATATAATCAATTATTCGAGGAAATTTGACCTTTAAATGTTCTTTCAATCAAATTAGAAGTTTTAAAAAAACATACAAAACAGGTGAAAATATGTTTGAGGTTTCCTCTTTTATTTCGCCCTTTAATGAATCTATAATATGTAGTATCTGATATTATAGATAGAGATCCTAAAGAATCTAAATGAGTCCATTTAAAACCTTTTTATTAGCAACCCCAAAAACTAGGTCACAAATTATATAAAAACCGAGCCAATCAAGCTCTATATAAGCGTCAAAGTTATTGACTCCGCGCCTGTAGAATAAATTATGTTATAGTAAGTGGATTCAAAGTGTCTTCATGTAAAATTTGTTATCGGTTGGTTGAAATATTATTAAAAGTTAAGTTTTCCTTAAGTACTAGAGTATCATTATAAAGCGTACGACTAATCTTAGTGTCAAAAATTACATACAATGTTCAATATTCGTTTTATGTAGGCAATTCTGCTACGGGTTTTTTAACTCCGAATCCATCAACAGATGGCAGTGTTAGCCGTACCACTGTCTAGCCAGTTCGTAGAAGGCTTCTGAGCTACGGGAAAATGGTACCAGGGTATTATAAATGAAAGAATGTTAAAAAGTCTTTAACCATGGCAAGCTGCCGGGAAAACTGGAGGGTATAATGGGGATAAGAAAATCTTATTGTGTCTATGGATAATAGAAATCTGAAAATCCCGATTAGAGCGGAAAATTTCTACTTTGTACCAGGAGCACATAGCTGTGGCAGAGATAAGTTTCGAGGGTTGAACATTAGAAAAAGATAGAAAATGCTTAGGAGGTGTGGCCTGATAATTTTCACGCAAGCGCAAAGACAATCGGAATGTTCACAAAGTAATAGGAGTAGGAACTATTTCCAAGTAATTGTAAGTTATAAAAAAATTAAGAACCAAAATAGTTATTTCTAAATTTGAAAAGTAACATTTATAAAAAAGCTATGTTATGCTTTTATGTTATAAAAACAGTTATTGATTATTGTATACAGAAGATGAATAATAGTATATTTTTCAATGCAAATGCAAAAGATAAACATAATATATAAGTTATTATATTTATAGCACGCGTAATCCTAATTTCATGTTGTATTATAAAAAAAATGTATGTAATATTTTTTAAGAATATTACATAACTCATTATAGATAGCGCCACCTCTTGGCGAACGTTGATATTATATTTTAAATATGGACACAATTATGAAGACACAATCATGAACACAATTTAGATGTAACTTAATTTATCTTGATAAAATTGAGAGTTATTATATATTGATTGAGACAAATTATTACTTTTCAAATAGGTAAGTGATACATATTTCTATTACCCTTTAAGTCACTGGACTATTTAGTAAACACAACGGACAAAACAGTTACTAATCATTGTAATAGATGGCGCTTTATTATTTAAAGTTCTTCTGATAGAGGGCGGTATGTACATTCAATTTAAATTTTGTGTATATTTTGATAATTATTTTTGAAATTTGAAATGAAACGAAATTGATGGATTTAAGTGACTATTATAAAACAATAATTTAATTATTCTTATTTCTGTTGCGTATTTATGAAACTTAAATAAATATCATCATTCCATGTTCAAGATAAGGGGAAAACAATGTCCCTATGTTTATATCAAATAGAAATGAAATGGTAGCCTAAAGCTGTTATCATGCTATGTGTATTTGTAAAATCGAATTATATAAAAATTGTTACGTTAATATTATTCACGACGTCAGGATACTTATTATACATACTAGTTTGAATGTAAAAATTTATTAATAACACTTTATAGTATTATTAATATAAATTTACTTACAGTAAATTTCGTTCCAAAAAATGTTGGAAGAAATTATGGTATGGGACTTAAAGTGAAAAAGGAATTAGGAATATTCATTTGTTGCAAAAAACCAGCCATAATAGCTAAGTACTTTACAACCATCTTAGGTGAAGGCCAGTCCAATTATAAGTTGCAAGTTTGTAACTATTGCTAGCTTCAAAGACTGTGTTACCTGAAACAAAAATTAAATTATAATTAAACATTACATAGTATTTGAAAAACGGTACGAAATAAATTGTAAGTGAGTAGCAATGAAATGTTCAATGACAATAATATTGTAACTAGAAAAACATAAATACTGTTCCATCGCTTTATAAGTACAGGGTTGATAGTTTTTAAACTTAACCCACGATTTTCAAGACACGTATTTTTGTACAGAATAAATTAAAAATGTGTTCATCAATACAATTCTTCACTACCTTATCTTATAATTGCTAAATAGCGGCAATAGTTCGTAGCCTATATACAGATATAATGTTCTCTCTTCATTATTTGTCCTATTAAGGACAGTGTTGAATTTGAATTGCCCATTATATAAAATTGGCTTCCTTCAAATGCTCTGTGGAGTTTTCGTTCTACATTTACCTATTATAATATCTACCCATAGTCATCGGCTTTTTTAGAAACAAAGCGTTTTCAGATTAGATCGGTTAGAACATTTTGATTTACCGAATTGTCTCCAATTTAGTGAATCCCTGGCCTACTCACAACGCAATCAGCACAGTACTGTGACTAAAAAATCTTCGTAAATAATGAACTAAATGAACTAATATTTTCGGATGTACTACGCGAATGTTTATTTTTCACTTTAAAGTACATACCCTCGATGTTTCGGTTACTTTACAGTAACCGTAAGCACGGGCAGACGAGATAAAGACGAGATTCATAAATCTTGTTCATCTATGTAAATTATTCAAGGTATCCAATTTATCTTAGTTGTTCACTTATTGCCTTGAAACTTGGCCACAATTATAATCATCATTTTCTATCTACAAAAGGCCCATTTTAATTCTTGTCATGACCTTAATAAAACATCGTAGTCCTTACACGTTCACTCTTTTCCAGATAACAATATTCTCGGTTATTTTATGATTTCTTTAACGAATGGAAATACGCGGCCTGATTTTCTACATTTCAAATACGTCATTTTAACCAGAATATCTCCTGAAAATTGTATCTGTGATGAAGCTTTTCATATCGATAGACTTTTTACCTTTTACAATATATATATATATATATATATATATATATATATATATATATATATATATATATATATATATATATATTCCACGCGTATTTTAAAATCAGTTTAAAAAGACAGATTCTATACATATAGTTTTGTATGTTCATGCGAAATTTTCGATTGATTTCGGTCATTTTTAATTCAAAATCATTTGTTTTTATTTGTTATAAATTATTTGAAGTGGAGAGGTAATTCACATTTAGTCTAATACTGGGAGTATATGATGTCATAGCGAGTATATGATATATTTTTTAATTTAAAACAAATACGACATTTTGTGTCGTATTTGTTTTAAATTAAAAAATATTTCTCTTAATCTTTTTATACTTAATAAAATTTTAGTTATATCTATTGGAAAAGAAATGACAATTTTAGTCATAATTTTTCCTAGCACGATAGTGAATTATTTCACTTTTTATCATTTTTTCTCATCAGTGTCTGATATAATACTTTTATGAATATGTGCGTATAAATATGGAAGCATTTGTAAACATTCGCGATATGTGGTTATATAAACATCTATGCATACTTGATTACACGGATGTAGAGTGATCAGCAAGGGATACAAGGGATAATGCTAAACAAAGAGTGTGTTCGTTTTGTATGAATGACTATTACATATTGACATTAAATATGGGTGGTATAATTGAGAACTGTTATAAATAATGTAGTTATATCAATAAAATGAATATTCATCTGTCTGTTAGAGGGTAAAGACAAATTTTTGAGCCTTGAAATATCGTTGTATTAAAGATGTTAAGAAAACACGAAAGTTTTGACTTCGTTTTTGAGTTTTTAACTGTATATAATTTTACCCTGACTAAAGCTGGGAAATTGCCAGGAAGAAGACTGTATATAGTTTTCTAATAATAATTAAAAAAAAACAAACAAAAACTAGAATGCTCGTGAATGAATCGACAATATAATAAACTTATGTTTCAATTATTTAAATAAACTAAAAACACAATTATAATAACTTTTTGGCGTCACATTAATTATGATGCGAATGTAATTGTCGGTTATGTGGAAAGTTGGTGTTGCTTTGGTATGTGGAATTAAAATGAACATCAATTAAACAACACTGTGTTAATTGAAAAGGAAAAAAAATATATTTGAGGTGTATTCTAATGGGAATTTTTGCATATGTTTTTCTCCCGACCACATATAGCTATATAAAGCTATATGTGGGTGGGATATATCTTTCTGTCCATATTTTTGATTCTACTTTTTATGAGTGATTAACCTTATTTGACTTAATCTAATTGATCTAGCAAAATATAAAACGTAATAAATAGAAACTGTTCTGTTTTATACTAGCTATTTAATCGCTTGATAAACAATGCTCATTACTTTCATTCTTATTGCAGCGCGGTAGTGCGATAAAATCATATATTTGCTACTTCTCAGCATAGACACAATGTATGATTCACTGGTGCTACTAGAGCTGCTTCCTAACGGCTTGATCTCAACATTGGTCATCTCTCTATGTGACAATATCAAAGCGGCAGGGCTAACAGTAATATACATTACAAAATAGTACCTAGCTTGGTATCGTCACAAATGACGGAGTGGTCTTGGGTTGTCAAGATATTAATCTAAATTTAATTTAGTGTAGAAAGATTTATAGTTATCAATCAAAATATTTATAGTTCTGGCACAAAAAAAAGTTATGAACTAGTAGCTTTATTATGACACAAAGCCTTACAAGCATAACATAGAATAGAAAATATAATTTCATAAATTTAAATATTACACATTGCAAAGTGCAATATTATATAAAATATCACGAGTATAGTACATCTGACAAGATCAGTTCACGAGTAAAATAAGATGTTTTCTACAGCTACATCTAAAACCTTTATACTCAGAGATTTCAATGGCCATTGTGTTCTAATAAAACTGATTACATATAGAGAGTCACAAAATCTTGACTCAACTATCGAGAGTAACTCTGTTGAACTAAATGACTTACAAGGTGAAATTAGATGAGAACCAATTTCGTAATATTTTTCGACTTCCTCGATATGGCGTTTAAATTTAAATGAGAGGTAACTAACGATTCTTTATATTGTCATTTATCAGTACAGTCTTATATCACAATAATTGATCAAACCTTTTACTATATATTTTATGTAACATATATTTTAATTCTTTTATTTGTATGTACTATGTCGTTTATGCTAAAGTTAGAGCTGAAGCTACGATACATCTAAACTTTTATGTTTAGAGAGTAAACGCAAAGATATGTCTAGGTTACTATATCTATGTCAGAACAAAAAACGTAGACACGAAGTGACAACTGGCTGATTTGTAAACCACAGAATATATCCAAAAATGTGCATAGAAAACCGTAGGGATGATTCGTAAACAACTTGACCCATCGCCCTTATTGATATATCACTAGGCGCAGTGCAATAAAAACAAAACGCTTACTGTTTCTGAGCAAGAAGGCGAGATTGTTGTGGTAAATGACAAAACGCCTGCAATATTAAAACGCATTGAGCTCTTAAAAATACAACTGCTTAGTTATGCACCCGGACCATACTCTAAAATACACAGGCATTTAAAATTAATCAAAATATTCATTACTCCAAGCCATTTGTGTATTTTAAAATACATGCGTACTTTGTAACTATAATTGTCCAAATTCCTTATAATTTCTACGTAAAAGCCTAAACGAGGGTCTCGAAGCCTGTTGAAATTTCGTTATCGGCTTGTCTCAAAATTAATTTGTTTTGTCTCTTAATTAAATTTGGTTGCCCAAATATTTATGCATGAGAAATATTAATTCACGAAAAGTGGTTTCGACATTTTGTGTGTAAAAATATTTTGAGCTACATTTGTGGTGTAGGTATGTAGGACATATTTTATATTACAACAAAAAAAAAGAAATATATGTTATTGTGACATAACTGGTAAGAAATATTTCTTAATAAAAGTTAATCCTTAAAAAAATATAGTTAACATTTGTTTTTAAATCTTCATTTTACTGATAATTCGTAATATTTTTACAAAAATATATTTTTTCTATGTCAATATTATAAACAGATAGTATTTGCTACTTTGATTTTTTGCTGTAATTTTGTAAATGTACATCCCATGGGAACATAATAAGATAATATTTAAAATCGGCTATCAGATTGTCGTTGTAAGTTTTATGTATTATTTATTACATGAATTAGATTATAAGAAGTAAATGTTAATGTTTTAAGAACAATCAAATGTTATTCTACATAATTTTCACAAATAATTTTAATTTCACTCAATGTTATTGCCTAGCCTATAAATATATAGAACATTATCAAAAATATCAGGATATACTATATGTAAAAAATATTTATCATAGTATCAATGATCATTAAAGTTTAGAACAATAAAAAATACAATAAATGAAAAACAGATGACATTGTTGAGAGCTCTTAAGTAGTAGCATACACGAATTTGATATGAACTTCATTGCAACAATTAAACAACGTCCATTTCAATATCTATCTTCTATCTATATATATAAAAGAAAGTCGTGTTAGTGACTGCACTTATAACCCAAGAACGGCTGAACTGATTTAGCTGAAAATTGGCAGGGAGGTAGTTTAGAGCCAGGAAAATTGCAATAGGATACTTTTTATCCCGTTCGACAGCATTCCTGTGGGACTTGACATGAAACGTCAGTCATTATAAAACGTGGAATAACACAATTGACAGCTATGCAATTAACGTATAATGACAGATATGTAATGACGTATGGATG
The DNA here is from genome assembly GCA_916720795.1 of Danaus chrysippus. Classification (NCBI taxonomy): domain Eukaryota; kingdom Metazoa; phylum Arthropoda; class Insecta; order Lepidoptera; family Nymphalidae; genus Danaus; species Danaus chrysippus. The sequence continues at coordinate 1,512,004 of CAKASE010000057.1, read as the reverse complement.
ACAATTAGATATTTGTAAAAAATCTACTATATAAAAATAAAAATATTTGGGTATTGTGTTTGTAGTTTGAACTCTTAAAACCATTTAGTATTTGCGGGATAAATTTAGAAAATCATTGTTTTTCACATGGGCAGTTATATTTTGCGTGTTCACGAGTTTGGAAACCATACGCTTTATTTGTGTTAAAGTTAGACCAAAAAACAAAAAATGTGGTTTACAAAGGAGCACTTCAATGAAACGGATAATTTGCGGACACGTATTACGCTTCTATTCGGTATCTACTTTGGATTCACTTTCATTTACTTAGAGAAGTTCAACTAAATAACACTTCATTTTTGTATTCGAAATGAATTCATTACTGTTGTGAAATGAAATAAAAAATTTCTTTTTCAAATATAAAACAAAAAATTCTTCATCTTTTAATCACCATACGAAATCCCTACTAATATTATAAATGCGAAAGTAACTCTGTCTGTCTGTCTGTCTGTCTGTCTGCTACGCTTTCACACCTAAACCACTGAACTGATTTTAATGAAATTCGGTACAGAGATAGAGTTGACCTTGAGAAAGAACATAGGATAGTTTTTATCCCAGACTTTTGAAAGGTTCTCTTGGAAACGCGATATAACCGAACTCCACGCGGCGAAGCTGCGGGCGGAAAGCTAGTGTTATATAAAAGCCTTCTGGTGGCGAAACGGAGTTCGCCAGGTTTACTAGTATTGAATAAAGATAGCCTCAACACTGGCACGTATAGTTTGTTACTTTAAAAATACGAATACGATTACTACATATGTTACATTGGATTAAAGTTTGAATTATTAATTAAAAAAATAAAATAAATCGACGTGAGCAGGATTTGAACCTGTAAAAAACTTTAAAGAATGAGCTATTTTGTTATTGATACTCACCAATAAAATTATTCTCAAATGACAAGATATCTACATATAATGGTCCGTTGCATCAAAATCTCCTGATTTTATGTTTAAAGTTTTAACTCAAAGCGATTCCAGACTGCAGAGAGCTTTAAACGACTGGGAATTATTAATAATTACAGACGAGGCTTAATTAAATTGAGTGGTCTTATTGTGGCACATTATGATTGTCACATTTCATATAATATTAAAGCATTGTTTCAATAACTGAGGAATCCAAAGATTTCTGAGGCTTCGATAGCTATTGTTAAATCTCTAATATAATGTTATATTATTATAAGAGTAAACAAGTATTCTTAAATAGATTACCCATCTATAAAGAAATCTCATTCTTGTCACTTTGCTTCAATAATACACTGAGTTAGTAAATTACGAAGGGCTATTCTAGAGAGTGATAATCCATCGATACTTGTATTTATTATGTGAACATGGAGTGCTATAGGACAACGTTACACTGAAAACAGCTGAGCACACAATGTATATTGATCTACTAGTCAAACTGACACAACTGTATTTGAAGTGATACATACTCCCGTAATTGGTACTGGTATCCCAAATAAGACTTGAGAGAAAATATATAAACGATTATAACTATCATTTAAAAGAAAAATGTAACTGCATTAAAACATAGTTTTATTCCAAACTGTTGCTAGTATAGCAACAATTGTCCAAATATATATACAAAGACTATGAAAATACCAAGAAACTTTGTGTGTATGTACTAGTTTCCAACAAAATATTTATATGAAAGAAGTGCAAATACATGTCCTTATGATTTAGAGAAAATGTAAAATATACTAATCTTGTACTTTCAACTAATTAAAAATTATAATATTATAATTTTTAAGTGACCAAAATGTAAAAGCTTATGGTAAATCAATACATTTTATTGATTTACCATAAGCTTTTACATTTTGGTCACTGATCATTGATACTGAAATAAATTGTTTAACTGTTATTTATTCCGATGAAAGTAAAATCAACTGTTATGTCAAGATTCAGATTACAAATGCTCCAGAACAAAGAAGGTATTTCGATTAATAATTTCCGAATATCAAAAACATTTCAATACGGATCGTATTGAGTTTTATCTTTTATGTACAAACCGTCAAACCCATTTCCCCTACAGTTTGATGTTAGCGTTTACTTTTTAATAATATATATTACAAAATTGGTGTCATCATTTAAAAAAAAAAATATGTTTTATTAATCTATTCTCACGTATGTTAATCAACAGTTGATGATATGTTATTTTTTGTGATCTCTTTACAAACTATATGGTTTTAAATAACAGTTAAATATGTGTTTTGCCTCTAAGGGATGTAGCGATGATGTATTTTTTGATTTTACCTATATATATATATTAGTATCTATACGACCCTTAACCTCTACAGAATCTGAGAAATGTCAATAGGAGTACCGTAAAAGATACAAAATCTCTCGATATGTTGACTCTTCTATTCCTAAATATCTGAAATCTTATTTTCACTCAACTCAAAAGGATAGAAAATAAATTTTATGGCTAGAAGAAAAATATTCCGAAGGCATAGACGTCGCCGCTGTTTGTTGAATATTTGAAACAAATTGATGGGAATTTTAAATGATCTTTTCTGAAGACTAATGAGACAGGAACCAATGGAGGAAAGTATTCGGCAAAAATTAAGAATTTTCATCGGACTCTTTTAATGAAAGCAAAGAAAAATGAGGGCCTTTTAATGCATAATGCGTCAGTGGATCACAGGAATAGTACAGAAATTAGACAAACAAAAATATAATTTTATTGTAAGCTACAAACGGTACAAAACAAAGTAGTTATATTTACAATGCAATAATTACGAGTACTTCAGATGATTAGATTCAAATGTAACGTTAACTAAGTGAAAATGACAAAATAAAATACTATATATTTTTAAATGATGACTAATAGGAATTATACTTACACAAATATGTTTGTAAGACTTCGAGAGCACTAGACGTTCAAATAGAATTATATTTTTAGTTTTACTTGGCGTGTATTGGATATCATTTTACATTTTAAGTCGACGATCCGTTTATTTTGCACTGGTAAGAAAACTGAATCGTGCTAGAGCGAATATGAAAGAATTGACAAATGTCTTTTTCGTATTATATTTATATATTGTTAACAAGTGTTATTAAATTGGGTTCAATGAAAGATAATTGTAATATTTTTCATAGCTATAAATCTACCTAGTTTAAGATTTTTATTAAATAAAAAAAATAAAAATTCAACACTTAACAAATAAAATGCACAAATTAAATTTGTTTAACAATATTTTGGTAATCAAAAGTTAAGTGAGTTACAGAATAAATTAGTTTTGAAATAAGCCATGAACTTAATTTCTAAGGCTTCGAAACTCTTAAGCTTTGGCTTAAATAAAGACAATTTGAGTAATTATTAATTTATATTACGTCACCGATAAATTCGTGGTATCTCTGACTCGGTTTCTGTTGTTGCTTAAAGTTGATTGGATTTGTTTAGAATATTAAATAGATTATTTTGTAATATAAATTAACTACCTATTTCAAAGATGTTGCAAGGGCTTGACAACAAATAAAATAAGAGGAAGGTGCTGAATTACGATCTGTACTGGCCAAAGTAATCTGGCTTTATAATTTTTTATTGAAATTATTCCATTTTGAATAAATTTTTAAGGAATTTCTTATTCTTTTTATCGATTTGAATAGAGACGTATGAGTTTGTAGTAGTAGTTGTAAATATAAGAGTTGATTAAACACTCATTAAGCGACAGTTCGTCACTTTAAGTGTCACAATAATTTTTGTATTAAGTAGGAATGTAAATACTACAGCTGTCTCCAATAAAAAAAATAAGCTTGAATAGTGTTGTTTTTGTATGTGCCTTAGTATTAATATTAAAATCTATGAATTGCTCAATTACAATAATTTCTCTTTATAGTTATATAAATATTAAGATAATTGTATGTATTTAAGTCGTATAATAGAGGTCGTTTTAGAACAATATAGTCGAATAAAAATGAACACAATGAGCAAGCAATATTCCTTTAAATTATCCACCACTTGCCACAGTAGCATAGGCCCATAAAGTAATTTAGTTAAATCAGCTGGGTCCAACTTACTGAAATCGTTAAGGAAACAAACTTGGTAACAAAGTAAACTTAGTAAATAATTATTATCCAACACTTGGGTATTATTATGTGACTTAATAAATCGTAATACTAAATTACCGTTTAAACGTATAACCCTGGTATTATTTGTGTTTATTGCAGTTCAAGGTATAGTAAGATCTTATTAATAATTGCTGCATTGGTTTAGAAATCGTTTTTTTTTCTGTCATATAAAAATATTTATAAAAATCTATAGAACCCAGATGTCTTTTTGTTTATTTTTATAATATCTGTAAAACAAATATTGTATTGAGAATTTCTTGAGAAGGATTGTTATAAAAAAATAATAAGTAAAAGTTTTTTTCATACATTTAGATTTTTTTGGAATAAACTAGAGAATATAAGGAATAAATAAAATATATAAATATGAATTAAGATTAAAAATGGATAATAGTATCCTCAGAGAATTGTAATCATGACTTTATCAGATCCATCTACAATTTCCTTCATGAAATTCTGAGTAAATTGATGTCTGAATCATGATTTATAATTCAATTTAAAATTTCCCTTCTTTACTTAATAGTTACTAAAAATGTAGATACCTAGATATTTATTTAAATATATTTGAGTATGTTATATATTTAGTGAATATTTTTTTTTAATCCTCTATTACTTATTCTTTCAAAGTTTGGAGTGCAGGAAAAGAAATAGAAAGAAATAGATAGATTTTTTCTATGAATAGTGGCTTAATGCTTTGAAAGGAAGGCAGTAGTGTAACACGAAATCAAACTACAATTCAGCTAGAATCTACTCAATAAAAACTTTTCAAACTGTTTCAGGTCAAGCATTACAAGTCAATCAATTGCATTCAAAATCTTCAATCGTGAAGTTGATATCGAAGTGGAGTGAACTTTCAAGATTACAATAACCTAATCTTGATATGTACTGTAACATATACATATAATATTTAACAAACGAAGAATCTGTAGTGACAGTTTTAAATAAGTAAGTGATGTTGGTATTAAATAATATACATATATGCTGAACTATCGATAAGTCATTTAATAAAATGCATCAAGTATTTCATTGAATGTAAGGATATATATGTTTCATCAGGTTATAAAATTTGCTTCGTTGGAAGGAGTAATTAATCATCAAGAACTGTGTATAGCAAAAATGTATATTTACTTATATTACATCAATTCTATTAAATCCAAAGATATACATTGTAATTGTGACATGTGTTCTTATAACTATACTTAAATTAATCGACATCATAATTTATATAGATTTTATTAAAAAATATATTTTTTGTAACGTATATAGGTAACGTGATTATTTTAACAATTGTGGTCACAAGACACACAATGCAAGGAAGGATCTTTTTCGAAATGAAAATTCTTGACAATGAATTCTGTAGAATGCTTTAAGAGTAAATAAGATTCGTCTCTATTGTTGTTTAGACAAAAAAGCAAAGTTTTAGAGTGGAGAATGTCTTCTAACACACTTCTTCGATTAAATAAAACTGTTCTCTCTTTATTTGAAAGCAACTTGTATTTCGACTTTTATTTTTACTTTTGGAATTGCATAAAGATGATACGAGAGAGCCCAAAAAGTCAAATACTATATTGTGTCATTTGTAAATTAAAAAATACGTCATCTAATGGTTATAACTCAAATATTGAAACATATGTTTATGGAAGACAGAATTTTGTGTCAGTATTTTTTTTATTTTAAGATTTTATTACGAGCATCATCAACTAATCTTTAAAAGGGTTTTGTATGTCCTGCAACGATGCAAACGTGTACCAAGCACACAAAAATATGAAGTTTTTTTTTTCTAATATTTTATTCTACGCCGTGAAAACATAGATTTAATTCCTAAATAAATATTTCATATTGATTTTACTATAAAAACGTAAGGAATCAATTCACCACAACTTATAGTTGAATACTGCAGCGAATACGATGTTTTTGTGTTATATTTTGAACAATTATTAGCCAATTAGTAACACGAAATATGAACGATTCTTTTTCGACACTTGAAGATTGTTTTTGGTTTTTTAATCATATGAAAGCTGTTCCTATATGATGGATGTGTAAGATATTGTAGGCGCGACCTATTTTTTTGTACAACACATATCTAGATGGCTTCTTTTGTGATAGTTACTTAAAGCTGAGACTAAACATTTTTTCAAAAATTTAATCTTTTCTACTGGATTCTGGACAAGATATAATATGAATCTATAATTAAAAATAATAACAAGTAGGAACAAAAACCTTTAATTATAATGTAAATCTTATTTTCCTAGTGCAAAAATGTTATTTAAATTATTATGAATACTAGATGACAGATTTCAAAAATACCAAATTCAAAATACGTCTGTCTTTTAGATGAGATTCTTAAAAATACAATGTTTTGATCTAATGGTTGAACTCACACACACACTACACACTTCCAAAAATGTTGTGTATACAAAGGGGGTTATATAATTAAAACCACACCGTATACTGATCTAGTGAAAGTATATTTGTGATCAACGTCTTTTTTTTTGTAATGAACATGCTGTTAGCCCTGCGGCTGTTACAGCGTCACTGGAAGAGTGGGCCAGTGCCGGGACAACTGTCGTTTTAAAAACATGAATGATCTTAAGCTAATCGGTTCGTACACTTAATACCGCGATCTATCTCGCATGCAACGCAATCTCGTTCTCACCTAGGTGAACTATTTATTTTTATTGATATAGTGCGTTGAACACAATGTAAATTTTTTATACGTGTTTCATATAGCATTGGAATGTTCTTATTGATGAGCATAAATTTTCGACAATATTAAAATTAAGATCTCCTGATTATCAATGGACTTTCATACATTAATTTAAAATGGGAATCTTTTCGTCTAATTTAAAACAAAAGATTTAATCCCTGACGTCGCGTAAATATGTTTGTGAATAAAAAAAACAATCAGTATATATTATTTTACTGTTATTGTAAAAAACTGTACCAGAGTGCCGTTTTAAAATTATTTATTTTAAGATCTACTGGTCACTAAGACAGATTGAGATTAATAAACGTTCAAGACAGGGGTCTCCATACCCACAATATTATTGATTTACTTATGTTAGAAATAGCATTGCTCCATCTTTGAGTGTCTATATAAAACTTATAAAAATATTTTATTGAATAATTTATATACAAAACAAACTATATTGTGTATATGCGAATTATTTGAGATCCTAGGATTATCGCATATGGTTAGACACCAAACCTATTTATATATCTTTTTAAACAGTTTTATACACAAGGGATGGAAAGGATTTGTTTGAAAATATAATAAAATAGTTTTAAGACTATAAGAATGAATAAAACAGTATAAGAATAAAAAGGGAGATTAATATCTTTAATTGTATTAAAGTATAAATTTGTTATTTAAATATATTGTTATATATTTTGTATACCTTCTTTATAAATAAATAACCTATTTATTTTAATTAACAATACAATCGTCACTGTGAACATTTGTTTAAAAGATTGTTGATTCTTCAATATTTCTATTTAATTTTCCAAATAATCTTCTAATGAAAAACTTTCAGCTCTTGCTTTATAAGTGCTACAGTGATTGTATCTAAAGGGTAAAAAATATTAACAGAAAAAATTGTTTTGAATGTATTCAAAATAAACCAGTATCTATCTATTTAAATGAGATATAAGATTTTCGCGAGTATTCATTTAAATGTATATTTTTTTTGACACCATTGGTTTATTTATTATCATGATTTAACTTAAGCAAGGTATCAAACCTTTTTAAAACGAAGCAGTGCTTCAAGTATCACTTCAAGAATCAGTTTCTTCATAATATTTAAGATAAAGATCCAACAAATGTGAACTTCTTGTTAAGAAAATAGCAGAGGAATTCTCTCCGCTGTTAGTCCAGCAAAATTAATGACCCGTGACGTTTGACACTCCTCCGAACTCACTTTTTACACCTATCACTCTCGTAAATGTACTTCAACTCTATTTCAGCCAGACATAAAACACCCTTCCAAAGATCGTTTAAGTACGTGATCCTAATTCATGTAGAATATATAGAAAATACAATCAATTTATATAAAGAGACGTGAAGATTTAAAATAGAAGCAGCAGAAGGATTAAAGAAAATAACTATCTTTTAAATTCTGAATTATATAAATTTTATATATTTCATAGAGCATATATTTAGGCAGACCCTAGCTAAAGCTGGGAAATTGCCAGGAGGAAGATGTAGCATATGTTATTAGTAATAATTAAGACTGAAAATGATGACAATAATAATTATTTCCATGGTGTTTTTTAACCAGTAACAAAGTTACGAATTGGTTTCACTCAAACTCTATTCGACGTTTCTTTTACGAGTGGTTGAACGAATTCAAACTCCGTGGTAATCCACATGGAGGACGCCCTTCAAAGCAATAACCCGAATACTCAAACAATAAAATTGTAAGCTAGACGTAGTTGATATTCAAATTTATACTGAAAATCTAAATTAAGTCAGAGAATAAAACAAGTTATTGGAACGATTTAATTTAATGTAAAAAAAGTTAAAAATATTGCTTATATAATATTTTTACTACACTTGTAAAAAGGTTGTAAATAATTGAAAATGTTTATAATAATATAGAATTGATAATTACTTTCCAATAATATATTTTCAAGGACTGTAACTTTACTAAAGCATAAATATAATTACCATAGATTGTATACGTCCTTATACCAAAGAATTGTAATTTTTGTGGCTTAAATTTTTTATTATATATTACAAAAACATTTAATATTAACCAAACTACTTAAAGCTTATGTTGATCTACTATAAAGTACATATTTACTTGAACATTTCTATCAAATAACTTTCAACTCCTGAACAAAGTTATCCTTATAATATATTGATATATCAGTTCAATCTTGCATCGTACATTAAGCTCTTGGCATACCGTCAAGAATCTTGTTTCTATACCGACGCCATGTACTAAAACATTTGCTGCAGTGCGACTTTATATTTAAATCATTACATTTGAAATGTTCAGAATTATATAAATACATTATGCTCTAACGATTTATTTATATGAAATATTTTAAAATGTACGTTTTTTACTCGATGTTGGGCTAATTGCACGTTGGTGTGGTCGTTAGCCGCACCAGTCACCAGTGAAATTAGTAAGGTTAAACATTTCCAGTGGTAATGTAATTAAAAAAAATGTTTTTTATACTAATTATGTTTTTTATTGGTAGTCATAAAAGTACATTTTAAATAACAATAAGATTTTAGGAGATCTGAGTGAATTATTTAAAAACTTATTATTAAAAAACTTATAACTATGTACATATTGCCGATTACAAAATGTGCGAGATTATCGTATTGTGAAATTGATATTCAAAATGAAGTTACCTTTCTCTTTCATTTTACACTTGAACTATATACAGAGATATAAAATAGGATTTCTTAAGATTTTCAAAAGAAATCAAGGGTTCTTTCGAAGGCAAAACTAATACAATGACTACAAACCAAACAAACAAAGACATTTAACAAATAGACAATATAGAAGAATTTAACTACTATATTTATAAGTTACAATCACCCATATTTGAACCATACATTTAGGAGCTAGAGTATTTATAAAGAATATAGCAAGCTATAGAATAAAAAAAGGAATTCAAAATAAATATATCAATGAAGTTACATTCAATAGTGCACATATAAAAAATGTTGTTCAATCTCTTATATGTCATATATTCATATGAATTAAAGGTTCATATATATGGTTTATTAGTTATTATTACTTTTATTGCAATCCATAATTATAAAAACAAGACTAGATTTTAAAACAACACATGTAATGTACTGTATTTGTTATATTAAATTATTAACATGGATTTTAATGAAAACAGTTTATATGCCACTCAAATACAAGAATAATTATATTTTTATTTACATCGTACATTATACAAAGATTGCATATTTATTATAATTTCATACTTTATATTAATTTCATGTTTTATATATAGCATATCCAGTTATATTTGTTTTAACACATTAACTGCATTTATTTATGATACGTATTATGTATATAAAATTGAACAATTTTTGTACCCTAATCCACACATAATAACATACACTTTTACTTGGAACTTTTTTACATCAGGTAACAGATCTTGGCGTTTCTACTTCTAAACCTGATGCATTTGTTCTTAAAACCTTTTAATTAAAAATTGTTATCTCAGAATCAATGTGTATTACTCCACGAGGTATTATTATCAAATTAAGGGCTGATTTAAAATACGACCGTCTCATCATGACGGATCGTATCAAAAGGAAAAATTATGTGATATGATAATGTGTTATTTATTAATGCCTCTAAGAAATGCTACTTCATTGTAACATCCCTACTAATATTATAAATGCGAAAGTAACTCTGTCTGTCTGTCTGTCTGTCTGTCTGCTACGCTTTCACGCCTAAACCACTGAACTGATTTTAATGAAATTCGGTACAGAGATAGAGTTGACCTTGAGAAAGAACATAGGATAGTTTTTATCCCAGACTTTTGAAAGGTTCTCTTGGAAACGCGATATAACCGAACTCCACGCGGCGAAGCTGCGGGCGGAAAGCTAGTCTTCTATAATTAAGATAAATCGGCTCTTTTGGTTCTTGCATATATGAAAATATAATTCTGCTACTTAGTGATGTCTAAGATTTTCGAGGATACTGGTTTGAATGAAACTACATACTCGTAACACCGGCAAGTGGGTTCCTTTACAGCAACCGTGATTACAGACAGACTAGATAAAAAGTGAATGTATATGTAGTTAGAAAATAATAAAAAGCGCGTAGTATCCTAAAAGATTACTTACTGAAATGTGTTAGTTTGTGTCGATAATATCTTCTTTAATTAAGAATACCAACTTGAAATTTTCAAAGACCAATCGATTTCCTTGGCAGCATATTAATAAGTTTGTTGAGTAACTCTGTTCGAGAGTATTTAATAGTTGTGATCGTCGCCACTCATTTGAATACGAAGTTTCCTATTTCATAACTTAAAATTAATTGCATCTTGGTGTACTCAATATATTGAAAGAATTTTGATATTTTATTTATTTCGATATCATATTTATTAGAATTGTAATACAATATAATATTGTCTTAGTTTGTTCCTGGATAATTTAATATGGAAGTAAACTGAAATTCAATGAAAGATATTCTCCAGACTAGAGACCCAACAGCGAAACTGAATACAAATGCAATGAAAAGCGATCTCGATGCTTAGTCATCCGTAGCGCAAAACCATTCGCTAGCCGAATTCGATTTTAATTTCATCTTACCATTATTTTGCAAAAAATAGTATTATAAGTGTGGAAAAAACCTCAGTAATAAACCTTTTCAATTCTTTTAGCTTCTCTTATATACTTTTTTACCAAGTTTTAGATTTGAAAATAAATTATGCAATGACTTTTTTTGACTATTCAAGACTACATCTCTAACCATGCTAGGGTCTCCTTCATGTCTTTAAAATTTTCAAACCATTTAACTAAACTATTTTTATATTTACTTTTACCTTTAAATTAAGTTTTTTTGCCTTAGCAATAGTAAAATTTACTCAAACATAAATCAAGTGATCTTTATTATTTCCATGTTTTAAACTAATAAAGACGTAAAATAACAGTGGTCAACAACTAAACAATGTTGCAAATGAAAAACTTATAAATAATATTATTTACAGTTGAAGTTATTTAAAATTTATTGTAATTAATAACAAATTCTATGGGAAGAAATAGATTTGTTTCAAGGGTTTTATGTAGATATAATAACGGCTAGATACAAATTCTTTGTTCAATATAGTTAATAAATTCCTGTTCTTTTGACGACCAATAGTTTATTATTTAAATATAAATACTTATTTATATGTATTTAAACTAAATAATTTTTAATTAATTGAAATAATCACTAGAGTCAAGTGAATCAAATAATATTAGAAACTATTCCATTTTTATTTCAAAAATTAAATTGGTATTATCTTCAAAACTACAAAAGTTGTTAGTCTTTTTCTTATTTTCAAGTCACAATGCATCTTAGTTCACAAAGGATAGAAACAGACTCAGTTCTAAGTAACAAGAAATTGAAAAATTAAAGAGAATAAATGGAATACTTATTTCTATAACATCCTTTCAGTGAAGTATACAATCAATCTCAATAGGTCTTGAAGACAAAGAAGTTAGTTATATTTTTATTTTCTGCGATTTGATAAATAAAATCTTTATTTCCATATCATTCTTTTCTACTCAACATTCTAAACACTATTCTCTTATAGGGCTTGAGATTTATTTATATTGTAGTTAAAGGAAGTCGGAGATATATTGATATTGCGTTTTAATATAAGATTTCAATACCTTACCAATGTATACGTCTAGTGTTTAAATTTTACCTTTTCTTTAATATACTGAGTACTCGTATCACACACCTACACGTGTTAAGGTATTGTGGCATTGTCTTAAGCCTTTGGCTTTTAAAGGTTCGGTAATATACTTTATAAAGTACATATAATGCTTCCAACTAATTTGAATTCTCGGAATTGTTTCTATATAATTACATGAACCACTTTAAAGTGACTCATTGAGAATAATTCAAATCACTATAAATGTTCAAATAGTCAGTTTATAAAATATTTTATTTTGAAATACTTTAGGTTTTGTAATAAAACACTGAATTAAAATAAACTGTTATACTTTAAGTATATTCGAAGTCAGAGGTTAAAACTGCATTTATTGTTTCGTTCTGAAGCACAAGAAATTATGCAAATGGCACAAAATTACTTAGTTTGGAAAACTTTAAGTCGTGAGATTACGCTAAATAGTCGTTTTTAGAACAGTGTGTTATTTAGTTTAAATATAAAAAACTGTGCTATATATTTCATAGTAGGATCTTTTTATTAGATATAATATTAATCAAATTTTATTAAGTTTAGTTAAAGCAAAGATTATGTAAATTTTTATATAAACTACCACCAATGAATTGATTCGGACTTTAAGTCGATATATTCGCTTTTATGTTAAATGTTATTGGCATACATATTACATAAAGGCTTGAGTACATTTAGTCCCGTCCATTGAATTTATATCCTTTCAAGCTTGGTTGATTTTGGAACTGGTTGGTGAACATCTCAATTATACTGTGTAATTGAAATGTGCCAGTAATTATTTGCTCGATAAATCAAATACAATGAAGTATTGGTAAATAACAATTTGCTGTGTTGACTAAGTCACTATTGTAGAAAAAATTTGAAACTAATTAGGGCAATACATTTTTATTTTTACAAACTTTATACCAGGTTAGTATAAAATCTTTAATAAAATCGTTTGTTTCAAACACTTTTCACATTATTTTAGTGTGTTCAAGCCAGATAAGATTAAGATGTTTCACACCACCTGGTGTTACAATTAATGTGAGCGCAAATACAATGGTAAGTCTAATATTTGAAGAAAAACTCGATAGAAAGAAAAATATTCGCAATTGGTGTCACATATTAAATCGCTTCCTTTAAAAAGTCGTCGTTGTGAGTAATCAATTTACTATATACATATAAATACTGCTGAAATCGGTCGTAGAATACCTTCAAGTCAATTATTGCAAAGCGAGACTGAATGTCAATGGATTTAAAAGCCATCGTCTTGTAAGTTCATCTGTACAGTAATTTAACATTTTAGGTTACTGAAATAAAATAAATTGTTAACATAAACAAGCGTAAAATAATACACATAATAATAACACATAACCCCGATTTTATTCAACGCATATACTATTTAGAAGAATATTATCAATAACGCCATCAATAAAATAAATTTATTGTTTTAACCATCATTCATAAGTTATTATTAATTAAAAAAATATATAATGCATTTATTATATTTGTTTACATACCTCTGAGAGTAATTGTAGAATGATCTTACCTGAAAAAAAAATATTTTACATTATTAGGTAAGTATGTAAATAATTTATATTTGTAGTAAAACCTAAAAAAAATAAAATATCAAGTTGTTAGTTATATTTTTTTGCAGATTTGCATTTAGACGGTTTTATGTATTTGGTTAAAGAAACTTATAATTATTATTATAGCGACAATACGAAGAAATAGAGAATAAAATGATTTTTTCAATTCACTAGATAAATTTTAAATAATTATAAAACTGAAAAGATTAAACGATTGTTGCAAATAAATAATTTCACTAGCATAGTTTTCAATAGATATCAACACCGTCATTTTAGCGTTCTACATTCGTGAGGTCATCGTACTATCGGAGTAATAACGACAAACGTTTGTTTTACTATTTTTGAATTCTTTGACTATAACATAAATATTTTCATTTTATTGTTACAATACAAAATATTTTTCTTCAATAATAATAAGGTTCTTAGAAATTAAAAGTCATTCAAAACTACACAGAACAATGCTTTAGCTAGATTGTAAAAATGATTTTTCAGTTTAGTTCAACTTTGTATTTTAGGTAAATTTTGTTATCTTTATTAACATATCATCTTTATTCGCTGCTTTCTCAAATGAAGAGTTACTTTACTATGTCAGGTGAGGCAACAAAATAGATTTTTTTCAGTTAAATTTTAAACCAAACTCTTTTATTTAAATTTTTCTGATTGTGTTTACCATTTTTAATTCTTGTTTTTAGAATAGACAGCCTCTTTTAACAGCTTCTGTGAGTTTTAATTTAATTGCCTGTATTATAAATTCAGTCAATGCAAATGTAGCAATTCGGTGTAAGTTCAATGTACCGATTAAATGTGCCATGCATACTTCACAATGGTCTTCTTCATGAGTTTTTGATGTAGTAATATGAGCATATCTAAGTTCTTATCACAATTAATGATCATTTTAGTCAAATTTTGCATGTACAGATTCCTTACAAAAACTTGTGTATATCTTCTGTTTACAGAACTCAATAAATTCTACAACGGTTTTATACAGGGTGACTGGTGAATTACTATCGATATTTGAGGACGTGATATTTGACGATCATATATGACAAAATAAAAATTAATATAACATAAATATTAATAAACTTCTAAGTAAAGTTAACCAAAAGTTATGTAATTAATTACGCATCGTGTGAACACCCTACAGATTAGGTATACACACACACTCACACACACGCGAGCGGCGGCGTGGTGTTGTATCAGCACGCCGCCGCGCGCGTCCACACTTGGAACGTGTCAACACTTTATTTATTAATACGGAAATTTTGTCAAAAATTAAGTGCCTATTTTTTTTACATAATTCGAATGAGAATCATGTACCGAGTATGCTCCTTAAATATTGATAGTAATTCACCAGTCACCCTGTATATTATGTATATTTTTAAAGCTACTTATTGAATGATGAAATGTAAATTCCAAAAGTTTAGGTTTTTCGAATTATTTTAAAAGTTGGTTATCCATAGTATGTACAATGTCTACTCTACTCTTTAAAAATGGAAAGAAAACTAACTTTGTGGTCTGCTTGAAGCACTACTAGTCTTTGATAATGAACACATCTCTTTTCATGATTTTCAATCTTGTGCCTATTGAAGATCACTTAGACTTTTTTCAATAACACTCTACACTGGTAGACACGGGTTCTTAAGTTTTACTTGTATGTATACAACAGCGAATCTCCATATGATTCTCATTCAGATCTTTCTCCAAAAGAAAATCAGAAATAACGGTATATTTTATGTCAGTTATAATATCTTGATGGAGTCGTCTCAGTTCCCGAGCGCAACAATGAGGATTATGAGATTTGTCGAATATAGGAAACATTTACCTTGCAGCTTTTACTCCTCTAACTTCAGCAGATAAAGTGAAGATTATTTGCAAAGCTCGTAGTCGTCACAAATACGTCAATTTTTGATAGATTAATTGACTGTGCCTTGACAAAACCAGTTTTACTTATTGTGGTAACTGGTGAGTTTTTTCACAAGAGGTTATTGCATTTAGCATATATAAAGAAATATATTAATATTTTATCTAAAAAAAGTTCAAAACCAGAAAATATTCATACAAATGACCTATTGAAATATCGTTAGCAGCATTGGCAGCAACATAATTATTTGTAAAAGCAATTACATAAGATTATGATCGAGTTTTTTGATTATTTTTTAATCATTTTCAAATTCGTTATTGTTTTTCTTCTACCTGGCAATTTCCCAGCTTTGGCCAGGGTTTGCCTTACATGTTGTGAATATATATGTATTATGAATATATATAATTGTAAAAACAATTAGCTAAAACTATTTTTGGCTAATTGTTTTTACAACCGGCCGCCTGCCTGACATCAACCCTCTTTGGGAATGCATTAATCAGTGATGTCTAAAAACTTAGAAAGTACATATGACTCGGAAAAATCACATTGGTACTTGCCAGGGCCAGGATCGAACCCGCGCCCTCGTTTTAACCACTAGGCCACCACTGACTCATTTCATATTCCTTATTGTTAATACAAATATATAAAATACATCCATTTGTAAAAAATCTTTCTAAACAATAAAATCGTTCAAAGTTAATATCAAGGTACTTGTAGCAACAAATCAACCAGGAGTAGTTAATTTTGTGTCGGTTATATGTATTAGGTTGATTCAATATCAATACTCATGATACCTATAATAAATTTGGATCCCTATATTTTCATATCACACATCCCTGAGGCTTTGCCACACTAATAACTCTGTTTTCACCAAATATAAGTGCTTTGTAATATTATCTATTAATCAACCATTAACTGAAATAACTATATTTTTACAATAATATTTAATCATTCGTATGATTATGATTTGTTCAATGTTGAGATAATCTAGTTTATCAGAATCGAGAATTTAAATTTCACTGCCTTTTATAATCAAATGTTTCTTTTAGCAAAATTTAATTTCGTCAAAATTTATCGAGGGTTGAGCAACACAGGAATTAATTACATGGACACAAACACCTGAAACGGGTGGGATTAATTCCATTTGACCGTTCGCGTTGTGTCAAAATGTTGGTTTTGACCTATTTGGTCCTCTTTAATAAAATGACATCGTTATAATACGTGATGCTAACTTAATGTGCTCCATTAAACATAAAATAATTATCGCTAGTTTTTGAGAACCAAAATGGATTTTATGCTTTCTTTATATAAAACAAAATATATGCAAATTAGCTTTATTGGCCAAAAAATATATTTAATTATAAGTAACTATAATATGCTGGTTTATCATTTAAGTGTCATGTGCGAATTCTGATTACTAAATCATTCTCAAGTGATGAGAAAAGCAGAGAAAAATATTTTTATCTATTTTTGGTATTAATAAAAGAGTATAACAGTCTTTTGGAAACTCTTAGAACCAATGAGGAAAAAGATTGGTTATTTAATTAAATTAAATATTAAGATTCATTTTACATATTATGATTGATATTCATAAATGAATTTTATTATTGGATAAAAATTTTCAAACTAATGGACAGTATTTTAAACTAAATACTTTTTCACCCATAAATCGTCGTATAAAGAAATATATCCGATGAATTATGAATGACAAACTTTGAAACTGGTTCGGTTAAAGAAGGCGATGGGAACTCGCATTAAGATTAAAAGTAAGTTTTGAAAAATATATGTACCTATATTATACTTTGTTTTACTTTGAGATGTTATTGTTATTACAATATAAGATTATTTCAATATTTCAGATCATATCACGCAATTTTTTGGTAATGGTTTAACCTTAAATTAAAGACTAATTAGTTAGCTCTGAGAATGATACCTAATTCTTATTTAAATGCAAAAGGTGTCAAAACGTATATAAATATATTATCTGTGTTTAGTGATTGTGGTAGGGGATAAAAATATATTGGGATTCTATTTGAAAGGATTTTGTTTTTTTGGAATAACTAAATAGTATCCCACAAGTATAAACTTAACTTATAACTAGATCCGGATGCAAAAAGCTTATACCACCATATCAAGGTGACGAGAAAATCTTTGTATCTCGTTTAAAGAATTGCGTGAGATAATAAATGAAGACTGCTCCTTTTGTATAATTATAAATGTATTTTATTATTTAAAAGAAACTTTACACATAATTTCCCTGATATAACGAATTTTCTATTGTTATATGAAACATTAGATAAACAATAAGTAATCGAGTATCTAATTCCAATATTTTCTAACATTTTAAATCAAAGAAAGAATCTTAACATACAAGAAAAAGTATGTCGTTTATTTCGTATTGAGATATGTTGGCTAAACTCAAACATATTCATAAAATAAAAAACTCAAACTAACTAAAACTTATAAGTAACTCAAACATAGATATAAAGCTGATACAAGTTTTCCATGGTTTAGTCACTGCAGAGGAAGAACTTCGTTTGATTAATGAATACGTAATTTATAACTTTCCCTTAATTAATAACTATGGCAGAAGTTGAACATTAAACAAATATATAAATGATGAGATCATAAACATCCGATAAACACTCGAGTTGTTAGAATATTCAACATTTAGTATAGCGTATCGTTTGAAAGATTAGATGATTAGTATAACCCTGTTTAATATTCAACAGATATGATACGGAGATGAAATTAAGCTGGAGCCAATAAACATTAGACAGGTAATATCTATTATAACAGCGGTTTGTACCCTTTAAAATTTTCATTTCAATCAAGTTAGAGCCTCAGAATTAAAAGATAACTTATTGGAATACTTATGCGTTCATAACTTTTGAAATATATATAACTTATAAGATGATATGTATTGAATAAGAAAAATACGTTATATATTATGTATTAACAGCGTACATGGGATCGGCAGGTGAGAGGGCATATGTTTTTAGAGACTAAAAAACGATTTTCGTCAGGAAAATGCACAGTTTTTGACATCACAAAGATTTAGACTGTGTTTAAGAAATACAATAACAAGTTTTTTTTTTTCACGTTTTATAAAAGCCCTTTTATTATATTTGGTAAAGCTATTTTTTTTATCTGAAAAATTCAATGGAATTTTTAGGTATTTTTTAAACTTAATTTAGTAATTTTTTCGAGAACCCACTTTGTTTTTCATATGACAATTCTCAGTACCAAGCTTCACTTATAATAATTCAGGTAACTCCCGTCCGATAAAACGAATCTTTTAACACAAGATTGTTAAAAGAGTAAAACCGAAGTATCAAAAGAGTTTAATATTTCCTGTTGGTTTTTTCTGTTTAAGTCCTATTCGTTGATCTTATTTTATTCTATATTCTTATCAACTTTGTGAAACTTTTTGTTTGCTATTCAAAATTTAACCAATTAATAAATCCAATCATAAATATTTTTTTTCGTTTTTTCTATTTTCCGTATATTTTTATGACGCTTGTAGCTTGTGCTAGACGAAAATAAAAATATAATTCCATATTATTTCTATTATAGTATTAGTCCATATTATTATAATTCACTCGGATTCTGTAATTAAATTCCATTTGAACATGTTCAGAATGTTATATATGTACGTCCAAGTAAAAAAAAATACCTTCCTTTTCAATCAGATAAAAGAAGACACTCTTTACCATTGTAGGTTCACTACATATTTCATAAGAGAAGAGTACGCTTTTTTCATTTGAACAGTCTTAACAATTCTCTCAGTAATGAAAACGGAATAAAATACGCCTACTATACGTTACCTATAAAAACTTGTGTTACTTTTTTCAGCTTTGTATAGGAATTCATTCTGCCACTGCTTATATTATATAGAAGAGAATAATTGCAATTAAAAAAGAATATTATTATAGAAATGTTTCCAAACTTAAAACATAAAATGTTTCTACAAAAACGTAGTATACCTTAAAATTACCTTGTTGGCTCAAATTTAACAAGTTAAAATATATTGCATTGTAATTTTAACGTGTGTTTATAAATTTTATTTAACGAGTTCTGAGTTCGTTAAAAGTTTTATTTTTTTCTAGTTTTAACGCAATAGATAAACATCACTGGAAATTTTATGTGATATATTTTACTTTATAAAGAGTTTACCAAATTATATAATACAAATTACGGATAGTAGAATCGGATAGTGTAATATTGCAGTTTCCTTTTAAGTTTTTTAATTTTATAACTAAAATATGACCTCATAATTTATGAACCTAGATCTCACCTACCATAATAGCGTTATAATTAGGATCCATTAGCTCCTGTAAGGTGCAACATAGTAAGGGTAAGTACTGCTTTGTTTTCTATAAGTCATAGTGAAACTTTTTTTAACTTAAATAGGCACTTCACATAGGCATACCTTCAATGTATTTCAAGAATTTTACGCTGCACTTTTTTCAATACATAAACTAACAAAAGAGTAAATAAATTAATAGCTACTGATCTAAGACATATTGCGCCGACTTCGTTTCAACATATATTTTTTTAATTAATTTCAAGTGAATAAAAACATTTTATTATAATCTTTGAATCTTAATGTGATCACACCAGCAATCGCTGGTAATTGTATAAATTGTTACATAAATGTTTGTACATAAATTTCAACCTGAATCGTCTATGACTCTTATATAACTATTTCCACTACATAACTATTATTTTTTTATATTTTTTTTATAAATAAATTCTTCTATAGAAGATTTGCAATTAGTGACGATACTTAATCGTGTAAAGTTATTTGACTTCAGCGATAGTTTGGTGTTACGTTAGATGTAAAGAGTGATAGATAGTTTTAAAGAAAAGGTTTCAGAACATCGATAAGCTATCAAGATAATGTTATCCTGGGAACTTAATTAAGTTCTTAACAATGTCATGAATAACCTAGAATGGCCCTTTGAGCAATATTCGACCTGTGGTCATAAAGGTGGAACCACTCAATCTTGATAAAAACGAAAATTACTGACTTCATCAGACCTGATCGATGCCCGTCATTTAGCCCTGAATGGCACTGAACAAGGTTTGTACGTTCGTACTGTTGCTTTTTTTTATGGTAAAGGGGGCAACCGAGCAGACGGCCTACCTGATGGAGGTAGTACCGTCGCCCATAGACATCCGCGACATAAGACATGTTGCGGATGTGTCGCCACCCTTGATTTGGGAAGAGGGGGAGGAAAAATGGGAAGGGGAGGAAAAAGGGAAGGGATAGGAAAGGATGGGAAAAGGGAAAGGGCAACCGGCTCTCTCACTCATCGAACGAAACGCAGCCACTAAAACTACTTTACGCCGATCTTCTGTGAGAGGGTGGTACCTCCCCGGTCGAGCCAGCCCATGTTTGAGCTGAAATCACTTGCCCACAGCTAGGCTCTACCACCTTAAAACTTGTTGTTAACAATTGTCTTCAATGTTTAAAAGGTTGTATTGCAGTAAGTGAGAACCACTTTTGAAAAATATTTATATTTGTTATAATGATTATATTTTGATTTATAAAACAGGCACTGTGTAAGAGTACTAAATGTCGTATGCAGTAAAATAATTTGTTTTTGAAATAAAAATATATATTTATATATGTACTAAGTATAATTATTATCAAATCTACTATTCCCTCTTCGTTATTTCTCTATGTACCTCTTATTATTATACTCCTATTTTCTATGTAAATATTTATTGATAATCTGACCCCCTTATATAAAGGTACCGCAGTGCGATAAGCTAGATAGTGTACAATTTTTGCTGTCAATTTTGGCCAAAAAAGAGAAGCGAGTGATTTTGTTTTCCACTTGATCACATGATTACAGCTGTTACTAAGAATAATATGCAAATAATTGTCACATTTTTTCTTAATTTACTAACTTGTATGGTTATCACATTTTCTTTTCACCGTTTATATCTTAATCGGGAAGATGTGTTGATACAATACAATACAAAGTATCAAAGACCGGTAGAGACTACATTGCAATGAGATATGGATAGCGTTTCTCTCTAGAACTGTTGTCAGTAGTATAGTAATGACCAGGAAATTGGTTATATATTTGTCTATAACCAATATACCCGACACCCTTGTAGCTTTCTTAATCATTTGGAAAACAGTTTACTAAACGATGAAACTCCGCTCTTTTCTCTTGCGGCGTCATTGTGATCACATGAAAAAAAATCTGTCTTATTATGTATGTAGGTATCCGTAAACATGAGCAATGTTTAAGGGTTAGCAGTCGTAGGTATCCTATTGAAATATAACTAACCAAGAGGTTTCCCAGTCAGATTAGTCAAAAAAAGTAAGAATAAAAGAAGAGCGGCGTATTGATATCTAGATGGTAATGGACTGATAGGAGATTAAAGTGCAAACCTTTGAATTTAGTAAACTGCTGTTTGAGTGAGTAATTCTTCAACTAGGTACTACTAAAATTACTTGTTTTTTTATTCACTGATTATACATTTTAGACCCTTTTATACTTCTCTATTTTTATATTTCAAAATTATGAATTACAATCTAACATTTAGGTTTACATTGAAAATATATAAGGAATACTTTTTCCCCACTATTAATGTAGATAACGAATTATAATATGTGAATTTCATTTGTAATCAAGTTTTCCAATAACATAACTTTCTCAAAGAAAACATTGTCTTCTTACCAAATATAATACAAAAATTTGATCAAAACATGTAAGTGATTCGACCGTAAGTTGACATGTTATGATGGGATCAAATCAATCCGGCCCCGCGTAGGTCCGAAAGGTCACGGTGGGGTTTTCAATTTTGTGTTTCGGATTTTGTACAAAGAAATATAAAATATATATTTATAGAGAAGTAGCACTTGTACCTTTGGTTATTGTGTTTAGTTTTTTTAAGTTAATTATAAAATTTGAAGGAATTATATTCATAATATTTTTATTGCGATTCATAACCATGATGTCACATATTAATGCAATTGGTAAATTGATTGATAGTTGATATGAAAACTAAGATAATGATCGATATGAAAAATATATCAAAATATGTGGATATCGTTAAAATTATATCAACAAAAGTGTAAATAAATCATATATCTATACATATACTAAGTCGTTGTATAATTTAAATATTTCAAAAAGTATCATAGATAGAACAAGTTCCAATAAATGTTACAATATATAGCAGAAACCACTTTAAATATAGGTTAAAATAAATATCCTGGAAATTTTTACAACATTGGAAAAGCCAATCACAGTTTTGACAACTATACCAATTTTATTGTAAATGTTTTAAAGTTAAAGACTAGTATATTCCTGCTTCGAAATTATATGCATATATATACATATATTTAAATAAAACTAATATTTTAGGATAACTACGCGTTTTTTATTATTCTGAAATACATACTCCCGAGGTTTCGGTTACTTTGCAGCAATTGAGATCAAGGACAGACGAGAGGAGAATCACGTTTTCGTACTTCAAAATATGTAATACAAAATGCCTAGTAATCCAAAAATATTAGTTTTATTTAAATAATAGTCGTTAAAGCCTTAGATCTATTAAAATCCCCAAAATTGGGACATTTTTTATTTGTGTTTTTTTATTCGTTCGTACTTCTAATTATAAGTTATCATTTTTAATCTAAGAGCCCGAAAAAGAAAAATATATGAGGAACCTTTGTTATAACTCAATGACTTTTATTTAAATAAACTTTTTTTCATAGTTTTATCTATTCATTATTTTATTTTAAGCAAAGTTATGTACCATTAAAATTAACTGGTAACAGAAAATAATTAGTGCATATGCAACAAATGAATTAGACGAACTTGAGTATTTGTTTTCTAAATGTAATTTGCTTTTGAATTACTTAAGAAGTGAGAACTAATTTTTATTTAAGAAACGTTCCTATCTGAATAAAAGCAATGTCTTATACCTGGGACTCCCTCATAAAAAATATAAAATCCCATATCTGTGACCACACCGCAGAACCTCCAGCTTTCTACAGACGTCCAGAGCGGTATGCCAGAAAATTAAAAAATCTTTGGCGCTAGATTGTTAATAACAACACCAACTGACAGACATACTTATCGCGTCTGCCCGTGATCATGGCTACTGCCTAGTAATCAAAACATTTGAAAGTATGTCGTTAGAATAATTAAGAAAAAGCGCAGTAAATTCGAAATCATTAATTTTATTCACTTAGGAAGGTTAAAAGGAAATTATTGAGACACTATGGAATGTAATTTTTCTTAACTCTCAAGTAAAAAGAATAAATACAAAATTTCAAGGCTGTCGTGATGACCTTTTCATGAAAGCTTTTTGTTTTTTCCGTACTAGTATGTTTCTGCTAATGAATTAGATCGGTGGTTTCATTACGTCGAGAGCGCTCCATTTTGATTCAACTATTAACAAACAGGCCAGTTTATATCAATTCCACTTTACTTCTGTAATTACGCTTCTATAAATTTCTAAATAATAGTCCATTGAGTGAAAAATATGGTAACTTTGAATTAATTCGTATAACTTTAACCCGAATCACGAAAGAAATTAAATTATTTTCAGTTAACGTGTAAAAGGAATATCATAATTTAAAAAGTTGTCACAATAATATTGTTTCACCGCAGCCTTTACTGATTATGAATATTTATCGAAGTTCATTAATCAACGCGATAACAATTGATGGCAGCCGATACATACTTCACTTAGTGATAATTAATCAATGAAATAACCGCAATGTATTATGGGATATAACGTTAGCTGGTTTGTAATATCAGTTTGTGCTCGCCTGTCTCCCACTCGTGAGTAGCTAGATAATTAGCAGACATATGTATAATTAAAGACAATAATTAAAAAAGAATTCAATATTTAAAAAATAGACAGTATTTTAGACTACTCAGTGTTATTGGAAGTTGGGACATATTAAAAAGAGTTTTATTATTTCAGTTTAAGATACCCAGCTGGACCAATTACTGCATCTATAAATCTTGAATACTAGGTAAACTTCATTTTATTTAATAAATTATTTTGAATAACAAAAACTTCTACTATTTTTAAATGAAACTATACTTTTCAATTTTGTTTCACGTATTTTTTATGCAACATTTAAACTACGTTTCGTCTACTCTGCTTGAACCGTGAACAGACTAACTGAATGTTTCTGTCTGTTGATTTTGTTTCTGTCAGCTTAGACAACAATAAAGATTTCTTAATTTTCACACCTATTAATCTAGATGTCTTGAGGTTTCCTCTATTTACCTTTCCTCTGCCTCTAGATATTTCGAAGCCCAAAGGTGTGGGAAACGAAAAAAATCCATCATTAGCACACATAGCAATCAGGTGTGGTATACTTGTCTCGTGAATGTTTTTCCTACCTTGTAAAGGTTGTCCTTCTTTCTAAAAACTATGGGAAATCCCATAGTTTTGAGTTAGAAATTAGAATTATTGGCCTCCAAGTCTCAAGTAAGTTAGATCTTAATATTGATTTCAAAATGAGTTTCTGTTAAAAGTTTGAAAACTTGTTTTTCGATCCGTCTTGAAGTATTTTGATACATCATTGATGTTCATTATAATTTTTTCTATTCACGGTATTGTTTTTCGTTTTATCAGATAAGAACATTTAAGAAGTGAAGAAGAAAAAATTTATTAAGAATGCGAACGTTCTAATACTCAAATCCAAAAATTTTACGTAATACATCAGCTTCTAATTAATGTTACGTTTATTTTAGTATTACCATTAATATATTAGAAGTAGATATTAAAACACACTAAAAAAACAACAAAAGTTTGTTCCCCGCGTTATTGTCAGACTTTTATGACTTCTTGTACTAAGGTTGCAAAGTTGCTAAATTACAAATGTTATGAGACAGCATTACAACTTCAAAGAAATGTATATTAAGGAAGATAAAATGGCGCTAATTTATTATATCTTACCCAGTTTTTTAGCCACTTAATATCAGTTTTTTTTCAGCAAGGAATATTTTGGTGTAATTTTATACAACCGAGATGAAATAAAAAAATATTATTCTTATCATCAGAACTCTGCATTTTCATAATACTCGTATTATTCGATCTATGGTAGTATATTTCCTTCTGCAAAAACGAAATACCTAATTTGTACAACTATACATTTTAATGAAATCTAAGACTTTCGCGAGTATTCATTTATACATTTCAATTTCATTTCGCTTATTTAAGTAGGAATGTATAATAGGTACAATTACGGCCATGGCTGCGAGGGTTGAAAACTTCTTACAATTTTTTAAAATCATAATTTAAAAAAACTCTTACATAATAGCACTTTTAGTGATTAGTGATAGTAGAAATGCCATCGATATGTGTTTTAATGAGAAAAAAACTACGAGTTTATACGCTACTCGTAGAAATTAGTTTCACCGACATATTTCCAGTATATTTTCATGATAGTAACAAAATCATTTCTCTAGTTTATTCGGTTGTACAAATTCGATAACACATCTAGTTCTTTATCCTTAAAGTTACTTTAACAACTTTAATCATATATTTTTAAATCACTGACTTAATTAAATATATATATAAGGTCAATACAGGTAATTTCTCTTTAATCAGGTGGTTTTTGCACTGTGGATTCTTGTTATTTACAAAGATATTGTAGGTGCAGTTTCATAATCTTTTGGTTTATAACTTTTATTATACATGAATTAAGTTTTATGTCTTAACTAGTATCTCCAACATAAGTCTGAATAAAATAATATATGTAATATACGCTTAGCTTAAAATTCATGATAATTATTTAGGACCTAACACATAATTTCTTTTTCAGTTTCTTTAAAAACGTTTGTTATTTAAGAAACAAATATTGGTTTTTGTTTTTGGCGCGGGTATTAAGAAATATTTTATTAATTTAAATTTTAAAATTTTAATAAAAGACAATAAAAGCAGATATTACTTATAGCTAGAAAGTAATCTTTAAATTAATCGATTAGTATAAAATCGCTGTTAGAACTTTTATCTTACTTCATAACGGTTCTGTTAACGAAGAAGGAATTGCGACAAATTAAAATAATGACCGTTTGTCTCGAGACAGACTGATTTTTTCCTTATTTTTTTTATAAAACAAGTTTGATTGTTAAAAGTAATCCCGGAACCCGTATAAGATCATTAAAGAAATTATATTTACTTTTAAATTTTGGCAAAATGTTAGCTTTTGGCATGAATTAAAATTTTACAATTCCTCGTGTTATAAAATTAATATACAATGATATCTAGCATATTCACGAGTACACATTTTAATAAAACAATATTTTTTTGAATATACATTTTCATTACACTTTTCATTGTAGAAACCGTGAAACTGGAACGACGACATGTTAGTGTGAACTTCATAGTGTCTTGTTCTTTGTCATCTAAAGCCAAAGATTTCTTAATTTTCTCACGTACTACTCTGAGTGCACACAGAATGCTTTAACTATATATTAAGGTCTATTAGTGAATCACGGACATGGACATATTCATGAGATTATTCCAGGTGTAAAATATAAAATGGATACTTTCATCTCGTCTGTCCCAGTCCAGTAGTCAATCGGAAAATCATAATTTAATCTTAATATATATTTCATATAAATCAAATAAATTGAGGCTTCTCCTTTTTCTGATTGTTTGGAGGGAAACTATTTTTACTCAAAACTTCGATAAAATGAAATACAATTAATCCAGTAGTCAATCGGAAAACTATATTTTGATTTTATCTTAATACATAATATTTAATACAAATTAGATAAATTGAGGAAGTCTGTTTCCAAAAAAATATATTAGTCCTTAGTAACTTGAATAACTAAAAGAATATAACTAAAATATATTATAATTATTTAACAAAAAATGATTATATAATCATATAATATTCAATTAACGCATTATGCGAGTCTCCAAACTGTTCCAATAAAAATGATCAAAAACCATTAACGATAAAATGTACAAAACCGCTTCGATCCATCATAACAGTACTTCAATATGCAATAAATTTAAGTCTTAATTTCGTTAATTGCAAATTAATACAGTAATACTCGAGCTAAGTGTTATTTTATTACAACAGATACATTTATACAATATTACAACAGATTTCATTAGTTGTTACAAACGATATATGCAGATGGATATCAAATATTTTACAATTCAATATCAGAGAAAGCGACGTCTTGTAGAGGTGATGCTGCAGCCAAGATATCTCCCCTGATGGGGGTTTTGATGACCTTTTAGTCAACCTTTCGAGATATTTATTTAATGTATTGTTACAATCGATAGAATGTATTAACTTTTTAAAACTATCTGAGAACATCAATGGATATCTAAATGTATATTTAAAAATATGTATTACAAAATGAAAATTAAATAATTACGTTTTAAAAATAGACAAAATATAGAGATAAAGTAAATTCACTGAGTCTTTTATCAGAATTTTCTTATTTCTTGACAATGAACTTCCAATCTTTTGTCTTTTCTATAGACAAACCTATGAAAAGGGCCCGCGATTTTATTAGATGAAAAAGCACTCTGCTTTGATTTACTTTTTAATTATCTATAAGCTTATTTTAATTAGTGTTTTTTTTTCCTCGCAGTATTTAATTTATATTTTGAAAGTTTATTAAAGAAGAGTTTTTTTATCGCTTTATTGAAATTTTAACTTATTAAAAACTAATGATATTGTAACAAGAAGAAATTAATATTTTTTTGTTAATAAAATAGATTGAACATCAGTAATTAAGACTTCCGAAGTATAATTTATTGTAACATATTATTTATTTTATATGAATTAGCCAGTCAGTTATATTTCGTAAATAATTTAGAATAAAAATAAAAAACATGCACTATGTAGGTAATTTTTAAGATTCCATACTTTAAGTTTCTGTAATGAAGAAAAATATTAAGAGTCATAAGTAGAAGATATAAAAATATGTTTGTATGTGTACTTTATTTATATATTAATTTATCAATAGTAATTCGGTTTTAGGTATATCAAAAGGAAAACAAGTTAAACTTGAAATAAAAGATAAACATTTTTTTATAAAAAAATACATAGTTATAAATGATAATTAAAATAATATAAAGTGCATTATTTCTAATGCCAGAATTATAACATTGTATACATTTTAGATAGGGACAAAATTTTTAATAGATACATATGTAGATATTTGAAAGAACTATTTGACCATACTTTTAATGTGATTGTACAAATCTTTTTTCATTCTTACGACTTTACTATTAAATACTAAAAACAGAGTATCTAAACGTGTCTGTAATAAAACACTACATTCAACCCACGTATGAACTATACTGTTCTTATGAGTATTATTATCTTGAAATTGCCTGCCCAGATCTTCAAGAATGTACCGTTTATAGCGATGGCCCAATAATTCTATATCATTTCCGATCACGTTTTATAAGGCTGCAATATACGTCAAGAATATTCTAGAGGATTCATAACAATTTGAAAATCTTACAATATATTTTAAATAATATGAATTGAATAAAACTAGTAATGTTTTATGTAAAATATTATTTCCATCTGCTGTATATATTACGAGTGTTGAGATCCAAGTTTTAGGTTAACATCCTTAATAGCACCTCTCAAACTAAAGCAATTAGTAGTTACTTTACGCTATGGATGTTAATTTATCGGTTGTTAAGGAAGACCATGTTTATATAATGATTTCAAGTGAAATGTTACGATTAAGATTTATGGTAAAATATTATGTAATACCAAACTTCTTGAGACTCTTTTATATCCAAGATTAGTTTAAATTTTTATTTTTCATTTATAATAAGATAATTTCATACAAATATAAATATAGAGGATTCTAAATCTTATCTTCTTCTTCTTCTTCTTCCTGGCAATTTTCCAGCTTTAGCCAGGGTCTGCCTTCCCACACAAACGCCTCCACTTTGCACGATCTTGGGCATCCTCGGTGGTTGATCCAGAGGGTGTCCTGCTAAGTATTTTTCCGATATTTGGTTTTGGGCATACGGGTGCGCGACCCCGGATCCTCGAGCCACCACTTTCATACCTTATCTCCAGTCCATGAAGGTGGTGTCCTGTACCTGCCCTTCATTCCCATTCCTATCCTCTTTCCCCTCCCCCTCTCTATCTTTATCCTTTTCTGGTTTTACCCGTTTAACGGGGTTTTGGAGGTCAGACGGCAGTCGCTCCAGGAAAACCACTCGCCACTAAATATGGATAGACAGGACAAAGAACTGGGTACGGCTAGGGCGTCGCCGTTAAACGACGCGCAGGCACATCGCCCTAAACCTGTGACAAGTGGGCTAGGGCTACCGTGTCAAGTACGGACACGGCTAAAGACGCGAGTACCCAAACGGAAACTCCAACTACGATTCTAAATCTTATATATATGTGTAAATATAGAGGATGGGTCTACTAAGAATTCATGGCAACAATTTTTTTTATTCTTTTCTGTTCTTGCTTTCATAACGAGGAAGTAAGACAACGCATAAGAAACTTAAAATATTAGCGTTTTTTTCATTCAAGGATAGTAGCTATTTAAGTTGTGTTATATTTTCAATCATAATTATTTTTTGCTCCCTACGAAAATTATCGAATATTCTGTTCAACAATAAAAAACTAAAGATTATCTTGAACTATTCTGTATAAACCAAAAGTCATTAAGGCGCACGATATTAATATATTGTATGAGTTAGTAAATTAATAATTTGTTGTTGATCACAAAACTTTAGTTAGACAGCCTTTAATATTACAAATATGAAAATAAATATATGATTTTAATACACAGTAACTTTTCTATTGATAGTCGTAAAAGTATCATAGTCATGACAACTTCTTACCCTATTTATTGTATTCTATTAGAGTATCAAATGAGAGTCGAATGTTGAATTATTGTATATATCAAAGCAGAATTATTATAATTACAAATAGCAGTCATAATTATTTATTAACTGTATAATTATGTAATTATAATTATCTATCAATTGAATATGTGTTGTGTGTGGTAGTGGCTATTGAGTAAGTACTTTATAACAATTGTAGATACATATTACGCACTCGCAACATATTAAATATAAATGAGCAAACCCGGGCAACATTGTTGTGTAGATAAAATATCATATTACTAGTGACGTTGCTGATTCCCCGGAACGAACACCAAGCGGTGTGAACCAGAAGGTTCCTGATATAACACCAGCAATGAATTGGCATTGCTATCTTAACATCGCGACAATCATGTAGTCTAAGGTGTAGGTAGGCTATGAGTTTTATTATGTAATTCTCATTATAACATATTTATAAGTAAGTTTCATAGCTTTCCTATAATCTCTGGTTGCCATCCTATATAATTCGCAATAAAATAGGTACAATATCTAATATCTTAAGAATAACAAACAAATAAAAACTATTGCATTGTTGTTCTATAAACTACTTCTTATTCATACTTAGAACTACTAAGTATTATAAGTATTGTACAGACATTACAAGCTGTAGATAATAATAGAAAATATCTTGAAGTATTTTAATGGTAAAATGCTATTTTTATTTCTCTTTAAAACAGATTAATTACGTGTAGAAACGTACTTCCCAACAAAGTCTAGACTCAAACTTTGAACTCGTAGATTGTTTGCTTAAAGTTTGAGTAAATAATACATAGTTTTCTCGGAATATTAAATTTAATTCGTTTGTTTGAATTTCATTTTATGCTTCATAATTTTAAAGTAGCTATTTTACTTAAGAAGTTTTGTTATAACATGAAAATAAAGGTTTCATCTGGTGCATCAGGGTTTTAAATTAATTTTAAGTTATGTTAAGTGAGACTTGTTGTCACGATTATCGTCTAGCTACTGAAACGGTTGTGGCATCGTCTTCTTACGATTTTATCTAATATGTAGCCAAAGACCAGAGAGGAAGACTTTTAAACAAAATAAAAAAGCGAAAGAAATTTCATCCTACTCTTTTTGTTTGTTTATAATTTATCGACCTTGCTTATTATGTAGATGTAAACAAGAAAAATTAAGAACCTACAATATATGTTTCAAGCAACGTAGAGTGACTTCGGACTTACGCTATAAAAGTAGAACTATTTCACGTTTACACAACTTTTTTAAGATTCCGTGAAATCGGCTTAAAGATTTGTCCACTAATTGGACAGTGGAAGTTGTCTCTTATTGCATAAATAACAAGCCTACGTTCTTTTTCCTTTCTAAAATAAAAGTTCAATTAAATTTCTGGAAGTTTAATAAATTTATTTATTTTAGAATTTATTTATTTTTTTAATTTATTTATATACATATATATATTATAATATGGCAACTAAATAGAAAACCGAACACTTACGATCAGGCGGGCCGAATTCCTGTTTGCTCCAGATCTGGCATTAAGAAAAAAGCAAGCATACGATCCTCTGAAACCCATCGTCTGTAAACACATGTATATTTAATGGTAGATGTATCCCCAGGGTAGCTAAGAAGCGAAGAGGAAAAGAAGTTTGGGATTTTAAGTAGGGGCTTCCGCATCTATAATAGCTACTTCACGACAATCTTTTTCCTAGAGCGTCGCGTAATATGTTCCATTCACACATCTGCTAGGTATCACATCGCTAACAGTAGTAAGACGTTTAAAATATGTTGTTAGGCATTTACTTCTTAGCAAAAACAGATTTTAATTATATATTTTTAATATTATAAATCTGTAAGGTATTGTTGTTTAGCAATGTACGGTTTTGTTTATTTCGGAACCGCTCAGTAAAGTACTCATTCAAAAGAAAATTTAAGTTTTGGTTGAAAATAACTAAATTTTATAATCTATTTTAGCACGAAAAGATACGTAATATTTTTTAATCTATGTGTGAGTGGTCGTTCCTGGTAGTATTATGGATTTGACAGTTGATATTTGATTTAATATATATGGAGGTTTTTAAGAAAAAGGTTTTTGACAATTTTAATTACTATATTTATATAAAATGATTCTGCTTCCATCTACGAAAAATATATATAGTTAAATCCGTTCTATTGTAACAAAATTAGTTCAATATACATCTGGTATCATGTTTATTTTTATTTACTAATAATTATGAGGTAGTATTCTACATCGGGATAGCCTACAAGTGCAAAGGGAGGTCAGTTACCGTATTTACAAAGTTGTAGTTGCTCTGGTGTGTACAGAGTTCGCATAATTCACTTAGGTGCTAAAAACATACATTTTAGACTAAAATGTTGGGAAATAAACTCAATCAAACAATAATAACATATGTTATATACATAGTCTTCTTTGTACAAAAAAGGAATAATGCTCGTTTCCTTCCAACATATTTATAGTCTATAATTTTATTAGTTTATATAATATAGTAGAGTATATAACTTCTTATCTAGGACAATAAACAGTCATCAAAAACTTTTAAGAAGAAGAAATTTGCAAGGATTACAGTCCTTTTGTGTATTGCGTAGTGTTAAACATTGAGTATTTTAGTAAAATTGAAGTGTAAGTTTTAAACTTATTACCCAATTTGTTGAAATTTAATAAGCTATGATTGATGACTCGAAACCTTTTTGCAAAGAGTGATGACGATAAAACTCAAATTTAACATAAATGTCTCGTTACTCTAAAATAATGAATAACTTTTTGGAGTAATTACATTTTGTAGGATTTGTCATATCAAAGATTAGACCAAAAATAGAGGGGTTAGAATAGCAAAATGACATATTTTATAAATCGATAAACAATTTATCAACACTCAGAAGTAAAAATATGTAAAAATTTCATGGTTACGTGTATTCGCTGAATTTAACCAATTTCAAATTGAACGACACTATTCGGATACCGCATAATATTGCTATTGAGAGTTAGGTATATATTTTTTCTTCATAGTATAAATATTGTTAAGTAAAGTAGGAAACCATATATATAGCTTTTTATTAATTTAACGAAACATTAGGCCCTGGATTTACAATTAAATAATATCATATGAAGGAATCTTAAACTGCAGGAGTTGTGAGATATGTAGAAAACAGAAAAAATATGAACAGGGCAGTTTGGTAACTTTTTCTGATACCAGATGGAACTGGACAGGACTGAACTTAACTGGATTTACTTCAAGTCTTCAAAAATAAATGATAACATTGCTTTAGTCAAAAGTATATAAATATTCAAGTATTGTAAATAGTATTTAACTTTTAATAATTCCGTATTATGAGTTCAAGAACTTGGTTTATGAAATTAATGTTTTTCAACAATCTATCTTTTAAAAGAAAACCTGTAGGATCGCATACATACAAATACTATAATGAAATGCCACCGAACAAATAGAAATCTCTCTGAAATTTATATCTACGTAAATTTATTTACTTATTTGATAAATATAGGTATAAAAGTCAAAGGTAATGAAGCAAGCTCCATACTTTTTTCTAAATGATCATTGGCAGAATTAAGAATTTAATTGAAGGTATAAAAGAGTCCATAAAAAGTATGAAGTCTCATTAGTAAAAACGGTGGCAGCATAATGATTCTGAGCCCGTCACCTTTTCACGACGACTTTAAGAATTCTATAGATACTTGTAATTGCTCGTCACGAAAACTGACGCAGAAGTCAATAAGAAAACAAATTATTTGAGATTCTGATTTTCGCTTGTTTATTAAAAGAATAAAAAAATAGAAAGCTGAAAAAACTGAACCAAAGGTTTATAATATACGTCTTATTATAAATCTTTGCATATGAATCGCAGAGACTTTTCAAGTTATTTTTAGTTAAATATATATTTTTGAATTTTTGTACGTCAACAGAATTCTTTCCCTATTGAATGTTCATATAATATTAGATTGACATCGTTCTTTTAGGAAACGTTTTTTTAATGAACAAGATATGTCAATTTATAACAAAGTTATATTTGAGATACGAATCTTAAAATAGAAAATAAACAAAAATAATCTGTTAAAAAGGCCATTTCAAATCATATTACTTTAACCAACATACTTATTATATTTTATATTTACATGTTTACTAGCAGCGTATATTCGTACCCTGTATATATCTTGAAAACTATAAAATCGATCAATTTGAAGAAAAAACATAAAAGATCTGTCTAGATTATACTTACAATGCTCGAAGTGAAAATTTTAAATATTACGCAATTGTCCAGGCTTTGATTAGATTTTTGATCTCGTATTTATTTAAATTCATTTTCATCTCGTATCAAATATGCAGTCATTAAATGGATTATGGATTATACTCGATACAGCTGATGAATATGACTAGAAAATTGCGTAGTATTGAAACACAAACAATATAAATATCTACAATTTAAATAAATATTCTTTGAATCATCTGTTTTTCAATGAGACAAACAAACTATGAGAAAATATATATTTTATGTTACGATCCTTAGATATGGACATTTCAAGTTATTAACTTCTTATTATTCTCACACATCTTTATTTTACTACGACTGAGGCACAAATATTATCAGGGAATAACAAATACACAAATGTTTTGGACAAAATGTACGAGTTCCAAATAAATGCTAATTGTAAAAAATGGAGATTAAATATCCCCTCCCCGAAATCAGAACGTCGTTCGTGGTAGATAAGAAATAACAAGATTAAATGACAGACCCTTCATTTTATTTCCACGATTGATAATTTTAACAGTGAAGTAAATGTAAGGTAATTGTTAAAGTAATATTATTCAGAAAAACCTCTTACATCGGAATTAAATCTTGAAATTAAAAAAAAAAATGAATTAAAGAAATAAATTTATATCCCTGCTACTATTTCAGTTTCCTATAAATATAAATGTTTTATTCTAATACCTCAAAAGACCTAATTCATAAGAAGACTACGAGCCCCCACTAGCTGTTCCAACTTTTTAATCCTTGTTAACCTTTTTCAAGTTTCCAAGTACCAACCTATTTATAAATTAACAATCAATCTACAAATACTGGTATTTTTTCCATTTTCGTATATCAGGTTCAATTAATATTTGTTCGATGTTGGTATTAAAATAAGAAAAAAAATCTTGAAATTAATGAAGACAGTTACATAATTATTATGTTGTCTATTTGACAATTGTGGTACTACTATATCATAGTTTTGCTCAAATCTTTCGAAAAGAATAAAAACCTAACGGAGCAGTATTGCATCATGATGAAACAATAATTTAAGATTTGAATAATAGAATTCAGAAACTAGGCTGCAGCTGCTACGAGACACTGGATGCGGATTGCATCGAATAGTTCAGCATTTTCTCACAGTTTGCCAATCCTTGAAGATAACATTCAATAAAACACACTAATGGAAGGTTTGTTTGATATTATTTAAAATGTTTCATTACAATTTTATGACACTAGCAAATTATTTTCATTTTAAGCACAAATAGTGTTACTATTTTTTATTATAATTTATAATTGTATTCACACATACTGGTAAAACATTTCCATACTATGTAGTTTAAGGATTCGATAAGCGCAAATGGATATTAAGATCCTAGTATTTTAAACTAGATTACGTTTAATATGTGGTGCCTATCATCACGCTATTAGTACCGCCCCTACAATGAACTCGTAGGAAACGAGATAAAACAAACATTGACTTCATTATATCATATTGCGAGCGAGATATTTACTTTCATTTTCAGCTATCTAATGCACACAGAACTTTGCCTATAACTTTTACATATGTGTAGCATTTTAACAACTTTGCTTACTTTTACATATCAAAGATATTTTTTATGAGGATGATAAAAAAATCACATGTAAAAGAATACAATATTCAGAACTCTCTTAGTTTTTTGAGATATGACCAAACGTATATGTAAAGCAGAAAGAACTGAAAATTAACTTTTAAAACACTATTTATATGTGAAAAAAGATATAGCTAACTTGTATATTATATCTATCAAAGTTAACGTAATAGACATTCAGCTTTTACCACAGGGCTTGCCAACAGGATTAAATTAGGACTGGTCCCTATTTTAATATTCAACAGGTAGATCATTGGGGACTCGGAATTCCTATAGACATATTTCAAATAAAATATTACAATATTTTTATATTTAAATATACTTTTTTAATGAATATGATATAAAATATTTGTATTTAAATCGTTCAATCATGTAAAAGGTAAGTATGTATTTAGAATGGTATTAATTTTTACTCAAAGCACACATAGTAGTGAGTAGTTACTAAATATGAAAACGGTTTAAATTTAAAAAAAAGAAGTTAGAAAAAATCCAACCAATTCTCTTCGTGTAAAAGTCGGCGCAGAAAATATTATTAAAAATCATTTTCGGTAAACTGTAGTGAGGTCAAAAATGAAAAATTTAATAAAAGTGCTGCGTAAAATTTGGCAATATCGAAAGTCTTATTATGGTGATTGTCTAAAAAATTTATATTACAGTATAGTTCAACCTTGTCAAATTTAATAACTTCCTAGATTAATTTAGGTATAAATTATCCTTATCAAATCTGTACCATTTTAATGTTAAATCTAGCAAAACAAAACTTTCCACAAATAAATAAAAGAAAACATATGTAGCTTGTTTCAACTTTGTGTTCTTAGTGATGTAAAAAATGGTGTAAATAAATAAGTAAAAAATCAGTACACCTATATAAAATATTTGTTTTTATTTTATAAAAGTATAATAATTTTTAAGGATATGTACACATATTCTTAAAAATATCCAGACCTAAATTCAACATTATTGTAAGGGTGTATAGCGCATATCCATTTGATAACCGTCTTTAAGCTTAGCTACAATTTTAACCACAGAGTTACCCTGCTTTCGTTTACTCTGCTTTGATGGATCGATTGTGTGTTTAGTTTGTACACAAACACAAACTCTTGATATTTTTAACATAAATTTCTTTAAAAAGCAAAAATTGCATAGCAATAATTTATTTTCCATTTCGTTTTCTCCATCATAATTAATATTTTAAAAATAAGCTAATTTATAAAAATACACATTATATTTATTTGGTTTCTTAATATTCTTTCACAAAAACCATAAACAAAGCGAGGACAGGCGAAAAGTATATAGTCATTTTAATATATTCTCTACAAGCTAAAGTTAGTAAAATATTATTTGGAAGATAAGAAAAGAGAAATATTGTTCTGCAGTGTTATATGCTGTTGAAGGCAATGTGTTATTTTCTTTATTGTAAATATGGGTCTTAAATAATGTAACGATATTATTTCTTCAATCTGAAGTTCACTTTTTACTTAAACTAAAAAATAATAATAAACAACCAAAAAAATTATAATGTGCTTGAATGATTTGAGTTATTGTGGATTTGTGGCGTTAATATTTTTAACCACAGTCATAAATTAAGCATTGCATCTTAATGAATAAAAGAATTTTCAGCTGAACTGAATCTTTAAAGTTAAATGAAATCGCGAAAGAAGGAACTCTCATTAGTAAAACAGTAGCAGCCTAATAATTGACGGCTTGAAAATTTACCATAGACAGCTTAAAGTTGTGATATGAATATTTATAAACGCTCTTGCTATAGCTGTTTATGAATTAAAATAATAAAGAATACTAATTTGCGTGTTATAATTAAATTTTACAATAAATATTTTTTTTCTATCAAAATCTTTTCTCAATCGTAGTTCTTCGATAAGTAAGGAATCATAATAACCAATATATACAAATTAAATAAATAGCATTTCAATTCTAATGTCAATAGCAAAGTCTGGAGGTGTTCCTGCGGATGTTAGTCTAACAATTTATCTTTTCTCCTAATGATCTACTCGACCGTTCTGTTAGGAGAATGTCAGTTACAAGGACCATGGAAAGTAATTGATGGTTGGTTCTCAAACCTATAGATTATTAATCATATTTTTTTTAAGTATTCATATTTTTTTAAGGAAACACTAAATACAAATCTTTAGTTTATTCAAATGTGATGTCATCGACCTCTTTCCCAAAGGAAGATCATGCTAATATATACTTGATTGATGAATTTACATTACGGCAGCACCTTATTACGTTACCTAATATTGTAACTCAATAATATTTATCTCAGGAATATCAAACGCACAAATATTTATAAATCAAAAAAGTACCGCTAATAATAATTAAATCGAAGAAAACACAAATATTACTATCATATACAATGTTCTCTTTGTAATACTGTTATTGAACTTTTTTCCATTCACCCAAATAATGTAATATTTTTTTTTAATAGATATTAAAATTTTTGTGACTGACTCAAGGTATACTCGTATTAAGTTTTAGTAGTCAGTTGTATTTTGCCATGGAAAATTAAATGTACTTCACAGCAACGCTTCAGGTCACGTTTTACAAGACAAATTATTGGATATATATTTGTACTGACGCTCTCAAACGTGTTTGAATCACACTATGGGTCACTCAGTAAAATATTGCAAGCAATGTTGCTTTGAAACTCTGTATCAAATACTGCTGAAGAAACATTAAAGTATTTGACTATATTCAACCAAAAGTAATCTAAAAGCTACTAATCTTAAAAGTATTCGTATTCATGAAAAAATCACATGAAATAAAATTAAAGTAGAAATAGAGCATATATAAACCAAAATAAGGGAAAAATTCTTTTTATTATTTCTATTAATCACATTTTAAAATATTAAAAGAACAGTAAAAAGGATCCTGTTTGTTTATGACCTTACTACAGTGGCGTGCACATCATAGATGCAAATAAGCATTGCATACCCTAGACATATAACAACTAAACCTATATTGTTTAATTCTTACTTACATACTTTTAACCATACATTAAGAAATACAAATGTTTAAAGTCATTTAATATGACATTTGATTCACGATTTGCTAACAAGTGCTATTTATCAATGTAAAAACGAATTATTTTCGATCGGCCGCTACTAACTGTTATCTCGGGTATGCCCAACCACTCTGCTTATTTTCCATACAAAAATTCTCAAGGATGATCTATAAATCTCGTGTATATATGCAGGAAATGTTTGTATGTGTGAGTGTAAAACTAACGCATGCATAGTGTTCGGTAAGCACTAATTAATTATTATTATTTTGTATTGTTTAAAGTGTCGTAGAAAGTCCGTTAATTTTCAAACGCAACGGGACTCTCTGATTGGTCGGTAAACTGTTCATATATTTTTTTCGCCATTTCATTATTACTGAATATTGTCATGTATCTTTCTAAGCGCAAGTGTATATAATAAGTTTTAATTAGTAAACAGTGGATTAATTTATTAACGAATTATGGAAAATTATAGCTGTGTGCTTGTGATGTGTGTTTATCGTAATTAAATACGAGTAGATGTTCAATATTGTCGTTTGATAATAAAACTTAAAAAAAGTGTAAAAGGAAGGTGTGTGTGTGTTCAAGCAATTTTGCACTCAAACTATGACATATTAGTTATGACCGAAACCTGCCTTAATGATACTGTGTTTAATTCGCATTTGTTCAACAATAAATGTCCACTTAAATGAGTGTGATAGTTCTGTAGTTCTTTAGCCTCTTTTAAAAAACAAATTTTTACATTGTAAATATTTAGCTAAGTAGTTTTTTGTCTCTAATTTTATTATTGCAGTTGTATTGTTATTTTTATTTATATATTTTTATATAAATAACTAGTTTCGCTTAAGATATTTACAATTTTGATTATACATCACATGACATATATGTTTATACGCATGCTGTGTTCATATCCAGAAAGTTTCAATCTATGTTCATGTTTATATTAAGTCCATGTATATACATATTAAGTATAACATTTTAAGGATTGTAACCAGTTTTATGAACTAATAAAAAAAAACTGTGATGAACAGATCGTAACCGTTTTAAAGTACTTTCGTGGCTCAAAGGTAGTTGAGAGATTCATAAAGTATATCGATGTTCGTTCTAATTGCACTGCTGTAACATTATGCGCGAAAATTAGCAATGTTTAAATGAAACTTATATTTTCTGATTACTTCGCGTATTTTATTATATTTAAAAACTACATACTCTCGACGTTTCGGTTACTTTGTAGCAGCCGTGATCGCGGTACACATTGCGTCTAAAAAAAGGTAAAAAATAAAAAAATATGCGTAGTAATTCGAAAATATTAGTTTCATTTATATGAATACTTGCGAAAGATCTCATTATTATCAATGTCTTAGAAAGGAAGTTTTGAGAATTGATAATATTTTTTTTTTCATACATATTCTGCTTAACCTACCTAAAATCTCTGTGCACGCCACTGCCATACAATAACCTGTAAGCTAAGACCATTGAAACCTAAAATGAATGTAATAGAAAACATTAAATGTAAACATTGAATACCTTCGGAACTGATGTAAGAAATAAATATGGTTTAATTCCATAAATAAAAACAGTATTATTAATATCCTCAAATTAAGTCAAATACCTAAACCTTAATAACTTGAAGTTATGTGAAAACAGTATAAAATACAAACAGTATAAGACAAAACTATCTATTGGAAAATTCTAAAACAAATAATCAAATCGAAATTAGTTCGTAGCCGAAATATTATATTTGATAAGTCCCACTTTCACTTGTTTGAAGGATCAAATTGCTGTTACAGTTGATGATTGGATGGCAAACGAACAATTTGGTGACCAATATACATAAATATACATTAATATACATAAATATACATAGGTATATAAATCCGCAAAAAACTAAATGTAACAAATTTATTTATGGCTTATATTTAAGTGATAATTTAAGTGATTTATCCAGATTTTGCGATTTATCTTCAATAAAAGATTTGTCTAATAATATTAATGAGTCTTTCAAATACATATCTTGAGCAAAACCAATAATAATTAAACTAACTCAATAAAAAAAAACACTCCGTTTGTCAAAAATTATACATAAATTGGACGGATTTTATTGATATGACATGTAGTGACAAATTTATAAATAACCATAGTGAAATAAACCATTAATAATTTGTGATTACATGAATACTGGAAACAATTTTTATCGTCATTCAACATTTTACATAAGCAATATATACATTAGGTAAAGACAGATTATGAAAAGCTTAAAATAGTATAAACTCAAAGGTTTTCACTTTGAAAGAAACTAAAACATGATATTTCATGAGAACTATGTGAAAACTTTCAGACTGTTTAAATACAAATTATTATCGCACATACCGACTGAGACCCTCTTTTTGACTTAAATGACAGGACTATGAATCTGAAGAAATGGGCAAAGAAGCTTTTAGGACTCGACGTTAAGTGGAGAGGCGGGTCAAGAAAAAATATGACTTATGGACTCATTTAATAGAAATAGAATGTATGAAATGTAAAAAAAACAAGTTCATAGCAAATAAAGCAAAGCAATAACATCATAGGTTTTAAAAATATATATTTTTCAAATTTAAGTTTAGATTTCTAGTTTACAGTTTATATTTTTTTGATAAGTTTCTAGTAATTAA
Source organism: Danaus chrysippus (assembly GCA_916720795.1). NCBI lineage: Eukaryota > Metazoa > Arthropoda > Insecta > Lepidoptera > Nymphalidae > Danaus > Danaus chrysippus. Next base: position 1,469,676 of record CAKASE010000057.1, on the reverse strand, counting down.
AAGTAAAATAACCTTAATTTTTTACCATTTCATAAAACACATCATGTTTACTTGTTCATATCGATAATATTATTTTAATTTGTTAATTGAATAAAAAAGACGAAACAACTTGTGAAAGATTTTTATTACAAAAATTTTTCATCGTTCTTTGATTTTTCTATTAATTTTTAATGAATCACATATTTATTAATTTAAAATCTTAATGTAACATAATAAACCTTATATGTATATTCTCTTTTATCGTCCTATTTTTATTTTATTTCTTTTTTGCCATGTTGTTTTCTCGTTTAGGTTACATTTAATAAATGAAATTTACCCTTTTCCTCTTGATATATTGATCTTTTTCCTATACATGAGAAGTTCCGAAGACAACGAAATTTAATATATTCAGAACATTTTAATATAATATTTGTAGAACGACTAAAAGAGGATAACATATATTAAAAAAGTCTTTTAATATGAATTTCAAATATAAAGGCCCGATAAAATTATGTTGACAATGACAAATTTTATGTGGTCACTGGTACAGAAAGGCCGGGTTCATATTATATTAATAATTTCATGTTTGCATTAATATCAGTAATAAGTATCCAACTTTAGGCAGACCCTGGCTAAAGCTAGTTTTTTTTTGTATTCAAAAACTTTTTAATGGTGGTATTGATTGATATTTAATAAAATTTTATTTCTATTCTAACAACATAGTTATCCTTGCTATTTTTAATACTCTTCATTCAAGTGTCAAATATTTAAAGCTTTTCACTGGAATGAATTCATCATTAATGAGGAAAAGATAGCGTCATAAGAATAGTTTTTTCTTATTAGTAGTGACGAATATTTATAGAATTCTCGGTCAATACATTATATGTATTATACAATAAATTAACCTTTGTTAGATGCAAGGTTCAATAATAATAATATAGATGATCAAGTTATGACCCTCAAATATAAATCTCTGAGATAACATCCTGAGGCGGTGATGCGGTAAGGTCTGTTAAATTCGTTTATCGCCTAGCCTCGAGAAAATATTATGAGAATGAAATGTAACGAATTTTAATAAAATTCCATTTAAACATTTCATTATGTTGTTCTATCAAAAACATAACATTACAGGACCAGATATTTTTACATTTTAGTATAAAAAAAATATAATGACTTCTTGGTAGGTTCAAAATTCTCGACCATACTCGTATTAATCTTATTTGGTTCTTTGTCAATTATTTTCGATTACAACTAAAAAACGATATCTGTTTAAAGAAAATTAATAAATTATCTTTATTTGATACATAAAATAAAAGAATTAAATCATTTTAAGTATTAAAAATATTAAGTATATTTTGATAATAAACACACAATCTATTCAATTAAATATAACATAGTGATACGAAAATTGGTTTCATTGAAGCTTATGACCTTTCCAAACATTGATTTTGGGTCACTAGTCTAAGAAATCAATGTTAATGAAATAACAACATAATTTCTAAATGATTATTCGTTTTATTAAATGAATTGTCTCGCTATGAATTAAAATGCAACTTAATTAATATTCTTTCAAGAGACACTTTCCATTTAATATAATCAAAGTGAATAGTAGTTAAAATAAGAAACACATTTTTTATATTTTTACGCTCAGCTAGGCGAGTAATTGGAACAAAGAGGGATGCTTAAAAATAAAACACGTGTAATATGGTGATGTAATGCTTTACAATATAATATTTAACCATAAAATATATTTGTCCTATATAAATATGTTTATACATGAAACTTACTAAAGCAGTCTTTTTGGCACTTTTTGGCGATCGGTTTCTCCGTTGAATTTTTATCATTGCTTTTTATAACTCGATTTATAAAGTAATATTTGGTATTTATATCACATAATAATAACGACATTAAATTCAAAAATGAGTTAAAAATCACAGTTCGACATTTAAATCGGAATGGTTAAATAGGTATTTCTATGACCAAGACGTTTTCGAATAAAACAAATTACCTATTATTTAAATAAAATTTGATTTAACTTCTAATTTTATCATTATACTCAGCCTTTACTGAGCTACGTAGAAATATTATCATTGAAATTGTTTTGTTCGTGTTTGTTTCGCATACAAAGACATACACAAACACTTAAAAACCTGTGATTATGTTATTTTATGGGAGAAATACCTACTTATTAAAAACTGGGTTATAGAATCAAATATTGAGTTATAGAATCATATATGGATTGTTACAAACAAAATGTATATATATACCTAATTGAAATATATATATTTGTTTTATATTCATATTAAAAGTAAGACATTTAAAAGCATAATTTACATCGCCACAGCCTAATGGCAAACCCGAGTCATTTTACGATAAGTGACACTTTAAATTTTATACCCGTTCAAAATTTGCTTGTTAACACCCTCTGTCAATTTGAAATTTAGAATTTTTATATAATAAAAACAATAAAAGCAAAAACTCCTAACCGAAAATGTACAACTAAAAGATTAAGAAAAATATATGATTCTTTTGGTTTAATAACGTAAACTTTTGAGAAATGAGGATAATCTTAAGTAAAAAATCTTTAATTTATAAATATTTTTTCACATTTATATAAATGATGTTTAGACTAAACATATTTTATCTAATTTAAGGAACAGCTCAACATTGATTTATTATTAGAAACATTTATTAAGCGCCTTACATTTTGATTTTTAACAATTTATTTTTACTAAACACTTAAATGACAGATTGTTATCAAAACTCTGGCTATACTAGTCAAACTGATGAGTTCCAACACCCAAATCAGACCAATTTTGGTGCTTATTCAACCTAAATGCATTTCATAACGGATATTACTCCATCAATGCACATTCATCGTCTGTCGAATGCGAATTAACCAAAATTGTATCTTTAGTAAGCAAATTATAGTTTCATACATTTTTAATACGATCCAAACTTCTTCATTTAAGTGAGTTCTCAAATTTCTAAAACTATACTTATTCTATCTCCGATACATAATTATAAAGTATGAAAAAAGATACCAAAGTATACTACTCGTAAGAGAAATTGTGAGTTTTATGAGATGTTTATCACTGTATACTTTTAATTAGTAGTAATATATTCCCAATTATTCATTTAGTGTCTACGCTACAGCTCAATAAAAATATATCCAAAAAAGTGATAAATTAATTTATTAACGTAAAGAATACTTACAAATCAGATATAATAATCTGGTTTATATTTAAACAAAGATGTTATCATAACAATTCAAAGTTATACTGCTATAAATAAAAATGACATAGTACTGTAGTACTAAAATTACAACATTTAAATATCCAACAAAGTCAATTTACTCAATGCAGATAGATTTTTAAGAAGGTTCCGAAACGATCCCGTAAAGGATATTGCGATGCAATCCGTAAGCAAATAGTTCGAGATAGGTCCAAATAGTCCTTTTGTAAAGAGTGAAAGTCGTAGGAAATAGGAAATACTCCGCTGCACTCAGTATCTTTTTACATCAGATCGAAACATAGATACTTTCAATGCCATTCTGTAATATATCAATACAAAACCTTTATAAAACTGAAGTGTTGAATCCATTGGTGATTTTTATTTAAAGTACCTAACATAATTATACTGTTACATATATTTGGCTTTACAAGGTTATCTATTAATTGTCAGACCCATAGGAAATATTTATTAAAAAAAATGTTCTGGTTGAAAATTGTTGCGTTATAAAAAAATATTATAAAAAAAATCTATAGATTTTTATTTTGTTACCTCAAATACTTGAAATAAAAAAGAAATAATTAATCGTAAACAAAATACAGACAGTTCCTGAGGAATGCAGAGACTGATAAAAAATAATTAATTAATGTTTCTTTAAAAATATTCATACAGTTAATTTTTTTATTTTTCTTGAACATCATTATTTATTTTTATTAGAATGGATTAAATCAAAACATAAAAGTGTAACCTAACCTAACGTAAGTAGTTAAAATTATATATATATATATATATAAACTTAAACAGTAATTGAAAAAATATATAAAAAATACAAGCAGTACTTTATGAATCCCTACCTGTACAGCTATATTACTGAATTCCTGTCATTTTGACAATTAACCAATAGTACAGTATGTCGTTTCGACGAAATTCTCATTCTATATGTTTAAATTGAATTTTATTAAATTCAATGGTTGATATTATGTTCAACTCGATAGCACTTAAATATTTAAAATAATATTATGGATGGTATATATCATAAATATATTACATTGTCACATAGTTCCAAATCTCCTCGTCTGAGGTATTCAAATTAATAGACTAAACGACATACAATGCCAATACGAAATTTGTACGTGAGAATATACACGAACCGTATCAAATGTTCTATTTAATTGAAATTCCCTGCAAAGGACGAACGTGAGCACGTTATAATGTGTCCTGAATGTACGGAAAAATCTCTATTTCTTTTCTTATATAATATGATAAGTATGAAATCTTACAGACATGATAAAACTTTATTTTAAATTTATAAAATAAATACATATATATTTTTTCATCAATGTTTAGTAGAGTTTGTCTATTAAGCTTCTTCTCTTCATTAAACTGCCTGTTTCATCATTTATGTATTGTAACAAATATGTAATTTTCGTCATAGTGAGTATATGTTTGGATAAAGAGAAAATAGTTTTCCTCGTGATTATGTGCAAATAGGGAGTGAATTAGAGGAATGTATTCAAGAAAGGTTAAAATCCCAGGAAAATTACAGTAACAAACATCCATTTGTATGTATATTTACAATGACATCGGTCAAAACTGAATGATTGATGACTGAGTATTGTATTGCGAACATATTATCCAAACATTGAAACTTTATCCAGCCATTGTTCCTAAATCTATAAAAGTTTTTAAATAAATACGATTGTTTTAGTTGCAGAAGGCGGCTCGTCAATCATGTGAATAAACTAATATTTTCCTATTGTCTTTTATCCCAAATAAAAAAACAATATTTGAAAATTATCGGAACAAATAATAATAAAAGGCTTAATGTTTCCATTTAATATGAGTTACTATATTTTTTACATCTTTTAATGGGGTTATCTTTTGTTTCAACGAGTTGTAGCTCATTAGAGCAAGTGAAAAAAGAGAATAACTAACATCGTCGCCATCAAAATTTCGGGACTAAAGTTAAGTACATACATAATACCAGCGCTGGAGACACTTTAGAAACTGAGTGATGTTCTGTAAGAACCTCATTAGTAGGGGCAAAACATTTCGCTAATTATAAAGCACTTCACGGAATGATACTGCGAGGGACAAAAGTTTTTATTCTCTCGATTTATACACCTATAACGAGGTATTTAGTCTGTACATTTAAAACGATTAAATTAATTATCAATTTAAAATAACAGCTTTTGATGACAAACACAAACAAAGTTTTAAAATGCAAATGAAATGCATCTTTAAAACAAAAGAAAATCTTAGAAAGATGTCTGTCTTTTTCTATTTGTCACCACTTTAATTGCAAAATAATCTATGCATTTGAATAAAACTATATCTTCAAGTTTTGCACATTGTAACTATTATCCAGCGACTTAAAGAGAAGAGAAAAATAGAGAATCGTTGGTACTAATAGAGGTTGCCTCTAGTAAAGATTGATATAAATACAGTATTGTCCGGCCGGCTTAAAGTGTGACTTAGCGAATATTGCAGAATATGCTATACATTAAGCGGCATCACCATCTAGTGGCGAGTTAACGAAACTGTTAGTTAAGACTTTACTAGAGCATTCCTATCGTGAATATTTGTAAACAAATTGAAATATGTTTTGGAATGTCCCAGTAATCAGATTGTTGTGTGTAAAGAAGTCGCTAAGTTTTGTATTTATTAATTTTCTGTATGGAGCACCAAAGTATTTAAAAGCATATGACGCATATCTGAGCATATATATTTTAACACATATTTATTTTCACACCCGATCACCGAACTTTAGTTTAAACTCCCCAAAATATTGACCAGATGCTGAGATTGTACCGCTATACCAAGTCGGTGTAAAGAAAACACAAATAATAATCATATGACAGACATCATATGTATATAGTAAAATGAACTCATTCATACATAACATGACATTTTATTTCAACGTATGAGAGAAAAAATTATATTACAACTAAATCCAGGATTTCAATGAAATCCCAAAATTTATGTTTTTCTCAGACCGTGACAGATAAAATATTTCCCAGAGGTACTATTTCTGTTCCCAGTCGAGTATATATCACAGTTACAGTATGTCTACCGTTTGTCCAGCGCTTTTTAAATTACATTGTTGATCTTCTTCACTTTGACGTAGGAGTGTACTGTCGCAAACGTATTTTAAAAATTGCACTTAACGTTATTAAAATAGTAAAATAAAACACTCAACTCCATTCATATTATTTGAGTTTGTTTCGAAAGTTCAGTTGGATTATTTAAATAGGTAGCAGAAATTCTGAATGTGCCTGGATTAAGCGTGGCCGAATTCCCAAATAGTTTGTAGCCGATAGCCCCTATAAACTTTTAAGTGGAAAACAAGTGATTCAAAATGGAAACTAATATCCATTCCAAAACTCAAGTTTGTTTGTTTTAATTGGGTTCGGCCTTTGTTTAAATTAATACTTATATTTGAATTATGTTTTGTCTTTTGATTAAAATTTTGTTGATTTCAATTTCAATTCATAGATATTCTGTAATAAAACTGATTTTATAGAGTATATTTTTTACAGTTGTATCTATATATCGTTTAATAAAATGTCACTTAAAGGAGCTTTGATTGACATATTTCGGAATAAGACATTAGGGAAATATTGATGGCCGATACTTTTAGACATACTGGTATTTCTCTGTCCATTTCAAGATTATTTTATTTTATATAAACAAACGCTTATAAAAAGCCTTGTATGTGTCGACATTTTTAAAGAATAATAATATAAAATGTAAATTTACAACAGTAAAAGAATTTTAAAAATAAGTTTATTTACACAATGAAAGTAAAGAGCCATTCTAAATATTTAAACAAGGTTGGCTACTTGTGCTTACAACACAAACATAAATTCGTGTTTCGTCCGAATAACAAAGTATTTCCATAAGTGAAATAGTCGTAGGGCGTCTCTTGAAATGTGGCTTGGTCGTGGTGAATTTATTCAAGTCTCCCTTACAAATGATCCCATTTACAAGCTCTGGAAAAATACTAGATTATGTTGAAGAGCCGCGATTTACATTTCAATATTAATTTGCTTAATATTTTAATATTATGATAAAGGTCGTTGACCCTATTACGTTGAGGTATCCTAAGTACAAGTTATAAAAAAATATATACATTTGGTAAAATATTCAAACAGAATAAAATGATAACAAAAGAGATTAAAAAGCAGTTAACAGTTTTTAATAATTTTCATAGGTCATTTGTAAAAGATGTATATTTCTAAAATAGTATTTTTTATCGCTTGTCATAAAAATATTTAGTTTATTTTTTTAACATAAATTAAAATTTCACATTTTCTATATGCCTATTAATTTTATTATATATTAATAATTAAATCTGTTCAAAGTGAGAGATTACGAATCTGTTAATAGCTTAAATCACTGTGGTGCAACTGCGGAAACTTGAAGGACAATCAGCACGAAGTAAATGAACGCTGCGGTGAGACTTGTCAACTCGGCTATCTATTCAGAATCCAGCCCAAGTTAACAGTTGTGGCTTTAATCAGTTCATTCATTACTATAATGTGCTTGTTTTTTCTTACTTCTTTTGTTTCTGTTATTTAATTCATAGACTTTATGGCTTTGAGAATTGAGAACAACTTAAATAATAAATATGTAAAGAAAATTTAGAATTTTTGCACTAGTGGTAAGTTAAAAAGGGATTTAGAAATGTGTTCCAAATTTTAACTTCGTGTAAAGATTGTGGCTAATGGAAAGATAGATTTATAGATATACGAAATTTTTATATTTATAATAAATATGTAGTATATATACTTTTGAATAATTATTCGACTGAATAAATTAAAAATAACTTTAAACTTCTATGTATTCCATTTTCTCAAAAAGAACTATCATTGGTATTCGTATTGTAGGAATGCATTAAAATATTTTCATCGAAACAAAACGTGGATAGAAAATAAAAGTTTAATCAGTGAAGATATCATTCTTAATATTGATTTCTAAGACTTTTACCGTCGAGTCAGATTTACAGAACACGTACATAATTACATGTCAAGTTAAGTAGAGCCTTGTAAAAAAAAGTTGGTTTAGTTTTATAGGTTCTTCAATTTTAAATAATTTATACCATTTCGGCAAACGATCGCAGATATGTTTTAAAGAATCGATGGGTTATTGTTAGTAGACTTAAAAAGTAGCGTCACTTTATATTACCTAAAATTTAATTATATCACATAAATCAGGAAATTTTCAAATAGAGATCTGTTACTTGGACGTATACAGCAGTAAATTTCACCTGAATGGATGCCAAAGTCGTGAAAGTGGCTATTAATGTCAAGAACCTGGTTTGCATTATAATTGGAGAAGTATGCCTTGAAAATTATTATAATTGAAACATACACTCTGCTTAAGGAGATGTTGGATTTACGTTACTTATTATTAAATTCACCCGCACAAAAAATAAACAGCTTATAAAATGTCCACTGGCAGTAAAGTCTATTCTCTTGTGCTTGGGATTAATTTAGCCAGCTCTTTCATAATTCATAGCGGCTGTTTGTTGACAAAGACTGTTATTATTCTTCGCGATAACAACTTGACGAGGTAATTTAGGTTAAGCGTTTAATCTTGCATTACACTATTTATTTAAATTTCCAGCAGACGAAATTTTATAGTTCATTACTGTCTATTTCGATAAAATAGTGCTGAAGTTCTCCCGATTTTTATAGTGTCAGATTCAAAATGACATTAACCTATTTATTAAAAATAAACTCAGTTTATATACTTCATGAAATGCTATATACATTAGAAATTAGTGAAGAGTCTGAAAAATCTTACCGAGATTTTCGATGTTAAAACAGATATAAAACGATAAAAGTATTTTTCTTTAAATATAAAATAATCAGTTTATATATGTATTTACGTTAAAGATTGTACACCGAGGAACTAAGATTACACGGAAAGCCTTTGTAACGAGCTAACCTAGCACAAAATATCACTGTAAGCCTTATATCATTTTTTACGCACGCACGCCTGAATTTCACACGTCATTGAGACTCTTATGGATACTTTACACACCCTTTTATATGAAACACGGATATACCATCACTGTCAAAAGAGCACAGGCAAGTTTAAGGACTTAAGTTATCAAAATAAAATGTACATTTAAATTAAAGCAAGATTAAATTTAATTTTATCGTGAATTATCACTTGTTCATAATGTATAAAATAAATTTAATTATTCGATAAATTAATATTTTATTATTATTTTAGTGAAAATATTTGAGATGATACATTTTAAACTGATATCTTATTTGTAATATCTAATCTTTAATAAGAAAATAAATAATATTTATTGAAATGTTGATTTCAATTGCTTGTCAAGGAACTAAAATTGTACATGGGTTAAAATGATTAGACTAAATTAACTTAATTTCATTGTTTATGTAAACTATTGCTTGTGATTACGTTCACATTCATTTAAAATTTAATATTTTATGGTTATAAAAAGGTGGAGGTACGTTTGTCGTAAAAAAAGTAAATTAATTATAGAACCAACCAAGGTTTCCGAGTATAACAGTGCAGAGTATCCTGCAATTCCCAATTATGACATTATACTATATCGCAAATATGCCATTAAATACGTATTCGTCAATTTTTATTACAACATGTTTTTTTTTATTTTTTTTACACTTTACATAAAATCTAATGTCAAACCGTTTTTAACGTTTCCAAAACCTAACATTTTGATTTTTCGATAAATCTAACGGCATTTTAAAATTCGGATCTGATGAGAAGGAAATCTTTCGTCCTCTCAATATATATCATATCTTGTGTAAAACCAATTTAATCAATTTATACTTTTAAAGTATTGTACAACAAATATCTGTATATTCAATTCGGAAAAACTTAGTTTCGAATACGATTTTAACGTTAAATTGATAACAAAATCAACAATTTAAGACAGGTTTACATTTTGTTATTTTTAAGCTGCTTTACTTTAATTCGTTTATATACTCAAATAAATGTATAAGAAATTACACGAGAAAAGAGTTATTATTTTTAAATAGAACCTCCTGACATAAATGGGCCGTAACTTTACGGACAAAGGAATATTTTATTACGCCATTATTATAAGTATATTTAAATAAGGGTCAAGGGTTTTAAAAGCTTCGGTTTACCGTTTATTTGCAATTAATATTTTTATAAGTTATAAATATTATAACTAAATTAAATGTTATAAATCTACAACATTTTTGTATTAATTTTGGATTGTTGAGACATAACAGATAGTTATATAATCAAATAATTAAGTCAGAGCAATGACAAAAAGTATATAAATGGGATAATTTATGTATTGCTCCTGTTTTGTAAAGTTTTGATGTTAAGTCACCATAGACAGTCAGGGGAAATTTGTTTAGTTCCTAAAAATATGTGTCATAGGTATTATTTTCAATATTTTCTTGTATGTCATAGGTATTGCTTTCAATATTTCTTTAAATTATCACCAAAGATTTCTAAGCACTTTTTTATTCAAGCGTTTATTTTCTTACATACAAAATACACTATCTCCAAAAAATGCTTTTCACTGAAGTGTGCTGTGTGTGTGTGTGTGATAATTGTCTTATAAAACTTTTGTCCGAGAAAATTGCATCTATATAAAGGATGTGTATTTTGGGGTTAATTAAGGCACTAAGACACATTGAGAAATTGCTAGTACATATATTTTAAGCACGGATATTTGAAGACATCAACTCATTAAAATGCCCCAAATCTTATTGATCCTGAATAGACATGAATGAAATTATTGGAAAAATATATAGAATAATTCTAAAATGGCACGGATTCAATTGAATAAGGAACGGAAAAAACAAAGTTAACGAATGTGAAGGGCGTGCTATATTCCCTTTGTGACAAAATATCAGGCGTCGCACCTTGAGAGGTTTATTTAAAAAAGGAAGCAAACTGCATATTATGAACTCTTTTATTTAAAATATCCTTCAGATAAATAATAATCTTAATACTATATATCAAAAGTATTCCGACATTGTTTCATTTATTTATATGCAGTTTCAAAATTAGCCAAAGATTAAAATTTTCACTTAAAATATTTTGGACCTTAGGAAGCAGTTTTTTAAGTTTTTATTATTTTTTTAGTAATGATTAGTCAGGTAATAAGATATCAACATAATGTACACATATATTATCTGACTGCTTCAATATTTTCATAAGTCATCACAATCGTGACCAGTAGTATTTATACATTTTATTATTTTGGGTAATTTTACATCTAAAACTCAAATAATATCGTGTCCGCTCTTTGAAATTAAATAAGAAATATTCTGCCTAATCTCAAGTATTATATTTTATTTTTTTAATATTCTTAGACTATGTTATGACCTTCTTTTGATTCAACTAACCAATAAGAGGAGACCATCTTACAGTAGTTTTATTTTAATGTGCTAATGAATAAATGTTTTAGATAAAAAAATTATTTATGTTCAAATATTTATATAACATAAAAAGGGTTTGAGTTACCCAAGTATGTTTCGGAGAACTGACAAAACAAAGCACATACCGCCCCTATACATTTTGCCTAAATATCACGGAAACAATATCTCAGGTCTCTCTAGCCAAAAGAAGTTTAATATCTTTCAGTCTGGATAGTGTCGATAGGAGATAACATTTCTAAAGCCTCTCAGGTAGATAATCGCACTTTATTCGCTTTTTCATCGTCTAGACTAGAATCACCGTCCTTCTTAAGAGCCAAGTCCTCAAGAGACGTTCCTATTACCTCTACCCTTCCGGTTACCTAAACTTGCCAAATTAGCCAATTGCCAATCCATAATCAGCACTCGTTCAACCTATGGCACTCATGCTCCTCCTTGGTATATCAGGCTGTTCAATCAACAGCAAAACCACCAGCGGCTTCCAACCCATTTTCAAATAGTTTGCAGCTTCGCTAAAGTGGAAACTAGAAACAGAGATCTATATATAAGTAGCTACAAAATAATTAGAAGCAACCATATCTCAAACAGGTCTTTCCCCGTGCTAGCTAATATAGAAGGGCTTCTCAATGCGTCCTCTTCAGTTTTTCTCAATAACAAAACATAGAAGCGTCGATAGGTCAGATGAGTAAGAAATGTCAACAGTAAAACATACTAACATTTGTCTATTTATCCTCAATTTTTTTCGAAAACCTTTGTAAAATCAAAGTTGTGAATAATATTATTGACTTTGTAAGTAAAGACTAGTCGATTTAACATTCAGTATAATTTAATCTTTCTGTACAAAAAAGGCACTTAGTCTATTTAATTAAATGACACAATTTAATGAAAAGTTTAATAAAATTAATTATTTATTTTTTAATAACATTTTTGAGGTGGTAGAGCCTAGCTGTAGTCAATTTACTACAGCTCGAACATGGGCTGGCTCGACCGGGGAAGTACCACCCTCTCACAGAAAATCGGCGTAAAGTAGTCTTTAAAGGCTGCGTTTCGTCCGGTGAGTGAGAGAGCCGGTTGCCCTTTCCCTTTTCCCAACCTTTCCTTTCCCTCCCTTTCCCACCTTTTCCTCCTCCTTTTCCCCAATCAAGGGCGGCAACACATCCGCAAATCTACGTTGCGGATGTCCATGGGCGACGGTAACTACCTACCATCAAGTAGGCCGTCTGCTCAGTTGCCCCCTTTTCCCATAAAAAAAAAAAAAAAAAGCATACTGGCTTGATGCGTTGTTAATTTTTTTATTTAATGGGGACAAGGGTAGGCAAAAAGAGCTGACGTAATAGTCCCTAATTAATTTAAATGTTACGAACCCGTAGATGTAGAACGTCGAGCTTTTATTATAAACGATTTCAATCCAAAAAATTATAAAAATTCTATTCTGAAACCATATATGGAACCTTGCAAATTAACATTTTAAAGTATATAAAAATAAAACGAGTTCAAAGTGTTGATTCTTCACAAAGCAGTACGAAGAAGAAGCAATGAACTAAAATATAACTTTTGATATATTTAAATCTATACCTTATAAATATACTTCGTTGTCGGATATAAATATAGAAAATAATATAGTCACATTATAAATAATAAGAATGGGTTTTTCTTAATCATTGTATTACTAAAAGGCAATACTTAGAAAAGTTAATACTATTAAACAATTGCTGAATGGGTTCCATCATGTATTATATAATAATATATATCCCTAAATAATAAATATTAAAAAATAAATAAAATTACTAATTGACCATCGATCATCTTCAACTTTTGCATAATTAGTAAGAAGGAAAATTTTACCATAAGAATAAATCACAACTCTTAAAACATTCCCACATAAGCATAACTTATGTATTTAAATCTTTTGACATAAAAATAACAATTTCCGATATGTACTGGTTTACAATATATCGTTTCGAATAAAATGAAACGATGAATGAAATTGAACGGATCGCTAACTTTAACCGCTTTCTCATTTCGTAACTCATTTCTCAGCTACAATTGAAAAGGGTTGTTTGTCATTTATAGGTGTTGCTGTAACAGTGCTTCCTTTTATTTTCTACACAATAAACAATATAAATAGAGTTATTTTCAATTTCGTATGAATAGTTCCAAAAAAAAAGTAAACAACTCAAGACTAAATATGACAAGAGAATGTTATTTATAGAATAAATTAAACTAGAACAAAAGCACTGTTATCATATTTCAAAGGCTAATCTAAAGTAAATCCATCATTAAGTATTAAAAGAACGCCAACTCAAGCCCTCACGGCTGTCCATTATTTTTTTTACAATTCACTTAAAGAGGTTTTAATATAGCAAGATTCTATAGTGTCGACAAAATTAATTGCATCTTGATTGACTGTAATGTCTTTATCATCATTTATTTAAAATTTTGTAATTCTAATCTATTTTTTAGCGCGTAAGGAACGGATTAAAAAAGAGTCCTCCTTATATGTATATGTATTAACAAGATCAATAATACAAGATAATTTATAAGTGTAAAATAATACATTATTAAGTGAAAGTTGAATGCTTTATTTTAGTTATATTTTTGTAAATTAAGTTAAGATTAATTAAAAAAAATTCAAATCACCCAAAAATATTCAGCAAATATTAATACATATTTATATATCATAAAAAAACTTCATATACATATAAGTTTACTCTTAACCAGCTTCTAGGTATTCTTTCCAATTGTACAATGTTGACTAGGACTGTTGTTGACTTGTTCTTTCTATATCTAAAGATTACTGGTAAACGACCATTTTTAATGATTTTAGAAACATCAATCTTTATATTTGATCTAACTTGTAAATTCTATTCGAAAGAAAAAATGTTTGAACATTTCTATCGCTGATCGTCAAGAGATTACTGACGTAGCATTGATAAGAAAAGAATAAAAGGTTTTATTTAATATTATTAATTTTATGAAATAATTAATACCTAAAGAGGTTCTATAATAACATAAGTAGGATAATTGTGAAAAGTAAAGATCAAATTATTATTAGAATTTGAATGCTACACCTCCTTTGAATATCCCTTAAATATTGTGATATGAAAATATTTGGAAATAAGTGGAAAAAAATCTTTTTCGTTTTATTATTTTAAAAGAACTATTTTTAATTGCATTTTTACCGTCATAAGCACTTTATTTTTCTTATTCATATATGGAAGATATTTTACAGGCTTTAAAAACAAAGCCATACATCATAGTATAGATTTTATATTTTATGAAGTAAGGCATATAATACAAAGTAAATCAAGTCTCATGAGAGCATCATTGCGCCTGAATGAACCCACGTTATTATAAAAAAAGCAATGTAGGAAATGTTACTTACAAAATTTATTATAAAATATAAATGTTCAATCTCAATTCATGTAAAAAGCTTTCTCTTTAAAAGAAGAAATACAATGAAAATTTTGAATATAAGTTAACTGGATTTGAAACTATATCTTAATAATTTTATAGGACTTATAATTATTTTTAATGTTTAAGCCAAGATGAGTTAAATGCAATACTAAATATGGTTTAAGTATTTCCTTTTTTATTTGAATTTGAACTGTAATTAGTGTTGATAGTTGCATTTTTAGTTGTCTGCTACTCAACTAATTGTCATGAAATTCCCTTAAAGGACGATTTGAAGAAGATTGATTTTTTAGTCAAAAGTATTGTATAAGATGACAAAAGAAATATAATTATA
The DNA here is from genome assembly GCA_916720795.1 of Danaus chrysippus. Taxonomy (NCBI): domain Eukaryota; kingdom Metazoa; phylum Arthropoda; class Insecta; order Lepidoptera; family Nymphalidae; genus Danaus; species Danaus chrysippus. The sequence continues at coordinate 1,454,298 of CAKASE010000057.1, read as the reverse complement.
AACAAATAAATGTTAAATTCAGAATATTAAATATACTGTAGATATACAAATTACTTATTATATTTTAAATTTATAAAGATTGTTTGTGATTGGAAAGTATCCATCTTAAACCCTTGTATTAAAAATTCAATATTGATATTATGTTAAGACTATTACTCTATCTTTTGTCCGGTGTAATCCTTGCCATAATAAAAAAAAATAATCTTTGAAAAATCATAAGTTGTCAATGCAATACGAGTATGTATGGTACAATTTAGTCTGAAGAATGCAGAGATGCATTTTAGAAATATTGAATATACCAGAAGTTTATTTGAATATTATATATATGTCTATAAAGTGTCTTCACCTTCAGAACGGATGTCAAGAACAAATTAAATCTTAGATAAAAGATGTGACAGATTTATCCTTTTTGACATCCGACGATCTTTGACCTCTTGGCAGATTATAAGAAAGATTTTTCTAATTAATTATTTACTGAGTTTATACAACACTGCGAATTGTTATTTAAAATTTTATTGCAACGTGTATGTCTCATTAAGGAAAACCATGAAAAAACATAAAAGTCTTATAGTTAAGTCTTAAGTCTAAATCGGGAACTACATGAATATAGTTATAACTAAATGTACCTCACTATAATGAAGTAACTCAAATATGTATTGAGCACGAGATTTTTTATTTATTTGTCACGCCGAAAGCCAGATTACAAGTTGATTTAAAGTAATAAATGTAATAAATATTTTAATAAAAAAAAGTTCCTTTCACCTTCGTTGTATCACTTCTTTAGATCCCATTTGGGATAGTAGATTTAACTTGTAATGTAAAAGAAGTTTTAAAATGTTGAAATCGTGGTATGTTTGAGAAATTTTATTAACATTAATTTGGTAGTAATCTAAAAAGGCACACCATAAAGTATTGTTATTTTGGTTGATTGCATTTGTAAGTTAATGCAATTTATTAATTATTAACTTTGCAAAAATGTAACAGATCAATTCAAAATTTTCTCTTTTTTAAAATATATATTTTTTGCTATATTAAAACAAGAAGAATGTTAATAACAACGGTATTCTCGTGGAAAACTAATAAAAGACTGTCTGCGAACTCTTAAAGACTCAATATCGGATGTTTGCTTTTCTTAGATTATGGTATATGGTGTACTTGAAACCCAACTACGTTTATTATGACAAAGTATTATATTTACATAGTAATATACATTAATTGAAAGTTTTCGGTAAACAATGAAATTTATATAAAATTATTATTTTCATTAGTGATGTCGATACTAAGTTATTAGCCCATTTAATCAGACATCGTCATTTTTTTAATCCCACTTATACATAGTTCATGCAGTACATATAAAATGTAATGTTTTAATATTGTCAGAAAAGTGAAATTATATTTAATTGGGCGATGTATTATTATTATTTGGTAAATTATTGTTAAGAAAAATGTTTTTAACTATTATAAGAACATGAATATTATATTTATTTTATAAAAGGACTGCCTTTAAGCACTCAGCCGTTAATCAGGAGCAGAGACTTTCCAGCTAATTAAATATTACATATGAAGAAATATATATTTTTAGTTAGGGGGTTTCTTTCGTAGTATAAATTATATTCTATTAAAATAAATTAGACTATTTAAATCTATAAAGTGAATGTCAACCATTACTGAGATATAAAAACCAATATCAGTTGCTATTTTTTAACTTTTTATGTACTGTGTGTTAAAAATAAATATATACATATGATTTCCAAATAATTTTTAGTAGAGAGAAAATACTTAGATCTATCATATAATATTTTCTAAAGAAACGTGACTTCTGAATTACTAGGTTCAGAGTGTTTTAAATTTCTGTTATTTTTGTCATTTAAATTCAAGTTATGAACATTCAACATATGAATAAAGTTTCCAATTCAGCAACAAACAGCAAGATATAGGTTAGAAAATCTCTTTCCTGCAGTTATATAGACAATTAACTGTTAGAATAATTTAAAATTTGCGACTTTTAAACAGTATTCTGTATCAGTAATTTCATTTTCTATACATAATCTTTTTGTGGATATTCTAACTTTGAGTAATAAAGTCTAAAACAACATTTTTTCCCATGAATAATAACACATACCTTTACTGTATACTGCAAATAGAGAACAAAAAATACATTAAATATTCTTAAATACTGATTAAAATCATTACTGATTGATAAACTGTTACATTTTCAGGTCAGTTTAAAATTTTAAAGCCCAAATACAAATACAAATTGATTTCAATAAAATTAGTTTATATTATAAAACCTTTTTTAATTACCATTTGAAGTTTTGGATAACGTACAGAATTAAACCGTAGAAAGAAGCACTATTATACTTTCATGCCACAAATCATTAAAAATTGCGCCGCTATGATCTATGGGGAAATCTTAAACTTTTGGAGAGGCGTTCAATCTTACAGTCTATGAATAATGCTATGAAATTATATGAATGAGCAAAGTTATCATTGACTGGGGCTTCTATTTATTGTTCAAAGGAATATATTCAACAGGAGCAAGATTTCCTACAAGTCCGTTTTCGCTTCCGCTCTGTTTGTCAGAGGACCAAACTATTGTATGCTTTTCTTCAAATCAATAGTCAGATATCAATATATAAATGTAAATAAAATTGTTGCGACTAGCAATAAAATATTTGTTAATATTATAAAATATATGTTTTTGATTATAATAAACACCGTTTCAATCACATTAAAAAACAAAAAATAGCCTTTTAGGTCTTAAACTTTCTGAGATATGTTTGTGAAGAATTTAAGTCAGAGTTTATTTTTTCATCTTAAGATGTTGGGATAACAAAAAACAACAACAAATGAATTATATTAATGGTGTATTAATATATAACATAAATAAAATATTGTCCCTAGTCTTTATATGTAGTCTTTATAATTAAGTTCTTAAGCTGTATAAAGCCATTTTTTAGTTTTTATAAATAATCAGTTCATTTAAAGATTTATTTAAAAGAACTTAAATTTTAATTATATATCAATTCCAGTTCATAGAGCTAAAAGAATTAAATTATTCAACCGTTTAATTGTATCACAAAATCTTTTAATCTTATTTACAATAAAAATTAATGACATCGCCTAATAAATTTTGAATGATAAACTTACCTATAAGGGACGATACGAAACAATTACATATGTGTGCGCATCCAAATATTGGAAGTGTACATCCAAGTATTGTCCAGAGTATAAACAGAGTCGCAATATTTTAAAAATTTATCGCTGAAATTTAAAAAATTGAGTAAATTTTATTCTATGAGATTATAAAAATTTATCTATTTTAAAATTCCATTATGTTACTTCCATTAAATTTGTAGTCTATGAAATGGAAAATAAATATACAATGTAACTTTTGCCGCATACTTAAATGGGTTACAACATTTTGTTACATTTTTATGACAGCTTACATTTTCAAATAAAACACGGAATTGCTTCCCTAAAATCGGATTTTCAACTCTTCAGAAAGGAGAGCCATCAATGAAAATACCTCAGCTATTTTATAACGGTTTTCTATTGAAATTTTCGTAATAACTCATGCATTATTCCATTCGTAGGTTATATATATAAATTAAAAATATATTTATTTTGAAACAATCGTATAAAGCTAAATGATATAATATAGTTTATACGTGGCTCTGTTACTGTAAACAACTTATGTTTAGAAATTGTTCCTCGAAATGTTTATTGAATTTGTTTGATGATTTAGAATCTCTTTAAACGATTGTTGTTGTACTTCGAAAACAACAAATATCAGAAATATGGAAGGAGTACAAGCAAGATGATTCCTATTTTTATAAATCGATAGGAAAAATAACGGACAAGTGACACTTTTGCTTTTATTATCAAAACTTCATAGCTTTCTCTTTTATTGCTTAAACTGTAAATTACTATTTCAAGTCAATATTGTTATAGGATTGTGCTATCCATGTAACCTCGATCATAAAAACGGCGCATTCCGTTCACTACCACTATGTTCTGTATATAATAGTACTTTTACAATTGTTTTTATTCATACTTTAGCTCCCATTTAGTCATTTGGATATGCACTAATTTTATAATAGATTTTGTTTGGTAACAGCTAAAATGGATAACCAATGACTTTATAAATACGATTCCAGTATGTTTGATTAGAACAATATAAATAATGTTATAAAAGACGAGTAACGGATTACTTCCTCTTTTTCTATTTTATCAATCTTCAAGCTAAAATAGTTATAACATTGTATTTATCATCGTAACGCCAAAAAATGAACAGAACTACAGGTAAACAGCGTTGTATGAATATAAAATTTGTAAATGTCCTTAACTCTATAGAACCATATCCTTGCTGTGAGAACGAGAACATTCCCTATAAAACTTGAGGAAAGTAGTTCATTACTATCCTGATACATGAGAAATTTTATAGGCGCCAAGAAATTTTATAGGCGCGAAGAAATTTTATAAATTTTAGTTATGCAGATTTTATTACAATATACAATTTTTCACAGCCTTTCTAGAACCCCGTTGACGCTGCCCTGTACCGAAATAATCCCAGAAAATGCTTAGAAGCGGTTTCGATTTTTCGTAAATAAATAGCTATAGTAATTCTGTCATAATCATCACTGTGTCCATCATGGTAATTATAATTCAATCCTTAAGTAGAATTATCACTACCTGCTCGATCCATCTGTAGAATTGGCGTGATGTTTTATACTTAAGCTTAATTTTTCTAACATATGTTGAAAGTTGAAGTGATGAAATATTTCATGTTGTGTGTCCCAGATCGGGTGGTATATAAGAAGCTTAGCTGATCTGACGTAGCAGTTGCAGGGAATCAATGTAACTCTAATACTGAACAGAACTGGAAACGTAAATTTTCAGTTATTTGTGAAACTTTCTCAAATAGTTAAATAAAGGCAAATTCTACAAAAATAAAAAAAAAACTAAAGAAAGTTTTTCGTATTAATAATGAATAAAGCAGCTTAATGTTATTAAATACCTTTTTAAACTAAGTTATTAGAGGCAAGATAATTAATAAGGAGAAAAAAAAATCACAAAATTAAAAAAGTTAGTCAAGAAATGCTATATGTTTATTTCTTTTCAACTGGAATAATAAAAATGGTTGGGATTTCTGAATATACGGAATAAAAATTTCGTAGTGACACGTATTTTTCATTAGTATATCGTAAATTAAGGCTTTTACTCATTAATGTTATGAAATTTATACTCCACATCCAGTCTTTGTGGTTCATTCAAACCAATAAATTTTTAATATCACAGATGTAAATAAAAGTATCTGCACTTGCTCTTTCGGGATGGTACTGAGTTAATTTTTATGATCTACTCGTAGCCGGCAGAGTGATACTTAATATTAAACTTGAGTACTATTTTTCATTTTAATACATTTTAATTTTTAATAAATTCTCTTTTAACTCATAGTTTTTCCTAAGTAAAAGTTTTTTATGACATGATTAGTGTCAAAGTCAAAACAAAATACCATTATAGGAGGAATAAAGAAACTCTAGTTTAGACATAATTGGAACTTAAATATTTTGTTGTTTAAACTAAATAGTGTGAATTTATAGATATTTTGTTTTATAAACTAATGGTGGTAATATAAAAACGAACTACAAGAATTTAAGTTTACAAATAAACTATGTGTACAATATATAGAACATATATACTTTCAAACATTGTGATAGTAAGAATTTTGAAAACACTCAAAAAATCAATATCATATCTACTTCCCATTTAATTAAAAACTCCTGAATTTTTATATCTGAAATTAATTACTTCACAATTTGTTATATAACATACTTTGGATAATTTTGTTTTATTTTTAATTAATATAAAATATAATTTTACAGTTACACTAATATATGACTGGGTATTATAGAAACGTAAATACATTCAGCCATTATGTATAAAGATAGTTTATTAAAATTATCCAGAATTTAAAATAGTCGAACATTCAAGTAAAAAATAAGTAAATAAAATTATAATTCATAAGGTACATACTTTATAAATATTTAATGAAAATATTGTCGATACAGTTATGTAACCATATTAAAAGTTTCGTTTTAACGGGTATCACCATAATCCTTTTTATAAAATTTAAACGTAGATTAAAAATGTGATATATAATGTAAATGGTTTTACATTAATGTGTTATTTTATTTAAAAAGTTTGACATAAAAAATAAATAAACATATAAAGAACGAAATAAAGAAATAGAATACAAACGTCTAACAGTTTTGATTCAAAAATATGTTTTCTTTAACACAAGTAGATAAAAAAAGTCTCTGAAAACGTTATTATCGTCACAGTATGCTATGATTCTAATGAAAGAATCCGGTAAAAATCACAATAGTCGCTAATTCAGATTCTTATCCCAGTATACTATATTAAAAAATGTATCTTTCCTGATAATAGATCAATAAAAATTATTTCAATCCAAACTCATTTCTGTACTCTATTAATTGACTAATATTTTCGTTTGCCAACTTAAGTTATGTAAAAGACGGATAAGAAATATCTTATAGAGTTCTTTTAAACCTTTAAATGTATTCTAAGGACTATTTTTATTCTAGCATCTATTATTAAATAACAGACAGTCATCTATATTAGATCTATTTAAATTTGAGGGAATTTAAAATATATGAAATATAAGACTTGCTGTATGATATTTCTTTTAACAATTCACCACAATACATCTCATTTTCTAAATGTATATGTTGTAAATGTCCAATAGTTATTTCATTGCTGTATAACAACTACTAATAGTTCATAGAATGTTAACGTCAGACGTAATAGTATTAAAACAGTTTTAATAAACGGACCAAGTTGTATTCATGTTAACTGTCTTATTAACTTCACTCTTAATTGACTGCAAACGAGAGAGCTAAGTTCACCTACGAGGCTTGAAACTTTCTATTTTATTGCTTTACTCTCCACTCCACTCTAGAAATAATAAATAAAATAAAAACATACTACTAAATCTGCTCTTAAGCTTGAAGATTAAAAGATAGATTCTTTGGAAGAAAAACATACAAACAAAAATACTTTAGAATATTATACTTACTTATATATTAAATTTCTGCTTTAATGTCTAGTTTTAATTAAGTACACACGGTGAGTGGTCTTAAGAGAGAGTTAGAATTAAAGCTAAGTTATTGAAAGGGATCATAAAAGACTAATACGGAAAATCCATGAAAGCAAACTAACACAAAGGTCTAACCAGCACATAGAGAAACTGAAGCCAGTTCGTACAGCTGGACTCTACTTAATCAAAGTGCTTTTAACTTTTGATATTTTTAAGCTGAAAAGTATCTATAATTCACAATCTCAGTGATATTTAAAAGGTTTTAGTTTTATACAACAAGAATGAAATTTGTAATGATTATTATTACTTCTTACATTAGATCGCTACTTTACACTATCTTACTATTTCAGTGTTGCAATTTTCTTATATGAACTCAGACAATAATGGTGGCTTCAATAAAAGCTCTTTAAGTGTTTAGATACCGTGCCCTTCGATGCATTCATCTGGAAGAAAGCACATATACGGCTATATAGCTAAATAGCCCGAGGTCCTTTTACAGTTCCAGTGTAAATGTTAAGGTTTTTAACAATTCACCGCACATTGTAAATAATATAAACTATTAAATTTGTCGTGTAATAAAAGTATATGAATAAAGATAAAAATTATTAGAAGTAAAAATTAGATACAAATATGTAAGAACTATAAATTTTAATAACCTTACAAAAATCTAATATTTATTGAAAAGATAAGCATCACAAACATTTTCCTGTCTCTTAACTTCTTGAATAGTACATTTTCGGCCTCATAAATGTTTGTAATATTATATTTTTTGGATCAATTCCGGAATAAGGAAGAAGATGAAACATTGTATATTGGATATAAGGTTATAGTCAAACCTTGTTACGAGGCCGCCTTCCTCAAAATCCAATTGTAGGAATATAATATTATTACTAGGAATATGTACTATCAAGTTTCAGTAGTATATAATACTGTCCATGTCACGGTACATCCATGTCGTTATAAAGGAAGAATTTCGTCTAAAGTTAACTTAATATTTCGTGTAGAATCTTATAGAAATATCGATAACAAAAATTCTTGTGTAATTTTATGAAATAATTTGTTCTATGTCAAATAGGTATATTTTAGGTGGTAGAGCCTAGCTGTAGTCAGTTACTACAGCTCGAACATGGGCTGGCTCGACCAGGGAAGTACCACCCTCTCACAGAAGATCGGCGTGAAGTAGCCTTTAATGGCTGCGTTTCGTCCGATGAGTGAGAGAGCCGGTTGCCCTATCCCTATTCCCACCCTTTCCTACCATTTCCTTATTCCCACCCCTCCCTATCCCTAAAATACAAGGTTGGCAACGCATCCGCAACAAAATGTTGCGGATGTCAGTGGGCGACGGTAACCACATTCCATCAAGTGGGCCGTCTGCTCGTTTGCCACCTTTCACATAAAAAAAAATACTACTAGACTATTTCTAACAAATTTTAAAGTTACCCTTTATCTAATAATAAACCATTGGTCTTCTTCATTTATTACGAAAATTATTAGCCTTAGTTCAAGCAAACTTACACACACATAGAAATCGTTTTCTTATCTGTTTTTTGTCTTTCCAAACCGACCAGGATAAGTTTTCGAAACTTACATATATCTATAGCTACAGTTAAATCATGTTTTGTATTTTACTTTTTTGTAGAACAAGCCTTTCATCGAGGATTTTGTACTCAAATCCTTAAAACTTTTGTATTAAAATTAGGCTCTTGCATGTGGAAACTCTACTTTTCCAATCTCAATTGTATTGAACAATACTTTCTAAAATACAGACTATTAATTTTGGATATTCACAATTCTATTTTTTGTGAAATAAAAATGGTATCAAAATTAACTACATATTTAAAGTATTTTATATCTTTTTTGATAGAAGTAAATTCCTATGGAGCAATCTTGTAAAAAATGTATTCAGACTTAATGCATAAACTGGCCCGGTTTTTGATGACACCGAAACATTCTTTTAGAATATTGTAAAAATATATGGTAAAATATGCATCATATCCTGTATGAAGAGCTTTTGTATTTGCATGTATATAGGTTTTCATCAATAATATGATTTTATTATGTCAAACGAATAAAAATATTTCCGCACTTTTACATTTAAAAAATATATCACAAAAATCACGATATATATCACGATAGCTGAAGAGACTTCTAAATTACTTTATAAAACATAAGTATGTAAGGTATACCTGTAATTTAATTGTAATCTTCTTTTTATTTCATATACAATCGAAAACTACTAATAAATATTAAGTTTACGAAATCTGATCTAGATGTCAAAATGATGTAAAGTTGCAAGTTAAAATTTATCAATTTTATTTACGTCATCAAAGTCAACTGAAAATGGAAAAAAAATCGATTTGTTAAAAATAAGTATTTTTAACTAAAATTGTATATAAAAAAATATATAACTAAATAATAAAATATATAAGGAGTTGAGAAGTTCTAATCACTTCTAACGTACCGTAAAACAAATCACATCGTACATTTACTGTCCTATCTCATAAAATAGATATAAATTATCACTGGCAGTTTTGAAGCTCCTCTCCCTGCAACGCGATGGACCCGGCACCTGCACCTGCACGTTGAATCTACTGAATGCTCAGAGGTTTGGTCTCTATTTCGAAATGTTCTATTTAAAAATGTTCTTAAAATTAATATTCTAAATAAAAGATGTAGAGACACAACATACCCAGAGCCCTCTTCAGGATGTCATTCTCGCTTTAGGAACTAGCAAGTAAGATCAGATAAGCTCTTGTATTGAATTTATTCTTGAACATTCCTTGATCCAACTATCTTTTGTCTTTTTTACAGGTCTTCATATATCTTCATATTGATAATCAGTACTGGTCCCGTTTAGTAAGATATGAATAAACTTGTATGAGATTTAATTTAAAATATACTTGTTTTAAATAAGTCAATGTTTATTTTTAAGCTTTATTTATAAATAAGGTGTGTCTTGATTCGTACGTCAATATTTAAAAAATGTTGTGGATTTTATATAATTTTTTCGATATAAAAAAAATGGAATCATGTTTTTGATTTATTTATGATTCATTCGGTCTGATTTCACTCGGGTCACGGTACTAGGTTTCGAAAATTCAAATCCAACATTTACAGATTTTCCTTCCCACCTTATTTAATATGAATGGATGTAAATTAAACGGATCAGAAACCTCGACCGCGTTCATTGCGTTTTGATTTTTTTAATGCTAGGCTGTGGCCTTGGTTAAATATTTATTCTTAATATAGATATTATCGTGTATAGAAGCTACCCAGATCTAAATTACGAGAGTAGCTTAAAAACTCGTGTTCTCTTATTTCTGTAGACGCCTTGAAATTTTATTTATTGGGATTTTTTAAAGAAGTTGAACAACAACGATAAAAATGAGAATTAACTTGTAACCTTCGCACCTCATATTATTAACCGAAGTTCATGAACCTAAAAAGATAAACGCTTCATATGCAGACTCACTATTAACGTGCGGTAAAGTTACAAATGGCTCGGGCCTACATCGATCACGAGATACGTGTGTCACTGATACTATCGGAATGGTATCTAAAGCAAAGGTGCACTGAATTTGTAGGTATATAACAATAATAATAATATCTTTCATTTTAATGTTAACAATTTTATATTATCCTTTGAAGTGTAGTTTTACCTTTATACGTGTACCTCTGCTGTACACACACTCTACCGAATATCACAGGCATCTGCCTGTAACACAATTTCTTCCGGATGTCTGAATTTGTCTTGTCTCAGTAAATAGAAAATGATTCGTATAAATATATGCGAAATATCATGTTCATAATGAAACTGGTTTGCGGAACATGTCCGCTGTAATGAAAACGCACCTGGTGGGACACAGTCATGTCATTAGTACATTATAACAACCGGCTAAAATATTATTGTTTTTGTTTTAAGCCATGTTTCTAAATATATATATGTATATACATATTCAGGTCGGAGTCGCTCATTCAATTACAAAATTTTCAGAACAATAACTGAATCAAAATATTGTATCTTCTTTGCTTGTGTGAATTTTTTTAGCAATTCAAATAATCAATCACGAATACTTTCACATAAATGATATATTATGATAAAAATACGTTTTTAGTACAATAAATCTAATTACAAATTTTATATAAACAAGTAAGTTAGTTAGCTTGACTTTAGGGAAGAAATTATAGCGTAAACGTATGCTCCCAATAAATTACTCCGTTTATAAACTTCACTAAACTTTGACAATCACAAAATTCTCCAAATGGATTTGACATTTCTATAAATTATGCCTATAATTTTTTTAATAAAGTTATTTAAAGCAGTCATTCGTTTCACAGCTATGCTTATTTGGTAACATTTTTCATATAAGATAAAAATAGATTTTTATGCTTACGAAATGAATACAAAAATATACCGCTTCATATTTTTAGTAAAATATAAGAAGTATTATTATATTTAAATCAAAGTTTGTCTCCGAAGTTACCTAATATTAAATCAGATTCCCGTTTCTATTGATGTTGATATTGGAATTGAATTTGATATTGAATAGAATTAAAACAGTCGTTATTATTAAATATTTATAATAACGAGTAATAGTAATAGTTTTTTTTTATATGATATTTCAATTCCTCGATATTTTAATACTGTCCAATGCTAAATATCAATCTTAATCCTATTATACTTACTATTGTTACAAAGCCCTTATATTGTGTTAGTTAAAAAATATTTTTTAAAATGCTTCTTAAATATTTCACCTATTTATTGTATTGAATAAAAGAAGCATGTAATTTTTTTATCACTTAGGATAAAATTTTATAACAATTCTGAAGTTGTTAAAAAATATTGAAATTAATAAAAAAAAGATTGGAGATCAGATTATTGTTTTATTTATGTGACTAAAATTGTCTAGTTGTAAATACATACACTTACAAAATATATACACTTTAGCGTCAAGAGGATAGGCAGAATGTATGTAAATTATAACAGTAAAATGTCCGTATTTGAAGCTTATTACACACTGTCATATAATTTTACAAGCATGCTATGTTAATAAAACGCAATAGATAGACATCCACTTTAAATTTTAATATAATTGTTTAAAATTGTTAATACACAAAGATATTTCTAAGGGAAAGTACATTTATTTAATTAAATCTATTGTTTTTACTGTATTCGCAGTTTCTGTGAACTTGAAAGAAACATTTTCTGTTAATTTCATCGGTGATTAAAACAAATATTATTTGTATATAAAATTATTAATTTAATTACATAAAACAATTTGATTATCAACAATATTAATCTAACAAAAAGAAACAATTTATTTCAGGTTCAGACCATAAAATTTCTTTTGTCCTGATTTTCATCTTGTTTCTTTTGTCTTCCTTGTTTTGTCGACCTTTTTGTGTTATTGTTAAAGAATTATTAATTATTATAAGTAATGGAAATTTTAATACTTTGATATTATGAAAATAAATACATTATACGTATGTACGTATTTGTTATAAAAATATCAGAAGCATTAACAAAAAGTGATCGCAAAATTAATTTATATAAGCAAGAGCTTGCATTTATTATAAGCTGTTTTATATGAATTTATGTACTGCAGTTATAATGAACCGCAGTATCATACAAAGTACATACAAAATTCACATAACTATTGAAAGTAACAATGGAACAACATCGTTATGTTTCGATTCCAGTGGGACCTAAGCCTCACTAATTGATTGAACAACAATACTACAATATCGTCAATATTAATGGAACTGGCTCGAATGTTTTGATAATTTGAATACTGTTCTTTACAACCTTTAATATAAAACAACTATTTGTATGTTATAGTTGAGAGCTTTAATTTTAATCGCTATGATGTTAGTTACAATTTCAATTGCAAAAATTACAACAATAACTATGTATAACTAATTGCTTCTATTGCAACTCTAATTAGATCATGTTGGTTGTTATAATACATGGATCACTTTATAAATACTATTGTTTATGGTTGTCATGACATGTATGTACAAAGGGTTCGTGGTTATAAGACATTCAACTTGATTGTATGACCCTTGAGTCTTGGCTTAGTTAATTACAAGTTTTGTTCCTCGTAAGTGAAGTACCAATTACTTATAATTGGAAGATGTCGTGTTATGTATTTTGTGACAAACATTTTGATTTAATAACTCAATAAGCAATATATGCAGCTTTGCCCCTCGTTACTTGAAATAATAGAGCCATTGTAATATCGATATATTTTATTTTGCTTTAATAATTTCATATAAAAACATATATTTTACATTATTCAGCTTACTCTTCACAAACAATAGTAAGAAAACATCCTTTTTATTTACTCTAGTTTGATATGACAGTTGGTAATATGGAAAGCGTTATAGTCACAAGATTATACGTATAAAATACTGTGCCAGTGTTAAAACCTTTTCCTAATGAACGCGAAAAGGTAAGGTTTCAAGGGGTAGCAAAAGGCGAAACAGTGAGGATATTCTTATTATTTTACTAAATCAATAGATAAAGCTAATTTTACCCCACAATTCCAGTATTTTGATACTTATAAATGGAACCAAAATTACAAAGAGCTTCCTAATACAAAGAATAGTGAAATAACATATTAAAGGAAAAACTGTATACTGTAGAGATATCACGAAATAATTAGGTATCACTAATTCACTAATGTACTCGTAAGTGCAACCATAAATTGGTTTCCAACAGCAAAATAAATTTTTTCACTCAACAAAATGCATATCTTTAGATGAATATAAAGTACTTTCGTTAGTTAACAAAAAAAGTCTACATTTAATTTCCTTAAAAACATTATTTTTATTAGAACATAATAACCATTATTTCATGATCCCCGTTAAGATGTGCGTCTTTGTAAAATTGCTTCATCAAACTCGGCCCACATGCCATAGCATAATGATGGGGTCTAATTGATGCGGGGTAATTAACCTGAGGGTAATCGTTCGCTTCACGGCTTATGCGAGGGCAAGACGGTAAAACTTATTCAATTTCTTAGAATATGTGACACATGAGCTAAGTTGTTTTGCGAAATTACTTATTTCGTGTTGTTGATATAATTATTTGAAGGAATTTATATGTTTTCAATTTAATTTACAAACTCGTAGCTAAAAGTGAATATATTATAAGTAAGAGAAATACTGAGTATAAATAAGATTTTAATTTTTATGAAGATTTGAGGAAACCAATATCTGCCCATCTGATGGGTCTTGTCAACAATAAACACCGCTCTTTGTTTAATTCCCATAATTTGTTTGTTTAATTCCCAGTTCCCGCTTCAACATAATTGTCATCATAAAGCATTAGTTTTCAAATCTATCCCCATATTAAATTGACCTTTACCCTGCAGTCTTTTCATCATAATAAATATCGATACCGGAATCTCCTCACCTCTTACTAATTAAGTTTTCTATATACAAATAAAATAAAATATAGATTTTTATTACCACAACACAAACACACACTAAGATCACAGACAGTAGAAATGTATTTATAGAAATGAAATAGCCTTAATGAAATAACTCACAAAAATAACGGAACACCAAACCAAAATATTTGTTGGGGCAAAGTAAATATTTAAGTTGTGACAATGTTTGATCCTCCAGAGTGATCTCTTAGTTCGATTTATGTTTACTCTCATAGCAATATAGATGTTGATTTTTCTGCAGTTTGAGAATATTATTGATCAAGAACAACAATAAGATAAATATTTCCGAAACAATAATATTACTTTATAACAATAAACGGGAATATTTCGAGAAAAACTTGATTCAGGTAGGAAAAGCTCAGGTTTCCTCCAGCCCGCGGCGCTGTCTCGGTTTCAAAGGATGTCTCATTACTGGAATTCCACTTTAATGGCATTCACAAAATTTAGGGAGGTCCTTCAGAGTTATAATATCTATCATTTATTTTAAAGATTATGAGCATACTGTATAAAGTGAGTAATGGAATAGAAATAAAGAGTAACTGCATTTGCAAGGCATAATATTATCACGTATATATAGCACAAATATTTATAAAAACTAAATTTTATAGTTAATTTTAAAACTGTTATTTATGACCGGTTTTAAAAAGGTTTTCTATCGGTTGAATAGGGGAAACGAAAATATCATTAAAAACTTTTGTATATTCATTTCTAAATTTATTAACGACTTTTACAATCATCCATTGGTTTTTTAGTTCAGCAATTTATTAAAGCAGGGCGTAACTCGAACCTATCTTAGTATTTTGCATGTTCTTGAACATATTTTCATACTTCATGCTAGCTAAGTAATACTTCTAAATAGTAGTTGATGTATAGTGCACTCATTGTTGTCAATCTTATATAGTTTGTAAGTTTTATTTACATTTATAACACTTTTTTTATTGTAAGTACTTGTAACTCGAATATAATAAATTTATTTTTCTTTAGACCTTAACGTTCCAAAAATTAATGTCAATTTAAAGTCTCGATGTGCAACAAGATCAAAAGTAACAGTTAAATTGACATAACGAAATTCGATATCGTAAAAATAATACAACTTTTCTTAACGTGGAAAAGTGCTTCCTCACGAGTCATGACCAAACAACTTATGTCACATACTTATTGTCTAGAAAGGCCTTACAACTGAAATCTTTTGTATTTTATGAATTTAGCATTATCACAATATTTTTTGCAGCATATATGTAACTAATCCTTCTATGATAAGATTATTTATTGCTGGTAAGACATTATTATATATATATATATATATATATATTCATAATATTTAATACAGTGTTTTGTACAGATTGTATTGTGGAACCTTTTGTACTAAGTCTACGGTAAGAAAAAGTAAAACAGAAACAGTAAAACGCTACAATTACGACTTGGCTTCGTTTTGAAGTGATAGCACATTAAAAGTTATAAATATAATCTGTATATCTGTACTCATGTAATCTCAAAGCAAAGTAACTTTAAAATAAAATTATTCAAAAAAAAAGTAATTGCGTGACCAACAGATCTATACATCTGTTAATACTCGTGGTATAGCTTACAAAGACTTTAAATTGTTAGTATGTATTTATTACAATATTAATACTTATTGAACACCAATTATGTTGGTGATGGACATCGCTAAGCAGAGGTTCAAGGAAAACAGTGGAGTAATCACAGGACTGTGATGCTTCCATAGAGTTAGTAACGAGATATTGAACGGGCGATGTTACTTTCATTTGTTAATGAGTATTTCGCGCAAAACAACAATGTACAAAAAGAAACAATGGAGGAAAGCAAACAATGTATAAAAAACTAGATGAAACAAAGGGTCGTCTTACTGCCTAGTGGCGATTTCTACTAGACATTTTTAGGGCTAGAAAACATTTATTTTATTGAAGTAGACAGCTGCACGGAGAAAGAATAACTAAAGAGAAAAGGTATAAAAAAAACTTAAAATGCTGTTTGAAATTCTAAAACTTTTATGTATAGAACTATAGTTTTCGTCCTTATAATTTTGAGTCAAACGAAATGAAGCAATATATGCACATAATAAAAAAAATCATGTAAGTATATTTTAGAAATATTAATTTTCATAATGACACTTTTCGCATTTAGAATGGTCCATATAATACTGCACAATACCTAAAAAAATGGAACAAATTGTATCACAACAGTTTCTAAGTAATTATGACACCCTAAAATTGCTTACACTCAGTCTGTTCTTTATCCAATTCATAATATTTTATATATTTACTTACAACTTTGGTGTCATCAATTCAAAAGTTTGTATCTCGTTAGAAATCGTTCAAGGATAGCGCTTGTTTTGTTATACGAAGTAATATTAGATCTCTATTTCGGAGACATTATTTATGACTGTTAATATACAATATTGATAGTTTACCCATAATGACTTTTTAAAAGTTTTCTTAATTTTGACTTCCTTATGTTTTTAATCCCAGAAACAAAAGAAGGTGAATAAGAAACTTGATGTCTATGTTTTTATGTATAATGAGATCTAAGACTTTGGCGAGTTTTCATCTACATGAAACTAATATTTTCGGATTACTACGCGTATTTTATTAATTTAAAAATTTACTCCTAGATTTCGGTTACTTTGTAGCAACCGTGATCACGGTCAGAGGAAATGTGTGTGTAAGAGTAATAAAATACGCGTAGTAATCCGAAACTATTAGATTCATTGGAATATTTAAGCATACTCGTATATCAGTCTGTGGCATCGCAGCTTTCAAATGGAAAACCGATTTCCATATAGTCTTAAATTAAAAGCTAATGTCCTTCGGTAGTTATAAACTAAGTTCGGTAAAGATTGTACAAAGCTAAAACAAAGCAGTGTAGAAGTATCGACTAGTTTCCAAAATGATATAAAACATTGAAGTGCTTCCATTTTGTGCTTCTGTGCAAGAATAACTGTTAAATCACGGTTATTGTGTAGGATATTGTTCAATATTTTAAAAATAACTTTATCATGACTTCCGAGTAAAAAGCGTCTTTTTTGGGTATAATTTGGTAACTCATAAGTAAAAATTTAGCTAAAAAATTTTAATCCATTTTTTTATAGTGTGCCGCCAAATGTCATGTCAAGCGAAGCCGGAGAAAAAGAAATGTATAATAAATTAATTCAGTTGAATAAAATTAAGATCGCTGTTTATTTTGTATAGCCTTACCATAATTGTAGGCTTCGGTATAAATTACAATATATCTAGAGACAATTTAAATAGGCGTGGAAGTTTGTGGGAATTCAGGCCGAGATTCTTCGGCTTACATATCTATACATATACCAACTTTAAAGTTAGCACCACTCTGTACATATACTGGTATATAAATAATTTTCATACCTAATTACTTTATATAACCTTTTGTATTCAGTTCTAAGTAATTAATAATAAATAAAAGATCAAAAAAGTACATAAGAAATTGATTTATCGCTCAGCCGTCGTAATAACGCAACATTATCTCGTGGTAACCACTTTCTTACGATGGACGGAATGTTGATATTAAACATTCCTCCGCGGTGAAACATTTCCATTTATATATTCCATACATAAATAAAACCTATGCTCTGAACAAATTGCTGTTGTTCCAATACATTTATTTATTTGGACAGCAACTGTCAGATGTAGGACTAATCACGCTATAAATAGCATATTTGCCTCGAAAATAGCTTGAAATGTAATTAGATGAGCTTGCGGTTAATAGTAAGTAGAGCAGTGAAGTACAACCGAGCGTGAAATAAATAATTAAGCCGCGCTTAAGGTTTCCGGGGAATAGATTTGAGTGACAGTAGAGTGATAGGTCATTAAATGTATGATGTAGAATGGCTTTAAATTTTTTAGTATCCATCTATATTTTTTTTATATATAACTACTTAATTTTTCTTTAAACAGTAATTTAGGTAAATAAAATATGGTAAAATTTTGCCTCACAGCAATTGAAGTCGCCTTATCCACGATTCGTCTTAGGAAAGGTATTCAGATTACCTCATAAAGGGCAAGCGTATTTGACGTTTCACACAACATCAAAAATTTGGGAAGGTATGATATGATAATTATATCAATTGACTATAAATAAATAATAACAATGATTTCGGTTTTTTTTAATATCTTTTTATATCAAGTTTCATATTTTATCAAAAACTTATAGTATCTATTAAGAATCAAAACGGTCCACACAAAAATTTAATTAACGTGATTTTTTATTCACATTATTTGAATGAATGATTTTTGACAAGACAAAGAAATAAGTGTGAAAATTTAAACATATTCAATATAAAGTGACAAGTGCTTTAAATGAATAAATAATCTAAAACAAAGTTTTAGTTACGAAAATTAACTTTACCGAGTGTTACCTGAAAAGTTCTTTACGAATTCTCCCTCTATGAAACGGAATATCTCGAAATTGAAATAAAAAAAACTGAATTCCGGGAATCTGGTGAAGGAAAATCACTTTCAGAATGTAATTTACATGTAGATGAGAAAACTTTTAAAAACCCATATATTTTATTCCCTGACATTTTTCCCTGTAAAATATTTATTTTATCAAATTAGAGAACCACTTAAACAAATGAAATTAATAATAATATGTAAAGAACAATACATTAACAAAGTAATATTATCAATCAGTGAATGAATATGTGCTATTACAATTAATAACAGTCATAAAATTTACCTTTAACCATCTATAATAACAATAAAATCAATTTAATTAATCCGATATTAATGGTCTTGTATTTATTTTCCATTTTAATGTCCCAGACAAGTGACGTCATTGACGCTATTAACCGCTACCCATCAGTAAAAGCAATGAAACGTAAGGCTACTTTGCTAACTCATAAACTGTAGGCACCAATTAAATTCACCATTAGAAATAACATCTTTCCGATAAAACAAGATGAATATTTTTTTTAATATAAATTAAAACACTTCTTTATATACTACGATAAAAAATATATATTTTATCAATATATCATGTATCGTAAGTGGATATTATTTTAATAATAGAGAATGATCTAGAGAATACGGTCTGTACCCATTGCAATTTAGAACTTTGGGAAACTTTGAAGAGGGTAATTTGAGGTTGAGGAGTTTGTGAAATCTTATGATATTATCCATATTAAACATACTGAAATGGTGTACAAACTTTGTGATATGCAGAACCACAATGAAAAGGCATAGCTATAGTGAAACTTATTATTAATAACTAAAATTAGACTTGTCTTTCAAAGAGGCAAGAGTGACAGAAACAATTCAAATGTGCATATTACATGGGATTCAATTTATATGGAAAACATAAAATTATTTATATTTTTTATACATGGATAACTTTAAATTTAATTCTTGGTCTGTTTTAAACTCCTAAGAAAGGACAATCTAATAACATATTAATTACAACATCTCACTTAAATTCTAATATCTAATTAAAAACAGAATTCTTGTAAATCTTCTGGGACACCTACGAAAGTAATTCAGCAAGCGTAATGAAAAGTTAATGGGTGCGAAACGAGATCTTTATAAATTAAAAGCTGAGGAAAATTTATAATATCGACTAATTAAGAGGTCACATATTAATATTTATCGAAAATTAATATAAGTATTTTCTTAGTAACTTGTATATGTAAGATTCTGTGACATTTTGTATACAACTTTAATTACTGCGTTAAACTTATTGTTCCAGTACATTCCAATAGTAAATGTATTTATTTGTGCTAGAATATGTAAAAAGTAAAAAGGTAGAAATATTTAATCTTCATACTAAGCTAATAATGAGGTGGTATTCAAACAGATTCTTCAATTGTTAAGTAATATATCATTTTTATTCAAACAGATCGTAATTATTAGTCAATGTAACTAAAAGATATTTTTTTACGAAAATAATATTTGTCGTTAAAAATATTAGTCATAAAATATTATAGTCATCAAAAATATTATTCATTTCTTCGTTATCTTGACAGCATTTGCAATTAAAGTTTACTTATCAGACGACAGATGTATAACAATTTTATTTGATAAAAATTTCATCTTAAATTCCATATTTAATATCTGGAAATTATGTTATTTAAAACACTGAAGATGATGTATAAATTATACATTAAACCTATTTAGAGAAAAGGCAATAACTTTTCGCACTTGGTATATTTAAAAAGTAAAAACGAAAAACAAAGGAATGGTCAATCAGAAGAGAAATAAATGAAGAAATCTAACAAAACAAAGTGATCGTCTTTTTTAAACTTAGTTATATAGATCTGAATATTACAGAGAAGAGTAATTATTTCCCTGCTGCCTTCTTTATTAATAACACCAATAGTTGTACTGTTAGTTGTTTTTTATACTTTTTAATTTGCCAGTCTATTGGCCGATGAGTCCATAATAAAAATACGATTTAATTTTAAATACGCTTTATTAATTTATAATCGTAAATTTCAATCCATCTCAAACGACGTCAAAAGGCATTTCAACGATTAAGTTTTCAAATTGCCGCGCTCTGAACGTTTTAGAATTTCAATTAGGGATCGTTCATTTTTTTTCTTGATCGTTTTCTATGAACCTTAAGAATTGTTACCCAATAAATTATTATATATTCATTTACATAGTTTTATTAAATTAGATAATTTAATCGAAATTTTATAGTGATACATATATAAAAAAAATCAAGAAATCTTTATTAGGTATCACAGTTATATAATATAAGCGTCCAAAAATTAATAAAAGTAAATAGTAGAAGAAAAAGTAAGAAAACATTTCAAATCTAATCTTCAATTACATTTTAAATTTTATCCAGATAGTACTTTAATGCAATTCCGAGCTGTAAGTAATTTTATAATGATGACTCCGGATACTCTGCCGTCGTTAAAAACCAATTCTTATTTATTGCTAGCCAACCGAATCTGAGGTTCTTTGAAAAATAGACGTTTTAAGCTGCGGGTAAATGCAGTAAGCCTCAAAAAGGCCTTCGGATACAGATTTGAAATCCATTAGTGGAATCCCAATCCTTATCGGATCCAACGAACTTTCGCTCCTTAATTTTATCTGTAATTGTATTTGCGAAAACAAATTATCTTGATAGAGTGGATAGGTCCAAGACATTAGGCAGAACTGACTTTTCCATTTAAAGAAATATTACTAAGACAAAATTAAACATATTTTTAATTAAAGATAAGTAAGATAAGTGTTTAAATATTATTATTTATTTGTAAAATTATTTATATTAGATGATAACATAACAAATACTAAATTAAAACAGTATTGAATTTAGAAATAAATTTACAGAGCACTAGAAATATTTCGATTACTGGTTCGTAATTAGTCCTTATGTAATCTAGAAAGCATATCACACTATTAAACCAAAAAGAGTTTCATCTCTGTGTAATTTAATATAACCTAAATTAATGATTCGCCCTTAACAAAGGTTGTTGAGGTCAGACAAAAGGAAAATTTTTAGCATCACCTATAACGTGATAATATTTATCTCTTAATATATGAAAAAAATACACATGAGTCTTTTTCATGTGAGAAAAGACGATGTTATGTTTGTTTGTATTGAATAAAATGAAACCTGTACAAAGTACGATTGTCGGGTAAGGGGATTATAGGCACTTGTTAGGAGATCAAGTAATTTATATGTTGGCTATTGAATAAAAATCAATACTGACAATTTTTGTTACAGTTATAATGTGTAATATATATAATATTTTGCTGCAACATATTCAAAATATAAAGCATTTTATTGTATGTTTAGATAGAATCTATTCAATGTGTGTGAAGACGAAGAAATGTGTATCGCTTACTTTAGTACAACCATTGTAATAGATACTTGAATGTACTGGTGCAAACACCAGACCACTACTATAAATGACAGAAGAAACGTTTTATATTTTAACAGTTTTATGCACATAAATTACTATCTCTATATTTAAGATTTATTCACAACATTGTTAATCATTTCACGAATTGTACTGAATGTGTTCTACAACATTTTTACTTCTAAAAATAAGTAGAAAAAGATATTGGAAACCTATTTGATTCTTCTGATCTAAATTACGAAATAATTTATATGAATTGCATATTACTACTCAATTATCTCTTAAAGTATTTACAAAAGTAAGTCGTCGTTATTAATTTGGAAGTTTTCTGATTATACAAGAAGTTTTCAACGCCTATTTTTCAAAACCGTCTAAAATAATGTACCCATTTTTTATTATTTTAATACAACTACATTAGTAAACATACCTGGCATAGATATCTGCCTTCTCATCGCGTTGTTTTGAGGTGCTGGACTCAGCGTAGGATTTTCGAAACACAGGACCTAAAAACACCAAAACAACACAAGCACAGTAACATAAAAAAATGTATAACAATATTAAAATATTTATATGGAAAAAACTTTATTAACTATAAAACTGATTAAACAAAAAAACTTATAAAAGCACAATATTTTTTGAGTATACGCGCGTAAATTGATGCACGTGTTAAAAACTCCCCGTATCTGAGTTGGAACGGACCGCGTAGGAGGCGTTCGTCTGAGCTTCTGGGGAGGGCAACCTTCCCTAGGGCGGCTGCGGCGCTGGGCGGCGGCGCGACGGCCGCCCTAGGCGCGCCCGATACCAGGATCCCATAACACACCAGGAGTTAGCCGAGCACGTGTACACATTCAGACTGCGCATGCCTGAAACGAGGAAAGCTGGGGGAAAAAGGAACGAGCGAGATGGCGATACGCCAAAAATAGGGGGTGCGAAGCAACAACGAAATCTAAATCGGGAAGCGCCAAGCAGTCTACAAAGTTAATTCGTTCATGCTAGTAGCACACTACGATATACAATTTTAAACTTTGTTATTTAAAGGCGTAATGAATTGATACTGGAAATGAACTGATTAATATATTTCCTATGTTTATTCCAATAGCTATGTTAGTATACAGATGCATATCGATTTTCCTAACGTCGCGTTGTAATAAATCGAATACAAATATATGAGAATGTACATTAAACATAACTTGCAAACTTTGTAATACTTTAGAAAGTTATTTCTTTTTTGCTATAAAAGGAAAATAATTATAAATTCTGTTGAAGCGCGATCGATCAAACATCTCCTAAATAACATTTAAGATTCTGTAAGAATTTTAACGTAATTGTAAAAAAAAACTGATTAAAACAATGCTTGATTAGCGTCCGAAAATGTGTAATAATTTTACTCTAGATTAATATTTTAAATTAAAAAATATTTTGATAGCCAAACCGCAATTTGCCTTTGTACTTAAAGTAAATAAATAAAATGTATTTTATTACGTAATTTATTAACTTAGTATGACAAAAAGAATTTAATAAACTATGTTTTAAATAAGACACTTATATTATATATACACGTATATTATCCAATATGCTATTATTTTTTTAATGCCAGGATATAATTGATGCCCAAATAGTCAGACCTTCAATCACTCTTATAGAAAAAAGCACAATATTACTTCGTTTCAACCACAATCAAGTATATAATTACATCATAGACTTGCTCTTCGTGAGATATTAATTGAAGAGCTCTTTTCAGTCTCTGTAGTCTTGGTAGTTCAAACTCTAAATCGACTATTCAAGGAATTTCCGTTTTGAATAGAATCAAATGGTAGAAGAATTAAAATTGAACCACATTGTATATATTCAGATCTTTTACATTCACGAACTTAGTTGAGCAGAATTTAATAATAAAATTTTGCAGAAAATCTAAACATTCAATGAATTCCAGGAGTTAAAAGTTTCGAGATAGGAATTTTAACATTTTCAACTTTATGGTTGGTCTCTACTTTTATATTTAATAATAATAATTCTATACTTACAATTTTCATTATTTATTAAACAGGTAAATAATTTCCAAGTATAAATTAATATCCGATCGACTCTAAAACCCGGCAGTTGTAAATTGTCATTGTCAAATCAGCTGACAGTGACGGGCTCATGTCTATTACGTCACGAACGTCACTTCTCGCCCCGAAGTACCAGGCGATCATAAACAGTGTGGCGTTAACCGAACCAGGTATGGAAATAGAGCGCGCTCCCACAAGGGTTCAGAAATAGATATTTCAAGAGCACTGCTGTAATCCGCGATTTTAAATATAGAGAGCTCTTGTATCGGAAATATTTTTAAACTTGATTCTTCGATTATTATCGATAACGTTGTATTTTATTAAATATCCTAGTAGTATATAGCATAAAATGTATATACTTAGAACGTAGAATTTCACCAGTTATTAAAACTATAAAGTACCTAAGTATTTCTTTACCATATTATCAGTATTATTTAGATTAACATGCCACAATCTTATTAATAAATACCTTATTAATGAATTCCATAATACTAAGAACAACAATATGAGAGAGAAAATGCAGAAATACCCATCTTTAATATATACATATATATTACTGCGTATGCGGCTAAAACGCATCTGCAGTAATATTTTTTTGTTTATTGAATTTAGTAATCTAGACTATACTAAAGTTCACCCGTTAAGTTTGGCTCGCTCTCTAGCTGCAGGCATAAATTACTAATATACTTTATAGCTTGGCAGCACGCCCATAATTATATTGTGATTCTTTGTGATTAAGCTTTTGTTCCAACTATACTTTATTAGTAATCAGATTTTTATCATAATTTTCATATTAAAATACTTAATTATATTCTAAGTACAACTTCTTTACATTTATCTAGTTTCTATTATAAACTGACACAAAACTTTAAACTAAAAATATTCGTTCAAAATTTGTCCATTTTATTTACGCTTAAATAACGCGCTAAAGATACAAGTCATAGCTTAAGTAATATCAAAAATAAAGAGCACGGATAAATATTTTTATTTTGTTACAATATATTAAGCCCCAGTTGAACATTTAACACTTGGGACACACGTCATGGCGTCAGTAGGAAGTCCGTACAAGGTCTCGCAACAGATATTACATCCTTTACAAGTAGGAAAGACATTATTAAATTTACACTCCACAACTTTGTTGTAATTCCTATCGCCAACTCTATTAGGTTTACACAACAAAGCATTCATATAAGAATGTAGAACTCGCTTGTTATCAATAGAAAGTAGTTTATGTGGACTTAAACTGATAGCGAGGCGATCTCACAAGAGACCAGCTTGAAGTAGCTATAGCAATAGTTCTCTTAAGGACAATATATCCCGGACATCCTAAAAGACCTTTTTTCCCATTGTTTCTTCCCCACGCTTTCCTTTTCCAAATGATCCCTAGAGTGAGAATACATCCGAAATAATCAATGTAATTGATAGCTCGACTCGCATATTAGTTTTATAACTTCTATTTACATATAGATTGTATGTATTGTGTGTTAATATAAAAACAAATATATAATAAAACAACATTTACTTCTTCATTACTATACAACGATGCAATTAGTATCATGTAATAAATGCACATAAGAGACAAATTTATTGACATATTAAATAAATAATTGTTTAGGACATTCATCTAAAAGAATATTATTTTTATGAACAAAGTGGTTATCACCAACAAAATACAATTATTTTGAGTAAATCATTAAAATATATTTAAACATGAAATTTTAATACAGTAAATGCCGTTTTTACACATATATATATACATAAAAATTGCATCCATTGACCCATATATTATTGCAATTTGCAGCTGCACTTGTTATGCAAGATTATTTAAATAAACAAAGTTGTTCGTTGCAAAATGTAAATCCTATTCCTCAAGGTTGTACATACTATGTAGTATTAACCTCACTATGATTTACTTTCATCTATATATACACATATATATTATCAAATATTTCCATGATCTATACTTAAATACAATCAAGGTTACTGTTTAAGTGAATGGAAATAACCCTGTTATATTTTATACTTAAAACCACAGCTAAACACGAAGTAATGTTATAAGTAAATTTATAATAGTATCTCTTTATAGCCTTCCTTAAAATTAAATTGATTGATACTTACGTTAAAAGGGATTGTATCAGCTACGGGCTCAACTTGATTTGTAAATGCCGGAAGAATAAACGACATAACAAAATCATAATATTGTTACACATATATCAATATTATTTGTTAAATGTTATGCAATTTGTAAGTACCAGGTTACAAAACAGCTAGCTAACGCCCTGAGTCATTTGAATGAAATGCCGAGACCCATAAACTAGACAGTGTTCCTATTCGCGACCCAGAAACTGACCAGCCTCTCACTTTTAAGCACTTAAATCCTTGGTTATATATATGCACAGAATTACTTAGATATGACAATTTGTATGTATGAAGAAATATAATATATAAAAACGAAATATAATTTGAACTCGAGTTATAATAAGTAAGTAATAGTAAACAAAGGATTTGATAAATTGAGATTATAACCTTGATTTGTACACGCAGTTACTGCCAGTAAAGTACTGTCGGCATCGAAAGTTGCTTAAAACCGGTTTAAATAACTATCCCGTAGTTATAAATTCATTGCAATTTCCACTATTACCTCAATAATATATGCATATGAATTTTATTTAATTCTTTTGTTACGTAATTAATTTTTGTAAATAAAATATAGCAAATTAAAAGTTTCGTATTATTCCAACCATACACAATCTTGATCCGCATTCCGTACAAAGTCACATGTAAGGCCTTTCGTTCAAGCTACACGTCTGGAGTTCAGTGTGTTAAGAAACTACTTGTATTAGTCATGACATTGAAAATAATTGTACCTACATATACGAAACCTTATTACTAGACGTTATATTATTTCACCATTCATTGAAATAACAAAACTATTGACATTTAATATACATACATACATACATATGTAACACAATTATTTTCCAATATATCACCCGTGATTAAATTTAATCAGGATTTGGTCAGCGTTATGTTTTATTTATTTCCATAAACAAACAATTTCTTCAAAATAACTCAATTATAAAGATTATTTAGATCACTAGATTTTGAGTCTTGAGAGTTGAGTAAGGTATAACTTTTTTTTTATTAAATTTTATTAAAATTAGATTTGTTAAAAAATAACCAAGTGATGATAATTTGAAATGATTATAATTATAAAAGATATCAGTGAGTACTTTCTAAACATCGTGCGATTATTTATTGCTAATGAATATGAGTAAAGTCGTTCCTAAGTCAATGTCATCGCAGCATCCATACATCCGCTCATCTCGGGTCGACGACCGATGCACGACTGGTATTCATTACTGAATGAAATTGTTATATAACATCAAAACAATCAACAAAGAAACCGATAAAACCTTGTATATTTTACGTATCATATAAAAAAATTACAAATCTTTTTGAGAATTAATAATAATATGCAATCTAGGTATTCGATTTTTAATAGTAACCAAAATAATCTCTCCCAATGTATTACCTCATTACTAGGTCAAATCGTTCCTATTTCTTTCTTTTGTTACTTCATAATGTAATTCCAGTATAAGACGAATGCTTCAGTTTTATTATATGATATTACATTTATTATATTTGTTCATCCAAATTCGTTTACTAGTGGGCGTACCCAATTATTTTCGTCGCTCATAAGCTGAGATTGTCCGAAAATTTTATTAAGTGAATTATCTGTATTTCCTGCTTCTGAGTTACCACGCAATCTTTACCTTTTATGATATACGAGTTATCTGTTGATAATTTTATAAATGATAACATTATTCCTTTTCTGACGACCTATTTTCACATTTTACTCATTTCATGTAATATATATATATGACACACAACAGTGCAAATTAAAACCCGGAACCAACAGACGTTCTTTCTTATTGATTTTGCACCACTTTTTTTGTTACAGATTCTGATCTGTTTGCGTATTACTAATGGCTTCTCATATTTCCTGACCAATAAAGTCAAGGTTACAATTAAATTAAACTTTATATCTTTGTCAAAACCCGCCTCTACTATTTTTAAACTTGTAACTAGTCTATATAATTATTCTAAGACATGTTCTATCCTTATACAAAATGTCATTGAAATACGTCAAATATGACATAACAAATGAATAATAAGCAGTTTGTTTTACAAATGTCCGTAATTATTACTAAATAAAAAAAAAACAATATAAAAACGGATGCAAAATTTATCCTCACTTGACTTAATATTCATTGTCTAAGTGACATTGCGGTCGTTTTGTTTTGAATAAAATTAACTTGACATTTCGAAAGCGAACCGCACGGAAGCAAATTGGATTATAATAAAAAGATCGTAATAATAAAATAACAATACCATTTCTTATAAACAATCAACACTCCTTAAGTAATAAAAAACACTGAACAACATCTAGCATTATACAAACGATGAAAAATTAATTCAAAAATGATTTGTTATGTGATTGTCAACCGTAGTCTAGAGCTAACCTTTTGATCGTGCGTGGGAACTTCCAGTTTATGAATGTGACGCAGTATCTGTAACTTATGTGCTATATTGTGCATTAAATAACATATATTATGAGCATTCTGATACCGTATATATAATAAAGTTAATAAAATAGACGTGAGTAACAATAAACAAGAAAGAAATTTTGAACTTGATATTATTATAGCACAATTTTAAAACGACTAAAAAGAAATTTAACAAATCTTAACTTTTATCTTGTTTAAGAATAGAATTAATACATTTAAATATAGTTTTTTTCTCAAAAAAAAAAGTTTGTTAAAAGTTTATTTAAGACGAGAAAAAATTGTGTTGGTTCAAGGCAATACTTTTTACTAAAAAGTGAGTTTATCGACACCTGGTGTCCTTCGAATCTGAAATAGGGAATGTTTCTAGCAAATACAAAGAGCTCTTAATAAACTATTTTATAAGTAGTTTATCACATTAGAATTATGATTGAAATATGTTTTTATATATTTGATATCAACATAGAAAGTACAATACTGTACTATACTAGATAAAGTATTGTAATATAAAATTAAAATATTATTTTCTTATCTTAACGGTACTTGAGAAAATAATTTGGTGTATAATTATAATGTACATTTGAAGCAAACACGAGACCATAATAACATGTTCATTTTAATAACGCCATTCATCATCTATACAGATGTGAAACATTCCCCTGAGACTGATGCTCATGAGTGTGTGGTCCAAAACATAGGATAATTAGAATATTTTTTATCAACAAAACATTTTATTATGTATGTTAATTAGTTTTCGCAAGAGAACCTTTACACTTGGAAAACGTAAAATTATTATATAAAATAACTATTAGGATCAAATTATGTAATTCAACAAAAATATTTGCAATTCATATATCAATATTTTTCGTTTTACAAACAAATTTATAAAGATGAAATGTAAAACGCTTTCACATATGACCCGACCTAAAATAAACAAACATATGTACATAATAACATATCTTCGTTCACGTAACAGGCTATAATTTACCATATTCTTGAGATTTTTAGACAGAAATTGCCTCAAAACTTTCATTCACATTGTATGATTATCCATCTCTGTTTGAAGTGTTGCGAGATTTTTTGTTGCTTGAGGCGCCGAAGTGTGTAAGTTCATTGCCACGGCGATTATTAACAAGTTCAGGGTTACAACAGCACCAAATTAAGCGAGACTTGTTGTTGCATAATTTGGTAAGAACGATTTAAATTACAATGGAATATGACATTCAGAGAATCTTTCAAATACTTGACAAAACTGAAGTTATTTCATACAACTTTGAGTATTAAATTTCTTGTGGATTCAAGAATCGAATACGTAACAAATACTCGGCAGCTCGGATATCTAATACTTATTGTGCAATGTGTATTATTTTTCATTTCTTCGTATATAAATTTCGAACTAATTATTATCTAATTACACTTGCCTTCAGTGCAACAAGCAACCAACAACAACTAAAAAACCGTACAACATGAAATCTCAGGTAAAATTGAAATAGAACACATTTATAAAATTGAGATTTTTCTTTAAATAAAATCATTTCTTTTCATAAACTTAATGTGTATATTATAATAATATATTTTTAGCTGGCTTTCCTATGCGCCGTCTTAATGACTGCTCAGGGTATGTTTTTGCATCCTGCTCCCGTACCGATACTCTTTGGCCACTACCCTGAACCCAACTATAGTTTCGCTTACGATGTAAACGATGCTCAAACCGGCGACATCAAAAGTCAACACGAAAGTAGACGTGGAGACATTGTCATTGGACAGTACGCTTTAGTACAGCCTGATGGTATTAAAAGAACGGTAGACTATACCGCTAACGATAACACCGGCTTCCTTGCGACTGTTAATAATCAAGCCGAAAACGTAAAACAGGAATCAGGAAACAGGCAATACGTTCAGGATGAGGCCGCAAGAACGACCAGCAAGCCCCAAGAAATGCAACATAGCACAGCCAGCACCGCTTCATACAACACCCAGGGATGGCCCGACAGTGTTAGCGCTACACCAGTACCTGCAACTATTATAAGAAATTCGATCATCCACCCTTCATATCCTAAAGGTCATCCGTGGAACTAATATAACACTACATTTTATTCTTAGACCGATATGTAACGAATTGTTTATATTTGCATGTTATATTAATAATTTATTTTTACATTTTTTTGCATATGGGCACAACTATTTAGTTACACTGCTTGTTAGTGCTACTAGAGTCAGCTGTACTGATACGTAATTTGCTATCTAATATATATAATGTGTTTATCCAACCGAATAGTGCTTGTCAGCGTTGGCACGAACCATCGCCTTATCGGTTTTTTGTCATCTCCCTTTGATCGTGATATTACACGTTATATAGGTTGAAATGTAGCGGAATGCCCACTGAATTTTATTAATAGGCCACTTTTGTCTTACGAAAGGTAAGACGAAAAAATCACTAAGTATATCCAATGCCATACCTTAGTTCAAGCCTCAATAACCTTGTTATATTGTTATAATTGAGATTTGAATGTTCGACACTGGTTAATATTACAGAAAATTCAATTATTACGTGCTAGTTTTATAATATGTATAATAAAAGTTTTGCAATTAAACAACTTCTTTTATTTATTCTATATATGGAAAATGGCAAAAATAGTGTTTGAAATATATACATCTTCATTTTTTTTTAAACTGGAGTATAAAATTATCAAAACCTAAAATAAATGTATTCATAATACAAAATCACTTGCAAATATTAAATTCAATTATAATATTTTTATCATAATTTGATTAAATGAATTTATATGTATATATATATGTGTGTGTGCATATTTATATTTAGGTATATATATTATAGGTTTTTGTCATCAACTATGATAATATTTAAGTAAGTATAGACTTATATTTTAAAGTAAACATCAATAATAAAAGACAAGAGAGCACTGAATTAAAAATTAATCGAACAGCTAAAAATTTACGGCTACTTTGCTTATACGATCTTGACTTTTAGAAATTTCCGGGATAGTTCTTTACAGCAACAAGATTAAAAAAAACTGGATCCATATCAATTATATTATATAAAGCTCTATTGCATCTTACCAGCTTCTTACTCTCTGAATTTTG